>JAWIIS010000044.1:2892179-4338269 GCA_033682625.1 Helicoverpa zea x Helicoverpa armigera | reverse complement strand
GACTACGCGCGTGGTTACGCATACGCATCCGGTCTGCTGGAGCCTTAATACTTTAATAATACATATTACAAATAATATACTTTATTTGTCTTCATAACAATACAAATTATAGAAATTTCACATTTTTATGATTTATTTGTTTTTTTTTTTATGAGTATGTATTTTCTAGAGTAAAAGCCTCTTCCAACAGCATCTGGTCCCGGTTCTTGACAGTTAGCATCCACTCATTTCCCGCTATACTCTTGATCACTACTCGTCATCGCTTTCTTGGTCGACATTTGCTCCTCTTACCTATAGGACCTTCCCACTCCTACCCTCCAATAATACATATTATTTACTTTAAAAATGCATTTTCAGAGAGAAGTAAGTGATGCGCCTCCGGTAGTAAGGACTGGCACGAGCGGCACACCTGTAGAGGTCACCGCTAACTTCATATACTTGAATGTCGAAGAGAACAACGCGTATGAATACGAAGTACGGTATGACCCTGAGCAGGACTTTAAGAACTTAAGGTTCAAACTTCTTAGTGGTAAGTTTATTGTGAAATATGAGCACTCTACTATTCTTAGTCATCACCCTCCGAGCCTTTTTCCCAACTATATTATGGTTGGCTTCCAGTCTAACCGGATGTAGCTGAGTACCTGTGCTTTACAAGGAGCGACTGCCCTATCTGACCCCCACTCTACTATTCTTGGTCCTAAATTAGGTCCCAGCTGTCATTCAACATCCCTGAAAGTCTGACAACCAGTCTTTCCAAGGGGTACTGGAGTCCGGAGTTCAGATAGGCAGTCACTCTTTGTAGAACACTGGTATTTAGCTGCATCAGGTTCAGAGTGGAAGCCAACCTCAAAATAGATAGGAAAACGCTTGGGAGATGATGTTGATGTCTAAATTAAGCAACATATCAAAAATGTTTATTTTTTTAGCAGAAAAAGAGCTATGCCAAATTGTTTGAAAGATCAATTTAACATATTGAAAAAAAAATTGATATATTTTTTTCTGCGTTAGCTATGCATATCACCAAAAGTATGCACAGGATAATAATGGATAAGTTTTTGCATGTTACTTGCAGTTCACCTCTAAAAAACCTGTTTATTACCATTTCAGAACACCGTCAGTACTTTAAAGACAAATCTTTTGACGGCACCACTCTGTATGTGCCTCATAAGCTGCCTGAAGAAGCTCTGAATTTGGTCTCAACAAACCCCTTTGATAACAGCAAAGTGAAAATAACTGTAAGTGTATTTAAATGACAAATTCAATGTTTTTTATAACTTCAGTTAACTTAAAATTTAAATGTAATACAATAAACTTTTTAATGCAAAATATAACAATATACTTGCTCCTGCTCTGGGTTTCACTCGCGCCCCGAGGTAATTGTCTATTGTCCTTCTCCCGGGTCTAAGCTACCTCTCCTCTAATTTCAGCTTAAACGGTTCAGCCATTCTTGAGTTATAAATAGTGTAACTAACAAGACTTAAGTAAAACATCCAATATTTCCCGCTACCTATTAAAGCATTTTAAAAACTTTTTTTTTTTCTTTACAGATAATATTTCGTAGAACCCGACGTCTCAGTGAAATGATTCATATGTACAACGTTATATTCAAATCTATCATGAAGGACTTGCAACTAGTGAGAATTGGTCGCAATCATTTCAATGAGAAAGCTGGCATACCCATCCCGCAGCACAGACTGGAAGTTTGGCCTGGGTAAGTTCTTTTAAATCCCTACTTCCCTACTAATATTATAATTGCGAAAGTAACTGTCTGTTTCGCTTTCACGTCTAAACCACTGAACTGATTGTAATAAAATTTGGTACAGAGATAGAGTTGACCTTGAGAAAGAACAGGATAGTTTTTATTCCGGACGATTTAAGAATTTTCTTGGAAACGCGATATAACCGAACTCGACGCGGGCGAAGCCGCAGGCGGAAGCTATTAATAGCTATATTCTTTCCAACTTAACTTGGTTGAAGAGGTCAGATAGACAGTCGCTCCTTGAAACACTGGTACTCAACTGCATCTGGTTAGACTGGAAGCTGACCCCCAGCATAGTTGGAAATGATGATGACCTATGCTTTTTTCAAAGGGCCATAGGTTTTTTACTGTGAATATATACAAGAATGGATTTTATTCAGTGCGCAAACTTTGTCAACTTAAAATTGATTCCTATATATTAAAGTCAGTTCCTCTGAACAGTTAACTATTTACATAAAGCTGAAGATCATTTATAATGTATTATGTTATTTGGTTATTATAATTAACTCACTTACAAATGGACCTACTTGGTGATTATCGCATTTTTTGTTAATTTCTCAATTTGCAATCACTTTATTATGAAACTTGCCCAATCCGTTATTTTGATCACTACAGCACCATAACCTATACGTATTTTTTTTTTAGTTACGTGACAGCTGTCGACGAATACCAAGGAGGTTTGATGTTGACACTGGACTCCACCCACAAAGTGTTACGAACACAGTCAGTGCTGTCATTTATCAAGGAGACGGTTCAAGCCGAAGGAGCTGGTTGGAAGAAAGCTATGGCGGAACGTCTAGTTGGCTGTTCCGTTATGACTACTTATAATAAAAAAATGTTCAGGTAAGTTGTGGAGTATGTGTCATTTTGCTTAGGTTAACCGTCGTTGGTCTAGCTGTCGCAAGCGCGGCTGCTGAACACGAGGTCTCGGGTTCGATTCTCGGGTCGGGCCGACATCGCTTTGTGGGTTTTAGAAACATTCACAAAGCAGCCCGGAGCCTGGAAGTTGGCAATTGATACACTCGTGCATCGGAGAGCACGTAAATGTCCTTCCTGCGTCTGATCTCTCTCCGCTGGTGTCGGATTGCCGTCCCATCGGGCTATGAGAGTGAATCAATAGTGAGTGCACCTGTGTCTGCGCAAATCCTTGTGCACTATAATATGTCCGCAGTTGGCTGATCTCCTTACTTGAGAACAGTCGCCGTAGCCGATAATCGACTAGGAGGACATCAGACTTAGGGTCGGTTGTATATATGTAAGATATATTGAGGATTAAATGAAACGAATTTGTTTCTCTGAAACAATCAATCTAAGACAATCGCGCTTCTTGGTATGTATTCATGGTAGAAGTTGATTTTACCCAGAAATTGTCTAATATTCTTTTGTGTCTTAGGAGTTGGAAAATGTCTTATTGAGATCAAATTGTCTTTAAGTGGTCTTACCGAGTTATTCTGAATCACATGCCCGAGATATCTTACTGAGTCTGAAGCGAAGGTACATTTCTTGAACTTCAATCTAAAGCCTTCTTTTATTATTGCCTCTAATACATTCCTTATGTGTCTTATATGCTCCTCGAAGGTGGCAGAGTAGATTAAAATATCATCGATATAATTTACAGAGTATCCTGTGAGATTGTGCTTTCTTAGAATATTGCTTAAAATTCTCTGGAAAATGGCTGGTGATGTTTTCAAACCAAAAGGAAGGCAGGTCCACTGGAAATGGCCATCCTGCGTGACAAATCCTGTTTTAAATCTATCTTCAACCCGCAGTGGTATTGCCCAAAATGCAGAGTTTATATCCAGTGTAGTAAAATACTTACAGTTTCTAGTCTTAATTATCAAATCATCTATTAATGGGAAAGGCTGAGCTTGCGGTACCACAATTTTGTTCAAGTCTCTAAAATCCACACATAAGCGGGATTTTCTATTTTCACCTTTTTTAAATGCCAATGTCACTGGTGCAGCAAAGGGACTGTAAGATTCTTCTATTAAATTATTCTTCAGTAACATAGATATTTGCTCTTCAATTTCTAATTTGTCTTCTATTGTACATCTGTAGGGTCTTTTACTACAGTATCTGTTTACTATTAAATCAACGTGAGCTTCATAATCTTTCACTGATCCTATATCATACTTGTCCTTAGCAAAAATTGTTTTATATTCTTTGATATTTTTTTCTATCTCAATCTTCTTTTCATTATCTAAATGGTCTATCATACTTATGAATTCCTCTGTCTCTATATGTTCATTGAAATTTATTGCATATGTTTTTATATTCTAATCTTTATTTCTGTTATCTTTAGAAATCTCTATTTTATTTGTTATTTTCTTTTGTTCTATCTGCAAGTCTTCATTTTGAGTTAATTTAAATTTCTGTATTATATCCAAACCGATTATAAAATCTTCAAAATCATCATTTTCTACTACATAAACGTCAATCTTCTCTTCTATATCAAATATTTTTATTTTTATTGTTATCAAGCCATCTGTCTTCTTCACACCATTAACCGTTTTCATATATGCTATGTTCTCATTGTCTTTCTTTTCTCTTACTTTAATCAGTCTTGAATTTATTAAAGAGATCTGTGAGCCTGAATCATAGATTCCACTCACTTCTAGTTTATCTTCTAATAAAAGCTTGATTTTGATTAATGGTGTACTTACTCGTTTTTTTTATCCGTATTCATATCAACTTCAATAATGGAATTATTGTTTACATTTTTGGCTTTAAATGCCTTTTCAGATTCAATTTTGTTTTTCTTGAACCAACACGACTCCTCCGGATGATATCTAATTCCTTTGTCCAAAGACTTACAATTGTTACATGGCCTCTTCTCATCACTTTTATTCTTATAAATAAATGTGCCACTCTTTGTTGTAGTTAAATTTTTCTTGTACATCATACCTTCATATTTTCTTATCTCGTTGAACAAGTCAGTAGAGCTGTCGAGTTCATCCCTGTTTAACTTATTTAAGATGAACCCAGGTAAACCTGTTGCAATTAGATCTATCATAGTTTTGGGGTCTATTGATTTGTTAACATCTAGTATAAGCCGTTCCTTTTTTATAGCATAATCAATTAACAGTCCTTCTTTGTACCTGAATGTGAGTGCACTTGTGACTATATCCCATCCTCGGTTTTTAAAAGTTTCTAAAAATTTGTCTTTCCATTCATTCCATTCAGAATGTACTGTTAGTTTTATCAACATAGATCTATACCAATCCAAACAAGACTTTTCTAAAAATAGTCTCAATATATCAATTTTGGTTTCATCTTTTGTAATATTAAAGCGCTCACACTCTTTTTCAAAGTTCTCTATCCATTGCATAGCATTTGAATTCTTACTTGTGAATTTTTCAATAATAAACTTCTCAGAAATATGTTTTAGGTTGTGTTGATTTTCTTTCTTCGTAGTAGTTTCTATTAATTTTTCCAAGATATTTTGCAAACTGTCATCTTTGTCTCTTGGTTGTTTTGTGCTCATTTCTTCGAGGTACTGATCTGAAAACTGCATATTACCTTCCTCATCTATATATATTTTCTTTTGGTCTTCATCCAATTTTATCCATATTTTTCTACTTTGATGCCTTTTCTTTATGCTGTTTTTAATTTTTGAGAAAGTGTTCATTTTAATAATACTTGTATGATGAATCACTGGCTTCAATTCTTCAGGTAAAACATAACATTTTCCTTCCTCAGTGGTTATAGAGGTTATGGCTAACACGTTCGATTTGCCATCATTTGAAGATATCATAGTGAACTCGAACTGCAACCGGTCCATCTTCATTTTAAATAAACGAAAATGTCGTTTTGTAAGATATATTGAGGATTAAATGAAACGAATTTGTTTCTCTGAAACAATCAAAGATTTTTTGTTTTATTTACGCACATTTTTACAAAACATAGTTTAAATTAGACAATTTCTTACCTGAAACAATCAAAGAAACGACATTTAAGTTTATAACATCGTCTCCTCAATAATCCTTTTCTATATTAGTTAATTTTATCCATAAAATTCACACAGCAAAATTAGTAGAAAGACATCGTCCGCCATTATATGGCGTCACTCGCCACAGACAACTTATAAACGCGCGAAGCGCGGCAAATTTAAATTAAATAAAGTAATTAATGAAATTACATTTCATTACATATATATTTTATTGTACAACATTTCTTACGCATGCTTATATTGCTCACTTTTCTTTTACAGAGTAGACAGTATTGACGACACAAAGTCACCAAGATCGACATTTGAGAAGGAAGAAAACGGTAAAAAAGTGCAAGTCTCCTACATTAACTATTATAAAGATAACTATGGTATTGAAATAAAGGATTATGATCAGCCACTGCTCATATCCAGGTAATTTTTATTTTATATTGCCCCTTCTTATATTGTATCTCCACGCATCTGATCATAGTCTAAGTAGACTGATAGCAGATTAAAAACACAAAGAAAAAAAATATTGCCTAGGTTACTTGCAGATACTGTAGCTTTAATGGTGAATTAGTCTTTGATTTTATCCATTACAAACTGTTACAGCCTGTTTATCGTCCCATTGCTGGGCTGCGGCCTCCTATACTAGCGGATTGCGAGCGTCTTCAAAGCGGAACGGACGCGCAACGAATACGTTACAGGCGCGCAACGAACACGCCGCGCATGCTCAGCGAATTCACTGCGGACGCGCAACAAATTCGTCGCGAAAAGCAGTGTTTTTTATTCGTTTGCAAAAAAACACAAAGAAGTCGCTCTCTTCCATTCGATTATTGTTTGAATCCATTTTGTTACTGAGTGTATTGTACCGCGTTAATTTGCTACAAACACGCGACGAAAACATTACGAATTTGCCGTACGTCCGCGACGTCTTCGCTGAGCAGCCGCAGAGTGTTCGCGTCGCATTCGCTACGCGCCCGTTCCGCTCGCAATTCGCTAGTATGATAAGGCCTTAAGATATAATTAGAAAGTACATACTTGAGAGGTTGGTTCTTTACCCATTAGGTCACCTAGACAATTATTAGCCATTACAAACAATATTTTTTTTAATGATAATGATTCACTTTCTACACAAATATATATATTTTTTTACTATCAATACTCTAGGGACTCAAAACTCATGTCGGGCTCTGAGAAAAAGATAGACTTCATGATTTGTTTGGTACCTGAGCTGTGCCAATTGACTGGCCTCACTGATGATCAGAGGAGTAACTTCAAACTGATGAAAGACGTCGCCGCACATACTAAGATAACGCCTAATCAACGTCATGCTGCCTTCAAAAAGGTTAGACTTTTAAAATATTGTAAACACTTCTCTGAAAAGCGTGTCTATGGAGTTTCTTGCCGGTTCTTCACCATAAGACCCAATCTTTTCAACAGTGCAGTGCTTAAGGTGCAAAGGGTTATGTTTATGTGTAAACAAGTGTAATTTTTCTTTTAGTGTGACTGTTTAAAAAATCTTGTCATTAATTTGAAATGGTCAGAATTAAATCAATGATCAATTTCCTTCAGCGCATATATCCTTCTTATTATTCGTAATAAATATAACTATATTATGCCAAGCCGCAAAATGTTCTAACATTTTGTATTCAATAAAAATATTACCATACCAAGTCCAAATAAATCCATGAAATACTAATCCTATCTTCCCCAAAATTTTCCAGTATATAGAAGCAGTAATGAACAATGAAACGGCAAGAAGTCGTCTAGCGGGTTGGGGCCTCAGCATAGCACCTGAAACTATCAACCTTACAGCCCGTACATTGCAACCGGAAACGTTATACTTTGGAAACAACGTCAAAGTTCCAGGCAAACCTAATGCGGAGTGGAACGCTGAGGTGACCAGGAACCATGTCATTCAGGCAATCGATATTGTCAAATGGGTGGTGTTATATACGGACAGGGACAAACAAGTGGCTCGGGTAAGTTTACAAAACAGTTTTGTTTCAAATACATAATGTGCAATTCTGCTCAGAACCTCCTCAACCCAGTTACCCGGACAACCCAATACCTGGCTTCTGACTACCCGATACGACTGCAAAGATGTTCAAATGCATTCTCTCACTGACACCATAAAATAAAAATTGAAAATGTTAATAATTTCTGAACCTATGAAGAACCCTTGTTGACAAGCTAGCTATCCTGCACATTTCTGTTTTCTTTGCTTCAACAAAACTGAACAAATTAAAGCAACATGTGTGTGTAATTCCAGGATTTCTTAGAAACAATGAAGCGTTCCTGCCGTCCGATGGGCATCAACGTGGCTGAACCAGAAATGATTCGCTTGCCAAATGACCGAACAGACTCCTACGTACTAACTCTGAAGAAAGTCATCACATCGGACTTGCAGATTGTGGTGGCTATATGCCCATCGGCCAGGGATGACCGCTATGGGGCTATTAAGAAGATTTGCTGTGCGGACAACCCTATTCCATCACAGGTAAATCTATGCTTCTATACCGTTATGATAGACATGTCTGGCAGACATTTTGTCGCTGTAAGGGGGTAAATTATCCTGCCGGGGCTGCGGGTTGTTCGAAAGAGATACCGCGGCCCTGGTACATAAAAGGCCTACGACGGAACACGACGGTTTTTAGTCAGTAAGAGTCTGACACTCCCTCACCGCTGCTAACCCACAGCGGGAGGGGTCATTTGATGATTTTTAACGTCGCTAAAAAAAAAGGGGGTAAATTATATAAACCTGTGTTCCCAATTTTTTTCTTCCATCCAAAAAATGCATTTTATCCAAATTGCACTATGAAATGAATAGGAAAACACAACACAACTAATGATAAATGGCTAATCTCCAAAACGGGTGGAACGATTTCTTACGTACTTTCACTGTCAGATAGCTGTTTCATGAGCGAGGATTAGTTAAGGCAACTTCTTATCCGGAAACAGAAAGTTTTTCCCATCAGACATGGGCTAAATTCTTAATTTTAAGAAAACTGACGTTCACATTGTCTGTGACCTAAGACAGCGAGATGAAAACTGAAAGTAATAGTTTCTGTGGTAATTCCCATATTTTTAATTTCAGGTAATAAACGCGCGTACGTTAATGAATCAGAACAAAATACGGTCAATAACTCAGAAAATTCTACTACAAATGAATTGTAAGATTGGCGGTACGCTGTGGAATATTAACATACCTTTCAAGTCTGCCATGGTTATAGGCATCGACTCACATCATGATGCTTCTAGAAAGAAGCAGAGTGTTTGCGGTAAGTGCATCAAACTCAAAACGTTATCTATCATCATCATCTCGGCCATAGGACGTCCACTGCTGAACATAGGCCTCCCCCTGAGATCTCCACAGATAGCTGTTGCCTGCATCCAATATTGTTGTCCAATTGTTAATGCAATATTATAGAGAAATAAAAATGCATTTTTATTTGTTTGTTTGTAATGGATAAACTCAAATACATTGGACTGATTTTAAAAATGCTTTCACTGTTGGAAAGCTACACTTTTCCCGAATAACAGGCTATATTTCATTTCGGTACTTGCAGTAGTTCCCATAGAATGCCTGTGAAACCGTAAATAACAGTAACTTGAACCACTATTTTAGTAGTATTTCATTAGTTCAATATTGTGTTTGAGTAAAAAGCCTTATAATTTTGGCAAAACTCAAATGGAGTACAGTAAGAAATCTCGAAGGGACTGCTCAACTTCTACCAAAATAAATCTTAATTCAGTAAAATTTATGAACACATAACTTTTTTACTTCCAGCCTTCGTAGCATCATACAACCAGGCGTTGACGCACTGGTACTCAAGGGTGGTGTTTCAGTCCAAAGGTCAGGAAGTAGTGGACAGCCTCAAGGAGTGTTTTGTTGACTCTCTGAAGCACTACATCAAAGTCAATTCCCAATTGCCTGAGAGAATCATTATATATAGGTATGTAGAAAGCTTTCACATAAATTTGACCATTGATATGAGTTTTGAGAAACTTTTTAAATCTAAAGTAATCCTATTTTGTTCATAAAAAGTATAATCATCGGCACGAATCTTGAGCGCTGACCTTCACCTGCGCAGAAGTAATTCATTGGGTCCCTTTTGTGGTATGAAGTGAGGCGCGGGGGCGGGCTAAAGCGGTGATTGGCCCGCAGTGCATCGCGTCATAGCCGTCACTCACTCGGGATTGATTCTTTGCTAATAAATCACTTCTGCGAAGGTGAAGGTCAAGATTCGTGCCGATGATTCTATTTTCAACTCACGAACTAACTTTTGCTATGAAAGATAAGCACAAAATCATTCCTAAAATTCAAAAATGTATGGTTTCATAATTTCAGGGATGGTGTAGGCGACGGCGAATTTAAAGTGATCCAAAAATTCGAAATACCACAAATGGAGATTTGTTTATCGTTGTTCGAGGGTGAATACAAACCTCGGCTTACGTACATAGTGGTACAGAAACGTATAAACACTAGGATATTTATGAAGTGCGGTAGTGGCTTGGAAAACCCGAATCCTGGTACTATTGTGGATCACGGCGTAACTAGGCGCGATTGGTAAGTTTCAAGTACTTAAATAACTAGTAAAGTTATCTGACTCATTGCCGAGCCTCTTTTCAAATTATGTTGCGTTTGGCTACCAGTCTAACTGGGTGCAGCTAAGTACTAGTGTTTCTCAAGGAGGGACTGCTTATCTGACCTCCTCAACCCAGTTACCCAGGCAACCCAATAACACTTGGTAAGACTGGTTGTCAGACTTACTGGCGTCCGACTACCTGTAACGACCTGTTGGGCTTTTGAAAATTTTATGACTTGGTTAATGGCGTGTTTTTAATAGTTTAGAATTGGTTAATCCTCTTGATGAAAAAGATAACTATCGGAATTTTGGCGTGCATTTTACTTTGGGACTTGAACTGTGCGATCTATCGATATTTTCGATATTTCTGTCACCTTTATTTTTTTGCGTCCAAATAATTTAAAACGTCTCTATTCCAGGTACGATTTCCTAATAGTATCCCAGAAGGTGAACCAAGGTACGGTAACGCCTACCCACTACGTAGTTCTCCACGACTCTAGTGATATGACACCGGATCAGTGCCAAAGAATCACGTACAAAATGTGCCATCTGTATTACAATTGGCCTGGCACCGTCCGAGTCCCGGCTCCTTGCCAATACGCTCACAAACTAGCGTATCTTGTAGGCAACAGTATACACCAAACGCCATCTGCAGTTTTACAAGACAAATTGTTCTTCTTGTAATCTTTGGACTAGTAATTTAGTACTGTATAGTACATTTTTTTTGTTTCTATTTTTTTATTATAGTTTTTTAAGTTGATTGTAATTTAGCAAAGCTAAGAGCAAAGGACACACATTCAGTTGAATTAAACCTATTGCTGACCCTTTCTTAGTCAACTAAATAGCAATATAATAAGTGTCAGCAATAGCTTTAATGAAGCTTTGTGCAACTGACGGACATTCCACTTTTAAGCAATTTTGTTGTTATAGATTCAACTATCGTATCTAGTGATACCGATTTCAGTATAAGAGAGAGGTGTATAAAAGTATTGTTAACGGTGCTAATATGGTGCTTCGTAGAAATAGGCAGCTACTTAAGTTCCTTCCATGGAGGACAAAATGACTAGCGGAGATGTTGTAACGCAAAATATCCTAAGTAGCGTACCAAAATACGGGTGTTCGGGGAACGAGGAACTTAGTTATGGGCTTTGCCCTCTAACGCCTTCTTTGGAACCATTTTTTTTAAACCAATTCACCAATCAATCAAGACCAATTCTTGACAGATGTCCCGAGGAACCCAAATGCCTCGTTCATCATCAGCCTATCGCAGTCCACTGCTGGACATAGGCCTCTCCAAGTGCACGCCACTAAGATGATGTTCGGCTTCTCGCATCCAGCTCCTGCCAGCCGTCTTGCGCAAGTCATCACTCCACCGTGCCTGAGGACGTCCTACACTACGTTTGCCGAGGCGTGGTCTCCAACTCATTTACCCCAACGGTTATCAGTTCTTCGGCTAATATGGCCAGCCCACTGCCACTTCAGCTTGCTGATTCGGTGGGCTATGTCGATGATTTTTTTTATGATTTTGGACTTTTAAACTTGTGGACCAGCCGTACCGCCAGTGTCCACGTTTCGGCTCCGTAAGTCATGACAGGTAGGACGCACTGATTGAAGACTTTTGTCTTTAGGCACTGTGGGATCGACGATGTTAGGACTCGACGTAGCTTCCCAAATGCAACCCAGCCCAACTGAAATGCCTCGTTAGTTAACTAGTTACTGGTCGGTTTGGTCTCGCCTATCGTATGTTATTTGACCTACAAAAGGGCGCCTGACCTACCTGCCTTATAGCATCTCCGTTCGTTTTTCCTTCCTCCGTGTTTCCTTGTTTTTGTATAACTGAGGCCCGCTTCTGCTAAGTTAAAAATGTCAAAATTTACTAATATATTAATTTACCAATTGCATTCCAGTGACATCTCATGGTTTTGCGATTGGTCTGTCATTTGGTCTATACGGTAGTTTGCGCTATAATATAATAAACCCTTTTCTCCTTTTCTGTGATTCATAATGAATCATATTGTCTGCAAATGATTTCCGATTGCAGTATGATTGTAGAGCAGACTACCCTATAGACTAGCTACGATACGATTGATCTTACATTAGTAGTAGAATGCCCGATAAAGTTAAAACTGCTATTGAGATTACATTTTATCCAATAGTCACATTATTATCTACGTTAGCAGAATCAGGCCCCTGGACCATTTCTATGAAGTTTGTATGTATGCACAAAAGAGGGAGTGTTCTGTGTCTTTCTAATAAGCTGTTTCGAAGTACAAATTGACTGACAATTCTACTTTATTCGTGTGTGATGCGTTGGGTATTACATTTTTTTGCAAATGTTCCCACCGCAAAACATTGTGATTTTTATGTAATTACTATATGTCATAAATGATTGAAATAAAAACTGTGATTAATTATAAGTGAAGAAAGTTGTGGATTCAATTTAATTGTATGTTCTTAAAATTATGGCCAAAATAAAATGTTTTAGGTTTAATTATAAAAGTGTTTATTAAAAGTTGAACATGGTAAATTCTTAAATGATTAGATTTTAATGTTTTTTTAGAATTGTCAGGACGCAATCTCAATAATCATTTTGTGTTAATTCTTAAAATTATCAAAGTATTTTTTTATGTTTGTAAGTACTTAAACATAAGTACATAGATTGTAAGTAATCGCTGCCTACTCCTGTTTAGGTCAGTTCTATTTTCTTAATAATATCGCTTTATGTTAGACTGACGGTCATCAGACATGGTACTTAGAGATGATGACATTGATCACTTCATATTTTAATAGTTAAGCTTCAATAAAAATGTTCACATATGCTACAGTCTAACATAAGCTAATTAATCTATCATGTTGACTGACCAACCAGTCAAGTTTGAGGTTTTTGGAGCATTAACCTCAACAAAATTGATTTGAGCCACAATAAATTCTTTACATTTCAAATCCAAGTACGATTTTTAACCGACTTTTTATGTTTGTTCAGCGATTACTTGAAGACGACTGGAGCGATTTGCAAAAATATTTTTTGTTTGATAAGGGATACCTCCCAAGTGGTCTCATAATCAGGTCAGGTCAGGTACCTTGAGGATGATGGAAACCCTGAGAAATCGAGGGCAACTTTCGAAAGTTGTAAGGGTACCTTGACACTGAGGCATATGTCTGAAAACGAAATGCAACAGTGAAGGTTTGGAGCTGACCTGATGATGCAGACGAGAGAAGGTCGAGGGAACTCGGCAACAGTAGGTACATATTAACTACCTCGCGTCTGGGCTTATACTATTCGTATTGTAATAAGTTTTTTAAGGCAATCTTAGCTCAATAATAGACTAACGGAAAGTCATTCCAACTTATTCTTTCACTGCCATCTTTCCACCTCAGTTGCTGGAGTCAACAAAAGTTACCCAACAACAAAGACAACACAAACAACAAAGAAAACAAGAAAACAAAGAGTTAACCGGATTCAGCCGAGTACCAGTGCTTTACAAGAAGCGACTGCCTATCTGACCTCCTCAACCCAGTTACCCGGGCAACCCGATACCCCTTGGTAAGACTGGCGTCAGATTTACTAACTTCTGACTACCCGTAACGACTGCCAACGACGTTCAATGACAGCCGGGACCTACAGTTTAACGTGTCATCCGAAACACAGTCATTGATGTCTAAGATATATACTTATAGCAAGTACGTACAAACTTCGAAAAGTTGCATTGGTACTTGTCTGAGCTGGAATCGAACGTACGCCCTCATACCTTTGATTTGATACCCATTTCATTGGGGTACATTTCAAATAGTCTGTCCTCCGTTTTGGACATCTGCCATATTGGATTTAAGTTACGGTACTATTCTTTTCGTATTCTTAACAGCAAACCCGGAATCAGAGACCCGGATCTGGGTCAAACTGTCAAAATTTTGTTATTTTGTAGGACTCGGAACGTAAAATGCAGTGTAAACGTTGGGGCCACATTTATTTTCTGTGTTTTGGGGTTCTGAGACTATAATAATAATGGGGTTCAAGGCAATTTCAGCCACGGTGGCTGTTCTCATATAAGCAGATCTGCCAGTTTCGCAGGGCATATTATAGTGCATGAGCTTTTTGAGCTTACACTAGTGCACTCACTATTCTTTCACTATCATAGCCCGATGGGACGGCAATCCGACACGACTGGAGAGAGATCAGGCGCAGGACCGACATTTACTTGCACCTGTGTATCAATCACCAACTTCCAGACTACGGGCTGCTCTGTGAAAGTTTTGAAAACCCACAAAGCCAGCGGAGACGAGAATACATTGCTCTCTATTGTTCATGTTTAAATTAAAATCTAGTATAATATTTAGTGTGCACTAAGTACGTTAATGTGGACTGATTTAGAAAATAAATACATATTCTTTATCTAGAACTAATTAACAGAATACGTGTAATTTGTTTATTGTCAGTTTTGTATATTCGGGGTAATACATTGACCCTAATATGTAGCCAGATTTCATATTTTATAAATCTAAAATCTTGAAATAATGTTTCTTTCGTGTGGTAGAAAAATAATGCCAAATAAAATTAAGTCTTGTTCAACTCATACCAAGAGGCTTAATTTCATTTCAGACACTTTTGTACTTTATAAACTGCCTTAGATGCCTTTGACTGTCGTATGTCAAAGAAGCGACAGTCACTTTACCACTGTCTTTTTCTATGGACAAAACTAACTAAATTTTAAATGATGTTTGCAAAAGCCGACCGCCATCCTGAGGGTCCAAAAGTCCTGACTAAGGACAAAACCGGAGACTACCAGATGAGTCAAGCAGACATCAGCTTCATAGAATTAGCGAATCACACGTAAAACGTGTTTTTCTAGAAAAGTGTGCTTACACTAGGTACCTATGGCAATTTAATTCATAATACCTACCTCATTGTGTGACTAAATATGTCGTCCTAGTGCGCGTATTTTTAAAGATAGTATAAAATACAGATTAAGTAGGTATAAGTGTTACATAATTTGATATTTTTATAGATACGCTAGTGTTGTTATAAAATTATTTTGTAACAAAAAGTTCACTATTTTTTCAAATAAATCATTTTCTACTAATTCAACTTTTTTATTCAGTTGATCCCGTTTTCTTATGAAACGTTTACTTTTTCAGAGCTACTTTCATCATGGTTGAAAAGCATTAAAAATAAAAACACATAGGACTACGACGCTTTTGGGATAGCATTAAGCACTCATGCATAAAGAGTAAGTTTTCCTATTTTATTTAAACTCTGCAAGGGCAAGGGTCTTATTTAGGTCTGGTTATTAATCTATACCATGATATAACATGATTTTTTTGTTTTTTTGTACTTGGTTCTAAAAGGCTCCGAAACTCCTAAACCGATTTGAAAAATTCTTTCACTCTTGGCAAGCGAAACTTTCATCGGGTGACATAGGCTATATTGCATCCATGTACGGGAAGTAAGTGCCATGGGACGCAGGTGAAACAGATAGAGAAGGCAAAAAACTAGACAGTGAAACAGAGCTTTATTAGCAAAAAACAGTAAAATTATCCCTTTATCGCGTCTCTCATTTATTCACGAATGATCTAAACTAAACGTTTCCGAAATATTTCGCCCTAATTAACTGCAATGAAGTCTTGCCCCGCGGCTTTGCTTGACAGGAGACGCCGAATGCACGCGCTCTAGACAGATGTGAATTAGACAACTTAATACCACGATACTTTGTTTTTCATTTCTCCAAATGAGTACAAACCATCCTTCTACATACATTGAAGGTTTTGATAGCCAAGCTCTGTTTAAAGATCTTCAAGTCACGTCGGTGTATTCGAAAGTAGGTGATAACGCGAAATACTCTTTTTGATGTTGCCTCTCACTAATAATCAGACTGTTGCAATTTGTGATTGGCGGAATTCTCCGGTTAATTTCCGAGTATAAAATTATTGCCAATTTAGATGATTTAGGAAAATCGTAACATTTACTAGTATTTAAGCAGATATCTATACTGACACAAAGATTATAGGGCTGGTGAATTTTGAAGATAACAAAAGTGAGAAAAATTACTGTAAAACATGCATAGCCTATTCCTAAGCGTAGCAAAGAAAAATGTTCTCAAGTTTATTTTTTAAGAAAGATTCTAGAATGTTCAGAGTTCCAACAATTAGTCGTGTACAATGCATTCTAATTGAGGGGCCATGATTCAATACAGGTTAGCTACTCGGACGCTGTATAATTTCTAAACGTCGAGTCATGTTAAAACATTGTCGGGTAGGGCGCGTAAAGCATAGTGTTACATCGATAACAAACTTCTAGCAGCTAAGCTGTGGGCTGACGTAATGTATGTCGGTCTCCACCTCAGAACAATCTGAAATACCGACGGCGTGTGTGGGAGTGCTTCGTTTAACGAAAGAGCGGCAGTCCATCAGGAGCGAGCGAGACCGCGCTATACGGAGTGAGCGGCGCGGCGCACCTCGCTGCCCGTGGGAAATGCACAGTAGTGGTCAGATCAGAGTGCGCGCGCGCGGCCCAGTGCACGTATTATTGTATTGGAATCTCCACTGCTCACAACAGCTTATGAGATTATGTTCGAAGAATGGACACCGGTTTTATATCAACGACGCAAGATTCAATTTTGTGTTGACATTTTTTTGAACTTGAGATAGCGTTTTTGTATTGAAAGTTATATGGGTAGTTCCGACGGGTACCTATAATGCGATGAATTTTTTTTAGCGATCGATTGAGGTTTCTGCGGCTGGCTTTCGGTCGGGATGCAAATGTGTTTACAGAGTTTGTCGGCACACGCCTATAATAAAAAAATGCATGTTTTAATAAACACGTTTTCATGATGGTCCACGTAATGAGCCGATTTACTCGGATGCCCGCCAGTTTTATAATCATATCTGATGATAATGTTAAGCTCAATTAATTAAGTGACTTTAAGGTTCAGACTTGTTTGATTAAGTAATATCAATTACGATGCAAATTAAGATACCTACACGGTAAACACGAATTATCAAAAGAATTGCAAGTAATGTAAAATACCGTTTTTGAAACTGTAAAAGAGAGTTCAGAAATACCTTTATGTGGCTATTACAGCATCATAGGTACTTTCCCACAACTTTCTTAGTATTAATAGTTTTCATTGACTCATTAGTGGGTTTACGCCCACGCTAACTGACTGCAAAATGTCGCTTTTATATATCAATTTACAGTCGTAAACTTAATCATACCGGCGAGAATTTTCCCCGCCTATCACTATCAATCAAAATCACTGTAATTCGAATCTCACACCTACGCAGGCCGTAAAACAAAAACTATAATAGAAATCAAAGATCTTGCGATTATTCTTCACTTCTGGTCGCTTTATCGTAAAACCAATCAATTATTTGTTATATAATTAAGAATTCTTTACAAATAAGGGTCATTTTCGTTTAAGCTGTTTGGTGGTTTCTTTGTGTAGTGAGGGACAATAGTGCTTGAAACAGGGGTGGGTCGATCGATACATATCTTAATTAGGCCTCACAGGGCGATCATCGATTATTTTTTCTTATATCCGGCTGATTCCGGGCCGCCTGGCCGTGACTAATATTTGTAGAGACGGATAAAAATACTAATTTCTTATTTAGATCGTGTGGCTTTTTGTGTCAACAGTGATTGGGATAGAATCAGGGCAGTCGTTTAAGATTTTTCCCATCTTTCTTTATTTTTGAGGACTTTATGTTTATGAGGAGGTGCTAACTAGGGATTTGTCTAAGGACAGTGAGTTTACAGTCTAGATTAAGAAATTATCTCATTAAACGTGGATGACGTAGAAAATAAATTGCGATTTGGAAAGGTACAGAAAAATAAATTGAGTACATCATCAAGGGGTATCTAATATTTAACAGAATTTAAAATTTGACCTATCGTAGATATCCCTTTTAAACTTGATCCCTTTTATTAGGTACGTGAAAATAAACTGTCGAACGAAAGCACATTCAGTAGTGCTTCGGTATTACAATTTCAATTAATACAACGCAAACAGACAGTGCATTTTCCTGTGAAAATTCCTCCTTATTACGTACGACTAAGGTTTATTTTCGACTTAATTTTCTTAAATGCTAACCAGGGCAGTTGCAGTAATAAAATAGTTAAAACGTGAGAAACCCTGCAGAGCGCGAGGCATACGGTGCTCCCGCGAATATCTCGTTTTGCATAGTTATTTGATGGTTTTATCGATCGAAATATAAGCTGAAATGCTTATTGACTACTCAGCATTTCTTGTACGTGTTACTTAACCATTCTTTATACCAATAAGCTTTATAAGTGCGATATTATGACGACTTTTAAACGCTTTTGAAGATAACAAGTGAAATCGCTCTTCAACTCTAAAGATTTCCGATCAAAATGTAAACTTAAAACCAAAATAAAAAGCGAATCAGTTGGCCGAGTCGATCGTCAATCTAACCGGAGTGTCTCATAACCACGGTTTAGCTTTTACCAGGTTTCAGAGAGGTAATGCTCCGTCGTGTTTCAGTCGGACATAGCCTGAGGCGTTTTGCCGTGGGAACAGTCAGGCCTCCTCGGAAATTTACTCCCGTCAATGGACATGGTTTTAACTCCCTTTAATCCGAATTTAGTGCCGTTATTAATGTATGTTTTTGTTATATCTGGAATGGAATTTACAATTATAAATTCGAAGTATTTAAATCATTTTCCGTTCCTCCTAATGCGATCGCATAGGTAAATGGATTATGAAATAAGAAGATACCTAGTATAAATTACCTGAAAACTAAGGGATGATTTGTAAAATATTTAGGTCATTCTTGAAGTAGATACTGCGCCATCTTACACAGTTTCAAGGTGAGCATCATTAATGTCTAATGATAAATGAAGACTAGAAGACTGACGACATCATTCCAAAATGACCAGAAATCCTTAATTTCAAATCAATCAGTCAACGGATGAATGGGAAAAATATTCTAATTTGCATCCAAACGGCCGATTAGAATAAACTAGGCAAACATTGATGCTTTTTCGATGCCCAATCAATTGGTGTTGACAGATACGGACATTATTTGCCAAATTTGCTATAAATGTGAAAAGCTTTATGAGTTTCACGGCTGGTATTTCTCAATCAATCCTAGTGGTGATTGTGTGATATTTTATTATATGTTAATGTTCGAGAAACTTGATTTTGCTAACGAAATAATTCGGTGATTAGGCTCAGAATGATGAACTAAATGGGTTATTTGGTTATTTGATTGTTCCTATAGTTTTAAGTTTTTTTTTCAGGCTATAACAAATATTCATTATTTCCACTTATATGTTTTTCGCGAACACACATTTTCTTGGGTATTATGTTTTCTTTTGCAAATATTTAATTTGCAGGATCCTATACGGGCAAGGGCTAACAATGGGTGTCTTGCAAATAATAACGTTGAAAGAGGTGTAATTCTTAGATGCGATTACATTGGAAACTCAGTTAAAGGCGGTATATTTTCTGTTTTCGACGTTTCAATAATATATATAGTAAAACACTAAGGATATTAGGATAGGATGACAAGATTTGTGATATTGGTGCATATTATTTTTTGTTTAAACTACTGTAACTTTCTACCAAATAAAGTCTATTTATCTGATAATAGTATGTCAAATAAAATTGGCTGATATTCCCTATCGTATTATAATGTAACTAAACTGCTAAAGAACTAACAAAGGAAAGCGTAAAATCATGCAGATTTTTATGATGATTATAATGATTTATGTTTTATACGACATTGATCAAACCTATCCATATTATAGATTTAATTTATTATTTACCTAATGACCGCTGCATACACCTGTTTTATGTAAAGAGGTGCTATTTAAATGCTAAATGTGGCCTTAAGTTTTGTATTTTATATTATTTTGTATACTTGATGACAGCGAAAATGTTTATATTCAGCATAGAATTTTCCGTAACTTAACAAATGAACTTGAATGAAGAAGTAATTGAGCGAGTTCCAAATATTTTTTTTTTTGCTTTTTGGATGTTAAGAAATGGCAATTTCTATTTTGATTTGAGAAGTTTAGATCATAGACAAGATTTTAACAACACACTAGAGATAAAAGAATGGTGCATAATTCTATAGTTATCTCTTAAAATCCATATTTTTCCAAGACGTGCTGTAGTTACATTTAAAATGTTTGCACAAACAATGTAAAGCTCCGTCTCTGAACATTAAAACGTAAAAAGATACTTTTGGCATCATTTAAATAAAGTATCGATATGTAATCCGATGAGGGACATCATTCGTGTGATATTTCACAGCACTAACTTATTGATATAATTTAGTTATAAGAATCGTGGGCTGATCGACTAGTTAGGTAGTGTGACTTTGTTTGAATTTCAGATGTTTTACATAAATCATTGATTTGATCAAGTTTCATTCAAGACGTAGCGTAGGTATGTAAACAATAGGTATGCATGATATATGTACTTGTGTGTAGAAAATTATGTATCTTGGTAATTTTCCTGTTTTCAGTAAGCAAGGTACGTTCGAGTTTTATTTCAAAACATGTACATATTTCCATATAGGTTACAAAATTAGGGCGGAGAGCTACATATGTTAAGTTATTATAACCATAGGGTTTCGATGATTTTTGCGTACAAATATTTGCATCTCATTCATTTCACAAACTAAGTCTCGTAACCGTGAGATCATTCTAGTTCCTTCACATATTCTGACTAACACCCAAACTTCAACCGTCGCTCATATTCCAAGTTATTTTCCCATATCAGTGAAAACCCTACAGTCGAACGGAAATGTCGTACCTCACAGGAAGTCTTTGTTTGGCGCCGACAAAGTTTCCACTCCATCTACATACATACAGACAAACAAGCAACCAAAATACGAACATAATACAAGTTCTGAGAACAGCGCGGAAAACCGATAGGGTGCATTTATAGCCTTTACTTAATGTACCACCAAGTTTTGAAGTGCTGCTTAGAATTTGCACGCCCATTGTAATTTCAACTCTATAGTTACACCAATAAGGTTGACGGGTTCTTGTGTGTGGGTTGACTGAGTGCTTATTTTTTAATTGTCAGTTTGGTTATTGTCGCTCATCGTTGGTGGTGACACTTGGCAAATAATGTCACGAGCCGCGACCACCGACATCAGTCGGTACTTTTGTACCATCGCGATGGGAGGCCATTGACTTGTTAAGATGAATTAATTGTTTTTTGTTAATGGCCACCCGTAAAATTTTGTAGATCAAACACTTACGACTGGCGCGGGATCGGTGATGGATGGTCTGTTTGCTAAATAAATTGGTTTAATTGTGAGGTTTTTTTTGTTACTTCTTCGTACAAATTTTTGCAATGCTGCTTGCGAGGAGATAGTTTATTTCTTATTTTTGCGTTTATTTTTCTGTTTATAAATATAGGACAATGAACGCTGATCTTTAACTAGTCGCTGTTAGTTGAAAGCCAAAGTCACGAATGGAAATCTTCAGCTTCTATAGCAAAACTGAGGAACTTAGAAGGTGATAAGCAAAAGACCCAAGAAGGACATCAAGACCAAGGAATCCAGGATCCACCTCCAACAAACAGAACAGTTAAAAATCATCACAGCACCGATAAATCCCGAACGACACACGAACGATGATTCATAACGCTACAATCACTAGTCGCCACGTTACATGACATGCGCTTGCGCTTATTTATATCCCTTTATCGGATGACGTCCATATAAAGGCAGCCGCTCGAAATAATAGGGGGACAGGCAACCATTGTACAGACATGCTCAACCATTCATAAGACCAGTAAAGAAGAGTAATGCCTTGCAATAGTCATAATTTTAGTTGTTGTACAAAGTAACGCCGACTTTACCGACTTGTAGTGTAATTGGAGTTTTGTTGGCGGTGCACCTTTACGGGAGTGTTTCGGCTTGTTTCAAAAAGTCCTAAATATAGGACTGGGAAAGACAGCTTAAGGGTTCTATATGCTGTCTTCGACGTCACTGCTTAGTGCTTAACTAACCCAGCGTACTAACTCTTGCCTATGATAGAATACATTGATAAGTAAAACAGTTATGTGGTAGCCAGCCTAATAGGTGAATTGATAACTTCACATCATCTTCCTCCTGCCCTGCATGTTTTCTTTAACCTCACTATTCTATTTCCATTACCTCACAGGTACCGTTCTTTTTGGCCATATAAATCGTCTGTCTCCCAATTCTTTCATCGTTTCTTTCTCTTCACATTCTGCATTCATATTTTTGGAAATCAGGGGTTATTTCGACTAATCCTAGTGACCTAGAAATATAATTTATTCTATGTATTTGTTTATATTGAGCCTAATTCACTATTAAAGTCTTTAATATTCTCACCGTGACTTTTCTACATATTAAAGTCTATATTTTATATAGTAGATAATATATTACCATGTTGATTGAGTTCAACATATTGCAACATTCAGTGTTGCCAATCTAGACGTCACAGATAAATAAAGAAATAGTTTTAAATGTCAACCGAAGTGAGCGGATGACATTTGGAGTAGGAAAAAATATAGGTAGATTTTTTGCTAGTCAAAGTTCACATCACAAGAACTTATGGAGGGGACGTAAGTACATCTATTTCATATAAAAATCAGTCCTAGTCAGCTTACATATCAATAATAGAAAATAAAGAGAAATCCGATCTTAATTCCGATTTGTAGCTAGAGACAACGGCAGTAGGTACCTGTTAAAAATATTTCAAAAGAAAATTCAGCAAAAGATTTTCATCGATGAATTTACTCTAGAAATAAGCTTTTTATAAGATATTCTCTATCCAACACGCCTCATATCACTAATTACACAAGGGAACAAAATAAGACTTTTTTTTTGTTGCATGAAATTTTATGACTTTTGTTTACTAATTCGAGGTCGCTGATTTCAAATCTACCCACATTTTTTTTCTAACAGCTTTAGTTTTTGAGATACAGCTATTGACAGTATTTTCGAACTAGTTACACTTAAATTTCATAAAACAGAGCATTTTATTTAAAAAGTGTATAATTTTTACTATTTCTATTTTGCAAAATAACTGTAAAAATGATACTAATTATTTCTGTAATATTTGTTGTGAATATACATTTAAAGATTGTAGACTATGTGTGTCGGAGTTCTTGAAACGGGTGTACTTTGAGTTCTTTGGATTTTCTTTGGACACCTGCGACAGGTACCTACTGGGTGTCTAAAATGGTATGTAAAATATGCGTCGAGTCTTTAAGGTTATGGAAAAATAAGAAAAGACCCCATTTCAAGTAACAAACACCGATGATCTGGCGAGAACCCTCGAATCATTAGGTAGTTTTTCTGCGTGGTTGATATGAACAGTATTAACAAAAAAAAAAACGGTTCAAATTGATTTACCCTAACTTGTTATCTACCACTTTACATTAATAAAGGTGCTACCACCTTTGGACATCAAACTTTGGGTCATGAAACAATTTGTAGAAGCTCTGAACAAAAATGCTCAATACATATCTAAAAAGTCCCATTATTTGAGTATAGAGAAACTAAAAGCCGGAATTTTTGATGGTCCACAAATAAGGTGATTGGTGAAGGATGAGAAGGTTCATAATTACATGACCAATATCGAAAAAAATGCCTGAAACGAATTCGTTTGGATTGCACAAAATTTTCTATCAAACAAAAAGGATGAAAGCTTATTCAAAGCACTTTGAACAGAAGTTGTCGCATTTCCAACACCTTGGTTGTAATATGAGCATCAAGGTACACTTCCTCCTTAGCCATTTTGACCATTTCCCTGAAAATCTAGGTGATCTCAGTCAAGAACAAGGTGAACGGTTTCATCAAGATATTCGGACTGTGGAAAAGCGGTCCCAGGGTCATTGGAATGCCAACATGATGGCGAACTACTGTTGCAGCATTAAAGACAGCCCTAGTGAACCGAATCAAGATAGAAACCCTTATAAAAGAAAGTTTTTTGATTCTTAATTCTTGTTCTTCTGCTGTTTTTTGCTAATAAAATTGTGAAAATCATGTTTTGTTGATATCTCAAAAACTAAAGCTGATACAGAAATTCTGAGTTCAGATCTTAAATTAGCAGCCCAAAAATATACAATATTAGTCGTAATATTTCATGCAACCAAAATGTTGTTCCCTTGTGTTATTAATCATAAATAATATAAAAGGCTTCATGCGTTGTGACAAAAAACAGTCTAGCATTTTTTACGAACGACTTATTCTAGTAAAACTAAAGGTTTTTTTTACTCGAAAACTTGTCGAATCTTGTATCGATATATGCAAAAAAAAAGAAATAATCTGGCCTTGTCCTTACCCGGTCCAATGTTATGACTTATTTGTCTCGCCCGTGCAGATTTATCGATTTTCGAAGAATAAAACCGACTAAATCTGCATAATACATTCATTAAATAACATG
Source organism: Helicoverpa zea x Helicoverpa armigera (assembly GCA_033682625.1). Lineage (NCBI taxonomy): Eukaryota > Metazoa > Arthropoda > Insecta > Lepidoptera > Noctuidae > Helicoverpa > Helicoverpa zea x Helicoverpa armigera. The sequence continues at coordinate 4,313,598 of JAWIIS010000044.1, read as the reverse complement.
TAAATTGATTTTTTGGCGTGGCCGCCGGTTCTTATGACGAAATAGAACCATATGGACAATAAAATGATAAGGAAGGAAATAAGATGTAAAAAAAACGAACGAAAATGTCATTTGTTTAATGATTTGTGTGGACAAGCGTCGATGGCCATTAATATCGTGTTAATTGTTAGTGGCGGGTCTAGTATGTTCTATTTATAACATAATTTTGATATACTTCTAATTAAAAAGGCTTTTCATTCATATTTAATACTCCTATCGAAGTGGTCTAGTAAGATGTATAAGTCCAAGTAGCATTGCCTTAAAACTTTTGTAAACTTTGTAATTTATATAACAACATACTCGTATAATTTTTAAGACATTTTTACATCTCATATACTTAAATAAAAGCATGTACGTAGGTGAGGTTTCAGTAGGTACTATAAGGTATTTTTTTCATGATTCGCGGAACCCCACAATGACACATCAGTTACAAATAAAACTATTTAAACAGCGATTGTAGACTGCACCCATATAAGATAAAATACATAACCTGATTATGTTTTTGTTCTTTTTCGTATATATAATCTAGAACTCCAAGTATACCTAAATTGTGACTAATATGGTTTGTGGTAGTAAATTCTTTAAAAAATGACTAAGATTAGGTTTTTAAATGTGTATTTTTTGAGGATTTAGTAAAAGGCACTTATTATACCTTCATTCATTATTCTAACTTCGCTTTACAAATTGTATCGTTATTCCAAACGAAAATGGGAGAATAGGCGATAGTCGATAAATCTGTAAAGAAAATAAAAAAAACTTTAACCAATATTTTTATGTTTGCAATAAAAATGCTTCCCGAACTGGACGCTGAAATTAAAATCTAAATAAAGCAAAGCTCTCATAATTCCTTAAACTTCTTTATTTGCAATAAAACATATAAAACTGCTAATTTGTGCAACCAAATAACATAATAACAAGGTAATTAACGAAGTTCGCGCTAATGATGGGAATTGTTAATGGTCACTTCATTTTGTTGAAAAAAAAGTTTTTAACCATGGAGAACAAAATGACTAGTGGAGATGTCATAACGTAAAATCTCCTAAGAAAGTATCGCGCCAAAGTGTGGGGGGACGAGGAACGTTACTTGCTCCGCCCTTATACGCTTTTTTGAACCTGTTTTTTTTTTATAATATCATATATCGTTGACACATACCGCAAAGAACTTGAACGTTTCGTAAGTTTACTCCTAACTGATCGATTTGGTCATGCCCGCCGTACACATTTGACCTAGAAGATGTCGCCTGACCTACCTGCGTTATGGTATCTCCGCAGATCGTTCCTTACTCCATGTTTTTTTGAACACTGTCGGTCACCTTATTGTCATGATTCTGGTATCATAAATAACATCGTGGTTGGGAAATATTAGCATTTTTATTGTCACATACAGAATGGACGAACACTCGTAATTAAATCTTTGGACTGCAAAATTGAATTATTTATTACCTTGATTTGATTAGGCGGTAATTCTAGTGAATTTTTATGCACACAAAAAGGTTAATAAATGTTTGTCGATCGATATCGACAAATTGAGCTTGTAAGTGTCTTAACAAGAGTGTCATCAATTACTGCCTATTTTTATCTTAAAGAAATAAAGAGGAGACAATAAATATGTAGTGTGAAACTTTACATTTAAAAATATTATTACTTAGGGGCTTGCTTGAGTTTAATGAATTTTGTCCATACGTGGAAGAATTGTAAGAGTTTGCGAAAAAACATCGGTCTTAAAAATAATTCTGTAATTAGCCACTAATAACTAATTTATCCATACAATAATATATTTTTAAAACTGCAACCGTATCAACTGATTAATTCCAAAGCACTGACAGAGACTTTCACGTACGAGTTACGAGTTTATCATAATAATCAAAAGACATAAAAATACCATCGTCTTAATAAAAAAATATTTCTTTTAATATTGACATTAAAAAATTAACAAGAACTATAATTTAATCCGAAGACTACCTGTGCGACTGTGGAATTCGGTGGCAGATTGCAGATCAGAAATATTAATCATTCGGTAACTCCATATCGGATGCCGAACATTTTTAATCGATTTCTCGTAAATGTGATTCGATACCGCAATCAATTATGTCATTGTTTTAGTTTTGTCAACTGCGTCTTTAATATTTTTGGGTAAGGCTTGGTATTTCTAATAAGAATTTATTTGAATGTAATTCAGTGTCTAAAATTATGATTTTTCCTAAAAACTTTTTAGGCCACCCAGAAACCTAGTAGATTTAGTTTTAGACACAAAAATATAATTGTTAGTAATATAAATAAAATACATTCGTGAAATATAAGTCTCAATACATAAGTCCTTATATTCTGCTTTTTACCTTGTTGTATACATAGTAATCTGAATGTAAAATAATCAGTACATATTATCAAAGCTGATTGTAATAATTGTGGGATGGTATCAACAGTACCTACATACCTACATGATTCATACCTATTATTACCTATAGGACACACCTTTGTAGACATAATTTTTTAACACTACACCTATTATTTTCACTGTATAATTAGTAATACAAAACAAAATACCCCGCACCTGTCTATATACCTACTATAGTGTCATTATAAAGACTAAAACTGTATACCTACAGATTTCCAGAGAAAGAGGATTTCCTCTTTCTCTTGAATGAATTTTCATTAGGAAGTTTCGGTGAGTGTGTCGTGAAGAATTTTCTTTATATCAAAAATACAAATCAAAGGATGTCTCTTATACCACAAGTATTATCCCTTGAATGGTATTTTTATTCTATTTCGTATTTTTCTTTTTATAGCCATACAGTCTTCTTGATTGAGCTAAGAACAGATAAACCAGTGAATTTTTCACATAATTATTCATAAGTATAATAAAATATTTAATATCAAACAAATAAAGAACTAATAATATATTCTATGTTCGATGGATATGTATACATAAATGCCTACACGATGAGGTATTAAAAATTTTATGAGTTTTTAATAAAGCCGTTAAGACTATGGGTAATCGATAAGATGGATATATCATTTTGTGAACGAATCGTATGACGTCATCAATCAAGATGGTCTTTACTTATGAATCAATAATTTTCAAACTTATTTATCAATTTTACCCTTTAGGTAACTGATAGCTGGTAGGTACCTACTATATAGCTGAAAGAAACAGCTTCTAATTTAAGCTATCTTCAGTCTGACAACGAACCTCGTAATATAAAGTAAAAACATATAAGAACTCCCATACTTGGGTAACGAGTCAATCAGGCTATTAACCTTAGCTAAAACTCCCAGACTTATAGGGAACTACCTATTTCAATATGGCAACATCACAATTTACCCCGATATAGCTGTCTAGATATCCTCCATCATACCCGCTGTATCGTCACGAACACAAGTGTCTTCAGGCTTCACAATGAGCATTAACAAAGACAAGTTGAATAGAAAAGAATTTAAGCCGCGACTGTACTCCTTGAAAGTTCTCACAGCCCATGAGAATGCTCTTTACAATCGATATTCAAAAAAAGAACAGCTTCGATGTCTCTGTTGTCAACGGACAATTCTTTTAGAGATCAACAATGACACCTGTCACGCGAAATTCAACCTTAAGCTTACAGTATTAAAGTTGAAATTTGTGTGACGGTTTTGTAATTTTTATTGTTCCGTTTCGGTATGAATTGCGTCACCGACTAAAAAGACAAAGCACGAACCGATCTCGTCGCATTGTCGGGCTAATGATGAGCCAAAACATTATTTTTAGAAGGCGTTCGGCTAGCCGGCCGCTTTATAAGGTCTACAGCGATCGAAGTGTAGATACAATTCGCTTTTATGGGGCCGGTAGCGTGGTCAGTTGTTAACACGCTTGAGTTTTCCGATACGATGTTAGAGCGATTGTTTGACCATCGATTCTGAGGTTTCGTTGTTCAGTACTGTTATCGATTGTATTCGATTTTTGGTCAGTTACAACAGTATTGCACAATGTTGTGTTTTTTTTTTCAGAAGCTGAAAATAATAATTTAGAAGTAATTCAAATAGAAATTCCATAATATGACGTTATAATACGGGGAAAAAAAGAAAACATGAACAAATATTGTGTAATATGCAGGCTAAGAAAAGACATCAACGCGTCCTGATCTTCTGAAACGCAAAAATTTAAAAATTAATTTCCTTGTACAGCAGAAATTTCTTTAATTTAACTTAATAGTAAAGTAATACCTGCAAGCTTTTCTTTCACGTTGAAATAAACCAGACACGCTTTTGATCAAAATGTAAGAACAAAAGGGAACGTAATAGAAAAACTGTCAAACTCATCCAAATCCTAACATTGTCCCGTTAATTACAAAATTAGCAACGCCACCCCTCGGTGGTCGTGACCATATCTCACTCCAACAAAAGCCGGACAATCACACTTTGTTCCATCACCATTTGTTTCTTAATATTTAAAGTAAATAACTAAATATACTCTACAGTTTTATAGTCTAACAAAGAGCCACGAGCCCCCGTAGTTTCATATAATAGATGGCAATTTCGTAGACAATTCATCCCCTAATATGTTTTGATGTTTTTCGTTTTTGTCTGTTTGTGTGCTTGATTGCTTGTTTGTGACCGTGACTGTTGAATGTCCGTTCAGAGTGACAATTGCTTTTGTTTCTATTGTACGTTTCGCGCGTGTCGGACTGTCCGTTATGTGAGTGTGTTTGGGGACAATGTCACTTGTTTTGGAAGGATCTCCGTGTGGTCTGATGTTTCTGTAGTTACGGGACTTTTAATTAAGTTCGGTGTTCACTCTTCGACTTTTTTTTCGTTGAAATATTGTCCTGTTTAAATTTTTTGAAGCCAAAACTGCCTCATTCTTTAGAAGGTTTCAGCTTTCAAGACCTTAAGATATACCTACTACATAGGGTAGAACTGAGAGACTGCCTGGTTTGTGTTCTGTATGATATGGTCTTACTTGCAAATATTATTTAGTGTGAACTAATCGAGAAAAGTTGGTCGAAAAAATCAAATACGCTAGTATCAAGAACCTCTCTTAAATTGAAGTACCTTGTTATTTTATATTTATAATATGGTATCTATTCTATTTATAATGGTAACAAGTTATATTTTAAGTGAATAGAGTAAATAATTGGTATTAAAACCGAATTGGCTGGCGAACAGCTTTTTAACTAGGCAGGGAGACACTACAATGCAATGTTAAAAGATAAGGTAAGTAAGTGTAAAATTAGGAAAAAGCTATAAATTCATGACGTAAAACATTGACACGAAAATACTTAGAACATGGTGCATCATAAGTCAGAATCCATATTTGGAAATAGAATAAAAATGAAATAAATCATAGCATCCTTTAATAGCAGAACAAAAAATCATTGTTTAAATAAAATTCGTCTCTTTTCGATAATTTATAACTTCGCAACCGAATATATCACCCACGCCTTATAGGTAATATTTGGAAATATCTACAGAAATGCATAATTATTTATGCACAAATCCTTCATTTAGATAATATTTCCATATAAAAATAGGCGTCAGATATCGAATATGTGTTTCATAAACATGTAGCAATAAAAATGTGCCAAAAATGATTAAAATGTCAGATGATCTTGTCTAGTTTTTTTATTGGTCATTCAAATTCACCTGCTGGTGTCATTAATGGCAGAAACACAACATTATTTTTAAGTATTTGTGATATAATTCTTCTCATATAAACAAGACTTGCTCATCACAATATTACATAAATTCACGCTTGTGTATCGACAGTGCTATGTGCTAAGAAGGCGGCGCGTACGCCGGTAGCGACGCGCACCGAACATAAATAACCGGCCACGCCGCAAACAACTCGTATTTACGACAATATTATATTTTATACTTGCGCAGTACATGGAGCCTCTAATACGTGGCCAACCTACATAATAACGAGAACGCGCGGAAGGCGTAACCCGGTGGCAATCCACCGTCTCACTCGACGACGCCCCGGGCGCGCGCCTAAGCGAGACGAACAACCACAAATTTATTGAAACGAAAAAAAAAACTTAGCTACTGCACTCCGCGTCGCCTCTACAGAACTAGATACATTTTTCCACGTCTCCGCGCGAGACAGAGACGCACGCGTCTGGCGCTAGGTGCGAGCGGGACAGGTATCTGTCCGCGGGTAGCGCGCGCAGCTAAACGGCCGGTGATGTGGGCGCTGCCGGTGTTGCGCACGCGGCTACCTCGCCGCGGCTGAGTTCCACGCTCACGCTGCGTCGCTCGGCTCGCTTAGCCCGTGTGACCTTTACTTGGTGAACTTAGGAAGCGTCGTTCGCTGTGAAACTTCCATTAGAACCCCTCCGTCCCGCGCGACAGTGATTCTTCGGACCTCCAGCGCAGCAGCACCAGCATTGGAGCGAAAGAGATGGCTGGCGGTCGTCGGCGCCGTAGCTAAAGGTATTCGTAGAATGCGTGATCTGTATCGGGCGGGTGGACGCGGCGCGGGGTGCGGGGACGTTCGGAAGCGGTGGCAGCTCCCATCGACTCCTGGGGTTATTCTTCCTCAGGCCACTGCTGCTCGAGCTACGTACCAAGCGAGCCAGTTTTTTCTGTCCACCGCACCGCACGCCACACACTCGTTAAGCCCGTGCCAACACGAGAAGTCGCCACTAATAAATTACTGTTTTTTACTGCAAACGCAACAGTCACCGCCGCGCAGCCGAGTAATTTATACGTAAAAATAAACATTAATCAACAATATCGCAGTTACTATCGCCCGAATACAGTGAGTACTCTGACATTTGTTCTTATATTTGTTGATTCAATCGTAGATTTGTTAATTTCATAACTTGCACTCTTTGTTTAGTAAGTCTTAGCAAAAGTTCTAGCACGTTTTCCTTCAAATAAATTAATTTAAATAAAAACATAACATTGTGACCATATACGATTGAATCAAGAATATTTTATTTCTGTGTTATTTTATTTTAAGTTCTCTTTAGATAAAATATTATGAAATTTTAGTTATCATTCATTAATTCATTATCATTCATAATTAGCATTTTCATCACATTCTGCTTGATCATAATATTCATACACTCACACACACGCGCGATTCCTGTTTCAACATCACACATTCGCAGTTCTGAGTCTTTAGGTCAGTATTATAAATGTTGATACATTCGCGATAAACATCGCGAGTATTTTAATTATAGTTCGGACGGAGCAGGGCTTTAAATATCCATAGTTATTTATACAGACCACAATTAAATTCTCACATAAAATGAAACTGATAAACTTTATAGAGGAATCCCAAACGATTATAGAAAAAAATGTTTCTCATCCTTTCATATAGCTACACAAATATAAAAATTATTTGAATAATCGTGGCCATTATCATGTAAATGTCGCCTTAGCGCCTATCGGCGCTAGCTCCACAAAGGACCTCCAAAAATATTGTCCTTATTATAGTCATTTTTTTACCAAAATCACGTGCACCCACCGGCCGATCCATTCAACGTAAGATAGTGACCATTTTATAACGATTTATGGTTTATTTAACAATAAAAGAATAATGGGCGAAGAAAAAAATATTGAGAGATATTTTTGGGTAACACTTGGGCTTTTGTGATTCTCAAACGTTTTGTATTGAGCGCATCATTAGGCACGCATTTTGACACCTTCAAGATTTGTTCCCATGAGACTTCTATGCGAAACTCTTTAATTGATGCAACTAAAAAAACTTCTTAACCAAAAATCTATTAAAGGAATTCTGTTGTTATTCTCAATGCTTTGAAAAGCCAAAAAATTAGAAAAGTTCATTTTTCCAGTGATAACCATTTACTAAAATGTCAATAAAATAAAATGATTCAAAAACTTGTTCAAAAGTTGTCCGATGAATGTTTGCCAGAAATTGTTTTCACGATATCAATAAAAAAAATAACTATAACTTCAAGTACCTATTTGTTTAACACGGAAATCAACATTTATGGTAAAAATAATTTGCAGTTTAATTAATGTTAAAGTAGTAAGCGCGAAAAGAGAATATCCGATATATTTGTGGAAGATAATTAAACGAAAAGTTATAAATATCGATAAACCGGTGTTTAACTTTAACCTTAAGTTACTCTCTATAAGTTATCTCTCGTACTTAAGTTTAAGTTGTCTTTTTGCAACTATTTATCTCACTGACAGGATTTAATTTAAAAATGCGTTTTATTGTTATTTTAAAGTCAGCTTCGTATGTGTTAAGTATAATTACTTTTGTATGACGTATATCTCCACAAAAACGTACTTTAGTACACATGATTGTGTATATAAGCACCATATAAGGCATAGGAAAATATCAAATAAATTTAACTTAAGTTGAAACATAAAAATTCTATCTAAAAATTGGATAATCAGAGAAATTAGTTTCCAAAAGAAAAACAAATGTATAAAATGGAAATAATAACAAGTATTAGTCCCCAATCATTTAATCTACATATAATTACATTATTAGGGTTTCATCGAGCTAAATAAAAGCAAAATAACTTATTTGTGTGTCAAGTCGAAGCGATTTCTGTAGCTCGAAGCGCCTCAATTTGCATCCATAATTACTTGCAATGTGGGTATTGTAGGCTAAGAGCTAAAGAACGTGATTGCAAAAACATTATACATATATTTTGTCCTTTATATGTGTATAAGAAAATCAAAGAGATTGCTAGTACCTATATGTTTAATGTCTTTAAAGAAAATATATCAATAGAAAAAAAGTTTGAATACCCATATTTTCACATAATACTTGCTGTTTTGAGACAAAATGTTGCAGATTTGTGTCTATTTTGCATTTCATATCAGACTTTATAAGCTTCTTATAAATCTTTTCAGAAGTTATTTTATTTCAAGTCTGTGTAGCTGTAAAGTTTTGTGAAATTCAATTTTTAAAACGCTGTAATCCTCCGTTCTAAGTCATACATTAAAATCGCAAACACAAATCAATCAATATTCATATTTAATCAGTAAGAAAAACGTCAAAATCATACCAAATTGTTTGCAATAATTCAATAAATAATCTACTTCAACATTAAATTGTAAAATCATAAACCTTACCAAGCATTCGCGCGATAAACGTAATAAACGTAATATAAAGTGATCGGGCTCCCGGAGTATTGCGTAGCACGGTGGCAGAGGCGCACGCGCACCTTGCCAATTGTGGATCATTCTCAATTATAGCTTGTTGTATGGACATTATTTTTTTATGAAGCGTTTTGGTTCTTTTTAAATGATGTTGGTTTAAAGTGATATTTTTAAGGTTAAATGTTGATTTTAGATTACTTTGCAATTATGATGTATAAGTTTTCGTAAATCAATACCTATTGCTCTGATATATTTTTAATTTTGTTACTAGCAGACTCGTAAGTAGAGCACGTTATACCGAAAAGTAATTTTCCTAAAAGCTATTAACAATACAATCATAACATATCGATTTAATACAAAAGCTCTTTTAAATATACATATCTACATTTCAAACGAATATGTCCCGCTGACATTAAAAAGTGGCCTTTAAATTCGCCACTTGTAGGTGCCCATATTTAAATTTTCAAATATCGAATCCGTAGAACGTTTCGGGAATGTCGAGGACTCTCGGCGGGGCGCCTGCGCATCGCCACTTTCTTTCAACTTCGCCGAACCACAGCGCGTTCGATTTTTAAATAGTGATGGACGGTTTTAATCGATTTATATGTATAATCGATTATTCTTATTAGGGTTCGAATTAGTATAATATGTTGTATTTTTTATGATGAGTGTATTGTCAAATGAAGGGTTGGACGTTATTTATTAGACTGTTTCGTAGAAGAATATTCTTTAAAAAAAACTATATTTATATACCTTTTTTTGAGGTGACACTGATAGCTAGATGATCGTTTTACCGTATAAAAATAACTGCTAGTTAAGCAGCAAAGAACATAAGCATTAAGCATCGTGCTGACTGCACATTATAATTACCAAGACACCGTAGACCCCACATTAACGAACCACATAATAAGATACTAAACAATCGATTTGCATTAGTCGATTCTGTAGTTGAACGCCCATCACTATCTTGTTTCACTACAAATAAAAGGCATACTGTCACACATACAAGGTACACGTATTAACACATTGCCCTGTGTTTACGACCAATGGGGAGGAATAATCTGAGGACAATGATTGTTTATTATCTGAAAAGCTTTTGTCGTGACACCGCCGACCGAACGTTGTAACCATTTATAATCTTTTGATGTTCAAGTTAAATATTGATCGGGGATATAGGTTGTTATGTCTGTTGTTTTAGGTTCTTTTATTAGTACCTAGCTGTTTCTCTCGATTCTGTCTGTGTCTTGAGAGATCTTCAGCCTATGTCTTCTCCTCTCTAAGGCTCTGGTTACCTGTGTTCCCATTTTCTATTAAATTGGTTCAATATTTTTGGCGTGAACATGACAGAGCCACTTTCACAGCATTAAAAATATTAGTAAGAATGTATATTCTTAGGGGTACCTACCAGTTCATTTGGAAACTTCTTATTGATTACCCAAAGTCTAGTAAAGGATCTTCTCTATAAAATAGAGAGATCATCATGATTTACAGGAGTTGAGCCTCTTTGAAAGTGTTTTCATAGTCAGCAGTCAGCGTTTACTTACATCAAATTCACCTCTCAGACTGATTGTCAATTTCTAAGGAAAATACTCTGAAAAAGATAGGTGGAAGTCAGAAACTCAACGAGTCGATTTTATAAAATCATCATCATCTCAGCCATAGGATGTCCACTGCTGAACATAGGCCTCCCCCTAAGATCTCCACAGATACCTGTTGGAGGCGACCTGCATCCAGCATTATAAAGTTACTGACATAAAATCAATCGAAGTCTTAAAAAACTATCTTTTAAAACAAACGAAGGTGTCACACACAAACAAAACAAAAGCCGATATAGGTATTTAAATACATAAAGAAACTTCAAAGTTTTATCATAATTTGTTCACAAAGCAAACTCATACAGGATACCATTGTTTGTACGAGATAAAATACAAAAGTGGTTGGGTTCCCGCTAAGCTTATCTGCCGGAATCTGGACTATAGATAAAGGAATTCCAAGTTAGATGTGTTAAATATTAACATATAGTTTCATGACTTGGTATGTACTAAGTTTAGTTAGGTCCTTAAGACTTTAAAGATAAATAATATACCTAACAAAATGTAGAAATAAAAATACTGTGCTAAGTATGAAGGTACTTAAAGTTACTATATATATTCCATATCTAAAAGATATTAAATCTATAATTCGTGTATAATACATGCACTAACCATGCAAGTGGAAAATTACGAATTACAAAAACAAAGGAAATACTCGTACCTTTATCTTTAAAAGATAAAGGAAAATAACAAGCTAACATCGCAGGTTTATCTTTAAACAGGGCTTAGTTTAAGTTATCGACTACATATAATCATTGATAGTAATTAGGTACTAAGATAGCCGACAGACAATTATAAGAGGTGTTATGTTGTGTTAAGTATTGATACATTCTTTTGTGTTTTATCTTTGTTTAAATAGTGGGTGAGGCGTAGATAACGTATCGTGTTTGCGTGTTTTTGTGCGCTTTGAAGAAACCGAATAGATAGCATTGTGGGTAGACATCGATGCCATTTGTTGCTCATGTATGTAGGTGGGACGATTGAAATGTTATTGGCTTTTATTGATTCTTCCTTATCTTGTATTCGCACTTTGGCGACTAAATAAATTTGAATTCAGTCTTAGATTCAGTAGTAACATATACTTCTATAGACGTTTTATTTATATTGCTTCGATTTCTCAATATATTTTTTATATTGTTTGGTTATCAATCGTAAAGTTTTGTTTGTTCAAAATTTTTGGTCAAACTATTTGACACTTCAAAGCATATTATATCCACATAGCACTTAGCACGTTCATTCACAAGACAGATCCATTGAGTTCGGTTTGTTTGTAAAGGTGGGTTCACATGGCGCTGTTTGCGCGCTTGACCGCAAACATCCCGCGTTAGCGCCACAGGTGACGTCTACCTGACCGCTTTTTGTGTGTGTGCATAGCCTTAATGTTGCAGGTCGCCTTTGTCCGACCGAACTCGAGTGTTTGTTTCGCGTTTTCTGAGATAAATATTATTAAAGAAGGTTAGAATTTGTGGCTTGATATTTAAAAGAGCTTTTCTGTAAGTTATGCTATCGATAGATAGACAGAATCGTAAACAAAAACCACTGTTTTACCTATGCTACTTAAACGTTAACGTTTAATGGTGCGCAGTGAATAAAATAGCCATGTTTAACTTCCACATGAAGGTGCGACGTAAAATCGCGTAGATACGGCCCTCTATAAAAAGGCAATTCGACTCTCCCATATAAATTTAAGTGACGATACCCGTTCGGTAATGTGTATAGACGGTAACGTTTGCATCCCACGAGAAAAACGCTGCGGGCTGTAGAAAGTCCCACCCACACCGCTCGCAACTCACGCGCAGACGACGAACCGCTTGAAAAAATGATTATTCTTTTTTTAAAAAACGCTGTTCAACAATTCGCTGCCGTGTTACGCGCCCCGCCCCCGCCTCCTGATTGGTGAACAGTAGCCGGAATTCATTTTTTCCATGCGCACACGCACGCACTGAGATGCGTGTCGAATTGATTAGGTCATGTGGATGATGTCAGTTTCACGTGTTTTATGTACATTCGTTGTGCTAATATTCGATTGTTGTATTCCTTACCTAGAATAAATATTAAAATTTAATATTTAATTAGGTTTTAATGACATGTATAACACGAATTAACGGCAGCAGCCAGTGGCAGCAAAGCGTTTATTCTTTAAACATTCGAATATCTAACATATGTTTAACAACAGAATTTAGAACAATCAGGTCTAAACACGCGTTCATTGTTCACTATTTTACACAAGATTTCAAAACACAAAATTTCCATCAGTTGGTTAGGTAAGTATCTATACTATTGGAATTGATTTCGTATCTACATAAAATCCCAGATCTTTTAGTACTTTTAGTAGATTCTGATCTGTCTGAATATGAAATTTATATAAAGTGTAGGCACCTAAGCAGGTATCTTAACAGCAAAAACGAGTGCATATTAAAATCTATCGATGACGAAACTGAAAGGTTCTCACACTAAGCTCATATATTTATTAACATTACCGACGTCTTAATTCAAAGGTCGGTAGTCCCCGAGGCGAAACACGCAGTTAATTGATAGATAAGATGAACCTATGCTTAGCATATGTGTGAGAACAAACCTTCTATACCTATGTAGAACTATGGAGATAGCTGAGTAAAATACGGCTTTATTTTTTGGAGATGAGGCTAAAATTGACTCTCGGGATTTTTCTTAAGTCTTCTAGAATTATCTATCGTTCTATGTTCCCCTAACAGAAGAGAGAGCAATCTTTTATTTTTGTAATGAAGAACACGGTAAACGTTTTCAAATGTTTCAAGAATTCAAGAGAGAATTCTTTAGAAGCATCATAAATGAATGCGCAACAAAATAATACCCGAAAAATACTTTCATGTCAGCCTAAACTAATTAGTTGACATTAAATAATAATTATTATTCAATATAAACTCTCATATATCTTTGATACTTTTTACCTATGACACCAAAACGCCAAAGAATAAAATAACACTCAAACCAGCCCACTCTTTGCTCACCACTATTGCATTATACAACAAGATTTTTACCTACACCCATTGATTGGCTACCGCGTAAACCAGTAGCTGCCTACGGCATATACATTATGTATATACGAGTGTATTTATTTAGCTACCGGGCACGCCCTCTGTGAGGGTTCGAGAGGACCGTGGGAAATGGACACTCTTTTATGTATTAGTCTGTGGTTCTGTGGTTTATTTTTAATAGTTTTGTAGTGATTTTGATGTTGTCTGTTGAGAGGGGTGTCGTTGTAACTTTTGCAATAAAAATAAAGGAAAGATAGAGTCAGGTTGTAGGTATAATAGAAAATTTGCTTATGATCTTTATTGATTGTAGTACCTAGTAGCTGCAAGTAGCTGTTATAACTGAAGAGAACTGAAAATTTTTAATCAGAATTATATACACATTTAATTTTTCAAGTAAGTAATTTTTGTTTGAAAAATCGTGCTACACCACGTAGGATAAAAAAGTTATTTAATTAATTACCTCTCCATATATAAAAATGCTTATACTTAGGTACAACAAGTCAATCGGCTAACTACATGGCCAGTACCCACAGGCGTAGGGATATAGCTTACCGCCGGGGGCTATCCGAGCGAAGCCCAATATATCAGAGAGCATACTTCGTTGCACCAGCACAGGGGAATCTGTGGAGAGGTGTTGGGGTTACAAATATTTTTAACAAAAAAAAAAAAACAAAAATAAAAGTAAGAAAGACTATTAATTGATAGGTATTGGCATCTGTTGTTGGCAGAAAATTTATACCATAGGTATATATACCACACTTGGAAATAATAATTAATATGTGAAAATTATTCATCGATTTTACGTCGCCAAAAGTTATTCACGTAATAATAAGCTGGAATATTCAAGAAAAAAAAATGAATTTATGCGACGAAAATTGAGTATGAGTACAAGAGTATTACTATTAACTTATTTATCAAAGAGTTAATACGTTTTCAAACATGAAAACACAAATCGTAAAAAAAAATTAATACAGCAACAGATTATCGTCTCCACAGACGGCTCTGTTCCGTTCTCATCGCATACCTTTCCTGTGGGAACGTGCGGGACATAAACTGTTTCGTTATTTCTGCTTACACTCTCATTTGTATATTATAATTTGGCCTCAGTGGGGTTGAATTTCAATCCTGTATTATTACTGTTATTTTATAATATTGCTGTAAAGGTTACATCTTGATATTGATATGGAGAACATTCTAGAATTCTGATGTGTCATGGCCACTGCATTTTGTTTTCGTGTAGAAAATTTTAAGATTATTTTGAGACTAATTATTTAATTCTGTTTCTATTATATAGGACTAAAATAGGAAATAATATTCTAGTTAAAATATTTCATTTTCAAAAATCAATTAAAATTTTCAAAATTCCTAAATAGTTTAGAACATTCTTCAGATTAAACTAACTGAATTATTTATGAAACCACAAACATAGTAATTATAACAACGTGATTCAGCTCATATTCGGAATTCTTTCAAAATGTAAAGAGCGAGCTTATAATCGCATTCCATCCCTTTCATTCTTACGGCCATGGACATACGTGGGAGTGAAACGGGCATCGCATTGTTCGTAAAAATGTCAAATAGAATGATAAACATAAAATTTCGTGTTGAAACGATGCGCTTGCGCACGCGCTCGACAATGAGATGGTAATAATTTTATTCAAATGTGGGTGATCATCAGCTTTTATGTTCCCTTGGTATTTGTTAAAATACCGATTAATTTATGATCAAGCATTTGTTGTTTTATGAATTATTATGTTTTTTTCAAAGAGATTTTTTTACAACTCGTGTAAAAATGATTTGGAGCAGAAATGTATTTTTTTTTAATTCTTGTAATTGCCATACTCGTAATATACTGGAAGCTGACCCCGACATAGTTAGTTGGGAAAAGGCTAGGCAATTGATAATACTCGTGATATATTCCATACAGAAATCATGTCATGAAAAATAAAATGCATGACCACGTGTTAATGTCAATTGTACAACAAAAACTCTCGTTACACACCACAACAATGCGTTACACATCGAATTCCTAGAAAGCCGAGCGCCGAACGCCGAAAGACGAAAGCCGAAAGCCGAACGGACTCACGCTGACTCGGCAACGTGGCCTCATTGAAAGGCCAACAATAGCCTGAATGGCCATAATAGACCGTATTAAATGTAACCATAAAGGCATGGCTACAATAACTTGATAAATATTGGAGACTCGGTTCTCTCTATTGTGTTGAATTATCCGAAAAATATCACGCATCTTATCTTTTTGGCGTGTCAATACCGTTTGGTGTGTTTTTCTACAGCCTTAGGAGAAAGAAAAACAAAGTTAATAATTGGAAAATTCTGAAAAAGAACTATGGTACTCAGGAACTCATCTAGAGAAATTGCGGAAATGTATGCTTGTCTTAAAAAAATATTAGGATTTCGTACAACAAACTTTAAAATGTTAACTTGCACTGAATAAAACAATGTTACAAACCCCCATAATTATTTAATACAGAATAAAAATAAGCCAAAGTTTACGATGCACTCAGAATTTTATTATGTTGCGATCAATTTTAATTACTGATCTTTAAACATGGTAGAATCACAGACTATGTTTTATGAGCATCATTTGATCCGTGGTTCAAATAGTTCAATACTTGCACGAGACATTAATTCTATGTACCAAGAACGCACCATTACGACTTTCTTGCTCAAACTTCATTTTCATTCATACATGGCGATGTTAGTACTAATTGGATGAAACATTAAGCGAAGTGGAACAGTAATGTAAGCCGATGTTTTCGAAATGATCGATTGTTACAACAATGTTTATAAGTGTTTCAATGTATTGTGGAATTTTAAGTAATTAAAGCTCGTAGTGGCAGTTTTTGTCGATAATTATTAAGGTGCAATGTTTACGGCTTGCGAGATTCCGTACAATAGTAGTAATGAACTGCATTCAGAAATCTGTTGTGAAAATAATTTATTTTCTCGTGAATGGTTATTGTTCATAAGGTTCGATGAGTTCACTCAACTGAAATTACTTGATAGGTACTGGTTATTCTGTTTAAAAAACAATGGCAAAAATAAAATTCTTTGATTGTCAAATGGTATAAAATTGGAAATAAATATTTGTTTGTCTAACGAGCGACAATCCGCAAGCAAAAATAATCGTTTATTTTTTAAAGGCGCCCAGTATTTATGATGAAAAGTATATAGAGAGAAAATATGGATAGTTCAATTACCTACTAGGCTAATATCTGTATGACTAACTAACTTAACAAAAGAAGAACGATCCATTCGAATAATTGCCATTTTAATATTAAGAATTTTATTTACGTTTAGTACAATTGACACCGAACAGACTTTGAACCGTGTTTGTTTATGAAATATTGCTAAATCATTCTGAATGGTCAGACAGTCAGTCTTTTAATGTACTTATCGATGTTTTCAAGCTAAAACTACAAACTTCATTTGAAATGCGTAACACGTGCCGTATGACGTCAAACTAACGATTTTTTCCTCGAATGCACTTAATTTTTCAAAGAATTTTGTTGATTTTTGTACAAGTTCTGTAGTAGGGACTTTTCCGTTAATATTTTGTTGAACGTATGTATGTATAATAATGTATATTCATTAGAAAATTACTAACATGTGCTACTTCTGATACTGGGATTTTCCGTATGATTCCAAATTTTCTAAGTATTTATGCCTATGTGTTCTCAACAAATAACAAAAAAAATGGTAAAATCTAGATCAGATTGCTCACTAAATAACCCAGTTAGTCACTGAATAGACTGATTTATTATTATTTTTATCACTAGCTGATCCATAAGGTTCCAACCGTGTCCCGAGGGAACCACTGCCAAAACTCGAATAAAAAGTAGCCAATATCTTTCTTGGCTCTAGACTACCTCTGTGCTAGATGTCATATACATCTGTTTAGCAGTTTTGACGTGAAAGCTCGACAGACAGACATAGTTACTTTCGCAAGAAGATACTAAAAATCCAGAAGTCATAAACAAAACAATATCCAAAAACAATCGACTACTCGAGCAACCACCAGCAAAATTAAATCGATAATTAAAATCGATACATGAATCGAAATGTCAACAGTTCAAGGGACTGTGAATCACTCGCTTGTTTTAAGATGATTCCGAGGCCTATGGTCCATTTGGTCCATGACTCATCACTAGATCCGCTTGGCTTATAATATGTATGTTGTATGGTACTGTTCATTTTGTGGTTTTCATATGATGAAATAATAACGTTTAGATGTTTGCACTATGATTAGAGTCGGTTAAGTTAGGCAATTTGGTCTGTTTATGCAGATTTTGTGGAGGTGTGTCTAAAAATATAGTGAGACAGGCAGATTGTAGAATATACCTATGAGTTCAAGTCACGTTGCCTTATTTTAAAAGGAGTTTTTGGTCATCTTGCCTTGTCTTGCCCTTAGTTAAGTATCTATTCCACATTCCCCTAAAATAATCTTCAGTTGGAGAAATATAACTTTATCTTCTTTTATCTTTATATCTTATTAAACTTTCATGAGGACTAATTACATTCATAGTAATTTGTTCCTATAATCAAAGTTCGCTAATAAGCATATTATGCTAGTACCTTCTGAACATAAAAACTTCTTGTCATCCGCCTCTTTAGCAATTCTTCCTGCTATAACCTCATTGGTCCGTTACGACGTCTTTAAGTCGGCATCACATAGGTAATATAATAAAATAATATTACTAATGAAACAACTGTAAAGTTATATTCACGCTATAACTCTTGGGAGATGAATGAGCGGCACTTAATGCAATGTCAGGAGTACTGAATGATGCTTCTAATATATTCAAATGGCTAAGACGTTTGTTGTTTTACATTGTAATGTCTAATGTGCTGACTTCGATTTGTAAAGGTTTATAGATGTCCTCGATCTAATTAGAATGATATTTTTTCTTTCAGTTTTCTGTTTTCGCCAATGAGGCTATCAAATTGCTCCTTTAGGCGGTTGTCACTGATAAAGAAATGTGGTGATCAGCATTTTGAATTTAGAATCAACTTCCACTAGAACACTCGAAGGATGTCAAAGGTATTATGGTCATAGACGATAGAGGTTTAAACTTTTTAGCAGCATCATTGTATTTCAATAATAAATTAAACTTATTCGTAATTTGGAATCCAATCAAATCACCAGATGAAACCATTGCAACAAAGCCTGCCAACTTAACGAATAGCTTTAAACTCCATAAATCGTTTGGAACAAAGGAAACCTCTTTGCAGTCCGTATGTAGTCAAGTACCTACTTATCCTCCGTGACCGGGACTTTAACTCCTGACCGACAATGGTTTTATGACCACCATATCTCACTGGCGTGACCAGCCGATGGTTATCAAACGTTAACCGTGTGTGTGACCATTTTAAGACTTAAATATGTGTACCAAAGATTTGATGATTGGTGATTTTTTTCGCGGGCTCCTTAGTCTAAGTCTGAGTCGTGACTTCAAGTTTGTGATATGACTTGTATCGGCAATCAAGAAGCCGACAGGTTATGTAATGCCGCAAATGTTTTATGCAATTTTTTTCCCGTGATACGCCGGTAGACAAGGCTTTTTTGCGCGCTATGTTGCGTATTGCGTCTTTTTATGTGGCTTTAGGCAAATGAGCTGTTTGAGGATTCAAGATTACGTTTGTAGATTAAACTTGTGCTTAGTGAACTTACTGAAGACACTTTTTCTATTATTATTACAAGTAGGTATGTATTATTGTAGTAACAGCTAATAATGCAAGTGTTCTAGTTTTTTTCCAAGGATAGGTACCTATTGGCATTGTGCAAAAATGTTTATGATGTGCAATTAACCCTTGGTTTAGAAACAACCCATTTACCCCATTTTTTTCTTAGAATTTTGCACAAGTTGAACTATGGTATTATTCGCAAAACATATGGGATTTCTTATTCCCAGTCTTATTCCCATAGTTACACAATACCTACTGACATCACAAAAGTTAAAAATAAAGCCATTGAACAACGCTAATCAGGGGGCACTTATGTTCAGTCATACTGAGAAATTTAACTATGAATACTCATTAAAGTCGGGTTTTAAAGTCGGACGTAGGTATACGAGGGCTAAGACAATTTGAATGGAGTTACATCGCTATAAAGCGAGTCATAAGTGCCGCTTCACGCTTGTACCAAGAATTAAATTTTATAGCTTCTTTAACACGCGAAATTTGAATATTGTGCGAAAATCTCGGCGTGAATGAGTTTTCGTGTTTGAATGCGCGACCCGGCTGGCGTACGCAATTGTAATTTTCATTGGTATCTCGTATTTATGATCTATTGTCATAGGAAAAGATGAGAGTGGCTTGGCACTGAATATTTTAGTGTTGTGCCGATTAATTTGAATTGTAAAAGTATAAGTGAAGTAAGGAATGAGGAGAAATATTCCCATCTGTCTGTCTAATTTTTTGTTAGTTCATTTGAAAAGTTGTTTCATAAAATTACAAGGAATGTGAATAGGAAAAATATAAAAGTAGGAATCCGCTAACGGAGTATCGATATCGCATTACTTTAATAAACTTATTGCCCAAACCGAATCAAATACAAATATCAAATACCCACAAAAACTGTTGCAATAAAACGTAATTATTCACGCATTTTGCGCCGTAACAATCACGTTTATTTACACGGAACTAAGACATCTAGAAAGTACACTATCGCTCGGGGGCGCGGTAATGACAGAAGCCGAAAATCATCACCAATTTACTGGTAAACAGTGTACCGGTAAAATGTACGGTGCCCAAATAGCCGGGGTCGTGTGTCGTGAGTGAAATACACGGGAGCGCCGCGAGCCAACGGGCGCTTTCCCACCATTTCATAATGCCATATGTATGTAATCGGTACTGACATTATTTCAAATCACGTTAAAAATGTGATACGGTGTCGCCGTTTAGATTTAAGTATTCTATCACTTTTTTGTTAAAGTAACTTAATTTTGGTGTCAAAAAAGTAAAACTGATGTGGAATTACTGAATGAAGCACATTTTAGTAGGGAATTACTATTCTGCGCTGTTAGAAAATATGTGAATAAGATGAATGAGTGAAGAATAGGTAGAAAACATAAAATGTGAAAACGTAGCTTTCAAATGCAATATAAGTTTATTAGCGACTCCAATACAAAATTTATAGCGCACAATGATTAAGCGTAGTTTGTTCAGCACAGGCTAATAAATCTGCTGTGGAGTTTTCCCAGTATGAGACGTCAGGTTACCGTCGTGCTACCTGTTCATTGACGGCGCGGGCACGTGGTGGGGGTTCGCGCGCCTTCCGCGTAACGCTATCAGTAGTTTCCGCACCCTCGCGCCGCCGCAGTTGCTAAACACACCCGCTCTTGGTCGCACGTATTGTCACATTGACACATCTAGTCACTTTAAATCCGCGCTCAAATTATGACACTCGCCTTTCAGTCTTAATTGTATACGCATAAGTTCGAATTTTATTTTACAAAGTTTAGTGAAAGTGTTCAGTTAAGCTTACAAAGCTTAATATCTTCTTCGTGGGCAATCGATTTTAAAGGTTCGTATTTTAATAATTCATAAAGTGTTATGATCAATATAATAAATTATTCGTGTAGTTTACCTATAAAAGGTTACTTTGTTAGGAAATATTGTTATAATATCTTCATAATAGACATCGTTTAGCTTGAAATTACTTTGTATATTTAAATATTGATGTGAATCAAAAGGCGTGAAATACTATAAAGGTATCGGGTTACTTATTATATTAACATACCAATTTGGTTGTTCCAATATTGTTGAAGCTTAAATATTTAATAATGATACAGCAAAGCCACTTGTTATCCTTTAAATTTAAATTAACGAGGTGTTAATGATAACAAAAAATATTAGGTGTTGACTCTATGATTATCATAATCAATGCGACGGTTAATGACGGGACTTAGACATTAGGTATTCTATCCTCCTCACACACAACAAAACAGAACGAGACACAACACAAATTCGACAACATTTCCAAATACTGTACACACAACGTTATCACCGTACACTTACTAACAACCGAGTCAAGGAAACATGCACTCTATACGTAGGACATACAGTCACATATCGAACGCACACGACATTTGATAACTTATCATTGTACAGGCGCTCAAGCCCCGCCCGTCGTAAGCATCACATCTTAGTCCAGACAAAATGTTCGCCGTGATGCAAATTGACGAGGACCACACACGGGATTTCAGACGCAAACTGCGCCCAAAATGCGAGTTCGTCTGCAAGTACTGCCAGCGTCGGTTCACCAAGTCTTACAACCTGATGATACACGAACGGACCCATAAGAGTCCGGAGCTCTCCTTCAGCTGCGAAGTTTGCGGGAAGAGTTTCAAGCGGCAGGACAATCTGCGCCAGCACAGGTGAGTGGTGACCATGTACCCTCTTCTTTCTGCAGTACTCTACTGGATCTAACCATTAAAAAGTCAATAGCAGACGTTGATGACGAAGAAATACCTAAATCATGATTTTTAGAAATATTTACTGCCGTGGTTTCGACATTCAACTTTTCGAAGCCGATTAGTTCTTTTACAATATCAAAATATTCATCAACATTTGCTGTTGGCAGGTCTTAAACTATAATTATGTCATTTGTACTGTCAAGTTTTGCTCCAATTAAGAGATTTGCTTCTGTGTTTTCAAAAATTTAATCCTCTCTGTTTTGTGAGAACATTTGACGGCTAATTACATAATTATTGAAGCGATCTTACTACCTGTTTAACCTAGATTTACGGTTGTTAAGAAATAATTAATTACTTTGTACTAATGTTTAAATGGAATCCGAATTGAAGACGAATTAATTACTTGTTGAAATGTCTTCAATTGATTAATTAGGTATAGTGATTAGGTGAATGAAATAGATAGATAGGATATTAAGTGAATAGAATATATACGTTGGCATAATTAACTTGCAAAATACTTCAGCTGGGTTAAGTATTTGATTCTACAATTCCTTTAGGTTTCATTTTATAACAACTCTGGGACCTATGTGGTAGATGGCATAATTAATGATGAATAGATCAAAGTTTTAAACTTCTAATTATTTTGAGGGTTCGTGTACTAATTACTCCATTTCTATATTTATATGCTATTGTACCATGAGGGTATATTTTCATGGGTAAGTTTAATAAAAGAATAGAAGATGATGTAAGTAGAAGTGGATACTGCTGAATCCACAAAAGGCGTTAGAATCCATATTACGGGAAATGCGCAAAACTGTTAATTTGCCGCCAACAGATCTCACATATTAGAACATTATAGAAGTTAGAATACTAGAAGCATAAAAAGATCTGGACCAATATAAACTAATCAAATTAAATAGAATCAAGACATTTAGAATCATTTCTTCCACATCCAGTTTATTCAGAAGAAGCAAATCAAAGCTCTACTATAAACTTAGTAAGTACTTGCTAACCTACATAATCCGCGGTTAGCCGTCGAATCTCCAGTCAGGTGTGACAAGGTTGTGGTTATCAGCCTCACCATGTATTAGGGTCCTAGACTTCATGGGAGCATTCAAGTGTTGAATGTAATGTACTACTGTTACAACATTACCGCAGGTTGAGGTGTTCAAGCACAAAATTGTGGGATTTATGCCTGAAATGACCCTAATTTTGGTATCGTCAACTTCTGAATCTGTTGGTATTGATAGAAGTTGTTCTAGTTTTGGGTATGTTTCATCTCTTATGTCTGTTTTTTCTGATCCAAATTCTGATATTACTAGATAATTTTGCTTTTTAAAATTTTCTTTCCGTGCTTTAAGTATTGGGTAGGTATTTTGGTTGAGATTTTACATTATCATCACTTTGTGGCAAAAATTGAGGTACATCAAGATGTATGTTCCTCATTGTTTGACCAAAAATACAGTTTGTCCTATCATCTGAGTTTTAAAAACTTTTACGACTCTTCTCTAAAAATAGCCATACAGGATTTTGCAGCTATGCCATTATAACTTTTTTTAGTTCTTGCGAAGATTGATAGTCCAAAACAAATGTATCGTCTCAAAAGCCTATAAAATAGTTGAAGATAAATTTTAATTAGAACATCATCAAGGTTTCTGTCAAGGGCCGGTCGTAAACTTTAGTGACATTGACTCATTGCGTTCTTAAACTGAGGCAATTAAACATATTTACCTTTGCTTTTATCAGCAGGGTTTACTATTGTTGCGTATTGACGTTTAGTATGATAAATAGCTGTGCATTTACTACGAGTAGTAGCGAATCTAGAATTTTAATTGTGGATAATGTAGGTTTATTATTTCTGTACTATTTCAGGTCAATGATTTCAGACTTTACTATGGGTTTGATTCAAAAGATTTAGTAGTAGCCTCTATTTAATTTACGTGTTCTATAGGATGATCTTTTGAATGATCTTTTGAATGATCTTGTATAAATTCATGAGGTACTCAGTACACCTTGTATCTGAGATATCTTAGTTACAAATACTAATAGATAGGATTATGTCCAAGTTCCATTCCGAGCTAGGTTGCCATGTAAACATATGCACCATCTCACGAATACTCACGATTCGTTCATCGCATATCATGATATCCGCATGTAAGATACCGTCTACACGTGTTTTAAGACCACAGGCATGGAATATAACTGAAATATTACAGAAGTACCTCTAGATGTTTGGATTAGAGATTTTATTATGGAGTTTTCTGTAGTCTTTATTTTTATGCTCATTATCAACTACCTCTTAATCGTCAGTTATATTAGGGTGGTACTAATTTTTATGATCGCAACAATCAGTAGACGCTTCAATATCTCTTATTTTTTATTTTTAATATTATTTCTATTAGGTAGTGTTGTTTTGTACCCAGAAGTCTAATAATAACAACATCAATTAAATACCTATCTAATAGCCAACTTAAAACCAAATCCTCTTAATTCGTCATCTGTCAATACAATTTCAATTCGGGTTCAGTAAACTTCTTAATACATTCGCATGTCGTTTCAAACGACATTCCGTGGATGTCACTTTGTCACTCGTAATTATCATACAATGTGACGGTAGCATTAACTTGATAGGGTTATGACCTGATGCAAATATCTCCTGTCTTGGAAACAAAGGAAAGCTCGACCTTGGTCTTATTTGACGGACTTCTTTTGGAAGTGGGAAATTCCCACTTTCCTTCATTAAGGAAAAAAATGCTGTCAATGATATACCTATGCCATGAACTAGACTTGTGTCTACTGACGAATAGATCTGAGTCACTTTATATACCTAAGCACCTTTTGTATGTTAAGCACTTCATGTATTTTCACTTACATAAAAATTCTTGTTTTTTGCAGTAGTTTAAGGTCATAAAGTCCTCCGTATTTGAGAGTCTGCCTCCCTTTTCCATCAATAACGACAATGGCTATAAAACTATAATGCCTCGGTATTACGCTGTTACTACACTGCTGTGACCTTTCCCGACTTCGGATCTAGGTGGGAACATCGCAGACGGCATTTCAAAATACTTTTTTGAAAGTAGAATGAGAGACAATTAAACTTGAATAAGTTGGTTTTTGAAATTGCTCACATCGAACCTTTTTTGGAATGAAATCTATCGATTCATGAAACAAGGCGAATAATCAAAATTACAAATACATATTTTATTAAATAAAGAGTACCTAATAACGTAGAGCATAAACAAACCAAATCAAAATCTCATTAAAACACACATCCTCCTCGTTTTTATTGTCAACAAAATCCGCGACTTTCATACCAGGATTGCGGCACAAAAACACGAATTGTCGTGTGTAATAAAATTCTAGAACACACTGCCTGAGTGCACGCGTAGCCCCGTGTGAAACGACACAAGGCAAGCACAGGGCTACCGAGAGATCGCCGATAGATCGCTCATGCTGCGTGAATCGTGAGCTCGTGACGGTACCGTGTGTTAACGGTGCTTAATGGGCCCTAATGCTTCCGAAACTGTGCGAACGCTGACGGTAGCCCTCAACAGGGAAACACACGTGACCCGAGCGGTATAATTTGCAGTTTATGCCTCGCCGTACAAGGCACAACAATGTGTACTACGCTTAACAGTAAGATGATTACGGCAATTTGTCGGTAGGGAAGTGGTTCGATGGCGTTTTGGGATTATTTTAAGGTGGCGGTGTCATGGAGTCAAGTTATGACCCGGATTTTTAAAATCAGAACAAATATTCTCAAAGAATGTCGTTAAATGCATCTTGGCTACCCACAACTATTTAATCTACTTTTGCGGGGCTGTCCATCAACATTGTATTTATCAACTGTAAGAAACCTTATCCAAATCATCGCTTCGTATTCTAGTATCGAACACAACATCATAGATTTCCTTCACATATCGCTGTATGTAAGGATAATGAGGCATCGTGTGAAACTCCGGAAACTCGGAAGGGAGCGTGAGTGCCTCGGGCATGAAGTACCGCTACTGATTGTTTTACTAAATGATACCCGTTCGTATGGTTCATAAAATTTATGAAGATCATGCCTTTGAATTGACGAGTTGGCTAACATGAATCGTTCATGTTTATTGCCGAGAACCAAATACCTCATTCGCATGCCCATGAATGAACTTCTAAAATAAAAGTACTTACAGATGCATTTTTTATGTTTATTTTATTTAAATGAAATATTTATAGCGCGTTTTGATTGATAGAGTTTTATAAGACCTCTGCAGATCTGTTATGGTACTACTGTGATTATAAATATTCATTGTTATAACAGTTATTTTAGTATGCTACTGCATACCGGCAATTTATAGTCGAGTTATAGTCCTTTTTTATTTGCGGAAGAACTGTATCGAAATTTCTAAACGGCAATTGCAGCAATAATAATTTAACCTAAATCCAAAACACAGACCTTGTATAAATCGAGTATTGCCATTAATTATTCCGTGCTTTCCCAATTAAACACGGTACAATCGATACATCGTTCATTAATGTAAGTAAAACAATACATCTTGCTTAATTACGATTCTAAGTAGAATCGAGAGTGCGATGTCCCATATAGTTAGTGCATTAGGTCATCGGTGCACGCCCAAGCTGGCGTACTTATCTCTTGCATCGCTCGATAGGTCGATCCATTGGATTCACGACTCGCGAGAATCGAGTTGACATATCGATTATTTTCTTTATTTATTTAATGAGAGATCTTCTTTGTTCTGGTTGTTTGGTTTTTGATTCGAAACTAAATTCTTAAAACAAATATTCTTTATACTTTAAACTTCATGGTCTATGTTTGATTTCTCTTTGTTTTTATTTTTATTCCACAAATGTCAATATTGCAAATCCTTTTTTTTTGGCAATCATCATTATCCTATCGATTGTCCCACTGCTGGGCAAAAGCCTCCTCTCACTTAGCCTCTCGCTTTTTTGCTTTTAAACTTATCAAAAATTCCCAGAACAAAACATGACATCCACAAAATACTCAATTCCTTTAGCTTAAAAAAAGGTAATACGTTAAGTAGTTCTAACAAAATTCGCACACATCTTCAACCGTTAAAAGCTCCGTATTTAGATAGACTAGATAAAGGGCTCGAGGTCGATATAGTACAATTCCTATTGGTCTGCACTACACAATAGTTCGCGCGTCCGTCGCGGCGCAGAGGTGGCAATGCGGTTAATTAGGCACCCTTTGAGAAATCTTTGCTGTATACAGGCTGGTTTAGTTGCGAAATAGATATTTAGTGAACTTGTCGCTTTTTTAAATAGTTATAGACAATATTTTTTTACCGAGATAAAAAAGAAAAAAGGTTATCAATTTTGTGTTTATTTTATTTAACATGACGAAATTTCAAATTACGCTTTAAATATTCACAATTCAATTTCAATGATTACACTAATGTAGAACTACAATAAAACAAAGATTGGTGTCTCAAAATGATTCAGACCCTCCAAACCACGTCTCAATCTCACTTATACTTAAAATTACGTAACACAACAGCCTGTATACGGGAACAAAGCCGCTCAGTTCCCACAGTCGCACATACAGGGTGTGCGCTCACGAACTAACCCAGTGTATCGTACGGAAGTGGATAATGCCGCGACGCCCGTCACCCGCGCCCTTTAGTGCTTTGTATCGCGATCTAGACACTTTAGTTCAGAAACACGTGGAGAACTATTAGCTGGGGATTGCGATCGATGTACGTTTTGTTTGTAAAGAGGATCTTTTGTGATTTTTTTTTCTTTTGTTCTTTTGATGAGATTGTGATGAAAATTTGTTGAAAATTTACGGACAGTTGATCAATTGACAGAAACATCATAACTTTGATGTGTTAAATCCCTAGGCTTAGTTTCGAGCTTTCGGGCGGAAACAGTCGCTTTTTATTGAATGAAAATTAGCATTAAAATATTTTTATAACACTGCATTATGGATTACGGACAGCAGAAAAAAAAATCATTGAAATAATCAGCACAATTTGTGTGTTAATCAAATCCTTGCTTCACCTTTCGGGGAAAAACAATCGAGATATAATACAGTGCCGAAGCTCAATTAATGACCATGACCCTATTTGCAAAATAAAACCAAAATATTTATTCCGAATCCAGTCGTGTATTTTTACCATTTTTTTTACCACGATCGGAGTGATCAAGGATCCTAAAGTTAATGACAAATAATTTGTTTCCGCGTCTGTTTCGGGTGTTTATTGAATCAAAAAACAATGTTGAGGTTGTTACGTACAAAAAGAGAAAAAAAAAATATCTTTCAACACCTGATACGAGTTCACGGACGTTTTAATATCTCCATCACGACTCTGCATAATTAAACTGATGAATTGATGACACTTACACGCTTGGAAACTTTTATAATCACCGTTGATTTTTTGCGAATGGACGGGGCTTGGTCAAATATTATGTAATTAAAATGGCGAAAATAATAAAAAATTAAGGAAAAAAATATAAAAAAATTACGAAAAAGTTTCAGTATGTATTTTTGAAAAAGGCTCATTCTGTGTTTTCCGTTTGAGAGTGGTTTAATTTTCTAGGGGTTTTGACAAAATAGTATACTCACCGACATCTGCAAACTTTGTCTTAGAATTAAGACGTTTAGTACAAATAAGTCGTCTGATGTTTGACGTTAATCCTTGTAAAAAGTTAACCCCTTCTTTGTTGCGGTCGGTACAGAAAAATCCTAAAAAGGGATACTGAACTCAAAGCGGGGATTTTGCGATCAGATTTTAATCTTATTTAGGGATTCTAACAGTATTACGAATTATTTTTTGATCATTTCTTAGAATAGAAACATGATCTGTCTTCATTCAATAGTAATTTACTGTTTATGTTTTGTTAACTGTTTTCTTACGGTAGTTTTAAGTTAATATTTTAATCTGTTAAGTTTTTACTAATTTTAGTTCGTAAGATTATTAACTTAGCTGTAAGAATCTGTTTTTACTTTAAGGCACATTGTAATTATTTTTTGCACTGTGGACTCAATCTTTTAACTTGTTTTAGCATGCTCAATAACTTTGATGTTTTTTTTTTTAAATTCAAATTAACATTTTTATACAAATCAGAATAACTTTTTTCTTTTTTGTTAAATTACCTGTTATTAATTTTGGGAAATAATAAAATAAAAAAAGTGGAACTTGGTGTTCTATTCAACACGGTGTTATTTTTTGATACTTTAATGGAAATAACATGTTTTTTTCTTAATTGTTGTAGATGTAGTCAATGCTTGTGGCGGTGAAGGTGATGGAAGCACGATCCTACTACAGCGGTCTCTCTTACACAAATAGAGTAAGAATTTATTTAATCAATTCATTTTTACCTGTTTATCCTCATCATCAACATTTATCTCATTAAAATAAGTATTTTTTTTTGTACGATAAATGAGGAGGACCGAGGACCGCATAAAAGATGAGATAATTAAAAAAAAAACGCCCATCGTCATTGGTCGTGCAGTTTTCAATGCCCTACAAGCATTTGAATATTAACAGTGTGGTTGGAACTTCGTGGACAAACATTGGGTACTGGATTTTTTTCTTTTTTTTTATTATTTTATTTCTAATATAAACAATTTTTGTTGCAGAGAAATCCATTACAACCCTAACAAGGAGACCATGTACTTACGATGGTGATAAAATACGTCACGAAAACTAATGACGTCATCAACGCCCGTGACACCCGAGGGTTTCTACTTTACATAACAGTATTCGTGCTTCGTCAGTAACACCGCCAGAATGGGATATTGCAATGTTTCGGATATTATTTTTTTTGTAAATTTTCGGCCTCCATGTAAAACCTTCGCACTTTAAAAATATATTTTTTTGACTACATTTTTGTGATATTCAGACCAGTGGGGTTCCTCTTTTTTAAGTTGTACTCTCTTTTTTATTTTATGTATTTTTTTAGATTAAAAATTCTTTTGTGATACAATTTTGATTGATTCGATATCTAATAAGCATTTTCTTTTTTTGATTTGGCGTTGATAATTAAAAAAAAATTGATGTTAAAAAAAACAAGAGTAACCCTACTGGAAATGCCTTTTTCAAAATTCTAAATTAATCAAACAAAAACATTCTGGTGATTTTGTAAATAGTATTTAATAGGATAAGAGATGGTAGCATTTACAGCTTAACTGCTTAGAAATATTTTAATGTAAAATAATATTTATATTATATTTAAAAAATATTGTTATTAAACTTCTAATACGTAGAACGTATGATCATGTATTATTTTAAAGTTAATGAAAATTATTGAAAAAAAAAATGATCGACAATAACTTTAAAACAATATTTCAGTTCTAAAAAAATCATGACCTCTCAATATTTTTTTTGCAAACGGTTGATTTATTTGACAAGACGGTTCACCCCGTATATGTTTTATTTATTTTTAATTAAACTTAGTTTAAGTATAACATTCCATTTTATTGCTTAAAATAATGTATATTATGAGGGTTGTTCCTAATACCTAGAAAACGTATGGGTAGTAAAGAAATTGTTTTTTGAAGAAAATTGTATTCATGGTTTATTTTTGAACATTTTTCCCTCTGATTATAATAAATAACAATAGATTTTGGTCCTAGTGACATAATTTAAGTTTACTGTAACATACATTAATAAATAATTAACAGTCCCATATATTTTTTTCACAAGTAAACCATGGATAAAATAATGGAAATGATGATTCGGAATATATTTTAAATAATCATTATTAACGCTTTTTATATCCACGCAAATCGGAATCGTTAACTGAGACAGCGATTACGTTTAGTTATAGTTATTAAGTTTATTTAATTTTGATTTAGCGATCTCAATTTTTGAAATCAGTTAAATTCCGTATTGAAATGTTAAATTCTATTGGGAACTATCTCAACTCTAATAGCAGCTAATAATGTAAGAAAAAATTGTTTTTTTATTGAGATAATTAAATCAATTACATGTTAATCCCGGTTTTTTAAACTTTACAATATTTCGACGATCGCGCGAAATAAATGTAAGGTTATACAAATTGTTTCATTTTCAATTATGTTGATTTATTATGCGCTGTCTTTATACACGATATATAAATATATTATATATTAATTGTCATACAAGACACCTACTAAAATTGCTTAATTAATTATTATGCTTTAATAAAATTAAAAATGTATCTAGATTTGGTAAATAATATTCCATGTGCCAATAAATAGATGGAGTTAAAGCTCTATCATTAGCCATATTTTTGATATAGATTTAGATGTAAAAAACATAATATTTTTGAATTTATTTTTATGTATGTATGTATTCCATTACATTGTGTAGATCAATGATAATAAATGATTGATTAATTAGAAATTGTCCTTTATTAAATTAACCCTACACCAGGACAGTACCTATTTGACAACAGGAAAAAAATCTAGAAGGATAAGCAATCCGTGGAAGGTACGGTAGGTATATAATATGATTCAAATCAGAATAAGCCATTCTTTCAATGACATCAATATACCTAGGTATTTCATTCATATGATACGAAACGCTTCGATCGATTATGGAAGCGCACAATACACTAAACATTCTCAAATTAGGAATCACTGAAGCCACTATTTCACCACAATACTTCGTATTGAATACTGTAATGAATACTTGAGTAAATACTCAGTAATTTAACATTCGCTAATATAAAACAAAAAAAAAAACAAAAGAAGCCTAGACCATTTAACCGATAAAGATAGGCTTTCTGATACAACGATACTACAGACAGTATACAAACCGGTTTTAAACAGGGTAACACAGAAGCTAAAGAACTCGATTAATTTAGTCATGCACTATCATTATAATGTTGTGAAATATATAAGACAACTAACGATTTGGTGAATCATGACGTCAGGCTATAGTAAGAAAACGAATTCGATGTTACAGATAAATATTTTTTTATGAATGAAAAGATTGCTGAACTTATAGATAGTAGTAATATCTTTCGTTTTAAAATTAATGCATTAAAACTGCTTTTAAGCACATGTAATAGGAGTTCAAAACAGGCGCTGATGGCGTTAGAAGGAAAAACAATAAAACCTTGACTTTATACTTTAGGTACTGTTTTGGTAGAAATCAGTTTCATTAGGTTAGGTACAGATGATGATGATGCAAATAGCATGAATCGAGTCACAGATGGATAGCAGAAGCTAATCTAGCTAACGAACATTCTCATCATAAATGCATTATGAAGATCTTTGCAGTAGTACAAGTACAGTAGAATCCGGATATAACGACCTTCAAGGGACCGACGATACTATGTCGTACTAACCGGACGACGCACAAAACGGACGGATTATTTCTTAAGTACATAACTTAACTTGTACATACATACATAACTTACGAATACATATTATTATCTTTATCTTCTTACATAAAAATGAATTGATGTTAGTTAGTCTGACAAAAACTCCGGAATGGCTGGACTGATTTGGCTTATTTTGGTTTTAGAATGTGTGTAGAGGTCCAGGGAAGGTTTAAACGATACGAACGCGGGGCGGGGGTACGAGTGCGTAGGTAAACAAAACATTGCGCGTGTGTCGTTTTAACCGGACGTATTATAATAAATATTGGTCGCTATAAGCAGTTGGTCGCTTAAACCGGAGTCGCACTAAACGGTTATATTGTCTTAGTACCTATATACGAAACCTAACTTGAGTAAAGATTATCGTCGCTAAAACCGATTAGTTGTTATAAGCGAAGTCGTTATATATGAATTCTACTGTAATTAAAACAACTAATGAAGTTTTATTAACAGTATAATTTACATCACCTGTTACGATATCTTTTAGTTCTATATTCATTGATAGACCCGACTCGTTTTGATCCTGTTCTTGTAAGAAACTTGAGGCACAGATTTTTTCGAAAATTAAAACCTAAAAGCTAGGTTTAGTTATAAAACAAAGCGACGTACTCATATAGCTAGTGCGTAAATTCCACACGACTCGGACTTGTCTGGACAGGTTCGCGCGCGTAACGCGGTGGCAGCCAGACGGCGGGGCACCGCTTACTCATAGCTGTCTCAATGTATACGTAATGATACGGATACAACTTGATATCATATGGAAAATGTAGCATGAGCTGATTAATTACGCGTAAGTTTGAGTACTGATGATGAAATATTACCTACACACTGTGTAATTGCACTAAATGTAGATACAGATGAGTTTGGTGAATCGTTTGATGAATGTAATGATGTTAAAGTTATAGTTGACCAAATAGCTCATGCAATAGACATGAATATTGACCAATGTCAGGTAGAAGACGACCCAAGGCAAGTAGAGGTGACTGCGTCATCGATATAGCAGGAAACACCTGAAATAATGACGCATATTATATCGAAGAAATTGTAAATTTTGGTAGTACGTCATGTATTGGTCTGGTGAGTATACCAGACTATCATACTGGTAATGACTATTTTTTTAAGGAAGGAAATAGTAATCGGAAATAGGATATTTACTTAAACTTAAAACATGACGAAGTACTAGGCCACTACTAGGTGCAATTTCATGTGTCATATGTACAACTAACACTATTTTGTAGTACCTAGTTCAAATAGAAAACCCAACTACAAATTGCTAGACCAAGGATACAAGGATTTCTCTAACATCCTAATTCATCGTTACCTCAAAGCAACCACAACATAAATAAGAAAATGACGTTGATCCCCCATTGAGCAACGCAGCATCCGTCTAGCATGAAACACAACGTGAGTCAGCCTCTCGTTTCGCGACTCATATCGGTCATCTCAGATGGTATCTCAGGTCACCCAACGGAAGCCGAGTAAGCGAGAAAGCTGAATTTTTATACTCTAACTCACTATGGGTTCCCACGGCACAGTTTTGAATGTTCTTCTAATGAAGGGCAAGTTGTTGGTTGTAGGTTTTCTTTATGGTGGTGTAAATGTTGATGCTTCGATGCTGCGATTATGTGATGCAGAATATGTTCTTCGGTGTTACATTTTTCCTGGTTTTATGCTTTTTCAATTTATGTGGCAATGCTTTAGTAGGTATTACATTTTATTGTTTTATTTCCAAATAGTGTCTTCAAATTGATTTCTGACACTTACGCGAATATTAGACATTTAAATAAAACTACTTTTACGGATTTTATCGCGGTTATATTATATTATTTTATCCCGACGTTTCGGATCCTTTACAGCATCCATGGTCACGGGCAGACTAAGGTGTTGGTCGTCTTGATATATTAGTTACAAACAGCTACCCTACATTTTGTTAATTATTATTGACTAAGGATACAGTGAGCTCGTTTTGCGTGAATCGGATTGTCAATAATAATTAACAAAATGTAGGGTAGCTGTTTGTAACTAATATATCAAGACGACCAACACCTTAGTCTGCCCGTGACCATGGATGCTGTAAAGGATCCGAAACGTCGGCATTAAATAATATAATATAACCGCGATAAAATCCGTAAAAGTAGTTTTATTTAGTGTCTTCAAATACCGTGTGTTGTAAGTGCTAGTGTAGTTTATCGAGGTGTCATGTGCTTGTTCGTAATAACATACTTCAGTCTGGTTGACATCGCAGGTAAGCATCGTTTCTTACTGTTTTATTATTAATCAATGAATCGTTTTTAATAATGCAGATCGGCATACTAAAGGGAACTATATGAGAACTTGTCATATCAACTTCCAAGCCATTTCTCCAAACTATGTTGGGGTCGGCTTCCAGTCTAAACGGATGCAGCAGTGTACCAGTGTTTTACATGGAGCGACTGCCCTATCTGACCTCCTCAACCCAGTTACCTTGGCCAATTTTGGTGACTCGTATTTCATTAAATAACTAACCGGGCTCACTTCTATATGTTGGTAAAGTTAAAGTCAATCCAAGGAAATCTCACAATAAAATTGTACTAGGATAAACAATACGAGAGTATTTAGAGTAGGTACAGTAAGAACACATAAATCTTAAACTTAGAACAACGGTAGTGAAGACGGTGGGGTATAGTCATAGAGTTTGTTGTCACGAGTTCACACTTCATCCCGAACGATTATTGTGGAACTACTTGAAGAAAGACAATTTTGCTAAAATAGTAGAAGTAAAAAGATAATTAGGATATAAGAAAAACATCATCTTCATCATCTCCCGAGCCTTTTCCCAACTATGTTAGGGTCGGCTTCCAGTCTAACCAGATGCGGCTGAGTACCAGTGTTTTACAAGTAGCAACTGCCTATCTGATCTCCTCAACCCAGTTACCATCCATCCTCTGAGCCTTTTCCCAAACTATGTTGGGGTTGCTTTCAGACCCTAACATGTTTGGGAAACAAACTATGTTAACAAACCCAGTTACCCTGGCAACCCAATACCCCTTGGTTAGACTGGTAAGTTAAACAACGCCTTTTATTAAACTATCGACACTAATATTTAATTTCGCCATAATTATGTCTTACAGAGGGAACATCGTCGTCACAGCCGAATGATGACCACTGCTGAACAAAGGAGCCACCAAACTGAGGTGAGTGATCCACTCTTTTCAAATAGGCTTACAGGGTCTTCGAAATAGTTGTGTCTTTAATAAAAATAATTTTAGAGGACAGTTGTTTTTACGGTGAAAATATAAGAGTCAATAAAACAGACAGACATACAGGTGTGATTTCTTACGTTAATAATAATATAAGTAAGGATTCAGGTGCTCCAACTTATCTCACTAAAGCTGTAACATGTGCATTGAGTAAAGTGCTTGTAGGCGGGTAAAGTGCTTGAGATAGTGCGTCGCAAAAGTCACAAAATACTTATGTGTTTGATATGTTATGATTTGCCATTATCGCACGTGTGTCCTGTACAACTTACTTTATGTTTGAAAAGAAAATGACAGGATATGACGTCATATGCAGATTCTTATAAAAAATGTATCGAGAAGAAAACAATGCCATAGGGAACGGGAACGAATTTTTGTTCACCCATTTTCAGATTGGAAACCGGTCTTTTAATTTTATAACATACTTTATAACACATTGATTGCCACATTATCCATTGATTTTCTGTTGAAGATAATATTGACAGATTTTTTCTGTTTTTTTCCACTTTCAACTTGATTATTCCATTCAACTAAAAACCTAGTCCACACTATTACCATCGTGCACGGACTTCCCAAGACGTTTGAATCGAACAAAAACAAACACGAAGTGGCTGTACCTATCGCTAATTTCGCTCACGGCACAATCACACAATACGCGGAAGGATTCGTACCGAACGCTGGGTTGTGAAACAAATAGTCAGGAACATAGTGCAGTAAACAGGAGATGTAGGTACACTTTATATATCATTTGAGGTTTGTATTGATTTGTCTGTAGGGGATAATGGTTTTAAAAATGATCTTGAACAGAAGGCTGAAATAGTTATTTTGATTTGACCTGCTTTTGCCAAGGACATGGAAATGAAAATGGATATACAGTGATGATGATGGTTTAGAAATTGTTGGGTTGATAAATATAATGGATTATGAAGGATTTTGGAATGCGTAAAAATACTGAAAATAGGAATAAAATACAAGTAAAATACATATTTAGTGTGCGCAGAGTACATTTAAACGTTGTTTACTGTATTCTGTCTGGCATTGATAAACAAGCATTTAAAACTTCATCTATTTTACGTTTATTTGTAAAATAAACATCTCGGTAGCTCATTACTGCCTTAAACAAACTTGTTAACGAATGATTCCAATCAAGAGAGCAGAGAACATTATCCCAATAATCCTGTATAATAGATATAAAATAAAAGGTCATGATATAGTGGCTGTACCACAGTGAAAGCTACGGGATAGAGATAGTTAGGTATTTTGTGTAAAGAGAATAGTAATAGTAATTTGTTTCAGACTTGATATTTATAATAGGTACGTACCTACACATGCACGTTGAGAATTTTCAAGGCAGGTAAATAAGAACAGTTTAACTACAAAATTACTACATAATATACCTAATTATCTTCCGTACACAGAATCGTAGCTTCGATTAAATGAAAGATATAAAACCCGTTTGACTGTTTTCAATAGCTTACCATTGCTGCTCATAGTATATCTTTCACTATGTCAAAGCTTGATATGATAATACTATTGATTTAGACGGGTAATAAATATAACATTTATTTTATATGGCGTTCCTCATTAGGTTAAAATGTCACTAAAATATGCATGTAGACTCCCGACGATCATTCACGTTATGGTCGACCGTGATTGCTTCGCTTTTATATATTTTTATTGTAATTTGGATTATATAATATTCTAACAGTTACCTATCTGTTTGTATGTCGTATCTGTGTGTGTCGTATCTATTATAGTTTATATTCGTGAACGTGAAGGAGAAATCGATGGTCCTATGATTGATTTCAATGGCAAAAGTATTTTAAAAACTGATCTAGAATTATTCCGTGATCTTATTCCCGCATTATTTAACGAGTTACATTTTAATATGTTTTGTTTCTTTGAATAGTCTAGCCGATATGACGCACGTTATAGCAGATTTATAATAGCATTGAACTTAGTTGCGATAGGTGATCTACTTAGCCCCTTGTATATCGAAAATGGAAAGTAATAGAGGAAATGTTATCAAATACTTTCTTAGCTAATGCTAGTAAAAGTAAAAGTATTTATTATCTATTAAGATATGTACTATATTAGGCCATACTTATACATATTTCGTGAAAAACAAACCTTTTAAAAACAATAATATTCGATTTTAATTCAACCGAAACCACACTTCTTTCCATACTAAATGATTGGCCACATTTTATAGTCGAATAACCTAGTATAATATCATAATAAGTGGCGAGCTTTGGCCGAGGCGTGGGCGAGAGTGGGCGAACCAATACTAATGAGGCTAGTTCACACACATTGTCTTACTGGTGGTACAATTACATGTTTATGTCCTAAGCTTTATGCAAGCACGTGTAAGTGTTAAGCATATCTAGTAGGATGACCAGTGATTAATAAATAGAAGAAGAAAAACAGGCAAGTCGATGGTTTTTAATCTACATAAATTGAAGAGAAAGTCGTATTAGTTACACTATTTATTAGGTACTCTAGAACTGATGAACTGATTTGGCTGAAAATGGGTGAGCAGCTTAGGACCAGGGTAAGGACATAAGGTACTTTTTATCGCTGTCTGGGTAACGGGAAGTAACTTAACTTAACTTAAGTGGGCGGAAGCAAGTTAAACATACATTTGTAAGTTTCATGATGAAGGTTCGATAGGAAAAAATAACCATAAAACTGTAATGAACAGAAAACCTTGTAATACTGTTTTCTTCTCCATTTTTATCTTAGAAAAGTTACAGATAAAAAGCAAAGATTTTCTTCAATAAAAGTTCAAAGACTATAAAATCAACGAAACCTTCCTACATTATTATTACGCATCTATTCATAAAAACGACTATAAAACTCAGGTATCTAATATTAATAATTTCTTAGAACCAATATTTATTGTTAAACAATTTTTCGATCGATTCGTTATACAATTAGTAGAAGACAATTCATTGGTTCCGATTATTTTGAAATCCAGATTTACGTTGAATTTGTTTTGTTTGACCGCAAACTAATTAATGTGGTGTCAATGGAAAAGTATGAATGACAGAACAATGTTGTGAATGACAGTAGAATATGAATGATCTATTCTCAATGAATAGTTCAATGATTGAGGTATTTTAATTGATCTGCTAAACGTTTTGCATTTTAAATGAAAGTGCTTATCAGTGAAATTAGGAGGGCTTGACGGATATTTCAAGATGTCCTGAAAATTATCCGGGCAAATGGGAGCCTCCTTTTTCGGTGTAGGTTAAAAAGTGGAATTTAAATAATTGTAATATTAATACATCTTAGTTTTAGTGCGGTATCCAGTGAGATAGGTTAATTAATTATTGCAGAAATGTTAATGTGACAATAAATTTTGGAGATAGGTCACCACCCTCAATTCGAGGTCAAAAAGTCCATACACTAGTAGGTAAATAAACAAATATTTCTAGTAATTAAACATCCTAGCGCTAACCGCAAGTTAATTAGTATTTATCAATGGTACACCATGAATAAGGATGACGATCATCAGTTTTAAGAATGGCTCGCGTGTCATATGGTTGTTTGAGCGAAAATTATTGTAAACTTCATTCATTTGTGGTTTAGCCAATTATGTTCTTTTCATTCATAATTATGGGTATTGGCTATTATTTGTTTTGATTCATACACCTAGTATGTTTGATTTTAGGAATGTTATTTTCGAGAAAATGTTTTATGTAGGTTAGTTATTTAGGTAGATATTCAATTCTAAAAAAGAAAAAGAGTACCTACCTTTTTAAAAAATGAAATGGTTTTGGTCTTAATGGTTAAAATTGTCCTATGGAAAAATGTGGTATCTACCTGATTCTTATAGAATATAGAATATTTAACTTCATTACGGTTCTATTGTAAAATATTTGCCAGTTGACAGATTCCATACCACATGAATATTTGAAGTGCAATCCGAATAATATACTTTACCCAGATCTTCACCCAGATGTCACCTAATAACTCAAGTATAAGAAATAAGTGGGATCACATATCGATAGGAGGAATTCTATGCCTACTAAATCATTGTGTGGGTTGGCACATCTGCTTTACATGGAGCTACGAAGATATTTTTGATCAAACTAATATCATCAGGTGAGATAGGTCAAACGGGTGTTTATCATAAAAGGAAAGTCAGTAAATGTAAATTTCCACTATAGTAGGTGAACTTAGTAAAAAGTAAATAGAAATAAATACTGTACCTAAAAGTTAATACATACCACTTCGGCTAATTTAGCCTCACATGGCTAGGTCAATAAGTTTTAAAACCTAAGTTACATGATGATAATATAATTGGAAGAGAATCAATTGTCATAGTAGGGTTTCTCTAAGGATTCAGTTGCTTTGGAGTAAAGGATGCTGTTGGTAAAGAGTATGAGGTCGTTTTGTAAAAGCTGCTTAATTACGATTTAGGCTGCCCATATCAGACTTAAGAACACGTAAGTTTTACTCTACTATAAAAATATTTCCTGTAACGAAAACTGCAGTCACGTCTAACCAAAAACAAGTATCCATGTACTGTCCCCATATAGGTACGTACTCCGAACCACATTGTACTCAAGAACATACATATGAGTGATGCGGTCAATCATTTGTCATGAGATCACAACACATCGTCAGAGGTTGCGGTCCAGTAAGACGCCGTGAAATTGACTTTCGAAGAAACTTTTGACTCACAATGTTGACGCGCCCTAGTTTTGTATGTTTACTTATTTGTGTATTATGCTCTGTTTGTTAATAATTTATTAATGAATCTGAGATTAATTTTATTCTAACACAACATTATAAAAACAAAGGAACTCTGTTAATTATGTTATAAAAAATGTGAATAAAATAAACGTAAACCATGTTTTTTTTATCTGTATGTGGATGTTTGATTAGCATTCATCAGCGTCATTATGAAATACTAATTAATTATTTTCATCTGAAAATCACTCACGTACAGTTTAACCTCCATGAAGGTGTTCAAACTACTGAGCATGTAATTGCATACTTTATGTTTTCTATATTAAAGTTACACTATATAACTCATCATATAGGTTATCCAGTCACCACAAATTCAATTGCCTTGCAAAAGGACACCAAAAAGCATTTTAGCGACCGAAACGTCAATTCTTTAAGATGGGGCTACAAAAATAAGAAGAACAAGTACCAGGGTAGCATAAATAACGCGGACATAACTACATACGTTCGACAGTCTGTGTTGTACAACGTGTCCGACACGGCTCGGCCGTTGAACGGTCTTTAGTGCCCCCCATTCACTACGGACGAGATCGGCCGAAGGGCTGTGTCTAGAGTTAGGTACCTATCTTATAAGTATCAAATTATATGATCCTCCTGAGTGTTTGATAGAAGTTTTCTCTAGTAGGTATTCCTTAAAAAGGTCATTATTCAAGGTATACTGATGTTTGAAATTGACGATTATAATTATGAAAATGAAGACAAGTGTAGTAAAAGAGTGAGGGCGAGAGAGAGATCAAGTTGAGAACCCTTGCGAAGACGATAGTGGTAATATTTTGTGTTTAAAGAATGGTGAAAATTTATATAAAGGTGGTGTAGAAATACTTATGACATCCAAGGGAAATGTTCCTAAGATACATTTTCTTGAAGAGACAGTTTTGGAAATACCAAACAAAGGTTTCCGAATTGCTACAAATTTTTTTAGTATAAAAAGGGGTTAAAATTGTTGCCAGCCCTATTTCAATGTAAATGACTATCAATATAAGTGAAACTGAAGCAATATCTCTATTGAATAAATCGCTCGCTTGTATCACATGATGGGTGCAAGCAACGATGGTGAATGCTTGACTATCTTTTACCTATGTAACCCTATGTGGCCCTAGCAATGTAAGGTATGTTAGCGTCACATTCCGAGGGGCAGAATCTAGGAATGTAGGTATGTTTTTTTGTAGCCTATTATATGGTTTTGAATATTTTTAACCGACTTCTAAAAGAGGAAGTTCTCGGTTTGCTCTGTATATAAGCATAGGTACGTATGTATGTATATTTGTGCGCAATTATCTTACATTTGCGGTTTTGGTGCAGTTTTCAGCGTAGCATTTGTCATAGGAGAAGGTTTTAGGTAAGTAAGTAGGTATATACTTGAAGTCTTTTGTATATTTTTGTAAAAAGTTTTTATTCATCATCAATTTTTTTCTTAACCTTCACTGGTTAATTTCGGAAAATACATTTCTTTGGTAAATTATGTATTTTTTCATTTTTGTTAAATGACGATTGATATAAAATGTACTCAATTGGACTAGATACTATAAAACAATACCTAAAAGAACTAAGACTCATACAACACGTTACAGCCTTTCAGAAATTCAGACATGACATTATTCCGATGAACTTTAGCAAGGCTCAAGTCTCGCGAAGCTTTTTGACCTTCCCACACTTTTTCGATGTTTTGCAATCGAAACTTCTTTGTCAAATGTATTTCTTTCTTTTAAGCTTGTAAGTTATTTTTAAATTTAATGATGCACTTTATATGTCGCCTCGAATACTTTGTTTTCGAGTCATCTTTGGACGTTTAAGTGGCAAACGAAATGGTTTAAGGAAAAGTTTAAATTACGTTTTGTTTTTAAAATTTAATTCTTCACCATCGTTTTAATTCTTCACTATCACTCAGTACTATGAAAAGCTCAGAATTCGCTATTTTCGTAGCGCTAGCGTGCTTTTGTGTAATTCATAAATGTATTTATTATTTATTGCACACATAAACACATTTTAACACACCGAAAACAGAGAGATTATGCACAACGGCGAGCTTAGGCCAGTGTTGGGTTGTCTCACAGCCAACCTTAGAGTGAAATATACTTAATTAATTAAAGTAGTGTACATTTTAAAGTATTAGTCGTGGCTTATTATACGTTTACGGAATGACAGAAAATCAGCCATTCCAAAAGGTCCTTCTTTTTGAATGGCACTTTACTTGCTTTTATGTCAATAGCTCAATAAAGACGCAACTTAGGTAAAAGATCAAGGAAGAAGCCTTACTTTACATGACCTGACACGAAGTTAAAGCTATAGGTATACTTAGAATATATTTTCCATACATTCTCCCTACGTGTGGGGTGCACTGACTCGTCGCGTGCCGTTGTCGAGCCTCCTCTATCCAGGGGTAGACAACTACAAAAACTACAAACATTGTTGTTGATTGTTCTAGAAAGTAGGAAGAAAATACTCCATGTAAACTGTCTATACAAAAAGAGGGTGTTTGAAAACTCATTCCTTTTTGGAAGATCAATTTTTGTTTCTTTTCATGTGTGTTCAGGTGGAAGTTTGTACAGACAGATTCAATAGTAGACACAGCTTAGTAATATTAATTTACATACAAATATACGTACCATTCTAATATCGGTTCATTTCGCAAATTGAACACTTTAAACACTGACTAGTTTTAATAATAAGGCCCGCACCAGACATAAATTATCACAAAATGTCGGACATATCGTGGGTAAGGCCCACCCATGACTTACAACACTGACCTGAACAAAATCGCAACTAATTAACAATAATAACGGCTAAACAAATAGAAAGTTGGCACTCAGAGCACCCACACATACAGATACATTATAAACGACACTACAAAACACACGTGTTAACAATTAAAACTCATAGTTTAACAAATGATCGCTCTCAACAGCAATTATTCCCGTCACGGCTATTACTATACGTATAACGGACCGAACATCGGACAGATCTCAAATTATAGTTTAGATACGGTGGTTTTGAACCCACACACTTCCGCGTTTAAGTGCTTTAATGATCTGATATTATATTACAATATTGTGACTGGACGGTACCGTTGTTAGTCAGTCAATGGATGCGGTAATTGGGACCTCAATGAACTGCTGACATTAATAATCGGAGTTTTATTGCTCTTGGGGACGCGATGTTTGCCTAATTTTTGGGTGTGACCAAGTGAGACCTGTTTGTTGTGCTACTTCTAGTAAACAACGCCGTATGGAACTTAAGATTCCCTTTCTTTGAGTTAAAAAAATGTCTTTTAGGTTAACGAATTTTGCTATGAGTTAATTTCTAGTTTTTCTTGTCTTGTTGCAAAAACGTTTAAGTTCATTTTCCTGGTCTTTAAATAGACATTAAATAGGGCTTAGCTTAAAATTGTCGTCCAACCAGCTGCTGGCTGTGTTTTATTTTAGATGTCACTAATTTACTATGACTCTCTGAAGACCTTTTTATCAGTTGGCTATTGGTAAGTACTTTCAACAATGTTTCTTTATAGGTCTTCATACCAAGATAATCCTGCGCAACAATATTCATCCAACGACTGCTTAATCAATACAATTTTTATGGCTTTTAAAATGTTACTAGAGTGGGCAGTGATGCAATATTCATCGATTATATTGACTGTCATAAAAATGCTTGTTTGTTTTAATGCCTTTTTTGTTTTTGGTAAGAATGCAGCTCGTTCCGAATGGTCTTGTAAGGTCAGAAGTCGAAAGATTGAAATGTTAAATCCTTTGAAAGTATAGACATTTCTTGTATTTTCTTGCTATAAATTCAATCGAAAAATTACTTGATTAGATTTCACTTACCGATTTCGATCACGACAGGTCCTTAAAAAGAGGCAGGACCTGTCTTC
Source organism: Helicoverpa zea x Helicoverpa armigera (assembly GCA_033682625.1). Classification (NCBI taxonomy): domain Eukaryota; kingdom Metazoa; phylum Arthropoda; class Insecta; order Lepidoptera; family Noctuidae; genus Helicoverpa; species Helicoverpa zea x Helicoverpa armigera. The sequence goes on along the minus strand of JAWIIS010000044.1, from coordinate 4,269,258 downwards.
CTAGCCAAAGATTTACTTACGATTTAATACATATTTTGAATGATACATCCAAAGGTTCAGTCCTTTAGTAGGACGGACATTTCATGTGTTTTCTTGGACAAAAGCTATAAAATCAACCGAAAATGACTTGATAAGATTTCACTTGCCGATTTCCTTTACCTTTGAATGACAAGTCCTTAAAAGAAAGCAAGACCAGTGTTCCTAGCCAAAGATTTACTTATATGAATTAAATACATATTTTGAATGATACATCCAAAGGCTTTGGATCCAGTCCTTTGGTAGTATGGACATTTCAAGTACTTTCTTATACAAAAGCTATAAAAATTCTACCGAAAAAGTACTTGATTAGATTTCACTTACCGATCGTTTAGCTCCCTCTTCATAGTTTTTAAGATTTACCCAAGATTAAAATACATATTTTGAATGATACATCCAAAGGTTGTGGATGTAGGTCTGTTGCGAAAGATATTGAACGATCCCGTGATGTTATGTCACGAGCACGGGGCGGTGCAAGCGCCGAACGCGACCCGCGTGGGCGGCGGCGTGTAGGGATGTGGACAAGAGGTTAATGATTTATCGATAGATTTTAAGGTTTGTACGCGTGTGTTGTGGATTGGAAATCGGATTGTGAGTGAAAGAATTGTCCAAAAATTTCAAAAAGTTAAATAACGAAACAATTCTTGTAGAGATTTAAATTCGTAACGTAACGTGAAGATACAATATTAATTAGGTATAAATATCAGTTAGCAAAACGCTCAATTAACACCTAGGAATTTTAACAATGTTTATCTGAATTGTTTAACTGTCAAAATTCTTCTTTGCAACTCGTGACGAGTTTGGGAACTGAACAGGTACATTTTTAGCTGTGTAAAAATGAATATCAATAAAAAATCTCTAATAAAGAGAATATTACATTATTTTGGTTATGAAAACAAATGTATCGATAAACCACCACTCAAGACATCCCTATCGCACATCTCTGCGTCGCAGGCGCAATCTTTTGCTAAACCCGTAGCCGTGGCGACAGACAACATAAGATCACAAACGGCCCATAAGAGCGGACCTTTAAATATATAGCCTTGTACGTTAAATGTCTAATGCTGTTTCATTTGCAGTCTTCCATTACAGGGATGTGCACTCAGATGTCAGTGTTTTGTTTTTTGTTTATAATATTGTCGTTCTATTGTTTTTTGAATGTTCGAACTTTGAATTAGACTCCCCCTTATTGTATGCCATTCTCTGTCTGTATTCAGATAGATACTTGAAATACTACATTTAAGAAAAAGATTTCGATTTTGATTTGAAATCTGTTGGTTAACAGTTGACAATTGATGTAAACAGTATTATTCCCTGTGATGGGAGAATATTGAGAACTTCCTCCGCTCTCTCAAGTCAGTTAGAATCGAGTATTATTTAGCATGAATTGATAGCTTTCCACATCAACACATAAGCGGAGTTAAGATTGACTAAACCAATCTAAGCGCCAGCAATTAAGCATCTATATTTTTTTATATAATCGACTGAACTCTCCAGAATTGCGGAGGACTCGTTCTTACATTGTTATTTCTGAAACTCTACTAAGTACTGAAAATGCTCATTTTGAGCTGTTTTTCTACATGGTGATGTGAAAGAAGACCCGTTAAAACTTAAAACTTATCTGTCATTATAATTCAATGAATATAATTTTCTAGGTTTTTAGTTCAACTTATTTTAAGCCCAAGTTTAAACAATGGCGCCAATCTTAGAACATATTGACATGTCTTCGTTTTAGTCTAAGATATATTTCATCTTTGAAGTGTCGGACGGGAAGTGAGAACATGTTTGTTCCGCACATCCAATGTTTTGTTTGAAAACTTCGTTCGTGACAGGATTTCGACGTCCGCTTGACCTTTAGTTATTTCAAGTAACTTTGTATAGTAAATAATAGAATAATAGACACGGGTACAAAGGAAACGTGACCGTTTAAATATGTTTTAAAAATATTTGTGTATGTTTTAGAATTTTGCAAAGTACAGATGTATGAAGTAGGTACTACAGTCGCAAGAAATTCCTCAAACGTCATTTGAGACTGATTTCAATAGTAATTTTCTATGTTAGTTTAAGCTTGCGTCCTTATTTTAGAAGCGTATCTAATATCTTATTTTAATACCGCATAAATTTCACAACAAATTTTAAAACAAAATCTCGTCTAACGTCGTATTCATGCGACCTCACACCAAAGTAATTCCATCAAAATTAATGGCTGTCCATATGTTCTGTTTGACTTACGAGAAACATTACATGTAACATCTCATCATTATTCTGTATGCAAGCGCCGGCACTGTCATTGTACAGTAGACCGCACATCAGTGGTAACTGTCATGCACCTTAACTCAATAGTAATAAGAACGATTTTTCTATAAAACTGTTACCACTGACCTGAAGTTGACTGTACAATGAACATGTGGCGTGGCGGTTGCGTGGTTGTTGCGTGGAGAGAGCGTCACGGATGCGCCCGCGGTCCGATGAATGGACGCACCTCTCGGCTATACCGTCACCGCCCACCATTGTCTCGGGGACAGATTATAATAATTTCCCGGCAAATCAAAAGCATTTTGGAATCGAACGATCGGCTCCGCTGATGTTATTAAATCAATGTGTGTAGTTTGACTCATGTGTTTTGATACTTGAATTGGTTGTAGCTTTTGAACCTTGCATTTTTTTACTGTTTATGTTCTTATCTTAAGCATAAGGCACTGATAATTGTATGAGTTCGTCTGTATAACCATGGACGGCACAATACCTCCCTTACTTAAGATTTCTTAACATTCAACATTAAAGATATCAAGGCATTTAAAAACAGCTTAAGTTCTTTAGTAAGCTGCGTCACAAGTGTCAAGATTACATAATCAAAGTAGAAGTAACATAATACACGTTTTATATCTGATGCGACAGCTCGCAATATGCGTATTTGTGAGAACAATACAACTCCTCTAAATACTGGGTACATTTGAACTCGCGTGTGTTCACTCAGCATTTGCATTGGAATCACGTGAAAACGATCTCCAACGCCTTTGTCAACAACTTAGGTAATTTATTCTGAGGTATCACAACTAAAATTGATCTTTATTGCACTACAGATAAAGTTGAGATTCTAAAAGAGACAGCCCTCGTAACACCGGTAGCTGCACGCTATTTTTGGGTAAGGAGAATTACAAGTTGCGTGACACTGTCAAATAAGACTAGACTGTTTTGCCTGAGCTAGAAGGTTGATTTTAAATTGTGGCAGGTTTGGTTTTTGTGTCGTTGTGTGTTAAGTTGGGGGCAAGTAAGACCGGTAGCAAGCGGACAATAAGCGATCAGTCATCTTGTTAGATAGCTCGCGAGATGATTACAACGCATGCTACGCCTCGCCTTAGGACAAATTAAAATAAAGCCTTACATTTATTCGCCGGCTTTATTGAAATAAATCACTTAGTTTTTGTGGATCCTTTGGATCGAATTTATTTTGCGTGTAGTGGAATTTTGTAATGAGTCACGTCATGTTTTTTATTGAATTTTTGGGGTCTTTAGTGGTGTTAAGTAGGTAGGTGGTTTTGATACTGGGTGTTTTATTTTTGATCGTCCACCATCTTAAGTTCCTTTATATTAATAAAAAGGTATTTTTGTAATTATGTTCTTATTTACAAAGATTTATTTATATGCACCTACATATGAGGCTTATCGGGGCCTTTTCATGTTGCACTTATTTTAAGTGTTATGTAGGTAGGTATTAGCTGGTAAACCTTATATATACGTACAATAAAATAAATAATAACACAAAATATTACTATAGTTCTAGGAACACCATTCAACCAATAAAATTCTGTTTATAAGATGCTATCAAAGCTTGGAAAAGTTCAATAGGTGTTCAGGATTCCCGGCAAATGTGGTCTCGTATGCTTATAATTCTATGCTATGCTACTTATAAATCAATATCATACATAACAAAAAATCGTAAGTTACGATTTACGTTATACGTACTTACGTTATATTCAACTTGAGATGCCATTTAGTCATTTGAAAATCGTGACAAACTACTCAAATACGTAGGCATTTTGACTCACAAAAATATTCGGAACAAAATTGCAAAACCATGTAAGCAATATGTCGATGTCAAACACCGTTGGGTTTGAGATAAAAGATTAAGTTTTTAACCCTAAAATGTGAGTTGTACACGCATAGACTATTTTTTTTGTATATTTTTTGAATAGAATGTCTGACACCGTTGACGACATTGTTAATTTTAGGCTAGGAGTTTACGTGTGAAGAATTTGGTTAACTTTTATTTTTCTAAAGTTAGTTTCGTATGGTATAGTTATCGGCAGGGATATTGAGCCCTGACCTTCACCTGCGCAGAAGCGATTTATTGGTTTATTGCCTTATGTGTACAGTGCGCAAAGCGATCCCCACTCTTCCGCCGCGCCGAGAGCTCAATATCCGTGCCGGTAACTATAGCTAAGTAACTCTACATTTTACTTTATAAGTTTTCTATGTTAAAAAAAATGTGTACCTACAGTCAAATTTTTTGCACAGGTAAAAATAATTATTTTAGTAAGTAAATCAACATCTAAAATCTTCCTGGCAATATACGTACTCGTTGAATTTAAAATAATTACAGTAATACTGCCTTTATAATTGAGGTCTATACACACTGTTCATACATAATTTTAAAGAATATAAAAAGGAAATACCTATTCCAGTTTTGTGTAACATTTTTACTTCTAGTATATAAATGTATCTTCTACCTAATCCTCTTTCGGCACCTAACTCCTAAACTATACACCAGCGCACACAACATTAACAAAGTAGCAGAGATTAATCAAGACTAATAGATTCGTCTGCGAGTTCTTGTAACAATATACTAAAGTCACGCCTACATACGTAAGTGTCAAAGCGTACTATTTTTTGTATAATGTCTGTATATGTCAGGATTGTCAACGTTTTAAGTCGGAAATGTAGAATAATGATTAAAGTCAATGCCTTTTTGCCTTAAGCTACCTATATGCTAAGAACGTATTATATGACTTTTCAACAGGTACATCTTATCTATTTAACAATAAAACATAGAATTCGAGTTTGTTTCAGTTATAAGTGTAAACTTACTTACGTTAGAATATGTTACTTGCACTTTCCTTCATTAATTGATTTGTTTGCAAGAATAAATAGGTTTTGCCTAATTCGGTATTAATTCAATTCTGAATTTTATAATGATAGAGTCACAGTAATGTTACGATGACCATTATCTGGTTATTTACTTTAAACAGAAAAACATTTCCAAAAACCTTTAAAAACAAAAAGTTATTTATAGATATCACTTTATATATCTAACAAGATTTCGCGATCGTATATTTGTCAATGTATCAAGTACGTTAACCATGCGAGTGCAGGATGGGTCTTTTTAACACCTCGGCCGTATTTCGGCGTGTCGTTTATCAAGTTAATGTTATCTTCGGCTCGCTGTCTCGGTGATGCATTGCGCTCGCGCATACGCTGATTAACAAAATTAATTTGTCACACAACAGATTGTTGGCGGTCGTAATTAATTTGTAATTTAAACGAATACGTTTGAATTAACTTTGTGGCTGTTTTATTTGTGGCTTTTGGCAAAAATGTTGTATTTAATTAGTGCGGGGGATTGAAATATTGAAAGTAGCTGTGTTCACCGCCTTTTGTTCAAGATTATGTGTGTTTGTAGAATTCATTTATATAAACTACAAGAAAATAAATCAATGCATAAATTATTTCAAACAAATGGCTTTGTCTACTTTCCAAGCAATATTATAACATTTTAAAACAAAAAATATCTATGTTAATTGAGACAGATACGTCCGGGGCTTCCAATACTGTAATTTAGATAAAAAGGTGTGTGTCCCAACACGGCATAAATACAACATGTCCAAACAAGCTTATCTCGTGACCACCTCGGAGCTCTCTAAATTAATGGGGCACAACGATATTTCACCGTTTTTTATTAACAACAGTTTTCAAAAAATAATTAGCGTAATATGGTTAATCAGCACGCTGAGTGTAAAAGAACAATTATAAAACGATTCACTTATAACGTTTTTTAATATCGTTAATACCAAAAACCCTTTCTTGAAACTAGTTAATTATATGATCTCTGTCAATAATGATTATTGACCTTATAAAATCATCAATGGAACCGATAGGCGGACAAAGGGTCCCGTCGCCGGTAACTCGTCCCGCGAACGTTTGTAAAAAAACAAAGACAATTTGGCCTAATAAAGTGTAATTAAAAAAAACAAATTTTATTGTGATACCCGTTCACGCGTTACTATTCCTTATTTTTAATTAATCGATTCGTTTATTGGGAAATCTTTGGTCGGTACCAGTGATGATATTAGACAAAATTATACTTTCTTATTGTGTGATTTGTTACGCGCGTACTTAAGGGTTAATAAGTTGGGTGCTGTTAATGGAGCCTTTACGATTTTGGTTCGAAGGGAAAATATTATGATATTTTTTTTCTAGAATCGTGATTGGTTTGGTTTTGGTTTCTTCAGTTGTATTGATTGGAGCGCCACCTATTAAATTAATTTAACTGCGCTTGGATATCGCTTCAATATTAAAATAATATTGGATGTTACCTACGTCAGTGTAGTCTACCGCCATGGGAAGTCTTGGTTAAAAAAAAAAATTGGTTGTAGTAAATATTGTGTAAAAAAAAATATTCAGCCTTATGTACCTACTTTTAAAATCGGTAGAAATGATAAAGTAAGCTAATTATTTTCATTTATTTACTACGGGTATACAAAATAATAAATGAAAAATCATAAATGTTATTTAAAACCCTTTTCTATTTTGACAATCATTTTGTTCACTTCATTATTTTGTCTATTTTGTTAGTTATCTTTAACTCCAATCTTATTGCACATAGCAACAGTAAAAAACTTTCAAAAACAATGAATAATTCATACAGTAATAATTCTACTTCACATCTAAACGCTATAATTTTTATAATTACATTACTAGATACGGTTGGTTTAATAATATGCAATTAAAATTTTCGTCTGTCTATCAAACTGTCCTTCGGTGGCATAAGATGAACATTTTGACATCCTCTGTCTACTAGGGTCTGTTATTACAGTTACCCAATTGGCCACAAACCACAAAAGATATGATCAAAATGATATCTAATTAAGTTTTACGTTTTTTGTTTTAATTGGCCCGATTTTTATTCTAAACGTCCGTATTTTAATATAAGGTTTCTACGAGTATATATAATGTTTATATCTATGTACCTAATAGGTAATCTCAGAAAATAAGACTTTCGGAAACTGTTAAAAAGTCTTGCAACTTTTGGAGTCGATTTTGGGAAAATCCAATCATATAGGAATACCCTGTCAATACTATTTCAATCAATTGAATTGGTTAGTGATTTATTTCCACAGATCTACATAAATTAATAAGCAGAAGAGTGTCTCAGACAATCAGAAATCACATTTAATTATTTGATTTTTATATTCGTTTCAAAGGTCAATATAATTAAGAAATAGAAATCCATAACCTTAATATAATCAAACAACAATGTCACAATGGGACATCTTTATTTGCCAATATCTTACTTCAAAACTCTCAATTAACCAGTGATGTGCATCGACATTATCGATAAAAATATAAACAGCGACAAGCAGACATACAAGAGGTCCTCATCGCAATCGATAAAGGGCACACGCATCAAAGCTAAACAGCCGAAAGTCGTTATTATCCTTTCTTCTCAACAATCGCATTAATTACATTTACATCTTTTAAATACATAAAAGGATGTTAACAAACGATTCGTTTCGATTGTCTATCGAGTCGTGATTTCCTGTCGATGATATTTATCGAACGATTCAAGGTGCGTTTCGTTTGAATACGTTTTTAATGCAACGTTCTCCGGAAACAAAGGTACAGTTTTAAACATGTGCATGTAAGCATATAACGTAGGAACATATCTATACTAATATGATAAAGAGGAAACATTTTTTTTATTGTTTAAAGGCTCCGAAACTACTGAACCGATTTGAAAAATTATTTCACTGTTGGAACTACACTCTTCCCCAGTAACATTTAATAAGCTATATTTTATACGTATACGGGTAGTAGTTCCCACAGGCCGAGGTTGGAACGGCGGGAAAACGTCTAGTTCTATAATTATAGGTCGATATCTAATTGATTACACTTACACTTAGGTAAAGTGCATACTGAACAAAAGTAAAAAATACTAATATTCAAAACCAATTATTTAATAGGTAATAAAGACATAGCCTACTAATTGACGTTTAATACAAACTAGTATCACTTAAAAAATAGTCACTTATGATGATGGATAATCCCCAGCAACAGACGCCTAGCAAAAATCATATTTTTATTGTTCTACTAACAATGTACAGTAATAGTATACTTTCGTTATCAGTGTACAAGTAAAACCCATTAAAGGTAAGCGTACAATTATTGGCGACGTGTTTTTATATTTTTTGTTAAAGGTGCGAGCTCCCTTGATTGACGTGACCACTACGTCTTTTTGACGGGACTGACGTATTTTATGCGTAGCGTCTGTATACAGTGTGTTATGATTTAAGTTTAATAAAGTAGGGACCTAATAAAACCTAAGCTCTGTAAGTTTTTGGGGGAGTATGTATAATATAATTATTTGGAGTTATTAAGGAGACAATTTTTATAACCTATTATGTAGTCCTACTATGTTATGTATGTATGTTATGTACTCATACTAATAACTTTTTTTATAAGGCCACTAGCTGTGATTAATCAGCCCGTGACTACAGTAGGTGCAATTCAGCTGAAAAGTCAAGCAAAGAAAAAGGTATCGTACCTTTAGGTATACGTAGCGCAATTAAGCCCCATTTTTGAACTAAATCTGTATAAATCTCGGAAACTTAAAGTTCCTTATTTCATCAATTTTAATGCATCTTACTCCAAACACCCTATAGTCCCACATTCTTCACAGATGCGTATCGCCAACACATTATCGGGCGGTAATCGAGCTCACTACGTTTCGCGAAGGTAACAGAAGCTAACAAACGAACGAGAGGTAATGACTGCCCCTTAATTTAAAACGATCGACTTTAGCGCCGGTTATTACAAGCTTCGTAATTGCTAATTCGCTTTGGTTATGCATTTTTTTTTTAATATTTTGTTCTTCGTGGTGTGTTTTGAGATGGTTTACTAGGTTGCTTGTTTTTTGAGTGTGTTGCTTGGGTAAATTAGAGCATTTACACTTTAATGTTTAAAAAGCTCTATGCTTGAAAGTAAACGAAAAAGGCAAGACAGTAACACAGATGCTAGCTAGACGGTTAAAAGCCCAAAATGTGATTGTGCACCCTAGCATTTGAAATCTTACAGTTTTTAGTTTTATTCGTGACTTATAACACAACAGTAACAGTCTAGTGCCACATATAGATAGTGAGGTATATTTTAAAAATTAAGCACTACCTCAATTTTGACGTTAATGCATAAGGCCTTTGTATTTATATTACAACAAACAATATACATAAAAATTATAGTTTCGCTTAAAATTCAATGGCCAATAAAATGTTTCATACCTCACTTCAAAACGAACATTTCAGTCAAAGTTCATGAGAACTAAAACATGCATAATTAAAACAATGGTTACTCTGACCTTTGGCTAATGCACTGTCTATCTGTATGTGATAGTTGATAGCCAAAACTGGTAATTAGTCCGTGATTAAACGCCGATATGTTGTATAAGCTCTCACGGTAATAGGGCTGTCTGGTTTATATCGAGTAATAATTTTTTAGTCGATGCTAAAAATATGATCAATTCACTTTGAAATAGGAAAAATCTTCGTTCACTTTTATGTTCTTTGTTAAAAACGTAGATGTTGCTAAAATTATACGTAGGTAAGTAAGTAAATCATAACACAGCTGCTTAACATAAGCAATAGGTCCACATAGGCAGTAGGTAAAGAAGGCATTATATGAAAAAAAAACTTGTAAGTAGTTTCAATGCCAATTAACACCGAAACCGACACTTAAAATGAAATAACCCAATAGCACCAATTTAAAAATTATCAAAAATTGCAAACAATCCACTTTAGCAACTCACTATCTCAGACATCGAAAAATACCCCTATCTTATCGATAACAATCAGTGTCAGCCCTACTTCTCACATTTCTCAGAAGTCTCTTCAAAGTTTTACACCTAAAAGGTTTTAGATTAGATAATTATATGTAATGGGGAGAGTGATAGCCAATCTCCACTTCAAGGACGAAAAAAAGGAACAATTGTTTGGTACAAAGATGCTCCCGACGATTAAGCGGTAGCATTCCGTTTTGTGGCAACCAAGTGTAATTTTCTCGTCAGGAGTTTCGTTTTTTTTGTGACATTCTGTTTGGCAGTCGATAATGGCTGGTAACGTTTTGGTGATGCAGCAAAATATTGCTTTTGGTTATTGGTTTTTATTTCATTTATAACTTAACACTTAAGTACCAAATGTGAATATTTTGTCCGTAGATCATAATTTTAACCACTTCACTGTCCACGAAGCAGACACAATAGTTAAACAATCGGTGTGTATCACATATGACTCGTGGGACAAGGAAGTTTTTAAGGATTATAATTATAAAGTTCGATCAACACTTACCATTATTTACTGTACAATGCATCCTTTTTATTGGCTCTTATCTAACTGCAAAATAACCACATTTCACAAACATGACCTTAAACAAAACAAACTCAATATTGCACACAAAATAAGCTTGAACCTAAAAATAAAATTAGCAGAAGAAAAACAAGACCTGCATCTACGTCATGCATCAATGCATTTATTCCGCATATCTGACCATTTTTTACTCCGAAAAATCTTCTCGTCTATAAATCAATAACTAAACAATTGCTTTGATTGATGGGTCAGAATCAAAGTTAAGTAGTTATACCTTAATTATAGACAACGGTCAGCCGACTACGCCATAATGTTTTGACATCACAATGGACGTTTACATATTACTTTCTATAAAGCGTGAGAATTTGATAGTTGGTGAAGAACATACGTGTTGATATGTACTTATCTGTTATGTAGTAACGTTTATTATCCTTACCTTTTTGTAGATTATGGGCAGTCGATGAGATTCGTAGATTGTTAGAAACAAACAGCAATCTAGGATGCTTGGATTTATTTTACGTAGTACGGAAGAATTTCCCGCAAATTGTAGATCTCTTGGCAAAGAAAGACCAGAATTATTTCCATAATTGTCTTTTACTACATAACACTCTTACATACTTATAGGAGCAATGAAAACTCATTGATTGAATTGAAAATTCAACAGACAGTTAATTAACGTTTTCAATAGACGGGCCATTTAACACTCTCATATAATTTTCTTCCATTACATCTGCTCAGCCGTACACGACTTAAGTTTTGTACCATTAAACAAACACAACATATTTCAACAGCAAACAGACAGAACATACTTCAACATAGCCCTTCTCCGAAAAAAACAAACTATCTGCTTACAAAGGAACGGAACATAAAGACTTTTGACACGTGCTTCATACAAAGTAGAGTCAACGTAAATAATGTTAACGAGGTCAAGAAACATAATGTGTGTATTTCGCACTGTCGTAAACCGGCCTACAGCATAAGAATCAATCATCAACGTTTTGAGTTACGACCTTATGACGAATGCCCATTATAAGATAGACCGACTTTATGGTGGTGGGAAAAAAGTTCAGTGAATTCGCTCCTTGTTTCATTTTATTTTGTGTACGTGTAAGAGTACGCGCATTAAAGGCTAAGATTTAATGCAGACTGCAGGTTAAACAGTCAGCCAAGTATCAGTCCATATACAGGTCTTTGGCTGGTAGTTAGTTTGAAGGTCCGAAATATGAATCAGCCGATAAATAGATCGATGCAATGCGCTCACTAGGTATCTACCATAATATTATAAACTCCATACTTATTAAGAGCCCAGTCAAACTATCAGCCGACTCAAAAGTTTGCAGTGTGCGAGGGGTCTTAACATCCTGGCGATAATGTCTTAACGTAAGATTAGAGAACGATGCAAATTCAATCCTGGCATGATAATATTCATAGAGAAAAAGTAGTCAAATAACGATACGATATGTTATGTACGATAAAGTTCTGGAATAATAATTGTCTGAAAAGTTTGCAGGAGTAGTAGTTGTGATACCTCATCAGTAAGCATATACAATTAACAATATAGAAGTACTAGCTGTTTCTCGCGGATTCACCCACGTCCCGGGAGAACCATTTTCCGCAACCGGGTTCAGAGTTGTATACATACTTAGGGTTTCAAATTTTATATAAATAATTCAGTAGTTTTTCCCAGAAAACCCCACATACGGATAGACAAAGTATGTATTTATAAGGATTCGAAGAACCAAACTTTTAAATAAGCAAGGATAATTTTAGCAAAAACAGCTCCCGTTAATGCCTTTCAAACAATAATTAAACAGAGATCAAATTGCAACATTGTTACTGTACCTGCTTATTATAAACATCTTAAATATTGGCTTGTTTCGATAACCTATAATTTTGTTTAAGGTTATGAATATGATTTAAACATTTATAATTTTCGCTTAATTATTGATTCCCTTTGGTTAATTATTATTTAGTGGCATAGTAGGTATTTTTGTAATTAGATTAAAGATCAACGTCATAGTTGATGTAACCATACATTTATTTTTAATTTTGGTAAGGTAACGCTATCACTCTTGTTACTAGCATCATTATTTTTCAACAGCCTCTAATATAATAATTGCAATACTTAGTCATCAAGCTGGGTTTTCAAATGCCTCTCTCTTCTCTCCGATACAAAATCTTTAAATAGATCAACTTAAATCCTCTTTGCACTATCAACCTCATTTAGAAACAATTACCACATTAATTTAAAACTTGTTCAATAAATTAAAAAGATTACGCTTCAAGCATAAAGATATGGGCAGACTAGCGACATGTTTCGATTATTGAATGAGCATCGATGCGACGATTCGATTACGTCCGAGTAGTGGGTACGATGCTCGCCCAGTGCAACGACGGAGTTAACAAGGCTTGCTCGATTGTACTTTTTGTAGGGGGTATTATAAATGATTGTATGTTCGATGTCGCCAAACCAGAGGTTCTAGCCTAAGCCTTATTGGTACGTTTTTTTCTTGTGAATAGGTTTATTGGTGTGTGATTTAGGGAGAGTCAGGACGTCATGTCTTCTGTTTTTTCTGGTATTTACTGCAATGTCGTCTTGTGAGATCTTAAATAAGACGACACAATTTGTCATGTAAACATTATTTTAAAATTGAGATAGCTTATTTTGCGAGTGGAAATGAAATGGCGCAGTGAGAGTAACACTTTCGAATATATAGAAACAAAAGCTTAAAAAAATTGTCTCAGTTTTGCAGTAAATTCTACGAATGTTTTCCTAAGATCTTGCTAACATCATCTAAACCACCATCCAGCACCCTCCCAGTTGACGCTAGTCGAACAGCGCACTATCGCGACAAGATCGCAGCGACAAATCGCAAGATGCGCCCGCGCTGTCCGTTATTCCGCACCGCTGCGCGCATGCGTCGGATCCTATCCGCGAACATATTAGTATTGTAACCGATCTAAAGGTTACCGTACAAAAAAGATTCATGGCTCGTGATCATGTGAAGGTATTGACGGCTAATGTATGCAGCTTTGGATGTTATTAATAGAATTTGAGGCTTCATAGATTGTGAGTGGCAAATGATGTCAGCGGTCTGGAAAATTCGAGTAAATTAACATAATGCAAAATCAATCAATAACAACTTTACAACCAAAGATAACTTGCATAATGGAATTCTTATTATGTCCGCTGCAACATTTTATGGCAGTCATTCAAGCAAAATTCCTAACAAAATTCATTGTCGGATCCAGAGCATACTCATACGAAAAATATTTTAATACCCTTCTTAATCCGACCCCTAAATCAATTACCGGTCATCCTAACAATAAAGTACACAAGAATTTACATTACACACTCCGACCACGTGACACTGAATTCTATACTAACGATATAAAAGAGGCAACATTTCCTTGCACCTCAAAACAGCGCATGTACCATCAAAACCACCAAAAAACATAGACCTATCACGTAGGAACTGACAGCTTCAAACGTCGAACAAACGGGGGGTCGTAATAAATTGGTGATGCGCACATAAGTGATTTTGAAATTGTTATCGCGGTTGTACATTAGTGGGGCTTGACACGACCAGTCTTCTGTAAAGCCACGGCTTGTATTAGTGGCTTCTAATTTATTGGGAACGATAGTACGACTGACGCCGGCCACCCTGACCAAGGATCCATTCACACCAGGTGGGGAGGTCCGGCCTAATTGGACCCGTGAGAGATGACATCTGTTTTGGGTTTATTTTTTTGTATGGAGAAAGTTTTCCTGACGATTAGGATTTATGTGACTGAGTATTTCTTGATATTTCCGTATTATTTATAAGTGAATTTAAATAATAAAATGTACCAAGGTACGAGGTAGCAGCGAACAACGTATTATTAACCAATTAAATGATTCAATGCCACGATTTATTATGAACAAGATTGTTTATAATACCTATGTTTATTATCTTACTGCTTAATTGCTTTGCAATCGATGCAAACACCTTCAGACAACCAGTAGAGAGGTCAAATCAATCAGTTATTGTTCATTTATAATTTAAACAGAGAATGCGAAGTTCAAAATAAATTGAATCGCATAACAAAAACTATTGGATTGGAAATAATTAAGTTTCCTTGTATTGTGTGATTTCATTTTGAATGATAATTTATCATAATTACCTTTAATGAAGAAGGTATTGTATAAAAACTTTATAAAGGATTGGGATATTCGATAGGACTGCAGTCGCATATTTATAGAATGCATAAAATCCAGAATTAAATCGAATCTGTCTTTTGAATACTCTGAATTTTATTTATTTTTAGACACCGATAAATGAGAGTGATACAAGTCACAATAACAAAAATAGCAAAAACAAAACACGATTTAAAAATCACACGAACTTTAAACAAAATTGTCCATTCACGCCCAATTTCCTCTACATTTTTATTAACACCCCAAACCAGATAAACAGGATACGGAAAATATATTTATTTGTCCAATCATCAAATATAAGGGGCGTTCTCGGGTTACACCAAATGATTCCAGTACAATCGTCGTCGTGATTTGTAGCGATAATCTATACTAATAAATAACGCACTTCGGCCAAGATTGAGCTGCCTTGTACCTTTTGTTTGGTCGCTTTTGGCTGGTCACCTATTGATTTATAGTGTTCAATGATTTTTTGCATTTTATGGTTCTTACTCGTGATTAACATGGCCTGATGGCAGCTATAGATTAATCAACGGATTTACTGGTTTATCTCGAAGATAGTCGCTTGTTTTTAAAAGTATTGTCTCTCGTTTAATTTGTTGCTTTATTATGTTCTCATTTTTAATGGTAATGCTTTCTGGTGTCGTTTTTTTACCTTGAATGTTATCTGGAGAATCAGGGTGTTTTAAGTTTATGTATCTCGCTTTTGATACGGTTTTATATGTTTAATGGCTCCATTACTAGTGTATTTTTGGATGGAATTTATTTATTAGGATTTTGCTTTTAAAATAATGTTGTTCTAAGTAAATTCCATAAAGAAGCAGTTTTTAGTAAAATACTCGTGAATCATGCGGTCATTATAAATGGCCATTAACCATAAAACAGACACGTAATGGCGGCAACTATAATAAAAACAGTATGGCCATAAAACAAAGAGTTAGAACACCCACACTGTGCTACCTTTACCTCTACTGTGACTTCTAAGATTTTACCTTTTAGTTGGCTAAAGAATTTTCTAGACGGACGAATAAGACGAAGTCTTTATGAAAATTACGACATTGAAGTTATATAAGTTATAATTCTACATCATTTTCGTTAAAGAAAATGTGTGTAATTTTTTGAGTAAGTTGATTTTAAGCAAATAATGTAGTTAGATTGGTATTTTAAACGTCTTCGTGCAACTATAGGGTATATTAATGGAGACCTTTTGAAGAGGTCGTAGTAACTTTTTGACTGTATTTGGTTGTCTAAATATTTGGCAAATATCTTCAGGTATAATTAACGTTAAAGGAATGCGTTGAAAAATACAGTGATTATAAAGTGGACGCATGTAAATTGTACAGTCTTCACCTTTAAAACAATTTGTCTACTAAAATCGGTCATCCAACCAATTATCATTTTGACTAACTGTTTCACTACGCTGATTTAACAATTATCTCTTACGGTAAATTATTTAAATATTGTTAGTGCATTATTTAACTGATTATAATTGATGATCCTGATGAATGATGACGTTATTTTGCAAAAACTTGATGGATGTTATTGTGTTTTTCAAACTGGAGTTAAATAGGGGTTAGAATTACATTAATGTCTTGCTACAGGTACTTAGTAGGTACAGTCTTTACCAAATAATTGAACACTTCTGAAGTGAGCTATTTGAAGCCTTGAGCATTAGCCGTTGCTATTCGTACACACCTTTGGACTATCTAAGTCATTTGTAGTATTGGTTGCCAAATTCTAAATGACAAAGTTTTTAGACAAAAACTATACAGTAACGTAGAAATATACCAAAATTAAATTAGCCTTCACTCTTCAAGTTTCACAAGCCATTTAAATGTTGTTTTCGAGTGACTTTTTATGTGACAACAGTCTTGCGTTTGCCATAAACGACAGGATTGCAAGAAAATAACTATCGAGTGTCATATAAAAAATGCATTAGTGTAAACGTGGTGTCAGAAACGCCGACGGACCAGTCTCGCTCAATTTCGCTTATACGCTCGTAAAACTACAAGGCGTGTAAAAAGCCTATAAAATTCAATTGACATCGGTTAAGCCCGATAATGTACGACCGAAGCACTGTGTTAACATAAATTGTCGAGATTCCGACATTTCTAGTCGTTTATCGGTTTTTAAGCATGTGCTGAAATGGTTAATGCAATTCTTTGGAGTTAGGATCGTATGTAAGGTAATGCAAATCATGGGAACGACTTCATAGTAAAATCGTTTGCTATTAAACTGGGAGATTTAGAAGTAACATTTCTGGTTTACTATGGGATCGTGGGCTCAATAGAATTGCGACTATGTTAGTATGAATACTTCTAGTAGGGGTATGGGAAGATTCTGTATAGTTTTAACTTCACTAGATGTTATAAAAGTCTCTTGTGCTGTTTTAATGCTTGTCTTTGACAATACGCAAAGGATTTTAATGCGGTTTTCGAAAATAGTCACAATCCTGCCGCTTAGTTGAAAAACAGAAGAACCAAGAAGAGTATTCATGAATTTCAGACTGCTCTTAAATAATAATTGCTTAAGACTCTGTGGGCTGGTTTATTGAAAGGCAGTTGCGACTTCACTTAAAGTTTTTAAAGTTACCGTAGGTTTACATGGACAATAAATTGGAGAGCTTTTTGTACACAACACGGTGGCAGTAAATATTTTTCTAATCCCTCTTTAATTTTAAATCCTCTGAAATATGAATCAAACATTCCTTCGTTATCAGTCCCAAACATTTGATCAAACATTCGTACAATGCTAACAAATCCTTCAAATATTTAACACGGGAACAAAAATAAAAGTCAAAGCAGTATTTATCTTAACACACTCAACCAAAATGTTTCGACAAATTTCTAATAGGTATAATAAACAAAATATTCACCCGGTTAAGAAGCTTGCTTGGCTTATTAATTTGTATAATACTTCCAACATAACTTGACCCCTATATAAGCTCTGGTACAATTGTACCACAGGACAAAATATATTGGTCGATTGGTAACGATTCAGGAATGGTGCTATCATCTAAGGATCTGGGTCTTCGGAACAGGTAGGCGAGGGTTAAAAAAATGAAGTAATAATCCGACCACAAGCCTATGATAATCTGATAGTAACGCCATTTTGTCCTGTGTGGTTTTCTGTAAAAAACGTGTGACATGATTATCGTTACTAGGGGGACAAAAAAATTAAGGGCCGGTTTATATTTGGTCGGCTGTTTGTTGCGAGGTCACAATGGACTTTGAAAATGTTTTGACTTTGACGTTAAGATTAGTAATACGGTAGTATCTGTTCAGTATGACTTTTTTATAACTGCCATTTAAGCTTAGTAGTTTAAGTACTACTTAGCGGTGTTTTTCATTAAGAATTCGATGAAGACCAAAACGAGTGATTTTTTACACCAAAATTAGGTAGGTACCAATTTCCATACTTAGTTATGTTTGCTAAGCCTTCAAAAAAAGTAATATATTATATTTTAGAATTTTCTGCAGATTTTTTTTACCCAATCATACATATTACATTTTATTTTGCTAATTCTACTTTAAAAATTGAATTAAAAATCTCATCAATAATAAAACTCTACGTAAACGCTGCATGTAAACCAACGACCACCTAATTATAAGGGCGCGGTCATCGAAAGCAACAACGTTACAGATTAGGGATGAAAGTAATACTCACGATACGATCAGGGGTGTCTTGTTAGTCGCAATAAAAACGTTTTTGTGCTCAAAGTGGCGCGATTTTTTTGTCGCACCGTCTCGTCTGGCGGCAATTTGTCGTGGGACTGGATGTAAACGTGCCTTTATTGTTTTGACGTAATAATTTAATTTGTTTGGACTTTTTAATGTTTCTATTGATTTTATTTAGTTATGTTTTTAATTTAAAATAATGGTGACTATACTCACTATAGAATAAACTTTCACTGTAGCATATATTCTGCTATTATTTAAATCTAATAATAATATAATATAATTTTTACTTTAAATTAAACTGTTTTTAATTTAATTTTCGCATTACTGCGTTACCAAATACCGAAATCAAAAACATTACCATTCGAATTTCATTGAATCAGTGCTGCAAAAAAATACATTTGCATACAAATGACTGTTAACAATATAGACTTATTAACATGGGTAACGAGACAAAATTAATTATACGTTGTGACGTATAATTTGGTACTGAGAGGGGCGGGTACTTACAACCTGCACTGTGGTCGCCATTGGAACTTGAGATCTGACGTCATTGCTCGTGTTTTGTTTTCCGGGGTATCTATAGTGTTGTAAGTCTTTTGTTAAAATAAGAATTAAGAGATTGAACGGTTATTTTGAGTTCGTGGCATGTCTTTCTTTTTCATACTATGTGTTTGACGTCTTCTAACATAAACGGTTTCCTTACTGTAGTATTAGAAACCTGAGAGCTAAAAAATGTCTGTCCGTTCGACTTTCAGGCCCAACCTGCTGAACCGATTTAAATTGTTTATGATAGGTACATAGATAAACTACTGAATTGATTTAAATGAATTTTGGTACACAGGACGTCTAGAGCCTGAAAAAGGACATAGGCTACTTTTTACGCCTCGGGACGCGAGTGGAATCGCTTGAAACAGCTAGTACTACACTTCTAAGATTTAATATTTTTACCAATAAAAGAAACATTCCTTAAATACCGATCTACTATAGAAATAGTACTAAAATGCAAATGTATTACGTATAAAAATCCAAAGATACATAATATTCCTCTTAGCTTCTCGTATGAACTGGTGTCAAGTGCAGCCGCAGCAAATTATTATGTTCGGCGCGCTGCGATTGTGCGATCTTCGGATTACATAGTGCTAAGACTAATAGTCGAGTAAAGATTGGGATGTATTGAGAAATATCTTTATTGTTGGTCAAGAAAAAGTACTTGGTGTTCTGCAATTTCATGCATTCTGAAAAAGAGTACCTACCCTAACTGTAAATACCTTAAGATTACGGACTTTACGAAAATGAAATTCTACATAAATTATTATTTCTACAATAAGACTGCTTCTGACCGCATACATGACTTTCGACACATGGCTAATATTTATCATTCTTATGGATGGTACATCACTCCAGGTTTCATCGAAGATTAACTTACCGATATACATACATCCTCAGTAATTTTCGCATTTATAATGTAAGTAGAAATACATATAAAGACTGTTTAAAAAAATTAAAATCATATCTTCATCTTTCATTTAAATTAACCACAAAATGATCTCAAATAACCAGCCTCTCAGTAAGTCTTAGCCTTAACGTACTTGTCACAATATTTCTAGCAAAAATGTGCTATAATTTAAAGCCAAGTATAATTTTCACTGCACAGCCAAGCTTCTTCAGTAAAGAAAATCATAAGACATTGTAAATTGTCTTCTGGCATCGGATTGCATAAAAGTGAGCTTAAATATGTGCATATTATTGCATTCATACAAACGTATAAAGACGTCAAAGTGTAATGGTAGCAGAAATAATAGTTTTATTGAACTAATTAATTAAATAATTAGGAAAATATATTAGGTACAAATATAAAGGATTGTCTAATTCATCGTATGTCTGTTTTTGTCTCTAATTGAGAAGGTACTCATCCCTTAAATTATTATGTATTCAACATGCTCTGAAATTATGTATTTACTTGTAATTGTACCTACTATGTATTTTGGTGTACCTGCACTTTGTTTATAATTACATAGAAAAGTTCAATTCAAATGTTTTGTTAGTTAATATAACGTACAATATTTGGTGATATGAAATCAGTAATGAGAATTATATTCAATATTAACTCTTCAAGACACAATTATCGGAAACGTGTGTAATAATTTTGTACGTCAGTAAAGAATTAATGTTTGTTGAAGTTTGTTCACTTCTGACTGAAGTAAACTTACGAACATTTTTGCGATCTGTACACAATAATATTTGATCCGACATCAACGCGCACGCATGTGTCTTTAAATATGCCTACAGTACCTATCAGTTCAGTGCACTACACAAGCCTTATCGAACTATTCCAATCAATATCGAACCTTACCCAGTTGTGTTAGAACTCAGTTTTGAAAAAACGTTGTAAGAATCCTGAGAAGTAAAATATTGGTACTTTGTATAATTAATTAATAAATTGTTATCCATGAATAATAAAATGTACAACTTAATATGATATAAGTGAAATCCAAGGAAAAAAGATACGGTGGACGTTGAAAAGTGATCCCTCTTTACGTAAATTAAAATTTACAATGCCGTTTTATTGCAGTTGTATTCAAATATTTTAGGTATTACATATTGAGTTATTTAAACAACAAATGGGTGCATAAATCGTGTTATTTTTCTTACTTAAAAGGCGAAGAAATGTAAGGAATCAGTGTCACTAAACAAAACAAAAAATATTTCGGTAAGAAGTTTAATGCAAAAAGCTCACAATTTTTGCACCTCAAACGTAAAACAACAAAAATTTTCAAAAATACTGTGAAACAAAAACAGGAAACAAACATTACGGACACTTATAGCGCCACCAATACCGAAAACGGACCTAAACCAACAAAAATATACCGGAAGACAAAAGATCGGTCCGATAACATTACCTAATCGATAATTGTATCTACGACACTTTGACTCACACGTTCCGTCGTAAAAAGGCGAGAAAGCACCATGATAAAACTATACTAGCAACAATATTACATCTGCAGACAAGTAACTAAAAAACAAACGACATTCAACCTTAGTTCTAAGCAACAAAGTCTAGGTGTGAACTCCTAAGGTGGTGGTATAACTTTGTGTCGTGAAGTCGCGAAGAGCACGGCAATAAAAAAGGTGAAATGTCTCATTGGAAGCGATGGTGGACATATACCAGATAAGGGACCACCGCAGTGGATATTGGTCCCATTTTTAGAACTGTTTTCCGGTACGAATTTTGTGTGAACACTGATATATGGAAGGTAGAGGTAGCTTTGGTTAAGGTGTTGTGGTATATCCCTTAAGTACCCATGAATAAAAAAAACGGCCAACATTTTTTGAATGTGACAAGTCTCACATGTCTGACAAGTTCTTGAACGCCGCCGCGTATTCACATATATACTGCCTATGAATTCAAAACTCATTTTATTATCCTTCTCATCCAATCCATCCACTTTTCTAACTTTTTTTTTTGACATTATAAAATAAAGGTTTCAAATAAAGATAAAGGCTGAAATCTAGGATAATGTTATATAGTTTTTTTATAGCTAAACTAGATTTGAGTGCAAAATCAAACCAAGTACAAAAAACAACTGAACTTCATTTCAAAACGAATATTTTATACAAATAAAGCTTAAAAAAAATTATAAAGAGATCCTTCTTGAACTGTAAAAATATACTGAATACATGTTACAAAATGTGGTTATATAACGTGTATTTTCTTTTATTAATTGAGTGATAATTCGTAAGCATTGGACCCGACGGGCGACGACGGATGTAGTAATGAAGTAGTGTGTCTACATTAAACGGTTTCTGAGGGACAAGAGTTGGAAAATTTATTGAGTTAGTTGGACCTTACCTATCATACCTACCTATATGAAAATTTAAATTACATAGAAAGTAGATTTTGCATTATTTTGCTAAAACATATTTTCCGACTCAATGTTTGCCTAGAGTTTTTCCCAACTGCGTTAGCGACGTCTTTTAGTCTAAACAGATGCAGATGAGTACCCGTGTTTTATAAAGAGCGACTATCTATTTGACGTCCTGAAAATTTTCAACACATGCCATGTTTTAAAAGACTTTAATTTTAACTCAGATACTGACATAGTAGTAGATCCTAATTTCATAACCAAATAGACTTATACGTCAACAGGTTAAGACGGGAGAGAAGAAAAAATCAGGAAATATCCTGATGGTATTCAAAAGTGGGGGCCACGTCTCACGATATACGATTACAAGATACTACGGCTAACCTACCACTTTATTTAGTGACAATCTGACGGAAATTAAACTCTATGCTTGGTGGTATTTGTCTATGGTGTCGATTGACGTGATAGAGGTTTAGAGCAAATTAAGTACGTCTTTATTTTCTTTAGTTTATTTCGGCTTCGTATAATTTTGTGTGTGAAAAACTTGATAAGAAGAAGAATTTTTGAGTTGGTATTTTTTTTGTTTGGTCTCTAGTGTTAGTTGAAAAAAATCACTTATTTGTTATATTTAATTAACGCCTAGCTTAGTCAGTAAGATGCGGGTCAGCTCAGAAAGCTAAAAAAAGGGCCAATAGCGGTAGACTTTTTACAATTACTGAATACAAAAGCAAAGCCATAACTGTGCATAAAACATACAAAAAATCTGCAAAACTAACGGGCACGTGTTTTAGCTAAGACAGGATTAACAACAATAAATAAAGACCCGAAGATTTATACAGTTATCTAAATCCAAACGTAATAAACAGTAGCACGCTTTGAAACTCACTCATAAATCATACGACAAAAAGATTTTATAAAAATCACACTTACAAACAATTCCAAACAATTCCAAACTCTACTCCCCTAAAATAAAGTTCATTTTCAAGTCAACACTTAAGAATAGACTGGCTAACCAGGATTAAACGTCTAAAGAAACAGAGATCCTTGATTGGATAAAAAAGACATGTCCCAAAGTTGTAAATCCATCATTGACAAAACACGGGTACATTGTCCGTTCCATAGATTTTGACCGCAACTGGGTGGGATAATTTTAAACAATAACTTTACATTTGAAATCCGATTATATTTTTCTTCTAATCCGATCTATGATTGAGACAAAGCTGTTTTGTTAGTGACCAGACCTTTCTGCCTGGGCCTGTGTTTGTTTGGTGTTTGTACGGTAAACTGACTTAAAGTTTCAGGATATTAGCTAAACCTGACACGTATTGTCACTAAATGGGATTAGAGAAGAATTTGCTTAAAAATCGCACGATTGGATGAACATCCTAACTCTATTTGAATCAAATAATGTTACAAATCTGTCTGTTTATGGAAACAAAGGTATTATAACGGAAAGTGACAGTTTGTCACGAAGAATTAAAATCGATTAGAATAGTTCATTGTTCAAAGATTCGGCTAGTGTCCGTCGTTTTCAACATAAGAAAGTAATATTTCTTACTTGTCCCATTGAATACACAATGAGTTATTTGAAATTGTTCAAAAGCAATCACTATTAGGTACTATTCAAACATTGGACTCACGTATGCAAAAATAAATGGAATGATGAATTGACAAAAACCAATACAGAGTTGCATTGCAATGACACTCTAGAAAACAACGGCGATTACTTGACTGGAATGTTGGTACATGAAAGCTAGAAACAAGATACAGATAGCCCATTATCCGGTCCTAGAATATTCATACAAAACAATGGGCGATCTCATAAAGATAAAGTTTGTATTAGTACTACAGATGAAATGGTAAAATTAGGAAACAAATCAGATGACAACATGAGAAAAAATGCTAACGATGTTGCTGTTCATACAAAATATGATCCTCTAATAATAGAGATTAAAGAAATCATTAACTCCCTTGTCACCTGTCAAATTTAACTCCATCTGGACAAGGATTTATTTTTGTAAAGCTCAGTAGGAATAGGATAATGTTAATACTTTCCCATAGTTCTAAGTTTGAAAGTAAATTTCTGTGGTGTTAAGGCAAAAGGGGATGAGTCAAAAAACACAACTTTTCACCAGGGGCTAATCAAAAAAACGCGTGTTTGTTTTGTAATAAAAATGCAGTTTAATCAAAAGTGTATAGAAATAATTAACACAACTCTGTTTTTATTTTCATTTATTAATGTAGTCGTCTTTTCTATGTACCCGAAAATTATTTTTATTTCTTAATTATTAAAATAACTGACATATCTCCTTTTTCCATAACACGGTACAAATTTAAAAAAAATCCTAGAACGACTCGTCTCTTTATTTGCTATTATTATTTACGTATATACCTTTTTTTTTGGCAGGGGGGAAATCCTCATGGACTTCCCTCCACCTGGGGTCGGTGGAGGGGGTGTGCCGAACTCTTACCGGCTAAAAACCCACCCAGTGTTGCCTTCAATTACCTATTGTCGAGGGCACGGGTATCGCCAAAGCATTCTTCCGCACCCCCAACAGGTATTGGCCCCCCAGATGTTCAAAGGCGGGTCCCGTCATCCGCTGTGGCCGTCACCCAGCGGCCACAGCAAGCTCCACTAAAAGAGGCGCTCGCAACACAACGCCACCGTTTCGAGGCCTGTTTCTGATCGGACGAAGACGCCCCTAGTCTGTCGACCGCAGGCCGCGCCCTATGGTGGCCGGAGATCAGTCAGCCTGCGACGTCCTCCACGTCTGCTGCGGGCGGGGAGAGAGGAAGCAGCTTCTCTCTCCGCCGCCGCCTCCTTTAAAACCATCACATCCTCACAAAAGGAGGCGACGACGTTCCATCCATCTTCGCTGCCGACCATGCAGGACACGACAGCCCGCAGCGTCTACTGCTGCCGCTAGGTCACGGCGCTGCGTTGCCCCAGATGCCACAGTGGTGGCATTCGGGCGTGGGCTCCCGACCGATGCGACACAGGAACTTTCCGAAACACCCATGGCCGGTAATGACCTGTGTCAGCCGTAAGCTGAGGGCGCCGTGGCGTCCCTCCAGCCACTCCTTCAGTATGGGCCTTACCGCCGCGAGAGCGGCGTGCCCTGCCGTGGGTCGCGCAAGTCGCTGCTCCCATTCCGCAATGAGGTCTTGGCGGAGCTCTGCCCTGCGCACCTCAACTTGCTGAGGCACGAGGCGCTCGGCCCGCCCCACCGCTTCCTCGCGCCATGTATAGAGTAACGCGAGGGCTGTCGGTCTCGAAGTCCCGGGATCCGGCTAGGAGGCATGCAGCTTCGAAGGAGATCGTGCGGTATCCTCTTATAACCCTGATGGCCATCGCTCGCTGTGGTCTTCGCAGTACTGCAAGGTTGCGTGCCGTCAGGGTGTTCGCCCATACTGGCGCGGCGTAAAGCGCCATCGCCCGCACAACCCCCATATAGAGCCTCCAGCAGGAGGTATTGGGTCACCTGAGGTTGGGCAACAAGCGTGAGAGCGCTGAAGCTGCGACCAACAACCGAGGAGCGAGCCGCTGGAAGTGTGGCCCGAAGTCCCAACGACTTTCGAGAACGAGTCCCAGGTATTTCATTGTCGGCTAAACAGCAATGGTAATCCCTCCCACCACGATACTGGACCCCGGAGGTGGCTTCTTCCTTGGCCCATGGAAGCAAAGGGCCTCGGATTTGTGCAAGGCCACTTCGAGGCCAAGACCTACCCACGACCTGCGTGACACTGGCTGTGGCCCGAATGGCCGCCTGCCGGTACGTCTACCCATGTGCTGTGACTAGCGTGTCGTCAGCGTAGCATATCACGCTGACGCCGTGGAGAAGCGCACCGCGCAGGACCCAATCGTAGCCAATGTTCCACAGGAGAGGGCCGAGAACCGACCCCTGAGGAAGAGATGTTCTGACGACCCCATCCTTCCTTCTCGACCCGGGTACACGACAGCTCTTTCGGATAAATAGGCCCCGATTATGCGACGGAGGTACCCTGGCACTCCATGATAACGGAGCGCCTCCTTTATGATATTCCAGGGCAGGGTGTTGAACGCGTTAGCAATGTCATGCGACACCGCCAAAACCACCTCGCCCCGGTCGACTGCTTCCTCCGCCAGGACCGCCAGGACCCTCACGCGCATGCGTGGAGGAAGCAGTATAGCGTCAACTGTTGAACGCCCTTTACGGAAACCATACTGGTAATCCTCCAGATCCGAATCAGCTCATAATTTAAAGGTTTTAAATCCATCATACTTACGTTAAATCGAACTTGTTAATTCTATTCATTTCTGTAGGTTTCAACACTCAAATTACCCACGTAAACCATCATTTTAGGATTTTTTGCACCGTTGCACTAGTAAAAAGACGTCAACTTCGCGCGCGAAATGCAACTAACGCGAAACGACGAATATGAATTTAGGCACAAGTCGACTTATCTCATTATACCTAATTTTATAAGTAAAGGATCACGTATGCAATAAGAAGATAACTAGACAAAACTCCTTTTTACCCGACTGCCAAAGAAGGAGGGTAATGTTTTTCGAGTGTATGTAAGTATGTATGTATGTATGTATGTATGTATGTCTGTTCCTTTGTGACCTCCTGTAGCCTAAACGGCTTGATGGATTTTGATGTATGAGGTATCGTTAGATTTGTCTTGATTACGGGAGTGTCATAGGATACATTTTATCCTAAAAGTCCCACGGGATATTTTTTCTAAATTTCCCTTTAAAAAAATATGTATGCGGTATCATTAGATTCATTTCAATCACGGGAGTAATAATTAATATAGGATACGTTTTTTCTCAAAATTCCCACGGGAACATGTTAATTCTGCGTCAACGCAAAGCAACTCATGCGTTAGCAAGCAAAAAGATAGGGCGTGGCCTGGCATGCGGCGCGCGGCGCGGTGCGGAGGGGGATATGCTCGAGTATACAGCCGATAATCATAAGTAACATCACTCGTAATCTAAAGCCAAATGTCGTCGAAATAATTTAAAATGGTACTTACATAGTCTTCTACATCTACAACATTTTCGTTAAATAAAAACAGCTAAAAAGTTATAAATAAAAGAATTATTATTAAAAAAACAAAATACCCGACTGCACACTAAAAAAAGAGTAAAACAAGCCCCACAATAATATTGATCAATCAAATGCTAAATATTGATGGAAAGCATCGCAGGCGGGGACCACCTTGACCGCCACCAACGAAAATTCTGCTAAATGGTGCACAACCGAAATGACTATAAATAAGCCTCTGTTGGTCCCCGCCTGCGATGCTTTCCATCAATATTTAGCATTTGATTGATCAATATTATTGTGGGGCTTGTTTTACTCTTTTTTTAGTGTGCAGTCGGGTATTTTGTTTTTTTTTACTTTTTAGGTTTTGCTATTTATGACTAGACTCGTATTTTTTATTGGAGATTCACGAAATAAAATACATTATATTCACTTATCTCCTTTTTACCCTGAAAGTTCGTAAAATTTTCTACCCAACTGTGTAATTAACTCATTTTTCACAATTTCTGACTCATCCCCTTTTGCCTTAACACCACAGATTTATTCAGGCTAATTTCCCATGGGATACGGAGGTGTGAAGTTTGGACAATTCCTTTGAGTTTGTTTTGGATTAGCGAAATTTTGGGATACAAGGTTTTGTTTGAAGATGTCTTTGGAATGGTCCGTTGTGTTTTTAATTACTTTTGGGTTAAGTGGATCACGTTTGTAATTGTTTTTACTTTTGTTGGCATTGGCTATATTCTTGCCACTGTCAAGCGGAACTAGGATACGATCAGAACTTTTTTGACGTTTATTTTAGCAAAGTTTTGTTTTTGTGTTTTATATACAACTTTGTGTTTACAAAATATTGTTAAATTATTTCTATATGAATGTAGAAAGTAGGTACTACGTACGATAAAGTTATATCTTCTTAAAAAAAATCTGTGGTATTTTCAGCATATTTTATTTAGCCGAAAGAGTAAGAAGTTTGTCGTGACAGTCTACATCAACGAATCTCCAATTTTATGAACTTTGAATTTCCAATTGACGGAGGTGTATCTTGGTATCAAAAGAAATATACGACAGTTGTATTGTGGGCGCCAAGATACAGTTTTATGGGATTTTCAACATATCTGTGGCAATGAATTGTGGCATCTCTGGAGATAGCTTCCGCGTGTAAGGTGGGAGGCAATTTTATTGCACGATTTTTGTGGTAGTGTTGAATTTATTGATAGTTTTAAGAAGTGTGAAATGAAACGAAGCGAATCACGAATGACTTGTAGCATAGGAAATGACTTCAATTTGAATATCTACAACCTGTAAAAGAACCTGAAAAACAGGATGTCCATGTGTTTAAGATCATATAGATTAGAAACTTTTTGCTTCAAAGAACTACTTAGTTAGATTATGTATTCCAATTTTAAAATCACGAACATTTTGCAGAAGTGTTATTCTCTTGCATAGCTTCTTCAATTGTTTTATCCCAAACTGGCCACTAACCCAAAATTCCAATTTTAAATTCAAACATTTCACACCGATGACGTCATTATCCATGGCGCGGAAGGAACGACGTAACACGACACGCAGAGATAATGCTTCGCCATACAAGAATTAAGCGCCAGGCGCCGCTTGTTCCTTCATCCAGAAACAACTCCACTGATGAAACGACCGCTTAATACGCGGTGACGGACACTACAGAACCTAATTAAGGCTTCAACCAACCAGTGTCACATGACCCGTCGTGGTACGTAAAGAAAGTGTGTTGAAAGGTCTAGTTAAATGGTCATGTTCGAATCCCTTATCTTATCTACTAGCATTGATTTTGAGATTCGAAATCTTGGTGTGCGGTTTCAAGTGTTGATAACCTGTTTGTTTCAGGTATTTTTTTAATGGGTTTGTTATTAAGATATAAGGTTTTGATGGCGATTTGTGTTCTTTTTTCGAATGCTATATTTTAAGTTTATGTGTCAGTTGAAATTGGTGCAAGCGAGTTTTAGCGTTTTTTTTTGCACTTAATTTTATTGATAATGAGTTGATGCCACATTTAATCATTTCATAACTATCATTAATTCCCTTACTCGAGATTTCGAGTAAGGGAAAGTGTGTGTGTGTGAGATTTCACACACTTTTAATATTTGTCAGGTAGGCATAACTTACGGTAATTGTAAAACTGTGACACATTTCGCGAATGTATTATACATACCTATTTACTAAAGCTGAAACTGTAAATACTTCTTAGTTTGCTAGTACGTACTGAATTCATGGCGTTCGCAATCACGGTAGATATCCATAGTGTATAAAACTTAGCTCATACTCATTAAGATTGAATTGCATACAATTAATATTCCAAGGAAATTGCACTGTCAAATAAAAACAATGCCAAACTATGCAACTATTTACTTCCATACCTAAATGTAGTACATTTATTTATTTCTATTAAGTGTAGATAAAGTGGAAATCATAATCAACGTGGCAAATGCGTCAGCAGGCGCGTAATTATGAAATACGTGTTTAAAGAAAGTAAGAACGACGATAAAACTTGTCAATGGTGTTACGAGGAAACTACTTATTTTATTGGTCATTCCTATTGTCTCTGAAAGTGTATGTGATGGTTAGATAAAAGGTGATTCGAAGATAAATGTGGAGGAATATAATGAGTACAAAGACTGCAAGAATTCTTATATTGTTTTCACAGGGAATTTTAAGTTGAGACAATACGTTGCTAAAGTTACAATTATGACGTGGTGAGTAAAGGTATGTTTTGGAGTATCTTTTTATATAAATTCATGATTTTGATTTCTTAGTGAATGATGGAATCCTCATTCAAACTACATAGACTCAGTCTTGTTAGACTATCACGACGTGTTTGAATTTGCTTATCGGTATGTAGGTATTTAAACTATGAACTTAATTTGTTTCAATTGACTCCAATTTAATTTCTGGATAGCTGAAAAATACTGCATAGGATAATAAGGCTCTATTATATTCCTTAAAATTGCTTGAGAAATGTAATGAAATTAAAGAGATTAATGCTCAATCCTTCCCCGTGTGAGAGGAGGCTTGAGCCCAGCAGTGGGACGATAAAAAGGCTGTAACAGTATTTGGAAAAATTCCTAAATTTAAATCCTTGATAATCTATGCCAATACTCATCAATCTTCATATTCATATTTATTTGCATACCAAAAACTTACAAAGATGTTACAAGGGGCTTAAAGCTATGTACATATTATGGACCCTGTTAGGGCACAGCAAAAGAAGGCTAGAAAGTTTAATTACAGTAGTAGATAAAATAAGATACAATAAAAATAGATACAATAGTAGATTAGGAAAACATTATTTTGCAAGTTATTCATTCATCTTGACACACACAAAACTGAAATAGCCATACCAAGCAAAACATGAGGCCGTCAAATTGAATCTTTTTTAACTGCAGGAAGAAAAGTAATGTTTCGTAACATTAAATATATCATTCGGCTCGTGTCGTGTGTGTTCACGTGAAGCGACCGAGAACGCGGCGGTCGCGACAGTCGAACTAATGTCAAGGCGAGCGCAATCAGGGTGCGTGGGCGCATCGACGGGGTTAAGGTGGATAAGGCTTTTGGTACGTTAGTTACAGCCTATTTATCGTCCCACTGCTGGGCACAGGCCTCCTCTCACACGGAGAAGGATTGAGCATTAATCACCACGCTTGCTCAATGCGGGTTGGTGATTTCAGACTATATAGTCCAGGTTTCCTCAAGATGTTTTCCTTCACCTTTTTATCAGTTATTGGTACGTATTTTACTTATATTGATGTTATGAGCATTTAAAATGTAAGAGAGCCTAGTGGAGAAGACAAAGTAGAAAAACTGACCCCACCGCCATGTGGGATACATAGCAGGAAAGAGAGAGAACATTTAAAGTAAAAAAAGCGTTTCCATGGGTTTTTGGACCAAAATCTTATAAGAATGACAATCACATCTCCTTAATAACTCTACCACACACAAAAAATGCCCTTTTATAAGTATTGGTTCTCTTGCTTGTCCAAACATAGAATTTAATTTCACACTGGCAGAGAGATAATTCTTTGCTTTTAGGCATTGTGCACCACATATAGATAATATTTTCTTATCTTGTCACCCAAGTACTAGATAAACATTTAACAAATTTTTGTACGGTGTGAATTTTTATTTGTTGTGAAGCAAACTCATCATCATCATCTTCAAATATAATAATTAAGGATATCGCTGCCTTTTTCTCCTAATTAATCATTGAGGACTTTTATTTGATATGCCGTACGCAGATGGACTCTAGAGTTCTCAGTTAACTTAAAAAAAAAATAAGGTCGCATCCACCCTAACCCTTTGCTCACCACACTCGCGCTTCAGTAATTGAACGGCGATGTAAAAGGTATCTACGGCGCAAATAATATAAAAAAGCGAACGATAATCGCGGGTCGCTTTGCCCCGCCCCGCTTCGTGCACGCGCTTCGTGCCATACTGTTGTTGTGCGGTTAAATAAAAATGTGCGCCATTCAATGGGTTGGATTTCAACGCAGCATTTTAGGGTTGATCGTATTGAAGTTAGAGGATGAGTGTTTATAATGTAGTGTCGCTTTTGTTGGGCAAGTTTGTGTTTGAAAATTTGTGTCTGAAAGTTTTTGAAAAATCAGTTTGAGTTTTTTCAAATCGGTGTGCGATGGTCATACATGGCTGGCTCTGTTGTTAGAACGTTCAGTGGGTCTCTAAGGAAATGATCCACTGCAGACGACTCCTTGGGAGTGGTGCATCAAAGATAGACTACATTTGACAACACTTCACACTGCCACATATATATGTCGTAGCCATATCGTAGAATTGACCACTTCATGAAAAGCTTGAGCATTTCATGAAATGGTTGCGTTTCATGAAATGTTCATGTTAATTTGACCAGATCGTTAAGAGCGTGTACGCTCGGCGCGCGATGTCAACTTTAGGTAATTCAACGCAAAAAACCGCGCAGACTAGCGTCGCGGCTGTGTGCGTGCCTATCATACTTCACGTATAGTCACACAAACCATTTTGATCTTTTCAAGTGAAATTGGTAGAACAAAAAATATATTATTTAGTAAATAGTTAATAGCGGGAAAATAGTGTAAGTCTATGGATGTCTAAAATATAAAAGCATGAAAATAAGTCGTTAATACTTACACTCTTTTGCAAAAAAATCGGGCACCTATGAAAACCTTGGTTTTGAAGACTCTGTATATTATACATACAATTTTCAATAGTACTAAATAGTCGACTGATGATTAATGACAATGTTTAGAGTTTCTGTATTTTAACCGATTTCAAAAAAAGAAAGGAGGAGGTTTCAATTAGATTGTTTTGTGATTGTTCTCAATTTGATTGTTCTCGATTTCTCAAAGACGCCTGGACCGATTTGAAAAATTGATTGTTTATATGAATGGTCCAGTCCATCCAGACCGAAAAATTGTGGTCAAATAACAACAATTGCCGGAAAGCCAAATATTGGTGAAGAGCTTGGGTTTACCATTGCAAATAAAGTTTTAAGTTAATCCTATATGCTTCAAAAGTTATTCGAGATCAAAAGTCAAAATTTGGGTACATCCAAAATGAAAAACAAAAATTATAGCTCGATTGGTAACAGACATCTGCAATAAGTGATTTCTAGCCTAAGGAGTCCGCCATATTGGATTTAGACTCGCGACACATTTTTTTTCGAGTTATTCATAGCAAGCCCTTTCATTTGATACCCATATCGTAGGAATGCATTAAAAATATTTTTTTCTCCATCTTGGGTATACCGCCATATTGGATATAGAATCATACATTGTCATTAAAACTGAAAATTCAAACAAAATTTCAACTCAATCGAAAAAAAAAAAATTTGCTTCAAAATTGAGCTTTAAATAAAATAGTAATGTATCAAGATTTGTTGGTCGCGCTTGAAATGTACTCTATTCTCGGTATCCACGGCAGAGGTTATTCACCCTACGCGATGTGACGGAGCGACACGTCCTCTCTCTGTGAAGCCTTGCGGCGGTCTGGTTTGAGTTGACTCGCGTGCAGCGTTTTATAGTAGTTTTTAAATAATTTATAAAAAAATAAAAACGAGAGATTAAATTATAATATAAAGTTTATGTTTTAAAGAAAGAGTTATATTACTATAGTAAATAATTGTTATATTAAATTAAGTAAGATAGATAGGTAAAAAAAGCATTTGAAATTCACAATTTTTCACATTGTTAAAATATTTTTTTCTGAAAGATAGAGACCTAAATCAAAAAATGTTTTCAACTAACTATAGGCATGGGGATTTCGTCTATGAGTAAAAAATAAATATGATTAGATTTGCCACTGTTTTCACATGAATTTAAGCTTCGAAATAGACGCTGAACGGGATTTTTATAAAACATCTGTTACGTTATAGGGGTTTTAAGTATTTAAACTACACAAATTGAAATTTATGTTCAATTAACTATATAGACAGTGAAATTACCTTACGTTATTAAAAAATAACATAGTTATAGGATAAGTAGTTACTGAGAAACAGTGGTTTGAAAAGTACCATTTTAGGCCAAATGGCGCGCGGTTGACGTACACGCTCTTAAATCGTCAACATTTCTCGATTTTGTCATCCACGTCTGGCCGTATGGTATAATAGGGTATCCATAAAATATTTCATATAAATCCACAATATTTTGGGTCGACCCATTAGAATTTAATTTCATAAAATCTGGTAGTTGTGAAATTTTTCACAGCTCAAAATTGTCAGGAGGCAAAAAAACTTAGGTTTTTTTATAACTTCAATTGCAAATATTAAGAGTAAGAACTCGTTCATTGTCCTTTAAGTCCGACATACATAATAATTTAAATAAAATAGGAACTTTAGTAACATTTTAGGAATCTTAAAATAGAACACACGTAATCTAAAATGACGTAACCTGTAGGTTCGCTGCCTCGTTGGTCTAGCTGTCGCAAGCGCAGCTGTCGAGCACGAGGTCTCGGGTTTGATTCCCGGGTCGAGCTGAAATCGCTTTGTGGGTTTTAGAGACTTTCACGAAACAGCCCGCAGCCTGGAAGTTGGTATTTGTGCATCGGAGAGCACGTAAATGTCGGTCCTGCGCCCGATCTCTCTCCGGTCGTGTTGGATTGCCATCCCATCGGGCTATGGAAGTGAAGGAATAGTGAGTGCACATGTGTCTGTGTGTCACCTCGCAAATTCTTGTGCACTATAATATGTCCTGAGCAGTTGGCTAATCTCCTTACATGAGAACAGCCGCCGTAGCCGATAATTGGCTAAGAGGACATTATTGTTGCATACTATGTTGCAGACTATAGGGGTAGATGAGTTTCCCCACCTTATCTGCGCTCAGCTGGCTTGTTTGGGATGCGTTCTGAGAGCGGTGGGTTCTTGTATCTGGTGGATGTTACACTCGCTACTACTCGCAAGAGGTTATAAGGGTTACATCGCTGGTAAATAATTCCATGGCGTTTGGAGTAAGCAAATTAAACAGCAAAGTATGTTCCTATCATATATATTATAATTAATAACACAATAATAGTCAATAAATAGCTCAATGGGTTTCTTTGGGATATAAACCTATTTTTAATGTATTGAATCATTTTTAGTCGTCAACCTTGTCCATCAGTTTTATGAACTTTCTTTAATATTTCAAAATACTTCTCCATCGGAATTATACGGATAGTAGGATCGTCGACGCATTTTTTCTTAAATATAAGATATTCCTCATCTGCAGTTTCCATAACGTCATATTTTGACAGCCAGTAATAGTCCATGGACTTCTTTGGCGTGGTCACCCTACTGTTCTTGATTTGTTTTATAACCTTATAATTAAAAACGTTGTTCACCAACGTAGAATTATTTTATATTATTATTATTTTCGACGTACACTCTTTTGTCACTTTCTTCCTCAAACGAATTATTCAATTTTTCGCTGCGAGAGTTTTCAATGCAGTCAACGGCCGCCATCTTCAAACGTAAATAAAGCGCTGGCAGCGCCCCTAGAGGCAATTTACATAACTATTTCACGATGTGATCAATTAATTTTGATCATTTCATGAAGAAGCTTAGCTTTCAGTTGCACATATCGAGAAACGATTTCTCATCATTGATTTGCCCAAGTCACATCATGATGTGGCCAATAGACAGTGAAACATTTCATGAAACGCGACCATTTCATGATATGGTCATGTCATTTCATGAAGTGGTCAAGTCTACGATAAGGCCACCACATATACATCGAAATAAAAGAAAACATGTGCTGGTTGATAGTTAGAGGGTTACCAACTTTTACAAGGCCTACCTAATCTGAACCTAATACATTCACAATTTTTATCCCATCACCCAATCAATCAACCTCATAAACTCACACCAATTCATCATATTCACAACAAAAAGTGATCACATAAAACGTATAAAAGGGCACAATAAACTATCGCTATACAAACTAAGTCGTTTATTTGTTCCCTCGATGCATTGCGCATGCGTGAGGTGAGGACGTATAAAAATGTGCGTAGACGCACGACAAGTGGCATGGCGCCCTTTGGGGACTCTCTTATGTGAATACATTTGTCAAATTGAGACATTTTTTTGGTTATTTTTCTTCGTGTTTGCTTATGCTTTTGATTTTTGTTTGTATGAGAAAAATATGGTTTTGTTGTATGATGGATCTTGGATGATAGAAATAAAATAACACTTGTCAAAAAAGATGGCACAATCGCACTTTGATCTGCAGCTTTGATGAACGGGTGTCACCGAAAGGTATAGTCTTTTTCAGTAAATGAGACAGTCATAGATAATAATAGTAAATTGTTTCAACTACCAATCGTTGAATAAACAAATACACAAGTCCTCAATAAACTTTTAACTACATTCTTATACAAAAATAATGTCACCAAACAAAAATTTAATCTAAATTCCAGAGACGAAATGACTAATAAAGACATACTAATGTAAACAGAACACAATCAAATATAAAAGCCAGTAAAATATTCAATGATTCTCGTTATAATCCATGAAACAGATCAAAGATATGATACAGAAGAACAAGAAATAAAACTATTAAAGTAGTAACGCTTCAAATAACTTTGACATTCTGAACTCAGCGCTAAGTAAGTAGTTAAGTATGCGTTGCCTGTTGTGATTTATTGTAGACACCAACTTCTTCTTGCCCAGTAAATTGCAGGTTTTAATGACCTAATAAGCCCTAGTGTCAGAATTTTCTCATCTCCATCAGTCCCCCTATGACGTGCAATTGTAGCTACGACTGCAACTACTAAGTAGGTAGCATTCATGTTTTGCGTAATACCATCAACTTTCAGACTCCCGGCTGCTTTGTGAAAGTTTGTGAAATCAGCTGAAACCATTTCATCTTTACCTCATTAGTCATCTAGAAATTTCATATCACCATCTATTGCATCCGTAGACAACATAGTTATTTGAGTTGAACCTTCTAAATTTCCTATACCATGTGCCATGAATCCTACCACCGTTATCTTAGAGCATATCTTGTCACAACTCGATTGAAATCCGAACAAATATCTATTGTTAACACTTTAACACGGATCTTACAGATATAAGATTATGTGTGTATAATTTTATTTTGGATTCCTACTGCGTTATAAGTTTTTTTGTTCCATGCTATGATTTTTTGGGACAGTGGTCGTTTGAATATTTTTTTGTTGTCAATGTGTTTTTGATATTCTTCTTTTGTAGTAGATTCCGATTTTAAATCATAACCAATGAATAATATTAGTCTCATCTTCTAGTCGTTTGAAGATTGTAAAGGACAAAACGTACTCATAAGTCCACCTTTTATCTAAATAAGTCAAACATTTTTAGTCACACCAATTGGAATTTATCAATATTCTTCACATTCCAAAGGAAGTACAAATACCGATCACAAAATGAGTAATATAAAAAATTCAAAGACAAGCTTATCAGTAAGATCTATCGAACACAAATCATCGTCATGTGAATCACAAGCATCATCAATGACTCAACTAACCCGGATTCAAACCTAATACATGATGAAAGATATACAACAAAGTTCCCGAAAGGATCTTCAAAAAATAACACCTTATTTGCTTGCTAAGCCAAGAATATCTCAATTTCTCTGAAACAATAACGCCGAGCACACATCAGAGGTATAGTAAGTCCTTTATTGGGGGACGTAAATAAAAGACTGAGGGAAAAAAATAAGTTTTTCGTGAAGAAAGGGCACACGCGGTTACACAGTCCTATCAAAAAATAAACAAACACAGGATTCTACTTAGGAGCGTCGTCGGTTACTCGGAACGGGGCTGTAAAATTTACGATTCGTTGTATTATTGTCAGGTCCTGTGGTACGATTAAAAAGTAACGAATATGCAACTAGGTATACGGTTTGCTGTATGGATCCGATTTCATTGTGGCTTGATTGATCCATTTTTTAAAGCAAAGCTTGTAACATCAACTACTTCAATTTGTATCGCAAACATTAGAGCATTTTCTTCTTCAAGAGACTTCAAGAGATTATTTATTTTGTCCAGAAAAAAATCTGTGTTAAAAAATAACACCCGAAAAGAAGCAAGCTGATAAAACTAGGGACGTTTAAAATCTGTTCTAATACCATTATTCTAACCTACAATTACGTATTAACCAAACCATCAGACGGGTTGCCGATACATTACAATGATTATACGTTTTGTAAACATTATTACATTACTAATGAAGCTGCACTGAAAAAAAGAATAATCTTATGATTATAGGACGCTTATAAGACCATTATAAACGCATCTACCCTTTAACAGATGTAGGGTTAATAGCGACAGCGGTCTATTCAATGCATATTTATTCATTCTTTGTCCAATTTTTGATAGGGATTTAATTTCAAGTTTACGCCTCGTTTTTTTATTGTGTTTGGCGATTTTTATTTGTGGTGCACTTTGAGGGTTAATGGCGTGGTAGTTACGGGTGTTCAAAGGGCTGCTCTCTTTTTAAATTCGGGTGTATCGTTTTAATCCAGTGATGACTTTTTAGTAGTGTCCATTTATGTAGTAAGTTTTTCAGTTAGTAGGGTTTATGAGTAGTGATGTTGTACTTTAGTAATCGATCTGAATATCACTTTTGAACTGAACGATGATGTTACTATAGTTAATTGTATTTATGTAACAAAGCATGATGAAATTGAAATCACTGGTATTGAAATCAATGTCGATAAAAATACCTACGGTAGGAAAAACTGTTGAAATGAATTCATGCGCGACAAAAAACAAAATGAGGCTAATATAACAGAGAGCCACAAAGTTCCAATTCCACAGTTAACCACAAATGCCGTCGCATAAATTATCGATACCAATATCGCGTTCATAAGCCACGGTATGGACAATCGTTCATTGAGGTTCTTATTTATTTTAAATACAATCATCAGGGGGCCCTCCTACTGTGACACACCTGGGGCGCTGTCCCTTGGACCCCAACCTCGGCGCTTTTCGGCCCCCTTTAATCAACTGTCATGCGACCATTACAAGGCAATAAATCTATTTGCCGTCACCCTCAACCTTATGTCTAGTGTTATTAACATCAGAATTGAATGTTTGTACGCAGTTGATAAGTTGGTTCATTGGTACGGTAAAGACCGAAGGCAGACGCCATTTTCGTTTATTTGATTGCGGTGTTATATCAGAACTGGGGCAGGTATGACGGGGTATGTATTTAGGTTATAATAGGTAATAAGTGGCAGGAATTTTCGGGATAGCCGCTGTCCATCTGTTTGACCACAAAGTGCTCTTTATTAGGGAACAGCTGTTTCTCAAAGTTACATTTTACTCCAATTTTTTTCGAAGACTACAATTTGACATAAAAGTAGTGCCTCATGCCACAATATATAGTGAAGCAAGGGATCCATCATGCTTTATGATAAGCTTGTCCGAGTTCAAATTGATCTTCAATTGTTTTTTACGAAGCTTTCCTATTCCTAGCTTTTCTAAGATATCATAGTCAGCCTTTAGGTGAATAATTCAAATAATCATAACAGCTTATCACACAATCAGAAAACATAATCTATTTGGGCGGGCTGCATGTCTATATCACAACTGGCAGTTGTAATCAGCGATCAGCAAAAACGATGGGAATCCTTGATATCTTGTAGTTACCAATCATGGTTGTTGTCGATATCTCAATGAGCCTTCATTGCAGTATATTTCTTAGAATACTTGAAGAGGTGTTACTATTGGTGCTGGTTTATTATTGTGTAAATTGCCACTCCTCTTTGGGATTCCCCGGTAGAGCAAAATTCAACATGATTTTTGTCAAGTGAAGTTGGAATACAATGATCATTTTCAATGCCACAGAGGCATTGAAAATCATCACTCAGGGATTGTTCACACCAAACGTATTGTCCGCCGCTGACTGTGAGTATACTCACAGTCGGCCTCAGTGTGAACGTCGACTCAATCTGCAGTACGCGTACTCACCAAGCCGACAATAGGCTATAGCGTACGATGCGCTACATGTGTGAACAAAAGAATACGCTCGTGTAGGTTCACACTAGATGCGTACGCTGAGCGGCCGACTGGCAACACTGGGCAGAGGCGCGGCGGTGCGGACGCGGCGGAGCGGCGGTGCGTACGCGGCGGAGCGGCGCTATTCGGCAACTGCGTCCGCGTAGCCAATCCGCGTCCGCCGTGCATGGTCGCGTAGTAAAATAATCGGCTACTGAGAGTCAGCTACAACAGACGACGTAACAGCGTATAGTCGGTTCGGTGTGAACGACAATTTCAATATATATGGAAAAGCAATAAACTGCGTAACGCGCGCTCACAGTCAGCGGCGGACAATACGTTTGGTGTGAACGATGCCTAACTAGTTAATAATTTTATTAAAGACGTTTTAGTTTTTTTTATGACTTCTAACTTTTGCTATTTAAGTATCGTTTTAGTTGATCGAGAAAAGAAGACATACAGTGTCTACCTCTGTATAAAATTTTTCTCGTTCATCATTTAAAGTAGATCATGACCAGAAATGTTATATCTAATCAAAAGCCATTTGAAACATATTACACCACAGATTAGTAATAATCACCTTTCTGCATGATGAACAATAAGCAAGGATCACAATATTCATGCATCAGGATCATAATGTACCGTCAAGCCGAAGCCGCTGATCTGACGAATTTGTTATGGTCTCAAATAACTTGTGATACTCACGTACATTAAGAACAGAAAACTTTAGCTTCTTATTTTTGTGTAGTCTCTTCATTTCTCATTTTCATAGTCATTCAAAAGATCCTTTATTTTCCTACTACCAAGAAAATTTGAATTACATGCTTACCGATAATTAAGTTGCATTATTTAATTATCAGTAAAGTTCAGAAGAAAATAAGAGAACTTTCGAAATGCAAAACTGATTCTCAATCCTGAGAAGTACTGTAATTTTTTTTGGTGTTAATAAGGAGGACTTGACTTTCATTGGCATAGCAAAAATAAAGAAAGTAAGTAATTATCCAAAATCTTTATTATTTGCAGATTTTTTTGATTCAAATAATTTAAACCAACATGCTCGAGATTCTCTTCACCAATATCTCACAATACCTTAGCCATTTCTTTTTTCATGTCCTAAACTGGTCATAAGTAAGGCATTGTGCGTCGAATATTACAATAGCGGCCATAATGGACGACCAACGATACCCTTTCTTTGACGGAATTTAATTGTGTGATGAAGTGTGGTTACGACATTATTTTTTTTTACATTCGTATGCCGAAAGTGGTGTTCGGAAATATGGCGGGTCGGTTTTGAATGAGGTGGTGCTTGATTTTTATTTAATCGAAGGAAGAGTGCTGGTTATCATTAGCTTGGATTTAAAACTCTGCATAGTGACATTTGAAAATACTGGTCAAATAGCTACAGTTGGACTATTTATTCACTCCTATTTATTCATTTAATCAAGATCGATCCAAATTAGAAAGAGCTACAGTGTCTATGAAATCTACATTGATGTTATGTGCCAAAATACACATATAGTTTAAATGTAATTATAGGATAGTTTTAGGCTTGTGATGTGATAAGAAGTTCCTTCAGTTTGTGAAGTTCCCATGTATAACTATGTACTTAATTAAAGAGATGAGCTTTATCGATATAAGTTGTACTTAACACAGGTAACTTTTCAACTCTAGAAGTTACAATTCGACTTTACAATAAAATATAATGACCTACTTAATGTAACTAATGAACAAGCCACAAAATTAGCTCCTACTCAATATACAATTACCAAACCAAAAAAAGCAAAGCTAAATGAATTAATTTGTTAATTCGAGCTTAATCGATGGCTTCAACAGGGTGTCGGTCCATTACTCCATTACCACCCGCCACGCCGATACCTTGATTGTGATAAACAGCAATGTAATGCCAATAAAGTGTTGCAAATTATTTCATTATCATCCTCCTGATTATTCATAACCGTATCGGTTTTAATGCTGTGTTTATCGTCACTCAAGTACACACGTGTGTTTGTGCCTTAATTTTTTTGAACTGATTTTTATAATAAAATTACGGTAATAAGCTAAAATATCTTAATATAATTTATGTTTCATTTTATAAATCTAATTATTTCTTAATTTGAGCAAATCCTGAACCCGGCTAATTTAAGCGAAATTATTCATAAAAACATTTTTTACTTTTAAAGATCCCCATACAAGTAATACTTATAAACACCTACAATACACATTTACTTACCCGTACCTGCATATTTATGTCCTCATTAATTTACCTTAAATCGGTAAACCAATCAACATTCAAGTAGGTAGTTGCACTAAAAATAAAAACAAATATTACAAAAAAATGCACCGAAAAATTAATTGAATTTTTATTTTGGGCCATTACCAAAACGATAAATTATTTGAAGCGATGCAATTAAAAATGTTGACATATGTCTCGTGCGCACTTACCGAGCGACTCACTATAATAGCCTACACAATCGTAAATAATATTTATTAGGGTTCCGTACATCATCCCACAGATTTATTAATAACGTCTTGTTATTTCAAATGTGAGTTAAGTATTTAATTATGTAGTGGGTCATTTAAATCTTGTAGGTATTAGGTAGGCACATCATAATGATTTTTAAGTCAATATCCCAGAAATAGTAAATACCTAAGAATAACACATAACGCATACCTATTTCGTTTCGCTTCTACTTAATCTATATATTACGATTTTAAATCAAATGCAAAAATTTAAACACGCTGCAACAGCTGATTATTTATGTAGGTAATCATGCTAGCCTGTAGAC
This sequence comes from Helicoverpa zea x Helicoverpa armigera, assembly GCA_033682625.1. Taxonomy (NCBI): domain Eukaryota; kingdom Metazoa; phylum Arthropoda; class Insecta; order Lepidoptera; family Noctuidae; genus Helicoverpa; species Helicoverpa zea x Helicoverpa armigera. The sequence continues at coordinate 4,226,569 of JAWIIS010000044.1, read as the reverse complement.
GATATCTCAATAGTTACACTCAGCTTTACAAAACTGAAAACTACTTTTCATTAGTAAGTATCATATTTAAGAGGTGTTATGAAAGCCCATATACTGAAAACTACGTACGGAACTTTCGAGAAATAACGTGAATCCCACTTAACGAAATCTTTTTTAAACAGATAGAATTTATACGAAGCTCCCAACGTGATTCTGATTAGTTTTTATATAAACTCAAGAGAGGCTGCTTGAACTAATTTTGTATGGAATTAAAAGTGGACGTTGTAATGTCCACAAATCTGTGATTTTATTGTGAGCGGCTGTTGAGGAAGCCTCCAATTGTAGGGACGGCCTTATGCTGAAAGGAACCAAGAACATTTTTTTTATATGATAAGTACAATATTTGGTATATTATTCTTCTTACTTGCCTTCGTCACGCCAGTTAAAATACGTCTACTGGTCTATAAAGGCCTCCCCCAAGGTTCGCCAATATGCTCGGTCTTCAGCAACCCACATCCACTGCTTCCCGGCGACCTTGTAAAGATCGTCCGTCTATCTAGTAGGTCCATGTAGTCTGCGCCTTCCGGGTTTTTACTTGCCTTAGTGAAGACTAATACTAGAATATTTTTTCCTTAAAAGTATTTCAAAATACCTATTTTTCCTTGCGTCAGTAAATACCATTTTAATACTAGATAAATAGTAGGTGTCTTAGTAGATGTAAACTAATATTAGGCTTAGATCTTTTTGACATTGGGCATGGTTAACATGGTTCTTCTTTCCTTATTGATTGATGTTATTTCATAAGTCTGAGTTTATCAATGACAGTAAAATGTGTGAAGATCCAGACTACTTATTTGGGTTTTTAAATGAAATGTTTCTACTCAGATATTTTTGCAAATGGGTAAAACACAGTGTAAGGAAGGTATGTTGATTGGTTGTGAATGTTGATATGTTTATGAGATACTACATAAAACCATCCAAATTAGAGTATCATTCTTTTTTGTGAGCAGCATGTCGCCATAAAAACAATTTGATGGGACCTCGGCCAGTAATTAGGGTATTATTTATTGTGAAAAATCCCTTCATTTCGTACTTAATTTAAACAAGAGAATTTAGCATTTAAATGAGCCTCGTAATGTGTTATTTGGCTCGATTTATTAAGTTTTTTTGGTCGCAACATCGGTTGGCTTAATTTTTTTTTAATGAAATTTAAGGCTGGTCTACACGGTCTTCTTGTTATTATTGAGGATCTTAACGTGGTGCTTGAGATTTTTTATTGCGATCAATAATGAATATGATGAGGAGATCGATCGACGTATTACTGTTTGGCGGCTTTTAATGACACTTAATTTGCTTTTGAATAATATTGATGAACATAAAAATTAAATAGCAATCGTATCAAAATTTTATGATGTACTTCTTTGCATGGTATATTAAATTATATGACAGTAACAACTGGCATTGAAACATGATTATGACGTTAGAATTTTATCAGTCTGCACTTCTTTCAAAAGGAGTCATTGAGCTTCACATGCTCATGCACATTAGCTAATACGGTTAGCTAATTACATGTGAAGCTCGATGACTCCTTTTGAAAGAAGTGCAGATCGCAAGGATTTATAAGTAAATAAGAACTGTAAATAAATAATATCTCCCAAACCAGAGTCCTTCTGTACCAAATCCTGACTCGCAATAAAACCCCTCTAGGTACCAACCTCTTCTACAATAGCACAACCAGAGCATCGAACCTACACCCAAAAAAAACCTTTATCCACTATCTTTACAACACGCATAAATACTCCACAATAAACCATCCCAGACCTTCAATAAAATTAAGACATTTTAATTACGCGCCCCTATTTTGTCCATAAGCTAATTACGATCGGACGGTGGTCTTTTCAAATTAAGCTGTTAATTAAAAAAGCACTTCGGTTGCTATTGGTGCTATAAAGGCATAAAACGACTGCCTACTTGAACGTTCGAAAATAAAATGAGAACTTAAATAGAGGCAGTTAATTGATTTGCAATTAATATAAACGGGTTTTTGCTGAAGGTAGGTAGATAAGGTTTATGTATGTAAAGTTTTTTTTAACTGTATTTTTTGTGTGTTCAGGGAATTTGGGATCAATGTACATAGGTAATGTAACCTATACCATTCATGTTTGTGAAGTTATAGGCATGGTATCATGAATTAAAACCCGTCAACTAGGAGTATACCTACCTAAGAAGTTTACAACCAAGTATTGTCTGACAATTACTCTTAAGTCAAAGTTAGGACAATCGTCGTATCTCTTGATAAAACCTACTCATCAATGAAATACAACTTTCTTTAACTATTCTAGAAAGACATCAAGGAAGCCTAAAATACTAAGAAACTTTCCTAGCACCCATATACGGCTATGTACTCACTAAAAACCTTAAGAAAACACCAAAGAAGGGTTGACGGGAAACTTCCCGGAAACTCCACAAGTTCAATACGTCAATTACTTAAAGATAAGGCTTTGAGAGACAAACGCAGACACACGCGCGTCTGTCATCAAACATTAGTGTTTGCGCTCAAACAGTTGATAAGATAGATAACCTTTAGTTGACGCCGACACAATGCTTCGGCGCGTCAATATTTGTTGTGTGAATACCTTTCGGCCTAGCGCGTGCTGGAGGGGTGCCTGTCACACCGTAGCGCTTTGTTGGGTTGTAACATAAATATAATTTGATATTCTTGTAACGTATGTTCATTTTAGACACTGAAATGTATGAAATAGTTAAATATCGTTTATTAATGAAAAGTGGACTTGGGGACTATTGTATTTTTTGGAAAAAGATCTGAGCTCGTGTATTACGACTTATGTCGATTAGTCTTAAATAAACGTAATTTAGGCGAGCATGATCAGAAACGAAACTGTTTTCTTGACAACAATTTCAAATATGTACAAGATGTTAAGAATTGTAAATTCAAAGTAGTAAATTGACTCTATCTTGGGTAGATATAAAACAGAATTTAAACTTACTTTCAATAGAATTTTCTCGACGCTATATAGGACAGTGCAATCGTGTAGCTAGCTATAGAAAGTGTACCTATATAAACTTTATTTAATTCCCTAGAAAGTTAAACTCTGTATTAGGAATAAGAATGTAGGTGGATCCACTACATTCTACAACACGAACAAACAATAAATTTATTACAAAAAACAATTATTAATTTATTTTATAGCTCTACAATTACGTGACGGTGTAATAGGCGTCCCGGTTAATGCACAAACGAGGCACTTAAGATTGTAACGGATGTCAAAGATAATAGAATTTAATTTTGAATGAAGTGTGAACTTTTGTTAAATGATGATTGTTGTACTAAGAGATAATGCGAAACCATCCGGTGTTTTTGTACGTAGTGTTGAAGGAAAAATGTTTTAAAGAAACTTGATGATTTCCTGATTCCTGAGGAGCTCGTGGTTAAGCACACAGTTAGTCCTTGTATGGGTGACCATATTGTCATGAAGAATTCTTCCATGGATCGGAACATCTTCGGCAGTTGTAACGGGAAGTCAGAAACCAGAAATTCTGATAATCAGCCTCACCAGGGTTATAAGGGTTTCGCAGGTGACAGACAGATCTGGCACTCGCTTCATGTAAAGCACTGGTTCTCAGCTTCATCCGATTCAAAGCCGCTTAGAGCACATTTATCTTGTAGTGGCTAAGCAGATGACTCTTTTCTCTCGATCAATGATTAAGTCTTACTTAATACTAACTATAATACACGTCCCACGCATTTGATTCTCGTGCGTACTAAAGCATATTTTCCTTCGCAATATTATTATGACACGTACCTTACTCTCAGAATGGAGATAAATAATATTATCCATAATTTCAACATGATGTAAAGCTGTTAACACATCAATATTGTTAGCAGCAAGTGTTGCGTGAAATGTTGCCAGCTTATGATCAGTGCCATGTTGAAGGTAAATTGAGAATTACCTGCATCATGGTATTCTTACTTTTTTTGGTTATGTAATAGTAATAATTTATAATTAAGACTTGACTGAAACGTATTAGTAGTCCAGGTAGAATAGGCAGTTATTCAACTTCATTATGAATTTTAAAAAGTTTTCAGTGAAATAACACTTTACTAGGAGTATTTTAAATTGTGTGTATTTGCTATATATGTATGCCTGCAGGTCATAGTGAGATGCATAAGCAGACTAAATAGGTACTGAGAATAGATTTGAACCTTCACTGGATGGAGCATCCGTCAAAGATGCTGAAAAATTTTCAGTCAGGACACCGTAAACAATTCTTCTAAGTCTGAAGCGTTTACACGTACCTACGTTAGATTTACTTAATAGAATTTCTAGAGAGTAAATTCAAGATAAATGTGGGAACACTGACTAGTTTCATTCAACTGTCGGAACGGTAATTTGAAACTAAGCACTGGTAACCCTACACCTGCAATATAACAAACTAAACAAGATACGTAGGCTGGCAACAAATAACAAAGTAGCCGTTTTGCAACCACGACGGATTGGCGTAAGAATCGTATTATAATTCACGAATAATCGACCGTTTGTAAGTAAATAGTTGTGTTGAACATGCTTACCGATTGTTGGTTCAAATCGATTTATTTCGCAAACCTTGAGTGGTCGGTTTAAGTGGTTGGTGCTCAATCGATTACAGCGCATACACACGTTCCTATAGGAATTTTTTGGGTAGATATTTTTTTAGTCTACCATGTACCTACTTTGTTGTAGATTCAAGATAGATAAAAGTAGCCAAATCGTTCATGTTGCTTCCTATTTTGCTTAAACGGCATACCCGTAATTTGCAAAAGACACATGGCACGAATTTTTCAGTTTCAAAACTGGTACCTATTTAAATATCAATTTGATTATTTATGAATCTAACCTTACCTTCTACTGCACTACTATAAATATTTACAAAAACTTCTCGTATCTAGTCAGATGCATAGAAGTTGTCATATTCATATTCATCACGAACATTTTTGCAGGGTTACAGCCGAAGAAACACATTACAATCACCTAACATGCATACCGGTGTAGTCATTGTAACATTCAATGGAAAGTCGTTAGAACAGTCGAACAAGATGGTTTGCAATGCCTCGTAATATTTATCACTATTTCGAATTTGAAATTACTGTGTGGTCCTTTACATTTCTAACTGTTATGGGTGATAAAATTATTCAGACGAAGGTGACAAGTGAAGGGTATAAAAAGTGTTCCCAGAAAAATAGGTTTAGGTAGGTCTAAAATTAAATTGATATGGAAATGAAAATTGTTAATTGGCAAACCTTTAGGAAAATAATAATTTAAGATATCTTTTTGGAAAGTCTTATTTTACAAAAAAATAAATAATCAAGTTATAAGTAAATATATTATATCTACCTACTTTATTTGAAAAAAGACATAGACATAGGTTTTAACGAACATGCTAAAAGGAGAATGGCGAACTTGTATGTAAACTGGGACCCATTGATATAAGATTCGTACATAATTGAAACTTAGTACTACATGTAGAGCTATACAAAACTAACAAAAAAGCAAATGGATAATGAGTTGCAAAAGTTGGAAGAAAAAAGTTATGCAACGTAGAAGATTATAACCTAAAAATCTCAAAACGGAAAGAATATTTGTGAACTAGGAACTTGGTGACCTGGTTTAAACTATAGATGAACGATGTCTTAAAGATCGCCTTCACTGTTTGTTCAGCTTAGGCATCCGATAAAAGTGTGGGCAGCGCAGACGCCGCGACTACCTACGTTGTGCAGGCGTCGCGTTGTCACGGCATTAGTGTAAGGGTGACAAATCAACATTGAGCTGTGCTGGACTTTGCTGTTTTTTTAACTCGGCCGTCTCTAATATTTTAATGAGGATACAAACAAACCATGGTGTGCAGCGCTGTGCGAGGCAAGCTCTGTTTAGTTAACCAAACTTAGCACGGCCTAGCAAAGCTCGATGTTGATTTGTCACCCTTGACTCTTGAGGGTTAATGCATACGCAGCATTAGCCCTGCAGGTGCCCGTCGCATGCACCGCGCTACTGCAGTTATGTACAATTGTGCGACTTCTGCGCCGCAGCGGAGAAGTCGCACAATTTTATTGTAGTGTCGTTAGGTTAGCGCACCGTGCCGCAACAACATAGCGCAGGCATCACGTTGTAGCTCAGCAGCAGTGTGGGTAAAAACATATAGGTGTTAAACTATTACATAAAAACATGTTTACTAACTTAAACAATATACTCATTATTAAAAACATATTTTATTTACTTTTTATCACAACATAGAAGGAAGAGGATAATGAATTTATAACGCGGATAAACCCATCTCTGCACTTTCTCAATTATCTGAGCATTTTCATCCAATACACGATGTCTTCGTAATCGTGCAATGCGTTATTGGCAATTGACACAACGCATTTTGCACGGTAAATAAGTCAAAATCACTTGCAAATCGGAATCCAAAGATAAATACGATAGTCGTTATGCAGAATAGTCAGTCCAAATAGAAAGCCAAATCGTCATAAAGTAATCCACAAAATCGCATTCAAATCCCAAGTTAGCCGTTGAAAACAAAACCAAACATGGAATGACAGAACACAGCACTGACAGCCTCTTGCCACAAACGTTCCAATTTGCGTTCGCACAAAAAAGGTTAGCAATAGAACATGCTAACGTTGTAATTATTATTTACTAAATGTGTACTTTGCTTATTCATTGTTGCTGTTTCTATTTTACTTTTTAAGTAAAATGTACAAGAAAATAATAACTGCCAAACGTAGACGTCCACAAGTGTACGGCGATGAATTTACTTAATAATTAACTATGAAGATAGGAACGTAATCAGTGACACACGATGCGTTCGCAAACTGCATGTTATCTAATTTTTAATAGATTTAGTTTATTTCTAACTTTTAATTCCCATGAGCTAAAAACTCAATATTTTTTATATAATCCTCTAACAAACTTGTTATTTAAATTCATATAGATTTGCAAGTAAATGATCTTTAAATCATGTGGGTCCATTTTCGCCATTCTTCTTTAGATATTCATAAAGCTAGCAGAGTTATTGCTAGATTTATTGACTTAAACTTCTAAAGAATTAAGACAAGAAATAAAAAGACTTGACAAATTATGTTCCAAATGTATTTTATTCTCACATTTTTAAATATGGCTTCATAATCACACATTATGGCATAGGTAAGTCAATTTCCGCTTCCTACGCATTTTAGCGGTCAACAAACTTGAGATTTTGACCTGTTTGTTTCGTTAATATTTTTTTTTTGTTAATATTAGACTTTATTTGTAAATTATAATAACTATAATCCTTACTTACCAATATTTACAGCTGAAAGTAATTTATAGAAAATGTTGTCTACACACATATTGAGCAAGCGTTTTGATTGGCGCTCTATACTACTGTGTGTGAGAGAAAGCCGTAGCCCAGCAGTGGGAAGATTAAGAGGCTGATGATGATGGTGTACCTAACAGTAAGAGTAAATACTTACAGATTCCATTTTTTTAACTCGTATCTTAGTTTCCGACACTTGCCTATGCGAATATTAGACATTTAAATAAAACTACTTTTACGGATTGTATCGCGGTAAGTAATATTAATGTTATTTAAACCCGACGTTTCGGAACCTTTACAGCCTACCCGTGACCATAGATGCTGTAAAAGATCCGGATCAAGGAATGCATATGACAGTCAAGGAGAGATCATTGCAATGAATGCCTATAAGTCTTAGGTAGATATGTCCTTACTTAATCATTTTTAAAACAAATTTTGGTAAAACTCAGGTCATCCTGGTGTCCAAAATCATGTTTCTATTTATTTGTTTACTTACGGATATTCTTGGTTGTAAGTTAAGCTAACAAACAATAGTTTGCTAATAAATAATGATTATAGACTCTGAGCTCAAATCAGTTGGCCTATAATTAGAGAGTCAGTTAAACTAAGTAAAAATGTGAATGAATATTTAATATGAGGACTTTGCCCTCGTACCACGAAATTGTTTTGAATTTTTTAGATCGCAGTTAAAAACGTTAAATTACCAAAGAATTCATAATTTCATTCATAAAAGTAGAGAGCAATTATTAAACCAATAAATCGCAGAATCTTTATTTCAACAAACAGGAAAATCTCGTTTCTAATTCATCTGTCGTTCATACAGTTTATCTAATTGTATTTAATAGTGGTAAATTACTGCAGCAATTTGTACTTAAGCCTGAAACAAAGAATTCTCCCCGCATATCCGAGGAACCGTACATTTAATAGAACGATTACCCGTACTTCACATAAAAGAGCATTGAGCACCTCAATTGAATTGCATTCTTCAGTCGCGGCGGGCTTGAATGCGCGTACGCATCGATACTTCCCTCCCTCCACCAATCACCGTCACGCTGGGGAGGGGTTAGGCGGAGCGTTACAAAGCCCCGCCCACCGCCTTCTACCACGCTTTCGTATTAAGTATTGAGTTACAGATAATAGAGATCGGATGTTTTACTGTTTCTGTTTTGTTTTTATTAAGGGATTTCATTGAAAACGGAAATTTAAAGATAAGGTCTCAATAGCCGTAAAGGTGCCTTTGTAAGGTAGAACTCAGTTTAATCGTATCAAATGTCTCTCACGTCAACATTGTTAATGTCCTCACTAAAGTGATTGGGTGGACTGTAAGACATGGATTTTACAATTAGGTAGACGACCTCCACGGAATTGGTATCTTGTTACGAAAAATGTTATGTCTTTATAAAATTATCGCGGGTTATAATTATTTCAAGGTGAATTATAAGAACGTTCTTAGGTATAGTCTGTCTGCTGAATTTATATTATCGGCTTTAGGATACTTTTCCTTAATGGAAGTTAAAATTATACTGGCAACTTCCAATGCTTTACATATTAAACCAATAATCAATTGATACAGTTTAATGTACCCGTATATTGTATTCCAAACTCCTAATCAACATGTTACCCCATAACAAATCTAATTAAAAATCATATAATAAAAACATACACCATCAAGGAACAGTACACAACTACACAATCCGTGCACAACGTGTGAGGTCACTATTTCGCGAGCTATCATGACGACGTCGTTACTGTCGCTGTGACACGATAGCATACACTGACAATGATCACCTTATACAGATGCGACTGTTCATTAAGAGTATCATACTTACTTTCATCTTATAGCATAAGCTATCTCTTATATTAATTCTAGAAGTATAAAGTTACCGTATAGAAGAATACACAGCAGTACACAATCCGTACACAACGTGTGCGGTCACTATCTCGCGAGCTATCATGACGACGTCGTTACTGTCGCTGTGACACGATAGCATACACTGACAATGATCAAATTATACAGAGGCGACTGCTCATTAAGAGTACCTCTGGGCCCTAATATTAGCTCACCCTTTAAATTTTACTGTAGACCTATAGTACTCATACTATTGTATAAAGAGTACACAGCAGTACACAATCCGTGCACAACGTGTGCGGTCACTATCTCGCGAGCTATCATGACGACGTCGTTACTGTCAGCTGCGACACGATAGCATACACTGACACTGATCAGCTCATACACATGTGACTGTTTACTAACAGTGACTCCCTACGTAGGTAATGATCATACGTGCTAAATAATCCAGCCTTCAACTTCTGGGGTGGAATTGTACTATTGTTTAAAAAGTACACAACAGTACACGATCCGTGCACAATGTTTGCGGGCACCATCACACGAGTTAAGCACTAAAATATTAAGACTCTGTGTTTCAAAAAGCACTGATTCCTATGGTGATATTTTTTCAGACCATCTCTTACTCAGACTCAAATCTTGCATCTGAATCTGTACTTACAGGGAGTGCTTTTGGGAAAAACACTGAAATAATAATTAGGATTTTACATTATCCTTGCTACATTAGGAAAAATTATGACAATAGGCATAAAATCTTACAAACCTTGCCCCGTCTACCTTTTCCTTACTCTTCATGCATACTCGGCACTTAGCGTTGAAGCTTGAACACAAATGCGGTTTGCAATCACAATTGTCACCGTTAATTCGCATGCTTGCGATAACATGTCGCTTGTACCTCTACTATTAAAATAAATAAAATTACATACATTTAAATGCTTACCTAAATCACTTGTTGCATCGCCGATGCGGTTTTACAAGAAATGGAAAGTCAACTTTAGCGTCAAAGACACAGGATTTAAAATTGCTTGGAGATATCTGTTCGAGTCAGTAAACTTTTATTTTTAATATTATTTATTGTAGGCTATTTCTTTTAGGGTTTTGTTAAACGATACCTGAATGACTTCACTTGTTTTTACTAGATTTAAAAGTACATCTATTCCAGTAGAATTGCTGTTATTATCAAGGAGATAATTATAATTTATTCATCTGTGATTGTAGCTAATGCACTTAGCCTTTTGACCCCACCTATTAGCGGACCTTTAAGTAGTGCCAAGCAAGTATTCTGACCGTATCTTATTTACTAGAATTGCTATAAATAGCTGCAAATTCTGAGTCGTAGCCTTGAACTGGCGTTAAGTAGTACTGGTGGAAGCACTTTCTAAGATCGACGAGTTAAAATGAATACTTAATTAATTAGACAAGAAAAGGGAATTTAATTAATGATGCTCATTTTTCAGTTTATCTAAAGTCGATTATATTTGCATAGTTGCATCATCTCTACAGGTTTGTTTTGATAAACAGATTTATACTGAATCCTTGCCTATTTAGCTTACTAAGAAAGTAAGTCTGTTTGTGTATTGGATACACTTTCACTGTTAAAGCCCTCTATAATTTCAATGATATTTCGTACACAAGTTTAGACATAGATTGATAAGATGATGGTTGTCAGTCAGTGATTAGGTTGTTTAGATTATAAAAGTAGTTATATAAGTATGTAGTATCTCCTTTAATGAAAAAGCCTCATCTTAGTAGTATCGAAAGACCTCAGAACTCGATACTAAAGAAACGAAGACAAATACAACTCACAACCGTGTTTAAAAATACGAAACGTCGGGAACGCACGTACACTCCAAACCATTGTCAAAAACCTTATATAATTTCACACCGGCCGATTTTTTTCTTTGTATTTGTATTTTCGCAGGCTGTGTGTGGTCGCGAATAAAAACGCCCGTCTAAATACGCCATAATGCGCACTCGAAATGTTAAAAGCAAATATTTTTCAAACACCTTCGAGTTGTGAGCGTAATCTTTTGTGACAGTAATTTTGGTATCGTTGACAATTGACAAAAAAAGGGAGAGAAGTTTGTTTGACTCAGCGGGTATTCTGATCACTATGTAATTTGTGAATAATTTACAGCTATAAAGGGAGGCGGAGACGAGGTACATTATTATGTTGTCACCGTATTTAAGAAAGGCATTTGAGTCGCATTTGTTTTGTTGTGTTCGTGATCTCTGACATTGTTTGTCCTTGTAATAGTTTCATTTTGATGATAGTTTTATGGCTTCACGGAGATTTTCTTTAATCCTTCTTTGGTTACGTTTTAAAAGTGTAAGTTTCGTCAATTCAGTGAAAGGATTGTTTTTAATAGGGCACCACGGGGAATGGATCAGTAGAGATTCAAGTTAGAGCTAATATCAAACTTTCGAAAACGTTCTCTTAATCATCACTTGCAACTCCTCGGTCATGAACCTGTCAATGGTTCTACGAGTCATCATAATTACCCAACACCTAAACATACAGTTGATCTGCGGTTTATGATATAACATTTAACATTACACATACTAATTTGTTACGCCTATCAAAACCTAGCTTTAACATCACATACGCAGATTTACTTACGACTATTCTTCGGTCATGGCAATCCATCAATATCCACAATTTGGCAACACCAAACCAACACCTGTTCGTAATTAGAACGTATTCAAAACGGCCATTACTGAAACATCAGCCAATCAAAAACGCAGAACCATTTCAAATTTCGAATCGACGTAATGACGTAATATATGACGGTTGGTAAAGAAACGAGATACGATACTCCGGAGCGCATACAATTTGTTACCTTTTTAACACGTCATCTATTCCCAAAAACTGACAAAAAAAGTAAGACATGTGGACCATTATAAACGTGTTTTGTGTTTAAGAAAAGAATCGAGCTTTATGTCATTTTGATACACTCTTAAGGGCCTTTGTGTGACTGAATCGAATAGTCTTTTTATTCGTGTGAATTGCGTTGCATCGATTTGGTGTTGAATTGAAACGATTTTTCAAGCTCAGTAGTCGTCCTTTGTTGCTAATGGTTGCGTTTCATCTTGGCTTTTAGAGTGACCTTTATAATTACTACTTTTACGTCTATTATGAGATACAACGCCTATTAGACCATCTGTCGGATTAAGGATCTTGAACGGATTGAGTGCGAAATTATCATTTTATTTTTATAACAATTTTCAAAGAAGCACGTTGTAAGTGCTATTTGACGTATAGACTATCAAACTTCATTAAATGTTAGTCTACCAGGTTTTGTCTTTTCTTGTCAGCATGCACTAGGCTTGCTCTTATAGGGGTTCTAAACTGTTAAACTGTTTTAATAGCGTACTCGTAGTACCATATACTATAGGGACCTATTGGCCAAAAGTGTTGTTTATGTAGTAATATACACAATACCACTTATACATTTAGTTTAATTTCCTTTAATACTAACACGATTCAATTAAAAACAAAATTTATTATCCATGTCCTAGTCCTATTATTTACCTAACACTTAAACGATGACTGAAAATCGTAGCGACCAATATACTTAGGTATCACAACTCCTGCGCAAATAAATATTTATGGAACAAGCAACGCCATCTGTATAATTAATGCTGAACTCAATTCAAAATATTGGCTAAATTATTGCAGATTATGTAAACGTATCTATGCTAGTATATAAATTGGCAGATTTGTGCCATACAACTTAATGGTCGTTTTTAATACAGGTGTAAGCTGAGTTTGATCCATAATTACAAGGGCCTTTGGATTAATGGATTACAGGGTTAGCGGCCCTTAGCATGTTCTGATCTGAATGAACAGGTGACAAACTTTTTTCATAGTTAGTGATTCGGAAGGAAAATTAAAGTCTGTCCGCCTATCATTTATATTGACATCATCCGCAATCTTTGTGAGTAGAGACTCTGAGAAGACTGAGAACTCTCAGAAGTCCAATAGAAAGACTGGTCAAGGGGTATGGGGTTACACAGATACTCGCATCAAATAGGTAGGCAGTCTCTCCATGTAAACTCCATGCATTTGGTACCTAGCTGCAGCTGAATAGACAAAAAGCCGATCCTACATAGTTCGGGAAAACTGAGGCAGGTGATGGTAATGATGAAGATTTGTTACTGCTTTTAACACATCTCATTCGGTTCAAAATTATCAAGAAAATGATGTTTTCTAAGAACAGTAAAGTTCGGCTTTAGACTCAGATATTTTTTACTGAATAGGTCCTTATTCAGAAGTGAATGCTCCATGTGAACACTGACAATCAGTTTCATTCATCCAGAAACATGAATTAAGAAGCGTAAGAAAACTATAATGTACTTTGACTTATCAATAAAAGGAGGTTCTACACTACTGACAATATTCAGTTTAGCTTAGATATGATAGCGAGTAATATTTTGTATAGCAAAAAAGGTGATTGTGCTGCTACAAATTATTGATTTTATTTGTTGGATTTCCATAGGTAAGCTTCAAAGTCACCTCTATTGAAGTGTGTATCGAGCAGCAACCACGTCAGTATTGCAAATTTTACCTGGATTATACTTACTAACACCAAACAGCCTTTTCCGTGCACGACTAACAAAATCTATAGGATTTTGGAAGCCCCCTGATCTGGGCAAGAAGCTAAATAAAAAAACAACAGTTTTTCAAATTCATCAATTTAATTACATTACAAATAAAATCTAAACAAGATCTTGGATAATACAAAAGTTTTGAGAAAGATTCCGAATAACATTCGATCTTCATAATCCCCAAATATAGGAAGACATTTATTTTACACAACCCTTATAAACATTAAACATTTTTACATAAACAGTAAGGTGGACGGAATGCACAAATTGACTTAGCTATAATTTATATTTACAGACACAAAATGAGATCAGAAAATTTACAGGATTAAAAGAAACAAATACAACTAAATAATACTAAAACCCAAACGTCCTAAGGATATTCCAAGAATATATTTCTACACAAAATTGCCACTGCCAAACACAAAGATAGAATCTATTTAACACTCCCTAAATGAATAATAAAAGAAAAGAAAATACAATTAACATGGAATTTAGATCATAAATATGTAATTAATTTAACACTAAAGGCAACATCCAATAGGCAACCAAAATTAATTTTCTTTTCTTAACTAATAAATAAGGCTTTTGTGGCATCAGTAAACTAAGTCTTAATACTAGAAGGCACCGTTTTAGGAGTAAAAATATCAGTCTTTTCACATTTGCCACTAAAAACAAAACAACTAATTCTCGTCTTCTGTATCTAAACTGTCGATTGGGAAGTTGGGATTAAGTAAAGGACTCTTTCCATTACTTCCACTGGGAGATGTGTTTACTAAGGAAATTCCGACGAGGTTATGTGTCAGGCTGTGACGTCTTAAGTCACAGTTTCTTCTAAAAACTTTCCCGCATGACGAACAGTTGTATGGCTTTATGTCCGTGTGGGTCAGTAGATGGGTCTTCAGATTCGACCTTTGATTGAAACTTCGGCTGCAGACAGGACACTTGTGGGGTGACTCCTCCATGTGAAGGATTTTGTGGACAGCTAACGTTCTTGACTGACAGAAGCCCTTGCCACATTCCAGACATTTGAATGGCTTTTCCTTCGAATGGATGTACCTGTAAGGAAGATTTATTGTTAAAAGTTGTTGTTGATTGATTTGATTTCGAAGGTGCACGAACGTAAAGGGAAAAAGCAAAACTTTATAACTTTTTGCTGGTAGCCAATTTACGTTACAGATTCAAAAAATAGAATATAATTACAAATTGGAAAAAAACATTAATCTGAATTGACAATTAATGATCTGTAATATGTATAAAACGTAGGTACTAAATATTACATTTATATCGAATGTACCACCTGCTGCATAGTTAAGTTATGATGAATAATAACATTTAGATCAGCATATGCAATATTTCATACATTTATAATACCAACCCGCCTCTAAGCATCATAATTTTCCTTCATCTAAATGGTCTACTAATGCATCTATAACAAGTCGTTGAGATGAGTTAAGCTCAATAAATATATCTTGTCCGTAGGTGTCGAAACATTCCCTCTCGCGTGTTCTGTACCTTGTAGGTACAGCCGGGAAGCAAACAAGAGCCCCAGGGTTATTGGTAATAAATTTCAGTCCTCACTCAGTTTTATTTCCAATATCATTAATTTACACCCTCGCTTCAAATTTGCAAAACACAATCGTAACAAACGAGGTGGATTTATTTAATCGCATAATCAGAACAGTCGAATTAATTTAATATAATATAAATAAATTTAATTTAATATAATATAAATAAATAAAAATATAATTTAATATAAAATAAAATCGGACCGTGGGGCCCGAGTTCGCGGTTACTTTACAAGGACATCGCGAAAAGGCTTGTCGACGCTTCGCGTGACCAGAGGGCTGGCTTATTCTTTGGACAAAGAATTAGCATTGCCATTCAACGTGGCAATGCAGCCAGTCTTCTGGGCACGTTTCCGGAGGACAGTGATGCGGAGGAATACTTCGACGCCTGATCGATGCTCTTTTATATTATGTTTTATGTTTATATACATTTTGTATATAGTATTTTATTTTTAGTTTTGTATAAAGATAAGTAGCTTAAGTTTGTATATATGTATAGTGTGTACATTAATAATTTAATATAACAAAATTACTTATAGAGAAACTATAAATTATACATTATTGGATTTACACCCAGTAAAAACAGTTTATAATTACAAGGTCGCAACTTTTAATTATAATAAAACTTATGGTTTATATTTCTCACAAATGTTGATAGCAACTGATTTCAAATTAAATTTAACTATACAACGTATAATTAACACACCGAGCAACGTGTAATCAATAATAACACAGCACGACGGACCAGCGATCAAGGGTACAATTCGAGAAAATTATCTCCGTATCATATAAACAAACATACTCGAGGCAAGAAAATTACGAGCCGTTCAAAGTAACGTAATACATGTAATAATCGTTGGGATTAGTTAGATAGGTGACGATAAAGTTGAGTTACAAGATGATGAATGAAATAATAATTTCAATATTAAAACACGCGATGATGATGGTGATTAAGAGGGGCCGGGCGCGCGTGCACTCGAGCGTACTGTGACACCGGCGCGAGCGCCGCGTTAGGCCTAACTCGAACCAACGCGACAACACTGATTAATTAAGCTCGCGATGCAGACCGATGGTCTATGAAATTCACATTCTCCATACTAATTAATTGATATTAATGAAAATAAACCGTGCATGAATAAGAAAATTAGTGCGACCAAAATCAACGTTCAAATTACTAAACAAGCTACAAATTAATTTAAGTCCATTATCCTTTTCAATCTACACAAAAAACGAACATCGAAACTTGATTTTGTATGCGGAGAATATTTACCAGGGTTTTTTTTTATTTTTTGTCATCCATATTAATCCTCACGTCAGGATCACCACGTGCTTTGTTAAAACCCGTCGAAGGCCCGCTCGGGTCCATTATAATGTATCGTGTCAACGGACATCGATTGAACATCGACAGGCCGGGCCGAGCGAGCTCGGGTTAACCCTCCGGCGTCTACACGAAATTTATTTTATTGCCACAGAGATACGGTGATTTGGGAGGAAATCGCCGAGAGACAGGTGTAAAAATTCAACACCTTTAGTTCTTTTTGGGTGGGGATCTCGAGGAGATAAGTGAAGAAATAGATTGAGAGCTGTTGTAACACTATTATCATATTTATTGTGTTCGAGATCCGTGATGTTTGGAATTCGAATTCTTGTAACGGTCACTAACATCTTATTTGAGTGCATTGTAGAGACGTTTTAAAAGGATAAATATTTTGATATGAAAAAAGATATGCTCAGAGATTTATTTGGAATGCGAAGGAGTCTGGAAGAAAACAAAATGAAAAGCCAAAATTAAAACATCGTCTCTCGTGGGATTAGCGGCGGTTTTGTGAAATAATTTACGAGCGTGACGAAAGACTTGTCGATACCATCTGCTCGGTCCATACTTAACCCTTTTTGTTTTAAAATATTTTTATTCGTTCCCCACCATTATTCAAAAGTTTCTCATAACGTTTCGCGTTGAAACCCGATGACTAAAATCTTTTATTGATATCGAAAAATGGGTATCGTGAACCTTTAAAATGTTTCTCGACACGGTTATAACATTGTTTTATCTTATTTGAGGGCTGAACCGTGAGGCATTTCTGACGTAGAAAACATAAAAAGATCTTGGTTTTATCTAAGAACACAAGCTTAAAAAATGCTTTTGGTACAAACAGGTGTTTGATTACAACATAAATTGTTAAGGCCTAATGAAACGTAAATCATGGGAAGATACGGATTAGATTTTATTGATTCATTAGTAGTTGTCGTTTCCATTAAGTGGAACCCCCTTGAAGAGAGATATAAATTCAAAATTATGAACTTGATAGCATGACCTAAAAGAAATTATGTAATAAATGTTAGTCAAACTTAGTTGTTATGATCTATCATAAAGATATGTATTTGTTAGTCAGAGCTTATTAATATAGATATTGTGTTTACCTGTGATCTCTGAGGTGGTCTTGCCGTCGGAAAGCTTTCCCGCAAATGTCACAGGAATATGGCCGTTCATCTGTGTGCGTCCTTTCATGAATGAGTAAGTTATATGACTTGGTGAACTGTCGGTTACAGAATTTGCAAATAAATTGTTTCTTCGTTCTAGGCCCACTTGCTCCAGTCTTCTGTTTATTTGATACACTACTGCCCGTTGATGATGTTGAGCTGTTTGTAGATTTTGAAGAGTTCGAGGCTTGCGGTGACAAGGGTGCCTGTGATGGACTTCCATTCATTTGTTGTTGATACATGGCATTCATAAGAAGACTGGGGTATCCATTATCTAGATTCTGTGCTGAACTATACGCATATCCTTTTGATGTTGATTCTAAGTGTTGCTCTAATGTGAATTCATCTTCATTATCTAAGAGGGCCAAGTCTTCTTCTACTTCTTCGGATAAATCGACATCCTCTGCAGCTATGGCATCAGACAGTGGGTATTCTTCATGTGTTTTTGGAGAAAATTCCTTTGATGTTTCCGATGCATCTATTTCACTTATCTTTGCACTTGCCGTCGCTATCCTTAAAATATCTTGTTTAGATGATGAACTATTCTCGGATGTGTTAGGTTGAGTCGTGTTGTTTACCGACGATACAGATGTCAAACGTTGCAGAGTCAAATAAGATTCCAAAGCTTGTAAATTTAATGCAGCTGCTGCAGCAGAGTTTGATGGTAACAATGCTGCTTGTTGTAATGAGTTCATCATTGCATTTTGAAGAGATATAACTACTCCCTGTAGTGATCTTTGAAGCATGTTTTCTTGTAACAAAGCCGCTGATGCAATTGATAAGTTAATATTTGAGGATGGAGAAGAACTAGGACTCTTACTTGCGTTTGTTTTTGTATCCGCATGAGGCGATGGTGGGTCAGCTGCCAATAAACCGTTCATGTCTGTTGTTTTGGTGTCCTGTATCTGCAAATTATTCTTCAGCTTGATGATGGCGCTTTCCAAAGAGTTTAACGTGGACTTGCTGGATCTCGACGAACTTTGTTCTTGCATTGTGAAACTGTATTCAATGTGGGGTCGATACCATCTGTAGAGTTCCACTGGTATTTTGTGCACGTGTAGTGTGGGGGGCGCGGCGGGGGAGGTATCGCGTGCGCGTGCGCTGTCCGAGAGGCACGCTCCGTGATGCGGCGTGCGAGGCGGCTGTGAGGCGCGGCGCGACTGAGCCGCCGGGCAGCCGGCGACCGCCCCGCCCCCACCTCGTCCCTCGCCTGTCTTCCCGCCTTACAAAAGCTCTCTATTTTAGGCAACTCTTTGTACGCAGTAATGGTCACCTCACGCTGCCCTAACGACAGACACGTCCATGAGAAAACGTTGCGCCAGATTTGTTGTAACCCCTTTCAAGTGTAATGAGATTCTGAATGGAATCGTTCGGGCTATGGGAAAACAATGTGATGCGGCGATCGCTTCGCTTGTTTTGTCAGTGGGTCACGCGCATCGGTAAAGGGATAATTGAGTGGAGTGCCGTACTACACGGTTCACAAAATACCACCTGTACTTGTTTGTTGATAGTAATGCAAACAAATGCAATTAAGAATAAGATCAAATTACTCATTTATTCAACCTTCTTTACAGATGTTGTACTATCATTGCTTGTTATAATATTGCCTCGGCACCTATTAAAGGGAACATTTAACAATTTTTCAACAATTTACTTCATTAAGCGTTTACTTTACTTTCTACAAAATCTCAAAGGGAGATTTTAAAAAAAGATAATCAGAATCGTCCATGTAGACATAAAATGCACTAACAATTGTAATTAAACGTGTTAATTAGCGTTTCAAATATAAAGCCTTAGCATTACCAACGTCTTTCATGACGCTGAATTTATTAGACATCCTTTTATTGTCACCTCGTCTAGTTTTATGATTCATACATGAGTTATGACCGAGTCTAACTGACTGTTACTATCATTGCTGAAATTTATATTTGTCATAAGGACCTATAAAATGTTAAGTAGACATTAAAGCCTAATCGCATAATGAGGTACTTAAAGTTTTAAGACTGAATTAAGGTTTTTGAGAATTTATGGTTAGTGCAATTTCAGATAGGGTTAAGGTCATTAATTGTAGCAGGTTCTATATGTGTAGCGATTTTGTTTATAATGAAGAATTTACATACATGGATAGAGGAAGGGGGCGGCCAGAAAAACGATGGATTGATTGAGTAAAGGCTGATATTACTGGAAAAATGCAATTTGTGAGGTAATGTTAAACAGAAAATGTCAATGTAAGGAAGAAAAAGGCATGATGCGAAAACCCCAAATAAAAATCGGATTGGGGAGTGGTAATGATAATGAGATGAGATAATGAGAGAATGAAGAACGAAATCAATTTTGAATACTTTTATATTTTTACTTTTCCATCGTCATTTATAGAGAACTTGCTTCCCTATGGTACGCGAATGAAACTACCTACTTAAAATCAGCTATTTACCTACTAATAATTTTCATAAAAATCCATAAATGATTAGCAGACATACCGACTTACATACTACATCAGTATCAATATATGCCTAGCCTTTTACATTACAGCTACATAGGTACATAATATTTTTAGGATTAGTTTTTCTATTTTTATTATAATGCTGGAACTACTTCCTTCGAGACGGTGGAAAACAGCTAGCCTAGTCGGGAGGGATTATTTTGTATAATGTTTAAGATAGGGCACGTATTATGGTCTGTTGCTATTTACAACTTCACTATAAGTTGTTATTGATGTGTTAATGACTAATGAGGTAATAATATTACTAATCACTACGATACGATAATTAAGTAGGTATTCATATTGAGTATACATAAAAACATATTTTTGGATGGCAGCTATAGCCGTTATAATATAACTTTAAGTCAGTACGATGCGTCAAAGCCCTCATTGAAGACACTGAAGTTGTTTCGCAGATTCATAAGTAAGGAAGATAATATTAAGATAAAATATTTCCCCTTATTATGTTCTTAGATCAGTTGAAGGCTTTAGTATCTGCCCAAGTTGAGACACCATTGCTGTTCCCTTTTATTTTTTGGTCACTAAAATACTCACTATTTACAATGACACTTCTATCACTTATTACCTTTATTGATCGTTTTAAAATAATAATTAGGGAAACTGCAAATTTTCCTCGCAAGACACAAAAATTAAACAATATTTTTTAGGAAAGTAAAATGGTATCCCAAACAAACAATCCTGAGTTCAGTTTCTCACCTACACCAAGAGGCAGATAATAATAATTAGCAAAGGTCTTGTCTATCACTTCACTTGGTTTTGCAACAACGGACAATACTATCGAAGCATCGTCATGGGTACTGCTCAGAAACAAAGCACCCATGCTCCAATAGAGCGTTGCATTGCAACAATTGACATGAGAAACTGGGAAGTACGGGGTATTGGAATAAAAGATTGGGAGTTGCAAAAGGCGCTTTTGGTTTTACTTGTAAATTAGTATCTGGCAGTTGAAGGTATAACCACTTGGCCTAGATATACTTGATAAGATGACAGAATCAGTTAATACATAAGTTACATCTGACGATATAATTCCATGTCAAAGAATCAGGCACATTTGAGAAATATCCGACACTAGGGCTTGCCAATCGATTACATCTGCATGTAGCCCATATATGAGAAATCAGTACTGTTCACGTATGAACTGCTGAATTTTTGACCTGAATATTAATATTAATCTAAAGCAAGTCTCATAAAGATGTAGATAAGTACCCAAAGTACCTACAATATATTCTTACAAATCCTGTTTATGCTTTGAAGTAATCAGAGGATAACGAAGTTCCATTAGATACTCTTCCGACCATTCCTAAAGAATCTTATGAAGATGTACAACCACCAAAAGCACAAGATAATCCAGTTCACGACACGTGTCGTTCCACGTACGTTAATTCGCGATAGTCGGCGCACGAGTCGGTTCTCACGGAGCCGCCGCCCGGGGGCAGAGCGCGCTCACGACTCACTGCAGATATAAAATTAATTTATCTATAAGTAATACGTCCATGTACTTAGATTATGAGACGGGAAGGTTTGTGGATGTAGGTGTTTTAACTTGAATTTTTTTTTGCTGTGGGTTTTGGTCAAGTTTTGGTTTGGTTCTCTAATTATGTTCATCTATTGGTATTATGTACATGTATATGTACTCATCTACTAAGCCTAATGATATTTCACGTTTCTGGTTTACTGTTTATTAGATTTTTTATTAGTAGTTTGTTCATGAACTGGGTTTTGATCCTTGTATGTCACTATACACTATTGGCCAATTTATTTTGTTATACTTCATGAGGTCGAGCAGAATAGAAGACTCTATTTGCGAGATCATAAAACACATCATTATCTTTTTTGAAACCGTTAAAATGGAAATAATATCATACAGAATTAAATATGTCATCTTATACAAAAATATGTATTCATTTTGATCTAACGACACGATCTTGATATCTCAACCAAATCCCGTTTCAACACACTTTCGCTTCGCCTTACATAATATTATTTCCAAGTCATTCTGTGTACGTCATTATTAATTCGTATAACTCTCCAGAATCTTTACTGACTTTGACAGCACGAAACCATAACAATTTTTCACCTTAAAATTTAATAGGAAAGCTAATACGGCCATAAACTTAGTTAGAAGCGGGACATTACTCAATATCAATAACTTAATTTCCTTAGCCATCAATCTTTAGATTGGACTGATATCAAGTTGAGTTTATCACAATTTTATTACCACATATGTCACTCCCACCGAAACTAAAACAATGTGGTCACACTAGTTTATATATTGTGTTGGTACTTTGGCTTTCTCCATGCTATCTCGTGATTTACCGACTCGCCAAACGTGTCTGGCACTTTTCGGTGGATTTTAGTTGAATTAGGTACTATCCATAAATTATTGCGATCGATTTGGTCGCCCTATGTTGTGAGTTCCATTTTAAATACCTATTTATTTTATTTCCATAATTTGGAGAGAAATGTGATGTATGTTATAATGATGTTTAGATTATTTAAATGCCATTTTCAACTTAGATTAACTTCCATAAACTATAGATAGCGTTAATTAAAAATGTAATTTTAATTTTTAATTAAATGTCGTTTAATTTTAATCGCTTACTTAATAAAGTATACTTTAACATAATTGAGTAGATATATCAATTTATTTTGAATACCCATTAGCACGGCATGATATCAGAAAGAAGTCACCAAACGACGATTATCATATCATGCGAGTAGCTTCTATCATCAAATCAACGGAACGAAAACCATAACAGACATGAAGCCATTATGGTCTATGGCCTCATAAGGTCTCATTGACACCATTACACCGCGGTACTTAAAGGTAAATTATTATTAGGTCAGGGGTCAAGTAACATATGTATAACTCGTACGCATGATGATGATAAAACAGCTAGAGTTTTGATTGAGTCAAGAAATACGGTTGGAGATAACATTTTTTGTATGTTTTTTTTTGATAATTTTACACCTCTGGGTGTGTTTAAAAATGGGAGTTTAATAGCATCAAGAGGTTTTGATGTGTCTTCACTTGTAACGTTTGAAAGTTCTCGATTTTCAGAAATAAAATTATACTACTACATATATACTAATATGAAATAATAAATATTTAATTATAATACTTTTGAGGAGGATGCCAATACTAGATTACATTCACCCAAAACAAAATTGATCAAGAAGAAGTGTCTGATTCTTACCGCATCACATTTCATAAGGGCCTGCCTATTTAAAATAGGGACTGTTGGGTTTGACTTTGACCAAGCTAATCTATATGAGAAATATCTCATGAGGGTAATGGGCTAATTATACACTTATACAACATGTGTAAGCAAGTAAGCAGTTTTATTTTGTTTCCTATCTATCATGGGTCATCATTTTGCTCTGAACAAAAGTTTACCTCCATCACTACACATTAGACCATGAGCTGAATCATCAACAGTCATAAACATCTCATACTCCTTACCTAGCCAGCCCCAACATCCATAGGTACCAACAATCCATTCATTATCTAATCACGATTCACTTTTACACCATCAGTGGGCCATAAAGCTATTCCTTCAAACACGATGGGTTAACAGCGTGTAATAGTCGCCATACTTCACAGGTACCGTCCAAAATTATCCGCTTAATCATAACGAGCTAGCTATTATTGCCCACGTTGCTTGATGGACCTCTATGTGCGATAGGAGGTAAATTAGATGGTCTAAGTGAAGAACAATTAGGATTGTCAGTTTTAGACCTCTTACGGAACAGACAACTGAAGTTGGTTTGTTTCTGTTAGTTGAGAATTGGTTTGTTGCTGTAGTTGTAACATAGTCCATTAAGTTTAAGCTGATTTAGTCTGAGAAACTGTTCTAAAATCCCCTGGACTGCCTTACAATTTCACGATCATAAACCAACAGACTCATCATCTCCCGAGTCTTTTACCAACTACGTAGGAGTTGGCTTCCATAAATCAGGCGAACAACAGAAAAACAAATGAATTAAAGTAAAATATTTTGACATGTTCAAATTGGGCTTGGTAATCGAGTTTAATTTTGGAATACCTAACCTATTTCACACCGAAAACCGTGTTAAAAGCAAAGTTCTCATCTCAAGAAAAATCAAGACCAAAGTCAAAATGATCTTATAACTTCCACCACACATTGGTTATGCAACGCGTGGCATCGTGCGTGACCGCCGCGTCGCGCCCACTCGTCGCACGCGCTCAATTTGCATTCAGATACGATGCTCAGCTTACAGCTGTGCGGCTGTACTCTCGATAACTGTAGGAAATTGATTGCTGATTGTAATGGGGAGTATCCGTTAGGTTATCTAGTCATTTCTTAAAAGACTGAATGGGAGACATTAAAGTAATTTCGATTCCTTAGCCTAGTCTGCCATAATACATGCTATCGTCTTGCAGTCGAACTTTCAATCAGATTTATCTTGTAATAAAGGGAAAATAAAAAAATAATTAATTCAACAGGATCCGTTTAAGTGTGGTTGTAAAAACTAGGGATTAATGTTATAAACCTTACACCATTCATAGCCCGTTCAAACTGACAGTATTTTTAACAAATGCTCATAAAAACGAGCTGCACAGAATTAATATTGTGCAAAACCCATTCAAATTCTTAAACAAACTATTAACCTTTCTATACGTCTAACAGCCATAACCAATAAGTTCTTAACCTATCTACAAAATATCTGTAAAAGGCAATATAAATACGAATAAAGATAAAGTGAACACGCATCTCTAATCTTGCTTCGATACGGACGAACATTAGTTGGTACAACTTTACTGTATGTTTCTACCTCTATATGTTGTTTAAGAAAGAGATGTTCTGTTCCTAATTTATCGTGTGTCTGTATGTCTGTTTCCTTGACTTATGTACTAAGACTTCTAATGAGGTGTGACTGACGTTTAGTATTTCGCGGTTGTCTTAGCTTAATGTTCTTGTTTAGAATCAAATAGATTTCGTCTGTCAACTCTTGAATTGGCTAACAGCTAATTTATTTATTTTGCCAAGTCATTTAGGTATCTTTGTAAAACTGTACTAGAAGTTGAAAGAAAGTATATTTAATTTTTAAACGTAATGTAATTAACGTCAAATAATCACTTTTGACCTAAGCAGTTACAATTTCATGAGCAAATAAGACTAACTTAAGTAGGTAGAGGTAAAACTATGTGATTTCTAGATAGGTAGATGAAGGGCAGATATACATTTTTGTTAGGGGTAATTAAACGTATGGTTTATACAGTCACATTATTGTAGAAATTCCTAATTATGTAAACAATGAAAACAACATAGTATCTTCCCTCAAAGAAACTTCTCACCATCTTAATTAGCACTGCAAAATAGCTTCTATACGTCTAATCCCTGTCTCTCTATAGTTCTAAACACTATTCGTCTATCCCTTCTATAGTTCTAAAGACTATTCTGAACTCCATAATTTCAAAATCAATAAACACATTTTAACCCCATTCATCTAAACCTCAGTAACAAACAGATTTGCACCAAACTATTGCAGTCTGAACACTCGTAATCTAACCAAAGGTCTCAAGTTTTGGTTTGAAAGTCGACCTCCGACCTGCATGCGCTTAAATTATTGCAAATAACCGGTTCCTACATATTTCGAGTCCCAAGCCTTTGGGTACTTATATTTATGTTCTCTCTTGCTTCGAAATACGGGTTTAGAAAGAGCTGGTGAATCAAAATATCGTTTGGATTCAAAATATCCGCTTGGTAACATCGGAACTATTTTGGTTCGGGAAGTTTAGTTAAATTATCTAGTTTTATGTGCTTAGAGATTGACATCTGAACAGGTGAACGCAATAAATTTATTAGTAG
Organism: Helicoverpa zea x Helicoverpa armigera; assembly: GCA_033682625.1. Taxonomy (NCBI): domain Eukaryota; kingdom Metazoa; phylum Arthropoda; class Insecta; order Lepidoptera; family Noctuidae; genus Helicoverpa; species Helicoverpa zea x Helicoverpa armigera. The sequence goes on along the minus strand of JAWIIS010000044.1, from coordinate 4,200,400 downwards.
CATAGACCTATGTTAAGTATAAATTATGGTATCTACAGCAAAACGCACTCATTTGGCGTGTCAATTTAGCCAGTTTTGGATATGTGCTCTCAGGCAGAAAATAGACTTTACCCAATAAAAAATAGGTGCGTTTCATTCACGTATATCTTTGACTTTTAAAAATATTATGTGGGTTTTTCTATGCCACCGAAATGGAAAGTAATTAAAATAATAATTTATATCAACGGTAACACATAAGGACACAAAGTATTAAAAACAATGATTGTATCTTCTAATTTTATTGTTATTTTTAACGACGTATAGAATTTCACAACTAAGAATACAGTTCAATATTCTTTGCAACCTACTACGAATAGATTAGCGAGATATATTCTGAACAATAAAAGATTTCGAATGGCACGTGAAATACATGAAATCATATGAAATACATTTATAATTTGGAATGAGCTTTATGAAAATACTATGACAGAAGTTGATATTTTTTTGAATTTTCAAACTGAAAACTGTCTTGATAAAATGCCTGTTTCTAATCAGAAAGATGATAAACCGATAAATAACAGAAAAAGATTATTTTCCACAACAAAAGCTGGAAAGTTTAATGTTACCAAAAATATTTGGAAAAAGAAATCAAACATGTTATACTATCACGTTGCAAAATATTTAGTGTTTACACAATACGGGCCTGCGTAAATATTATTTTAAAGGCTAAATTCCGTGAATTAGCCGTGCTCAAACATTTTTACCGGTAAATGTGCCCAGACTGTTCAGTGTTCACGGCTATAATGTTTTATGAGGACTTCAGTGTTTTACGATTGTCACATTTAATTATTTCATTGGCGGCAATTAAAGTTTGGAGGAAAGCGATTTTTTATATTTTACAGCTGCATTTGAGTAAATAAAAGCTCGAATCACTGTATTTTTTATACCACACACGATTTCTGTGTAGTGATGTGAAATTATGTGTAATTATGGAACTATCGATTTTTTGGATTAATTACTTGACTACCCAAATATTTGTCTTACAATTTTGTAACAGGTTATCCACAAATTGGCGTGCACAAAAAATGTTACTGACCATTCAGTTTTTAGTATTGGAGATTTTGCCGAAGAAATATTTATATCCAACTTGACGTTATGACATCACATACCAACGTCTTTAGACACGCATTTTGCTAGTTTTTTTTTCTTTTGTGGTTTCAGGCATTATTACTTATAAAAATTTAATCTTTGGTCCATCCTGCCACGAGACTCTCATTCATTGCGGGCTAGAATTTTTAAATGTCTGCAGTGTTTTTTGGTTGCTTACTTTTGATATTTTGAACCTCTACTTAACTATTAACATTGGTAATTAACATTATCCTTTCTGTATTTATTACTTGAAATCATTAATATATTTAGGTATATTTTTTGTAAGCAGGTATAATCCGTACATACAAGGTTTATAGTAAAAATATTACAAACTCGTATGACTCAAATATTGAGTCGTCATAAAAATAAGTTATTTAATTCGTATAATTGTTAGACATGGATACAACTTTATAAAATGTTTTTATTTATCACCACGTCTATAAATAATGTTTCAATTAAAACCTAGCCGAACTATCGACAAGAAACGCAACATTTCATCGACAATCAGACAACATCAGAACAACACAATAATTCTTACCGGATTGCCCATAAAATGTACGGTTCGTAAATTTGACGGGAGCACGTGCGTCAATATCGATAGGCACTTATATCGATGTTTTTTACTGTCAGCACTAAATTCGATCGATATCCTTTTGGGAATCCGGATTTATCGACAGCACTACGTCTTTGGCCCGCAATTTATTAGTATGAGCATTAACGAAAATGATTTGGCTTTAATTAGTAATTTATTATTGGAGAAGATAAAACTAATTGGTGGTGTTTAATAATTTAGTAATGATTTGGAATGAGTCAAATAAAAATGTTATAGAGTCGCAAATCTTGCTCACTCCCACGTAATAAGAGCTTATGGAGCAAAACTCTGAGTTATATTCTGTCTAAATAGTGTAATTTTACAATTATAGTGTTGTAGACGATAATTTATATTTGTACTGTTTTAGTAAACTGTAGGAATTGATTTGTGTGCTGTTGTGTGCTTGCTTAGGTTTCATTAATCGTTTGTTTAGTTATGGTGTAGACTTAGTTTATTTTATTATGGAAATCATGACTTCATTTACACACGAAATTTTACTTTTAAAGGAGCTTCCTCGTTTTTTCACGATGTATAAATAAATCTACAACCTAATTTGTAACAATTTATAAAGTAACACAGCGCACCTGAACCTAGACTTGTCAATTAGAAACATACATTTTCCATTCCTTTCAATATTTTAACGACACCAGCAAATATACCGCTCATTAAACCATTGCATTGCAAGAGATATATTTACATACTTATTTAACCCTAAATTGGCAACATTAATCGCAGTAATAAACGCCATACGAATAATTTAAACTGTTATACTCAGAAGCGTAGTTCAATAATTGCTGCATTACAAAGTTCAGGTGAAACCAATCTAAGATTTATATTACATTGTTTCGCATAGATTAAAATACGATTTAGTATACCCCGCGCGGCGGTGGGTTAAGATTTTATAGTGCTGATAATACCTCTTTTGGATTGCAGGAACTTAGCTGTTTATAGTGAATTCTAACTGTGCTTAGAATTATAGAAACGGGTGATGGGAATTTTCAGTTGCAGCAAATTCTTGAATAAAAATACTTCTAATTTCAAATAGTAGGTATTGCTTGAAATTAGTAAAACTTTAACTTAGCAGTGGTTTGACCGTTTGTTGCTGACCTGCTTAATTTTAGCCTCGAAATAACGTATGACTAGAACTTACAAAAACAGTTTGAAACAACAAGTGTTCAAGTTTCAAGTGTGCTTACAACCCTTATTTAGAATATTTCTGCACAGCATATAATTCGCAAAGTAGTAATAATGATGTATATCTAGAACCACACTCACTTTTCCACCCAATCACCAATAACTAACTCTCACTATAATAACTTCAGCAAATTGAACTGGTAGTGCCCACTTACTGGCATCCTCGGATCATTAATAACATCCTTACCAGTCCAGCAATGCAATTACCAGTATCCGTTTTCGTACAAATTGACACGGTTACAAATTGCTCGGTATTAATCACTCTATACGACTCCCGAGTCGAACACTCGGAGCTCAGCGAACGAACGGACAAACGGACAAATAACGCAGTGCGCTAATCTAATTACTTAGCACAATGTCTTATTTGTAAGTTTTTGTTGCGCAATTAAACGCGGCTTCGTTCCGCGTGTAAACAGAGATCGGCGCGGGCGCACCGATTTGTTACAAAAGCGATGCAATTTTGCACCTTTATTTATTGATTCGTATTGAATTGAGTTAACGTTGTTAATTAATTTGATTTGTTCTTTAATGCTGGAGAGTGAAATGTTAATTAGGTACTTGTCAAGCCAGTCAGTGAGTTTTATATTCTTGTTTGAAATAAATGAAGCGGCGATACCGGCGTTTTGGATCATCGAGCAGGGAAGTGAAATAATAAAACTACTAGAATATAATTATAAAAAAACATGTCGTTAGTCATCTATTCAATTAACTAAAACAGAAGACAGCCAAATACATCAGATCATACTTAATTCCCATTTATTTTATTCAGTTTTCATTTTCCATATTCAGTCTCCAATATTTATCTAAAAATACCAGTCAAGCACAATCATTTTTTCACCAAAAAAAAACTCCACTTATTATTTCATATTTTCTGACCAAAAATAAAAATAAAGTCAAGCGCAGATCGTTCGTAGATTGGTCTGCGCGTGCGTTTATACCGTGGCAACAATTAAGGCGATTAGCACGCGTCATTTGATCAAAACATGTCGACTCGTCAGTTGAATGGTTTTGTAATAGCTATAGACTTGGTAAATATAGGTATGTTATGGGGATAGGTAAAAAATGGTTGAAAAAGTTTTTAGGTAATGGAAAAGGATTTGGGGTTCCGTCAGTATGAAGAATTATAACAGTTGATTAGTGTTTGTAAAAAAAATAATATAGGCTCTACTAAATTCTTATTATTTCGATTATTGTAGGTACTTATCTATTATTTCAATTATTCTCTTACGTTACTTGAATTAGGAACCAGGAAAGATATCGTGCCACTTATTATAGAAACGCTTTGACTTGGTAGCTTACAAAGTGTTTCTTTTTCTTACAAAGTGCTTTTTTTAGCTTACAAAGTGCTTCTTTTTCTCTATGCGCTACTTAACGATTATTTTGACGTTATAGAAATAAGTATTTATATTATAATTTCGAACTTTTTTCTATTTAAATAGACCTTAATAACTTCTAAGATAATGCAAGACATTCCTGTTGCAATATCAAGCAGCACAGCAAGGAGTGTGCCTTAATTTGTACCACAGAGGTCTAAAACCCATTTGAACCCAACGTCTTAAACGTATCTCACGCCGAACCTTCCTCACTCAAGCTAATAATTGTCTGGAAGATCGAGTTGCCTACGCAAAATCTATTAAACAAGTAAGCGTGATTGCACAAAATCAATTATATACAACATTCCCATTTAGTTTTATACTCCAAAACGACATTCAAAAATCACACTTATCACGATTAAATAAAGTCTAAAATTCAAAAGCCGAGTAAACAAAGCATGTAGCTGGTCGAATTCGTTAATTTAATCGCTGTGTGTTGTTTCAATTCCTACTTAAAATTATTCAATTGCTTCAAGGTAATTATAGTTGAGTTACGATTGAAATCTACACGGTTTTAGCTCGAGAAGTGTCAATGCATTAATTGTTGTGAATTGTTTAAGTCATCAGTCAGGTGTGTTGTGACTCCGGCTATATTTAAACCCATTGACTGGAATGCTTCAATATTTCTAAGTGTATTTGATTATAATCCTAAGATATCTTATATGTAAGCAGGTACTACAATAAAAAATATATTTAAGTAATTATTTATTTATTTACATTAAATAATATTTTAAAATTTCTAAAACAATGCTATTGCTTTATTCGCCTACTTTTACGTTGATACCGAAAATTAGTGAACGTAAAATGATACTAATAAAGTGAAAAAAAGAACATAAGGATCATGGGATATATGTAAAATGTATAACATAACATATTAAGCTATAAATATGATCTTACACAAGACAATTTACTTAAAGAGTACTGACAGAAAATTCCAGAATAGACACAAAAAGACGTTAAACAAAAAAGCGCCTCCAAAATTAATTACATGCACATCACATTGATTTATTATCATTAAAATATCATAATGGTATCGGCCACAATATAAAAAGTACGCTAAAGCACGTTTAACCCAAGATATTATTAATGGCATTATTCAAATTCCTTTATTAGATTAACAGTGGGAGCCCTACTGTGTGGAGAATGCAAAATGTATGAACTCCTTGTTTTAATAAGCGTATGTATTATTTTAAATGAAATATTACTTCGAAATAAACGTAAAACTGTAGACTTTGAGAATTACTTGCGCATTACGTTGTTTTATGATTACGGGTAGGTTTTAATCTGGTTTGTAAATTAATTGTTAGTTTGTACCTGTTTTCTTTTAATCTGTTTGGTGTTTTGCTATTCTTTGTTTTACTTCTGTTTAAAATAAAATTATACACGTCTTAAATATGCCCCATATGTGCTTATTTCTGCTGGTCGTGGTGGCCTAGTGGGTAAAGGACCAACCTCAAGTATGAGGGCGCGGGTTCGATCCCAGGTCAGGCAAGTACCAATGCAACTTTTCTAAGTTTGTATGTACTTTCTAAGTATACCTTAGACACCATTGACTGTATTTCGGATGGCACGTTAAACTGTAGGTCCCGGCTGTCATTGAACATCCTTGGCAGTCGTTACGGGTAGTCAGAAGCCAGTAAGTCTGACACCAGTCTAACCAAGGGGTATCGGGTTGCCCGGGTAACTGGGTTGAGGAGGTCAGATAGGCAGTCGCTTCTTGTAAAGCACTGGTACTCAGCTGAATCCGGTTAGACTGGAAGCCGACCCCAACATGATTGGGAAAAGGCTCGGAGGATGATATGTGCTTATTTCTGCTCTACATTTGTTAATTGATGTCAGTTTTCATTGTAATAGGTAATATGCATAAAAAAATCTATTTTCGTCATGCAAATCAATCTGAAGAATAAAAAAGCAAGCAATGTACGACTATATTATGGATACAATCATTCAAAACATATGCATACGAAGAAGACATTGGAACAAAAGTACAATCAACACGCAACATTGTAAACTCGCATGTTACAAAAAACTTATTAAACTTGACTGACAATAAACAAAATACCTCATATTTCAGCAAATATTCAGCGAAATACTTCACAGCTGGTATTAAAAATATACTTAATATACTGAGACAATAAACTTTACCGCTACTGGCCCATAAAACACTATATTTACGCCAGAAAGATGTACGATTCACCACAGTCAAAATAAACTCTTAATATTTTATATTAAGTATAGCCGTCATTGCTTCCACCACATACGGTGAAATCATGACTTAAACCAATAAACATGAAATATCATGTGATCGTGAGACGCATGCGTGATTTCGACTTTCGTGTTACACAAAAATAGCTACACGCAACCAATATTGAACGTTTAACAAAACATAGATAAATTGTTTAGTACACCTTTGTTGTTGAAAACGTAGAAGATGTAATACATGCATCATCGATGACTACTGAGGTCACAAGGGCAAGGAATGTCAGTAAGACAGTCAAGAAGCCGTAGGTAGTAAGCCTGATAGATGAGGATATTGAAACAAGGTCCCAAGATCAGAAAGTGTTGCAAAATTTTATACATACACAATTTACAATGATTAGTTTTAAAATTTCCATTGAAATAAATTCTACATTGGTAGATTAAAAGAATGTACTTAAGACAAGTAATGTCAAAACTTTCCATTAATATACTTAACCGTAAAACGTGTAGCTTATAGGCATATCAACATTGTTTGATCCGATTGATAAGTAGATGTCGTTAGTCATGAATACGGTTCCCATGCCTACAACAACACAAAATGCAGGTTGGTAAAAAAACTACAAAGTTAAGATGTGGATAGATCTTACCAAAAACGGATTACAAATTGACACCATTGTTGATCACATCGAGTGACGGTGCAGTGACGATTTGATTTTTAAAACCAAATCCACAGTCTTGGTTGACAGTAATCACGTTACAACAATAATAAAACGGGGCTTACGGTCAACGCATTTCGATATCAGAGACACGATCTACTGCGTTCCATTTGTCAGGTGACTCAGCATTGTCGTTGACATGACGCTCTCAAAATGCAAATTTTCGAAAAACCGAACAATATAAATCTCGATCGGTCGATCTCGATTCGGTATCGTCTTGTCCCGCCAAGCAATTGAATTCAGTCGATCACTAATCGATGTCTTGTCCGTGATAGGCGCGGTCGGGGGCCGCGGCAGCAGGGTGCCGACTTACCACACAATCCATCGTTAACTTCTTTCTTTCTTTCATTATCGTCATCACTTACAATATCAACCCTACACGCATCTCTTTTAAAGTTCATAATATTTAATTCGATATTAAATAATGTATCTTTTTGTAAGTAATTTTCTACCGCATCTTCGTCAGCACGGCTGGCATAGTCATCGGCAATAAACACCGTATTATATTATTGTTAGAACATAAATTACAGTGCACGTGTTCTGGACTTGGATCATTTCGGAATTGTGTTTCGAATTTAACCTCATTACCTATCTTAATAAAGGATTTGCCCTTTCGCGCCGGCTAATCACAAATGAGCATGTAAAGTCTGTAAATTATGTTGCATTGAGTTCATATTACTGTTTTTTACTTATTGAACCAGAGGTTGGTTATTCATAATTAGCCCCCCTCGACGTTTATTACTTCTGTACGAGTAAATGAATGTGTGCAGTTCTTGATTTGAATGGTTTGTTACCTTTTATGCGTCCATGTCTATCAAATCGTTCTTTGTTGCAACTGACGTTTTATTCAAAGGGGTCGGTGTTATTTGTGGTATCATAATGGGTTTCAATCAGATACCATTTATCATTGTTTGCTAAAAATTTATCGGCGTAATAATTTACAAATTCATCACCATAATCCATTTTAGGTTTGTACCTGTTTCCTTTTTGTTTTCCGCTGGGTTATAGCTATTGAGATTCATAGTGTGCAGCATGCTCTAGTTGGTGTAGAATGATAGTCATCCATATTTCTCGGGTCCATATATAAAGTGTGGAAGGTTCGGCTGATGACGAGTGCAACAGTGGAGCAGGGCCGCGCTCGTGGTCGCCCCCCGCCGCCGCGCGCCAGGGGCCGAGCCAGCCCGCCGAACTAAATCAAATAATGACTAATCGATTCTCTCTTATATTGCACAGTAGGTACACGTCAAACGTTATTCCCTTTAATTTTTAATATTTAAGCGTTTTTGTTCTGTTTGCATAAATCCGAATTCGTTATAGACAATGCAATGATTGATTCGTTTTAATAATGCTTTGGCGGTTGATTGATGTTTATTAGTTCAGTAGTCGGAGTTTTGGGAATCATTAGATGAGAACTGTGTCTTATGAAGAGTAATGATGGAATCGCTTTCGGTACTCAACTTAATTCGAGGTTTGACCGTTTGTTATTTATGATTGGGCCCATGTGTAGTTACTCACACTACATTGATATCATAAGTCGAATGCCTATCATCGTTGGAATCTTTGATCGCGTCTGTTAAAATGTTGTCTTCATTCCTTTTCGTTATTTGAAACACGTGTCTATTAATTTGATTCTCCGTCGAATACCTTCATGTTTTTTTTTTTTAATTCTGTAAGATAAGAATAATTTTAATTACGAATTTACACATCTTTATAATTTGTCCATTTTATTTCCAATGAGCATACTTTTCCAAAAATTTTATGCATTCAAACTACTTCAAAAATTACGTAGATAATAAACCTACTACTAACTACTAACAACTACATAAGTAGAACCACTGTTAGTAGTATTTCATTTATATGATTTTACTTATCCTGAATAAACATTTCTTCTTTTTATTTATTGAATGAAACAGCATTGTAATACAAACATTTTGTTCAATTATTTCATCTATTCGTGACTACAAGCTCAACGATAATTTCATATTGTGTGACTAGCGCCCACGCGAATCGTTCACACTGGATTAACAGGTTATATTGTTATCTTTAATTTTTTTCTCATTTGCTCTTAAATATTAAACGGTCAATTATTTTTATTTGTAGAATAGACAATTTTATGATTCTTAACCATGAATTTTGGTCGCGTGGCTTTAAGGTTTTGTTCAATCGAACCTATGTCGTGATCGCGTGATTGTAGGTACAATTATTTGCATACCGGATCTTTGAAAATTGCCGATCAAAGTTCCGGATTGCTGGTAGTGTAAGGTCAGTCATCTCTAGTTATTAACGTTTAGTGACGTCATCGTTTTTGAGCTGCTGAGCTCTTAATTGTTCGCCCTCATCATCATCCTTCGAGCCTTTTTCCCAACCATGTTGGGGTCGGCTTTTCAGAAATGTCTTGCTTGAATTACTTCTACATAGCCATATTATGTATCAACGATAGTGTGTATCTTGGCGCCACTTAATAGCTTAACTTTCTTAAAACTAATCCCATTTCTCTACGATCCATTTTCTTCACAGTATGATAACTGCACTATATTACTATTCAAATATCATAAAATCTATATTCATAGAAAAACGTGTAGATGTTACGACTTTATTTCAAACTGCTGTTAACGTAAATGTCGTCAATTGAATATTGTTTATGAATATAAGTTTTGGTGGCTGTAGCCGTTTCAAATTATATTATGGAAGAATATAAATAGGTACAGAAAGTGAGAGAAAACATATCGCACCCTTAGAATGAAAGTGACCGAATCCAAAAAATGCAATTTGTGGGAAATGAGCAAAATCGTCATCAAAAAATTATATTACTGAATACATCTTAATATATCTCTTCCGTTTTTAATGGCTTACTATTGATTTTTACCAGATTTGTGGATTAGCCTTTTGAGATCAGAATGACAATGCAAATTTATGTTTATAGTATTTTTTTATATATATTTTAACATAAAATATAAAGTAGTTTCAAATTAAGTCACTTTATTTCAAAATTATGTTTGCCATTCTATGTTTTTTTAAGAATTAAGTCTGTTTATGACACATATTGGAAATAATTCCGTAGACACATTAAATAATAGGACACTGTCATACTGAAAGTTATTTGGACATAGGGTATTAAATTAAAATGCAATGTTATAAAATCTGAATGTATTTATTTATTTCAGTCTTAATAACATTTATTCAAGTTACTGATTCGTTGTCAGTAATTGAGAAAACAAAATCTACGGGACCTTTGCTTGTGTTTGTGAATAAAATAACAGAATGTATCCAAATGAGCAGGCAATGTCTATTAACCTCCTGCTTCTATTGTGGAGCCTTAATGTGGCTATAAGTAGAACAGAGGATCAAATTCCTACTCAAGTCTGCACAAAATAACAAATCACTTCTGCAATGAAACCTTTAGTGGCAGAAAAGTGATAAATATATCTTTTAAACAGTTCCGTTAAAAAGTCTACAATTAGAGTCTTTATGCAGTTCTAACGCGTACATCAGCGGCAATAGAAACCTTTTAGCAGCTTTAACCTTTAAACATAATTGTTTGAACTCTCTTTTAAAGATGTAGGCTGCAAATGGGTTGTAGAATGATCTCTTGTAAAACCCAGAGTGACATTTGGTTCAGTTACTGCTGCCTTTAGTGATATTTACAGCTATGAGCAGCTACGGAAGCAATAGTAGAACTTAAAGATACTTTCGGAACCCCTAAAGCACTACTGTACAACTAACAGTTGCCAAATAGGCTGCTATTTCCACTAGTGTGCTAGTTGGGATGGTTCTACTAGTTGGTTAGACCACTGCGTAGTGACAGACGCGGCGTGGAACACTGTTAGAGACGCTAGTGTGCTCTATGACGTGTCATGGTCGGACCATTTACCTCTAATTATAAAGTGTGATCTTAAGTTATTAAGGCCAAAATTTGCACCTGCACTTCCTAAATGTAACAAAGTAACAAAGACTGAGTTATATAGCAATTATTGTAATGATCTCTTGAAAAATGTAGACTTTCCTTTAGAATTTACTGAATGTAGTAAAACCACATGTAGAATTAAGAAACATGAAACTATTTTAGGCAATATTTATGCGGAAATTGTGCGTATACTCTGTGAAGATCGCAAGTAACTGTAGGAACGGATTACAGCGCAAAAAGAGTTACATAACGGGCTGGAATAAGCATGTGAAGGACGCACACAGACAGGCTCGGATTTTCAAACCTGACGTTGTTTGGTAGACCGAAAAATGGTGATTTATATGAAAAAATGGTGGAAAGTAGAAAGGTTTTTAAAAGTAAATTGAAATGGTGCCAAAATAATAAGGACCAAATAAAAATGGACATCATTGCAAGTCATCATGACGCAAAGAATTTTGGTAGTTTTTGGAAAGCCACGAACAGGTTGAATTAGAGGTCGGGTCTGCCTGTGAGTATTGATGGCCTTAGTGATCCTGGTGATATCGCCAACCTATTTAGTAGAACCTTTAGGGTTGGGTCTCCCCTGGGTACGTCATCTGGTGGGCTGGAGGTGGTGAGGGGGTCTGAAGACATGCCTATTAGGTTTACGGGAGGTAGCTACTGTCATACGCAACTTAAAGAGAGGCAAGTCGCCGGGTCATGACAGCCTAAGTATAGAGCATTTGCTGCATGCTGGTAAGCACTTACCGCGAGTGCTAGCAATGTTTTTTGGCTTGTGCCTGAGTCACTCGTATCTTCCAGCGGATTTACTTAAAACTATTGTTGTGTCTATTGTTAAGAATAAAACTGGAGATGCGAGTGAAAAGAGCAACTACAGGCCTATATCCCTGGCTACCATCATTGCAAAGGTGTTGGACAGTCTGATTGACCAGCAGCTGGATAATTACTTAATACTTAACGATGCCCAGTTTGGTTTTAAGCCAATCTTATCCAGGGAAACAGCTATACTATGCCTCAAACAGACTGTTCAATACTATACAAGTAGGAAAACACCTGTATATGCATGTTTTCTGGACCTCTCCGAGGCTTTCGACCTCGTATCTTACGACTGCCTATGGAGAAAATTGTGGTGAAAATGGAGAAAATATCAAGAACTTCCAAAGCGATATCATTAGGATGCTAAAGTATTGGTATAAAAACCAATACAATTATGTTAAGTGGGCGGGTGTCCTGTCGGATGCATACGGGTTGGAGTGCGGTAAAACGGTGTAGGAAAAAAGCCACATCAGGTTAATAAAATCTTATCATAACGTGTTTCAAATTAAGGTGAGAATCGATCAATAAATTGTAGAAATTCACAGATCTGAATACACTGATGTGTGGCTCTGTGTACCTAAATATCTTAACATACCACACAACTTTAATATTATAGGGGCATATTCCAAAAAAATTACAACTTAAACTTTTTAATTTTAGTAATAAACAGGTTCAATATTAAGAATAACAAAAATAATGAATATGCCTTTAGTCATAGACAGGCCTATTATTATAAGTGTCGTTTGTCTTTTATGATTATTTTTTACTAAATAGACCTAATCCTTAAAAGGTCACTGAATACTACCTACATATTTTGTTCTATAAAGACGTATTAATCAAAATGTCACTTTATGACAAAAAATATTGTGTAACTTACCGTGGCAGTATTCGCGATAAACGGACACTTTTTGAGATTCGCCGATGTTTTACATGTTCACTCGCAAGCGCATCTGACGTAATACTAGTTCTGGCACTTTCACACAATATGCGTAAACGAATAGCGGAACGAGTGAAAGAGACCGAAATAAGCGTAGTCTCTGTTATGGTTAGAAATAGGTCTCTTTTTATTTACAGGGTTATAGATTATGCTTTTTAAGGTCAGTTTATTGTAAAAACGAGAATTACAAGAATTTTGAATTAAGTCACTTTCATTCTAAGGGTGCGATATATTATTATATAGAGACGAAACAAAAGACAAACGTGGGCTTATAGTTTTAATTTCTAAATAAACAAAAGAGGTTCTTTTACTATAAATACAACAGGTAGTATCATAACATAATAATGAATAAATTCTCACAGTGAATAAAAATACCACTTGTTAAATAAAAAATAACCTATAACTTGGTCATGTTTATTATTTTCAAAGAACTACTCAAGAATTCATGCAATGTCTGCCAAATTGATCGCAATGCAGTTAGAACAACATGGTCCCTGAATGCGATGTGTACAAATAAATTTGTGTGAAAATACTGAAAGGTATTAACAGGAAAATCTTCAACTAGGAAATCTAGACTTTAAGCAGTGTGTATAAAGTTCAGATTGCGGTGTTAGAGTGAAGTTCTAAAGCATTTTTCAAAGCGTGGCTAGTGATGCGAATCAGAATGTTCGCCGCAAGTTTGTACGGGAGTCGAGTGCAGGTGACAAATAGTCACGCCATACTGGAAAAGGTCGGGGGCGATGCGACACGTCGATGTTTTTATTTGTTTAAGTCGATGACTTAATATTAGTGGGGGGATTTATCGATAGTTTTATTAATTGTAGAAGGAACATTACTAGTTGTGTAAATAATTGGAAGATAGCATTATTATTACATCTCAAGGGGCTTGGAAGAAAATGCTTGACCTAAAAATGAAGGTATAAAAATCTAAGATACTTTTTTATTTTCTAATAGTTCAGCATGAATGCAACATAAGATATGTCATAGAAACAGCACTTGAGAAGTACTTATAGAAGTATCGACAAATCTAAAACAAAACATCGATAAAACCCCATAAGGTGCAAAAATTTCCCTCATCCCTAGTTTTATAGATTCATATCTCTTAAATGTATGCAGTCAGCAGCGTATAATTCAGGATTACAAATTGTTTGTTTTAGGGAGAGACACCAAATGTATTGGCCAGATTTCAACTTAAAAGCCTGGCGATAAATATAAAAAATCCGATGAGGTATTGCAAGCAAAAGATTGTGGTTTTGCCTCGCGACATTTTTCTTGTTTGCCTGACAAAGGGTTTTTAGTCAATGTTTGCTGACAATGTTAGTTTTGCTTTTGTAAATGACTTTGAGGTAATTATGTGTCGTTTAATCCTTTGTTAAGATACAATGATGAATTTCGCAAGTTTTTTTTTGTATTTTTTTTTTGTTTGGTTATCGAAAGGGTCTCGTTAGTACGTGATTGTATGAGTATGAGTGGCGCTACTGCTTTTGAAAATGTTTTTTGGTGATTTCATACACGTTGGATTATTGAATCGGAATTTATTGATTTTAAGTGTCTGAGGAGATCTAAGGGGGAGGCCTATGTTCAGCAGTGGACGTCCTATGGCTGAGATGATGATGATGATGATGAAGTGTACCATTAACTGTATGCAAAATAAATATAAACCAGCGAAGTTCTTGAATTATTAATTGCAATTATTTTGTTCTTATATCTGTCTTTGACCGTCTCTTGATCCCATGTCCCAAAGAAAATAAATTCATGATAGGTATATTGATAAGCTATTTTGTTTCTATTTGTCACCGATGAATAACAAAAAAAAAACACATATTCTATGCTATGGCGTCAAGAAAAACTTATAAATAAAACGTTAATAATATCTATCAAAGACACATCGTTTACATAACATATCATAATAGAAGTTAATAAAATATTCCCTAACATATAACATAAAAAGTTTACACTCAATAAATAACTTAGACGCGTTTTAAACGACAGATGCCTTTTCACGATAACATGTCATTTCAAATATAAAAATATATAATAATAACAATATATTAGAGTCTATTGACAGAGTTATAGCAAATTATGACCATTTATGCGCAAAATTTGTTCCAAAGATATTATGATGGAATGTTAGAAAATGTTTACTTTTTATGTTTACATATTAGACTTGTTACTCTTTGACGAAGCTTTTACCTACTAAATAAAATCAAAGTCTCTTATCTCTTTATTGTGTGGTCATAGGTTACTAAGGTCTTAGTACATAATATTATTAGGAATACTATGAAATGATTAGCAAAGCATCGTATTGCAAAAGGTTTAAGAAATAATGGCAGGTTATTTGAGCATTGATAAAATTGAAAGGTAAAAGAATGGAGCATTGATAAAAAATATAAGCACCTATAATTATACATATAAAAAATATAACAATGAAAAAATACCTAAACTAAGTACCAACTTACCTATAACTTTTCTCATTGATGTCTGTCGACAAGTTCTGAAGCAAACTTATCTAATATTACCTGACAGATTGATTTGTTTTTCAAACGAAGATTGATCAATGGTCAAATTAGACATGACGTGATCAGTGCTGGACGTAAAATGTTTTAATATACTCGTAAATCTTTTTGAACTATGAATATGTAATGTATGAGTCTGAGTTCAATAGACAATAAGTATATTTTATTTTAGTGTACATACAGTTGTAAATATTTGCTGGATTTAAGATGGTGTCAATAAAATGTGAAAAAAGAATATACCATGTAAAAACACTCCTTTTAGGTACTAGACGTGCATAAATAGACATTTGATTAAGATCTACGGTGAAAAAAAGTAATAATCATGGAAAATACCTAAGCTGCGAGCATCAAAAAATTGTCAAAAAAATGAAAAATAAGAATCAAACATAAAAACAATATTTAAACAGAATACTGTAAACTTAAGGTTGACAATGAAATTAAAAATAGGTATACCTCTTAAAAAGAAATCATCAAGAACAATACCTATTACAAGACAACCTGTCAAACATAATTTCAATCTAACTAGTGTTCCTATCACACTTCAAGATGAAGATACAAGTTATCCTCAAAAAGACAGGAAAGCATCGCTCCGTACGCCGAACGGTCAAAGTTGAGTGGTTGAACTCGAGTGACCTCGCAAATCCGTTACCTATGTGACTCAGGGATCAGGGGCTAGGCAGCGGTCCAGCTCAATATCGATTTCAAAGAAATTCCATGTGTTAAGTGTGGGTACTATTGTGGGAATATTTTTTGTATAGGTAATCACTGTCTTAGAAAGGTAAGGAAAACTTAGAATAAAAATCTAATAACAGTATTTAATAAAGATGTGGAAGTAATTGAAAGAGAAAATGAAATAAATAAAGATGGAAGTTTAGCAAATGGCAGTAAAGCTAGGCTTTTACAAGATAATGTCTTTCATAGTCATAGCTAAGCAGTTGAGAAAATGAATGGAACAAGTTTCAAAGATACAAATAAATCAGCCGCGCCTACAAAAGGTACTTATCGATATAATGAACTAAAACAAGACAACATTGGCCTCAAAATAGGAGCTCCATTTCATAATAGTGATGGTATTCAAATTATTTAGCAGGTTTTAAGTTATCGATAGATTAGCCGCACCTACTTGCTCAGTGTCTTAACACTCTTAAACCAGATGACTTTGGCCTCAAAGAAACAGGTAATCATATTCCAGATACCAATAATACTTATGCAATTAAAGTGGTTTGAAAAACTCTGAAATGTGCCTTAAAATGTAAATATTGGGACAACAAAAGCTATGATTACAGACAGAGGGAATGATTGCAAAAATATATTAAGTAATAAAGATATAATTGAAAAGGTTGTCCGACATACTGCATGATATTTAAGTATTAAGTGCATCTAGACTTTTGACGACAGTTCAAAGTAAATTATAACTATTTTGAACAAGACTACCAAAACATTCCTATCACACCAAGAAATATCCAATCAACGATTACACATCAATAGCTCCAAACCAACGCGACATTCATCCCAAAAAAGACCCCAAAAACCAATTCGCAGCTAATTATCTCATGCATTAAAGCGTTCAGTTTAGAATAACAAAGTGATGGCATTCGAGACACGCGGGACATGGCCTAAGGCCACTGAGGAACGGCCGGCCGCACCATATTTCACGGTGCCGCTCCAATGGTTTCGGGAACACCCGCTGAGCTCCTGAATTAAGTAAAAGCCTTCGAGCTCTTGTTTCTTGATACCTCTAGTTGGGTGTAAGGATGTGATCTGCATGGGTGGTTTTGTCAAAAGACAAGAATTTTCGAAATTATTTTCGGAAGACTGTTTTGGTGAATAAGAAGTCAGCATTCAGAAAACGTTAATATTATTTTGGAGTATGTTCAAATCAAAGCAACTCAATTCATATCTGGTTTTGCATAACTCTTCAGCTCGTCAATATTTTTAAAGCTCGGATCAGATTTAAAGTGCAGTCATAAATTTAAGTCTTTTAAACAATAGCATATTTATCTATAAGTGCTTATGTAACTACGAACTTCTGCAATGTCAAATCCCTTTTAGGCTTTGCTTTTACTTTTCTAAGGAATAAGTAGTAGATAGTCTATCGAGTTATCAGACTCGTACAGTGTCAGCAATTAGTCACATCTTGTTACAGTTCCAGGCCATCAAATGCTTAAGCAGAAAGACGATTCTCTTACAAACAATATCCTCCTTATTTCTTCCACAACAGTCCTCCAACATAAACATACCCTAACCCTCCTTAATAGATGTCTCGGACCAATTTAACATTTGACGTGTTTTTAATTTAGCGGCCGTGCCCGCGGCACCCGTCCGACTGGCCACCTAAATAACGTACATATTTTACCAGAAATCATGCGCCGCCACTCATTACCAACCTCATTTGAATATTCTGGGCTTATACTGGATATTTTGTTTTTGTACCCCCTCTCTCTCCCTCTCTGGATGTCCAAGATGGTCAATCTGTGGTTTGTCTTTTGTCGTTTTAGTGATGGCTTCTATGAAATTAGTTTTGTTTGTTTCTCTTTTTGAATACTCTGCATTATTTATTTTTACCGTGTTAAGGTAACAAATTGCGTCTGCTTCTTGTTCAACAATTTTAAGTTTCTCTTCAGAATTGGTTTACTTATCGTCTATACTGTCAGACTTGTTCTTTGACGATAATTTGACACTTTTTCTGGGCTATCAAGAATTCTATTCACTTATATCATGTAAATTTTGAAATTTAAATAAGCTGCAGCTTAAAGCAATTTCATGTTCTTAATAAGAATTTGATTTATAAATATTTCTTCGTTAAAAATATGCATTCCCCACACTTTAAATAATATTCATAATAAATAAATCGTGCGCTTACGATCTAATCAAATATTCAGATATTTAGATTTACAATTTCACGCATTACTTAATAACTTAATTAAATAACCAAATAAGAAGCATCAGCTAGATTAGATATTAGCTTACCGTTTTAAACTAATCCAATTAATGATGCGATTAAGTATCGATTAGGAAATGATGAATGGAATCGATATTCCTAATCGAGAATATAATTGATGGTCCAATCATAACTATCGAACGTGTTGAAATGTTTAAAGACCCTACTTCCATAATTCTCGTTGGACGAAATATGGAACAACTGATTATGATAATATTATTTATCAATGATTTGAAAAGTTATGCAGGCATATATTTTAATGCTGAAATTGATAAAATTTGTAGTTGTAATATTAATCAATTCGTTATTGTGCTAAACGTCATCTTGTGACACATTTTTCTTCAAATAATTAGCTTAACTTCACTAAGTTCGTTTAATACAACAAACATCCAAATCTAATCTTCATATATCAGTCTCCAAAAACCTTGACGAAACATTCATAAAAATTCATTATAACTTCTTCGAAACCTTATAAAATGCCTCTGTCGGCATCTCACTACTCGGGACGCAATTTTCTGAACTCAAAAACGCATTAATCAAACATTCAAGTGACGTTTAGAAGTAGCAAAACAAATTGTCAGTCCTTTTTCGAATATAAAAGCTTATTTATACGTCCTAACTAAAAAAAGTTAATTAAGTTTTAATAGAATACAAAACGGGAGTGATTTTGGTAGCCAAAAATAGGCGGGGATGTTGTAAAATTTAATTATTTTTTTCATAAAGCGGCTTCGTGGTTTTTTGTTTGAAGCTTTCTGCGTTTGAACAGGAAATGTAAACAATTGGTAGCATTTTCGTTTGATGTAAGGTTTAGGAAATTAATGATATTAAAATTTAATCTATGGAGATGTAACCGTTTTTCGGTGGTTTAAGTTATATGCATATTGATGCATAGCTTAATTAATGAAATGCTTAATGATGTTAATGTAATATTTTTATAAATGTTCGTAGTTATAATTTATTAAATTAATCAGTATTCAATTATACAGAAGTTTGGAGATAGTTATTTTAATTATAATTTTAATGTTTACAAAGATGTTAGTATGCTATTCACGCTTGGTTTGTAACTGTATATTTCCCCTGTTTAAAAATAAAATAGCACTTATTTTGTAAAATACGTTCAAATGTAACTTAATCCCTTCCCCATAATTTTGAGTACCGACAAATTCTCCAAAGAAAAAAACTATAACAGCGTACTTTAAAGCTAAAAATTTGCAAGCTTACTCGAATATCGCCCAGTCGTTTGTTTGCACAGGAGTTTCTTAAAACCAATGTCACAATGGTTCATAAATCCAGCGCAAGTGTTGGTCGTATGTCGTGGTCCGACCGAGTTTATGACTCCATTCAGACCTTCGAGTCAACTCGATCGTTTTCACTAAATGTATTATTGTATATCACCGCTGGCCCTTTGACGGAGGTCGCCAAACCTCAAGGCTTAATGATTTACTGGACTTTAGTGCAGTAATTCTAACGGAGAGTTCGTGGATTGTCAAAAATATTTTATGGGGGATGGCGAGGCGAATCGATTTAATCTCATTCTGGCTTTTGACTAGTTTGGGTGGCTGGATTTGCTTATAGCCACTGATAGGAAGAAAAAAGTACCTAAGGGAGAAGTTGATGGTTCTCTCTGCACTCGATGCTAGATTTGGAGTATAACATACATATGTGTGTGATCCTATCTATCTTACCAAATAAGGTGGCTTTAATTAAAAATCTACTGTCTTTTGATTTTGATATTCATTTTAAATGCAGATGCAGATAAATGCAGAATCTTAAACATTGACAATCGCAAAATCTTGGCTTCGTTACCAAACAAACAGACAAATCGATACCCAATAGTGACGCGATCTTTATCGATACCGCGAATGTTTTAAAAATACTCGATCCTTAATAACTCGGTTTTTAATTGGTTTATATAAATCATCATTTCTCGTAACGACTTGCAGTGATTTACTCACTGCAATGACACACAAGTTGTCTCTTAAATCACTTGAATGACATACCCGTGCAATGATATTCTTTTGTCATTTACTTTATGTGAATTTTTAATGAGATGAACGAGATTGAAAAATATGATTTAATCTCTTGTTTTGCGAATGCAATCTTCATCAATAAGAGGTCGTCATATTGTCCTCTTTTCGTGAATTGATAGTACCCATTATGGAGATAGAGAAAAGCTATTTTGAGAGTGACCCTTATATTGGGGACTGTGATCGCTGGGTATCTAAGCTTGATGTCGTAATTTGTATAATCCATGGTCATATTCCTCTCCAATTGCGTGCTACTGAAGTAGATCTCTTACTGTTCTCATCAGTGCCTTCTTGCAAATACTTTTACGAATATTATCATAGACACACTTAACGTTTATTCATTCTCAAGAGACAACCATATTATTAATCGTTTAAAATGAACGCCATTTTACAAACTATCAATAGCAATTTTTTATAACAATATAAATATGTATTTTAATATTAACAAAATAAACCTTCAGAGACCTATTAAAAAAAGCACAAACCCATTATTTTTCCTATTAGTTCTACACACCATTTCGAAGTTCATTAAGCATCAAATAGACAGACAGGTCATTTCTTACACATTGTTTGTCTCCGTTCTCTCTAACTAGTGTTTGCTTCTCAATTTAGAGCTGACACATTGAAACAAAGAAATTAATTGATGTTGTAATGATGGTTTGTTATGAATGGCTGTGTAGAGTAGTGTTGGGATAGAGACGGCAATTGATGCCGACTTTATAAATGCTTTGTGATAGATATTGGTATAAGAGGATTTTTTTGATGATATTTTATAAAATCTGAAATTTAGAAACCAGTTACCTAACAGTAGGTAGGTATCATAAAACATTTTTTTTTATTAATTTGTGGTAACGGATTGTAGCTTGATTTTGAATTGGTTAATTTTCAGTTACAAGGTCCTCATTTTAGCATCTTCCTAAATAATTTTTAATGGCTGAAAAATTTCATTTTCTCTATTTCCTAAAACTTAAAAATTTTCATATCTGTATAAAATGTATATTACCTACATCAAAGTAATTTCGACTTGAAAACCTGCACCCTCTGCCCCACAAAATCTTAGCTACTCTGTACATCGATCAGATCCATCAAGAATGGCTTGAGGCAGTCCTCGTGACTTCTGCGATTGCCCTCCGATCCTCGATACATAATGTTTGTTTTTAATTAACTGACATCACCTATCAGTTACTTTGTCAATATTGGACTGGGAACATGCTTTGTTATAGGCTAAGAATTTTAATATATGGAATAGGTTTTTGTGATAGGTTGAATAGGATAGTTATTATGCAGAATGTGGCTTTTGTTGATGATACATTTCTTTAGCATTCCACGAAATTTGATTGAACATAATGATTTTTGTAAGCCTACTGAGCCTCATGCTTAAAATTACTGGCTGTGTCAAGTTTAAGTGTTAGTTATAACACACAAAATTATGATAATTTTGGACCAAAATGCCTTTATCAAAAACTTAGAATATCCCATACTTATTTAACAGGATCAGTACCTAGGAAAAATACATCTAATTCATACCTAAACTAATCAACCAAAATTCATTCGCAATCACAAACTGGATCAAAACCGTCATCATCCATACCTACCACTAGTTTTATATCCCTGCTCAAACCCCAAGGCGTAAGCGTGAACGACACATTAATTAGCCAACATTACCATCAGTTCGGCCCATAGATGGCTGCAGTCTATGGCAAGACAAATGGCCAGAGATTCTGGCTGGCGTAGCGTGGGAAATGATTTACAGCTATCGGAGAATCTAGATAATTCTGTGTAAGTAGTTATTAAGTTTCTGTTTAAGTTTGGCGTGTGATTGTTGGTTGGTATTAAAATAAATGGCAGTGTTTGTGTAGGTACAGGTGTTGTGAGTTACTTTTGTTTTAATTTCATAGGGCCATAGAATGCATCTATTTCGCCGATTGAACTTTTCCTGACGGTCTTTATTTTAACAGAAGGTATCCTACACAACTTTGTGAAGTTACTTGTTTTTATATAAATTGACTATTTCGATCCAGTTACATTACAAATTCCTAAATCCAGGAAACTTTTTCTCGTACCCGGATTAAAATATAGTCAGTTTCACCCAAGAACAGTGTAGCTTCCAAGATTACATTTTCTAATCAGCCAAGTGCTTTCGGTGCCACACAAACATATTCTTTTCCACTATATCGTATCACTTTAGATAAAATAACTACCAATTTTAAACCTCCCTAAAATCAGGTCATCTTCAATATCCTCTACCACATCAGTGACACAGTAAGGCAAAAATCGAGATGCCCCAATGACCTACAGGTCAGATGGTAGTCACGCCGTAAACTGGAACTGCTATAACTCTTGAGGAGGTCTGATCGTGCACTTGTTAGCAAGAACACCTTTAGATTGTCGTTAGCTAAAATAATGGGGTTATGTGGAGGAACTGATTTTAGTTTGGCTGTGAATTTGTGGTTGAGAGAAGAAGTTGTTTTTTGGGGGCTAGTAATGGCGTGATGTTTGGCAAGCTAATGGCTAATAAATAAAATTAAATATTTTTAAATGTGTGTTTAGTAAATAAACAAATTAAAAAATAAATAATCATCCGAATTGAGAACTTCCTCTTTTTTGGGAAGTCAGTTAAAAAGGTAAATTATTAACATTGATGTGGTAGTATTTAATTCATAAATGAACTTGGTTGATAGAATTAATTGTCCACATTTAAATCTGATCTAGATTTAATATCTACCTTCTAAGAATATAAGTAGGTGGTGGAAATAGTGTAGGATTCACTATTGTACGCATTTTGTTACCTATTAACCAACTAGCCAACCAAATAACAACCAAATAATTTATTTAGATCAAGAATAATGTAACCTCTCAAATAACCACGAATTGCTTTTAACAGTTTTATCCAATTTTTCATTGTCAACGAGAGGCTGTTGAAAATTTGTGGGAATACTGCAGAATGGCCCGAGGGCAATTCTAATAGTTTCTGCTTTAACCTACAAAGATAGCTATGCAGTTCCAACACTCTTATGAGTAAAGAAATAAGGGTGATAATTGAATGGTGGATCGTTGAGGTTGTGTTTTAAGGGTCGAATCGTGGTCTGGCTATTTAAATTGAGCCTCCTCCAGTAGAGGTGAACACAGCAGGGAGTACACCCTTAATTGGGAGCGCAATACGTTACATCTTCAGGTGATGGTATACTGCCTCCATCGAGAATTGGTGTCGATAAATGGAATTTTAAATACTTGTTCTATTTTATCTTTATGGTGGATCTTTTGTTAGGTTTGGAGGTGAGCTTACGAGGTCAGGTGAGATTTAAAGACTGATGTAGATAAAGATTGTGTGACAAAAATGTTTGGGAGTTCATTTAGATTGTTCGTCTTGTGTAAATTGTGTTTTTAAATTTTAATTATGTTTGTTAATTTGAAAAAAAAATGCAGCCTAGGATGTAAGCTTACGGTTGTTTAAATTTAAATAATTTTAATAATAATGGCGTCCACGGCCGATTTCGGCCACGGCGGCTGTTCTCATTTATGGAGATCAGCCAGCTGCGCAGGACATATTATAGTGCACGAGCATTTGCGCAGACCCAAGTGCACCCCCTATTCCTTCACTCTCATAACCGAATGGGACGGCCCGATGGGATGGGATGGGATGTGAATTTTAATAATAAAATATAAAACGATAGAACATTTTCTTTTGCACTTTTTTTCTTCGCATACAGGCACGCGCTTGACCTCCATTTCAAGGTATACGTCTATAACTTTCCATATTTACGCCAATCCTCTCTATTACGAGTATAAGATCTATACACGAACTATACTCATCATGTTCATACACCTACATTATCATTTTCAATTGGCATCTGTAACATTAACATTCAGTCCCGATACAGTGCTAATGAGTGTCATTCCACGTTATTTGTTACATTTTATCGGAAATTACACCTGCATTCATCGAGCCAGGTTAAGAGGAACTAGTCACTGTCAATTCACATATGGGGCGAAATATTACAAATCAAATGAAATCAAAAATTATTTTATTCAAACTTGGCTGCAAGACAGCACTTTTTGAACGTCAAGAATTTACATAAGACAGCCTCCAAAACGCACCCTTCACCACTCCCTATGTGTTTTTGCTGGAAAGAAGACGTGGCGCAACAAACTCCCCAGCAACCTAGACTTACTTAGATGTAATTTGATAATGTCTGCCTAAGTAGAGCTCAGTAATAGCCCATTAACCTAGTCTTATAGAGACAATGTACACATACCTATATTTTCACACACAAGTACGGGTCACCCACATGACAGAAAAACTGCATGAAAGATACAGACACTAGGATGGCCATAAAAATACCAAGTTCCCGGACAGAAACAAAAGACTATCGTCATGTATAGCCCAGGTTGTTAATACACTCATATTGTTAGAACAAAACCTGTACAATATGGACACTTGTCTAACAGTGGAACAAACATTTAGGTACATATTTTATTTAGATGTTCAGTCCAGAAACGCGTTTGTCATAACTAAACTGGCCAATAGATCAAATTGATTGCGCAACTTCTAATTTACATAGCATTAGCACCAGGTTTATGCAGGACCTGTCATGTTCAACTGACAAATTGTTCCGCATTATGAATTTGTAGACATTTACCTGCATTTGTCGAACAACAGATGATAAATTGTGAACAATTCGTATTGTTGGATTGAAAATTAATGTCGCTGTTGAAATAAAGTTTGGATTACTCAAACCGTATTGTAGAGGAAACAGTTACAATTTGACTTCTTAGACATGACATCTTGTTTAAATAAATGGGCTTTTAAGGACTCCAAACAATAAGCATGATCAGAAATCGCTATAAATTCCTGAAGTTAACTATATTACTTGGCTATTTTATAATAGAAAGCTCTCCGTGTAAAAAGCGCACAAATATTTGCTTTATCGCTGTGTCCTCTAATAAGCTTTTGAAAGGCATTGTCTGGTGGTGTCGCATCACTAGCAAATATTACGACTTCCTTGTACGGGACAATAGAAATAGGTATGGGCATCTATTTAGTCGATAATTTACTACTCAGATATTTTCCAACAGATATTTCTTGGTGCGTCCACTTCGAGGAAGAGTTTGCAATGAAAAAGAAATAAAATAGTTTTAAACAACTTTATTGCTATTGTCGCTGAGGCTTACTTAAAAACTTCTTTGTCATTTCTTTTATTAATTTATTTCAAAGTTATGACGCTATTGTTACTGTAGGAAATTGAATATTTTATGCAATTTTCTCGTATCCATTAAAAGTTATGAATGAAAAAGTCTATCTATGAAATCGTAATTAATTCGTTAACTTCCTGTGGATACAATAGATGTAGGCAATATTGAGAATCTATAAACAGTTAAGATTACATTAATCGAATAATCACTGCACTATTAATCCAATCAAATATAATAATCGAATGTGGAATGTGGACCTTCCTGGGTGCCTTAAATAATTGCTCGACACCCATTGTTGTATGAACCGTGTCTTGCCGTAATAAAACACACTCGATCATCGACGTAGGTTTATTAGAAATTGTCCGAATGTCCGTCATTTCATACCTTTGCGGTAATTTATAAGGTATCTCTATTACCCGCCACGTTTCGTGCGCTTGAGTAGATTTTAACGCACGTCCGTCGCGACCAAGGCTAGTGATGTGCTTCGTAAAGAGCTATTGTTTAGTCGATTATTATTTTAGTTGGAGATTCAGTTTGCGTTTTATATCCCTTCGTTATGTTTCAGCGACAAAGAAAAGATATTTAGCGACAGAAAAATAATTATGTCTAATTGAATGTTAAGGGCGACGCAATTGGCAATCCTACCTGTCTCGATTAATTGATTTCCATTGAGAAAAGTCTCCTATAGCGTAATTGCGCCACCCAAGTAAAATATTAATTTTAATTACGGAACTAAACTTCAATATTACGAGGAATAAAACGCAACAATCATCATTCCATTCACTCGTAACCACGTGCACCGGACACGGATTTTATTAAGTTACTCGATACAGATAAATGTAACAAGTAAATGTATTCAAATTGATGATTGATTCGAACATGTAACGTAACATTGATTGAATAGAGATACATAATATTATTGTCGTTATGTATACGGGCAGATGTTAACCTTTTGACCGGTGTCGACAGATAGGTGTTCAGTTTAAACCGTGTTTTGATTCTGTGTTTTGAGTGATGTGCTGTGTTTGTAATTTGATGGACGGAGGTTACCTATGTCAGACGGTGTCCACCCTTTTTCTCGTGTGGGTATTATTGACGTAATGTTGTGACGTCACTCGCGTGTTGTGCACGATTTCATTAGAGTTTATCGACAATTGTTTGACGTAAAGTTGGGTAAACACATTTTTTTGTGAGCCGTTATGATTAAATGAGCTTAAGTGTATGGAGTGTGATTTATGATTTTTGTGCCGCAAAAACTATCTTGAAATAAAACAGACAGACAGTTATCAAACCATTTTTTTCATATTATTCGGTTGGAGGATTCTATTTCACAGTTATCTTGAGCAAAATATTTCCCACCGATTCAATGAAATAAGCATGTAAATTCATCATTTAACATCGACAAAAGAATATAATATTCATTTTTCTTTACAAAAGCAAGCCGCCAAAAGGTGGCAATTAGTGACAGGTGCTCTCATTCTAAAAATCATATAAATTATAGTTTTTTGTGGCACTTCAAGTTGGAAAAAAATGTATCTTTGTTCTTCTCTACAAAGTTTATCCCAACACCCTTTGTCAATGTCATATTCGCTACCATTTTGAGAATACAATGTATGGTGACACGAGGGGGTGTGTTGGTAGGTTGGCCATATGTTTTAATTTTTGAAGACGAGTCCTTATTTTAGGAAACTTGTTTGTAATTATAATTGCACAAGTAATAACCCAGTAGACCTTACGGTTAGAATTTTTCGATAAAAAATGTATTTCTGTGTAAAAAATGCTAAATATTTTCTTGTTAAGTATATTACAATTTTATGAAGTAATATGATTGTGAATTACTATTTTTTTATTGCATAAATCGCTGGTTACATCTGACGCTACCTACTATACTCGTTGCTGTCAAAAACGTTAAAAGACAATCACGAGTTTCTATAAAAAGTGTATATTAAATTCATTATTATCCTTATTCTGCAAATGCATGGTGCTCCTAACAACTTCAAAGTCATGATGACCTCAACGAATTTGAAGGGCTGCATCTCGCAAAGATTTTTGATGATTTTTATAATACTATCCGTTTTTGCTACTTTACCCAATGCTTATTTTTTTGTAATATTTTTTCTCTTTTATTTGTGCGACGGCGACTCGAAGTCTGTCGTTTCACAGACTTTTTGTGGAAATAATTTAATAAACTACCTATTGTTGGTTGGGTTTGAGAAAAATTAATTAACTGTGTAAAATATATTTATATCCTTTTTGATTTTTACCATATGTTTGCAACAATGCGAACGGTATTTTTGCTTTATGCAAGATTTATATTTTATTCACATTCAATATTTTTTTAATTTATTCGTTTTTATACAAGTTAATAGAACAAAAAATATTTAAAAATAAAGCTTACTGTCAAACTTACCTAAAACACAGACATCCAACACTTATTTTTATGAGTTAAATAAGCTCTTAAACTATAGTGTTATTATTATATTATTTTAATAACAATCAATAACAATATTTCATATTTACAATCATTGTCTGCCCACGTGCCGTAAAGGTAGATTGGACATGGATAACATACGCCTCTTCAAATGTATTTTAAAACAACTGCTCTATAGAAAAACATCATTTGAGTTTGTGTGTTGTAACTATGATTTAGTTGTTTTAGCATTCTAACAAAAATACACTTTTTTGTCATCTTAAAATCATTGAACAATAAACAGCTTTTAATAGTTTATTCAAAATATATCTTGTAATATCACAAGGTCTTTTACAAGCGTGAAAAGAGTTTCATTTATTCTAGTTCACCCTGATTATGTAGCAGTCATTTACGACCAATCCAAACTCATGTTACCATAAAAATATTCCTCACAATATAAACTACCAAAACACACTAAAATACTTTTCAAAATTACAAAAAGCAAACATATTACTTTTATCAAAAAAAACTCTAAATATGAGTATAAAAAACACACACACCGTTTGGTCACACTAATCATAAGCAATTTAGTACAAACGCAAGAAATCGGGGCAAGCTCAGTACGATGTTAATGTTCCCAATTCAGTTTAGTTGATTTCTATAAAATAT
Source organism: Helicoverpa zea x Helicoverpa armigera (assembly GCA_033682625.1). NCBI lineage: Eukaryota > Metazoa > Arthropoda > Insecta > Lepidoptera > Noctuidae > Helicoverpa > Helicoverpa zea x Helicoverpa armigera. The sequence continues at coordinate 4,171,785 of JAWIIS010000044.1, read as the reverse complement.
TATAAATGAGACGGCTACCACTAAGAGAATGACCAAATATTGTATAAAGAACTATGGGAGGACGAAAGTCATGGTTTGAGAAATTTTTAATTTGATGACAGAGCCCGATTTTATTACAATTTTTTCCACATGCTTTTTGCAGCAAGGAGGTTTCTTTGTATTTTAAATAGATGTCATGGATGGATTTCCCAATTATATGCAGCCATCTGAGAATAAGAAAGAATGTTGGTAATTGCTGAACTCTGCCATCTCTTTAATTTAGAGCCATTGCCAGAAGACAAAAATTTCCCGACCAATTGAAAACTGCCATTGAAACTCCAAACAAAATCAATCGGCGGTCAGGACTTTCTCAAGCCATACCTTACGCAATATGAATCCAGAAAAATGGAATATTCTTTATATTTTATTCACCGCGTGAGCTCAACAGGTAAGCATGAATAAATTCTGTTGCCGATGACAAAGCCGACACAGTCCGACTACGTTTTTCATAAAGTGTCGGCCTGTTAAACATTTTTTATTTGGCCATTTGCTACCAACCGCGTTATATGAAAAATGGATCGTAACATCGTACCCTTTTCTCGTGTTTTTTTACACCACCTTGAATAAATCATGTCATTAAAATTTAATAGTCACGCCACAAGCCGGGTTAGTTAGATCTTTTGTTGTGTCGAGATTTCGAGTATCTTTTCATTCGATTGTTACTATTTAGGGCTATTGTGCCATCACTATGCTTAAATCGACTAAATGCCGACTTAATTTCATTAATCGACTTCTTTGTACGAATTAAGATTTAATTGAGTCAAGCTTACCTTTGTTAGGCTTTGTTGAAGTATTTGAATGTGTGGAATTCGAATTATTCCGTGGTCCGAATGCGGCTTAATGACGGACATATGTTTTGGATCGCGTGCGCTTTGTGTTTTATTCGATTCTGATACGTCATATATCAAGTTATTGTTGTTTTAACAATGTATTGTATCGATTTTAGTGATTGGTTTCACTTTTTGGAACGTGCAGTCCGTGAAAATTTGACGAAGGTGTTATTGTAATGCATTGGCTACATCATTTTAGTTAAGGTTCTGCCTATGTCATGCTTCATTAGTTATTAGATATCACTTCAAATTCACATAGTTATTAAAGTACATAATAAAATTACGTCAGGTACACACACAACACGGCTTCCTAGAAAAGCCAAAATCACACACTCCTAAATTAAAAATCATCCTCACTATGACTTACGAGGAACCACAAAAACAAAAATGAATCAACAATATTGGCACTATCGAATCGATTTAAAATTCGAATACAAATTCGGTATCGATTTTTTCCGTTGATACCAAAAAGGTGTTGGGCGGGATCGCTAAGAGCGAGTCATGTGTGCGGTTTACGGGGTCTGGGAGGGGGTGAGGAGAGGGGGAGTGCGAGCTAAGGGCAGAGGTCACTCGGGCCTCAGCTCTGTCTAGTGATGAGATTGATAGCTTCAATAATATTTATAAGTTTTACAACGTTAAAAGTTTACGATGATACTTTTAAATCTTTATTTGATAGACTTCGATTTTTACTGGATTTATTTGGGGATATTTTAGAATTACACGTGTGATGTCATTTTTAATTCGAAAAATAAAAGTAAAGATTACAGGAAAAAGTGAAAGTACTTTTGTTAGTGGTTAGTATAACTTTGACTAATGATATAAAACATGCATGCAGCTTGTTAGCTGTCAGAGCTTAATCTAAGATGACTTTATTAACTCATTAGAGATGATTCGAAAAATGATTGATGTACTTTGCCAAAGGTGCTGAAACCGCTTTACTGTGAGTGTTTTTGAACATTTAATTCGTTTGGCTGCTTTAATATTTAAAGAATTGCACCTTATAATAAAACGAATAAGATAGACTGTTACAACTATTTGAGATCAAAGAGCCATCACTACACTGCAACGTTACATTTATCGATATCGATATTTTAGTCAATGCAATACACTCTGTCTCCAATCGACACAATAACGTCGCGTGCCTTGAATTCAATAAAACCTAACTAAACCTTACAATTTTAACAACTTTTAACATCTAATGGCTCATTTACAACATCTAAGAAATCTTACACTAAAGTCACTGCCTTAAATATTCACCACCAAAATACAGTCAACGCTTCAATCTCAAAAACAAAAAAAAAAACAAACTAACCTAATACTTAATGACAACATAAAGGCACGCCTATACCAACGGACCTACATCGACGAGGCATTTATTCACGGTGTAAAATTTCAAAACATCACTGAATGGGATGGATAAAAACAAAATGAACGATGCAATCTCAATGTTCAGTCGATCAGTGTATGCAAATAGGGATGAAGGAAAACAATGTATGGTTCCTGCTGATAATCTTTTGATTTTACATATTAAATTTTGATATGAGCACGTTGCGTTCACCTGTGCATTTGTAGGCTGGTGAGAAATGCTTTTCTTTTTTGGAGACGGGTTTTGTATTTGGAACTTTCTGATGAATTGAATGAATGTAATGTGCTTTATGAAGATTAAAATTGGAACACTTTCTCATTTTATAAAACAAATGAATGTTGTGCATAAGTAAGTTCACCATTGTTTAAAGCGATGTCTTAACCTTTTGACTGCTTTTTTCACCTAAATGATTATAAGTACCTAATTAGAAAAAAAAAACTGAATTAGTTTATTAGATATTGAGGCTGATTGGTGGCAAAGCGAAGAATAAACAGGAAAAAACAATACCTACCTACTAGCTTAAAATTTTGCGAGTGATTTATTACACCAAAGATAAGATCCTAATAATTATAATCCAATTCAATTTCCATCTAACCAACAAACCGCATACATCACAGAATTACAACCCAACAAATAACAGAAAGTGCCATTTTAACAAAAGCTTTTGCACCGTATCGTTGTATATGGTTCACATTTCTAACAACAAATAGTCTTCTTATATCAACTAACGACAAATTTAATAGTTTAACATCTGTAGTACTTACGTAGTTTTGTTTGTTACATACTTATATATTGTGAACGAGTTATCTTCGAGACAACTAGCATTTACAACTTTACGTTCTTGTTAAGGCCGCGTTGTGTTCTTGTATTAGAATTTAAAGCAGTGCGGATTGGAAATGTTTTAAGAGGTGCTTTCAATGAGTTTTGTAGTGAAGTTTTATTTCTTGAAATGTGATTTTTTATTCTTGGAAAGAAATTCATGCTTTCGGTGGGATTATTTACGTACATAGCTACATTTCCACATCAAGTGCTCATTTACAGAAAATAATAAAACTTCTAAAATACAGCAGTTTTCACGAAGATTTATTTTCTTTTCGTCATTTAAATTTTTTTTTATATATATTTCACAACACAGCGGTTTTCCGAGATGATTGGAGAAAGATGCTCTTAGATTAAACTTATTAAACATTTTATTTTTCAATAAAATAGGCCGTGCGTCTAAAATCAATTACCAGCTAAGTATCCTCCTTCCAAAGTATTAAGTAGTATATTATGTGTATTTTACCGACTTTCCAAAAAATCTTTTGTATTATCGTACCTAAAGAACTTACCAATCACATTCCCACAAAAAAAATGTAATACCAAACTACTCTAGACCTTAAGCTCGCGTTGTACAAGTGGAGCGATAGATGGCGCTCACAAATAGGCGCGCGCGCCGCTCCGGGGCAAACGCAACGAGCTGTCGACGCGCCCGACGAATGTACGCTGCGAGAGTGCCGCGTGAGTGTGTAACTGAATTTTTTAAACAATGTTTAAACATAATAATAAAACAAATTCAGTAATGGCATAAAATACTTTTTTTGTCAGTTAAAATCAGTACCTATTTAGAAACCCGAGTCTCCTCCTCTACCGCGCCTGTCTATTCACATTAAACTCAAAAATGTTTGAATGGATTTTCATGATATTCATTGGCAGAAAGGAACTGGAACTCACGAGGAAAGTTTGGGCCTAATGTATAACCGTGCTAGTAGTCATTTTTTTAACTGCGGAGAAATATAAAAATACAATCGGTGACGGTTAAGTTAAAGGCACGTGGTATAAGTGGAACGATAGAGGGCGCTCACAAAAATAGCAAAATTGTTTTTCTGTGAAGACGTAGAATCTAGGCGTGTCTTGGTGACCTACGACGTGAGATACTTTATTACAGCAACACAAGATTTTTATCGAGCGCCCATGGTAAATTTTGACTTTTAACTTTATTAATCAAATCCACGCACATGTTTTTAACGTTCCAGATTACCTACTTATTATGTGGTTATTATAGTCAAGAAGCGATTGCAGGAGTCAATTTGCGGTTGATAGTTTTTGTCATTTATGCAATTAGTTAGAGATCTAGAAGAAAATCATTATAACAAACCGTAGCAACTGGAGAGTGGTCACCTTATTGATTGGCTAAATACAAGCATTTTTAAAATAAAAATGAAAAATACAATACTATCGAACTAGGTGTAATTTTGTTTCGATCCACTTTCCTCAAAAACTATTAAAACAAAACTTATTGTCACCAAAGCCAATACAATTCAAAACAAAACATTATGTTATTTAAATAAATAAATTCATCAAAACATTCACATACATAAATTCGATATTTTAAATGTACACAAAATGCTTTAGCGCCTTCATGCGCTCGCGCCGCCCGAAGGCTTTGTAATATCGTTACAATGGCGTAGTTTGTCGAACGTTTGACGCGACCCCTGACTTATGCGCCCGCGTCGACATCAAAACATGACCTGTCTTCTATATAACCTTCGCAGCGACAATTCTTCATTTATTAAACTTTTGTATATTATGTGAGTGTAATAAATATTGGTGGGGAAAGTGGACTGGTTTGGCATTGGTCACGTATGTGATTTAGGTCCAAACAATATATGTACCGCGTTCTATCCGTCCATGGATATAGAGGAACCGAATCGTGCTTAGATAAAACGTATTTCCTTTCTCAGGCTCTGGACTATCTGTGTACATCATATTTGGCGTGAAAGCCGAACATTCAGATACAATTACTTACTTTTTGCATTTTCATAATATTAGTCAGGATAAAAATTCAGATATTTTTGAATTATTTGAAAGACTAATGTCTAAATGGGTGAATAAAATTAGGACACGGTATTTTTTTGTCCAGAAAGTGGTTTGCCTTGTTTAACTTATTTTTGCATTGACCTGACACAGAACTTAGAACATCTTAATTACGATAAAAGTCACACCTAATCAGTGAGATGTTATCAAATATTTTTAGTCAAACGTTGATTGCTAATGCCTAGGAATTTTAACTGGCAGTTATGAATTTGACCTTGCCTGTATATGATGTCATCGCATAAAAAGAAAATTGTGTATTTGCCTAGTTAGTAATTTAGGTTTTTTTGTCTAATCGAGCAAAGTTTTCGAGAAATTGTAATCTGCATAATAACTGGAAATTGATTATGTTTTAATCGGTTTACGGGCACAAGTATTCTGCGGTCATGGTATAAGTATAAGTCCAAACAATAGTTATTAATTTTATTTGTAACTAGCGACGCGACCCGGGTTTATTCAGCTTTAAATTATATAACTCAATGTTTCTGACTTTCGAGCAAAAATCTTTTCAGTTGTACTGTTGTCTTTATTGGTAATGGTTTGCAAACTTACAGATGAGGACTTATTATTTGAATGAGAAGTGATTAGGTAGTAGGTATCCTTCCAAGACAGGAAAATAAATAGAAAAACTTATAGTAGGTAAGTTCCTATTTCAGGTTCAGTTGAGAAACACACATAGAAATTTAATCATGTATGTACAGATAAATGTGTAGTAGATACACCCACACACAAAATGTAATTCAATGTCGGAATTTGACCGACACGATGTTGTATCGAATTTTGAGCACACGAGCCGAGAATGTGAAGCACTGTTCACTTTGGAGATTAGTTAATACTATTGATATTATAAATGTGAAAGTTTGTGTTTTCGGATGTTTGTTAATAATTAAATAAGCTGAAATTCAGCACATAAATAAATACAAACTGGATCAAACTAACGTGTTGATGTCTTTTTTTTGAAAGTAGTTCCCTTGGGATGTGGTTGTAACTATTATTTTTGATCTATTGAGGAAAATATTTCTCTCAAAATGCGTCTGTCTCTGTGGGCGGAAGCTAGTATTGGCAGTCATGATTTCATTAAAACTGTAAAAATAGGTGACGTTAAGCAAATAAATTATTTTAGAAGAAAATACATAGACCCAAAGATGGCACATTGACAGATCACCAGAATTATACCATTAATTTAAAATTGCATATTTAAAAGTAGTAGGTACTTAAGTCAATTCTAAGATGGTATGAAAACACCTTTACAATCCGACGCGTGCTATATTAAAAAGCTCTAAGCGAAATTTCTTCGTAAACAACGTAAGAGCAAACCGTTCTAATCTCTTCATTAGCTCATTAGCATAGCATTTATCTCGTGGGCATAGAGTTCAATTTACTTTGTTACAATTCAACATTTCTTTGGACGCATTTTAGTCGATATTAAGTACTAGTAAGACTTGAGTATAAGAACGTCTTAAGACCGTTTGGTGTGCGTTTCAATTTCGGTCTTAGGGTTATAGAATTAAAGTTGGATATTGGGTGTTTAAGGTGTTGGATTTTAATATATTTTTTTCATATAAATTATACCGTGGGAAACCGAGCGTGCCCTCAGGCGCATTATGGAATTTGCAAGTGAATGGGACATAGTATAAAAAAACCAAGTGAGTGTATTTCGATTAGCATTAATTCATGTATGACCTTTGACCTTTCGTTTTGGAGGTTGTGTTGCAAAGAGGTACATTATATTAAGTTTATGATATTTGTACTTGTCGTAGACAAAGAAAGCTGTACAAGTAATGTCTAGACATGAATGATTAAGTCTAACACTTCCGTGTACATTTTATTGCTCAAACGACGGCTAATGGAGAGTTAATGACCCTTTACTTATTCTTTCATAAACAGCTGAGATTTGTATTGCCAATGTTCTTACATAAAATCCATTCACATTATAGATGTATAAACTTGAAACTTACTTCGCTTACCATTAAGCGATACTTAATGAATAGGCTAACACTGTGTTCGTTGTTTTAAAATAACAGAGCGTCCTTAGAACTAGATGTTATATTTATAAATCTACCATAATTAAAAATAAATATATTAAAGTCCATTTCCATATGAGAAAAAGCTTTCATTTTCACCAAGAAGCATTCGCACATTTCAATGGCAACAAGTGAGTCAAAAGCCCACAGCATATTGCGGTTACGGGTCTACTTTCAAGCACCCATAACCCTTAGAGCCTTAGAAAACCAGCGATAAGCAGCTGCACACTGTTTTCATTTACTTTCGCATGAGCATAGAAAATTGAAACTGAGTAAGATGGTATGTTCCCAATACATAATTTTGTTTCATCCTCTATAAAAGCTTTATTTGAAATGAGAATATCTTGAGACTGAATATCAGTCAGTGCCATCAACATATACACAAGTTGAGACATTAGGCTACTAGGTACTATATTTTATGGAAATAGCTTGTTCATCAGTAAAAGTAGTGCCCAAATGGACCTGGTATACTTCCTAATTTCAAGATGAAAGAAGTCAATCCAATGCAAACCAAAGAAAATCATTAAGATTTGACAGTGTTTGTCACAAAACAAATGGGATATATCGGGAAGAGACCAAAGGACGGTTTCAAAAATCCAATAAAAATAGTGTGCGGTTAGGCACTTCGCGTTTGAACGTGTTATGGATTCCCATTGAAATCTTAGAACATTACGTTTAAATGCTTAAGGCCTAGGCTGTTGAAGAAGAAACTTTCTGAAAGAAAACCATTGTTTGCTATTGTTATTGGACTGCTTTTACTCCAAGTCTTTGTTCGCGCCATCCTACTTGGGTTGTAAGTGAAAAGGGCGTGACGAACGATACATATATAGGTACGTATATACACTCAGCGGCACGGAATCTGGCCCAAGCACATTTGGGCCTTATAACCATTATTTAAATGAAAAATCGGAATTTTTATTTTAAAATTGTTTAATTTACTAATTTTCCAAAAGAAAATGACTAACAAATTGTGAGGATTTTCGTTAAGTTTCATTGAGTTAGAAAACAGAGTCCTTTACCGCAATAATCACCATAAACTTTTAAATTCAACATTTTTAACAAAACAGAAAGTTATCGAATTTTAATAATGGGTGTTTCTTCCTCTTGATCTGATGACTGCCTGAATACGATCTGGCATGCTCTGGATGATGTTTTTTATCTCCACCTGAGAGATCTCCTCACGGGCAGCTACCAGCGCGGTTTTCAGTTCACTGAGAGTTCGTGGTGGGTTACGACTTGCTCGGACCTGTTTTTTAAGCATGTTCCAGACATGTCTTACAGGATTCATGGCTGGGTTTCTTGCAGGCCAGTCCAATTTTTGAATACAGACCTCGAACAAGTAATCGATTACGCAAAGAGCTGTGTGAGGTCGAGCATTGTCCTGCATTAAACAAAATTCTTCACTTCCTATGAATCCCTGACAGGGCAAAACATGATTTTGAAGGATCTCTTCAATATACCGCACTGTTGTCAGACGATTTTCGACAACCAATAATTCAGTACGGGCTTCTGAACTTATGCCTCGCCAAACCAAGATGGACCCACCATGAAAACCGACTGTTTGCTTGGTAGTGGTGGGAAGAAACCATTCTCCGCGCTTTCTTCATTCACATTCACGGCCGTCTGGAGCTCTTAAGACGACCCTGCATTCATCGGTCCATAAAATTTTACTCCATTGGTCATGCGTCCAATTTTCATGTTCTCTTGCAAATCTAAGTCTGGCTATGCGATGGTGCGGGAGAAGTTCCGGGCCTCGAGTTGGTCTTCGAGCACACAGATCCCGTTCCTCCATCCTTCTTCTTATTGTGTGCTTACGGACGTTGACTTCTCTTGCTGTTTACAAAGGCTGGCGTATCTCTAACGCAGTGAGAAACCGATTTTTCATTATTGCACGTACGATAAATCAGTCGTAGAGCGCCGACGAACACCTTACCCCCCAACTTTCTGGTCTTCTTTTGTAAACGCCAGTCTGGTCATACATTTTCTATGCATATCTTTAACTTGTACGCGGTGCACTTAAAGTTTCAACCATCTTCCGCTGCGTACGCCCTTGACGTCTTAGCAACACTACTTGAGCAACTTGAGCTGCAGTAAGGGTAATTTTCAGATCAAATTGTGAATAAAAGAGAAACAAAAAACGATCATAATCATTATTTTTTTTTGGAACGTGCTTAGTACTTCGGCAATTTCTATCTGAATTTAAACTTAACTTTCTGCTTTGTGTTCCAACAACGGAATCTGTTTCTAGTGTTATAAAAGTTAAACAGATACACATTTTTCTGTATTTTAATTAACAATTATGAAATTACTGACAATATGTCATATGAAATTAGAATTTACAACGGCTATCTGGGCTGATATCTACTTGTGTTTGTTTGGGCCAAATTCCGTGCCGCTGAGTGTACTTATTTGCATATGTTTATGTATGTTTGAAAGAGCAATGTGTTGATGCTATTCTAGTAGTACATATTATCTAGGTACTGCTACTTTTTTAGAATAGTATTGACGTTGTTAAACCACAAAGTTGAGTTATATCGACGATTTTGGGGAATTTACATTTCTTTTTATCATCCTTCTTCACTTTGCTCTACCCTGGAAATCAGTTTCAGGTTTATGTATAAATTGTTAACCAGAATTTTTGTATCAAGGCAGTTCAACCTGGCCTAGAGTTTCATGATATTGGGAAAAAGGTTGGCACTCGAACGCGACAAAAGTACTTAGTACTTCCAATCGTTTCTAGAGTTCATAAAAAGGATGCAATTATATTCGAAGTTCCCCTTAACTCAGCTGGTCGCGACCCAGTGCCCTTCGCGGGCCCTGATTGGAATTTATCGTCCCCGTAGCCTGTAAGTCGGCGCGGCGTGCATTACACTTATTTTTTTGTACGCTGACCGGTGCAGTTGGGTAATAATGCGTATTAAGTTTGTTGTGACGGGGTTTTTAAGTTTTAGTTCATTGGTAATGAGGGTGGGTTTTGTTAGAATTAATTTTGCTATTTGAAGAATTAATTTGGGTTGAGAGATACAGGTGTAAAATGCATCAACGAAGCTATTGAGGAGTCATAATGTCAAACACTAGTTAGGGAGGGATGAATAAATATAGTGTTTAGACTTTGAGCGGTCAATCGCTCACAAGTTTTTTTTTACTTCTAAACCAACACGCTTTGAATGACATAAATAATGCTGTATGATTTTACAAACTTTTAAAGACACCTATCGTTTCATCTTACTAAGCGACACTGAAGTACTATCTCTGTGTAAACGTCGGTACAATAAAAAGCATTGCGATGGGAGTTTACAATCCTAATCGCGGAGAAACGTGAAAAAATCCACCCACAAGCGCGTGCGCAGGCTCGCTCGAAAAAATGTTAGGAAGTCATATGAGTTGATACTATGGAGTCTCACTATTTATTTAGGTATTTATCGATTTATTTACCAACTTATTAATTTATATGTAAATGTTATTCATGTTTTGCAGGCGTAGAAGATAATTTTTTTACTGACAGTTATTTACCAAAGTATTTGACATGTCATTTTTAAAACAAAGCATTAACTTTGTAAATTCCTTCTTTCCTGTCTTCTTTGTTTATTATGTGTGTGAACAAAAATTGAAAATAAATAAATAAATTGTAAACAAAAATCCTTTTATCCTAAGTAAAAATGCTTTATAATGAGAAAATAAATACTTACATTCTTAAATTATGATATTGCTTCAAATACCTGTTTTCTGGTCATATTTTAAATCATTCGTTCCACACAAGTAGACAGGAAAATGATGTAAAAAATACATGTCACATTATTAACAGCTCTATATGAATATAATAATGGTGCGTTAATAATAATCGACATTGTGAACCGAGACGTATCCCGCCAAATTCTCAAACTATTCTTACTTTATTTTTGCCGCTATATTTTTCTCACGGTTTATTCAACATTGTTGTAACGTCATAATATTGTGAAATACTGCATTAATAAATGCATGTGATTTTCTTATTTTCATATAGGTATTCATATTTTAGATTTACCTAAATCTTTTGTTGTCTTATTTTATTTCATAGTTTTTTTATTGAATCAAACAAGGGCCCAATATTTTGCAATAACACTGAATATGGGTCAACAACACGCATGCCCAGCACGTTGAGTATTAGCAAATCTCCCAGCTTTTGGGGGCTTTTGTCTAGTAGTGACTGTGATCGTTTTAGGTTGTGACGACGAATATGAGAAGTAGAAGTACGTAAAAAATTGTGAACGTATTGTACGTGCTAAAAGCTGGACCATCTTCGTATTTACGGTTTCACACATTACTATATTAACATTCAAACTATAGATGTAAGAGTATGAATACATTAAATCCCTCTAAACATGACTGGAACGAATGAAAATCGAAAAATTTTACTTAAATAGGTACCTATTTTCTTTAAAGATGAGCTAGTTTTAGTTACTATATCATTTTTTTCGTTTTTGTTGTGACAACAGGCAAAGTACCAAAATGACAATGAAAATCTTTTTCACATTTTGATTTGTTTCTTTTTAAAACACAATATACATGTAAAATACGAGTTTTTACTATTTTAAAGATGGGCTAAAATTATGAAAACCTAGACGAAACGCTCATTAAACAAGATGCAAAACCTAATTCAGTGACCGTAACAATTCAATACTACAAAGACAGAACAACCATTTAAATATCTCAACATTATTGAAAGGGTAATCGTGCAATCTGGTCTCAGCATACAATCACGTAAAATGATAACCATTATTGTAAAACAAGAAGGCAACAGGCCCGTTTACCCTGCATAATGGCTACCGATTAGCTTGCTTCTCACAACTGTACCATGGTTCCATGAGAAATTCAATCAATCGAACAGTCGGACTATTTTAATGGCTGCCGATTGTGCTACAATCAATCGTATTATTATAATTTTTATTCATTTTCCCACTGCAGTACGCTGTCATTATTTTAAGGTTGTTATAAGGTTGGATTTTGTTATTGTTTTGTTTGAGTAGGTATTGTTTCGTGTGAATTTTAGTTGTTTGCTATATGTAAACGATAGACAGAGAGACTGTCTTTCGGGCCATGTATTTTTAAAGTATATTCCTGCGGTTTCAGTCTTCTAATTTCTACAAGGATGCTCCATTAAGTTCATGTGTTTCAAATTTTTCTGCACAAAACATTTGAACAAATCAAAGGAAACTATACTACCAATGCAATCATTTACATATCCTGGATAATGACCTACGATTATGTTGAATATGATCTTTGTAATTTTTAATATTAAAAAATGTCTTCATTTTCTTCTTTTTTGTTCCAAAAACATCACATCATACATCAAGAAAAACACCATGTTCTTCAAAATTAGCCCAAAGCCATAACGCTACATTATACCGCATTGCGTGCGAACACAAGTAGCGTACCAGCACGCAACCGAAGTGATTTAAACACAACTTCCAAAGACTAATGACGTTTATTAAGCCAATCAATTTATTGGGAGCAGCGATTGAGATATCCTTTAAGAGAGTAGTTGTTTTACGCGAATGTTATAGAGAACTGATTGAGTTGGCAGAATTGCGTATTTTTTTATGGCATCTGTTCCGTCATTGACCAATGCTCTATATGTCACACATTGGGTTTGTAAATCTATCAATGTGTACCTAACGTAGGTATGTATTTTATGTTTGCGACTACACCTACGAAAAAGTAAGTTACACACTACCAGGCAGGCAGTAACCTATTTAGGCTTAATCTACCTAAACGTATTTGGTAACTAGTGTGAACTAAAACAAAGGCGAAAATGATCTAAATCTATTATTTTATCCAAATTAAGTAAGAATTTTATAATCCCTTTTCGCTGTCAGAACCGCTCTGAACAAAGCTATTTTGTATAAAGAAAGAAGTGAGTAACTTTTTTAGCTTTAATAGATTTTCGGTCTCTACCAGCATGATATTTCATAATTCATAATTGATCTATCAATATTAATTCTAATTCAATACCAGAGGTTAATTCTTTAATATTATAATGGTCGTATAAAACAATCACGGGCCTTAACCCAAGTAAAAGGTAGCGTTTATTAAGTGGGGACAAGCACGCGATCGGGTACCGAATGTTTTAATTCTGTTGTAAACAAATTGCGATTAATGTGTGAAATTTGTTTCTGTACTGTAGAAAATTAGTTGATAAAGAAGTATTTTTGAAAATTGTTTTATGAAGATCAATTTTCGTTTTTGAGTGAATTACCCTTTTGGTAGTCACCATCATTCTTTGAATAGATCTACTTTTTTATGCTATTTTTGGACGACTAAAAAATACTGAAATATGTACCAAGGAGTTCAAAGATTTCTGTTCTGGCATTTAGCTGTAGGTTGTTAAGTGTGGTGAAAATTTGTGAAATTCCAGTTTATCTTTACCCATATTTCAAATTCGTTCAGCAGATTCTGCAAGTCTATCAAATAGTTATCGAAGAGTTAGCTAAGACTTACGTAGGTAAGAAAGTACCTAGTTTCATTTCGACGCCTCCTACGCATAAGGTCGTAAGGCTAAAAAATCGTTTTTACAGGAGAGCGTTTTTTGTATACGGTGATGATAATTTTTTTTCTGAAAGGTTTTCAACAGAGATTTTTGCATTATGCTGTCAATTAACAATTAAATAATTTATTCCCAGGTGCTGGATATTATAAAAAATTGTAGTTACCGAAAAAAACCCGATTTACTTACTTACGACCTTATACTTGATTGAAAAGGGTCGTATCTTCTTGTTACGACTGTATGCGTTCATAAACTTGATTTAAACAACACGAATAACGACGTAAGTTTTGAATTACGACTATATGCGACGAGCAAACTGTCGAAATCCATTTAAATAACAAGTTTAAGGCTAGAGAAATAAAGTCAAATGGTAAGAAAGAAGCATTAGAAAGTGGAGGAAAAATAGTTACAGCGTATTTCTAATAAACCACATGAACAGTCACTTTATAAAGTGTATTTACCCAGTAGTGGGAATAGTTGAAATAGGTTATTTACTTAACTCTTAACACGAAATTAAAATATTTTTGAAATCGGTCCCAGAGGCCCCGAGGAAAACCAGTTCAAATGTTCTCCTTACATAGTCACTCTACAAATTCTTGGGCAGCTGCCCAGTAGTGGGAGTGGTCAAAATAGATTCTTTATTTCACTCATAACACGAAATTAAAATATTTTAGATATTGGTCCCGAAGGTCTCCATGAAAACCGGTTGTAATATTCTACATGAACAATCAATTTACAAAGCCTGAGCCCTTTGCCCAGTAAATGGGAGTGGTTAAATAGGATCTTTACTTCACTTTAACACGAAATACAAATATTTTTAAAATCGCTCCCAAGGGTCCTGACAAATTAATCGGACAAGACTTTTCTGACAAATAAGTCTTGTTCATATTCATTATCATTCATCTCAGGATCTGTAATAAGTTGGAATGAGTAATTTTTTTACTGTGATTTTAAAATAAATTCTAAAAGCATTAGTTTCTAATAAAAACTGACCCTGATTTCCTGAAAAATAAGGCAATTAATTCTCGGTTAAAATCTACAAGACCCCTGCGCTATGGGCTATCTACTATAAAAATCTTATCAAGAACTCTCTCTCGAATACGAGCTAGATAGTAGACACCGTTGAGGAATTCCCTCGTTTCTCTGTCGTCTTCATCTTCAGGTCAGATCTTAACCTCCACTGTTTTGTGGTATCTGAGACATATACCCGAATGAGAAGTTTTCCACTAAATGTGTCTATAATTTTCGAGAGTTGCAACCGATTTTTTTAGGGTTTCCATATCTAGACCGGATGACAAACGAACTACTTAGGAAGTAAACCCTTTCAAACAATAAAATATTTGTTTAAATCGGTTGGTAACCGACGGATTCATTTTGGGAAGTCGGTTAAAAAAAAAGATGTCATATACTATAACTCGTATTTATCAATTAATATAATTAAATTAAGGTAATAAAAGTGGAATAGTTAAGACTTCGTTTGTAAGCATATTTTTCAGAATATTGAATAAGATTGAAACCAGTTTATCTCAGGACTCCTGGGGTAGATTTCGAAATGCTTTGGTCTGAGACCTAAGATAAGCCTATGGAACATTATACACTATGCAGTTACTGTGGGCAACACTTGAGCCCGACTACTATACAAAGAATAGCATTGTCCTTTACACATGTTAAAAATACATAGATAGAGACTTAGAAAATTAACATAATTCAAACATAACATCACGACTTTTATTCCCCAAAGGGGTAAGCATAGGTTAGAGAGGTAAGAGACAGGAGAATATTACAGTCCACTCAGTTATTAATCCCATTGTTATGCCTGTTGTCGAACATTAGGCACTATTCCAGACTCCGTGTTATGAGAATTTCGAAATTGAAAAACCCAATAATATATTGCCCGATACGGGAATCAAACCCAATACCTTGTGGCGGGCAGTCATATTCGCGGCCCCTAGAACAACGGAGCAGTTTGAACGTTAATTTTAATGATTTTTCAACCATAATTGAAAAGCAGAGAATCGTATCTTATTTTTTTAACGGAGCATACAGCCGTATGTCTATGATACGTCTTTATACTTTTATTCATTGTTATATTTAAACCTCGCATATGGTCTTAAGAATAAGTTACGACTCCTAGAATTAAATTATTGAGTAGTATAAAGTCGTAACTGAACACAGTACACGTATGATTACAGCGTATAAAGTCGTAACATAAACGTTTCGACGTTTTGCGTGGGACGGCTGAAATACGACGATTGACATACGACGTCGGTACTGCGCTCTGATTGGCCGTCCTCGCTCCAATCAATCGGAGCATACAGTCGGAACTATCCGCGCGACTTTATGCGCGGGAGAACATTGTTGTTAAGACCATTATCCATTTAAAAACTCGCTATTTATAGAAGATATTAAAATTTGGATTTTAGTAATATGTAATAACATTTAAGATTATTGTAATGGTGCAAAAAAACGATTTTTGTAAAAAAATGTTCCTTCTGCGTGGGAGGCGTCGATTTATATGATATTTATCACACAAGAACCACCTATTCCCTTCTAAAAATGTTCATCACGTAACACAGACAGGCCCCTTTCCACCAACAAGCCCTTCCTACAAAAACTAGGCCACGAATCACTCATTTACACCGTAATCGCGTGTTCCTATCACAAAAGCAACTGTTTTAAGTTCGCGTGACTTATAACTGGCAAACTGGCAATTGGAATTAGAATGTGGCCGCCCATGGCCACGCCTGCTGGTTGTGATATCTGATTGTGTTACGTGGAGCTGATTATGCATTTTCTGTGGTGTTGTTGCAAGTAAGCAGTTGGTATGGAGCAGGTTCGATTTTTGAATTTGGGAACTGCGTTTGTTTTGTTTTTCTGGTGGGGATTCTAAATTAAAAATGGGTGAGGTTTTATTTTGAATTTGGAACATACGTTTCAAATTGGATTATTTCATTGTTTTGCGTATTATAGTATGGCCATAACCGCTGTGCACTCCCTGAGGTACGCGCGGAGAGGCGGAGGGTGACGCGGTCTGTCAGTCCGCCGTCAACGCTCGTGGCGGCAGGTAGTGTCATTTGTATCGGACCGTCAATGTCAGATGCACATGAGATAAAAATTCAAAGATGGGTCGTGCGTTATCTCGAGATGTAAAAACCGTGATTTTTAAAGTGGCTGAATATTTCAAGAAAAGAAAAGTAGACTGAGAAAGCTTTCCGATCATGAAATATCATGTCCAGAAAAATGAAAATGATTACTGGAATCGCGATTTTAGGTTCGATAATATTATCGATTCATTCATAACTTTTCAATAAAAAAAATCCTGATTTGAATTTTAACTTTAGTTCTCATTCATCAACTTTCTAGGTATTTTAATACAATATCGAGCATAATATAGATTCCGACCACCGTTCCGCCACAAGTCCTGCCTTAGAAATGAAAACTGATATCGTTAGATTTGTCTGACGTATATTGATCTCATGTGAACTTATGCTCTTTTTTCCTCGCCTCCCACCTCGCCTTGCATACCTCAGGGAGTGCACAGCGGTTATGGCCATACTATATCAAATGCTTGAAGTTTGATGTTATATTAGTCCAAGGGACGTTTTCAACATAATGACAGGACCAATATGATTGACTTTGTTTGATTTGAATCTCTTCTCCTTATTTTGCTCAACATAAATCTCATCATAATCTAACCTATATTGTCAGGTAAAATAAAATTAACCCCCTAAAAGAAAAACTCCGCGTAAAGCTACATCCTACATATGTACTCCCAACAGTACATACTCAGCGATGACGCTTTAGATATCGTAACAAACATGTGTGAACGGTGCTCAGAGTGTAACAGATAGCGGCTATTGTTGTACTGCGAGTACTACATAATGCCTTATGCAGATTGGTGCTAGTTGTGTTAAGGGTGGTGTTACACTTATGGATTAGGTTGACCTCATGAAATATGCTGGAAATATCATATATTCTTTATTTGTGTTAAATATGATGGCTTAAGGCTACGAACAGCAGCTGCTGCTGTGGACCCTGATAGCAGCGTTATTCATATTGCCAATACATAATAAGTATAGTCATATCTGTCATCATTTAATCAAAATGTCCGGCGTTGTCTGTTAACAGTTATCGTGTCCAACTTACATAATTACTAAATCAGACTAAATGATAAAAATTAAAATTTTGAGTTTCACCAAGTGGACACATTCGTGGTGAGTTAAGTGTGTCGAGATGACGAAAGACCCAATATAACATAGGTGAATATGTGTGATTTTGAAGAATAACATAGGTACCTAATGGCTTTTTATTCAGGCGTGGGAGATAGCTTATATACATTTAATAAATATGCATGCATAAAAAAACTTGGTTACACGAAGATATTTGACAAGTGTAATACAACCTCTATGCAGATTGGAGCAACGAAGTAGGTTGATGTTAACTACATGTGTGGTTGTACGCGATTGTACGATTTGTAATGTAGAAGTTGTCTAGATAACGCGATTTACGGAACTCGTGTGGTAAGGCTGATTTCTATTACAATTGATTTTTTCAGGCATTTCCAAGTCTTTAAAAGAGTGTCTAAGTTTCTTGCCGGCTCTTCTCCATGAGACTAACTTTTTGGAACCGTCCAACTAGTATGATGTTTCATAAAAGCCTGCAAAGGCCTATTTGAAATAAAAACATTTGAGTTTGACTTTGATTCAAATTATATTGAATTCGATTCTATAGCCGTAAGATAGAGTTAATTTCACATTTACCTCTAAAGTATTAGTAAGGGTTTGACAAATTTCACATGAAATAAGTAAGACATTAATAGTATCATTAAATATTATGACTTAAAAGCAATAAAGCGATCTACATGAATGTCACTAACATAATTATCTTGTGAACGATACTGGCGCTAACTTATATTAACTCTGACTAATGCATTTGTCAAGCTCATGTTCTTTTAAGTTTATTACCTGGTTAACTTTATGTAACTTCAATAACTGAGGAATTATGGAATCTGAAAAAGATAGATCATATTATAAGCAGGTCTTTTCACGTAATAAGAATTTTCTTATTAGCTAAGTTTTAATTACAGTAAGTATACAATAGCAAAAAAAAACGCTTTTTTTGTATACCTTTTTTCGAGTAATTAAAATATCGTATCTACCAAAAAACCTTTACGCATTTTCATTTGCGTCCGCAATTCAAAATGTTGCTATCCACCTTCCAAATTCTTCTTACAACCAAATTCTCAAGAATAATTTGTGGTTTTTAGAACCTTTACAAAGATGAAGTTTACCCTAAATGTGATAATGATTACTCCAGACCGTTTTCAACCACGGCAGCTGATTCAACTCTGCAAACCATCGGTGGTGTTCTCGCATACTCGCAAATGACTGCAATATCCCATCTTCTTTGAGAAGGTCCGCGCACATTACTTACATGTGAGCACACCGTCATCGTAATTGGACCCCAAATGTACTCACAATAGAAACTCATACACATCAACACTTAAGTCCATTTTACATGCAATCACCAAATTAGACGTTACGAAGTGACCTTTACACGACGTGACATCTCCGTATGAAATGAAAATTGCTGTCAAACTTGCACGTACGTCTTCTGACATATAATTTGTAAGGTCGTGTCCCGGACCAAGTTCCCAGGGTCCGTGATATGTTACGAATGCATTTTGAACCTTACTGTGATCGATTTTGATGTTCAGTGTGTGATTTCTTTATTGGCCATGTAATTTGTCGCTTTAGATTGAATGTTTTGGGATATCGTTTGGCGGTTCAGGCTTCTTATTTTTGGGATTGGGAAGGGAATCTTTGTGAGAATACGGAAAGTTTTTTGAGACAAGGATAATGTCTTGATTGAGGTGTATTTCGTCATCGTGTTAATAAAAAATATAAATAATAAAATAATAATTTATATGCCTTAAGTGTTGTACAGAAGGAGATCTTATAGGTAGTCATGTTTCAAACACTTAGTCAAAAAAAATAGACATGCAAATATCTGGTAGGTGTTAGTCATCTAAGGATGCGATGACTTAACGCAGGAATATAGCTTTTCTTATTTGGAATATGGAAAATAAATCCTTCTACACAAGAATAAAATCACTTTGCATTTACGCAAGAATATAAATGGCAATCCCCTTTCCCCTTATCTACACACATGTAGGCACTTAGAAAATACATAGCATTTTACATTCGAATTCACTAGAAATACTAACATCTAATCAGATGTTCAGGGGGCGTACCTGGCCAGTGAAATGTTGCTTGTTTCCCCTCGTTACTGCGTCTAGCCGCTGTGACGGGAGCACTGCCGTATCAAGACCATCTAGATTCTAGATCTTTGTAAAGTTAGGCCCAGAAAATGTATGAGGCACCTTGAATTGTACTTTCTTGCCGTGTTATAAAGCCGTTACGCTTGTTATCTCTAAAGAGGTTATGTTAAAGAGAACGCATCCTTAAAAATTCTTCATGGGGAAAACCTAGTTGGAGCATAGGTAAGACTGTGTTCTCGGATCTATGGAATAAAATAAAAGACTTGAACAGCAGGAGGAATAAAGTAATTCTGGAATATTTCGATAAGCAGTCGTTTCTTTATAATATTCTCATCTACAATAGAATTCAAATATTATGTTTCTTTCTGTAGTTAATATCATTTTTTAAGGTGTAGACTGTTATGAAAAAATTTCAAAGAGTCATGAAACATTTAACTTCTTCTTTTTCAACAAATGACATCATAATACAACCCCACAAAAATTACCATAATATTTGGCACACACTAAACGAAAATTCCTCACCTACAATAAACTTAAATATAATCGCAATACCTTTAATATTTGCCCCTGAAATATACGTTCGTTTGACACTAACGACGCGGCACTAAGATGCAATGAATCAAGTGCGCAAACGCACTTATAAATAAGCGAGACCATATCGTAATTGGTGTGTAAATATCCAACCAAATGAGCATTAATGAGCAAAGTCCGGACCGTGTCTTCATTCTTCATTTGAGATATTTATGATCCCATTTTGAAAAATTCAGGAATGCATAACGAATTTTTTTGATTTATTTTTCTGAGTTTGTGTGAATCGTTTATGTTGGAAATGACGTACTTATTGCTGGATAGAATATAGAATACATTCAGTTAATATAAGTTTAGAATGTTATGTCGACTTAAAAATATTGTTCAATTCAAAGTTTAGTAATAAACTAAATATAGCCTTATGTGGCCTTACGTACTTACACAAACTGGCAACCACAAAACAGTGAATTCAGAATAGAATTCAACCACCGCAATTTTCTTTCATCACCCATGACTTTCCAATCAAGGCTCACTACAGCTAAAAAAATAGTGCTGTCACAAACAAATGCATACAAGTAATTACGTTCTGTTCCCATACTTCTATACAAAGGCGGTCCATTAAACGGTCGTGTATGGGTTTTTTGTGGTGGCATCTTTTGACCCGGCTCGTGTCCCCGGGCGAAACAGTAAATAATGATCCCCATCGTATGTATAAATTATGAAATGAAATCATAAAAGTTGGGTCAGTATGTCTACTGAGCTGTTTATACCGAGTTGACTTTTAGTTTTAAATTCAGGAATATTTATCAGATTTCAGGTAAATAGGTATAAGTGATTCAATCATTGTTTAGTTAATGTGTTTTCATAGATAAATAAAGATATATAGATTTACTTTTCAGCCTATTTTACCAGTTTTGTTTTTCCTTTAGGAAAAAAATAAAACTGAAAGCAGGTATTTACGAGTGCTACTGTTTATTTTTGTTTAAATCAGATATTGTTAATAAATTTATCTTTTTAAATGAGTGATATGACTTACTTCTTAATGCAAGTATTATATGAGATAGTGCAGGGGAATTACTTAGGTAATACTTTGAGTTTTTGTTCCTTGAATGATAGTCTAGTTTTAATTACACAGATTAAATTTATCAGAGCTATCAGGAATTTAGAATGTCATAACTGATAAGTCGTTATGGCAAATAAATTATAAAATATGTGCAGTAGCATGTATGATTTTTTTACAACTTGATTTTCCTTAATTACAACGGCAAGTAATATTTAATGCTGCTTTTTTATGTTCTTGTACTAAAATATCACAAACATACCAATTAATGATTTTGTCACATCAAAAACCTTCTTTGTCACACCCAACAATAGCATCATAAATTATTCAAAGATGACAGCAACGTCAGCGTTTTGCATAGAGGTCGTTACCGTCTATGATGGATGGGATCACACGATCTTGACCGACGAGAGCCGAGGAATACCGAAGCGCGGCGGAGATAGCCGATTTACCCCGAGGCGTTCAAACTATCTCGAACGTTTTAGCTATTTAAATGAGTTGTCAATAATAAGTTGCGGATAATTTAAAATTATATTGCTGGTAGGCAAAGGTAAAGGTTATTCTGCCTATCTCTTGCAGCTTACATTTTGTGTTCAGCTTTGCAATCTGTTTATTGCAGCAGTGTTGTTCTTAGTTCATTGTTACTAGCAAAATTATTTTTAGTAGCTATTATTTTCTTAAGTTTAACAATCCATTTCTAAAAGTCTGGTTATCTCCGTCTTGACGTCAGGGCTACCTTCGAATAGGTATCATAGTGTGAACATAACTTAACCCGCCCACAAACATTACAAGATCAAAACAGTAAAAAACTAAAGTACCACCGAATGACGGAATGCAATAAAATCGTGACAATCATCTAGAGGCAAAACCTTAAACGCCTTATAATAATCTCATGCACCGCCTTAATCCACAGTGGACCTAACCTTAAAAAGTTGGCCAAAAAACCGTGAGAACACATCCTTCAGACTTACAGTGACTCGATTCTTATGATATATTGCCTTAAACGTGCCATTTAGCGCTTACTCGTCCATTCTTAAGTATAGTGGAGTAAATTAGAAAAAAAAAATGTAAACACAACATTGTACGAATTCAATAATTAGATTAAGCTTGTAATGAGGGGGTTGGAGAGCCTTCGGCGACGTCGGGTCGCGTCGGACGCCGCCCCGTGGCGCCTCGGGCGGGGTGCTTTTGACCCTATTTGTTTTAATTACCAACCAACGGTCTTTAGGACGACACGGGGCCTTTGTGCTAGCCGAAAATTGTGGCTAATTGGCGGTAGGCCGCAACCTTAAACGAGCCGAAGTATACTCGTGATCTAGAGCCCTTTCTTTGGAAATTTTGGATGATCCTTTGGGATGTACCAGGAATATGCGCTGTTGTGTCTAATTTTGTTGCTGCTGATTATGATGGGGATTTGATTAATTTTGGAAATTATGGTGTTTGATCTGGATTTATTTTTTTGAGAGTTTCAGGAATGGATTTGTATTTTACTCATACGAGTTTTTGTTTGACATGCAAGCATTTTTCGCGACAGCTGATGTCTCCCCAAAGCAGTTATCTCTGTAGTTATGGTTCGTACTGCTGTCAAATTTTCCTTATTCCTTAACCCGATAACATAAAGAGGTCAATAATGTGAAGCACTAATAACATTATTTAAAACATTCCTTACTTCAACCTTCAACCTGCTCACCAATTCACATTAACATAACTCAACTAAATACTATATTTACTTCTCCGTCTTCCCGATGGAATTCCTGACAAAGTTCCTTCAGAGATTCCTCACATGTTCCCAATATTACTTCGATTACCGATTACCGATTCATCGGGTAAAAGCCGGTAAACGCTTGTAATCGCCTCTGCCTTACCATCATGATTACCGAGAGCGCCGCTATTACGTACAGTTCAAAATGTTGCTGTTTTATTTTGTTTTTCAATAAAGTAATCGGTCTCTTCAGAGGTATGTTGCCAATTTTGTCATTTTTGCCAGATTTGATTTGGTTTTATTTTATTTGGTTGTACAACTTTTTACTTATTTTCTAGTCAGTCTCTGCCCAAAATTCTTTATTTGCGACGGAATACTAGATATGAAAAAGTAGTCCCTTCAGTTTTATTCTAAACCTATGATTTGAATTTATTTTATTTTAGTCACACAAGTAGACCACACCTACAAATCAAGTTAATAGCATATTTTAATGTCAAAATAAAACTGAACTTTTATTTTGATGTATACGTGAATGGATTGGAGTCATTTATTATAATTATGTTATTTGTGCAAAACAATAAGATCCGCATTCGTGATTAATGACGCGAGAAGAGTGTAAGTGATAGTTATAGCCTTTCGCTTTCTTTATGTTCTTCTTAATTTGATCAAACACTTCTTTCGTATAAAGTGTTGGTCACGATTCTTTTTATCTACTCATTTAGCTTATTGAGCCTAGATTAAAATTTTAAATATTACGGATTTAGTCCTTAATAACCTAACCACATTTTACATTTACCAAAATCCATACAACCTACTCATTAAGAAGTGCTCCCACAGTAAAATTTCACTTATCATTATTAATCTCGAAAAGCTTTGTCCAAAATCCCACGGTCTTAAAAGTCGAAGGTGAGACCCAAGAAGTATAGCCTGAAGCAAACGGTAGATCCACTGAAGCAGCCATGGCGTCCGTATATGACGCCACAGATGAAGCTGACCAGGTAGACGAAAAAGCCACAGAAAAACAAAATGTTGAACATTTAGATGATGATACTGGTGAAGTTAAAGTTAATAATATAGGTGTTGGGGTTACATGTGGTGTGCGAGATGATAAAGTGTGCGTAGTGTGAACGAGTATGGTTGTTGAGGAGGTCGCACGCAATCTAAGCATTCGGAGCACGTGGGAAAGACGCAAAGCCGAGGCGGGGTGCCTTGAGGCAATCCGCCACGGTTGACGATCACCGCGATAAATATATACAACATTAGTGCACAGAGCAGTGAAGGAAAGAGAGATGATTGTTTGGAAAGTGGCAACGTAATGTTGATGTTGAAATTCAAATTTTAGGATTGTGAAATTGCTTAACCCTGCGTCACATGGAGCAATTAAGTCAAAAGCAGAATCTGCAGCAGTAAATGTTACCGATATATTCCGAAGTCTATAATTAGATAATAAAAATAAATAAATGTCAACAGTAAACAAATCTAAAGCTAAACTCACTAAACATGCCACCGGTTTCAAGTAACTGATATTTAATATAAACAAATGTCCAACATAAAGAACACTTGATACTACTCTATACGTTACAGCTACAGCCTCAGGAAGAATTCCCTAAAAACTCCACAGGGTCAAATGTCGAAGAATTTATTGCCTCCGCAGTAAAGCCCGAATGTTCGGCGTCTTTGGGAAGAATCGCGAACCTCTAATTAGTGAGATTATGAAAATATTCACACAGGTGCGTTGCAGCCCTAATAAGCATGTTCGCTCGAGGCGAGTCGTGAAGGCAAGGCTAATGTTTTGGGTGTCTCGCAGGTGAGTCTGCTTTGTTTTTGGGTCGAAGGTAATCTAGGATCGTCTGTTTGTGGTAGATTTGAACGCCTTTTGAGAATCGTGATTCTTGTTCACAGGTGGTTGGCTGGATCAGGATCGATAAAGTTTTGGAAGGAACGTTCTGGGTCTCTTTTAAGTTTTCCTTATAGTTTCAAATTACATGAAAATAATTTTTGTGTCGTTTGTGGAGTTTTGTGTACGCAGACAAAAACAACAACAATTCCTTCATTTCTAGTATTTTCTTGTCTATGATCATCTCGCACGTGCCGTCTACTAACAGACAGCTAACCAGTAGTTATGACCACCTATGTTCATAATCAGGACAATTTATCAACCACATTAGAATGTGGCGAGATAAAAATGCGTCATATTTTACCAGATGACGCTCAATGTGACATTTTAAATATTTAAATCGTGATGTTTGTTCTAAAAGTTGCTCCAGTTATTAGATTAAAAGTGACTCCGCAACTGTTTATAATAATATATTCTTTGATCTATGTGCCTGTCAAAAAGCTATTGACAATACCGACTGAAGATAAAAGAACAACAATGATAGATCATACTGTAGTAAATTGAAACATTAAATACACCAAAATCTGTCACCATCTCAAAGATCACAAAAAAGCTCCAACAAACGCATTGATATGACAAAGATTAAAACCTTTAAGTAACGACTATTCAAAATGACTAATGTTAACTCTCAAAATATTAACCTGCAAATTACAGAACATTGTAGACAATCCCATTAAGTTTACATTGTATTGAAAAAAAAATAAATTCGCAACCGAAACCATAGGAGTCCATTCAGAAATGGCACAAAAACTGAAATATCGCCCTCGTTATAATAATAGGTGGCCGGCAGAACCACCGCAAATAAAGGACGCCATAATTTTTGACATGTCGAACATAAACACCTTATAATTTTTGGCAGAGATTAAAACTTTTGCTGAGTCCCCAGATATGTGTGTAGGCACAATTTTGACGGTCAACCATCTGCTAGCTTTTGAAAAGGATATTTTTGGTTCAACGACATCCAGGAAGAGTTCAGACCACACATGCCAAGAAGAGTTTAAACCAGACATTAAGTACAATATTTTATGGGATAGTTAAACAGACAATGGATGTGTAAAGTGAATTTGCGAGCATGAAGACACTTTTCTTGCATTAGAAATATTCAAAATCAAACACGGATCTCTCAGAGGCAAAGAATTACTAGGCAAAATATAGAGATCCTCAAACACAAGTTCAAATAATCCCTAATCCTTGTACCCAGCTTTTACTCATTTTCAGGGCCTATCCCACGGGTGATCATTTCCAAAAATGATGGTATAATGATACGTTGTTTGATTAGTTTGTGGTAAATAGTGAATGGAGCTCGGTTGGCGCCGACAACCGCGGTGGCGCCAATGAATCAGTCATTACTTACTGAAACGTCGGCTTCACTTTGTACAAACTTATTATTTAGCGAATTAAGTGTCTACCCGTTTAATTTGTCGGTGATTCAGAATAGATGTGCGGTAGAACTAATTCGTTCTGCTGTGATTTGTACAAATTGGGTTTTGAGCTTTGAGCAAAATGCTTAAATGCTTTGGTGGAGGATAAATCTTGTAACGTAAATTGGTAGCTCTTAGAATTTGTTGGTGCAGTTCTTCGAAGCTGGGTACAATGTTTCCAATTAATTTAAGTCCTAATCCATGTACCAGGTAGCCCATTGGCATAAATCGAGAAGGTTTTTAGTGGCCATCCATGGTTTTATTCTATGCGTATGGTCTCTGAACCCGGTCATTTCAGATTGCCGACCAATCAGACTGTGACAGTGAAGGAATATAGTGTGCACTATAATTTATGTCCTGCGCAGCTGGCTGTTCTCTTTAAAGAAACCGCCACCGTAGCCGAAAGTCGATCTAGACGCACATACCTAATATGCTTTTGAAAATGTAAGTATTGAGGCCGCCCTAAAAACCTAGATGTACGTATACCTAGGGTTTCTATCGACTTATATAAAATTATATACTCTAAACATAAAAATAAGTTGTGTCGTAAGAGGGTGACCCATCGTGATTAATCTGTGTAATTACATCAGTAGACATGTATCATTATAAAATTGACCACAAAAACTTCCGATGCCATTTTTTATAATTTGTCATTTGTAACTGAGAGGCTGATAGACTCATAAATCTATGCACCTCACCAATTTGTGTGACATCAGAATGTCAAGACCCATTCATTATAAAAATGAAATCGTCCCTTTTACACAATGCCCGTTATTTTGCAAAATGACAGGGCACGGGACGCAAGGCACGTCCCTCGAAACTGGTAACCGCAAAACTGCAAAATCTCCTCTTTTTGTTAGTCACAATAAAATTATATTCTATTCCTGTATCATTGGAAACGATTTCGGACAATTATAACCACATTTGCCCCTAAATTCGTTTAATAACGGCCCGTTTGGCCAACTCACATTTGGATCTTTTATAATTATATAGGTATCTGTATTTTTGAGCGTCGATTTTCTATTTTTTTCTGTAACTTGGTTTTATTTTTGATGTCAGTGTGAAGGTTAGCGGTTTCGATTGAGTATTTTACCCTTTTGGTCTATGATTTAATTGGTTCGTTTGAAACAGTGATAATTATAGTAAGTAACCTGCAATTATTACCCATACAATAACTAAAAAACTAAAGACGCAAAAAGAATGACAGTGCTAAGTTCTAAATAAATTGGCTCCTATTAAATAAATGACTACAGACCACATACTGATCTAATCAGTTCCAATTACAAAATGTGAAATTCTAAATGGTCAAGATGTCAAAATTTTTGAACATGGGCAGAAATGAAAAAAAAACGGAGAGGAATGGTAGGTCTTATTGATTTCTCAAAAGGGTCGAAATAAATGTAAATATAACCTAACAAACAAATTCACTAACAAACTGTTTCGTTACATCGATAGAATTAAATACCAGAAAATATACCAGATAATTTCTTGTATAATTAAAATTATTATAACTTTCAGCAGGTAGCATAAGCACGAGATACTCAACTGTCCATCAAGAATATATTTTTGACATAAAATGGTACCCCGTAATCATAGAACGCTAAATAATAACAGCTTAAGGAAATCAGTAACATTTTACTTTTTGAAGGCATGCGCGTGAGTGCGGTTTCTCGCTTGTCAATCATTACTTTTTACGGTTTTGTAAAAAACTTGATTTTGCCGTTAGTAGCTTAGGAGAAAAGGTAAAGGAAGATTAACTGGAAAGATTACCCGGTACTCAGGGAAAATCGTCCTTGAATATCCCTAGTTATCCTAAACTTAAGTGTAAAATTGGCATAGGGAACTTTTACAGGTCGTTAAAACCCATTATTTTTGGTACAAATCTTTTTAAAGTAGGTACTAAATAGTGCTATTTTTACTTAAATAAAATAGAACTTTATCTCAATTATTCTTAATTATCAAAACCGTGACCTTCCTAGCGTTGAAATAGCATCCTCAGAATTTTTATCTACACGTTTTTTCGCACTTCCGTAAGAACAATTATTCGATAACTACATCAGGAACTGAACCAAACAAACGATTTAATCATCGGAAGATTTCAAGAAAGACAAAACAATTGAGAATCACAAAAACATAGGAAGTCCGCTAACTCGGAGCTATTAGGTTATTCGTGTCGGAAGAGTAATTATTTAACCGATGCAAAACTTTGACTGAGTGTTAATTGGGTGCAACTAAAAAATATTTTTTTCACTCTCTGCTAAATATTTCATTTTATAGATTCAATGTAAGGGCAATCGACGATGATTATGTAAAGATCATTGAATACTCAAAGATGTATGACTTGACTATAATTGATACCGAAGCTGAAAACCAAGACATCAAATCGATTGATTGAGTCGAAGTCAACGACTGCCAACAAAATATGCATAAAGAAAAATAATAACAAAAAAAAAACATCCATAATTTCTTCCATTTAAAAAGCCTAAAACGGTCTCCAAACCAATAAACAGCCGATCACTTTACTTCATATTACCGTACATTAGCCATTGTATAGGGTGTTACTAAACTTTTCATCGCACGGGTGAGTCGGACCTCTAATTGGCCGAAATGAAACCTATTATGCGTCTGATATGTGATGATTGACAGCTGTCAATCAGGATCGCGTGAGGATGCCGCCAGATGGCGCGTGCGCTGTTTAGTGGTTGGGTTTGGTAAGCTTTATTTATTCGGAATTTACGGTATAGTAGTAAATAATGGTAGGTATGCCTTTTACACAAGTTTATATGTAGAGTATTGTTAAGGTCCTTTAAGATTTCGGCACTATGTCTTAGCCTGCTAACCCAGATTCCATAGCAGGTAATTCAATTGGCAGTGTGAGTGAAATAGGGCTTTCAATTAGAGTTGTACCTTCTCAATAAGCACCCCATACGTTATACTTACATGTGTATACAGGAGTCACAATACCATAACAATTTATTATCACAAGACATACAACTGCATCACAACAAGTTAGCTTTTTTTAACTGCATCACCAGAAGTTACACTTTAACAGAGCTCTACAACTTTTGATACTTTTTCGTAAAAGATGCACGTCTACGATCATAAACAATACCCAAACCAGCAGCCAGACCGCAAGCACCTTGCACCCTCAGGCAAAAATATACAAAACTCACGAATCTAACCTTAACCTATACAGCCATAAATCAACCATTTTAATCCTTCAAAAAACAAAATAACGGTCAAAACGCTCACAGCTACAAATAAATCTTCTTCAAAAATATCAAATAATATGTAGTAAGTAGTAATAAATCTATATATAATTTCCTAAAGTTACCAATAGGCTACTTCAGGTGGTCGTTACGTTTGTTCTAGCCGGAGGGTCTGCAATCTTCATTAGATTTGTTCACCACGCG
Source organism: Helicoverpa zea x Helicoverpa armigera (assembly GCA_033682625.1). NCBI lineage: Eukaryota > Metazoa > Arthropoda > Insecta > Lepidoptera > Noctuidae > Helicoverpa > Helicoverpa zea x Helicoverpa armigera. The sequence goes on along the minus strand of JAWIIS010000044.1, from coordinate 4,141,849 downwards.
ATATGGTGTGTAAGGCCAGAAGGTCATAAAGAATAGGCTCAAATTACAAGTAAATAGTAGCAATTGGTTACACAAGAATTTGATTTGACTGTACATACCTACTGTATACAGCCACGCCAAAAAGTTTGCCTCTAGAACTATTGCACATAGATATTAACTTGATGGGGACGGGGTTAAGGCAGAGATGAAAAAATAGAAGATCAACAACATGAGAAAGTACAAGAGTATGAAGATGTGAATATTTGAGCTGAGTTATGATAAAACCAGGCAAACAACAAAAACCACCATTCTGAGAAGCTATTTCAAAGACTATGCATGTAACAGCAGATCATACATTAAAGCCAATAACGATAGTACAAGTTAATAAAGTAGTAACAGCACACTATAGCTTCACAGCTTATTAATTAATTATATCGATCATAACTAATTGAATAGAACTGCTTGTATTACCATCAATAACTCAGCGATACATTCATAAATCAACAACGTCAGTCAGCTTGCGCTTGCGCTCGCCGCCATGACAGTCCAAATCGTTTGAATTATCGCCCCATTTACCCCCAAATTCGACTTTAATCCCTTCCGAATTGCTTTTAATTGGCAGAAAACAACAGAACCAATTATCGGAATGGGATAAATGGAATAGTCATGGGAATTCGCGGCGATTTGGGGAAAGAATGCACGATTGCGTTGCGATTAGAGCCCAATCAGACGGGATTTGTTGCAATTTCCATTGACTGGCAAATTGCAGATGCAAGTTTAGTGTTCAATCATCAATCACACGTCGATTCAAGAAAATTGGCTAAATCTTTCTTTTTTAAAATAATGCTCAGCTTCAATATTTTGTGCATCATGACCGTTAATCCATTTTTTGCATTCTCAACTGATTTTAAATAGGCCTCCTTGACCTAATCCTTAAGAAAACCGTTTTTAGTTGTTAAGTTGGCTTATGCTGAGTTTAATCTTCTTATTATTTCTCTTATTTTGTGGTTGATGATTTCTAACGGGATAGAAGTAAAAAATGATCCTCTTTTAACTTAACGGAGCTTAAGTTGATTAAGAAATGTCATGATACTTTGTTTTGTTGTTTTTTTTTAGCTCTCGTGCCAACCTCTGTTTATTTTTTACTGTATTGTGTGTAACAGTAATTGATACAATTACTTTAAAAGTCCGAAGTCATTCACCACAGAGAAATATTTCGGAACTACGGACACATACGCGTAGCGACATCGCATGGTGACAAATGACATATCGTAGTTCGGCAGTCATCAACTAGATGGCGCTATTACCGCTGTCAAAATAAGTAACCATTACGAAGGAATTTTATAATTCCTTGAGAGAATGTTAAGGCATCTGAAAATTATAGTGCTTTGTAAAGCGCTCTTACTTTAATATAGTAATGTGTATGGAATGCATGTTATTACATTATAATTCACATTAAAGGATGGAATGTGATATGGTCTTGATAATCGGGTCAGTAACTTAGTTTAAAGTTTATGAATCATCTTTCTGTGGGAGAAGATTTTTCCCTTGTTTCTTAATTTATTTTTTAAACAAAAGTTCCAGTTGCCGCTTTAAAAATATTAGCTGGTTTGGAAAGTTAATGTTTCTGCTCTTGTTAGTTAACTATGTATTTGTACAGGTACACGATAAGTACATATAATGCTGGAATCTTACTCAAGTGTTCAATCATTGATTGTTAGGTAAGCCTCACAATAATGACATTGATTAAGAGACTGAATTAAAGATAGAAGTGGAGGGGAAAATAAAACATAGTAATGATGATAAATAATATAAAATGTAGGTATAAAGATGTTGTGTATAAAGAAGTATGTATTAGGAAATAACAATATTAGATTTAGAAGCTTTTAGTAGACTGAAAATAAAAGAAGTAAAAAAAATCCAATTAATATAAATTCTAAATTCTAATATAAAATTGATCTAACTTATATAAGTGAGTAGTAAATTGGACTCATATGTTTTGTTCCAAAAAATACATTAAATAAGAACCCTGATAGAGAAATAGATTGACAAAATTAGTAGGCATTCAAAACCCCAGTTTCTTTTTAATCGAATATTATTAAGGTACCTATTTACATGTCATCATAATGGCTCATTAGGCACACATCCACATTGATTACGTACGTGCGTATAAAATTTCAATTGAAACGTCAAAATGACTTTCATCACGATTTTTTTATTAGCAAACATGATCATTACTTAAAACGGGTTTGTACAAAATCTCTCTCGACTGGCTCTCACCTATAATTATAATTAATTTCATTACATTACTATAATGATTGTGTTTGGTATTGCACGATGGGTGATGTGTAGGGCTGTCTCCAGATGCTGTGAGGAATATTCTATCTTCTGTAATGTGGGTTTTACTCTTTATATGATCTCTGCTATCATTTAGATGATTACTTTCGCATTTGAGTCTCTAAATAAATGTTTTCTTACAATTTTCTTCCCAATTTGATTTCGTTTCTGCAATTGTATTCTTTCCTATCACTTAATTTAGGTAGTATTAATCTGTTCCCCAGAAAATATCATCTAGACTAGTTTCTATTCTACTGGTACTGCCAAAATTCTTCGTAACATGCAAACCAGAAATAATAAATACATGTATACTAGGTACTCCAAAATTTTAGCACTTGACCAATAAAACCCTTTATTCTCCATCGGAATAGTGTTAACCCTACAAATAGCCCATAGGCCACTCGTTAATAGGCAAACTGACACGCCATGGAACCGTTACTTAAGTTTTTGTCCTAAATGTGAAAAATACTCTCAGTTTTGCCCATAAATAACACTTGCTAAGATTTTTTATGCCAAGTGTGAGAGATTAGATGAAGATGAATCTTTAGTACCACGAGAACTGAGAAACGATTTGCCTAAGAACAATCCGAATTAGGAAAACATATTTGAGTAAGTAATCAGTATAAAATACATTAACAAGACAGAGAATTAAGAAATCAGCTTTAATCTTAATTGTAAAGACCTAATAGATCTAACTAAAAGATATGGAAATATTCTCTGAGTTATTTTAAAGGTATCAAAATAAGTTATAAATATTTGAAAACAATTGTGTGTAAAATCAAAAATCATCTCATTAATCACATTATGTGATTTGACGACAATGAAACCGGTAATCTGTAGTAGAACGGCAAAAGAATACCATCGATTTCATAGATTAATTACATTAATTTATGTCTGCGCATTAAAAATACGTACTTCAAGCGTTGTAAATTACGTTATCTCCAATCGGGCAACACGAGATGATGACGTAGATAAACACGCAGAAGAAATAAAACAATGCAGTAATGTTCATTACTATTTTCTTTTATTATATTTTATCTCCTAATAGTAGCCTCGTCGACTTAAAACTATAATACTTATTGTACATATTTACAGCGAAATATACATGCACTAAAACTACTGAATCTTTTACAGAAACAACATACGTCTAATTTTTGAACATGATTTCAATTATGTCATAGCCACAATTTTGGAACGAAACGAACTTATACACGAAGGTAATACTTTTCGGTAACTTTAGTCAACCATAATCTTATCTAAACTAATCTATCACAATAAATAAACCTCTAAACAAACAATAACAATAATTAAAAACAATTTCAGTCTTCAAAGTGAAAAAAGATCCGAGTATCGGCCGTTACATGATTCATTTACTTGGTGACACAAATGATGATGAATAGAATTACAAAGACATTGAATACTATATAGAGCCGATAATATAAATGAAACAGGAAAAACGGATGCTCAATGATAGGAAACCTTACTAATCAGTCAATGATACATCTTTGGCAATCATAAATTAACTAAATTAAACATTAAATCCCTGAATGTAGTAAGCCTCTTGCCAATTTTAACAGGTACCTTAGAACTCGGTGAGAGCAGTTAATAAATATTTACAGATATGAGAATTAGCGCTTCATGATGTCTTCTATCGAAAAGCCTAAAGTTCTTTTGGGTCCTTCAACAGGAGATTGGTGAGGACTTACAAGTGGTTGAACTTGTTGCGGTAGGGGCGGCGAAGGTTTATGAGAAAGGTCAAGTAGGGAGTTCTCCGACTGACTTGTCGAAGAAACTTCTTGACAACCTTCCAAATGCTCCAAATGGTGCTTGTTCGCATCGCTGTGTGTCAGCAGATGCGTCTTCAGGTTCGATCTTTGGTTGAAGCTCTTGTTGCAAACGGGGCACTTATGCGGAGATTCTTCCATGTGCAAGATTTTGTGTACGGCGAGCGTCCTGGACTGGCAGAAACCTTTCCCACACTCAGTGCACTTGAATGGCTTCTCCTTCGAATGTATGTACCTGGAAAATAGAAAACGGAAATTAGACACAAGCTCAACTTTCACTTCTAACGAGTACACAATGTAAACAAACATCTACATCTTTATGGCTCAATAGGCGACGAAATAAGCGTTTTGAATGAAATTGAAGTGATTCTACATTACGGACACATTAGACTGTTAATATATACGGTACGATATAAGAAAAAAAAAAGTTGGTCTCGTAAAAGCGAAGAAATATAACGTGTAATTTGTTCGACGGCGGAGCAAGACAGATATGGTGATCGTAAAGAACGAAACCGGTTGGCGAGGGCGCGCGTGCGCCCGCCGCCTCGCGACCTCACAAAAAGTTTACACTTTTAATTTTTTTTTCTACTCTTATCGTCAACAATGCCTCGGTGAAACACGTCCTAAATCACGTTGTTGGTATTTCGAGGGAAACATTAAATTAAATTAGGAGTCTCTCAGATAAATTGATTACTAACATCGGGTAATCCTTTAACTAGTGAAAGTGGTTTGGTTTCTAACACACGTTTATTAACTTGACTGGGGCTCATGAATAGAGGTAAAATGAGCTTGCAAAAGAGTTTTGACCGACTTGCTATTGTGTTGATTTAAAACAATGCGTTGTCGAAGCCAATGGCAATAAAGATGAAGACATTAAACTTTTGAGGCTCGAATTTAATCGTTGAGATAATTTAGCTTTTATAAACAAATTTAAATTGCGTTGATGTGGACTATCACATAACATGAAACTTAATAGCACGGGCCATAAACAACTTAGGGGATAGATAAAATCGTTGATACATACCTATGGTCTCTGAGGTGGTCTTGCCGGCGGAAAGCTTTCCCACAGATGTCACACGAGTAAGGCCTCTCATCGGTGTGAGTCCTTTCATGGATCAGGAGATTGTAGGACTTGGTGAACTGGCGGTTGCAGTATTTGCAGATAAACTGCTTCTTAGGTCTCGTTCCGGGGACGCCTGGTGCTCGCATCGGTGGCGGGTTCCTTCCTGGCATCCTCTGTGCCATAACACCGGGGTATCTCAATGAGTGATGGTAGAAAGCTGCGTTTCTAATCCACTGGTTGACGAGCATCGCGTGGTAAGGTGCCGACGGTGGGAGCGTTGCCACTTGTGCTTGCACGTAGGCCGACATGGGGTGCGAGTAATTCTGTACTGGCACTTTCTCGTACGGGTAAGGGGTCTGCATGGCTGGTCGGGGGTAAGTGTAGGGTTGTGCGGGTGGCGTCCAAGGTTGGTGGCGTGAGATAACGACGGCTGGGGGCGTGTCGTCGGTGGGCGTGTGCGGCGGCGTCGGTAAAGGGGGTGATGGCCGCTCGAGCTTTACTAAAGCTTCGATCGGAAAGTCTGGTGGGTATCCTGGGGAAATAATGAATTGCATTGTTAGGATACTGTAGATTCTTATGTAGATATATGTGAAACTATTGTTTGATTTTGTTTACAAAAGGATGAAATGATTAATCTATAATTGCAATTGAATTTAGGGAGTATTCTGCTTATACTTTATCTGCTCTTTAAAAATCCTGAAAAACTTTATTTATATACTTTAAAAAATTATTTTACGTTAAGTATATATTTTTAAATATCTACGACAATAATCAACTGTACAATAATGTCTAATGAGGATAAAACAACAATGTTAACCGCAAATTTTCCTCGTAAAATCTTTGCAATAATATTGACACAAAACAAACTCCCGCAAAAAATACAAATAAACACTTACTGTGATTCTCTTCAATATGTTCTTCCTCCTCCTCGATGTTGATATCATCCGAACTGTCAACACTGTACGGCTTATCTTCCATTTCCACAAATCAATTGTCCATATAACTAAACACTAGGGCACTGTCCTCTCGGCTCACTTTGGTATCACTGTAGCTGTGTCGTCACTGCAAAACTGGTTTGTACTGACAACCGGCTTGTGAGAGCGCGCGGAGCGTTATGAGTTTGTGTGCGTTTGTTATCTGGGCCTGCGCGAGCGCGCTGCGGGGAGGGGGGCAGATCAAACGCGCCGCTCCGTCCGGCGCCTGTGCTGGCTCCCGGTTCAGCTGCGCCTCCCAATAGGCGGGGCCTACCGAGTTCTGCCTTCGGAATCGATCGGTAACAATCGCGAATTGCTCCAACCAAGCCCTCACGTACTACGACTAAGTTCTATTTTCAGCGTTCTGCATAGAGTTTTAGAACCTTGTCTAAGTTAAGCGTTGAAGGTTTTGTATCGTTTCGTAATTGAGTTTGTTTGGCAATGCAAATTTTTGGTGACACGGCGTCCCGTTGAAGCTATTAGGTGAGCGGATTGCTCTGGTAATTTAGTTTCGTAGGCAAGGCTTTGTGTTTGATTGTCGAATGTCTTTGTACGTTTGTTGTAATTTGTATCTGTATTGAGATTAGGCACGTATTACACGGGGCTTTGTGTACTGTTTTGGAGTGTTAGTGAAAGCTCCGACGTTCTGGATTGAATTGTTTATGTTCCCGTATCTGAATATGCACGACTTTGCTTTGTTTCTTTGATGTCTAGTCTATTGCATTAAGATTTGACTTTGACTTGATGAATCGGTTTATCTCTATAATACCTATGTGTTCTTGGTTACTTTTGTAGGGACTTTTTCGTTTTGGTCTTGATACTTAGGAACTCTATTTGACTCTTACTCTTTACTTATAAGTACTTACCTATCTCTTTTGTTATGTAGATGATATAGGTACCTACTGGCTGTTTAATGTTCATTACAAAAATCAATTAGGTACAAGGTACTTATACCTATCAGGTCTAAAAATCCCCTTTATCATATAAAATCAATTTCATTAATTAATACCTACCAAATATTCTTACATACGCGTCATCGTAATTTTCAGAAATTAATTAATCACAGGTACAAATAGGTAGCAATTAATTATCATACCACTTACTACTTACTTTAATAAGATAATACCTATAAGTAATTAAGTACTGTAATACCTACACCTGTGTCGGTAATTAGTATAAGTAATATTACGCATCAAATTCTAGATAAGAGAAACAGTAGCTATTTATAAGATAACACCTACAGTAAATAAGGACCGGTTACCATTTATTAGGTAGGTATATCTATTAAATACTAATTGCAGACAAAGTGTAAGTATGGTAAATGTTGCTACAAATCAAACCCTAAGAGCGCGAGCAAACTAAGTACCTAGGTACCTAGGTACAAAAAAATTGTCGGCCATAGTTGATTTCATAAATCAATTTATGAAGATGTACGGAAGTACACACGTAACAACGATGGGATGTTTGTTCGGTATCAGAGAGTCTAAAAACTTTGATTGAATTCACGATTTAAAAAAAAAGAACCTACCTAGGTACTAAGTCTACAGCGTGCGTGCAGGCTAAAAGCAATAAGAACTAGAAATAAGAACATAAAGATGAGAACGATGACATTTTCGTTTAGTCAATTTTCATACGGATGTTTATTTGAAAATAATCGATCGTTACTTACTTATACCTACATAGTCTTAAATACTTACCCATGTACGGGAGGTTCTACAAGTAATAGGCACAGGAAATCATTACATTGCACGATACAACTTATTTTCTTTCTTTATTTTGTTCCTTTTTGTAACTAGGTATCGTGTGTGTAGAAAGTTAGGTACCTACCTACTTCAAAAGAAATTCTTATAACCCTAGGTCGACTCATAACGACATTCATACACATACTTTTTCGTAGAATTTGACCTATAGGTTCTTACCTATTCATAAAAATGCACTTACCCTATTGTTAGAATTCTCACATAAAGGGGTTGTAAACTGTTGTATGTGTAAACAATACCTATATGTACCTACATACAATTAGAACACATTAGGACACAATAGGTTTATTGTTGAAGCTACCTATTCATACCTATTGACCACTTGTCCTTGGTAGGTATGTGTATTATTGTGTATGGTAGACCTCCCTACACCCTATTTTACATAATTGGTCCACATCGGCAATTCTATGTAGATGCGAATCGAAGAAATTTGCGGATAAATACTTACTTGCTAAATTTTCTTTTGCCGCCAAATTATTGTGTTGTATAAATAACGACTTAAACGTTTTGGGAGAAAAATGTGATAACATTACCGCAAGAATAAAAATCAACTTTGGGTGAAGAAAGTTTTTCTTTGCTTAAGAGTGTCTAACATACCTAATAAAAAAACTTGGTTCACATAGTCCTCTTGCACAGTCTTAAAAGCCTCAGCGTACAGGCCATTTAAACTAGAAATCTAATCATTAAGTTGATCTGAATAGTGAGCCCCGACGTACAACCCAGAAATCGAATGATTTAGTTGATCTGAAGTTATAAATTTACGTTTGAGTATCAACATCCCTACATCAATTTTGGATTAGGTATTCAGGCAACATCTGTCGTGGGGAAACAAAACTTTTCATAATTACCTACCCATTTCATCAACATCTTTTCTGGCATCATCAAGTTCAAGTTACAAACTAAACACAGTTCTAAGCTAATTCTACGTACAACTAAACATGTAACTCAACATAAGGCATCGCAAGTTATTCCGAGCTCGCGCAAACACGGTCAGGTGGGCGAGGGACACACGACACTCGGGCCGGCGCCCTTTGTGCCTGATATCAAAGGCGCCGACTCAAACAACTGAGCGTTATAACTTAACTGACATAACTTCTAAACTTGCCATCCAAAATTGAACTTTAAAATTTAGGATTTAACGTTCATTTTTGAGGATTTTGTTTGGTAAATATGTGCAAGGGATTTCAGACTTTAGTGACACTAATTTAAGATTTACAATTGCATGTGTGTAGGTGGTGGTTGTGGTCGTTGTGTGGTAAAGTAAGGTAGAGCCACTAGACACCTTGTTGAGTCTAGAATTCGGTGTTAGTTCGTGTCGGTTAAGTAATGGTGTGAACAATGATGGGTTTTGTACGTAATGATTCGGATAACTTGTTTATGAGGGAACAGTATGGCTTAGTTATAACACAAACTTTAACTTCGCTGTAGGACCTACTTATGTATGAAGGTTCAACTTATTACAATTTAAAATAAGTACCTACATGTTAGTGTGAAAACATACTTCCTGCATTCTTTCCTTGCCTTTAGTCAATATCCGTATAAACACAGGAACGTTTTGCTTGTGGGGGCAACGATAAAAATGATTATGCCTTACAGCATTATGTAATATCCTGTAAGTGTAATTTCATACGTAGATACCTACGTGAAATATTGTGGAAGCCCTGGAATTAAAAAAAAGTTAGTACATAAAAGGCTCCAGTGTCACCCAATTACGCTTAGTTTTGAATAAAAACAAATGCAACTGAAATTGGAAATAACTTTGTTGGTACCCACTACATCACTTTAATAATTTTTCCAAAATCAAACAAAAACGTGGTCATTATGAATAACACTGGCTGAAAATAAAATTGTGCAAGTCCAAACAGTGACTCATATTTTGAGTTTGCTAATCCGATTATTAAGGCCTCAAACAATAAAAAAATCCCTTGATCACCAAAAAGGCCGCATAGCAACTATTGCACAAACTATCCTTAATCTATTAAAAACAGCCTTAAAAACAAAAGAGCTAACAAAACAAAAAACATAATTGTACAATATTATTTTATCTTTTTAAAAGTTTTATGGCTCAAATTAATTTATTTACTCACGACTTCTGTTTTAAGTACGACAATATTTATGTAACACATATAAAAATGGTTTCGTCACTCGAAGACAAATATTCCGTGTTTATGTGTATGTTATATGATATGTAATGTTACTTAAGTTGAGCATGTGTGGGTGAGTTGTAAAGATAAAAAGCAATAGACAGTGTGTTATTTATTACATAGATTTTGTAGTAGTAAACTCTCGTTCTTTTTATTGCTAGGATTTTGATGTCGGACAGAGTTGAAGCAATATGGAGATTTATAGTGAGTAATAGGTAATATTAGTGTCGATAATCACGAAATAGTAGGCAAAGGATTACTACTTAAACGATTATAGTGAAGGTTAATGTCAAGTGGTTATTAGTTATTAGTTATGGACTATTCGAAACGTAACTGAAATCGATTACTGAACTATGAAAACAAAGACATTGAAACTGCGAGTCAAATGTGTATTGAAAATTGCATTATACTTGAATGATAACATAAGGTGTATCAAAGGGTGATCGTCGTATCATTTGATACAATCTAAATGATGTTAAAGTGCTCAACTCAATTTAATTGTATTGAAAAGTATGATCTGAATTTGCATTGCAAAATCATCTTCATCCTTCGAGCCCTTTTTCCAACTAAGTTGGGGTCGGCTTCCAGCATTGCAAGAATGCAGTGTTAAGGCAAAGAAATAGGGAGTCAACTCTCTTCTCTAGTTCAATCATTCATTGAAGAAAGGTCACAGTAGGTAAGCCTGATTTCTTTAACTAATATAATGTACTTAGTGTAGTGTATCACCGAATTTGATTAATTTGTTAGTAGTTAACATTATTATAACACCTAATTAATACATATATAAAATTGTATTGTTTAATACCTTTTAATACAAGCATCATTTTAGTATTATGATATTAAAGTTACAAGCGGCCTGAAACATTCAGAAAAATTCCCTCAATTAAATGATTTTGCATTTTAATATTTTCCTCTGACGTGGTTTATTTTTATTTGTTTATACATCATTTAGACATATAACGACACAAACTAAATTACAACTCTGAATCACTTTATATCTAAATGACTAGTTATTTGCCCAAATGTAACCATTACTCTGGAAAACCTTGTCAAAACCCCAGTTCACTGCCTTGTACGTAAAATTGTGGCGCCTACGTTCTTATATAACTTTAAGACATGATCAAGTCATAGGTACATAGACATACATAAAAGAGTTTGTCAATAAGTAATATATTTTATGGCAAATAGGTTTTTCCTAATTGTTGTTGTACAGTCAACTTCAGGTCAGTGGTAACAGTTTTATAGGAAAATCGTACTTATTACTATTGAGTTAAGGTGCATGACAGTTACCACTGATGTGCGGTCTACCGTACCAGTGAATATCTTTTTCCTCATATTGAAAAAAATACCCTGAAATGGAACACTGGCGAAAGAAATTTCCACTCTGTCCCACAAAATTTTATTTCACAAACTAAATCGGTCAAGACAAAAACTGTATTTATTTATAATATTACGAAACATTTCGTGAGAAGAATGAGATGTCACTCTAATCAAGTTTCAACACCCAAAGGTCAAGTTTTGGCAACGCATGATGAGCTTTGACGGCATAGCAATTTTGCATCATTAGTGTCAAATAAAACGTGGTCGTTACCACATCTCCATGACTGTTAATATCTTTAAAACTTGTGAATATTAATATGTAAGTTTGTTAATAAAGAAACTGGCACTTTAAGATCCCTTAGGTACTTTCATAGTTTGTAATTCTCTCTGAGTCTCTTCTTGAACTTGTATTGCGCATCGAAAGGGTATTAAAATCTTCTTCCTACCCAGTTCTCAATTTTATTTGGGGTCGGAACAATATGTCTTCCGCTCCCATTTTCCCCTGTCATACTCACTCCCTTCTTATTCATGTCTTCTTTAAGGGATCCATCCATCTATTCTTAGGTCCTCCTCTTCCTCTCCACCCGTCTATATTCAACTGCGTTGCATGTAATCTAAAATGGTAGCCGTGAGTTGTAGCTTGACGAAGCCAACCTTTCAATCCATAAAATCGTAACCTAGTAACGTTTAAATAACTGGTACAAACTGGCTAGACTGTAAGCAAACCTACGACGCATATACCAAACAAACGACCTCAAACCACGCGTAAAGTAAGCGCCCAAATAAAACAATTTAAAAAAATCCTCATAAAATTATAGTCGTCATATAATACCGTCAATAAACTTCTTAATTTGCACAGAGACAATAAAGAAACATGAGAATTATCACCCGACTACTAATTACTGTAATAATCTTAGAGGTTCGGTTTATGTAAACAAGTCAAATTCCTAATTGGCTGGATTATAAGACCTTGTTTAGATAATAGTATAGATTAAACTTTGAGATGGGGATACGTAACAGGGTGCTATAGTGAAGCGTCATCGATTCATGTGACTGTTTAGTGTCTACACAGTTAAAAGTGAGATGACGTTTGTATTCCTCAAACTCTTAGCGATAGATTTTGAATCGACTTTTAGTTCCACACGTTATTGCGAACTTAAGTTTTATACCGTCAATAGCAACAATAATTAATAACCACAAGTCGAATGTAGCATTTAGAGTTAATCCTATGGTGACCCGTGGAAGCATTCATTACAATAAACTTAGATGTTCCTTAGACTGACTTCTACAGAAGTCACAAATGCATTTCAAGTCTAGACGCAGCGTGGTGAGTAAGTACTCGGTTCTCGTTACTTTAACACATTACGCAAAATACCACACAAATCTTTGCCCTTGAAACTACGTCGAAAACCAAAAAATAGGTATTCAAAAGCTCCCATACCTATTTCTAAACGAACCTTCTTAAAACACATTATCATTCTTGGAATAGGTCATGCGGAGTGCAAAACGGCCCTTTGTGTGCACTTATCAGTACTCTTAATGTGTGTAACTTAAAACTAAGCAGTGATAAGCCAGGTAAGTCGGCACCTCAAAGTTAACAGTGGCAACTAAGACGCCTTAATACTATTATGCTTATTGTAAACAAATACGATCTTCTATGCGTAGGCGCAGCCGGCTTATTTTGTTCTTTTGTTTTGTCGGCTCGTTTGTTCAGAAATTGGGTCAATATTGCTAGCTCAATGAGTAATACTACCTGTTGGTAATATTTGGACTCGGTAAAAAGTGCATGAGTGACAAAAATTTTGTAGGTAATGGTTCATATTGTGACGGACTGAAAATAAAGGAGCAGTCTCTATTCGATTGTTTTGTATGTGTTCGCGTGGCAAAATGGGAAACATTCCCGTCTAAAGTCATCATAAACTCAAAAAGCGATTTTTTACGGACCATAGAATCCTTAAAAAATATATATCAAAAGGCCTTGTATTTTGCACTAAATGTATTTACACATATGTACATGGTACATGTACCTACATCGTGTTACAATGAGGAACTATAAAACATACAATTAACAAGTTCTGATACAAATGGAACTTCGCGGAACAAATTCATTGCGTTAAGTATTGCATAAAATGTAAACGATGTTAATCCCTGAAATCAATTAGGATGACAACACTTAGATAAAGGATTATTAGTTCGTTAGTATGTAATACAATAGAAATAATGTAATCAATTAAGAGATGAACGATAAAGCTATTAGAGACTTGTAACTAATGTGTAATAACAATTGTTTTAAACCCTACACATTGCTTAGAAGATTTACTTGTTGAGATCTAAAACGTTTGAAATATTTGGCAAATGAAGTGACTGGTCTGGGCAAGTCAGCTGTATACCGAGAGATTGGCTGCCATTGTCTCAGAGTTGACAGCTCAGGATGGACACCGTAGAAGGAGTAGGCTCAGGAAGAATCGGTGTTATGACATGGATGCCATTGCAAAGTACTGAGTATAATCAGGAGTTTCAGTGAGCATGTGAATTCTGAGACAGAAATCACAAGAGACTGAAATTCCGTAAGTTAAGTTCCGCTGCTGGATTTTGATTGAATATGTATTTTTCTTTACATGATGTGCTCGTTGCAAAATTCTTTGTTTGTGGGACTATTCGGGAAAGTTTCGTCCACCCTGACAATCTAAACGGCCAATGCATACAGAGGGTTGCTAGGCAAATTTGCCGTTGTTTTGAGCTCCTTTCCAATAACAGCCGCGTGATTCGAGAAGTTTTATTAATAAAATTCCATCTTTAAAAGTATTTCAACTGTAGTAAATTAAATCTCGTCAATAATTGAGAAAGCCGTTTTGCCTGCCATTTAACTTATCACACTTGACACTGAAACAAATATTTATGACATACATGACATGCTTTTTAAGTGTTAAAGCAGAAATGTTAAAGTTATCAATAATATATCGCTATCTTTCCATTTAAACATACAAATAGATTGTAATCTTGTTCTTAATTGCATTGACTTTCCTCGAAATTAGTTAGCGAATATCGTAGATATTATCTTGGTATTTTGATTGTAGGCCGTATAGCAAAATCTACTATTTTATTCTTCTTGCCCTGTTTCCAAATTGTTTGTAGTTGGCGCAATATGTTTTCCGCTTCCATTCTTAGCTGTCAGCCGTCATACTGTTTTAATGCCTTTTCAACTTTTAGAAAGGAAAATAATTCAATCCATCTTTACGTGCGTCTGTCTTCCGCTCGTTCTCCACCGATTCACATAATTTCAAGCAAGTAGTTTTTGTAAATATACAAGAACTATCAATACCTGGTTAATATTAATGTCAATACATCAAAACTAGGTACATAACTAAAATTGATGAGAAATTCCACCTCATTGCTGCAGACGGGGAATGACTGAGTTTGATTTCAATAAATTATAAGCAAAGATGGCAACTTTACTTAAACAATTTCTGCACAGCACACTCATTGGTTTTAATCTCCATAATCGGAAATTAGAATCGGAACAGTAGTTATCTGTACACAATTTCCTTTAAACGGTGATCAAACAGGTACTTAAGGATCGATTAGATCGATATCTCACGCCATTCGATGTTATATCGATCTAAAGGGTACCGGTCTAGTAAGGTACGCTAGTATTATAATTTGATAAGAGTTAATCAAAGTTTCGAGTATCGATAGAAATGACGAGACTGTATGATAGATCGACCATTAATAACTGATACTGTCATTAGCCCTTTTAGTTGATGATAGGTATATTATAGAGTACCTACTAGGGCTTTCAAATACCGGATTTTTTTAATTCCGGTATCAATACCGGTATGGATTGAGAATAAGATTACGAGTTGGTACATACATCTTACGAGTCGTAGTTATTTATCTTATTTAAAACAACTTCCTGTTGTTTATTACAACAAACCACAATAATTAAAATTATAAAAAGATGTAATACCGTAATCACGGTATTGGCTCCTCAATACCGGTATTGAAAAAATGCCAAAATATATCCGTGATCACGGTATTCCGGGATCCCGTAATACCGGTATTGAAAGCCCTAGTACCTACCTTTTTTGCAAAGGATACTGCGGTCATATGAGAGCACACGAGTTGAACCATCCGCCGTTGCCGAAAACGGAACGAACGAACCTTTTATTTGCGATACATCGCTCGATCAAACATTCATTGATTAATTTCAAAAAAATCAAGAAGAATAACGCATCTTCTGTTCTCCTTTTTACATACTAAGGCTTGATAATAATAGAAGGGAATTTACCTATGTCTAGTTTAATTCATTGTCAGCGCATTTTCGAATCGACCTCGTACTAATTTCAAATCTACTTAGATAAACATCAAAATTCATTCAAAACGGTTTGATTTCTCAAACACATATCGAAATACATAAAATGACTAACCACTAACCCCAGCTTAGTACATTATCTGTCGGCGACATCAAAGGTTTAGCAATAATCTATATTATTATACATTCGGCCTGCTACTGTAGTATGGCGGTTCTTCAGAAGTGTCATTATCAAAGCGGTGCGCTTTGATCTGATATCGCGTCACACTCGTATTTGCCACTACATAGATATTGTTTTGTGAAGGAAGTACTATGATAGTGGAGGTAATTTCCAGAAGGATGTGAATGCTAGAGGGAAAGTGATAAGATTAGTTTTTCGCCGTTAAGTAGGTACGAAGTGAGTAACGTATGTATGTGTTGAAACATGAATGGTCATCTTCAAGACTTTCATAGGGTTTCAAAATGATGTTTAGAATCGTTTTTGGATGCTCCAAATTCGAATTTATTTCTTTCAAATTTGTGTGTGGTGTGTCGTGTCCAGTCGAAAGACATCCAGTGCAGGACAAAGGCCTCTCCCAAGGTTCGCCACTTTGCTCGATCATCAGCAAACGCTGAAGATAGAGTAATGATTGAAATTTCATGTTACACGTTTGAAATTATGCGTACAGAAGTTCTACGGAAACTAGCCTTTAAGGCATAAATAACAAGTAATATGTTGGAAGTTGGAAGAGTCCATAAAAGTGAACCAATAACATTATCTTTAACCTGAATTGCGAAAACTTACGTCTATAAAGATATCATCGTATGACGGACAAATTAATTTGTTGACGTTTGATGCTCAGTTTTGGTACACTTCTCGGGTTGAAAATTTCAGTCACTGACTGCAAAAAAAATCGTGAATTCTGAAGTTGAATCTCGGGAATAGTGTCTAATATTGTCAAAAACGTCAAGATTGTAGAGATCGGTATATAGTAAAGTAGTAGTTTAGGTGCTGTCGAAATTATCAAGATTGTGCGTATGGTCGAGCATCCGTGTTTGATTACAAACTGCTGTAATTACCAAAGAAAAAGTCTTTTGGAAAAGCCCTGATCCAATTTCAATCAATCACGATGCCACTTGACGTCACCTCTTTTTAAATACCAAAGAATCACAACTGATATCCGATTAATTTCTCAACATCGATATTATTCCGATTGAAACAAATGATTGATTTGATTAAGAGTGTTTTTATCGATTGCTTTTTGTTTGGTTGTATAAATGTACGTCGCGTAAAAATAGCAGCCGTCTGACATGTCTATTATTATGACAGTTTTATCAGAACATCTATCAACGATATTGGAGGATGTTCCAAGTTACAGAAGTTACCGGCCAAACACTCATTATTTCAACTCTTTCATACCGAAATTATTATGGACAAGACCATTTTAACAGTAGTTACATAACTTTACCGTCCTTTAGGATGACATTAAAGAAAAACAATGACTTTTAATCATCAGAAATCAACATGGCTTGAAATAATTTTACTTGTGAGATTACGGCTAATGGGAGAGTATGGAAGAAGAAACATGCTACGTCGATCCCAAATAAAATAAAGAATAAGGCCAGGAGCATGATGAATGGTCATCAAACCTCAAACAGTTCCTTAAAATCCCCCACATTTACTTAAATGTTATAAGTACTGTAAAACTCTTCAATGTTGGTTCTATTTAACCCCGCTTTTGTCCTTTACTTGTACCACACCCATTCGTAGCAGCGGCTAATGTGTCAGCGCTGTAACATAATGGAACCTCGCCTGTAATCAGCGTATTAAAGCCAGAAGTGGTTTTCAGTGCGCTATCAGTTACTGTAAAGGTGAATGCAGAATTGTACTGTAATTTTGTAAACAATATGGCATTCATAGATCCTACAGTCTGTGGTCTGATTTTCTCTCGTAAAGTTAAGCCATGCATTACATTTTTGGAGAAACTTAATGGCTAGGGAACAAGAATTTGTTATATATTCGATGGTCGTATTCGAATAGTGATCGTTTGAACAAATATCTAGACAATAAGATTTATTTCATTTAAAGATTTAGACAGACATGCTATGGGTAACATTCCGAGACTGAGACTTTTTCGTGCGCCGAGAAAAACCCAGTAAGTGTCACATTCTGAAATCATTAAAATAATCTATCATGCAATAAAACATCAATCACAAATCTGAAATGTAGGTACTGATGCACTTGTAGATCTAAGATCGTAGGAAAACATAATATATACAATTAGATAAACTTAATTTGCTTAGAAAAAGCATACCTAAAGTAAAATAGTTGTAGATTTTTAAAAAACAAACCTGAATCAGCACAGGTAATGTATAAACAGCCTAACACTTTTGAAGTTAACCGCTCACTACCGAAGTGGGCACTCGGTACCTAATGTGTCAATTATAATTGTCGTTATCACGGCTAATGCATTTCATGATGTTTTAACGATGGATTACCTTGTTTCAGAGATTACGCAATGACTCAACTGGCTTTAATGAAATGGCCGGTTATTTATGCGTGAAAAAGTTATGGTTAAAAAAAAATATATAAGAATAATATTTGAATTCGCTATGAGTAAATGGAAACTTAAGTCACAAGTTGGTTTTACGAACAATTTTGCGTCTCTTCTATGTGTAAGAAAAGGTTTTTTTACAGTGGGAGACGATGATCTCCTTTACATCCAGAAATAATGATTCTTTTACTATTGCTTCTATTGTGCAATACATATGAAATAAAAAATTCTGATATCACGAGATTTCATATCCCAAAATGATTAAAGGTTAGGTTATTTAATTTCATTTATTTTCTTCGATAAGATTATTTTAAAAATCAAAACACTCTCAGCAGTAGAAGTATGAGCGGCCATTTTAAAAGGAATAAGTACCAGAACCTAGTAAACATGTTGTCAGCACTTCATTGTAGGTTTGGTATTGTGGGGAACTTACTTGAATAACTACTTGTGATCAATACAAGCCATTGTTTTCAGTAGCTATATTACTTCATGATATTAAGTTTCAAACGGCTACCCCGCCTTGCTGAATGAATGATGGAACGTTTCTTGCAAGCTTAGGTTAGAAGCAGAGTAATGATTGGCATCAGCCTGTAGGAAAATAAATGTATTCTAGTTTGCGGGAAACATATAGAAATATAAGCCTCAAATTAAGGTGCGGATTTTTTTTATGTTTTGGCGTTGTAGTTTTAAACAAAATAATACAGATATTGATGACAGTCAACTTTTCCTCATTCATTTCTTACAACACTATCATGTCGCTGAGTTTACCTACATTTCGGGGTTTGGAAATTTCATTCATAAAGACAAGTCAAAAGTAAATATTTGGTTACGATGTTGAGTAAAAACACACAAGTCCCCATTCGATTTTGGACTTTATTCTCATATCTTTAAGGTTGAGTTTTAGTTCAAAGTGAAGTATCGTAAATAGGTCCAAAATACACAGAATGTAGCACGGACTGACGCCACTTAAGGCCACCCAAGACGAAGTTTTTGCACGCATCGGATTAGCTTACAGTTTATTTTGAAGCGAGAATCTGTGAAAATAATCACACTTTTTACAACTACCAAACCAGAGGACTGTCAATACTTTTGTTGGTACTGAGATGTCCCCTATATTTTGGATACATTTTTTGGAGTTCTTCGACCATGAACATTTCTTGAACTTTTACGTGATAAGTGAGAGAAGTGATAACTTGGTCAATGAATTGGAAATGATAAAGAAAATTACAGTAAAATGTAGTTACTTTCATGTTTCTAACTTATTAACAAAGGTCTTGGTCATATCAGTCTTGACTAAACAAAAATTACTCTCATCGGACTTATATCTATTCGGGTGAATAATTACAAATCACCAAGATAAACTGAAAGTTATATTGAAAGCAGAAATTAAAACTACCACTTCATTCAATATTCGACCAATGTAAGAAATAATAATATCTAACATGGCAGCTTAAAAACTGCTCACAAATTGTATACGTTTGTCATCCTAAGTAAAACCAACATATAGGCACGGACACAAAGATCCTTCCACGTGGCTTGGTTGAGAAGTGTAACGAACACTCCATATCAAAGCATTTGCCACTTCAAAAACGCAATTTCTGCTAAGCATTAACGCTTATAATGTGACGCAATTTCACGGCGTTTTGACTTCAATTGTTATAAAACGCTACTCAGTTACATAGACCACACAACGTATGGTTTTTCTTTCATCACTTATCACCATACCACGCACCAAGCCAGAATTTTCAACTTTGAGCCCATAATTTTAGGATTCAATTTTATTTTAGCAGCGTTAGGGTCTTTCATACCATCCATTGCACATTTGATGGTTTCGATTTCATTGACAAAATGATTGTCAATCGGAATGTATTTTGTATGAATGCGGTTATTTGAAGTGTCATCGAATTGTTTGGCGTATCGCAAATTGATCTGAAGATTGATGATTGATTGTTGCTTTTGAATGTTTCTGCGTTCCGATATTTAGGGCGTTTAGATAAATGCTTACAATTTGGTTTTAAATGAATTGGTTTTCTGTACGATTTTTATCTAACTTATTAAAAATTCTACTTATCGGGAATAAGTGTAAAACGTTTATATGCAATAGATTGAATAAAGATACATTACGATAAGAAATGTAAAGATTTTCGGTAAGTTCTTAAACATAGGTACGTACCTACAGGATGCTTTAATTCAGATTGCACGTAACAATTTCCCAATTTTATAATCTTGTTGAAAGTAATTCGTATGATGTACCTAAGCGGTATTAATTACAATTGGCAATGATTAAGGTCATTGAGCACTTAAACGCCTGCTTATTAAGCAACAAAATTATGATTAAAATACCTATAAAAATAAATCCGGTACATCAAGCGAAAATCACGATGTCCATGGCAATTTTGAGTTCCATTCAAACTACAATACATTGACGGTGACAATTGCTTTCGGTACGTGTCAAATAAATGTCCTGCAGTCACCAATTACTAAAACAATTTGCTGTTATAACCTCAACGTGCCAGAGAAGTTTCGACCTTAAGAGAATCAGATAAGGATGACGTGTTACTTTTTGGGATGGCAGAATTATTTTGGTGGTATCAAAGTTACAATGTTTGTGTATTGAGGACCCCTGTTTGAACAACAAATTAGTTCCATTATACGCTTATGAGTAGGGAAGTAATGATCCTTGGGGGGTGAGAGAAAAAATACGAACACGGTTCTACAAGGCCCCTTTAGTAGGCCGTCATATTCTCGAAGTCACTTGCTTTGAAAAAGAACCAATTAGAGACATGCTGAGACCAGGTTTTTCCTTTTGGAACTTTTGATATTATAGTTCCTTACTACAGCAATTTTGTAGAAGAGATGTAAAGATAAGATGACGATTCGTGTTTGCATAGGATTAGGGACCACCTTAACGAAAAGTGCACAAGTAATAAAACCCGAAATCCGGGTCATTAAGAAATTTTGCATAACACTAACAAAACTGGCGCATGTAGCTAGAAAAAATACAAAGAAGCGTGCACATCGGCTTCTTTTAACTATTACAAAAGTTAAGTAAGAATGTAGAACAATAGTGAGCATAAAGATCATTTTTTCTCTACAATAAAGCAATTCGTCCTACTGTTGGATAGCATTGTAAACTTCCGAATTGTAAAGCAATGTTGCTAGCACCAATTAGCGGCAATGGACCAAAGGCAAAATTTCGAAAATATTCTTTATCTAAACTTTGCAAAAAAATGCTAAAAATTGCATAAAAACAGTTTATTGTAGGGAGGCTTCGGAAGTTTCGTTTTGCGAGGTGAAATTTTTATTGCGCAAAATTTCTATGTTTGAGAGAAATTGTGATAAAAAAGTTAACAGAAATAAAACTATAAAATAAACCGTTATAGTTTTGGCAGATGCATTTCTTTAACGGTAGAAGTGTTACAGATTTTTTCTTGTGTCTTTAGAAAGTAGTTAAAAGTTAACTACTTAATGAGACTACGTGAAATTGTAGGTAACTGTAACTGTGCTGTTTTTGGCAAATATAATGCGAATTCTAGAAAGGCCGCAAGGCTTCATACAATTTTACTTAAATTGTCAATTTTGAATACAACTTAGCTTATATTCAAATCACAGCTAAGTTATGATTTTTTTTTAAACTTATCTAATCAAAGCATAAAGGTACTTAATGCAGGTCGTATGGCAATCAGATTCTTTGGAATCATTAAAATATATGTATTCATTAACAGAAATCATGCTATATAATTTAGTGTCATGTGAACTTTCGAAGTTCCATATTTACGCCGAAAACTTGGTATTATCGTTTAATTTTCGCAACTTTATAAACCTTACTTATCTTAAAAGTATAATTACATCAAATCGCCTATACAAACATCATCTTCATCTGCCTTGCCTTTTCCCTAACCTATGTTGGGGCAAAATACATATTTCTCAATTTGAACATAAAACGCAAAAACAGCTGAAGGCCAAAGATAGTTGCCGAAAGCAATTATCAAAGAACTTTCTGCGCCAAATATGTGCAATAAAACGAAATTTCGCCATCCCCATTGTTGGTACAGTTACAATAATTTTACAATATCTTCGACTTCCTCACTTCGGTTCCTTTAGTACAGTTAGTTTTAATGTTACGGTACAGATCGTAATTTTACTACCTAACTGTTTGAATAGTTTTATAACCAGGCTACTCGTGTACTTTCTTTCCGTTAGTCCAATTACCAGTCCTTTGAAGACGCCGCTGTTACCGTTTGTCTGTTAGTAAACAAACTGGAGTGAGTGTTGGGAAATTATTCATTTTGTACATACTGTAATGTCCTTTTTGAGAATTGTACCTACTGTAACTGCATCTTAAGTAGTAAGTAAGAAAGAGTTACAATTGCTGAAATGAACGATGTCCCGTATTTTACAACATGCGATTGAAAAGTTTGGTATCTGGGTAGTCAATAAAT
Source organism: Helicoverpa zea x Helicoverpa armigera (assembly GCA_033682625.1). Lineage (NCBI taxonomy): Eukaryota > Metazoa > Arthropoda > Insecta > Lepidoptera > Noctuidae > Helicoverpa > Helicoverpa zea x Helicoverpa armigera. The sequence goes on along the minus strand of JAWIIS010000044.1, from coordinate 4,119,200 downwards.
TATTTTTATACACAGAAGTCAGAACAACACCAGAAAATATATTAAGGTAAGAGATAATTTCATGATTCATTTCAAATATTTATCAGGTTAATTCAAAACAAGCGATCGCGACCATCTAAGCTTGGCACGGGGTTTAATCGTCCTTATTACCCGCTCTTTCTATAGATGACAACTAAAATCCGTTTATCAGTAATTTTAAGTTTATCACGAACAGTTTACGCTTAATGCAGTTTGCATTGTGCTATGACTCTTGATGATATTTTCTCTCTTGGTCATGTATTTTCCAGTAGCTTCGCTCTATACCTATGAATATATATATATCCTGTTATGAGGAAGCTACTGTATACTCCAATCATTTTTAAGATTGTAAATTTATTTTTCGTTCACAATGTAAACACTATATAAGTATACAAACTTAAACTACTTATCTTTATACAAAACTAAAAATAAAATACTATATACAAAACATAAAACATGTAAAAGAGCATCGATCAGGCGTCGAAGTATTCCTCCGCATCACTGTCCTCCGGAAACGTGCTCAGAAGACTGGCTGCATGAAGATTATAAATAATGTTTTTCTCTAAAATTCCTGAACAGTTTTTCTACTGAATAAATCATTGAATTGATAGCCTGCCACTTCATATTGAACGTGACTAACGAAACGTTCACAAAACTTCCGTGCAATGATAATGTTACTGTAAATTACGTCGAATATTTTGTTTCAAGGCATAACAAGGTATTTTTATTTTAGATATTTTAAGCACACGGGAAGAATTTTCCGCTACTTTATTTTACTTTTAATTAGTTAGCAAAGGTTAACCTGATGAATTATTTGGAAAAAATGTAACATTATTTATTTATTTACTACCTAATAATATTAATGAATATTTAACATAATATTTTAGAAGAATATTCCTTTTACAAATAACGCTAAAGCAAATAAATTTTGTTCTACGTTACACAGCAGGGTAAGCAAAAAACTTGCAGAAAAGAGTTATTTTAAGCAAATAAAAAGACATTGTATTTCACAGTTTCCTAAAGCATTTTGCCCAATTTGCCATTAACGATTTTTAGGCAAAAAAGTTTACAAAAAGCTGCGAAATAAAAGTTAACTGTTAAAACCCTTTGCAACTCTTTCGCCAAATTACCAATTGCCAAAAACCTCAATAAACACATTAAAAAATAAACTTCGAACTAAGCAGTTATTTTGAAAAAACAATAATACCGTTGTCCAAATTGCTTTTACAGCCAAAGGGTTCGCTAAAATCTAGCAAACACCAAAAACATGCAATAAAAATTGAAAATCGCGTTACCCGTTCGCAATTTCGGCGAAATAAACATTAACAAGGTTATTCGCCAAAACTGCTGAAATTCTGCCAAACAATTTCCACTTTTATCACAACGTCGTAAAGTCCTATTTCTACAAGCATGATTGTTTTGTTTCCTAGCGGACAGTTAACGCGTGAAATATATTTTACCCTTTTCGTTACCGTAACTAAGACTGTTTTGTTTGGACTGTTATATTATTGAATAACAGTTAAAGGGACCGCTATGACTCAAAGGAAGAGTTGCATTTATTTGGGACATTTAAGCCCATTGTATTCTTCGACTTTTGTCATTTGCGCGAAACAGTGAAACTCATAAATTCTACTTTATTATGATGAAAGAGTTCGCTTTGTCCAATAAAGCGTAATTAGGATGTAAAAGTGAAATCCCGTTTGCATTGGAGTGCATTCGTAACGCCTATTATAGGGAGAAAGAAGAAAGGGTTGTTACTTTCACTGAGATATTTTCATATTTATTTCTTTTCTAGAAACTCATTTTGGTAATTTTTGGAAACAATCTTTCTTCACTATCCGATACAAATTACATAACAATTATGGAAATACTGATCTAAATTTTAGATACACAGTTTCGGAATGTATGTTTCAATGTTTCGGCTGACGTAGTTAGAGGTAGAATTTCCCACTATGATTATTTTTTATTTCATTTACAGAAATTAGTGCACTAAAAACGTCTGTGATAAGAATTGACTGAAGTGGATTTAAGTGAGCATTTTAATTTTTCTGAAGTTAATATTCTGAAATTACATAATTAGTAAATTCATTACAAGATTCCCAATTTGCAGAATAAAAAAATTGATGATATTCTATCCTTCATTACCTACCTTATATTTCAGAGGTATGTCGATTGCAACGTGTTATCTTATTTCTAAAATGTTAGGATCAACTAATTCGTCAGTACCTATATTAAAATTTGTAATAACAGAGCCTGTATGTATTCATACTGTTTGTTCAAAACCAACAATATCATATTAGTCACCCAGCATCCACATACGACTCAACCTTTAAAAGCGAAACTTCATTAGAATCCAAACAAAGACATAATTCATCTACTGTTTAAAAACAAAGAAGCAAATAGTTCGTTGAAAGTAAGAACAGTTATTAACTACTATGGAAGTCTGCTCTTATAAAATGCTCCACTTTTGAAATATTTATTGGTTTCCATAAAATTGACGACAAAAAAAAGCTTCTAACTGTCGTCAGGCGTGTGCTGAGAAACATGGGAGCGGTTGTATAACGGAGCCTTGAACTAGAGATGACAAGTAACAAGTCCAGAATAGATTTATTCTTAGAAATGGAAACCGAAATTTTGACAAACTGCGGTGTCAAATGCACCGTGGAGGGACCCAACAATGGCGCGTGAACGTAAGCGTGCCTTCGTGTTTTGACCATTTCAATAAGTATAGAAAAGAATAAGTTACCAAAGTAATTATTGGACGAATAGTTTTTAACTGTAGCCTAGCGGGGTGTTGGCTTCACAATGTGAGCCAGATAGGCGTGAACGTGTACAGTTTAGATGTACTGTTTATTTTAGAAATACATTAGTGGAAGGACACAGGAACACAATGCTATATCCGATTCATATTCACTTTCAAGCGTGAAGTCGTTTTCAATTATTTTGTGTCCACAAAGACGTCAATAGTCTATTGATTAACGATCCCGTTTAACTTCATGTAGCTGTGGTGGTTTCAGATTATGTTTCCGAACTTGAAGTGTTTCGCGTTTGACCCTTGCAGAGTTCTAATATTAAAATTTCACACACTTAAATATCAATGCTAAAAAACGTATGTCAATCCAAAACCCGACACGTGTTTCCACTCACGTTCTTCGGGTAATGCGGTAGCTTACAAAATTTATGTCAAAAATTATCACCGATCATCGAAAAAAGGTCTAAAATTCATAAGAACACACGCAAAAATTAGGAAAAAATGTTCAGCCACATGTGACAGGTTGAAATTCGAGCTTTTTGACTCCTGTGTCGCGTTATATGTCATTTGGCATGTCTGATTTCGCGGAGAAATTCACCGAAACGGTATATTTGATGGCTAATCCTACGGTTTAAATAGCTCGTGAAATAGGTGCAGAGCAAAAACTAACGGTTTTGGTCAAAACTGGGCTCTAATTTGTAAGATTGTGTATATGTATAATTTATGAACATTCACCATGTTTTTGTGTATTAGAAGATGTGGCAAGTATAAATGATCTACATAGTTAGACAACTAGCAAATAAGTAAAATAAGTTCTTTCTTGGAGGAAGTCCAAGAAAGAACTTATTTTACTTACTTGGACTTCCTCCAAGAAAGAAGAACCAAGAGACCTTCTCCAAATTGCGCCAAATCACCGTATCAGCTTGCAGCATTCAGCCTTATTTTTGTTTTACCATCATTTACATTTCCTACTAAAAGCTCTGCTACATTTCTATCATCATCGTACCCAGTACTGTTACCCAAGCTATTATGTGACATAACTGATACAAATCAGCAAGTCAACAGGGCGGGAGCAGTTGATAAGCAGCCAGATGCCGACCATCCGCCCACCGATCGAGTTACAATTGCTGTGAACTGACTCATTATGACTCGTTCGACACCCTGTCATTGTATCGATATTAAAATAGGATTTTTTATCTCGATTCCTTGTCGATTGGTCCTCATTATTGCAGAGTGTTTTAGATATTGCGACACAGCGTACAGGGTGTTTTTACCCAACGATGATTCAAAATGACTTTACTTTAATTTGTTCAACATTGTTCATCTCCATGTACGGTGTGAATGTTTCTTTCTGACAATTTCAATTTTATACCTATTTTAGAAGAAGCAAAAGTAATACTTAAATATACACAATATTTGAAGTGCTTTGAATACTTTAAGTAAAAGTTTTTATTTTTACAATCAATCATCGGGTACCTGTACTTGATTCATACCCAGTTTTATTACTTCTACTTATTCTAAAAACTTTCATAGTTGGGTAATAATCGTATTGATAGCATTATTACTTTTTGCAATTAAAGCGTTATGTCATTACCGAATGAGTAGCACTTCCCAGAAATCTTACAGTGACAGATAAATTCGATTTATTAACATGTGTGAGCAATAAACACATGACACATTGGAATATGATTGCTATTAGAGAGTAAATTAGTAATCAGACCATTCGCTGAATAATCGATATAATTGATTTTCCTTGTGTGATGTAAGTATTTAAATTAGATCATCGGTGAAAAATTTTGGGGACACAAACTGAGTATGCATCTGGATATTTGCAAATTCCTGAGTGGCATTTACAAGGAATCTGATTATGTATATAGAGTGAGAGTAAATAAACGTGGCCAAGAACGATTGAGTGCTCTATCAGAAAGATGGAAATTACTACAAATCTACCGAACACACAGTGAGAATTTGTAGTAACTACCATTATCATAGCAATATGTTTAGTCCTGAACATGAGCAAACAGATGCGAATTCAGTTTGTCTGCATGGAAATGAGCCTGACGCTACATAGGTAGGTACTACTTACTATCTTAGCTGACTAGGTACTCAGGTATCCACTATTGATTATGTTGAACACCCAGACAATTTGGAATTAGAATACCTATGCAAATCAGGGTTGGACGCCAGCAATGACGGAATTTACTATTGGCTTATCGTCTTACCACGGAATATGCGTACCTTCATACAACATCTTTTTATACTAGATATTATAATGACACACTAAAATATCATGATCTGAAACTAGAAAAAAAACTTTCCCTCGCAAGAAAAACTGTGCTTTACAACTTCAAACTGATTACTAAGGAATTTACCAGACACTTGAGCTAACACAACATGAAGCTTCGATTCCCAACCCTTAAGATTGGAATGGTTTCAAAACAACCACTTGAGTAGCTCATAATGATCACTACTTGAACATCTAACACATGTTAACGTGTGCCCATTAAGTTATCAGGACCTCACTTACGAAGCTAGATAAAATTCTCTCACTGCATAAGAAACCCTTGGGTTTGTATCTTTTAGCAGATTCAGCACTGTATGAGGTAAAAGTTTTGCTGTTCCATTTGCGATTGGAAATACCTTTCAATATAAGAAAATAATTATTTTAGGCTTACGGCGCTTATTTAAAAAAAAAATAGATGACATTTGCTACTTGAAAGTAAGGTTCAACTAAACTAGTGTTAACTTTAGTAGTTAACTTTTAATTTATTTAGTTACGTAGAACCCTTATTGTATACCTTTATGTAGATGCTTGTTAATTATTTTTCTTTAAAAATTAACTCAGCAATCTCAAAATCGTTCTTTGTTCACACAGCTCTATCATATCATCCCCTTCAAATACATAAAGTGCTGTTTTTGCCCACCTATCTAACATTGCACCCACTTCATTTTGTTACCCTCCAGCTAAGATAAACTAGTGAAAACGTTTCAGCCGAGATTACGACGAAGTATTTTTAACACTTCAAAGAGTGTTAACTATTTTTGTGAAAGAGATAAGTATTGTTAACTTTGAGAGACAAATTATGTGTCAGCCATGTTTTTGGCAGACGTATGCTATTTTTGAATTTTTATCTTTGAGGGAAAGTGGCTTGTGAATTCCACGCGCAGAAATGTTTTAGCAAAAAATGGTTTTTAATGAGCTCCATCTTGGGTTTACCAAAGCCAGCAGACATATTGGTTCCATTTCAGATGGTGCTCTATATATCCGAGTTATTCATTCATATAAAATACTGAAAACCAATTTAAATGGACCGAATCGCGAGTTTAGCCACATACATCAACTACACCTGTCTTTGAAGGATTTACAGCAGTACCTTACATTAACAATGCACTTATCTGTGATTCCAAAGCATTTCAAACTTTGTCATCTGTCACTAGCATTCGATACAAAATTAACAAAGTGTAATAAAATAAAACATCTACGCTAAAGGGTTTTACGACGGAAACTGTTCCGCGAATTGTCAAAACTATAAATTCTAGTTTTTCTGCTCATAAAACGTCAATCATGTGAACACCCTGCATTATTCTCACAAAATTCAGCTACAGTTTAACAACTGCAATATAAACTCTTCTACAAAGTGATAAAGTTCAAAATCATTTTCTGAGTCTGCAAATTACTGTGCTACCAAATTAACACCAACTTAAAGTTTTATGCGTTCCGAATTTGAATACATCGCCAACTTTTCATTATAATAAGGTTCAAAATTGAATGTCTGAATTACAAAATATTACCCACATTTGTATTTACAGCAATCAAAGTGTAGTAACAAAACGTGTTTAAGCAAATCCTAGCTATAAAGTTTTTCGGCTCCTGAAGCAAAAACATTTGGGAACAAATCGTTGTAAAACCTATGGTCCTCAAATCGATTATGTTAACGATAAACACTGAAGGGGTAAAGCTGTAAAAACGGTAGGACGAATTTTCAAATAATAAATCTTTTGGTTTATTGCATTTAACTTCCTTGTCATGGGTTGTTCTGTATCGTACACCTTGACCGTATTGCTTGAAAAACTCACAGTAAACTCTGAGAAGTAAAACTAACTTCACATTACTTTAAAATCGCTTGATATTATGTAAGAATCTAAGTTTTGTCGTAAATGTTTTCGTTCTATGTCTAGGTAACAAAATGTTGGAAAGCAAAAACACTATTGGTCTGACAAGAACCAGAGATCAATTTGTGGAACAAATTCAAATTACAAAAAGAACTTTGCGCAAAAACGTTCCAAAGACTAAATAATTCGACATAGCTACACAATACACACTATTTTACCTTCAAATAATAAAAAGACTGACAATAACATCACTAATTCTCATTAACGATCCAAAGCAACGAATCGCTCAAATTCTGAGTAGGTTGCGCCAAAAAAGTCTTGCGCCTAAACGTCAATAATTTTTAATGGTTTTCCTATAGTAAACAATGGGAACAATACCATCGAACTTTTGTTTACCATTGTTTGAATTATTTGTGTTAATGTGTTCGTTAATGGTTTGTCCGTCTGTCTGTTCGCAAACACTGATTTTGTGCTTAACGCAAGTAATGTCATGGTATGGTGCACCCTGCTGATAGACTTTGAAGTTGTGATTATGTACGGATAGAATCGTTTAGGCTTTGTTTGCAGTTCCATGGTTGATAGAATTAACTGTTATTTCAACAGTTACACGGTGATTCGTGAAATAATACAGAGAAAACTGTATTTCATTACAGTTAGGCAACTGAAAAGTGTCTTGATATAATTTCAAATGATCTGTCTTTTAGTGCTTACAATTTCGGACAAGGTTTACAAGCACTGCAGATTCAAGTAGGTATGCACTTTATTAACTTTATGAATAAATTACTAAATTTCATAAAGTTCACTACTCATTATGGCTCAGCTGAAACCAAAACCTACGTCATGAAACTTTCAACTACAATAATCCCTCTTTTGGTTTCAAGTGCTTATTAGCCATACATTATTTTTATTTTCAAATTAAGTGCGTATCGCAAAAAAAAACGTTGCAAAAACCACGTGCCACGCGTCCAGTTCACGAGAAAAAAACTAAAAAACGAAAGTTAACAGGAATCGCAAACCTGCATCGAACAATAAAACATTTTTGCACTTTTTCTGCATTTTTGCAAATAATTGTGGATCGTTTTGTATTCGCAATTGCATTTAACGTTTTATTGGGTGTGGAGAAACCACATACAATGGCGTTGTGGAATTTGTTTAAACTTTTTGTTGTTTTTTAGGAAATAATAAGTGTGCTCTGCTTAATATCTGTGTCAAATTGTCGTGTTTTATGTAGAACAATGTCATTGAAACAATCTTACTCTATATTCCAGTTCTCAAGCTCAGGTGATTAATATCTAAATATTCAAAGAGAGAGCATTTGGTTTCTGGTAGGTATATAAGCTGATTTTTATGTAGTTATTTGCATGTACCTACATATATATTTTGTTATACCTATGTAATTATGTTGTAACTACTAGTCTTGAAATATACAATTATATATTGTTTTACCATTATAAATAAACGTTTCATGAAATGTTTGAAACTTTTAAGTATTATAGTGTGATTGTGAATTTTAAGCCTATTCAATAAGCAATTTCTTTAAGATGTCCAGTTGCAAATCAGCAGTAAAATTTAACGACAACTAGTAGACTAGGGCACGTTTTATTTCTACATAAAAAGATAAACAAAAACTTGGACGACAATTTCAAAAACTAGTGAATTATAAAAAATCTATACAAGAAGGACTATTAGCCTTCTAAGACCTTCCGAAAACGTTCGTAAAGAATTCTCATATTTTGTGTCATTTATTTATTCATCTATTATTTTTTGAAAATTGTTTTACAACCCTGGCGCGTGGATGGAGCGCGCCATAGCATACAGTCAAGAACACAAGGATTTTAAGAGCGCACACTATTCTATTCTCTCTTTCAAAGCGTTAAGGGTCATTTTGGCATGAAGTTTTTTGGTTTGTCGTTGTGATCTGTGATGTGCCTCGTGCTTAACGGGCGACAAAGCTGTAAAACAATATTGTATTGTGTAATGTCTGCCGATGACATTGAACGTTAGTGTTATTACGGCAAATACAAAATAAGGCTATGCAAAAAAGCACAGGAATGGAATCTGTGTGACGTGCCAGAAGCAAGGTGTCCATAATAAGTAAGACAACCCCTAAAAAACTGTTGGAAACAAGATATTCAGAAGATTTCTGGAACTCATCATCATCCTCCGAGCCTTTTCCCAATCATGTTGAGGTCGGCTTCCAGTCTAACCGGATTATAATACTTATTTCACTTAGGCTACGGTTTAAAATGAAATGGATCCTGTGTATTGCATTTGTGTAAGTCTATTCTTATCTGCCTGAAGTGGTGTCAGAGTTATTTCTTTCCGCTTTTTCTTCCTCAAATCTGCAATGATTCATGCCATACAAAAAACAAAATGACTAGTCAAACCTTCGTAAGCCCTATAATACCTATCTTAAGAATTTAGCTACTGGAAATTCCCTCGTGATTCTCATGTACTACTGTTATCTGTTCTTATAGTACCTAATATTTGACTACCATCTCAATATCAAATATTACAGAAGTCAGACATCATAAAAAGGTGGATTTTGGAGGTTTCACGATATCCGCATTATATTTGCTTTACCTAATACTTTATTGCCGGTATCACGGTGAAACCAAGGTGAAGCAATATACATCCTACTGAGCATGGTATATGCTACCTACCATACTTTATTTAGTTCCCAATTTTTTAAAACTAATGTTAACTTGGCCGTCTTGCAGAGCATTAATTCTGTAGTAATTTTATGCAACATACAGAGTAAAGCAATAACGCAAGGAGCAACCCTACTTGATGAGTAGAGTCATATAAATGTAGGTATGAGATGATAATAACAGTAATTTTCATTACTAAAATAATTGTCATGCCCAGTCATTTCAATTTGATCCAGGAAAATAAACATCTTTACACCACCCAAAACCATGATATCCAAAAAACCCGACGCGAATTTCCCACAAGTTATAGTAGTTATAAAAAACTTAGATTAAACGACAGGTATCTGGTAATTCGGTTAATTCCCACGCGTAAGAAAAATAACTAGGAGTTGATATTACTAGATAAATATTTGAGATGATAATGATATAATTTTACTGATAAGCCGACGTGTGAATCAGTAGGGCTATGTTCGATATTTTGTCGCGTAAGTGCGGTAACGGCTGTTCAAGTGTTGTAAGATTCACTTAAGATTTTGATCTTACCGGCCTATTCGAGTAGTATCTGCCTGAAATAAGAACCACCAATCAGGATAAATTCGTTCAAAATGGTAGATATTTAATTCTCAGTATACATTCAGAGATGTTATTTCATACAGTTAATTTTGTTGTTTTTTTCATCTTATCTGGAGTTGACCTGACTCCAGATAAGATGAATCATTTCATGCCTTCAATAAAGTAAAAGAAAGCTACATTATCATAACGATGGTTGTCTTAGACAAATTGTACCAACTTCTAGAAACATCGACAACCCTATCTCCCAAAGCCTTAACCAAACACCTAAAGCATTAGCATAACTTGCACAATATTTAATTCACATTACTATCTACATGTCACAACTTGCTACCGACAGGATTCCTTGGGAACCTGCTAAAGCAATTATAGGACACTATCAGTCAAGTGGAATGACCCTAAGTTGGCGACAAAGAGACGCCGAAGAAACTGGAGTTATCGCATGTGAATTTTATTTCTACCAAAAGTTCATGACTTTTGTAGTTGTGACTAATATTTTATACACAGGTGCACCCGTTTTATTGGAAATCTTGAGGGTTCTTGTACAGGGGTTTAGGATAACCAAGATTATGTTGTTGGTATTTGGTTGTTCTGACTTATAATAATGTGCCTTTCTAATGAAGAAGATAGTCGAATTTAATGTTTAGCAATCTTCTTATATAGGTATATGGTTCCCAATTGAACTCTGTGTTAAATAGCAATACAGCATTTGAAGAAGCTAAATAATTCAAAAATATGTTGAGACATTCTCATGACGGATTTTATAAAACGACATCATCAGCTTTATATTTCTCATCGCTATTGTCAAAGTAAACATTGCAACACAGATGTAGGCCTAGATCAAATGAACGTGTACCTAATTTTTATCTTTAAAAAACCACTGATTCATTTTTAAAATAATCATGATCAGCGTTATTTTGCAATATGACGATTCGTTTATCAACTTTCGTTATTACCTCATCAAGATTATTACGAGTGACGAATTCATCAATATCAGCAATGACCTTATTGTTTTTATTTCTTAAAACTGATTATATGTTTTAGTCAGATACATTTCCATTTAGTTTATCTTAGAAATTCGGAACAACAACTTAAAAATTACGTCATGCGTATGAGTGTCCTTAAGAGTTGTTTGGTCAGGTGAGGAGGATATTGCTACTTATTTCAAAGGAAATGATTAATTTCTTAGTAGTTTTCATACTTAGTGATAAAAATCACTTGGGTAGTCATCGGCAGACATTCCGACTACTGTGTCGTTATTTGTTGTTTTTTCCTTAAACACGTTTGTATTTACTACTATGCAATTGATAGAAAATTGCGTTTTTACATTTGTTTTCTTCAATATCAACCTACTTACTCCTTTCTTTCCATGCGTCTCTATCAAATGCAGCTCCTATAGTAACATATATATGCAGCTCCTATAATAGTGTAACACTACAACAGTTGTGAAATTAGAAATACCTACACATTAGAGATAGATACAGATTGCATCTATCATCCCAAATTCTTTCTCCTCAGATAACCATTCACCGATAACATCAATAAAAGCAAGAAACAGGTTGCTATCAAAACTAGTGTGGGAAAATGTGACTTCTCTATTTACACAAATAGAGATACATTCACCACTCATACAGATAGTAATAAAATACTCGTAATCCTTCACCAATAAGCTGTCAATCGGGTGTCTTCATATCTTGTTTGTTTTCTACTTGATATGTCTGAAAGTGTACTAGAGAGTACAGTGAAATTGGGTTTAGTAAACATTGTTGGAAGTCTTGAAGAATGATGGATTGCTGAAGAAGCGACGGATCACAGAATTCTTACAGTTGAGAGGAAGAAAGTTTTTGACGAGGAACACATGATTCGTGGCGTTGAACTGTAATAGAATTGATTTAATATAAAATCATTTTTAAATACGCTTAATTAGACTACGATTAAAATTAGTTGATGAAAATGATGTATTAGTAGATATCTACGTAACAGATTATGCAGCACAACGCAATCGTTTATCGGATTCCGATTATTGATAATCACATTTCGGTGTAAGTAAATAATTCATCGTCATAGTCGTAAATAACTTTGCATGGATCACGTACATACATGTTTTGGTGTATATGCTGTGGGAATTTTGGCAAAGCTTGGGTTTTCTTTTCAATAATCAGTCTTGAATCTTTTTTATGCAAGTAGTAACTCTATTCAGAACTGTTTGGTTGAAGTTTATCAAAATTCCCTTCCATGCTTTTTTAACGACCTTTACCTATTCAAAGCAGGAAAATAATTTTAGGGAGATTTTTAATCCAAGCCGACTATCAGGATTTGAAAATCCACTTACTTTAAACAAACAGATCACGATAACCGTTTGATAGAGCGCCTATTACAAAGTATTAAATTGCATTTATACCAAAAATCAAAACGGTGACATCATAGGGGTAAACAGATGCGTAGATGGGTTATCAGTAATCGATGCGATAGCCACCCGTCGTGTGGCGAGTACCGGTCACACTGTGATAATTAGTTCATGTAGGGATAGCACTTGAAAGGTGATTAAATTGGCAGAATATTTGGCTTCATTTGCTAGTTCGACTTTTGGGTCTTTGCTGTCATTAGGGACTGGCTTTTCCATTTCAACAAGTTTGGCGTTAGATATGGCGTGACTTCGTTTATTTTCAGCACTTCAACATTTATCTCCTCCAGGATTTTATCTTAAAACAACGATGAACAAACTTAGTTTTCATCACGGGAACAGAATAAATATTCAAACAAGAACGTAGATAAGTTCCACAGCTTTGATACGGGCCAGTAAATCGATTCCATTTTGCAATCTACAGCAAACTTTTTCGAAACAAATTGACAATTCCTCCCAAACGGGCCAACCCCTAAAAATTTGCATGCAGAAGCGCCACTTCAAAGGTAACCGTTGATAACTACCTAGCTTTTAGGTTGTCGCAAACAAGTTGCCAAAATGAACCTTATCATCGATACGACAGAGTAACAAATCGTTTGCCAGTAAAATATGAGCTCCTGCCAAAGATCAGATGTTGAGTGCAAACAATAGTCGTCTCTGTGCTACAGGCATAAAGTTCATAATTGCAATTGCTGCGTAAGTTTGTAAGTCGTTTTAGTTCTGGATTTTCAGCACAGATTGTTTTATCTCCAAAGCGTAGTTCCCGAGGGGTGGTTTAACACAATTTTGTACCGGTGAATGAGTTTTGGTAGCCGCCAGCCATCTTTTACTTTGAAATATACATGCCTGCCTACGTTATGTATTAAGCTAATCGGAATAACAAATAAATCTGGTTAAGGCAACCGAGGGAAAACATAATTGTCTAATCTAAGAGTTTTAGAGGAACCCAGACTGGGTAGTTGACATATCGAAAAGCCACATACATTTTTGTAAATTAATGCTGTATGAAGGTAATAATCTAGTAATAATTTTAATTTTATTAAGAATTTAGTATTAATCATTTAAGTAAGATTAAGTTTGTTGTAAAATATGGGATGGCGCCATCTATGCTGTACAAAATGTACTATCCATAAAACCAATATCGATCTAAACAGGTAGGTGTCACAGCCTGTCACTAGATGGCGCAGTATAATCCTGAAACAAAGAACGACAGATGTCGCTGTTGCATATGAGAATATATCAGAAAACTTTATTTTACAATTTATTTATTTAATTCAAATGTTTTTCACAATGTTGCACTTTTAAAGAAATACTTTGCTTGCAAATAAAAAACATACTAAGAGCTTGCCCATCAGCGCCACCTGTGAGTTTTAATCAACACTACGAACAACTCTGTTTATCGACTAATCTAATAACGGATCAATGAATCAATAGATGTCACTTTTTCCAGCTTTCTAACCACTTGCTGAAAAAGGCTTCATACAATGTTTTAAAAAGGAAAACAATAAAGCTACATTTTAGTAGCATATCCAGTGCTTCGCTATTAATAAAATAATAGCATCTACTTTTATTAGTTCGGGCGGCATGGATCATTACACTGTCGGCCACGTTATTGGGCTAATTTGACGTTCGATTTTATGTGTTTGCTCGTCCCGCCGGCGACCGGGTTTCATTATCCGTACTGAAAGCTATAAATTGTCCGGATCCTCTGTGGTCATAGTTTGCAAGTGTAAGGTTGTAGCTGAATTGTTTATAGTTTCAGGAAGTTTGACCAGATATCAGAAGAATTTATGGCTTTTTAGGACACAGTAGATTATGTAGCGTTTGAATTACTTACCAAACAAGATACAGTCCTTGTACATCATCCATCATGAATTTGAAAGTCAAGATTCTGTCAAAAGGTTTTTCATTTCTATTCATCAATTTGTATCCTAGAATCTCAATAAATACTTACTTATCCAAGAAGCGTGGACTATGGAAAGATGTCATTGGACAGGAAAATGCTTAAGCTCTTGTGCTACTTACTACTGTACTTGTGTTAGTTACCTACATGCTACATTATATTTTGCATTTTGTACTTAAAATCCCAAGTTTAGATAATAATTATTGATTTTCTAGTTGTAATAACAGGCAGACTTTTTATACTATAAATGATTCAAATGTGTTCACAAATTCAGACACCGATCGGCAGATTAAATCATCGCATTCCAGACTAACAAACGATCCCCTTTCATTAATCACCACACAAACACAACAATTAATTAAACTACCCAATAATCAAACAGTGCCACATCGCAACCATTGTGAAATTACGTCAATTCGCTTGCACAACTTAATTTATCTGTGTTGTCAGTCAATTTCCGAGGCGAGGCTACTTAATCAGATTCATTACAGAGCTTGTGTCAGCAAATAGGGATCGGTGTTTGCACAGTTGAACCGAAACGTAGCGTTATTGCCCAATCGATAGGGGCAGTAATTTTGGCCCGGAGTGTACGTGCTAATATTACGGTAGATTAGTTCTGTTGGTGTGTGTGTGTTTGGGATTAATTAATTATGTAGTGTGGTACAGATTTTTGGATACATAGATGTCTAATTTACTTTTTGTTATTTAGTGTTACTGTCGAAAGCTGTATTTTTAGTTGTAGTCAAAATACGCAATGGTTACTTACTTAGTTTTAAACACGTCAAACTTATAACACCCGTCGTTTTTGGGGGTTAAAAATAGGCTCTGATTGATCTAAGGACTGTTCATATTTCGTAATTCTCTCTTTACCTAAGCTTAGTTTTATTCTAACCTGATAGTTTTATTTATTTAAGACAAATCGATCAAGCAAGAGATGCTTAGCAGCTTTGAAAGTGTCTTGCAGTAGTAACTGATTGAACAAATCGCTGTGTAGGTCGCGGCAAGTAATTCAACGCCCACTACAAAGTTTAACCCTTTAGTGACCCAAAGACACCGTAAAAATAGCTCCGCGTACAAAACGACATTTAAATACTTACCTGCCCACCTATGTAGGTACTTAGTATTTTGGTCACAGGAGAACTGTAATTAAAGTTAGGGAGATGGCATATACTAAGATATAGGAATTTTGTAGCATTTTAAAGTTTAATCTCTTTATTCTGATATCGAACAATTAAACGACTGCTTAGTTCTGGTAATGTATGTATTTGATTGAGGTTTCTTTTTAGCAATATGCATTGAGCCTACTAACAACTGGTAGGTAGCTACTTATCATCCGTCATGGCTCAAGAAGACCCAAAACAGACAAGATACAACCCACATACTATACTACAATCTAAATAGGTACAAACGACCCCTAAACATCCCCATACCTATATCCCTCAACCTCGCGACTCCCGTTTCACCCCAACCCCAGTTAGGGGCGTGTCCTCACCAGGGGTCGTCCGCGCATGCTCTGTAATCATCCCCCGGGATATCAAGATGGCTGATACGATTGATGGATTGGGACAAGGTTACGGGTGACGCTGATATGATATGAAAAAAGGTTAGATATGTTTTTTTTCTTGTGAAGGTAGACGTGTTTTGTTTTTGTTGTTTGATGGCTAATGAGTTGTTTTGATAGTGGGTAATGTAATGTTTTGGGTTGTCTACATGATACAGCCTTTCATACAATCCTATAGAAACCCGTTAATAGGAAACAGACTAAACAGACAAATTAGACAACAAAAAATACTAACAGGTAGGTACAAATTACTTATAAGATTCATCTTAAGGGAATTTAGCATAAAGAAAGTAAGAAAGGAACGTTTTGAAGATTGAAAACTCCAAGAAGAGTTAACTAATTGTGTTTTTGTACTACTAATAACATCTCTTTATTTTATCTAAGACTAGCCGTTTTCCCGCGGTTTCACCCGCGTCCCGTGGGAGCTACTGCCCGCGCCGGGATAAAATATAGCCTATGTTACTGGCAGATAATATAGCTTTCTAATGGTGAAAGAATATTTAAAATCGGTCCAGTAGTTTTTGAGTTTATCCATTACAACCAAACAAACAAACAAAGTTTTCCTCTTTATAATATTAGTATAGAAGTATAGATGTGGATACATCATCATTCGGTTCTAAATTAGAAAAAAAACAGGCTAACTCAGGTGCTGGACCAACAGGCTTGATGTGCTCTCCGAAGTACTCAACTTAACTTAGTAACTATTATAGTAATCTGTGCTTATGTACTACGAATTCCTTCTTGATTCCGAACTGTTTTTTAGATCCCGTGCACAGCAGTGACGACTAGACCAACGGGGCAGTATGACCTCAACTATGCAACCATCCAAGTTAAGCACATACATAATTTAGTAATCCCTAAAAACGTCGTTTTCTGTCCATCACATTCCACAATAAACCAGTATTATTGTTAGCGTATATCTCATTTTTATGATGTAAAGTCTAAAAAATTTGTTTAATGCCCTGTATAGGATTTCAAGAACGCTTAAATATGCGCTCTCCGTGATTGCAGTGGTTGTCAAAGTTGGTTGCGAGGTTTATGCTTATATTTTTGTAACCTTTGAAAATGTTGCCCTCAGTGAGTTTCCTTCCTTTGCTTCTTTGATTTTCCGATTCCTTGATTAAAATTGTATGAAACTTTTTCCTGAATCAGTGTAAGTTTTACAAGTCAACGTTCTCGATGCATAAATATGTAATCACATAATCCTAATTATGCACCATTAATTTTAGATCTCTTGGTTTAATAAAGCTGTCATCGGTTTTTGGGCTTTCGGTCATATTATAAACCATTTATTGAGGTTTATTTTATATCCAATGTTAATGATAAGCCCAGGGAGAGATCATGTTGTAGGTACAAAATTTTCAAGCCATATATAAGGCATATGTGTATTACCATCAACTTCCAAAAATTCCTTAAAACTTACAAAACGCTGCAGCCTGATTCGGGAATTTGATTCCCAGATTCCATATTGAGGAATCGCGCTTGCGACCACTGGCAAGCCTAGCATTCCAGCAATGTACAATTTCAATCATAACATTTCAAAGGTTTAGAACCTCAGACCGAATACAATACTTCGACCGGCCGCCCAGTCCGCTGTGACAAAAAAAAACTTTCCTCTCTGGCCGTCAGACGACGAGTGACTTACCGGCTATTTGTTTTTTTAGGCTGCCCCGCGTACGATAAAATATTTTTTGTGGCAGTAGCTCCGTAGGGATGGGAGTGTATCGATGAATTTGGCAATCGATAAGAAAAGGGTTGAAGGTACCAATAGCTTTTTGTTATTATTGAGAGTCAAATATTTTTGGAGTGCCTAAAATTTTACTTTGCTGGAGTTGATATTACTAGAATGAATTCTAATAATAATTTAGGAACCTTTAGAAGTACTGACCCAATTATTACGGTTAACTTACCATTGGTCTTCAATTTTACTTTTACTGAACACCGTAATAGACATGGATATTTGCGGATTGTCACCCTTAAAGTGAAGCCTTAAAAAATATTGCTGCTTTAAAATAACCCCAATTTCACAATATTTCTAGCACAGACGATCAAACTTTTATTTCCAAACAGTGCAACTAGAAAAACAAATACAATCGATAATAAAACACGACACCTTGACAGATATCGATATTTCATAAGATTGAAACTGTCGATACACTATCTCGACTTATTCTTTTTGGACGCACTATGCCATTGTTTGTAGACAAGGACAGATAGCAAGGGGTTATGTGAGTATGAAAGAGATAGAGTATCTTAAAAAGAAGGAAGAGATTCTGTTAATTTTCCATTTCATTAGAATACAATGAGAGATTTTCTTTGTTAATTTTCCTTTTTTTGAACTTTTTAATGGAAGCTGTAATAGGGAACTTTTAGTTGTTTTAAATTTTGCTCGTAAAAAAGTGTTGTCAAAGACCTATCCGTCAATAAGAAAGCTATTGTATGTACATAGTGATCTTATACATCACCCATGACGAAGACACATAAATTGACATAGAGACACATAAATTGACGCCAATAAAGCCGAAAGACTGACCAGCGTTTGTTACTAGTTTCGACTTAGTGGTAATATTTACCACTGCCAGAGAACAGCTGACATTCCTATTTATCCTATGGCTGTTTTAACTTATCGAATTTTCAACTATTGCCATGCATCATCTCCCGAATCTTTTCCCAACTATGTTGGGTCGGCTTCCAGTTTAACCGTACGACCACCTATCAGACCTCTTCAACCCAGTCACCAGGGCAACACAATACTCCTTCTTAAGTACATATTGCCATTATTAGCTATTAATTGCAGCTACAGCAACCAATGACGCAATTAATGTTCTGTAATATAATTCTTTACACAAATACAGGTACTGAGGTAGTATATATTTTTATTAGCATTATAATGGAAGGCTGGCGCGATTCGCCATTAAACCTAGCTCGAGAAAATGGTCTGTTTCAATTCATTATATTAGTTCATACGTGTATAAGACTGAGTAGGGTGACTAAGCTGCTGTTTTATTTTGAAGGGAATATTTGTAGTTGTATAAGAGAAGAGAATAGGTAGATATAGTAAAAGAAGAGTGTATTACAAGTTTTTGTAATCTGAGGAGAGAAAGATACCTACTACATATTTTTTCACTCTTTCTTCCATTTCTTGGTCAAATACCAACATTCACCAATTAAGCTCATTTAGGCGAAAAGGTGTTTTAAGATATAGGAGTATTTCAATGTAACATCATGTTTGAAGAACGCTTTTAGAAACTATGACACATTAATTATGGACTTGTCTAGTTAGATGCTTTTTTCCCCATAGTGGAAGGAGTTAACCTATAAAAGTCGACCTATAAAATATTGTAAACACATTTAAAAACAAAACAGTGTCTTTGGAGTTTCATGCCGGTTCTTTTCCATGAGATCCACTCTTTGGTCCCACGCACATAGCTATTGACGTTTTTTAGGTACCTGTACCTAATAGTTTTATATTAAATAAAAGTCTTTGACTTTGAGTTCTATAAGAAACAATTAATTGCAAATGATAGAAAATAATATCTTCCTTAGCTCAAAAATCATGGTGGTAGTACGCAAGCTGCAGCATAGGCGGTCTGCGGCATAAAGGAACCAAACTGGTTTGTAGCCTGGATGCCGACGCAAGTGGGGACTGCAGCGTTGTAGTCAACGTGCGGAGTATTGGCCACTAATAATAATCAATAGATGTTATGTTTTGTAAAATCGTGTAAATAACTCTGTACATATTTTTGGTGAAAATAAATAATATCTACTATAGATATTTTTGAAAGTTTAAAATTTCCTTAATCGATAGAGGTGTAGACTACCTTCTTAATAACGAAATGAGATTGTTTTAGAAAAATGTAATTGGTTAGCAAAGAAAACGGAATCGGTACCTATTCTTGATTATGTAATATTACGTTATGTAGATTTTAAGATGGCTGCTCCTCTTCTAACATTATTTAATAAGTAGGTAACCAGCCAGCGTTAAACAATTTAAATCAAACTTATTAGTTGTTATTTTATAGATATTAAGTAGAAATAGAATATATTTTATCTTGTTTTCATCACAAATCAACAAATAAATGAAAACAATAAAATCTCGTTTAGGCCAATGTCAAATAAACGTACTACATAGATTATTGGGTGCATTCTGTACAAATCATAAAACTTGATTAAAACTTCAAAAGTTATAACGCAATTAGTTTTATGTTGCCGAATGAGTATCGGCTCTCTGTTTTTTGAAATTTTGTTTTTGACTAGCTGTTGCAGGCGGTTTCCCTCGCGCCTTGGCTGCGCGGTCTTGATTAGATGGATGATCTGCAAGAACTCAGTTTGAGGTATTTCCAGGTATTTCTTATTGGAAAATAGTAAAAATCTGGCAACAAATTCAAAATATTTTGCTTATATTAGCTTTTTGTTTTAAATTATTTTTGCTGAAGCGAACTTTGTTCTGATAGTAGGTAGAAAACTTCAACACTTCGCGAAAGAAGAACTGTTTCAAATCTAATAAACCTGGTGCCATTGAAAGCAAAAATGAATCTTTCTCAATTGCGTTCGAATTTTAAAGCATTCCAAATCTGAATTGAATAAAAAAATGGCAGTCTTTCACCGCACTTTATCGAATCGAATCGCGAGCCGAACGCAACCGAAATGCGCCGAACGGCCGAAATGTAGCGAGAGTTCGCGTGTCATTCGGCCGTAACCGTATCTTCGGTAGATAAAAGGGTCCCTTGGACCGTTTTAATTAGGCAGTAGAATGTATCGGATGCCTGATGGCTCCGATAGGGTTACCCGTGCGCCGTGCGGTATTGGAATTTCGTTGCGATTTTTTTTTGCCTGTTTGTTTATACCCATTTTGTTTTTTTGGCAATTAGTGTGAATGTTGTTCTTATAAATGTATTTTATGGGCACTTTTTAAGAAGGCTGATAGTATGATCTTAATGGAAGGACGAAATATTTAAATCACTTTACTTGGGCCTTGATTTAACTCGTATCAATGTTTTGGGCATGTGTATTTAGTCATGCACGAGAAAATTGTGTTTGAACATTTAACTTCACGATAATTTATCTGTAAGTACTTGAATGTTTGAGGAACGATTAAATTCAACTAAGAATAAAAGAACCAAGTTTATGGACACTCACGTATTTATTTCACCATTGCATGGAACATACTTCCTTAACTACAATTTACCCACAAAAGAATTCAACAATCACCTCCGTACTTCCTCAAGAACAATGTTGGTATTTGTACTTCCTTAAGAACAACATTGGTATTTGTACTTCCTGAAGAACAACGTTGGTAATTTGATAAAGAATATCAGCAGTCAGTTGTCAACCCTGCCGCGGTGTGGTACGTAACTGCCTGCGATCCGCTGGACAGTGCCGTTCAGCTAATGCGTACCTATACGCGGCACGGCAGGACTTGGTAAACTATAGACTTAAGCACTTTTTACTTATTTTATACATTTCCCCTAATATGCTCTCTAGGTAAAACTTTTAATCTGGAATCTATCGTTCTTTTCATCAGTCATTAAGGGTGCGTCTACACGGTGCATGTAGATGGAGCAAGTTAACATGCGCTAGTGACAAGAGCACGCGGGTGGGTATTAAGCTTTGGTACATGCGCGATTCGCTGGACCCACACGTTATATAAATGCATGTAACCTGAGCATGTGCCTCAATATGCGCAAGCTACTTGCACCGAGTAGATGCAGCCTTAAATTGAAAAGAAGCTTGCAAAGTAGCGATTTCTGAAACGACAGTTTTTGAAGCTGTCATCCTAATCAAGGTACAATCTAAGATCCGTTATTTAATGACAATTTTATATATTTGATACAATCTTTCTATCAGTTTTTAATTATCCACATAAGGAAAATATTATGTAACTATCTATATTATCAGTTTTTATTTACCTATAAGGAAATTATTACGATAATTATATGAAAATGTTACCTCTTTTGTCTATTGCTAGTGGAAAAATTACTAATTTAAACCAGTTAGGCATACTTTATATGTACGAGTAGATTTCTATCAACAAAATATTAGGATATTTTTTACGTAAACAAAGTCATTTCTCAGAAACTATTCAAGTCTATCTTATCAACTAATTAATGGACAAGAATCAGGAAGTTGTTAATCAAAGTGATTATTTAATAGAATATTTTATTATGAATAATGGAAGGATGGGTCTAATTTTATCAATAACACACTGTAGACTTTTAGTCGGCCGATAGTTTGTTTGGGCTCATAAATCTGTATAAGATGAATATGGTAATACGCACATTACAAAGATCAAGTACTTAGCCGGTAAGTATCAGACTGACTGACAACTTGGATTGGGTAGCAAGATTTTCTTTAAATATTTTTTTGCCAACTTTTGCATCAACTGTCAGGCGACTGTTTAGTCTGTAGTATGTTGGAACTCTATTTTTTTACTAATGGTGATATAGCTTACTTGTAGATTAGTATATTGAGGTTATTGACGTCTCTCTTCTTTCATAGGAATATTTAGAGCCAAAGTTTAATAGTCACGTTATTTAATAATGCGCTAACACAATCAGAGATGATAATCTAAAGTAGCGCCATTTGGCGCACTATAAGTAAATTTGGAGTAACTTATCACTGCATAACGAATTTGATAATGATTTTAGCGAGAATTTTATATACTATGTCATTAATGTACATAATACTTTATGTTTAGTTATTATCCAATCAGATAAGAGGCGCCTAAAGATAGTTAAATGTGTGGGTTACGGTTACGTAAATAAGCAGCGCTTTATATTATAATTATGATGCAAATCGAATGCATTGATTATTACTTTGTCACTATAGGTATTTTGGCAGCTCATACTAAGTGCCTACACTGAATATGATTAAGCGTTCGGTAGCAAGCCTCTTTTTCCAGAAAGAATAATTATTATGCATGCCATTTTTCACAAAATTATTTTATACATGTATACTAATTTAATTAAGAGGAATCATTTTTTGTGTCTAGCTTAAAAGCTCCGAAACTTCTGAGCCAATTTCAGACATCTTCACTGCTGAGACACTATTCCCGAAAAACATGGGCTGTATTTTATCTAGAGACGGGTAGAAGTTCCCTCAAGACGCGAGTGAAACCCCGGGTAAACAGCTAGTAGACAATAATTTAATCAAACTATTCTACAAGAAAAGCTAACAGTTACTGAATCCTTGGCATTTTATACCTTCTAAACAAGCAAACATTTATTCTTAACAAAAAAAAAGAAAATACATTTTAAAAAATGAATGGTCGCATAAATGTTTCCAACCTCCTAGTTTTCGCGTCAGCACAATCGAGTCCAGTTGCAGGCGGGCGCACCGGACAATGCGACCAGTTTCGCAGATCGGCGATAGCGACCAACCGGCCGATAGTGTTTCGCTATGCGGCCCCAGTTTGATACAACATACAGGCAAACTAGAAGTACTAGTAATATCACTGCTTAGTATAAAACAAAGTCGCTTTTTCTGTCCCTATATCCCTTTGTACGCTTAAAACTTAAAAACTACGCGACTGATTTTCATACGGTTTTTTTTTTTATAGATAGACTGATTGAATAGGGTACGGGTAGTCAGCAGCAGTTAGTCTGACGCCAGTCTAACCAAGGGGTATCGGGTTGCCCGGGTAACTGGGTTGAGGAGGTCAGATAGGCAGTCGCTTCTTGTAAAGCACTGGTACTCAGCTGAATCCGGTTAGGAAAAAGGCTTTACAGAATAGGAAGGTTTATATGTATAATAACATCCATTAAATAGTGGGAAAATACTATTATTGCATGCGAAGCCGGGGCGGTTCGCTAGTTAGTAATACTTTAGGTCACTGGAACTTAAAATGATATTATCGATGAGCTATTGTTCCGATACGTGGTTGTAGAATGCTTTGAGTGATTGAGTAACTTTATTCAGACCTATAATCTTGATATTTTGTGCATGTAAGTTATATGTATGGATTAAACGTGTTCTAAAATCTGTTTTGTAAAGGTTGGTGGATTCTGGTGAAGTTTGAAGGTTTGTGTAGAGATTCTAGTAATCACTTGAGCTTGAAACTTGTGAATTTACGTCCAATATTATGAAAAAAATATTAGTTTAAAAAAAAACTAAAAAACACGCTTTTTATAGAAAAACGAACTAAAAATTAGAAAATGAATTTTAATGGATTTAAATTAAGAAAACAGTGTTAAAAATTTCAATGAATATAAATTAATAATAGTGTGAATACAAAAAAATATATTAAAAAAAAGCGTGGGGTGCATGGTGTCAATAGTTCTAAATATTTTATTGACAGATATGAGTACAGTGATTTTCATTTCGATAATATCTTAAAAAGCACCCCACGCTTTTTTTAATATTTTTTTTTTGTATTCACACTATTATTAATTTATATTCATTGAAATTTTTAACACTGTTTTCTTAATTTAAATCCATTAAAATTTATTTTCTAATTTTTAGTTCGTTTTTCTATAAAAAGCGTGTTTTTTAGTTTTTTTTTAAACTAATATTTATTTTCTACTTTTTAGTTTGTTTCAAAACTATTATTTGTTTTGTAGAATTAAAATTCTCTTTAGTATATAAAAATTTGTCAATATTAGAGAAAACGGCTAAAGATAATTATTGTAAATAAAAATTAACATAGAGTCCTGCCTTATCGACTGTGGAGAAAAATTCTAGAAAATTTTAATTAATTTTCTTACCTTATCGACTATAGATGAAAATTATATAAATTAACAAAAATCATATTTTGCAAATTGAAAAGCCTAGAAGTCGGTGTCTAATGGATGTTACTAAGTTAATTTTGCCACCGACTTCTAGGCCGGTGCACCTAAAATTAGTTTTTTTTTTTGCTTTTTAGTGTTTTGGGAAGTCGGTTTAATTTTTTTGTAAAAAGGTTATTTATTTAAAGCTTTTCAGTGATACGAATAGTTGTCACTGTCACTATCCATACAAGTGGGAAGTTCTCATCAATACAAAGAATATAAGTCCAAACGAGGTATTTTACATGTTCAGTTGTCGAGTTCCTTCGACTTTCTCTGGTCTCCATCATCAGGTCAGCTCCAAATCTTCACTGTTGCATAGGTCTTGTCAATACGAATAATCTAAGCCCAAACACGAGGTTGTTTACATATTCAGTTGTCGAGTTCCCTCGACTTTCTCTGGTCTCCATCATCAGGTCAGCTCCAAACCTTCACTGTTGCAAAGGTCTTGTCAATACGAATAATCTAAGCCCAAACACGAGGTAGCTTACATATTCAGTTGTCGAGTTCCCTCGACCCTCTCTGGTCTCCATCATCAGGTCAGCTCCAAATCTTCACAGTTGAATAGTGCTTTTAGGCGTACACCTGAGTGTCAAGTTTTTACCCTATGTATGCCTACAACTTTTGAAGGTTGCCCTCGATTTCTCAGGGTTTCCATCATCAGATCCTGACCTGATGACTATGGGACCAACTGCCAGCTATTCCGAGTCGAACAAAAAAAGAATCACGTAAATCGGTCTATAAACCTCGGAGTAATCGATGTGTATGTGTAACCTCCTCCTTTTTGGGAAGTCGGTTAAAAATTGAATAATTTTATCAAATTAGTGTATTGTCATCGGTCCTCAATAAATCTACAAAGTTTGAACGAAATCTGGCCGTTTAAAGTGGGTCAAAATCGCGCCCAAAGAAGTCGGTTACAAACAAACATACAGGTGAAGCTAATAAAAAGCGTGTAAAAAATATTGTCTTCTGCTACTTAAGAAAGATCTGAAACAATATACCTTTATTATAAGTTAGGTGCATGCATCTTGAAGTCCATAAATACCTATGCAAAATTATCTTCATTAGGCTTGGCTATCAGGGCATATATTGTGGTAGTTCCTTTCATTCATTTATAAATTCTCCTTTCATTACAAAATGAGCTTACTGTCCCTCCCTTCTACATAACCCGTTTACCGTCCAACTTTATAATATTGGTAAAATGTCAGACCACCTGTTTGTATCTGGGAGAGTTTCCTTTACACAAGACTCGATTTTTTATCTAACTTATTGAACCGATATGTGGGGGTCACAAAATAAATTCCACGTGTATTTACATTTCCAAGTGTACATTTCTTCAGACTGTACATTGAAGGCTTAGAGAATGTGATCAACTGGACACGTCATTACCGTGCATTCTAAAAAAGCTCATTCTCGTATGTACCTATGTGTACTTCAAAATGCTCGCGTTTGTCAATTTTGTCGTGTGCATGCGTAAGAATGTGATCAAAAATGGATGAGTAAGCTATCACTATATGTTGCGTTGTCTTGTCCCTCGCGCGTAAATTGGCAGACTTTTTCACATAGAGATTTCTTGTAATGGTGACTCTAGTCCAGTTGGTGATATGCTCTAAGTTCGAAGCGTATCTTAATGATTTGTTAGTACATCTGAGGTTGTGCTAATAATGTTATACGGGTACTGAGATCACCTATATGCGGTGCAATTGTTGATAATGCAATGGTTTTGTGGAGGCGGTTATTGTTTACTTGTATCTGATCGTAATCGTTTACTGGCGGTCATGTCTCTTCATACACCGCTATAATGTTCGTTTGTTGGGTTACGGCTTGCATTGTGTCTTTGGTAATGGTTGTTGCTGTGATTTTAATGGGTTTGTTAGTGGGAAGTTTAAGTATACTGATGTGGTATTCAATCAAACCGACCCGTGATCATACTTGGGTACATTTATCAATGGTGTGAATGTAAATTTTCGTCATTTTCACGTAAAAACCAAGATCAGTTTATGATGAGACTTCATTGTGTTATTGCTTACACATCAGAATAACACACATATGCTATACCTACTTACCTGAAATGGGACTCTAATGTTGATACTTTTACCCAGTTGCCCTAAAATAAATTCAAAAACATGTTTTAGACAAAGTAAGGTATAGATAATTGAGACAGACGACATCTATGTTGAAGTTGGTCTACTCGTCCTTTTTAAGAAAACGCAGCTCTAACTAGACATATTTTACTATATTTCACATACAGTTGCAACGTTCAAAACCCAAAAAGCCAGTGACATCACACTCCAACACAGCTTTCATTGAATCACATTCCCGGATTCATACAATACCACCAACTACACTGAAAAATCGTAAATCTAGCGCGTGCTACGCATAATGAAACAAATGACGTTAGCTGACGTTTTTATTTCTTGAGCAGTGGGAAACCCGTATAGGTAACCTAAACCACTGGTGTGGACGTGATGAGAAAGATTAGTGTTAGGATAAAAGGCAAAAAAATGTGGGATGGTCTTGGTGCCGTTTGAATTGGTGAGACTGGTAGTGTTGCTTACATGTACTTCTTATTAGAAAGCTCCTAATGGTTAAAATAAGGGAAATTCTTAGTAGAAAAATCCTGTTTGGCGAATAGCTTTTTTCAGTAAAATAATCACATTAGAAAATATAAGTTTCATTCGCGAATTACAGAAACAAAATTGGGAACCATTCTATTATATTATCTATGTAAGTATTTCATTATGGAACATACCCACAAATATTATAAAGCTAAACAGTTTGTTAGAAGCACACAGGAATATAAACTAGTTGAAAACTTTCTGTTTGCTAATTTGTCGAGGAACTTTGCTAGGAAACAGGCAACTTTTATCCGGGTTTTAGAATAACTTAAGAGCTATTCTAACGCTGACGGAAGCTAGATTTTGATAAACTATGACTTCTATAACAAAAGTCAGTAGGTAACCTAACGTCGATTAGGTAGTTTCAGTACAATAATTTCAAACCAAACAAATTTTAAGTAAAACTGTAGTAAATACTTACTTTAAATAATAAATCCAGAAAGTAACGAGGCTCATGTGTCACTCACGCCTCGAGTAAAAACCTGAACGGAATACTTACATAAACTTCATGATTCATACGAGTGTATACGCAAAACTTTTGCTCCTTGTTAAGTTTTTACTACTTCGACGAATAATGTTGTGCAAAACTGCACTAAGGTAAAGTCAAAATAAATTCCATGAATTTTCACTACGTAATAGAATTATATGTACTGTACGTACTTACTGTGTTTTCTATTTCCATCTTATATGTAGCTAGACGAATTTCAATTATTTATTGATTTAATAGGTAGTTTCTGAACATTTTGTACAATGGCGGACCGCATTAAGTCCGCCATTGTACAAAATGTTCAGGCATTAGGCGCTTTCTTCCAGTCTACCTTTGGGTGGTGGAGAAATAAGTATTTACACACTTTTGAGATCGTATAAAGGAATGTGAATATTTTTTGAAGTGTGATCAATTTTTTTTATCATCTGTTGACAGTTACATCCCCCGTCCACCTGTGTCGACCATGGGTGTCGTGTGTAAAAGAGCTTGCCAAGCTTACGAGGTTGTAAGTTTTGAAGGACTGGCGGCCACATAAAACAATTGACAGTGAGGTCACCTCTTTGAAAACGGAATTCAACGAGGTGGTCTGTTCGGAAATCACAACCACAAAAGAACTTGTACTGCATATGAAATCTGATGATTCAACAAGAACTTAGCCAAGCAGTCTGCTGCTTCTTCGAAGTAAAGTTGCAAGTACTTACTTACAAGTAAGTTACATGTAAGTTTTAAAGATGGGAAGATTAGGTTAGTGGAACTTTTGAAAGCAGGCATTGGGTGGAATATTAAAAGACAGTCGTGTATCGGAAAGGAGCCTATAGGAGGGTTTAGTCTATTATTTTTGGGCTCTCATGCGTCCCAATAACAAGTTACCGAGGTGTTTATATGTACCTACGTGTAGCGGCAGAATGGTCCCTATGCCAATTGACATATGCAGTGACATCAATCACGTTTCACACCTTGTTCTTTTTATTTAAATACTTTTATTTTTAGGGGCAAAAACCCTAGTCGCGAAAACAAAACTTGCAAAACCAAGTCCTTGAAACGCAATACGTCCAATATTCTACAGTAGCTAATGTGATAGATTTCCTGCCTCTGCAATACTTTAAACTGAATTAAAAGTATCTAAAAATAAGTCATAACTTGTCTTAAATAGTTACAAAAAACTGTTATTCTTAATTATTGCTAATTGCAGCAAAAACATATCCGCTTCCTAATTTTAGTCCGTTCCGTTGTGGGGTCCAATTATTATTTGTATTCAAATTTTTATAGTGCGATCATTATTTGGCCAAAATACAAAAAACCGTGTAATTTTAACTGGAATTAAATCGAGGCAGACCGGAAATAAAACTACATGTTTTATAAGGCACAAATATTTTTATCAAATTGTTTTAATACTTCATGTAGTTCCGTGTTAAAATGTAACCTTCTGATGTTTAATTGTTTACGTATTTTGTTATTGCCATTCGATAGTTGCAAATCCTCACCAATACTGTTAAGAGGAAAAACTTTTTTAATTTGTGCCCTAGAGGCTGACTATTGAATGGATTTGAATAATTGTTTCCCTTTTGGCAAGCATTTCAGAACACAGCATTACAGAAAAGTTATAGGTAGGCTATTCATTACAGGAAAAAGTTTCTATGGTGAAACTGTGAGATACAGTTTAGTAATTAATAAAAATAAGACAAGGTTTTTCAGGAAAGTACCTATATTGTCTTTGGTAAACGCTCGGTGGGCATGTACGACGGAAAAATAATATTACAGCTATATATATAATTTAATAAGAGCTGCAAGTATATTTTATTATCTTCAAAGCGTAAAGTTAAAATTTCGGTTCTGCAAGTTAGAGATTAAAAATAACTGCCGGCGCCACTAGGATTTTAGCATGAAGCCGATCCCTATCGCGAGACACCCACGTAGTGTCACAGTTTAGGCTTTTAGGGTCCATTAAATGGCATACAAAAGCTTTATTTACAACAAGCTGTTTCCCACGGCTCTACCCACGTCCCAGGAATACAGCTTCCCACAGCCGGATAAAGAAAGCATATCCTGTGTCCCGATACTTAGAGTGGTAGAATTTCTTTCGCATTTATGAGGATCACAAATGAAAAATTGACTTTGCGTGACGTTCTGTGTATAAAAAATATTCTTACATATTGTATTTAGAAACAATATTACTTTAGACATACAATAAATAAATTGCTCATAAAATAAGCAGTAAGCATTCCTAAATGCAGATAAGACAACATACATGACTATTATTTGCGTTATTACAACAATATTATAGGAACATAATAGTATAAGAAGCTACAAAGGGTCAAATGACATTATAACATGTACATGCATCGTTATAAGTTAGTAAAGCTGTAAAAAGTACACAAGTACAGTCAACTACAGGTCATTGGTAATAGTTTTATAGGAAAATCGTACTTATTACTATTGAGTTGGGGTGCAGGACAGTTACCACTAACGTGCAGTTTACTGTACAAACAGGTGCAATGTAGGTACTCAAGCGATTAATTCGTAGACTGCATATCGTGAAAGGCCTTGAACGGTACAGTCATGATCAAAGAATTATCGTTTTATACTATGAAATCGGTATCAATAAAACTTCCATATTTTAAATGATCCTCTTTGCGATTGATTGAACGCAATGGCGCTTTCACTTTGCGTACAGCGAATTAAAATATCTGACATTTGGGTATCGTAAAAATATTTTTGTTACTTTTAGGGTACCGTTGCTACTGTTGTTTTGTTATACCTAAATAATGGTAATCCATCAACCCACGTTTACAAAAATAGCAGGGCTTGTCTTCCAAAATATTTTGTCACTTTGATACACGATAATAGTATGAGTAACATAGCCGAGTTTTCTATGGAAAATGATAGCTTCTTTTGATCCGTCTGCGCCGAATTATCTCCGTAAACAGACGAAACTGGGAAACATGTGAATAAAGAATGTGTTATTTGTTAACCTGTCGTTAATATCATAAAACAATTTTCTTATAAGCACATTCATAAACAGTCAAAATTTCACTCAAAAAAATTGCGACAAAAATATCATAAAACAAAATCGCAACTGCAAACTTACGGAACCCACACACATCTCAATTTATTACGCTTTTTTGTATTTAGTCGGCGGGCCATTTGCATAAAGTCGCAAGTAGCACTCCGGTCGACGGTGGTTCGCGCCCGTCGTAAAACCGACGACCATAAAAGAAACACCTTTTTGCTTATAAAGGATGTTGTTGTTTTGCACTGAATTAATATATGTGACTGTATTATCTTAAACAAGAGTTTGTGTAAAGTGGTAGTTTGTGGATGTTTAACTGGGTTCTGGTGGTCGACAATGCTGTGCATTTTACATGAGAACATAAATATTAAATGTATCAGAAACATATTTTTAGTTACATTTCTGTTAAAATATGATCAGACATGCCTGTCAGGACTATTGAAATGCACTGTACTGTATATACCTACTAAGTACGTGAAAATTAGAATATTTAATACCTACTCAATTATTCATGTCTACTAATTTCATAAATTGGCTTAATAATTCTATGATTCTCATCATCAGTTTCTATATCCAATAATAACTTACAATATCAAAAGACTAAACTTTTTATCTAGCTTCGTACCTGACCATTGGAGAAGTCATTGAACTTTATCTTTTCTATCTTTAGTCAAAGAAAGAAGTTTATTGTCCTGCACTATTAAATTGGTAACAAGTCTGCTTTTGTTGATGATTGTAATCTTGCCAACTTGGTTTTGATCACTTCATAGTCACATTCATATCATCATCTGACTAGTCTTTTTCCAACTACATATATTGGGTTCGGCTCCCAATCCAACCATATTAGTAGGAACCAGTAATTTACATGGAGCAAAGGCCTCCTCAACCCCGTTACCCGATTAACCAAATGCTCCTTTGTAGGACTGCCAAAGATGATTAAATAGCAGTCGGGATCCACCAACGTAACGTGTGTTTAGTAACACAGATGAAATGATCATCTGTCCATGGACAAACCATGCCAAGGGTTGCGTGCGACTGCTGCTTAGCTACAAACTCCAGCCAGTTTATACTCTCTGTATGTATCTTAACCCTTTCAGTGAAAAACTACCTAATATACATACTCTATCAGTACTTGTCATATGAATTAAACAACTTATGTACAACAGTAGTACTGAATTAATCGACCAATTATTGCCAACAGCCACTCAATATAGTAAATGCATTGGTAATAACCATGTCCTACCTACTGCTAGTTGCTGCCTAATGAATGAGACAGGTGTGTAAAACCTCTTTGCAAAACAAAGTGATGTCGATACGGTGATCGGTTCATTATGAATTAATGATGATGTTTGTGTGATTTTAGCCATGTTATTTCTTTGCAAACTACTACAGTTCTACATGAGGGAATATATGACAATGCTGCATAGGGGACATACTACCTAAGGGGAGTAAATAAGGAAGTTCACAAAGGGTTTTATGAGGGGAGTAAATAAAGGAGATCCATCACATACATATTTTGAAGGTCATACACGGCAGTGCGTTACTACAAAAAAAAAATGGATGAAATCCGTTACATTACTAGAAAGGAGTGCACAATGCATCAGAAAACCATCTCATATTTTCTGGTCAATCTATTTACTTGTTTATATTTTGGAACTATCATTAATTTAGGGTCTTCTAGTGGCGTAATATAGGCTCAATGACATCATAAGGCAGCTGGCTCCACCAACTTGTTACATTTAACATAAATGATTATCTTCAAGGCTATCTAACACCGGTACAAACGAATGAATCATTTTAGCAAAATGTGACGTAAATATTCCAAATTTTGTTACGGTTATAATTCCGATTTTGGTATAGGCACGACTGATTTTAACTACGCATATTTTGATTTTGTAATTAACGTTTTGGTCTTCAAGTTCAAGCAAAATGATATGACCTTGTATCAAGTAAGGTCAGATATAGCAGAATTACTGCTCAATTTCTTGCATCTATTGGAAATTTTCCTAGAGGAAACATTACACCCGGTTGAGATAAACCCATTAAAATTCTAAGTATAATTTTGCTAATAAGTATTTTCTATTTGACCAAAGCTTAAAAGTCGTAAATAATCAACGCGTATAATTAATTAAAAACGATAAATTAGAGTGTTATTTTTTCTATTGCTAATTTTGTCGGCTTCGGCGCTTTGGCAGACATATTTCATATTCCCGACATCTTTATCGAAGCGAATTGTGTTATTACATTAATAAAAATATCACCTGTTGGACTTGTAATATCAGAAAATTATACATTATCGTTGCCATGGTGTGTTTTGGTATGTAACCCTATAATTCATTGTTCTTTGTAAATGCAAAGGTTATTACTGCAAATAATTTGTCGGCAACGTAGGCATCATTATACAATGCTAATAATGGTATTATTTCGGTTTTAATTTTGTGGCTTTTTGTTTCAGTTTGAGGATTTTATGTTTCGTCATTTACCTTTTGTTTTACTTTTATTTTCATACTTACTTATTACAGTAACATCTGCGATGACAATATTCTTCCTTTTCGGGTAAATTTCCAACTAGGTACTAAAGGTCCATTAAATTACTGTTAAAATTCTCCTATATCCGGACATATTTATTTTCGATTAAATTAACGATCTCTATGGCAAATATTATTATATAGACGATCTTTAACTAAATGAACATTAGGGCCAGTTAACTCTTAAGTACGTAACTATCCAGTAAGTGACCGGGTAGTTATCATTCATTAAAGGCTTAATCAAGGAAGTGGAAACATTCATTACCTTTCCTTAAATTACTGTCAATTATAAAACAAGAGTTGGTAATCAAAGTTGAAATTATTTACTATGGCCAAGTTTTATTAACAGTGTAAAGTCCGTTGCTTGCTGTGAGAACAAGATGGTGAAAATTTTGTTTGTTGCAATATCGTCGAATGGGGGTCATTTGACGATATTGCAACAAACAAAATTTTCTGCTGTAGTTTAGAAGAAAGAAAACGTAAAGGAAAGAAAGATAAAAATAAAATTGTACATATTTGGCTGCTTTGATATTATTTATATGGCATTAGAGTATTCTTTCTTTAATTAAAAACATAGGTATATCTTTGTTAAGGATTTTTTGGGAAAATGATAAAAAGATGTCTTATTTGTCATCATAATTTATTAATTAAGTATTATTATCATAAAATACGAATTTACATACATAAAGAACTTCGCTTAATTACATCTGAGCAACAACTATTTAATATTAAGTAGAGTCTGCGTTTTTTCACTAAATGCTTTTATTATAAACACACTTTTTTATAATAATGTTTTTTTTACTATAACAGTTCAGTTTTATTAACTTATTATGCAAATGCTTCAACAAATTAAAATTGTATGCAATTTAGAATTAACAATCAAATCTCTATTTTTAAATAAATCTAACTATAAAATAATTTATTTACATTCTAAAATACTAAATCTTAAATAAAAATCACGATTATTAATAAAACTGCTTATTGCCCGACAATACTAACATTCTCAATAATTAAATTATGCAATAACTAAATAATAAATAACAGCTGTAATAAGAACCAGTCAATTCTTAATATTTTAAATCTACTCGCTAAGATAACTACAAAATAAATTTAAAATTATTATAATTACAAAAATCAGCACTGATGGATTCAAACAAAAGAAAATCACACAAACAACAATTGTTTTGTTCGTCGATATCCAACAACACGACAAAATAAAAATTATTGCCTAAATATTTCTTCGATAAACTAAATTTTTAAAATTTGGAGGTAAACAAAACACTGCACAAACAAACCTTATGAGATCTTTACGAAAACCAAATCCACGTTGCAAATACGTACAAACATACCTCTAGAAATTTTACAATGTGTATAATCGAAACTTGGACTAATAATACTTCTGAATTATAGTTAACCTAAAATTAGGTACAAATACAATTTCATATCTTAAGTCTCTCTAGAAATGCACCTATACTTAAGTACCACTGCCTACAGAACTCGCATTACAAAAACTCTTCATACTATGTAGCTAACAAAATAAGGCAACACGTCTAAAGGCTAAATTTTAACGTAATCTAGTACGCAATCACATTTGCATACAGTAAGTCTTCGCAGACAGCGGCGCTTGTTCATATTTCATCAGCGTCTCATAATGTCTTCTATACTAAAACCTTTCTTCGGTCCGGTCGATGTGCTTGTTCCAGGCTTCGGATTAACAGGCGGCTGTATACCAACAATGTTCTTAATTCCACTTGTTATGAAACTCGAACTGGCTTCCTCAGGTTCCTTTTGACCATCCTTACTGTTAGTGATATGAGTAGAAGTACAGGGAGCGGTGTCCTTCGGAGGCGCATGCTTTACTATCAAATCTTGAGCAACGGTTTGTTGCGGTCCCAATATTGGGTGAGGAACAGGACCAGCGTACATTTGAGGATGAGGCGGAGGCATGGGTAAGCCAAACTTATGATACGATGTCATTCCCAATATTGTGGGTGGCATTCCAACAACAACCTCCCCATTTCCTATCGGCGGCCGAGGCATCGTCAAGTTAGTAGGCTCAGGTGACCGACTTCGATAAACTGCTGCGCAAGTCCTCACGTTTTCTCCAATATCGGGCGGATGGCTCCTCTTTCTAAATGGACTCAGGTACATACCAGAAGGCCCAGGATCTATAGGTGGACTGGCCATTTGGCTCATTTTCGAAGGATCTGGTGGCGCAACCTGGTGAAGATCTCTCCGAATTTGTAGCTGAGGATGTCTTATTTGTTGTTCAGGAACTTCTGTATAACGCATCTCTTTCTCAATAATCTCGTCTGAAGTGTACCGTCGTTTTTCATAGAGGTCTGACGGCATACGCATATGTTTCTCTTGGTGCTGGGGACGCATAGTGTAGGGACTCGCTCTGTCTCTTTGCTCATTATGGTGGCAGTGAGTCCGTTCTACCGGAGAAGGAGAGGTCCGTCGTTGTGGTCTCTCTTCACTTTGCTCTCTGCCAATGCTCTCAATAGACGAAGATCGAGCTCTTCTAACAGGTGAATGTTCTGGTGATGAAAGTTCAGGATCTTCATCATCGAATCCTGGTTCTATTGGTGAGCCCGGTCTACCAATATCTTCTTCGCCTACATCAAGAACGTCGCCTGGTGGCACGTCTCCAACTGCGTGTGTCAAAGCATGTCGTCTCAAGTCACAATTTCTTCTGAATACCTTTCCACAAGAATTGCATTCGTAAGGCTTATGGTCCGTATGAGTGAGTAAATGAGTCTTGAGGTTTGACCGTTGATTGAAGCTTCGGCTGCAGACAGGACATTTGTGTGGCGATTCCTCCATGTGGAGGATTTTGTGTACCGCCAGGGTCCTCGACTGGCAGAATCCTTTCCCGCATTCTGTACACTTGAATGGTTTCTCCTTCGAATGAATGTACCTGAAACAAAGAAAGTAAAATTAAATTCCTGTACTATATTTAGCATCGTATCAGGATAAGCATGTTCCTTGAGAACGTTTTAATGATTCGTACCATAAAATATCGTGGTTTAATTAAATGTCGGAGTAGAGGCGGAGTGAATCCGAACACAAGTTTCGCTAATAATACGAAACGTGGTTTATTTATGATACACACGTAACAATACGTATCGAAAACGGGTTTTGATTGGATTTTGAGGCGTTCATTCATTAAGAGAGGAACGACCTTTTGTCGTTGTACAACGCTTATTTTATTATCCGCTACTAAAGTGAGTAGATGTCACTAGCGATAATACAATACTTGTACGGGTGTTCTATACAATGTAATAGTAAAATTTTAATGGCGGCGACCACTATACTGTTCAGACGCGCCTTGAACGTGATCCGAGTAACATGAGCCTTTAGTCTCAAGGCGAGCTCGTCGACGTCGCATGCGCTCAGTACGTACAACCTCACCATTTTTTGAAGACCTCCGCTAATTCTTTTCACTTCCCTGTGTCGTTAATGATGGCGAATATATGGGGGGGATGGGAAGGTCAACGTGTAATGGTTCCGTTCCACAAGAGTTCCAGTCCAACCGAATCGAATTACGTTAAAAGCATTTTGTGGCCAATCGCTGCGATTAATATTATTAACAGCGGCTATATTGGATTACTAGTGACCATCTGCTTTATGGCTTGTAGGTAGGCGAGCGACGTGAAAACAGTGTTTTATTTTCCTCTGCGATATGTACGAAGCTCAATTACATGTTGTTGAGTAGCTATAATATTATCGTTTGATGAAAGATGGCGGCAAGTGTCATAAAAAGAATGACTAGTTTATAGGCCCTTTGAGGTTGCAGGTACTGCGTATGATTTTGCAAATAAAAGCATTTCTAGGTCCAGATTTTTATTAAGGGTTTTATTAATCAAAACCAAAACTCTCGACATAGTCTCGCTGTCAAGCAATTCCCTACTATGATCAATTTTCTTCTCTTTACATTAAATAATTGCATGCTGATGCTGTTTTAAGGAAACATCCAGGCAAGGTTGGTTTGAGAGTTAATAAAGGAAGTATTGAGATTCGTGTAATCACGTTAATAACACACTACGTTCGGTCCATGAGGCTTAAAACGGAAAGATGGCAAAAACTCGATTCTTTAAGGTGCATTTATACTTGGATTTTATAGGTAAGAATTGCTATTTAATTAAAATTTAAATACACATTGTATATAATCGAGAACCAATGTGAGAAAGATTTTTAATAAGTAACTAAATATGCTGAGTCTGAAGAGGAATTCATTTTATGAAAACAGAAAGACACATTGAATACTAAGTCCAATACTAAAATACCTAATCAACCAAATATTAAAGAAGACTAAGCCTGAGGCACAAAAAACAATCCAGCTAATGATAGCAACACAAACACTACAGACCTAGTTAATCATGAAGATGAACAAAAAAGTAATGAAGAATGGGCCGAAGCCAGTTCATTTAATGATGATGACTTCGAAAATTCTTTGACTTGTCATGCAAAGAATGCGTCGTGAAGATGAGCAGTTACATAAGGTAAAAACCGGTTAAACATAGACGCAGATGACAGAAAGTCTTGTGTGAAAGAAGGTCAGTATGATGAATTTGTAATTACCAAAGCTCAGATGTTGGTAACTTTTAGTGGGAAATGTTGCTTAAGCTATTTTGGTTTGATTTGTTGTAGTGATTAATTTGTATTAAAAATAGATTGGAACCTGTATTTGCTGCCTCATAACCTTAATTTTGTGGAATTTTTAATAGAGACAATGTATGTAAAATGTCGTATGTAATACAATATATTGATAAATAATCAAATAAATAAATCAACTTGGCTCAGATATCGCAATCGAAATCTTTTACTTTATCTTTCATCTTTGTATTCAATGATATCGTTGTATAAATGAGTTTTTGCGACAATGAAATATTCTAATGCTTAATTTTCGAGACCGACTTTTTAATAGAATTGATTTTGTGAAATCTAAACAAAGTGTTTGCATAATGAATTATTCTAAAAATAAACTGCTTCCTCATTGATGGTTAAGCTACATAACACATGATACCTACACAAAAATCTGAAAAGTTCAAGAATAAGAAGGTCTCGATTTTTTTTCGGAAACTTTACAATTTGCTAAGAAATTAAATGAAAATCAAGTGTAGATGCCAGCTCAAGAAAACCTTTCGACCCTACTAAATAAAAACGATTTGGTACCTGTTTCTATCCCATTACAGCTTCAATCGATCAATTCGATACAGTTTTTTTCCCTTCGACTATAAAAAAGTTCCTTCAATTTACACATACGGAACTCTAAAAGGAGTAACGACCCATACTGCCAATTACACGGATTGTGCACGCATTTTACTTCGCTGTTATGTTCGCACATTCGATTCTTAGAAAACTTAAATGTTCAGTTTTTATTCTCATGTTATAGCAGAATTTTATTTTTAGTTTTACCTCTCAATATTTGCTTTTACAGCCGTCAAGCAAAACTATGGGAACTGCTACCACATTTTTTCTAAAACTTATTCTTCGTATAATAAGTGGAAATCAGTCCTTGTAGTAGGTATGTCATTATAAAAGAACATGGCACATCTAAGTCGTTCTAGCAAAACTTTGCTCGAACTCCAGTTATGAAACATTGATTTAGAAAATTGATCAATCAAAAATCTCATTTGCCATTTTATTTATTCCAATATTTATGAGAATCGATTTCCGTATCTATAATTAATGCTGACCTTACAGTTTCCGTTAATGATTTATTCGCTATCAAACAATTATGGTTTGCCCAAATCGGATGTTTTAACTTAAAAATCATTCAAGGGCTCACCACAAGGACTATTGCAATTACAGTGAAACTTCCTCGTAATTTGTCCATTTGTTGTTTTTTTTTTTTTTAAGTAAGTATACTTGACAAGCCATTTGAGCTAATCCTTAGATGTCACGTTAAAAAAAAGAGTCAGTTAAAGCTTGCCAATAAAATGTCAATAAAACGCCATCTTCTGTGACTGTAAGCAGTAAGCGTTACATAGATGGCAACTTGATAGGGTTACGACAGGTTTTTTCTAACAGCCATGGCAGGTTGTCAAGTTCAAATTACGTGCGTCGGCACGACTCAAAGAGTCGTAGGAGTAAAGTGTAACCCGTCACAAATTGTGCATAATACAGTCATTTAGTTACAATTTACTTGCAACCTGTTACCTAGCCCATGAAGACCACTCAGGGTAATATGGAAAGTACAAACTTTGTCAATTTAAAAGATGCGTACATTGATTTGCCTGAAGCTGATCTCACAAAGTATCATTCCAATGTATTAGGTACCAAACCTGATATAATTATAAATACTAAAGAGAAAGCAAAGTTTAAAGAAGTAAGAAACTTTATGAATGAAGCAGAAAGGAAGGGCGCAAACATGCTAACGTCACGCAAATATTGTGAAGTGACTGACGAAGAGACCGGTTCCAATGTACACACGGGCTAGTCCAAACACCCACGTTGAGTAGAAGATTTTAAAGTATTATTAGATAATGGATGGATCTTCTAATATTTTCGAGAGATTTATGTATTGGGTTGGGAGGAAGACAAAAACTAATAGGAACCACGACTTTGATCAAGACTATTAGAACACAGCTTTTGCATGTTTAGAGGACACAGTAATTAGTATTCAGACTTTAATAATGCGCTTGAAAGGCACATCCGGAAATATCAAAATACTGAATTTGTAAACGTTCTTGATGCCGATGTTGTGTTTTTGATGAGAAACGAACGAACAGTTAAATTCATAAAAACATGGAACACAAGATATCGTAACATCGATAGACGCATAGAAAAAGTGTTCCAATTAAATAAAAACCTGATATTTTAATATCGAAGCCCAAATTACTTCCAATAAATTTCAAATATCTAATGAACGCGATATCTTCATTTTAAAATGAATCGAGAGCCACGATCTACGACGTATGATGACGGATTCAGAAACACCAGTCAAGCAACTTTACTAACATAAAAGATACCGACACCAGATTCAAATTAACAAGGCAATTACCAGGTTACTATGAAAACATTTGTTGCGGAACAGCTAAGGCTATAAAACTCAATGATTGCGGTCCAACCAAAAGTGAAGTGCAAAGAAAAAATAATATCGACCAAAACGTCATAACAAACATTAATTCAGAATTTTAATGACAAAAAATAAAATAAATAGTACAACCGTAAAGCATACACATAATTTATGACATAAACAAATCTTACCCTCCCAAGCATCTTATCGTACCAGTTCGATCAATTCTGACGTTAAATAAAATATAAGTAACGTCTGTCTCTTCTTATTATGCTCCGAGATAAGGATCACGATGGACAGTCGCTCAGAACCCCATCAAGACACGGAGCGAAGATTAAAAAACTCCAAATAACAGAGAGGACGGAGATCCCGCGCTAATGGGTTACATTAAAAAATATTTCCATTACGGTTGCCGAGCGGATAATGTCTTTTGGAACACATTTACAAAAGATGGCGCCGGTGTAGAAAACAACCAAGTGACTCATGAAATAAACAATAAAGCAGCAATAACTTGAATTGATAACAGCGACATAACACTCACAGGAGTGGCAATTGAAATAAACTGTCGGTCACTTTACTAAAATGTCTAAAAATGTTGACGCTTTTTCTGCTGGAAATGTAATTGGTTAAGCCGAGAAACCTTTTGCGAGTGAGGAAACTGGTTCTTAAAATGTTCTCGTTTCGTTTTATAAGCTGTACTGTAACATACGGTGTGACAAAACTGAGAATTTAAAGTCAAACATTTTGGGTCACCTCATTTTGGAAATAAAACTCGAACGTAATTAAATTGAAGTAAAGTAAGAACTAGTTTCTTTAATAGAACATTAAACTGAGAATATAAAAGAAATATTTCGTCTACCGATCAGGGTCAGAATCGTTTTTTATTTCCAATTCAATCGTGTTCGAGATTGCCTATCGAACAACGTTCGGAGAGTTAGAAACGGATGTAGAGCGAACACTGTAATAGACCTGTCCATTTTACTCTAGGCCTTAGATTTGAAACTCGTGCATTCATTTATCAATCCATTCCACATTATAAAAACAATTAAGAGCTTAATTAATATTGAGATTAATTTTGATTTTGACTTGTGACGCAATAGGCACAGGAATAGTTTTGGCAAACGCCTGTTAACAATTAATTAAACTATAAAATGTGGTTTTAAAATAGATATTCATTTCTAAGTATCCTTGTCTAAAATTGTATAAGTTCTTTACAATGACCAACACTGGAGATCGAATCAATTTCTCTTCATACTTTTTTCTTCTTATTGCGTCTGAATGGTAGATAGAATGAGCCAACTGGGCACCACATTGTATATATTTTATTTATAGGTTTCATTTTGGATTTCTAGTTCCTCAAGATCTATTTTTTAGAAAAGTCTGTCTAAAGATTTGATAATGACATTTTTTCTATCATCATGCCTAAAGAAATTGTCATCATCTTCGATAAATATTCATGTTTTTCCGAATCCGTTTAATACAGACTTGTTGAGAGTCCTGTTTTTATTACTCGCAGGTTTTAAATTTAAAATAAGGCGAGGAGCGAGTGTCGTCGCATGTTTATGGACAGTGAGTCTGCAACCTTATACTCGTGCTTTATTGCTTGAGAACTTGACACTTGAATGCCGAGGCAGGGCTATAACTGCACAGGTTTTTAAACGTTAGAAACGAAATGTAGAAAGAAAACACCGTCAAACAATTGAATATTCGCTAGCCAAAACATTACTAACTACCTTTTCTGTAAATTCTCCATTGTGAAAATTCTGTTATAGGTTCTTGTGTAAGTTTGTTTGAAATTCTATTCTTCAAGTGTAGATTTTCATAAAAAAATCTAGTTAAAAGTAAAGAGAGCAGGTACAGCGGACGCGCGTTGGAATGCCGCCGGGGTCAGTGTCCGATCCCTCCTTACGTACCTCCCGTTCATCTACGCTATCTAAACCTATCGCATAGATTGATCGTAAAACGCTTTGCTCATTAACTTTTCTAATTATTTGTATTCGTTTTTGAGTTTGTTGTTGAAAATATGATAGAAGGAGTAGTGTATGTAGAAGTAAATAATATAAAAGGTAAGCTTATAGATGAATATTTGATAGTAACCTTTGGAAATGACCAAATGGAAACCATCAAAGTTGCTATAGAGACGAAATGACTAAAATCTTTTTCGCACAATAATATTCATAACCCAACAATAAATATCAAAAATAATGACCAAAAAATGAAAACACCAGTAACAAGAATACCAAATGAGACTTCACACGTTATTAAATTAAGTCATATAAAACATAAATATAGCAAAGAAGACAATGCCACCGTATTTATGATAATGAGTGGAGAACTTAATTATGTACGTAGGTGTATTTGCGGAACCCACACAAATGCACAACGGTAGCGGTTGATAATACATAAATTTATTCAAAGAAACTGTTACATGCCGCATACTGGCACATAAGTAAATCAAACTCGCTTACAAATAGCTTATATTAACATAATCTTGCGATTTGAATAATGAAGTAGCAGATTTTGTTATTCAAAATCGCGTTCCTTTCAGGCAGATGCATCGGACATAATTTTATTGACCAACGTGACTTTTCTATTGATTTTTACACACTGACAGACGAATAGAAACTAAAAGCTTACAGTTTTATGGAAATATATTTAAGAGCAAACCTTAAGGTGATTTTTATGATAAATTTCAGGTTCATCAATATAAATAAGTCCTGGGTATTTAGTTACATCGACAGATATATTTGAATTTTTGGTGGAATTGAGTATAAAATGTGAATATAATTACAATATATCATGCATTAGAAATATCATTCATCATCGCTCGAATCATAATAAATATTACAATTTGTCATGCTTAAAAGGTTACATACATGTTTTTTACCTTTAAGAAAAAAATAATGTAATGTACGATTTAAAATGTAAGTATCAGTTTCTTGAAGTAAACGTAAAATAATTCTTTGTACATGTTTCTCAGGAGACGTTTTTGCTGTATTAAGCAGCATAAAAGGCGTACTTAAGCAACTGTGGTTGACTCGAGACCAATCCCACGCACTTTTATCTCTTTACAGCTAAGCTGGTTTCCTTTAACACGATTTATTGTTATGCTACTAATATCTCAGCATCAGTAGTAAATGACGCCAACGCTTTACTTTCCAATAATTAACATTTGAATGACAGAAATTGTTTAGTGAGTCTGTGTGAACTTATTCTGTTTAGTACGCTTATATTTCATGTTGAGTATAACTGTTAAAATTATATTTAACTATTGGTTTTTAATGAAGAACAAGAAGTTATTGGAATTGAAGAAATAAATAAAGACATGGTGCATTCAGTACACGTTAGTATAACACATCTGAACCAGGAAGTTAAACGAAAGTTTCGAAGAACCATTTGACTAATTAGCAAAACGTTCGTTTCTGACTCCTAGAACTTAGAACACCAATTAGCATAGACGCTGAGAAGCTAATATTCTTAAAAACGAAGCTGACAAGCTCGTATAGGTAGCAAAATATTTACAAGAAGTACATAATGTTAATGAGGCAAGCGTTTTCGCAACTGCTCGAGCAAAATTAGCATTACCATTAGAATGTTTTTTGCATCGCCTTAAACAAAATGAGACGTCAATACATTCGAGATATCGTTTTGTTTTTAACCGCAATGCTGTTATGGT
This sequence comes from Helicoverpa zea x Helicoverpa armigera, assembly GCA_033682625.1. Classification (NCBI taxonomy): domain Eukaryota; kingdom Metazoa; phylum Arthropoda; class Insecta; order Lepidoptera; family Noctuidae; genus Helicoverpa; species Helicoverpa zea x Helicoverpa armigera. Next base: position 4,075,123 of record JAWIIS010000044.1, on the reverse strand, counting down.
AATAAGCTTCTTTTGAATGACAAAACTGAAGACAGTCTCCAGTAGAAAGACTTTGGTTTCACAAACAATGCTGCTTTCAAAGCTATTTTTCAAAATGATGAAAAAGCTGACTATTGTTTCAGAACTCGTGATTTATTTTTAGGTCCATGACTTTTCACGAAACAAAAATATTGTGTAGCAAATATGAATTTGCAACAAAAAATATTGGCTTCCGTAATCTTAAAACCAAAAAGCTTTAAACGTTTACCATCTGGTTTTGTTATCGTTTCCTGAGATGTTACTGTGTGAAATGTTTGGTCAATCTTTTTTTTTTGCTTCTTTATTTTATTTCATTTAAGGTCCTCTTACAATCGCTTTTTTGGTTTCACCAGTATCCTTTTCTCAATGTATTTTAAGGTCAGATGAATCTGGTGTTTTATACTGTTCTACGTAAGTTTTAAAAGGAAGCTTATCACCTTTCATCACAGAAGTTATATCTAAAAACCCCTAATCAAATTGAGAATGATTTTCAAAAATAATACATCATTACCAGAGTAGTTACGTTAAAGCTTAATAGGTTTTGTGTAGGCGAGTTGCTTTCAATCACGTCGGTACAATGAGTCGTTAATGTAGACTCTGGTCCCCGTAATGGCCTAGACGCTACCTACACAAGAAAGTCTTTCGTTTCTTTGTCACAATGCAGGCAATGTAGAAAGGCTGTTATTTATGTGAACATACACAGGCTTAGCTACTTTTTCTGAGTTATTGAACTTACATGTTCCTACGTACAATGCAAGGAGGTTTTATGGAAGCAATATTGATGTGACTTGGGAATTTTGAGTGAAGTCCACGCCCAAATCAACGGAATTGTGTCACAAAAAAGTTAATCGAAAAATAATACAGAGCGTTCCGCAATCCGTGGCAGTGCATCATTTATTTTTCGTTTGTATACTAAAGAAATTTAGTATTCGTCGCGCGGTCGACGTTATAAAAAGTCAAAACCCCAAAAGTCGGACGGGTACGTGGACAAAAAATAAATGGAAAATACTAATGGAGCGGCGCGGTGAGGTTGGACCGAGTCGCCGTGTGGTAAGTAACTGGTAGACCGAAGTACTTATTACTAACTTTGAATGTACTTGTAGAGCTACAGTCTCTCAAAGTAATATGATCTTTTGGTTACTGCTTTTCGTTTTTTTCGCTTTTTTCGTTCGATGCTTGCGCTAGATCAGAATGAGTATTTAGGTATGTATGCTAGGTAAATATAACACTTAAATTGCAATTTGATTAAATTGATAAGTTTGATAAAATAACAATTTATCTCATCACATATAATAATTATTTCAATATTGTACTGAAGCACAATGAAATGGAGATATACTAACAAAACAAACGAAAATTCAATGACTGAATTCTGAAGCAGTATCTTAACATTCAGTTATGACAACCATTTAGAAAATATACTAAGGATCAATCAAATAACTACTATATTGTAGATTTCAAAACGACAAAAACGATAAGAAGAAGAAAATACAAGACAAGTAGTAACATTTAGTCCAGCAACTTCAATATTTTTATCTCCCAAGCCAGCTACATACAATACGGCCTCCACAGCCGGTTTGGCTGCGCGTACGCCGGCCATGCGACGTAATGGGAGCGACGGCTTGCCGCTGCTGCTTCACACACAATTTCACCTCTGAGTGACGCAAACATTCATTGTAAATGCGTACTTCACTTGCTTAGTATCAGGTGCTTTTTACCTAAATCTGCTAAAGCTACGAAATATTATTTTAGTAGGGAAGCCAGGAAATTGATGAGGATTTTTTGAAATTTTGCTGTGTAGAGTTCAACGGCTTAAGCTGAAGTAAACAATATCTTCCTAAGTAGGTATAATATTATTTCAATGGATGTGAAAGAAAATTTCATTTTTTAATTGAAACAGAAACCCCATCTGAAAATAATTAGCTTACGCAGGAAATTATATTCATTCAACATCAACAAAGATTGGAAAGTCAAGCACTATAACTTAGGCATTCATTAACTACTTCATACTTCAAAGGCAAAAAATCTGTGACGAGTATCTTTTTTGTCAAAGCTTATTTATTTATAGGTATACCTACTTATTGGAAAATCGTGCGCAACTTTTTATGAATTATTTCCATGATCCTACCGCATTGTTTTTATGTCGATCATGAGATTGGGTTAATAGACGAGACGTCTTCTGTCTTCGACAAAAAATTGGCGCCTCATAAGAAAAAAGTTTGATATTTGATACGTCCAAGTATCAAAATACCTCCATTAAAGTTGCGCTTCAATAGCTCCAAAACATAATTTTTCATGGTTCATATATCTTTAGAACCAGATTCTCATTTTACGACGTCAAATAAAAATGTTTACGAAATTATGTCTGGTAGCCATAACTTGTAATTTGCCGAATTTTTATGATTTAGTCGATAATGAAATGACGCTTCTCTACTATTAAATCAAACTGTAAATTCTAAAACTCGATATACCTACGACTCTTGAACACAGGTAGGTAATATATTTTTATTGTTTCCAGCCCCGTTCTGTTTACTCATTAAATAACTGATAAGATTAAAATATCAAACAGATAACACACAGCTATATGTTTCTCGAATTCATTACGCTTAAAAAGAACTTGAACTGGATCGCTCCGAAGTAGCTTAGGAAGTGAATATTCTTGTTCGAAACGAGTTTCAGTTATCAGATTTATAACACTGGCAGTTGATTCATGATCGTCTCGTCTGGCAATTATACCGGCAGAGGAGATATCATTAATCAAACTATATTGATTGGTCCACTCTATGTACAAATCCAATTAGATTGAATCCTTCAATTTTGTTTGATCCTACATGATTTATTACACGTTGAGATGCAATTAGGCTATCGGGATGCAGGAGTGTTAATTTTGGTTTCATCGTAAATCCTGTTTTAGTGCTGTGTGTAATTGACCGTAATCGTCTGTAATCGTTTCGTATCGTAGATGCGTTTATTGGCTGCTTTACATGTGGGAACCATGTAAAGGTATTGGTCTTTTTAACGATTACCGAAATTATTTTTTATTTTGTGTGATCTAAAATTGTATTTAAATGCGTGATGGTTTACTTTCATAATGATATTCTATCAAAAAATTACTTGAAAAGGTGATTTTTTTATTTCTCTTTCTCTTAGACTCAACGTTTTCCCTTTAGGTATTTCAATTCAAAGCTGGATTGATCCAATATCTAAAGCTATGTATCCGGCTAAAAGTAGACGATATTCAAGGCAATTAGATAATGTAATATTCTGAGAAACTGAGTTACGATTTATTGCTTGTATAAATTACTGAGAACCGATTATTGGATTTAAAGATAATTATAATTGCGGCCAATCGAAATATGGAGGGCCTTACAAAGTTAAAATCGATTTCTATAAATGTTTGACGTAGAAAAATCAATTTAAACCATTTTAAGAATTAAAATGACAACACGAAATAACTTTTTACTCACAGTTAATAGAGTTGTACCATGTAATAAAAAAACTGAAGTCATTAAAGCGTTCGATAGTGCAAATAAAAATAAAATAACAAAAAAATAATATTGGACTAAATACTTAAGTGCTATTTAAGATTCGATATCGATATGCATAATACTAATCAAGCGAACTTAAGAACATCATAATTTACACTAGAATAGGAATGGTATTAATTAATTTGAGTTTCTTGTTACCAAGTTCTTCAAGGATGTGTGTATTTGGAAATTCAATACTTTTGAATGAAAAAATAGATCATAATTTACTTGAAACTTCCTTTGAAAGATTTCAGATTAAATTTTTAGAAAAAGTAACATGCGATATGGGAGAGGACATATGTATTACTTGGAATGGATACCTACTTAATTTTAATTAATAATGTTAACATTTTATTGCAATTGTTTAATTTTCAGAAATGATGGCACAACCCTAATGGAAACAGTCGAATAACGTTTATTACTATTCGAAACTTTTCAAATTTCGATCACTGCTTTTAATCTCCCATAAAATCGTTCTGTACGTGTCGAGAACAGATTAAAGTTGCTTGCTCCCAGCCACAGGTAATAAATAACGTGATTATTTCGTCTTTCAAACTGGCCACAACATCTAAGCCGTTCTTTTTTTGAGTGAATTCGACCGAAAAAGAATTCGTTAACGGGATTAAGGTTTTATTCCGAGGCTTTTTTTAATCTGTGTGCTGCCGTTTCTAAAGATTCAAATGGTGTCTAGTAATTCGGTTTATTTTTTATCGGATTTTTTTAAATCCCCTCATTATAATACGTATTACTAGAAGTTAAGTCTTCCTTTATATTAATGTCACTAAGTCTTGAATTATTTTGTTTTTGAGGTCGTTTATTAGAGGCTTTATTTGGTCAGCCTTGAGAAACCAAATACTTTGAATATATTAAGAACACAGTCAGGTTATTTAAAATCTAAATACATCATCATCATCATCCTCCTGCCCTTATCCCAATCCCAATTTTTGATTTGATATTAAAATCTAAATACTTATATGTATAAATCATCGAATAGTCTTCCTAGAAACGGCAAGATTCAGAGTTTATATCAAGAGCTATACCAGTTTCCCATCACGATTCATTTCAGGATGCACCATAAACTTCGTATGGAAAGCCATGGGTATGCAAGAGGGTTCAACCGCCAAGGACGCCCGGTTGTACTGCAACTTTAAGTCTGGTCGCAAGCGCGCCTACTTTATCCCGACAATCTCAAGGGAGCATCTTCGAACCTTTTTATTTCATTTCTAAGATAAGGCATTACAACACAGATCAATAAAACCTTGAATGAATAAAGGGCTGTTAATAGATTTCATCCTGCAGTAGACAATAAGTCCAACAATATAATTCTCTTGAAAGTCTTTTAGTGCACGATTCACACGTTAGTGTCAATTCTATTCGACTATTGCAACTTCGTCTGCAGTGGAGTGTGAAGTGGGTCTTACAATAGCTATTCTTTTCTATGATGTTTCAATATTTGCTACTTCTGTATCGTCAGTGTCTGTTATACGTCCATTTATTAATATTTTTCTCATGTAGTCTTCTAAAAATCTCCTTAAAATCTTTGTATGTATGTGTAAACCCATGAGTAGCCATGGCTGATAAAAATCAAAACTCATTTCCACCATTTTTAATGTCTCCGAGAGCCGTCACGTAGGACTCCGAAGTATTTTTGTGGTTATCTTCGATCGTTTATGATCTGGTCAGAAAAAATGAAATAAAACATAAGGTTTTATCTTACAAGAGTTGTTTTAACTGAGTACTGAAACTAAATATCGTCAGTATCATTTTATTTTGAAGTGCTTTGTAGCAGTTTGGTTAATGGAGACCCAACTTTGATATTAATAATTAACACTTGGATGTTTTTTGCACTTATTGAGCTAAATTCATTTCTCTGCATGAAGACAGGCCCAATTTAGTTGAGCGAAGTAAAATTTTACAATATAGAAATACCAATTATTTCCTCATGTACAAACAATACGAAATCAAGACAAATCCACGTAATCTCTGAACGTAAACCTCACAACAGTTACTTACTAAGAAATTCTCAAAATAAGAAGGCGATCCTTAATCTCTACCTGTTTTTAAATTGGTTTGTGTGTGTGTGTTTATGTCAGGACGTTCAACAGATCCCCTGTGTTTGTGTGAGTGTCCACGGATTTTATCTAACGTTGACTTCGTCATATGATTAATGGATAATGTAGAAAGGAATACCTTTCCCCAACAACAATGGAATCTTTTGGTTTGAAATATTTTTTAACTTCTATCTGAATGTTTAGAAGGTGGGACAGATTTTATAAAATGCTTTAGAGGATAAATGGCTGTTAATAATGAGTGATGATAAGATATCAAAATTGATAAAAAGGAGTAAAGTGGTTTAGAATATTAAAATCATTGTAGAGGTAAATGAAGTTAAAATGATACCAAAAGACCTTCAAGCTTAAAATGAATTAGTAAGTCTGATTATACAAACAGGCATTTCAAAGAAATTGGTTTCCCTCGTACATAAAGGTAATTACATTATTCGTATACAAATAGCGGAGGATGTTAATGTAAATACAAATATTCTTGAAGAACGTGGGCTCGAGTTTAGAGGCCACATAGTGGATGGCACCGGTACCCGCTTTGTTTGGACAACCGACCGGTCACTGTTTGCTCGAGCCTCCTCGACAACACTCAGAAATATTTCAAGCGAACTCTTGAGCAAGCTAAGTGAAGTTATGGAACCGACTTTTAAAACCAAGTCAAGGCAATTTACAGTCAAGTAGAAAAAAGCCACACACACCATCGAATATAAACGAAGTAGTAAATTTTTTGTTGAAGATGAAAAATCTCTCAAAGATTAAAGATTTGGTGTAGGTGAAAAAAGTAGTATAAAGTTTGGTAGTAAATCATTACAGACATCATTACAGATGGTAGACACAAAACAAGCAATACAGATTGCTACTACAAGCTTAATGGCTTTTAAAAACTGGATTAAGTAGCAAAGAAATGCTAAATCGACGATAAGCATAAGTCTTGTCATCCCACGCTTCGACACGCATAAGTTTAGTTGACAACACGTAATAAACTTTATTTCGATAGCGTTAAAGGCGTGTTCAGTTTGAAACGTTTTAGACTTCACTTCTGTAGCCATTGAGATAAATCCTCTATTGTTGTAAGAGAAATATTCATAAAATTCTTTTGTTTTATGTGGTGAGCAGCGACGGTTGACATTAAATGAACAAATAAAATATATGGCTATGAAAAGCCCATTCTTTCAATATTTCTTGAGGCAGTTTTGTTCGGTAAATTTTTGTGTCCAGTTAGCAGAGTAGCTAACATTGCGAGAGCTCACTATGTGGACATGTACTAAGAATAGGATATAGGGCCACTTAAACAGTAAATGGCAAACCTTAATTAAATGTCAGTCATTATAGTAAATGGTTGGCACTCGATCCACCTGAAGCCAGTATTTCATACGCCGACAGGTGACGCTACTTGCCAAGGATGTACAATTTATAGGACAATTTTATTTTTACTTGGCCATCTTTAGTCGCATTCCAGCCCACAAATGTCATAAAGTAAGAAATATACACATATAAAATAAGATAAAAGGTGTGTCAAGTATCTCTTATAGCGGATTATAAAATTCCGTGTAGGATTAACACAATGAACTTCAATTTAGTAAAATTTCGTGTCCGAGAAATTTATATGCGTAATTCGCCATGGGGGTTAGCAGAAAATATGTTGTCGCCATCTAAAAATATTTAGCATGCAAATATCAGGTTGCAAATGCATTTGTGCGATAAAATCAGTTCGTTTTAAATGTATATTTTAATTTTGTTCGATTACTGCATACGATTGACAGTATAGATAAGTTTTACTTATCATAAGCCTAAGGAACCCTGAAGACTGACGTTTCGACATCAAGAGACAGGTTTTCGGATTACGAATGGGTTACTTTCCGTTTTTGCGATAGCTAAAGTATGATTAATCGTACCGATTGTATCGCAAGAATGTTAATTGAAAACTGACGTTTTGTGAAGATTATATAAAATGCAGTTTTAGTTTAATTTTATATTGGAATGGTCAAAATAATGGACAAATTGATGAATCACACGTTGATGAATATTATTAGGTTTGTATCCTGTTAATCAAATGTTTAAATATCATTCGAATAACATTTAGTTTATTGCATCAAGACAACAATTCATTTGTTATTCCACCGAAACACAAAAATAAAAATACTAAGCAATAATTGTTAGTTCAGAACCATTCATATTATAAAATAGTCAATTATGAACACAGAAACAAGATTCCGACAACGTTTTGCCTTTTATTTTATCTGAGAATCCGAATCACGCGAATACTAAACTTAATTGGTTGGATATAGCGACAAAAAGCGTTTTGCAACCTAACACGCAAGCGTCCGAAGAATAATTTAAATAATACGTTTACCTGTCCGAATCGATTCGACAATAATGGCATCTGAATAATCTTAGACGGATTAAAATGGAATCCGTTAATATACGTCCGAGGTGAGATCCAGATGAGCATTTATCTAGAACCGAAAATTCGAAAGTAGCTAAGTAACTTGCCATGATCGAAATGGTCGGCGATTTTTTGCGCGACTTATCACCGATCCAATCAAGTAAACTTATGAATAAAATAACGCATAAAAGAGTATCCATAAACAGTTTTCGCATCGACATTTCAAATGAGACCGTTTTCCGAAATTTCTTATCGGACAATCTTTTCGCAAATACTTGGCGAAGATTTTGCAAGCGATCTTTACGGAGATACCACGCGCCTAACGGCAGCGTTTTGACTTATTTCTTTATAAATAAACAACTGAGTTTATTTTCAGCGCCGCAGGTGCGCAGGATACGAATAAAATGCGTCCTTAACGTCAAAACGAATCAAGAGTGCAAGAAAAAAAGTTGTGCAACAATCTTAAGAAACTTTCAAAAGCCAATGAGATAGGTACTGTGAAATCAACAAGAGTTTTGCCGCGTATCGCGCGCCACGCTAATTATTCTACAGCTTTGGTCACGATTCTTTCAAACGCATACTTGTAAAGACGAATACGGTACAAAGATTAGCTTTTCAACATTATAATGAAGTTTATTTCGAGTGTTGTGATGCAATTTCAAAAATGCTGCGCTCTATGAGAACACGCTATTGAAAAAAGCCCAAAATAAATGTACCTTATCACAAAAAGGTATTTATTCATCCACCTAATTTTAATTTAATAGCTCATCAAAAATTGATTTTTTAGTTCAAAAAAAATCTGCATTCAACGAAGAGACGCTTAAAATTACCGGACATTTACATAACCAACCATCTGTTTCCGATGAAACGAAAACGAAATGCGTTTATTGTGTCACAGACGAGATTAGGGAGACCGAAAATTCGGACATCGCGTGACAATCTCACAATTATGCGGAATCGCCTGGAGCAAGGAAAATTCTGAGTTCAGAATAACAAAGATTCCAATTCCAGCGTTCAAACGCTTAGGTATATGATTGGCTACAGCCAAGATGATAATTTCTAAAGACCTGTAGGCAAATCTCGCGTTCTTGCGATCGAGTCCACCTGCCCCTCTGTGATTTATTATGGATTCAGTATTAATTTGATATCCCTTTTTGTTGTAGCCCCTTGAGCGATCTGAGCGAGCGAGAGCTTTACGCGGTCCCCATTATATGTGGTCTTGGTTCAATCATAATTGCATATGAGCCTCGAGATAAAATAATGTTCAATGCAAAAATAATTCATACGGAGACTTTGGCAAATATTTAATGCATATGGTATCTTCATTAAATGATGATCAAAGTCTGATACCATTTAGTTGGTTGTAAAGTTCGTGTACGTTTGAAGTGCAGTTAATTTTGGACTGAAATAAATTGTATGTAATTAAGTTATCTAGAGATTTTATTAGTGAATGTTTGGATGAAGATATTTAATACTCTATTAGATAAGATTTTAACCCTATTCATTTTATTACTCACTTTAATGTACACCACAGAAAAAAAATCCAAAGGGAAGACAGAGAAATACATCAACACGTTATAATATTAATGTATCTCTGGAGATAGGTTTCGAACCAGTTTTTTATAAGAAATTGCCTCGCTCTTGCGGTAGAAAATTAATGATAGCAGATACTCGTCTACTTGCAGTGCACTAAGGAATGTTTCTTGTTAGGCTCGGTGCATACGTGCAGCTAATCGCAGGTTTCTTTACGCAATTGTATGTTCTTATTACTTGTTAAAGCATTAAATATACTAGTACAGATAATTATGTGCTTTGCATAAAACTGTACACAGAATCGTCATTACTTCTAATCGGAGTCTTGTTGTGTATCTACCTTTATTGATTGTCTTTTATGTTTTAATATAATTTTATTACAATCGTCAATGACGTAAGCAATGATTGTACCAATAATAAAAAGGACATAAAGTATGCAACATCTACTAACAATGTTACAACGATAAAGATCGTAACAATGATTGAATTCGAAACCTAAGTGTATCCGAGTTTCGCAATAAAAGAGACTTGAAGTTCGTAATTAGTAGTCGTAACAAAATCTTGCGTGTGTGGCAAGCCTAATGCTGTACTTTTATCTTACTGTGGTACTACAGGTTTATGGTGTGAACAGTGTTTATATAGCTATGTTTAAATAAATATAGACATCGTTTGATGGGAAACTGACGGTACTTAATGGCTAAATGTTAATCCGATGCGAACCATATTATTTTGATATGACTACGCATGTTTAGCAGAGATTTTCATTATAGTTTTATTGATTAAAACATATACATATTTTGACGTCTTTGTGAGTTTTTAATGATGGTAAGATTCTTATCTATGATCATCGAGGTTATAGGGCAAAGTGATCCAAAAAGTTCATAACAGTACCTGCGTTATTGCTTTATTAAATTGATGATCACGTAAACTTAATATTCAATGTAAAAATTATGTTATAAAACTAAAAGTATGTTATTTCATAGTAAAAGGAAATACTACTCAACAGGGACCAGAGATGTTCACGTTGCTCGATAATTTATGTTTAACGTGATAGAGATGCAATCTACGATCGTTCTCACAGGATTACATATGCTTGGAATGTACGTTTCCCAGTATACACGCTTTTTGACAACACATATACATTTATATTAATTATTATGAACATCATTCTCGAAGTTATTTCAAAACATAACTTGAAAATAAGGGTTGGGCCTAGGATGATTCCCATGGGAACTCCTTAGTTTTTTGAAAATATTAGCAGAATTTTTTTTAAACCCCCGCTATTACATACTAGAAATGGGTAACCAAATAGTGGAGTGTGAAGCCAAAAGGTATTACGTATTTTAGATGTATAGAAACGTTAGAAAATACATTCTACACATGATACATCTTGCCGAAGGACTACGTCCGGTCCATAATTTAAGTAAAAATATTCTGATCAGGCTTCGATTCTACCGATCCATTTTCGATAAGACAGAATCATTAAAAGCCATTTTATATTTACGTAAGGCCAGTAAACTTGTTAAATATTCATGAAAAATATACGATATGCTTATTATTTTTGTTTTTTTATTGTAATTTTTTAAGTCCAGTTTGCAATATCGGACTCGGATGCGTTATCGAATGTTGTAAGTTTAACATCAGTAGCATTCAATATTGCTTTTACAACATTGTAAGGGAACGCGTGGGCTGTGTGGGTACAAAATTCTAAAGTGGGTAAATATCAACAGAGGGAGTCACTTCACGCCTGTAGAATAAACCACTAGGACGTGGAAAAAATGTGCCCAGTCTTTTCACACGATATCTCTTGAAATTTCAACTCAAGCCAAAGTAGAATCCAGCATGCCTTGTAAGCACTTAAAAACCTGATATTTTCAATCGTGTTTTAATATTCGTTCGCCATTTTAGTATATATTTCTAAGAAACTTGCGAATAATATTACGTTCCTGTCGTTGGCTTCGTTCTTTTTCTGCAAAGGTATTAATTACGGCAGTGGGTTTAATGGGACGGTATTATGCATCATATGCACTTCGATTATAAAGGCAATCATAACATAATTATGTACGACAAAAAATATTAACTGCACATCATAAGGAGACGATGATTTCATATTTCCAGTAATATTTATGCAAACATTGTTTTAGTGGGAGGTTTCCCTTTTAAAACGATTCTGTTTGTAGTAGGAAAAATATAATAAGCTCTACTCTAGAGTATGGAACACTGGCTGTGCATGAAATTATGATGCATATCAAATTAACTATTAGCTGTCAAGTGTTCATGGTCAGAGGACTGAGTGAGCGTTGCATCAGGCCGTTGACGTTAAGCTGCATACAAACGCACACTATTGATTTAATTGAAAACATCTTTGATGTCCAGACTTGGTATTTTAAAGTTACGTTTTATTCATAGAATTTTCTTGAAGATATACAATTACAAATAAATATGTATGTATATCTGTGGTTGGAGTCGTTCATCATTCGATTTAGTGAGAAATAATACTGCCCGTTTTTTGTGAACATCCATTCAATATAGACTTAAAATGATGTACAGAATTGTACCGAATAATAATAGTTTTAAATTGCTTCACGAATGCCCAACTAATCCACGCGTCTAAGTACAGTCAGCAAGACAATTTGAAGTAACAAAATATTTTATCATTTATTTATTTTTAAAAATTATAATAATCTAAACATTAGTAATATTTTTTAATGAGCATAAACTATTTTGCCGGGTAACATTAAAAAAGAATTTTACGACAATGACTATAAAAATAATCAGTAGACGCAATAAAAGTCCAAAACATCTTTATAATGTGGTTCTATAAAAATGTACGGGAAAATTTTAATATTTTGCATTCTAGTTGTAAATGGATTGATTTATTTGCTGTTGGTACCGAGTCCTGTACTCTATAATGGCCTGGGCCAATAGAAAAAGATGAGTCATCAGAATTTAAACTAATTACGGGCGGGTAAGTAAAAAACTTGCCATATAATGTGGTTTGAATTGAGTCAGTTGGTTCGAATCCATCAGGAAATCACAAAGATCATGTTTTTTTTCTAGAATGGGAACTGTGGCCGGTAATGTAAGTTTGATTAGAACTGAATGTTTTTGCAAAACTTTTTGGCCGTGTTGGAAAAAAATGTGGGTTCGTTCTTTGAACTTGTATGATTACATATCTAGTATGTCGTATAGTAAAAGTTAAGATGAAAATATTTTTAGGAGATTATTGGAGAGACGGAAGTGGAAGGCTTTGGGGGAGGCCTTTGCCCAGCAGTGGAACAGCATAGGTTAAATAAAAAAAATATTGAGAGAAGGTTTTAATTTTTTTCAATTTTTTTCGTCTCCTATAGTAGCTGCAAGATTCACATAGATTCTAGTTCTTTTAAATATCATATCTGATTGTTATCTATTCCCAATTCATTATGGCACTAAACACAAACAGTAATCACCCAAGAATGTCAAAAGCATCAGACGACATACCGAAAGAAATCGATACTCAATTTGAATATTAAATTATTCGATATAAGGAAACGAATCGCTTCGAATTAAGAAAATATAAATAGAATTAGATTTTAATAACAGTATATTAGCAGAGATATTCTATTTAAATGAGCTCTGATAGTTTGGATAGGCCATAGAAAATCGCATTTTATGGACTGTCACTGTTAACTATAAACAAAAAATAATGTAGGTACTATAGATACTCTTTAAAATGTTTTAAAATCCTGTTCATAGAGAGCCACAAACGTTTCGTCATCATCACCTGCCTACTCTGTTCCCAACTATGTTGAGGTTGGCTGCAAGTCTAACCAGATGTAGCTGGGTACGAGTGTTTTACTCCTCAACCCAATACTTCTAAAGACTACTGGTAAGAACCACCAATGTTTCTTTTTGAATTTTCAAATCTCTGTTTCTCACGTGAACCAACATTTGTACTAACGCCATGGCCAGATATTTTATTGGTTTTAAATTAAAATGTTTACTATAAACTCAAATGATGGCCATAAAACAGCATGTTCGTGTATTTTTCCACCTAATTATAGAGATAATTGAATTAGGCTTAACAAGGCCTACATATGAAATACATTAGAAAAATGATATGTTTTACGATATGAAAAGTAGATCGTTTGAAGTGATTGCATGTTTTCACAATCATTGAAGCATTGGTCATGCCTTTTCTCAGTTACAATTAAGTTTTAAATTACAGGAACTGTAAAAGTGTAGATAAAGTGGAATTCGAGACCCAAAAGTGGTAAAAAATTGAACTTTCAAAGAAAATGGAAAGGCGTCACTTGTAAAAACTGTTGATTGTAATAACTCATTTAATTTGTTGTCGTTAGTGATAGTGAATTGTTACGTAATACCATCCATATCTCAAACTGACCGTTTTTCTTTTGTTTGTAAATAAGAAAGTTTTAAAAATTGCGTTAACATAACTTGTACTTTTCTTTTGGAATGTCAGAAAAAGATTTGTATTGATTGATTTTCATTTTGACAAAATCTGGTAAGGAAATCTTAAACCGAATGTTTGCTTTTAGGTGTGACGAAAAACGTAGAAAATGTTTTACCATCGGGATTAAAAGAAAATACTTTATCTACGGTACGAAAAAACAAGTTCATGAGGTATAAAACACTTGAAAAATACGAAGAAACTTATTATTAAGTACAATAACTTTCTTCAAGGAAAACTAAACAAGCTATAAACTTGTAAAGAAGCGTCAAAGTTTGGTAGCCAGCTCGAATCAGACTGACACAGTTGAGTTTTTATAACTGGCTATAAAATTACTTGATTCGCTTCGTAAGGCGACGACCCTCACAAGAATCGTACAATTTAATGAGTTATGTATTACCTATATAGATTTGACGTTCCTACAAAATAATATTTAAATCTTATTACAAGCTTCTTTGTAGCGAAAATGTTTGCATGTGTGAGTAAAATACAGTTTCTGTGTTGAAGCAAGTCCAAGAGCATGGTTTGACGTTTTATATGATTTATTTGGTGTGTATATATTTAAGTTTAAATAATAGGTTATAAACAGATTTATTTCTTGACAACGTATTTGCCATTCCTTGCGCCTAAATGATAAAAAATCACCTATTGTTATTACCATCGCAAGCAAAAGATACTCCAATAAAATCCATCGGTTCATCTGTCTTGTAATGTCCGAGACAGCGATATATTATTTGTCTGTTATCTTAAAGTACAATCACGAACGACCACTACTTAGACATTACTCAACAAATGGCATTCGTCTGTACAGTCGTCAGCCGACGTTTTTTCATCATAAGTGTACATGAGCTTGAAAGTATAATCACCTTTTACTTATTAATCAAGATACAAAGATTTCTTAGAAGCCGGAGCTAGCTACGATCGAGAAACTTTATAAATATTCCGATTCCGAGTATTCGGGCGGATACGGCCACAGTCGGCTTAACATCTGCAACTTGAGTTACACCGGCTGCTTGTTACGTGCATACAAATGAGCTGTAAAACACACTACGACCAGTGTTGTAGAAAATTAAAATGTGCAGGAAAGCGGCACTTTGATATTAACTCCGTAGAAAAAGTTATAATTACAGTAAGTGTATGCATGATAATCAGGAATAGGAATAGACCACTTTATCACTTCCTGTGCATTAAGGTGGTTAGAGGATAATTTCAGGAAGATGAGTGGTCGCTTTTACGAGCGAACTAATAATATTGTACAGGGTTTTCTACATCAAGATGATGATAGTGCAAGATAATGAAATGATTTGGATAAAATTGACGTACCTGTGGTCTCTCAAGTGGTCCTGTCTTCTGAAAGCCTTGCCACAGATGTCACAGGAGTAGGGCCGTTCATCGGTGTGGGTTCTCTCGTGGATCAGCAGGTTGTACGATTTGGTGAATTGACGGTTGCAGAATTTACAAATGAATTGCTTCTTCGGTCTTGAAGCTCGACCAGGTGCTCTTAGGAGCCGCCTGTCTAAATGCGGGTGCATTTGATGGGGACCAGCCCCGGGAGGGAACAGGCCTGCTCCAGGAAAAGTAAAGCTCCCTGCAGCAGTAGGTGACGGTCCTGGGGCACCAAGAAATGGCCCAGGTGGACCGTAAATAGGCGGTTGCGAAGATCCATCAGACATCATGCCTTCGATAGACGATGTTCTATGGTGAGGAAGTAACATTGCTGCCGCAGCTTCACGCAATGCTACTTCTTTACGTTTTTCCACCATCATAGCCATTAAATCAAATGAGTTTCTCTTGGGAAAGTTACCGGACGCTCTATCCGGAGAACCTTTAGCCGGTTCTGTTCTATCCCTATCCATCATTCTTTCCCTTTCTATAATTTCTGAAGGGATTAAGGCAGGATGCATTTCGTTGGGGTATATGACTGGGTGCATGGACCGAGTTGGTACTACAGGAACAAAAGCTGAGGTTTCGCGGTGAGATGAGGTAAGCAAGGAGCCTGTTGTCATCTGCCGATGGTAGGGTAGGGGCGGTGATTCAAAGTTTCCAGAAGGATTTCTGCCGCTTGAGGAAGGGCGTTGTTGGGTTCTCTCAGCTGAACTGGCAAGGAACTGGTCATGTCTAGATCTTAGAGGCGCAGCGACTGGCGTGTCATTGACTGGGCGAGGTGTGGACGCCCTCGATACTACGGCTCCGGCGTTGTCCGACATCACGGTTTTAAGAACATCTGAAAATAAAAACAAATTATAGTTTACTGTGTATGGTAATGTGTGGTATTATTTTTAATTCTAAACTGTGGAAACTAAGGAAAATTCCCAAAAAATATTCCGCCTCATGTAAATATTCTATCGTTAAAACATCGTCAAAGATCGACTCTCCATATAAAGTCACAGAAAATTAATGATAAATACCTCAATTAACAACGTTTTAATATTACCAACGTAGATTTTATCTCAATCTTTCATTTGATCAAAGACCAGATACGGCGCTTACGTATTCCATTACCATCCCACGACTGATGAACATTTAGATTTATGGATCGAGAAACATGCTTAATTAAGCAGCCCTGCATTGTTTCAATGTATTAGCATAAAACATAAATTCTCACCTAACAAATGTATTGAAATCAGATCATTCTTAACCAAATCTCATTTACATGTTATTGATTTCATACTGCGTTATGGTCAAGTCCTCCGTGGGATTTGACAATTAAAATCAGTGTTAATTAGTGGTGTTATGTTCAGTTAGGAAATATTGAGCGAGATGTTTCTCATGAGAACTTTGATCGCCACAGGAGACATTGTGATATAATGAGGATTAGATATCAAGAAATTTTGGTAAACGTTAAGGCAAGGTCTAAATTATGAAAGTAATATTCATATTTTTAATAATATCCATGGCAAAACAGAAAAATGTATAAGTATTCTGTATTACGAACAAAATATTCTCATTTTCATTAGGTATATGCGGTGTCGAACAAGCGGCTAGTTTTATTTTAAGAAATAGTTTCTGCATTATAATAAATTGCAGTAGCTTTTCCGTCTTTTTGCATTAATACCAACCATTTACTGATTCCATAAATTAAATAACCGACGTATATAAATAAACATTTTTAAGATAGGTATAAAGCATTACCGATATACGTAGTTTTGAGGAATTTCGTTACCTACCGTTGGTTTGGATCCATTAATACCAAAACACGATATGTAGGTATATTTAATTCGTAAAATTAAGCGAACAAAAATCTAAATCGAACGAATTAAAATACAATATCAATCTATATCTCAATATTCTTTTAAAATTAACATATTATATGCTACAAACGTTTTGTTCGAAGTTTTATTTTAAAATCTAGTTCGCTCATGTATCATTCAACAATTTATAAGTTTCAAGCTTCTGGTGATATCAGAAAATGTTAATGAGGACCAGATTTGGTCACAGTATCGACATTAGTGTCATTGCTTGATTTATAACGGACTTGTCTTTGATTTGATTTTACTATAAATTCAAGTAATTTATTATAAAATTTAACATTATTATCCTCAAAGTCGGAGTTTTGACCTCAGTAAATGGTGGTTGGTATCAACAATACTGCGTCTTAAGTTATAAATTGTGTTTTTAATCGAATTAGGTTTAATTGATTTTATGTCCCATTCGTTTGGAGGAGTCGGTAATTTAATAAATAACGCCAACGCCTAATATGAGAACCTTCAATCCTGGGAAGGGTTAAGAAATGAATGGTTGATACTACTTTTAATGTTTTCGACCGCATTTTTAAACGTGTTTGTTTAAAAATAGAATATACGAATGATGAGTTTGACTTTCGAAATGTTTTGATATTATAGAAATTAATGCTTAGCCATGCCTCCTTATTAGATTTTATCTGTCATATTACCCAATATTTGTACAGCTCTAACATAGTCACAAGCATCGCTATTCTCAGATTTACGACTCCTCCTACTTCCATTCGAGATGGGTAACATGCTATGACAATAAAACTGTTTTAAACTCTTGCGCCGCGTGTTTTCATAAAGTTTCCGGCGTTAGTATACTTAATACTCTGTTGTCTAGTAATGGCCGTTTATGTTTTGTTGTTATTCGTCGCTTTATGTTCAGGGAGGAAAGTTTTCTTTGTGTTTTAGCCTTTGTGCGGTGAATTTTCTGGCATTTGTTTTTAGTACCCGCGTTGGGCAGGAAACGTACCTCATAAGCGCTCCCGGCACTATTCATTATTCTGTTGTTCACAAATGAAGGTTATAGCGATTTGTTCAGACGCCATTTTGGTTTTATTTCTACCATACAACTGTTTGTTTTTTGCTGAAGCTATTTTTATGAACACGTCAATTTGAAATCAAATCATACATAACTTTATACTCACCTATCATAAGTATAACTAACCAATAAAATTTAATTGCATACTGGTTTTTTAATCTCATTGTATGCTAGCGCAGATGCTATAAATATATGGCCGGATTAAACATCAAGATGCTTCAATCCAACTTAATCTTACTCATAAAAACATATTTTATTGCTCTGCCCATCATATTTTTTAACATCGGAAAAATCTAGCCGTCATTTATAGCAACTACAAAAGATTAATCTTGAATTCAATTTATTCAAGCGAGATCGAAAAAGGTGTACCAAGCCCGCATTTCACTGCTCGCTGCCCGTTCTACCGTAAAAGCCTCTGATTTTGTTGCTATCCTTCTTACACTCCAAGCTTATATGTGGTGTCCCCTTCGCACTCGAGGAGCCTGATCGAATTTCTACCATCTTACTTGCACCGAAGCAGTAAAACTACTTTTATCTCTGTTTCGGTTTGAAAATTTAGTGATATGAATATTTATGTGGACAGTGTAGTTAGTAATGGAGGCTGGGATGTAATACCGGTCATTTCAATAACATAAAGCTTTTAAAAGGAATACTTTAAAGCGATCTCCTTGGAAATTTAAATTTCTCGTATTGGGAATACGTGTGTTTACAACTCTGTAGAGATACGCTTGTATCTCTATGTTCGTGATATGTGAAGTCCGTTTGACTATTGATCTCGGTTGTTTTGCTATAATAAATAAGAACTGTGTAGTGTTTGTTTATGAAATAAGATTATGGGCTTTCTATAGAATGTGGGGAACGTGTACTTTTTTGTAGAATTTTGCTATTTCTTTCTTGTTATTGTGTTATTGACCATAATGGCTAAGGATGGTCAAAAGATTCTACATGGATAAACAATATTCAGTTAACTTGTTTGCAGAAGTGAACTTGAACATATTTTATTTTTCCTGTATGGACAACGAGAACCATAAATGACACTCTTTAGTTATTCCTAAAGCAATACCCAGTAGTAATGATGTAGACTTATAAGTCTGGTAAGTCGTGAGTTTCAACTCAGACAGACGCGCGCAACACTTTGTGCAGTTTAGAGATACATTTAGCAAAGTAAACGTCACTGGATTCGAAATGGTCTCTAAGCTCCATAGTGTTGTTACTGATTTGTAAACACTGAAAGACCTTGTGAAGTCTCGTTTTAGTTTTCAATGTATATCTAATGTATAGTCAGTGAAAAGACTTGAGCCCCTTTTATCGGCTTAAGTTTCATCTCACCCCTAGTTTCAAATGGCCCGGTTTTCTTACAATTGACTACAATGCCTCCAGTAGACAAATTGTTATAAAAAATTTAAACTGGTAAAATCTTGGTCAATCAGAAATTGCTTGGTTCTTGGTATCATGTATTGCCCACTATTCGAATCTCAACCAATCAAACTTAATCGATATTAAGAATTTAATTAAGTATGGTTTCCTTTTGCTCTACAACGTATTACATAAACTTAGACCCTCCTTTACTGTGTCTGCGTTAACGATTTTGTGTTGTTAGAGAAATTTTAATTACGAGTAAGGCATTTGAAGTAGCTTTGTGTTTTAGGATTTTGGTCCAGTCAAATTATATTGCCTATATTGATTACAAGTTTCCCATATTATGTTTTTTGAGAAATTCGAGTCGTGAGATTGTCAAAATATTCTGTGAAGTTCTATGGAACCCAACACGAGACTTTATCCTCAAAGATGTGCAAGAATCATTATTTCTGATTGATTAAATATTGTAGCCGAAAATCGATCTCAGTGGCGTGCACTTGGAGAGGCCTATGTCCAGCAGTGGACTGCGATAGGCTGATGATGATGATGATGAAATATTGTACGGTATTTCGCACAATCATGTTCTACGTAGGTATACGCAACATGAATCCTAAGACAATAGAATTTAAGTAAAACCCAGCAATTAAAGTTATTTCCACGGTTTCATTCGCGTAGAATACAAGTTTCGTCAAAATTATTGATCCGTTATGATTGAGTAAGAAATAAATAATCTTTCTTCCATGGGAACTAACGAGATTGAAGAAACATGTTTTATATCCTCGATTATGTAAACTTCCACATTTACGTTTGGATCTTCAAGTATAATTTTTATTTCTCTTGGATCTTGATCTTAAGTTTTTTCTTCAATCAACCTTTTTGCAAGTACTTTACATACTTTACATTGTCAATGTGATGTAGCTCCTAACAACTGTCCAGCTCCTAATTTAAGACTCGTGTTTTTTATGAGAATTTTACCGTACTAAACGGGTATTGAAATTATGTACTACGTTAGACTGTCTATCAACGAAATAGTTACAAATACCATAAGAAACAACGTTTAGAAAGCTTAAGCCTTTTAGTACAATTACTAACTCAAGCATTCAAGGACTCGATCAACTTTTTAAGAAACTTCCACTGAACACGTGTTTAGGCGGCACGTTTCAACTAATTTTGAACTGTCAATTACGAAAGACTGATTAAAATATATTGAAATTTATGGATCGAGATACATGCCTAAAAGGCTGCTCTTCACATGACACCACCAATTCACACTGAATATTTCATTGCGATCTCTATATTATTCATTTAGATGAAATCATTAACATTTTGGTATGAATATTCATGGTAGGAGTTTTAATGTTGGGAAACTGGGCTGCAGTTGTGAATTTTGGAGCTAGTGGTAGTTATTAATCGTAATACAATTCAAAGTTATTTTATGATGATTTCCTATGCCTGTGTACGTAAGCAAGTACATGCATGCTCAAATGAAGCATTTTCCTTTTTTATGGGGAATCATCAAACAGGTAACCTGAGTGTCAGACTCTTACGGACTACCTTCATGTTCCTTCTCAAGCCCTTTATGTACCTGGGCCGCGGTAACTCTTTCGGACAATCCCGCAGCCCACGAAAGTAATTGTCCTCTGTGAGAAATGAACACTTCATCATTTTATTTTTTATCTTTTACCGTGACCAACTTTTCAGCTAGCTACTAAAAGCGTCGAATAAAAAATTTACTTCAAATCCTGTTTTAGATTAGTCGCGCTGCTTATCTGAGATCAAGTCGGCATTTCGCGGAAGTTTTTAAAAAATGGCGCTTAACTGTTGGTCGTTACGCGAAAACAAGTGTTACTTAGACTGATGCACAGTGATAAACTGCAGTATCTGATTATCGGTTTAATGTATCTCTTTGATGTTTGCCGATGGTTAATTGCGTTTTTGGTATTTGGTCGCATAAAAATAATTTACTTTTAACAACTTGCATTTTTTGTATCCTCGACTCTTATGTATCTATAATTTCTAAGGTTGGTTTTCCAGACTCTCTTTAGATAATTGTGCAAAGCTTTGAATGACTTTAAAACTATTTGTCCTTAATCTTACACGCTTTTGCTTCTTTATCAGTAACCAAATAGATTATCATAATATTATCATCCACATTTTCTTCATTAATCATGCATTAGAGCGCACGTACTCAATTTCTAATATCATTTCTGACTACTTCTATTGCAAAGGCAATACCGTATCCATTATTGTTAATCCTTGGCTAAACTTCGCTCGATTCGTCACCAAGCCTCGTATTTACTTGCACTTGTACCTCTAACTGATAATAACCAATCAAACGCCAGTAACAGTAAATCCCCACTTACCACCTCAAAAACGCAAAATACTTGGAAATTATAAAGGTTTATTGATGTTATATTGCGGCATCCATTTTCGGTGTCGCAAAGTACCGATAACTATCATACTTTGATTAGATTACGCTGCTATCTCTTGATGGTTAAGATTAACTACTATTTGCAGAACAATTAAAACCTTCCGACGTTTCTACTGTGTTACCTTTGCGTAATGTTTTCTTACTTATATTACTGTTAATTGCAGTAATTTCAATTAACATAAATGCTTGCTGTAGACAAATAACTTCAGTGTCATCTGTATCTAGATTTCCATTGAGAAGTTCATCATATTATTAAGCTGATATAATAGTATTGTTAGCTCCTACTATTTTAGAATCATCATCAACATCTTTTCAGAAACCAGTCTTCACCATCTGTCTAGTCTTTACCCAATTACATTGTTATGTGGCTGGTTTCCTATGTTTTACATAAAGTAACCTAGACAACCCGATGCCTTATGGCTTTTGACTATCAACAGCCACTGCCAAAGATGTTCAAATAACAGTCGGGACCCACCACAACGTGCCTTCCGCAAAACAGTTACAGTTCTAAAGCCCACCACATTCCTATGTGTGTGAGTCTTCCTAGCTATCAGTGAAGAATTTTGTCCCACTACAATTTGATGGGCATACTAGGCAGTAGATGCATTCCCTCTACATACCTTGACTCTCGTATACTGCGCAGATAAATTGTTGAGAGGATCGTAAAGTCGTTTTGTATAGCGGCTTTGGTAAAATTCTGCTGCTGAGCATAAGGAACTTTGAAAAGATTGAAATATATATTTTGAGGCAAAGGTGGTTTTCCTGATGGATGTGTAATTGAACTATTGTTAATTCTGTCAATAGTATGTACCTACCTATCTAATGAGAGGGTGGAACCAGTGAGCCGACCTGCATTTTAAATCGTAGTCAAGCATTGCTCGTCAGACGAATCTAAAATGTAATTAGTTTTTATAGCGATTTTTATTATGTTCCGTTAATTGGATGTTGTAAATTTCGTGATTATGTCCTAAACTGGTGATCACAACAGAACCTTTTAATTCTTCTTTTTATTATATAACTTTTAAAGCAGCCGTAACTAATCATTTCTTCTCCTTTCGGTATATACCTATAAACAGAGGTCATACATATCAACTTTCTTGAAAATTTCCTTATGTTCAATGAAAATGAAGACATAAATGAAAATTTCTTAGTGCCAAGTTACCTTAAGACTAAGCCTTTAAGTACTGTAATTGCATATGAATAATAACATAAGGAAGTCATTGCAGACGGCAATGTCAGTAATATCTAGATAGGAACGTGCTGGTTTGACCTGTCCTTACATTGATATAGGGTTGAAAGTCCCGTGTAGGCAAGCTGCACCTGGTTTATTTCAGCATCTATCTGTAGATGTGGAAGTTCCTACAGTAATAACTAATGATAGAAAGATTATAGACGAAAATATATGTTCAGAATGAATTAAACAAGCGCACATTGGTACAGAAAGCAATAGGAGAGCGTATTTTTATGCTACAGGAAATGAATTCATATTGATAAATAGGTGCATGGCCGATAGTATAGGCTAAATGTTACCGTTATAACAGATAAGTTGTTCAAGTACAAGTAGGCATGTAACTGGTAGGGTTAAAGCGACCGTAGGGTTCAGGCACGCGTCAAAACAATAGCCGCTCATTTGCTAATTCGTTGGCAGTAAATCCTTAAACAATTACAAGATAATTACTGCTGAGCACGGTGGCAGGAAACATTAAATAAACACCACTGTAAAATAGAACAATAGACCAAACCACAGCCCCGTTAGTTCCCAGAATTGTTTTTGTTAAAGCATATGCGTCGAAAACAATAACACGAGGGGCACGCGATAAAACAGGTAGCAAAGCTCACCCAGACTACCCAATTTATTCCACATCCGCTGTATTAAATTACAAAAATCGTAAAAAATATCCACTCACAAGGCAGTTG
Organism: Helicoverpa zea x Helicoverpa armigera; assembly: GCA_033682625.1. Lineage (NCBI taxonomy): Eukaryota > Metazoa > Arthropoda > Insecta > Lepidoptera > Noctuidae > Helicoverpa > Helicoverpa zea x Helicoverpa armigera. Next base: position 4,051,170 of record JAWIIS010000044.1, on the reverse strand, counting down.
GGCGATCAATCGTCCGATCTGTCGAGGTCCAACCCTCCAGAAGTCAGGTAGTCAACCCGCAAAGTTTACAAACTGGCGTCCACATGCGTACAATGGTTGTCCATTGCAATTTTTTGTCACATTTCATAGTCCAACCGCAGTAGGTGGCGTTGCGACAGGTGAATAGGAGATTAGTGGAAGCGAACACAACAATAGACGCACTGTACAGGCCATAAAACAGTTAATAGAGACTGTGAACGAAAATGTTATTGCCGTAGCTAAACTGTCACTTCTTCACTTGGTCTCACACATAGATAATGCACTTTTAGTTTGTTCACTGTAATCCTTGTGAAGGTTGAGATTTGGTTACACTTTTGTTCATAGTAGTGGCCGGTTGGTTGAGGATGCGCGTGCGCATGGCGCGCGACTGGAGGGAGTTGAGCGCGCGTACTACCGTCGTCGGTCGTCAGAGGCAGTAGCGCTCCTGTAGCGTCGCCCCCCCCGCGCCCCGCGCCTTCACCGCCGCCCCACCGAAGCCTCCACACTGTTTTTACTTCGAGAGCGATAAAAAAGGGAAGGATATCGTTGAATTGTTTATTTTTCGTGTTAGTAGCTTATAAGTCGTGTAAATTAACACCGCCTTCGGATTTTGTATCGTGCTTCATGAATTTCGACTGCAGTCGCTAATTGATAATGTTTTTAATTCTCATTATTCGTATTTTGAATCGGTTTCGCTGTTATTATTATTCTTGAACAAATATTTTCAGGATAACTGTTGTCCAAACCGTTACATGTTTATAGCTTTAATAATAATAAAATGGTACAGTTTTCCCAGAAGCTGCATAAACAATTCTTGATAAATGTATAATGCGAGTAAATTAAAAACGTATTTTATTTCCTTTTTAATCTTTATTACAACGAAATCTATTCATACAGTCACATATATTATTTTAAAAAATCTGACTGATACTAATTTTATCATTTATATTCATCTTAAATAAAACATTTATAGATCATTATTAATTAACAGAACTTTTTTTTCTTATTTGGCAACATTCACAATAAATAAATTCTGACATGATTTCTTTGGCATGATAGAAACGAAGAAGTAATATTTTTGATAAGAATAAATACAATATTCTTTTATTCTCCTGATCCACTTATTTACTGAACACATTACAATAACTATTAGGTATATAATTTTTTTTTTATTGTTGATAAATCTATGAATTACCAATAAACCATAAACTATAATTTTTAAATAACGTGCATTTATAAACTTGCAATAGATAAAACAAAATGTATACTTATATCTTTACACCACTATGTAAACATTTACTAATTTACAATAACTACACTATACTATAAGCTTTTAACCGACTGTGTTACAATCAAGTCTTTTTATTTATTATTATTTAAATACATATATTGAGCTTTTACTGATTAATTTATATACAAGTCATCAAAATGGATTTAATTTTTCTTCCTATTATTTATATCGTTTAATGCACAATTTAAGTCACCTAGTATGGACCACATTCTAAGGGGATTATACCAATCAATTAATTTATATTCATTCATTTATAATATTACATAATTAATATAATATTTCTAATAATATAAAGTGATTTATAAATTCTGTAACCCTTCATCAAAATTATCTCGTTATTTACAACAATTGTAAAGAAATTATAATAATACTTACATAAAATTATACGAGCTTATATTGTAAATAATTATTCAAAAATTCACAACACTGATAATAATCACCATTTTAATTACAGGGTTACAGATAAAAACGACGAAATTAATTATATCCAATGGATTGTGCTTTTTAGGGTAAATTCTAACTACAGCTTAATATTTACTAACAAATTGGCACATCAATATTGATACCTACTCTTTATTTATTTACCTATTGTTACTACGTTCCACACCTATGTAATAAATATTATGTAACTATTAGTAGGAATATTATTTCAGCTTATTCACCGTCTTAGATCTCATCTTCAATATTTTAATATCGTTCCGATGTCAGTCGTTACTCTAAGTTCAATATCTCGTATTATGTGCCTTTCTATAATCGATTAGATATTCGAATAGCTGATATTATCGATATATTATTCATCATTCGCCTCCAAGAATGTATACTGGTAAAGGTATACTGTGATAGGAATATTTTTATTGAATTATTTATTTCTCCATTTTAGTCTCATATTCATCAGTCGTAATATCAGGTGTATAAAAAGACATTTTTATATAATGATTTTACTGATTAACATCATTGATATATTTTATTTTTATATATCTATTTAGAATTACATAGATTAAAGCATTTAATGAAACATGTATCATCTTCGATGCGTCGTTGCCATGATATCTACTTTATGTTCAAGAACGAGTGCATATATAATACCTCGATTAATCAATTCTTTACCTACTGATACTCGTGATGCCATAACAAAAAATAACATAAAATATAAATTAAGAACACACTTCTTCTCAAATCTGTAACAGAACACTGTCGAATGTATTCTAAGTAGTGGGTACTTAGAAAATATTCGGCAGTGTTGATTAATTGTTTGTGTTTGTTATAAAATGTGTAACGTAACGTTTACCTATGTATAATTTATTGTGTGAGACGAATAGAATTGTGAAGTATCACATGCAAACCTGAGAGGTTTAAGTGATGCTGAATCAGTGAAAAAAAATGTAAACATTATTTTTGATAATTAAATAAAAAAAAAAAAAAAAAAAAAAAAAATATATTTTAAATTTATATATAAAAAAATTACATGCAATTTATAATTATACCAATAAAATGTTTATATATTTTTTTATTAATTTTTATTCTGATATTGAAAAGCAGTTTAGTATCAAACTTTTTCGCCGTTGACTAAGGATGGTTAGGGACGGGACGCAATGTCGCTAGTGATGTATTTTTTTTTCAGTTTTTTAAATAAAACGATTAATTTCGAGCACTATATGTATGCCAGTGAACCCAGATAGCGTGTTCAATTAATTTCTCATAGTGCCGTCTACACGCTAGGCGTGTCCGAGCAAAATTAGAAAATTGCCATGTGAAATCTCACAATTCAATTACCGAAGGCGCTAAGTTTTAAATGTCGTTACCAGGATAGTTTCGAAGATACATTTAAGCCTTTTTTTTAAATCCCATTTACGAAATAACCAGATTGTAAAAATTGATTGGGCCTATAACGTATGGTGGGATCTTTAATTGCAGGAAATATTTTTCTGGTCATTCTGATATTTTGAACACGTTGGATTTTTAGCGAATTGTTTTTTAAAAGATTTATGATTCATGATCATGGGTTTAATAGTAATAGATTTAGGTATAGGATTATGTCATACCAATTATTTTGATATTTTGAAAGTGATAATTTATTAACCTCGATTTGATCGAAGCCAATTCAATTTAAATGGACTGTCATTGATTGTACATCTCTGATTAAGTATATATTTTTATTTCTTATAATATTTTTTGGGAGACGGGTTATTAAATTTGACATTTCAAGATCTGAAATAAAACCTTAAAAACATTTATAAGAAAAGACCAAAATATCTATATGTAGGTGTTTTGATTGGAGATTTGATTTGATGATTGTGTAACTTTAAAATGTTCGCTTTTTTGAGAAACTCCTAATCTAAGCAATCATTGCTACTATTTCATCAAACTTATCAATTAAAGAGATACCTACTGTAGGTATGACAAAAACAAAATATTTACTATTTCATAAATAAATGGGATAATACTATGAATGAAAATAAATATAATAACTGAAAACATGGAATTACAATAAATATATTTAAACAACTAAAGTTATATAAAATCGTATGAATCTTCTGAGAAGAGAGCTCGTCGTCAACCGGCCTTCATCCACCTGTCTATGGAGTACTCCAAAGCTGCCATCCATCTACACAAAAAAGAATTAATTTTAATATTGTAGGTAAATATTAATAAATACAATAAATTAAACTACTGTTGGTAAATCTACGAAGATCGATCTCAGTGGCGTGCACTTGGAGAGGCCTATGTCCAGCAGTGGACTGCGATAGGCTGATGATGATGATGGTAATCTACACCATTCCTGAGTAACATAAGCTATTTTATATCCCGGTACAGGCCTTAGTAGTGTGAAACCGCGGGAAATTGGCTAATTGTTAATATTAAAAAAAAATGCATTTTCGTAGTTAAGCTTCTTCTATCTTCATAGTTAGTACGTCAGCCCATGATTCAATCCGCGTACCCGTCCCGTTTTAAAAGTCGGTCTCCGTCCACCTATGCCCGTCTCCGGGGTTCAGCTATCTATGTATGTATGAAATTTCAATCCAATAGGTTCTGTTGTTTTAGAGACAGAGTTGATTGCACATTAAAAATGAAATCATTTTTCTTTTTCTTTAATTTATTACTTTAGTTACGCCTTGCGCAACTAGTTGGAATTAGGGTTGTATGATTTCATCCTCAAATGACTGATGTATCTAACTTATCTGGCCATAAAAGCCCTTACAGACTTTTGGACTGGTAAATTCCAATCGAAATTACCGATCTGGCAGAGCTTTTACAAATTAAGAAAGGTCGCTTTCGTTAATCAAATGATCGACTTGCAGATTGTGGCGAAGACAACCTGCCATGTGACTCAGAGTTTTACGATTCAGAGACTGTAATTCTTTACCGAGTTGATTTTAATTGCGTTTACTGACGTCACACTTTTAAATAAAGGTTGAAAATTTACCTACTTAAGATTTGAAAAATATTTGTGATTATAAAACAAATACGAGCTTCAGAGAAAATCGTTAATATGCAAGGTTTTCACCTGTTTAATAGTTTGGAGACATAGGTAACAGGAATTACCTATTCGTGATTGGTCGATCTAGGCTCAAGAGAAGTTCAATAAATCTTACAATTGAAAAGTAAAGGAACACACTAAATAGGGGTTTTGTAGGTCAAAATAATTAGAGCTTATAAATAACACATTTTTCATGTTCTAGTTCTTGAAAAGCTACAAAAAATTATAGAGTCGAACGACTTAACAACCAGTATAATGCCTAAGGCCAGACCTAACGAAGCTTTATGAAACATCACCTTTATTTTTATCGATACCAAATCGATATGGTTGCTTTTATTTGACTACTCTATGTTATTAATTTCTTACTCTATAGACTTTGAGTATTGTGCCTATCATTATAGAGCATGTTATTATACTGTAGATACAAGAAAAAAAAAGAGGTGTTACATTCGTAATACCAATTGTGGTTTCATTTTAATAAGGAAGGTAAAAGAAGGTCCCATTCGTTAGACTTAGGTATTACATAAGAGAATTGAGGAGAGGGAGCTCCAAGTATTTGAATATCCCTATCCCACCGCGAATTCGGAGACGTGAATGACAATATTTGTCACCAAAAACCTTTAATGTTATTGTCATGACGGATTTGATGAAAACATAAAAATAATATTTAGGTAGATTATGCACAAAATTTTATTCAAAACAAGTAAATTCCGTGATACATATTATGTGTTTACCTAAAACTGCCTAGTTTATATAGTTGGCGCTAACGGGGGGAGGCCGAAATTCAATAGTGGGCAAAAATGGACTGATAATTTTGATGATTAAAATATGGTCCGATATGATCAAGATGGATGATAAAGATTATTGACTCACCGTTTCCTATCCATTTCGGATTCCGTATGGAAGTAAAAGTGTCTCTGCTTAGGTTCTGTGGGCATCACCTCGAAGGCGTATTTCTTGCCGCCCGGGGCGCATGTCTGTATTCTGTAGCCGTGTAAGCAGGCCATACCTTTGGGAAAACAAATTAATGATAATTTTATGAAAAATAATTTTCCAACAATAACTTTACACTGGCTTGTAAAAATTGTTTAAATTTTTTTATGGACACGGCAGTTTTTTTAAGCTCAGGAATCTTTATAGTAAACCATACCTATGCCTCTTCTATCCAATATTTCATCCATTTTTTTTTTTTTTATCACACACGGTCGGTTATTTTTCAGTTTTTTTTTTTTTAATACGAAACAGCGTCTGAAGTTATCCCATCTCTGTTGACTGAGAGATTTGCGATGATTTTCCCGTTCGTACAAATTATAATATTAAAAATAATATTTAAGTAAATTATCTTACCAAAAGCATTTTTGCTGTTGCCATCATTGTAGAAGTAGAGGCAAGCGTCTTTGAGCACACAATACCGTTTGGCCCAAGACTTCCATTTGGACCCCAGCTTCATGAGGTAACCGAAGCAATCGGGCCTGGGGATCGATGATGGAGGAAGCTTCATATTCCTCATTGTCACTTCTAACCAGCCATCACGCTGAAAGAAATAAAAATGTTTTAGTCAAGAACATATTATCCCACCCAAAACAAAAATGTGAAAGACTGCCAAGTTCGATGATATGGGAATGCTTCGCCTATAAAAGAAGTGAGATCTGAATAAGTACCAAGTTCCATACACATACCTCAGTTAAAAATAGTTACTTTTTAATAATGTTACTTGGCAAGTTTTGACACACCTTGTTAAAAAAACTACTAAACGCAAGGAATCAAGTATTTAATTTTCTATTAAAACTTGCCAAGTAGATATAAATTTACACCTTCATTATTTTGAAACCGACTCACACTTGGCCATTTTCCGATTTTTTCCTTTACCTTGACATAAAGACCTACCTCCATGCCAAATTTCAAGTCAATACGACCATTGGAAGTGGTCTAGGTTTTTGATGAGTGAGTGAGTCAGTCAGTGAGTGTATAGTAAAAATAGCGATTTTCTGACGTCAATATCTCAAGACCTACAATAGGTATATTAATGAAATTTTGTATTTTAGATAAGTGAGGGGGTCTCAACAGATACTAGAAATTTGATATGCGTAAACAAAATAGATTTTGAGTTATAGGGGGGTCGAATTTGGCCCGAAATGGTTCGTGTAATATAACCCACGGCCGGTGTGTCGCTTTTTTGCTCGAACTTGGCGGACACACTGCCGTGTGTCTAGATCTATTTCAAAAAAACTTTATACCTATCACAGTTTCTAGTGCTACAATAAAACAAGAAAAGCACAAACAGTAATTTTTCACATGCTTTATCAGTATTGTCGACAAGGATTTCTAACTTTTGCGTTGCTAAATAGAGAAACATTGAAACTGAGTATTGCGCCATCTATCATTTAAATTCAGAACTAAGAAGACATGATCAGACTATTCACAACTTTTTATCACACCACATTGCCGATAGCCAAGTAGTAAACACCTTTTGGCTTGCATTTTGTAATACATACTATAAATTAATACTTTAAACATGTGCTTTATAATACTTTAAAATGATCACAAACCTGATTACTAGCATCAATAGCATGAGCGAGTACCGCGCGCCATCTAGCGGCCGCCTCCGCAGTGTCCGCGGCCAGCTGTAGCCTCACTCCCCCGCCGCGGTGCAGTCGGAACCCGTGCGGCCTGCCCGCGTCCTCTTCCGTCAGTTGGTAGTTCACAAGCATCAGGGCTCCCACGGGATGAATGCTCTGTGGAAGTTCGGATTGTGGTTCATAGATGGCGTTGTTATGTGTTTTGATAATGTTAAAGATGTTAAAAATAATAAATAAGAAATTACACTGCTTAAAAATAAATAACTATGTACTTAATAAATGAAAATAATATAATAATGATAATGTAGGATTTTAATTCAATATGCAATTAACGTTTTCTTTCAAATACCTACAAGGATTGGATCTTTCAGAATAGTACGCTAGGCATCAGCGTTACTCAAGTTATTCTCATTAAAAAAAAATAAGGATAGCTATTTATACAAAAAATATGACGAATTACTAAAATATTACTTACAGAATCTGTTTTATAATAATACAGGCAATTGTCCCTTTTAAGGACGAACCACCGTCGTGTCCAGCGAGGGGGATGATGAGGTCTAACCGGAGCTGCTCGCCAGAGATACCCTGAGTACAGAGCAGCTGGTCCCCCTTCATGAGCTAGAGAAGCTACCACCTCGCAGGTTCTAGCCACCTGTCGAAGAAATAGAAAAGGTTATTGAACACAAGAGGCACGCACACGAAGAGATGCAGAGAATTCAGCGCTCTAATTTGACCGGTGATGATAAATTATCATTTTTAGGACTGATCTAAAGGATGCCAACGCTGCATAAGTGGGAGAAACAGCAGAAACCATGTCTAGAAACTTGACCTTAAAACATACAGGTACATTGACCTTAAAACATATAGGTACAATAGGTATTATTTTTCAAAGATATTCAATACGGTACTTTAAACTTCAAGGTCTAGGTTATACACATCAGGGCTAGTACACAAGATTTTGTTGTTGTTTGATAACCTAAAAGTATTCTAAATAGGCTAAAAGTTGAGATCAACCTCAATTTCACAATTATTAAGGACAGCAAAAATAAAATAAATCAACCTACAATCTTTGGAGTGGGCAATAAACTAGATGTATTTACGATCTTGGGTGTAAATCTGAGCATTAAATTAGCAACAAACTCTAAACTCAAAAATGGGTTACGATCTGGTATGACTGATTTGATTGATGTAACGGATGAACGGTCATCATCGTTAGCATTAAAAGTCTTTATTGCTTGTTAGGTAAATGTTCTAGCTATTTTATTATTGGTTTTAGGTAATATATTGGTAATGAGTTCATTTAGTACAAACTCGATGATGTTTTGGATTTTACGTTCTTTGTTGCTTCACAATACAACCAAAAGATCTGATTAGTTTGAAACAGTCTTATGCTTTATTGAACTCACCTCTAATTCAAGTATTTCTGATCCAGAATGCGCAATCTTCACCACTTCCGAGTGAGTCTTATCTAAGACATTGATTCCTGCAAATAAATTGATGAACATTATGTACTGGGATAAATCATACGAGAGGATTTAGTGGTCAATAAATTTTCCAATTGAAACGAAAATGCATCTGGGATTTGAATGTTTGTGCATGAAGCTCAATTGGTTTACAATATTAATAATTTGCAAGAGACGTTGTTTATTGCTTATTTTCTTCGTTTGGATATCTATTATGTTTCATAGTTATTATGAATTATCACTTATGTTTGAATCTATTAGCAATTTAGTATCTCTGTCATTTATTTCAGATTGTAAATTATATTTAAGTTTATTACCATTAACAGCTATGACAATGTCTCCAACTTCTAAGCCAGAGGTTTCGGCTGGCGTGTCGGGTTCGATCGCTGATACTACTACTGGCTTGCTCCCGTGGATTCGGAAGCCAAACTCTTCATTGCCACGCCTTACAACCACTGTTTTGTCGCTTTCTGAAAAAGTAAATTCAATTGCTTCATCATTTCCGTCTGAGATGGATTAACATCGTCGTCAACATCGGATCGATATGTAGCCTCAAAGTCTGCCTTAATCTTAAGGCAAATATTTACATCCATAATTTTGGGAAACGAATAAAACTTTATTAAAACACTCGAAAGCCACGTACAGGGAAAACGTTTTACCAGTTAATCGGCTTTAAAAATATTTGCATTCAATATTTATATGAAATAATAGACTAATAATCGTTTAACAATGGACTTATAGCTTTGCTATACCGTGTATTTTCTTTGCGTCATTCCTGGCCTAATATTTATTTTCTTATCTAAATAGTACAATGATGTCGGCCTAGAGACGGCAATAAACTCGCCGAGATCTGGCCATGACACACATACGTACTCTACATGGTAAGTGCGTATCCGTACAAATATTTGCAAAAGAACTTTCGCTTTTGGCTTATACCCAGGAAAATCATACTGACAAGTTTCATTCATACAATGCACTAGTTAGACAAAATGCAATTAACATGTGGTAAGCATGTTCTCATTTTGTAGACTAATGGACATGGGAGTTTTATAGAGTGGCGTATGGTGAATAAAACTTGTGGTATTTTAAGTGGATTGTTGCTAGGAAGTTGTGAGTAATCAATCTAAATTAGTTAATTCGGTCAGGACTGTTAGTAGTTTTATTTTATTTTTGAGAAATCATAGTTTACGTGGAAGCATCAAATACATTAGCTGCAATTAATAATAATGGGTTAGTTTTATTAGTATTTACTGGAAAAGCGAATCACGTATTATATATTTTTACCACATGGTTCTGGAGCCACAAGTCTGCTAATTTGACTTTGTCTACACCATAACATCAGCATCAATTTGAGAATTTCTTCTAGTTTCTGTCTCACACTGCCCTTCGAATTCAACATGTCTCTGACTAAAACATAAAATAATAGTAACGAAAAATAAAAGAACTGTTTCAACTTCACTCAATATATTAATTCACGAAAAATTAGTTCACGAAAAACTTTACTCACATGAACGGCCCATTCTTCACAAAAACTCCCAACAGTCCGAACTACACTCTTGAACTTTTGAACCGGCGTTTGTCACTATTAACTGTCCGCATGGACTGCATGAAAATTACGTCATAAACGGTCGTCTAGACGAGTTTTGCCATGTAAAATCAATACGAACTAAACATTTGCCGAACGTCAGACGTAAAAATATCATCTGGCCGCAGTAGCGTGTCGTCAACAACTGAATACTGACGTTCAAATACGCTACGAGAATTAATTTTAGTTCGCAACAGTTCAGTCTCTTTTGATTCTGAAACGATTCTGTACCTTTCACTGATTGAAACTAAATTTGATCGCGTGACTCATCCGTGCGGACCATTAGAATTCATAACTTTCATGTCAAGGTCGGTGGAAAAAATATAGAAAATTACACCTATCTATTATGACGACATTGGCAACCGAATTTTTTTTCTGTGCCATTGGCAAAGAGAAACTGAAGAATTCAGGGGACATTCTTAAAATAATAGGTGATGCTATTTAAATGAAAGAGAACTAGGAATAGTTTAGCACGTCACGCTTCCGAAGTGGAACGTTTAACTATTCGTTAATAGTGACGCAATACGGTACTTGTTTTATAATATCCTACGTGGAATGAAGGGCTTTTTATAGACTGTAATCGCGTTCGTGAAACTAGCTTCATGAACGAACGTCAACGTACTCGCACAAAGTAGTACATCTTTTAGTTGGTCTAGCTTTATTTTACAGCCGTAATGGCTGTAAACTTTGTTTTTATGTACGTGGCTTTCATTATCTAATTCCTTCAATTTACAGTGTCAAAAATAAAGGCATGGAAAAAGCAATTCATACGATTTATTTCAATATTTCTATCATATGATACTTGATGACTAGCTTCACTTTAGATATAATCTTTATCAATTTTATCTAGCACAGACTTTGATGGTTCATTTTCAATTATTTATTTTTGGGATATATTTTATCTTCTAGTTTATTTCAAAGTCTTACCAAAACTATTATCAGCCTGTCGCCTATTCAGCTCTATGCAAGCTCGTCGATGTACCAGCCTGTGTGTTAGTGCTACGTATCTCTTGTTGAACTCCGATTCTGACTCCGTTGGATCCTCTTGACCAGCATCAGATCCAGTGTCTAATACATCTGTTGAAGAAAACATAGTAGTTGTAAATGGAACTGATTTAATAGCAGGGTTTTTGGAAGTTATTTTCTTAAGCTTGTTTTTAGGGTTCCGTACCCAAAGGGTAAAACGGGACCCTATTGTTTTCGCATCTCTGTCCGTTCGTCTGTCACCAGGCTGTATCTCATGAACCGTGATAGTTAGATAGCTGAAATTTTCACAGATGATGTATTTCTGTTGCCGCTATAACAAAAAATACTGAAAACTAGAATTACATAAATATTTTGGGGGGATTCCATACAACAAACGTGATTTTATCCGTTTTATAAATAACGGTACGGAACCCTTCGTGCGCGAGTTCGACTCGCATTTGGCCGGTTTTTTATGATTTTTCTAAATTCATACTCAGTTCATGAGTACTAAATAGTTATGTAAACTGTGTATAGTAATTAGCGGTATGTTGTTTAAAGTTGGCTCATATAAATTGAAGTTATACAGCAGATACTTATTTCTTTGCAAAATAGTCATGACTACAGATTGATGTAATCCGTATTTCAAGGTTTCTGCTTATTTTTTTCAAATGAAGTCATCGGGCACAATTTTTGTTTTTATGCTACGATCAGGTGATTGCTCCGAATCGTGTTGACAACGGCTATTTTTAGATTTTTAATGGATAAAACTATTCATGCAGAACATGATTTGGTATAATTTTCTGTGTGAATGTTTTTCCTGCTTATTTAGACCAATGGATTTGAAGTCATCATCTTTTATGTTTATTTATACTGAAATATTGGTATTACCTGGGGGAATCCTAGTCCAATGATCGTTGTTCTCTGATAACATGATCCAATTGCCGCACCACCATGGGGCAGCATAGATACCTTTTTCGTCACGACCTCCTTCAGCACCTTCAGAGCTTCCAGAACATTCTTCATGTTCTGTGAAAGTAATAAACTTTTAATCAATCGAGTGTTTTATATGTGAACCTAATAACAGATTTTTTAGGTATAAAAATATTTCTGGTCATGTGTATAAATGGTGAATGATTAACTGCTCCTAAATACGATTATAAGCCACTTTTATCAATCAGGTTACAGGTGAAACCAAGGCAAAATCTTGTGGTTAATATTACTGAGGTGATGTAACTACACAAAAATGCGCGATACGAATCTTTTCGGAAGTTCCTCGACGCGTCGTGTGATCTGTTTATTTCTACGATGCCACTTCGCTGTATTATGTTGATAGTATCACTCCATTTTAACCAATTAGTTCGTGTAAAAATACTCAAAGTTTATAAACATATTATACACTTTAATTTTAAAAGTCTTAAATCTCACTGACCATCAGGATCCACGCTTGCACTAGATCCACCAAGTTTATCCAGACTGTTACCCGCAGATCTTGCTATACGCGTATCTTGAGTTTTTTCACCCGATGCGTACTCTTCTTTACCTCTTTCTTCAGACTGTTGAAAATAATGTCAAATGTTAGTAAACCTTGAAAGAATACAACTATTTTGATCGAAAAATAAAACAATATTCATAAATTTTGTTTCCAGCTGTCATCTAAATGACAATTGTAATTTTGTTGTTGCAGTCGTTGCGTTTAAAAAAAATAGAAATGGATTTACTGAAATATCGAATCGGCGTCGTTTTCATATTCAGTGTCAACATTGCATTACATTCTTGTGTTACTGATAACTTCGATGATATTTTAAACCCGACTTCGTCGACACATGCTGTAAGATCGGCAAAGGATAAAGGATCCACGTTTGCCGAGCCTGATGATAAATGGTTAGTCAACGCCTTGCAAGATATTGCTTATTATCTGCGCAATCATAAATTCAACGAATGGGATCGAAGATTTTACTTAGATAAACCCAGTACAATTCCAATTGGATTTTATCATGCTTTTCCTGAACCAAGTTTACAGGCTCTTCATTGGAGAGTTCATCAAAACTGCTACAAGAACTTTTATGAATGCGTGAAATATTTGTTCAGTGTGATAGAGACTTCACCGTTTACGAGAACTGACGACATAATTACGACGTTAAATAAAAAAGAAGTAACGAATGAAACATCGATTACAGAATTGGATGAAAATTGTAAAAATGCTTTGTTGTACACAGAGAAAAGTGGTCTTCCGTTTGATACACCGATTGAAAAATTCCAATGGCGTACGTCAGCATCTTATTACATGTGTTGGTATACAATGTTAGGAATGCCTGCATTATCTATGCTAGGAGAAACTTGTGACAATTTCGCAAATTGTTTGGACTCGACATTTGGGAATAGAAATCGTGATCCTCGTTCTGATGATAAATTTTCTTTCGCTTGTGCTATGTACAGCTTTTGTCCTGATCCGTGTTGTCCATTAAAGCATGTTACTAATGTGTCCCACTGCTTTGATAGTGAAAGGAATCCTTGTTTTATTGAGAATGCTAAAAGTACAGATCCCAAACATCGAGAATGTAGGTTTGATCGCAAAGACAACCAGAATTTCGATGACATCGTTGAAAACAGGTGGAATGTTTCTTGTTATTGCAAAGACACAGGGTTTGAATGGAAATCTCAGTTTGGAATGTGTGTAGACACTAACGAATGTGTGACTGGCCAACACAATTGTGATAACGTTACTGAAAATTGTATTAATCTGCCTGGATCATTTCAATGTATTTGCAAATGGGGTTATGCATTTGATAGTCTTGAAAATAAATGTAAACCAAAAAATGTATTATATACTACAAAATCAGAAAAGAATGTCAGTGAAGAAGGTTTTTTCGATAATCTTGTCTGCTTTTTGGAATATATCGGATTTTGAAGAATAGACCATCGTACCTTGGCTCGAACATCCTGTCGATTCCGATAGTAATGTCTGGATTTGTCTTCGGAACGATATCGTTTGTCTAGCTTCTTGTACAACCGAGCTCCACTAGCGTGTTTCTTTGTTGAGGCGCAAGAGGGAGAATCAGCAAAACCAGCGGGCGCTGGTACTATATCTGGCGTTGCATCTGCATACGATTCCTAAAAACAAAATGGATTGTAATTAAGTGAAACATGTATTTTAGAATTATAATGTCGATGATAAATATTATATTTATTATGTATTATTTTATTTCAAGTTGATATAAGCCGAAAACCTTTCGTAAAAAGTTGCCTTACTTCGAAGAAATATTAGATTAGGTGTAATAAAACTCCCATCGTTGTTTTACTTACATCGGTATGAGAAGTCCTCGAAGCAACACTGTCATGTTCGTGCGTAGCAGTTACAATATGAACCTCTTTTCCGCAATGCAAGCAATGTGCTTTTGATTCTCCATCGGCTCCCACTAAACTATGTTCAGTTTGCTCTGAATAGAATACTGAATCTGATCCCGGTGATACAGAACGTAAAGATTCTGCTGAGGCTGCCTTTGCGAATTTCCCATCTTAAATGAAAGACGAAAATTAGTTATATTATTATTTTTATTTATATTTAAATATTACTGTATCGATATTATCTTGCTGTATTTCAAAGACAATCATTATGGGTAGTAAGAAGCCAATAAGTCTGACAATTGCTGTTGGGTTGCCCGGGCAACTGGGTTGAGGAGGTCAAATAGGCAGTTGCTCCTTGTAAAGCACTGGTATTCAGTTGCATCCAGTGAGACTGGTAGCCGACCCCAACGTAGTGGGGAAAAAGGCTCGGGAGATGACAATCGAGATTTGTAAAAAAAAAACTGTTACCTTTATCTTGTTTTCGATGGTGTCTAGGAGATGAAGTGGGACTTTTAACATATCGCAGAGGAGTCAGTCGAGACCCCGCACTGGTAAGAGTTCTAGTAGTTTCTATATCTTCTGCTTCCAAAGAGCTTAAGCAAGGGACTGTAGGAATTGATTGCTTTCTTCTTGGTAAGCTACCGGGCAGTGATATGCTTTCGTTTGAGCCGCTTTTTCTTCTCGGCCTAAAAATTTAAACATTATTAATGTATGAAAAATCATTTCAAAACTTGCAGTAATTATTTAAAACATTAGTTTACCTGTATACCGCATGGTTGCTACCTGAAGTAGGAGATTTAGCATTGTTGGAGTTGCTAGCAGTTTTCCTTCGTGGACTATCACGTAAGCGCCTATGTTTTCTTGGAGAGATATTGCCGTTACTTGTACCTATTATAATTAAATTATTAGATAGTATGTTAGTAAGTATATCAGAATAAAACTTTATATCAACACATCAAAGATATTATTACCTTCTTTCCTGTATTGCTCACTAGAATCATCTGATGTCGGTATGTTTAGATGTAATTTCATGTTAGACCCCATAGTTTCTCTCCTCTCATAATGAGTTGGTCTATAGCCATGATTATTACCATCAACAATTTTACTTTGAGTAGGACTTTTGGGTTTTAATTTTGTTCTTTTAACGTATCTTTCTCTCTCAACAGGGCGTTTTGTTTCTGTATCTTTATCCTTTGATACCTTGTCTTTGATTGATTTTTCAATATCAACTGGTTCTCTCGGCGAAGATTGAACGCTCTTAGCCTTGTCTGCAAAATGAGTTTTCTTTTTCCTAGTTTCAGGCGGTTTATCTTCCATTGGAGACTTAATACTAGAAGGTTTGAAAGTACTTCGTTCAGATTTTTGACTAACACTATCAGGTTCTTTTGTCTTTTTACCCCAATCATCTTGTGAAGTGGACACAGAATCATCGTAGGACTTAGAAAATTCTAAAGTAAAAGCTTTCTTTTTTCTTCGTTTCTCATCTGCTAACCATGATTTGGGTCTAGTCGATGATTTATACCTTTGTGAATGTTTATATGTTAATCCACCATCATCATCATCTTCAACCGGACTTTCATAGTATCCCGATGATGAATAGTGTACACTTCTTTCATCGTCGGATAAAGAACCCTGTAAAAACATTAAACATATTGTTAGGTTACATTGAACACGATGGATTTATTATATTATGGATATTGTAATACCTACCATCATTTTTGGCGGTGGTGGTTCCTTGGGACGAACGGCAGCGGTGACTGTGTCATCCTTTCCATTACTATCGCTACGTTCCGGCAGCTCTGCAATCTTTTCAGTAGGTGTTTTATCATCAACAGCTTCAGTAACATTAGGATTTGATCCACCTATACTATAACTTCCACTTGAACTACTTTTTCCACTAATTGTGCCACGCATAGTCTAAAATTATTATAAAGTATTATAGAGTTTGTTACTTTACTAGTTAATTATAACTCTTACGAGTAAAATAATTTTTATAGCAGCTACAGGACGTACCTTGGATACTTTTGGTAAATCTTCTTTTAATTTAATATCAGTCTTTTCTCTCTTGATGTGTTCAATGGTCGGAGTGATATCGGCTTTGACTTCAATTTTTTCCATAGAAACTCTAGGTAACCTATCAGGCAAGGGCAGTGGGGGTGATGCAAGGTCTGGGACGATAAAGTCATCACTGATTTCTAATGGTGGGGAGAAACTTGGTACAATCAAATCTTCAGCTAATTGTTCTGTGCGAGTTGATGAATAGAGACTTGAAGCACTTTCAAAAGAGGACCCCTCTTGTGTTTTGTTATTTTCTGGATCTAAAAGCAAAAGGGTTTTGTAAGAAAGTAACGAGATACTTCTCATCGCACGTTTGAAATACTTACTTTGGTTTTGATTTTTGCTATTACTTTTTTTAGAGCTATCAGAATTGGCTGTTACATAGTCTTCGGTAGTTGTTGTACTTTCTGATACATCTGTGGTATTTATTTTACCCGAGTCAGTTCTGGCCAAACTTGTTTCACTGCTAGCTGCTTTAGCTAGAGGTGGCTCAGATGGTGACTCTATTATCTGACTAGGTATCGTGCCATTAGGTTCTTTTTGTTGTGCTTTCTTTTGCAAATCTCTTCTTCTAGATGGACTAAGTGCTCTTTCTCGCTTTTTATTTATGAAGCTTGGCGTTCTTTTAAATGGAACGTCAGCCAAGTCTAGGCTTGGGTGGGTAATAGCAATGGCAGGTGTGTGATTTACTTTTGGAGGTGCAATCGGGGAAATAGATTTTGAGATAGTTGGTTGCTTCGTGATGGGCAGTGAAATGTTTGGGACAACTGCAGGCGGCGACAACGATGCTCGAGCCTGGGAACTAGAACTCGATGTGTCTAGTTTATTTCTGGGTGATGTTGGTGACTGGCTCTGTAAAAATGATTTGATTTTGCAAATATGCTTATGTTACTGTATTACATATCTAAAGGGAATTATATTAATAATTACCTGAGAGGCATCAAATTCTTCGTCCAAAGCATCTGTATCTAAAGATGACCGCTGTTGATGTTGCAATAGCAGCAATTGTTTTCTTCTGGAAGTTGGAGTTAACAGCGCTAAAGCTCCGGGAGAAGCAGCCAAAGAACTAAGATCTGATGAACTAAAAAGTGTATGAAACAAATCATCAAATCACATTCCTATATATTCACAGATTACTGAAGTATTTATATTATTATATTTAATAATCTATTTACCTTATTACAGTCCCATTTTCTGTACCTGAATCGACTTGCAATACTGTTGTTTGAGATTCGTTCCACATACCATCCGAATGGTCCCTGTAATAAGAAGGACTACAAAATAATGCATCTTTTTAATGCATGGTTTATTATTTAACAACGAAAGTTTCCTTTTCTACCTACCTGCTTTGATCCACAGTTAATGATTCATTCGAAGCACATGGTGAAACTTTGTCTAGAGGTGTAAGAATAGTAGTGACAGTGTTAGAAATAACTGCTCGTTTTACTTTTGGGTCAACATCAACTTCGACAGTTACTGGTTCTGGTGATCCTGGACTTGATCTGGCAGTACTGTAATAAATAACAAATAAATACAATTGTACCCGAAATATACGTGCACTCACGGGGACGTAATTTTTCATGAAAGACCCTTATGAGTTTTGAGAATTGGAGATTGGCACGATAACACGAGGATGCTTTTTGCAAAATCTGGCAAACCGAACAGTGCTTAACTATAGCTATGTTTCAAGATGCTTTGCTAATATTTGCTAAACAAACAGTTTAAAGCTAATTGTGATGCGTGCATACCTGCTCTCAGGAATTTCGTCCTTGTCAACTATAATTTCTGTCTTTTCTTCAAAACTTACGCTTCGATTTCTAAATGGTTCATGCTTGTAACTAATGTATTTTTCATGAAAATCTTCATATGGTGCATTTCCATCTGAAGAACTATGGAAAGAAATATGAATGAGAGCTGATAGAAGCATAGCATTTAAATTTGAAGCCACAAGACTAACGGCAGTTATCGAATGTTGGAAAATAGAAAGAGAATGCTGTTGAAAGACCTATATCCAGAAAATGGTATTTGTGGATGTTATGTGCAATGAGCCTAGTTCCTATAGTGTTTTAATAATAATCTATGTACAAACAGTAAAAAAGTATACTACATTTTATTTACCTGAATGATCCGTCTGGTTCAAAGCCGAAGATACCTTCGTCTTTTATGGGAGTTTGACTGTAATTTTGACCAACGTACTGCGTATACATTGCTTCTCTTTCTCGATCTTCTCGAGTCATATTTTCTTGACTTGTAGACATAACTATGGGAGCATCTTTTATGCCATCACCATTTGATTGCAATTCGGTTTTTCGTCTGTAATTTAACGCAAAATGTTCTTAGAATAATTGTCAAATATGTATTATGAGAATTTTTGTGTTCTCAATTGGTGCAATATTTGTTAGAACAACATCTATTGTGAAACTATCCTTTTGTATATTGACATAAGATACTTACACATCTAAAAGAATTTCACCCTCTGATAAAGTTTTCTGCAACATTCTTCTATTTTTCCTACGCAGCGTTGTAAATGGTATAGCCTCATCATCGGGTCTTGGTTCAAAATCGATTATAATTTCTCTTTCATTCTTTTCACTATCATCAGTTGTGGTGGCTGACGTTTCAGTAGAAGGCTCCGATTGGAAAGTAGAAGTTTTTGAAAATGGGTGCGATGAATTTACTGTTTTTTGAGAAGCATCGCTAGTACTTTTAGAGAGAATAGACCTCAGTGATTTGTCACCTTTGCTCTGCTTAGCGATTTCTTGCTGAAGATATTCCAAGTTTCTTCGGTTTAACGCCATGCTTTTTTCAATATTTTCGATATCGTCGTCTATAGTATCATCTCTATCACTCTCATGAATAAATTGGAAGTTTTGTTGAAAGTACTCCTGAGCTTGTCTCTGCAACGCGCTCAGTTCAGAAGATTTGTCGATTTGTGATGAAGAAGCGACAGATTTGACTGATGAAGTTGTGACGTCATCTGAATCTCCTCTTTGCAGTGGAGACGAGGGTATCATCATAGCTGTTGGAGATCGAGGAGATCTAGGTGGTTCCTCTGACTGGGTTCTGTGAAGTTTTTCATGGTCACTAGTGATGAAACTGGAAATATTGTAGAATAATTCCATGAAAATAAAAATCTGTATAACACTACGTACCAAGTAAGAAAAAAAAGAAAATTCAGGATATTTAAATATTTCTAGCAAACATAATATCCTACCTTTCTACAGTGGTAGCGATGTCACTAGGTGAATCGCGACCAGCTAGTCTGTCACCACCGACTTCAGAGAATGACTTCGTTAGTCTTCGAACCCCAACAGTATACCCATTCGTTTGTACGCCTGCTGCCACCATTTTGACCTGAAATAAAAATAATATTACAATTACGTATAACATTAAAATAGCTTAATCTAAGTCTATCTTTGAAGTAAAAGGAAGAACCGGATGGATCAGTTTGGATTATTTTGAAATGTAAATCTATTGTTTTGACTTTCTTTGAACTTACCCTTTTGATAGTTCGAGGGCTCAACGATAAGTAATTTGGCGGCAACGGCTTTCTACCTAAACATACTTCTGTCTGCGTAGCTTGAGTTCTCATAACTCCTTTCTTAATAGAATCTGGAAAATGAATACAATTATGATTCGATCATCATCACCAATAAAATTATGTTGGTTTGAGCCACGATGGAAAAAAATATAAGCGGAGATGCCATAAGGTAGTTCAGGTGCCTTCGTCTAACTAGACAAATGCGTACGAATGTACGAATGGCGGTGGGTAGGACTAAAATGATCAGTTTCGACTGGACTAATAAGGCGTTCGGGTTTTTTGAGACAGTCAAGTTTTCTAGTCTCCCGAACACCCGCATCTTGATTTTCCGTTATGACATCTCCGCTAGTTATTTTGTTTTCCATGGTATAGACCTTTCTAAATCTTTACTACTCACCTAATACTACTACTTTAGGTTGTTCTGTCTGCGTGGGCCTCTGCACGGGAGGGGGCTGGTGGGAGGGGTGCGGCGTTATAGGCGGGGGGTAGTGAATCGGCGCCGGCGCAGCTTGCGTCATAAACTGCGGGTATGGCGGGAACGGTTGGAACATCACCGGCAGCGTTGAATAGGGCTTCGGTTCTGGCTATAAATGTAGAATTTTTTTTATTAAGTAATGTTGGTTCAAATTAATCGAAAGCATTATCAAGTTTAGTTTGTCGTTCACATTGTTATCTATTTTTGTTTAGAGGGTTTTGAGTGTGGTCTTTCAAACATATTTTCTGTTTTCCTTAGTAAAAATAATTCTTCTTCAAAATACAAGTTTATATGGTAAATCATCGTACCTTAACAACACGTCCATCAATGAGCCTTTCGCAGTCTCTCCTGAAACGGTTGCCACTGACTGCGGCTGGCATCACTGAGTCGTCGAACGTAGTCAAAGTGTGGGAGCGCGCGAAGGATACATGCTTTGTTCTGAAAAAGTAACAAATAAATGGTTGAAAGTTGGGTTTGGAGTACTGAGTTTTTAGTTTTCAGAATGGTATTATTTTAAGATTAAAAAAATAAATTCATATGATTCATAATTTATCTCTTTTAGTAGCTTAAAGTTTCTTTTTACAATTTCATCGAAACTTATAAAATTAACCCTATAATGATGAATAGTTGAAAGTAGGTACGCTCAGTACTGGTATTGTTAAAAGTAGCGAATAAGAGCTAGGTTACTCAAGATAAAAACATCAAACAATTTGTGATTATGATCTTTCAGTTCATATTCAATTTCGTAACATAACGTTTATACTTGACAAGACCAACTACAAAGACTATAAAACCACTTGACTGCGCATACAGTGCCCCGACGCTCGCCAAAAGTTAGTGATTTTGCGCGTACTATAAGGCTACGATCAGTACGATCCTTTAGTAGCGACCGTGAACTGACCAATAGTAGCCGCGGATTATGCCGCGTCCCCCCGCCCGCAGTGGTGAGTCGTGTTCTTAGAAGAAATTGGCGAGTGCGCTCTCTAGTGGTTATTTACTTTATGACCAACTATCTCCCGTAATTTGTTGCTCCACAAAAAATAATAAGATCCCGAATTTATATAAGACATTCAACAGCACTTTGTTATATCACTCAATTTATTTTTCGCATTTATGAGAAAATAAATCATCACGTTTAAGAAAAACGTTATTATATTTCCTCTCTTATATTTTTGAAGGGAAACTTGCTTAATATAGGAAAACAGACATCAAGCATTCATGTTGTCTCACATATAAATATTGTAAACTAAGATATTAAGACATAAATTATATGGGAAGTTCTCGCAAGTTTTTTTTCCAGGTTTCGAAAATATAACACGTTTTCCGCATCCATATATAGTTAAGCCTTATTTGACATATATAATACTGCTATACGTTTTAGTAACGCTCCATGCAGCGGTTGTTCGCCATATAATTTAATACATGCCAGAGTAACAAGATAAAACTTTATGAACAATATTTTAAGGATACCCCGCCTACGTCCAATAATATCGGTAATAATTTTTTGTTAGGAGAAAAATAGAACACACCGATAACAATACAGCAACTCACACATCCTAGAAAAAGTCGTTCAGATAATCTAAGTAAAAATGTCGAACAAAAAATCGGCCCGATTATCTATCCTACAAAAAGTCTAATGTGTGAAGATCTTCAACAAGATTAAAGTTATTAAGACCATTATTAGTTAACATTAGTTAGTTACGACAATAGCTGCGGGTGTGGTGCCATACCACAAACCATGCGGCACCTTTTATGCTGCCCACTATGCCCCGACAGCTGCATAGTGGATGACCTCTATAACGCTACTGACAATGCCGTATGCGTAGCGAAATATTGGGCCTCAAAAATTTAAGTTTGCCATCGACTCGCGAAGAAGAAGATTAAGACCAATTTGATATTTTCCATTCATGTCAAAATGCCTACGAGAAAACGCCTTTCCAGTAAATATCGTCAGTTCAAGACTTTTGATATACCAACTTAATAACAATATTATACTGTGCTTACAATTTATAGTGAATTTAATCCAATCGAATTTGTCCCTATACCGTCATGATTGTACCTATTCACTTTCGACCAGAATCTAATACATTGGAAGCATCTGAGCGAGTATTGGAGCTCAATAGAAACTGCACAAAGGATGTATCGGACTCAATATGCATGAGGTAGATGGATATCTATTATGTTTGGGATTGAAACAACATTTGGCAGGTGATAATGCTTAAAGCAAGCAATGGTGCAGTATGATAATATTAGTTACAATTAAATTCAAATAATTTACGTAAATGTTAAATATTTTGATACCCTGACTGGCTGTATGATTTGCAAAAATGAATAATTGTTAGTTTACTATTTCCTGCACATGCTAGTAGTCTAGTAGTCGACTTGAACCGACGAGTAGTAACACACTTTTTTTCACCAATTATTATTTGCGAACCAAAGGTACGTGAACAATTTTGGTTTCGAAGTTTTAGGGGTTACATTTCCAAGATTTTAAAAACAATAGGTTCTTTAATTATCCTTCTCCTTGTGAGAGGAGGCCTGTGGCCAGCAATGGGACGATAAAAAGGCTGTGGCAGACAGACAGGTTTTTTAGAGGAATTATATTTCAATATCGATATTAATAGTACAATAAATACTATTATTACCTGTGGGGCGGTATGGTGAGAGGGGGTGGCGGGGGCGGCGGCGGTATGGGCGTGTGAGCGGGGCATCTGAAAATATAATATTACCGGGAAATATGAATTTTTGGTCTAAATAAATAAATAAATCCTATTAATACACACATTTTTCTACTTATCGTGTCTAAATATTTGCACAAATAATAATAAAAAGGAAAAATAAAAACTTTGCGTCAAAAAACTCATCCCTATCGTTGTCAGCGGGGATAGCTAGGAAAATAGACCGTATTTTTTTATTTAATCATTATGTACACGGTAAACACATGGCAGAAGTATTACCTAATAACATAAAATACTACAAAAACACTGCTTATTATTTAATGAAATGTTTTTCCGTATTTTCCATTTAGTTTATAAAGTAATATAATATTTCTCTTTAACTAAAATACACACTCCATACATTAGAATTAATATCCCCATTGCTTGAAACCACGGTCTGCAATTTAGGCCCCGTAGTAGGATGGACCCTCGATTTATAAAGCCTGAGCCCATCCTTATCCATTACCCATGACAATGTTCCTGACCGCGGCAGAAATTACATACATTAATTCACATGACACTCATTAGTGAGACTGGACCCTAAAAGCTTGGAGGCAAATAGAAAATTATAAAAATTGCGTTATGCTGTTTTTGAAAAATTATGATTGTGTAGGGTATATAATACTATGTGGTTGATTGTTTTTTAAAACTATGTGCCAAATAAACTGTTGTTTGCGAGACCTTAATTCGTCTTTCGAGTCCAAATCTTACTGGTGTAAATAGTGTCAATGATTATTGTTGACTTAGGTTCAAAAGGCGCTTGACAATAGGTAACTGCAGCACGTAAAATACACAAATATTGTTATTAGTAGGTTTGCATTATTCTCTGAAACGTGTCAAGAATTGTCAAATTGACAAGTTTTGTATCAATTCTATCATGACGTGGGTATTTGTAGCTTTATTTCGACTCACATTAATATTCATTCGCTAAATTATGCATGCAAAACAATTAAACGCATGAATTGTAAACATAATTGGAGTTTATTTTAGTTTATTAGCTTAGCTTATAATTATAGTATAGTAGTTTATAGTTCATTAGGCAAATAATTCAGTTATATGTTTGAAAATTATATACTTAAAACAAATGTTATGTTCGCATATTTTATAAAATGGTCGGGATAGGACTTTCTCTAATGATAGAATTGTTCCCTGACAGACAACAGGTCTCTGAAATTATCGATAGATCACATAAAAACTCCTGTAAAGGTTAACATATTTTCGAAGAAAATTGTATTTCCCAACGTAGAAGGTAAATAATTGAAACCCCAGGTGTATAACTGCAAACACAACAAAACCAGTAACTATCTAATTAATACAGACCACTTAACATTATGTTAGCTTTCAACCCACACATCCACCCACTTCTTGTCCTCTCACGGACACACACCCACACACACATACACAGACACACACAATTGTCTCACTTTTTCCACCATTTTCACAAGTGACCTTTTTACCAAAACATTTGTCTGCTTGGTAGAGGGAAATAATCAAATAAATGGTGACAGTAAAGTAAAAATAAGTAGGTAAGAAAATTATAAAGATAAAAATAGAAATGTCACTTATTTAGGCCAAAAAGCTTTTTTTTTTTTTGGGATCAGGATAAATACTCTGTGATAAACGATACACAAATGAAATTCATTATGTTTAATACTGCATAAGTTTTTCTCATTAAGTATGTTGCGAGCGAAATAGGCAGAAAATTGTATCTCCAACAAAAACCTAGTTGATAAAGAATTCTGTCAACATTTTCCGTGATTTTTCCAATGTCCCTTATGTACTTACTTACTACTTACCACTTGATAAATAAATAATAGAATAACAAACTAATACAATAAATGAATTAATGGCAAATATCCTTTTTCATTAATTTTGCACAGAAAACTCAACTAGATCACAAAAAGAGTCAGCGTCCGTACAATTGATTCATGAGACTCCACGTACATATGCATCTCTTGACCTTTCCCTGACCTTACGTGTGACGTCACAAAGGGATGGTAGAAATAAAATGCTTGACGAGTCAAGTATTGAGGTTATGAGCTACCTATGCGAAGATGAATGAGGTAAGGACCGGTATAAAATATCATCTTCAGAGTGGTTTGACGTTCAAGTATATTATTATGTTCATTTGAGAAAATAATAGACACTGGGATTAGAATAAAAACAACGGCTACAGAAATTTTACAGATGTCAGGGACATCTTGACCGAACTACAGTACGAATCGAGTATTAAAAAACCGAAATTTATAGGCAGATACAATAGTTTAAAGAAGAAAGCCAATAATGTTTAGAGTTATTGAAGGTCGTGCTTGAACTAATTATTACGAAAAAACAGCGATTTTCCACTGCAAAGATAAACCTAATAATTAAAAACTTTCCATAGCGTGAGCTTTATTATAAAGGGTCAACTAAAGGTCACCTCTGTAACAACTCGTTTATTTAGAAAAAAATAACTATCGAAAGGTCAGACAAGGGAATAAAAATATAATCGTATTTCTATAAGTCCGTCTGAAGGACCTAAGAAGTGTCATTCAGAGCTTATTATTTCAATCGTTGAGTTCTAGGTATGAAAAGTATAAGAAATAGGTACTTCAGATATCTTAATTATGGTTGGATATTTTCTTAGAATTGGAAAAAACGTAATATTATTTGATTCAGTGCAAGTCTTTGTCTCTATGCCTACAAATTCTTTTCAGAAAGTAAAAAAAATAATAGTGAATTTTGTAGATTATGCTCTATCACTGTTTTGTTATTAAGTAATAGTTAACCGCATTTTCACATAAATATGTATATTTCCTAAAAAATTCAGTGAAAGGTATCCAGAATATACTTAAAAAGTACATGTTGAAATGTACTAGCGTTTCAGCATTTACCTCTTCTATTCTGTAAAATTGGTTAAAATGTAGCTAAAGCGTAGAAGCCCGTAGTTTCGAAGCCAATATCTCATTGTATTTTCACTTGGCAACAATGATTTTAGCTATCGGCTTTGGTTAGGAACAAAAGGTCTAAACCCTGTGCTTACGTTACACATCATTAACTTTCCTAATCAGATTTTGGTACTTTACTAAACCAACGAAATTCCTTTGAGTAAGTAATAGGAAAAATATTCAAGCAAAATAAAAAAGAGAGGAATGATTTTATTTACACGCTTTAATGAAAACATCACAACCTCCACTAGTCTAGGTCGTTCAAAGGTTCTTTTAGAAGGAAAATAAAATGAAGGGAAAAACGTAGAAAAAAAAAACGAAGGGAATTGAACAAAAACAACGTCGTCAAAGGAACATTACATCGCGTTGTTATTTCCTAAGGCGAGACATTTTCTCAGAAAATATTATCTACAGGGATATCGAAGTCTCTGCCAAGGTTTAATTTGTACCCTTTATTAAAAATGAGAACTGGTCCGTACCCAGCAGTGATTCATTAAAAATCCAAATGATGATTTAATATTTCCATAGAATTAATTATGATCCACATTTAGTGTTCTTCCAAAATGGATGTCGCGAGAGTCGGAGATTTTGATCGGTCTAAGTTTAAAATCTATTTGGAAATATTTATTTTATTTTGCCATGTATTCGATTTTTGTTTGCTATTGGTGTCCACAAAGTAAGGAATATTGTGGTCAATGTCAGATATATGGATGTGCACAAAGTAGGTAAAAGAGTCAGAGACAGACACCCGTAACACCGCTGCAGTCTCAAATACGGTCAGCAAAACATGTTTCAAACACGCTCTTTTCTTGAAGGTTTTTTAACCAATGCATTAGATTTTAAAATAAAATATAGGATAAATAAATTGATGAGATACTTACGGAATTATAGAAGGTGGTCGAGGTAACGAGCCTCCTCGACTGACTGACGCGATTTGGTCCACATTATAATTTTGGGGCCAACCCGCGTTATCTTCTATTACCGATCTGCAACATAAACATACCAAAGAACTTATAGAATTTGTACAAAACACTGTCTAGACATACTTATGTATAGTTTATGGAAACATTTAGTCCAATCTTCTAAAAAGTTAACACTCATTTATAGTAAGTTCAACTCAGTCGTGCGCGCGGCCCTATGTGTGGGTAACCCTTGTACATATACAGTGACTTTGTGTGCGTGACAAGAGGTACAGTCGGGTACAAATACTGTTATTTAGGGGTTGTATACGGCTGTTTAAAGTACAGTTATTACGTAATTTAGTTTATTTATTTATAATGATTCTGTATCGCTACTTGAAAAATCAAATGATGAATTTTCGGATTCGCTACTTTCACCAATGTTAATTATAAATTCTGACTCCATGTCAAAATGTCTATAGTATTCTTCTTTTTTCTTTTGTACATGTCGACAAGTATTACCCAACACCCCTTCATCAATTTGATTTAAACGTTCATTTATGAGTTTCATTATTTCCGTCTTATTTTGGTCGACATTATGCGAAGCAATATAATTTTTTTAAATTCCCCATACATTTTGTTTCCATTATTATACTAAATTATAGGTCTTTTTACATTCTTCGTCCACACATTTATTTATTGTCTGCTTACCCCGAGCTAGAAAATATGTAAGGAGTATTTAATTCATCTTAGATATTTCACTTCATTTATTTCTTAGATACAGTCAATGTCAATTTGAAAAGCCGTATGAGAAAATAATGATAAACTGTATAATGTAATAATAAAAAGCTTTGAATGTTGTTTCATTTTTTTGAAAAGCTACCTGACTCCTTAAAGCATTTTCTCCGTGAAGAACTAGACATTTTCGTAAACGACTGTACCCATAACAAAAAGCGATAAGAACACGTCATGCTCGGACGACGTCACTGTCACACGAATGAAAGTTGTATATTTACAAGCCGACGCACACATAGGGCCGCGCGCAAATCTGAGTTGAACTATCTATAGTGGCTTGTTATTATCTTTATCAAAAGGTTTTAGTATCTCCAAAGCAATTCGATCAGTTCTCTAATCTAATCCCTCATATTTTAATGAATAAAACTGGATTTTTCACTTGAAAAAAATAGAATGAAATTTCTTTAAGAAAGAAAAGTCTTTATTTTATACCACACGTCACAGCTACAAATGTTGAAATTATCAAGTCAATTGATACAAGATTTCTTCCTTCAAGGAAAGGTCTTAAGAGTTCCTTCTGAAATATGTAAATTGCGAAAAAATACTCAAGAGCAGGAACGAAAAAAATTGTCTGGGAGCGAACTTGTTATGCGTATAGGATAATAACATTAGAATATTATTGAAACGTGTTTCACTACTACGCTTGTGGAAAATATCCTATCGGAACTCTGGTGTAAGGGCATTGATATACAGAGGGCCTAATACAGTACAAGATCTAAAAAAAGAAAGGGCACTATAATAGCGTAGCTTATTTCAGTAACCATAATAGGGGATCTGAATTTTTTGTGCAATTGACTGCTGCCACTTTTCAAGGGTAAATACCATTGTTTATACGGACTGACAGAAACTGTCAATTGCACCAAAAACAGTCAGACTGCAATTTCATCTTGCTCAAACATGCCGTGGTCTTGTCTATCAGTTCCATTTCTTCTACAGTGATGTTCTTATATGAAAAAGTGTTATAGTTTTTTATTGAATTACTCTTTAATACCAAACTTCTTACTGTAATAAAAAGCAACCTTTTCACGGAACACAAAGCTTTAAATCAGAAATATCTTCACACCCACTAAGAGATTTATTGCCTGACTAAATGGGGTGAGATAAATAGGACAGACTTAGTTACTTTAACAAAATTACTTACTAAGAAGGATTTTAATAGTCACGTTGTGAGAATTTTTGTACTATCTATATGTTAGACGATCTTTGAAATTTAGTAAGAATTTGTAAGGAAAAGTTCGGGATTATTTCCATTTGAGATTGGTTTTACAGTAGTGCTGAGAAAAGATTTGGTTGCTTACGTAGATAGATGCTTACTTATGGAATTTAAATTTAAAATTATTAGTTTATTACTCTATTTAAATCAAATTCTGTTACCTACATCCATCATTTATAATGGGAATAATTAGAAGAAGAAAAAATACACAGGCGCTGCTTCATACCAAAAAATTACAATATTGTAATTTTTCCGATAAATTAATTCGAAATTCAACCTTAACTAAATTGTAATGATGGCCATAATTGTTTAACGGTGATTTTCAATGGCCGTCATCAGTGTATCAATTATGCGAAAATTAAAAACAACGATCGATTATTTCCCTTCAGTGATACAAAATTCAAAAAGGTTACCATGCGGATGCGTACCTACTTGTCTAATTTATTGTTTTCTTTGAGAGTGATATAATTTTCTTGTAAGAATGATTTAATTTTCGTTCCTTGTCTTATGTAATTATTTTGATATTAGAGCTATTCTATTTTTGATGTCTCTTTGTATGACATGTTTGTGTCTATTTCATACATTTCTGTTACGTCTTCCAAAGACTAATTACCACGCTTATATTAGCTTCACTTGTATGTAAGATTATGTCTGCAAGAAAATCTTGGAATCTTAATTAGACCCATTTCCCGGCCTTCGATTAGGATTTAATTTAGCACACGTTTTGATGACAATATGTGGCGTGTTTTTTGGTTTTTATTTAACTATTTCGTTTTTTAAATGTCTTTTAAAATCTAGTTTCACATATAAATTAAAAAAAAAGGGTACAAAAACTACAGTACTGACTGTGGCCACTCCATCCGGGTGAAGTCTTCATCCTCTGGCATCCAGGTGTAGCGTTTGGGGTCAGGCTGGCTGCACACAGACCGTGGACGTCGGCGGAAGTATGAGCACTCCAGATCGGCGTCGTAGGCGCATAGCTCGGCCGGTGCCGGGGTTGGTTGCCCAAACCTGTTGGGTAAAAATAATAAATAATTAATGTCGGTCCTGCTTCTGATCTCTCCTTGGTCAGTCAGATTAGTGTCCCATCGGGCTATGACAGTGAAGGAATAGGGAGTGCACCTGAGTCTTCGCAAATGCTTAGGTAAGCACTGTAAAATGTTCTGCGCAGCTGGTCGATCTCCTTAGGGAATATGAGTACAGACATCGTTACTAACAATCAGCTAGGGTATCATCACCATAAAAATAATGAAAAAAAGAGCGTATAACATATACATATGCACGATAATTTCCGAACACATATACGTTATTATTGTTGACACGTGCATATACGAACCCAAATGTCTGACAGTTCTAAAAATCGATCTCATCCAACACAATCCTACTTTAGATTTAATGTAATTTTTTGCTTATAACAAATGAAAATTGAGTCAAATAATTGATCAATACATAATGTAATTCAGTCAATACATAACTCATAATTTCGATTTGACCTTACCTGGGATACCTCTGTATTGGTGCATAATCGGTGTTGAGATTCTCATCTGAGGGCACACGCCTCCTGACGCACACGGATAGAAATGATGCTCTGTAACAATATAAATAATCTTCTATACAAATGTGTTTTAAGAATGAACACAGAAAAAAACCTGGGACAAGATCGCAGTATTTTAGAATTATTATAATATTATATTTTTAAGAACCACAAGCACGTATAATTTACAAGGAGATAATAAGAAATACTTTTAATATTTAAATTAACTCAAATTAATCAAAAGCGCGGCAAAATCGTATTCCGTCAAACTTTGACATGTCTTGTCACAATGATGTTCGAAAAAAGAATCCTCCAAGCAAAGGTGCACGGCTGAATGGCGGGGTGTCTATGGTCGCTCGTTTCTGCTGCTGTATATGTAACCACTGGCAGCTAACAATATTTTATATTACCTATTTTGTTATTATCTGTAAAAGAATTTAAAAGGGTGGGAATTTAAATAATAGTTATACGTAGGTAGGTACTGTGTTAAGGAATCGAACTCAAGGGAAAAATACACGAATGTAGCGTAAATCCGTTCAGCAAATTCGACGATTGTAATTTGTAAAAATATTCGAGCACATTTTTGAACACAACTGTTCTATTGATTTAATTTTGCTGATTCAAATGCAAGTAATCCTTGGATTATGAAGATATATAATAACCTATATTCTATATACAGTTGCTTAATAGCACGGAAGGAAAGTCTGATTGTCGATGTTTTAAATACGCTTCATAATTTTCTGTTCAAAATGAGTTCATTAAAAATGAACTTAATTATTAAGAGTGTTCAAGTTTTCTCGGAAAGTACAAGTAGGTTAATTACTACAAAATATTTTTTAAATACTTGCAAGTAAAGTGGCACACTTTACTTCTTTAGTTTTCATTTCATTCAACATAACATAACTTATACAAGCCCTACCCTACTACATATGTAAGCACGTATGTAGGCCAGCTTCTATAAAAAAGCTTCTAGAGAAAATTCACATTCATGGATATATTCGCGCAAATTGCCACCCAGGTAGGCGGTTTCAACTCTACCCACCTTATTACAGAAAGCAGCTTAACAAAATAGATAGCCCAGAAAAAGTAAAGCCAGCAAAAATATAAAAGTGCCCGTTGACCTCCACTTCAGCTCAATGCGATTACAAGGGTGCAGAATAATAAAATGCTCAATTTGTTACCTTTGCCGTTTCTAAAAGGGGGTCATTTATCGTCTAAATCAACTTAGTGCGTCGATACTTCAGTCTTAAGGTATTACGTATACCATCTATATTTTCTCTTAATGACCATGACATAAGAAACAAGGTGCTCTTAAGACAAGTTATATTTTTTATGCATTAGAAGATATAGCTAACGACCCAAATGCGCGTGGTATCCAGGTAAGCAGAATTAATGGTTACTTTGATCGTAAAATATAATGAAGTCAAGATATACCCCACCAGAGCGCCTTTTCTCAAAATCAAATCTCCGATAATTTCTCTCTCACGGTCTCCAAAAAATAATGTTATGGGCACGCAGGGAAAGTATTTTTATTAATACAAACTTTTCCTCAGAGGAATAATATTTATATTAACTTTTACAAAATGGGTCAACTTTGCTCATATCTTATGCATGGCAGGGTTCCGGCTATACAGGCCAGATGGGAACTGACGAAACGAGATGAAACGTAGATTTTGAGGATCCAAGTTAAATACACAATATTGTTTTTAATGGAAATTGGAACAAGGTTGGATGTTGTGTTTTGAGTTTTTGACAGGGAATTTTTGTCATGGTGTAAGCCAGAGAAAGGTAAAGAACGCCTTAAGGTAATATGAAGAGGAAAGTACCATAGAATGAAACAATTTTTTTCCCAAACATGTGACACCAGAGCCCAAACAAATTCGTATAGAAGAACTGTGGTTATCCAACAAAAGTAATTGTCTTGAATCACAAAATAAATACCTAAAATAATAAGGTTCAGTAGTGGCTATAATCCTAGATTCAAACTACCGTACTAAGAAAATTTTCATAGGTCGGCTTCTTAGGAAATTCAAGTGTTCTAAAATTCATAGCTTCAACAGATGGTACAGAAAGGGAAATGAAGTAAGTTTCTAACAATTTGGATCTCAATTAGGTACATTTAGATTTTACGGACATCTTAAAGTTTGTTAAGAACTGCTATCATGTTTTGTATACATTGTAAATTAAGCTATTAAGAGCTTAGATGGTGAACGAATAGAACTCTTTTAGAAGGAAATTACTCTCTCTCTCCCTTTACTAACTATACTATTACTATTCTGTGCAAAAAAAACATTCTAATTCAATATTAATTGCGAGACGAATTAATTAAAAGCTAAGCTACACTTTACCGAATTGTTGAACCTCATTAAAATACAAACTAGTATTAAGTAGATTAAAACCAAACCCAGCTGCATTACAGATTAAATATGACACAAAACATCATGTCGGTACAAATTAATCGCACTACCAAAAACAATTTGGTCCTCATTGGATAGTTTTAGCACTTTCCGCATTAAAATAAATGTACTACATCACTTCCAGCCCATATCGCTTCATGCGCATTGAACTGGTGAAAGGGTAACGTTTACACATGTGTCCGTTAAAATAACCTTTCCATAAATACATTCAGTTACATGTTCAATCGCGTTGGGGAGGATTTAGTAGAATTTCTAGCCCATACTAATTCAATTGGAAAGAGTGTGTGTGGTTGGAAGAACATAGCTGAAAAATCAAGCTCTCGCAAGGTAGGTGCCAAATACGATGAAATAAACCACGACCGTGATAATAATCGCCATGGATATTTTTTTGCTTTTGAGTACCTGTTTACGTTATGTGTAATGATACCAAAGGAAGTGAACTTTGAAGTCTTTTAATGGCTAATATTTGCTAAAAAGCTTGACTAAACCTGTTAACAAATATCTCTGTAGATCATTTGACACACTTAAAGACATCGATATCTCAGAGGAAACCTCGTACAATTTACAAATGGTTTGAAAGTACGACAGAGATTCACACAAAATTATATTTTTGTTTATCAATATACTGAAATAATACGAGCACACTACATTTTTTCTTCACTACAATAAATAAACATACGAGGCTTATTTCACACACCTTGTTATAAACCTACTAAACGCAATGAATCAAGTATTTAATTTTCTATTAAAACTTGCCAAGTAAGATCATTAAAAAGTAACTATTTTGAACTGAGGTATATGTAACTATGGAACTTGGTACTTATTCAGATCTCACTTCTTTTATAGGCGAAGCATTCCCATATTATCGAACTTGGCAGTCTTTCACATTATTGTTTTGGGTGGGATTTCATTTATTTTTGTAAGGTTGATTATTTTATTTTTTTCTTATGATTAAGTTAGTTAAGGAAATGTCTCATTTATACTATCTTTCAGATTTATGCTTCTTACAAAGAAATGAACTAGATTAACTAAATGGACTAGATTTACCAACTGACTGACATGACATGTTATCATATATTATGTTCGTGGATTACATGAAAATTAAATACTTGATTCATTGCGTTTAGTAGTTTTTATTTACATAATATTTACATTAATTTTAAAAATTAAAAATAAACTTATATGTACAACTTAAAACTTTTTTTTTAAATTAATGTAAATATTATGTAAATAAAAACAATAACATACGAGGAAGAATTTCCTGTCTGCTTTCCTATCCAACCTGGCATGATATCATGCATTCATGCATGACTCAGTATGGAAACAATGTGTCGAATCCTTACCCCCTATTATTTCTACATCATAAAGAGCTACCGGGTTCCGTATACGCGTTGTTAACCGTTGTATCTGCTCCGTGCATATTTTTTTCAATACCGGAATACCTTGGGCATATATCCAGAGACATATTTCCGGGAACAAGGTAAAATGTTTTGATATAATAATATTTTTATGGAACCTTTGAGATTTTTTTCTTTTGCACAGGTTGTTTTTTTATTTTTCCTCATTGAAAAGACGGCCTATTGATCTGGTAATGTTCGTAGATTTTGATGTTTTGTGAGTTAAGCAGCTTTGTGTTAACGATTTTGACTTAAATAAGATTATTTTTTATCCTGTAAACATTCTAATATTTTTCTATCAAAACAAAATTTCTGTTGTACTTTTGTTTTAGTCTGTGTACAAACTGAGTGTTCTTAAGTCAAAGTGAATAACTTATTTGTAGACAAGCAAGCTTACCTCCAACCACATCATCGCTTCGACAGTGGTCAAACATGCGCCCATCACAAATTAAAAAAAATATATAAGCATATACTTTACCTATTGGCTCTGGAACAGGGACTCTCGATATGGTACTGGGAGAGGCATCCGAGAAATCGGTCCTTCTTGGACTTCTCCAGTTCCAGCAGATCCAGTTGTTTGTTGTTGATGCAGTATTGTTCCCGGAACTCCTGGAACAAAGAAATGTTTCAATATTAGTCGCAAGCAAGGTCAGCATAAAAAAAAAACAAAAACGATATCGTTTCAAGTGTTATACTTAATTTATTAAGAGTCTTCGAAAAAAATAACGTCCAGTACATTATTTTAAATAAAAAATATTTCTAAAATGACTGTAAGCGACCGAAGCAAACCTAGACATGTATAACAAAGAAACTGAAGATCAACCACTTACAGAACAAACTTTTATAGGCTAAAGTACCTAGTTTACGAAGAAAATTACGAAAAAGCGCACAGTGGATTAATTTCAGCTGAGCCAAGAAAAAAACAAATTAAAATGACCTCGTTCCGCACGAGAGCTACATTTTAAGCAGATATCCTACTTAATAGAAGTTCAGGCCAACGTTGAAAATTTCAAGTCTTAAGCAGTAAGAAAGTTTTTGGGTGATGTTGGAGAAAATGAATCACTGCGTAGTGCTAAGTATACATACTTTATGTAGTCGAATAAAATTAGGCTCGATATTGATATTTATCCTTAGAAGTTTTATAAAGTCTGTACGGGACGGACTGTAATACGCTTAAAAAATATACTTTTAGATATAACTAAAGCTATATTTTTGTAAATCAATATAAGCATATCTTATTCTTCAATAACAGGATTTAATTTGAACTGAGATTATTACGCCCACAGTCCAATCACAAAAGGCAAAATATTTTTGCTCCAAATACAGAAGAACGCGTGGGCAAGAAGAAAAAGCTTTTGTAATGAATTTTTGGACAGTGGGCGTTTTGACTAAGTGAGATTTACAAAAGAACTCCCATTTAACTGAAAATAGTGTGCAGTGCTTAAGTGATCTAAATTAACTATTCTTAAATCATTTTAGATGTTCGTTGAAACGTTCTGACTTTTTGAAACTGGAATATTTTCACATTTTTACTTTGAAAAATTAACGATCCGTTCAAATTCTATCCACAGTGCTGTATAATTAAAAAAAATACAGTATTTACTACGAAGCAAAAGTTATTTCATCCAGTATTTTTATATGTATCTATGAAGTGTAGTTATTGGAAGGCTGAAGTTCAGTACTAATATCTGTAGGCTGTGCAAATATTTGTACAGATACGAAATTGAACTCGATTCGAAAGCTGAACTAACGGAGCGAAATCGA
This sequence comes from Helicoverpa zea x Helicoverpa armigera, assembly GCA_033682625.1. Lineage (NCBI taxonomy): Eukaryota > Metazoa > Arthropoda > Insecta > Lepidoptera > Noctuidae > Helicoverpa > Helicoverpa zea x Helicoverpa armigera. The sequence continues at coordinate 4,014,708 of JAWIIS010000044.1, read as the reverse complement.
TTCTCAATCGACAAGCTACTTCGACTTAATTTATGTGAACGTGCGGAAGAGGTGGCAACAGTTGTCAATGTACCTATAGTTTTAGTAGCTTTTCATGGACCTAGTATTAATTTATTTTACAGTTTAAGAGTTCAGGATTAATTAATTGTTATATAACCAGTAAGGCAAGAACCATAATTTCAGTACAGTATGACCGTTTCTTGGCGCAGTTGACAGTATCTATCTGTCAGTACAATCAACGGTATTTTCCTTTGAACACTGACAACTGCACGAATAATTACGGTACCTCAGTACCACTAGAAGTATATAATTATTCAAAGAAAATATGCTTCAGGTTTAAAACATCGCAATACAAAAGCAAAATCAGAAATCATCCAGTTCATTTGCAGCTGTCGATGCATTTTGAGAATCTGTCGTCCGTTGCACTAAGTTGATAATAGATGGCGCCTGTGTCATGTCGAATGAGATTTACGATAAAACGTGAACAGTGCGTTGCAGTCAGCACTCAGGATCAGCCTGTCCCCCTTTAATTAAACTTCCACGCATAGATATACGTATAGATATGTTACAAGAGCTGCATTGTCCCTTAATTGTAGACGGAAAATTCTACTCTGTAGTATTGCAATGACTTTCAAATGATTCTGAAAGACTTCAATGTTGCACAATAAAGATTGACTAATATCAACTAATTCTAGTTGGCTTAGCTGCGAAAAGACCACCATTTTGAAAAGCAATGAGTTAAGAGTATAAAACAAAATTTTTAACGGAACACACACACACAGTTAGCCAAGTTAGATTTTATAGTCACATACATGGTTATATATATTTTGTATTTATAGTCACATACATGGTTATATATATCACATAGTATTTTGAAATGTAATTTCGAGAAGTCATGTCGATTCTGATAGCGTTAACGATAGTAGAAAAACATCTTGGCCAGCCCCGCGGGAGCAAAATGAATGACATCATATTTTACCTGCTTAGAGTACATGGTAGTCTTGCTGGCTGGCCGTTCGTCGCTGGCCCTCTGCCACTTTCGCCCCGCGTTCTCATCCTCTGATTCGTAGCCCTTGGCCGAGTGTGCTATATCCGCCTGAAAACAAAATACCAAAAATTATTACTTCGAAAAGGAAAGAGGTTACATGTATAAAACCTAGTTCTTTTTGACATTCGAATCATCACAAATACCTAAGTATATGAAATATTTCTTTTATTTTGTTTCTTTACGGGGCCTATTTTAATTACAAAAGGTATTTTTTCTTCTCGATGATTAAGCAAGCTTAATTATCTAACAATCACTAGTGTCAGAACGTTGGTTGTGGTGACCGCAGACGTGGAATTAAAAGTATTCAAAGATATGAATAAAAAAGCAGAACGTTGTCTGTCATTATCGTCATTTCTATTTACCTTATCAGTTATAGAAGCATTTTATTTATTTATTCAGAAAATTAATAAACCGCACAATTAATCTTCACAACTACCCACCAAACAACATACAGCAGAAACCAATCACAGAGCGAAAGTTTTATCGTAGCTCCCACAAACGAGAACTGAATCTCAACAAATTGCAAGCTCAAGCTCAACTTCAGACATTTGCATCGCCGATACCATCTATTGGGCAAGTTTAATTGCAACCAAGTTCCTGACAACTGAATGATCCAACACTTTCTTTGCAACTGGATTTGGGAGATCTCTTTGTTTCTCATTATTGAATAAGTTTTCCTGGAGATCTTTCTTGTGTACGCCGAGTTTGAGATCTGCCTGAGATAAATAAATAAGCCTGCTACCTACTTTTTGTTTTATATGGTACAATAGTCAGTCATGTCGAGATAGAGGTAAGTAGTGGTGAAGCATATGAAAGAGTGCCAAATGTCTGCGAGTGATATTGAAAATAGAACGAATTGAAAAGAAAAGTTGACCCCAAAATATTTGAGATACATAATATAAAAGAGATACTATGTCGTATCCATTTTCTTTATAGATATTGAAGCTGAATGAGGAACTGTTGAACAAGAGTCGTCCTTTATTATGGAAGAAACCTGTGCAGTACCTACATGTGTGTGTAGGTATATCTAAGATTAGCATCACTCAAGACTCAAGCAACCAATTTCGATGCTACCAATCAAATGGCTAAAACAAGATCTGTTCAAGAATATCGTCTGAATTGCCCGCCTAAAGCTAGATTTGAACGTCTAAACTAGTGTAGCACGAACTTAACTTGTAAAAGCCAATTAGGGTGAGTACACACGTAAGTTCCAGCTCAAAGTCTTTGCCCATTGAGTGTGTACGTACTTAGTTGCTCTGTTCGTTGGACGCTGTGAAGCGAGTTCTACAAACTCTTTAGGGATCAAACTTGATGAATTAGATTTTGGTTGGTTAAAAAGTCGTGTTTTATCACTTGACTAACTGATAAACAGGAACAATGTTCTTATTTATATAGGAAAAAGCCACCATGATCTATTTTAAAATCTTTCAACATATCTTCAGCCGTTTTATCATGAATCGAAACTACATCAAGCAAAGCACCTTTACATTTCCTATTGTATTACCAGCCATTTTACCATGCGTAGAAACTTCATCGAGCAAACATACCTTTGCATTTTTAGTATTAGTTAATTCATTTTTTTTCTTTTATAGTAACCATCTACTACTAAGAAATCGTCATTTAATTTTCCACTAACAAAAACGAACACGGAAACTTTTATTCAATTCACAGACCTCACAAAAAATAGGCATTCGCTAGGGACTATTGTGATAAATCGTTTGATACTTCATTCATCAAAATCCATTAAACTTAATCGTATTGGGAATAAAAAAAACTCCGCATTCGATTATGTGCTGAACAGTATGAAATTGAATGAGCTTACTGGCTTATACGGGTATTTGGTTCTGAAGTTGAAATAGTTATTCACAAAACGTATGTACAGGTACCTTTTTTTAACGACGTCAAAAATCATCAAAAATGACCCCTCCCGCTGTGGGTTGGCAGCGGTGAGGGAGTGTCAGACTCTTACTGACTAAAAACCGTCGTGTTCCGTCGCAGGCCTTTTATGTACCAGGGCCGCGGTAACTCTTTCGAACCCCGCAGCCCCAGCAGACCATAGCCTTTTTTTTTTTTGGCAGGGTGAAAATCCTCATGGACTACCCTCCACCTGGGGTCGGTGGAGGGGGTGTGCCGGACTCTTACCGGCTAAAAACCCACCCAGTGTTGCCTTCTATTACCTATTGTCGAGAGCACGGGTATCGCCAAAGCATTCTTCCGCACCCCCGACAGGTATTGGCCCGCCAGATGTTCAAAGGCGGGCCCCGTCATTAATTAATACTTTAAATGGTTCATCTCAAATCACGAGTTTCCTGAAACGACTTAGTTACTCCTTCTTCAAGGAAATAAATAAATATCATTTAGTTTTATAAAGTTTCCAGTAGAATAAACTGAGGTAACTGGTATTTAAACAAACAAAATAATATAATACAACTAGGATCTGCTCGAACACGGTTTCTCTAATTTCTTGTAAATTAAATCACTGAATCGAATTCAAGATGGCCGGGTAAGGAGCTTAGAAGGAATAAAAAAACGTTTAAACTAAATATTGGAAGCAAAGCGTGAAAAATCTAGATGTTTTTGTTGCTAAGTATCTAAGATTTTTATTGCTAAGCTGTTGTTTGGATAGAAATAAATAAATATTTAGTATATACATATGAAGGGGTTATCGTCACGCTGCACCCACAGCGGGGTTTGATGATTTCACACACACTCTCGCTGTGGCGGCATATTGGGCTGACAAACTGTAGTCTCACTGTAAGACATGTCATCGAAACGAAAGAAGAAGAACCAAAAAAAAGATCATGTAACATTTCACGATTCAACAGTTCCAAATGCAATGAGTAAGAATTAAATAACTTAGTGAACAGCATTTCCTTAAGTAATAAAAACAAGCTATTAAAACAACAGTATTTTTAACTTAGAAAACGTCGACGGACAACTGAGCAATCTTTAATGAGTTGAAGTGAAATGACTTTTCTAGGCCATTAAGGCTCGGTGACACTGGCACAGTGGAGTTTAAAAGCTAGAGAGTGTTCGTGTCACAAAAAGACTCCACTCGTCATTCTTTTCACTTTGGGCATTTTAGCTTAAACTGCCGAAAGGCAAAGATGCTCGCAACTAGATCTACTAGCTTACAGGCCGACACGTCAGGAAATAACGAGAAAATTAGGCTTTTTAGTCATAAATGCACTGTTTTTGCAGTCGGATATACAAAAGGAGATTGTTAAAAAGCACAATGACACGGAGCGATTTAGCAAAATGCTCGCCAACTCGATGGCTTCAAACTTATAAACTATCCCAGTGTCGTTGAGGCTTTAGTTTGCATAGGCCGGCTACATTGCTTCAGGCGAGCCTTTGTTTTTTATTGCAAATGGCTTTTCATTTTCATAATTTGTTCAAGCACTGTGAAATGTGAATTTAAGCGTATTTTTATGAGAATTGCTGTTTGGTTGTGCTTTTAATGCTGGAGTAACTTTCAAATGGTTTAACTCAAATGCAAAGTTTTTTTTTTGTTCAAATATGAATTCGACTTTTACCAATGATTTTGTTATACACTTATAAATATACTATGCTGGAAAGTTGCTTTTTTCCACGCAATTACTATATAAGTGTTGTATCACTTAAACAATCTTGCAACACCAAAGTATCCCTGAAGAAAAAATACAAGAACTTTGAGCTGCATTTGAACCATTCACTAAAATGACTTAAAAACTCATGTACTCAAAATTATTCATATTCCAAGTACACACCGACACTTGAAATAAATAGCTACATACCTTTGAATAATGTAGGCTTCGCTGTTATTCAAATTCCAAAGTAACAACAAACAACAGTAACAATATATTCAGTGCCTACAATTTCATGGAACTTGCTTACTGCCAGTTTCTGAATAGCTCCTACCTCGTACTCCTTTGGTACCTACTAGAGTTGCCTAGCAAGTGACCATTAGTTGGTTTTCCAGTTGAAAATATTTAGATATGATTAATATCGAGTTCCAAAAGCTGAAATAGCTGTATGCTGTTGCACTTTTTCATACAAACTACGGAATGAGACTACTAACGAAATAAATATTAAATAAGTACCCTCTTTGTTTATCAAAACGAATAATATGTACGGACGTAATTTACTTTCGTGATAGTAATTTCGTTATCAAATCAGAGTTTTTTTTCATTGAGGTAATTTAAGTAATTAAAATAATTTAATATCGTATTTAACGTTTTCAGCTATCTAGTATAAGCTCTGCAAGTACTGTTTATAAAACTCATTCAATCCCTCTATGAAAGTTTTCCGCGTCCGAAAGTTGAAAGCCCCAAAAACTCTATTAGAAGAGTAACTCGACTCGTGACTTTAATTGCAAAGTTTTTGTTCAAATCAAAACAGTCACAGATGTTGAATGCACCACTAGCGTTTCTATCAGAATATTAAAATCGAATGACGGAACCGAAATAAGGAAATATTTTCTACAAAACAATATTACAGTCGCAAATGAAGCCGACTGGAAATTGGATTTCAACCAGATTCCAATAAACAAGAAAAGTTTAATGGAATACTTATCTATGGGGCTGAATATTAATTAAATGATCGCTTATTGGCCTTTTTTTATGTGTGCCTTCATTTCTGCTATTATTATACCAGGCTTCATATGATATATCATAGCACTATGATATAATTTGGTAAGATTTTGAAGTAACTTACACGAGTTTAACGGCCGATACCTGAAATACCAACCAATTTTAAAGACTCTTGTCACACTTACGTTTTCTGCGACTGAAATATTTTTAAGTAGAACTTAAAGTAAAGTGACGAGTATTGCGAAGTTAGTCCTTGTCAGAGCACGAGGCCGGCTACTTTTTTAAAAAGCAAACAATGATGAGCGTTCTTAATTCAAATGTTCGAAAAAAGAACAATAATACAGATTCAAAAGACAGTCGCATACTGTTCCGCGTCACGGACGAAGGAGTTTCAACTATTTTAAAACTTTATACTTTTGTAACTCATCTCGTTTCTCCGAAGTCTCAACAAGAGAATGCTTTTAGCTGTATTTTATCGATATCTACCTCTAGGTAATTTCCTTTCGGATCTACTTTTATAATTAAAGAGCTCCTTAGACTAATTAATGTTCTAGAATAATAATGATAGTTCGTCTAATTAAAACAACCTTTAGGTACTACAATTTGATTATAAACTGTTAACATTTATTTATATACAATCTTATAAGTATCTAGGTATCTATGGTGCCCAAGGTAGTCCATAGATTCGCCACATCGACAGCTATGCGGAACTCCAGTGGAAACGCCTAAGCGTAGGCATGTAGCGAGCCGGGACGTTGTGTTACCCAACTTAGTTCCAACACTTTTTTTTTTGGTAGAGGTAAATCCTCATGGACTTCCTCCGCCTGGGGAGAGGCGGAGGGGTGTGCCGGACTCTTACCGGCTAAAACCCTCCTGTGTCTTCCTTGCACGTGGGCGCGGGGCCGCGGGATTCCTGATTCTTCCGCAACCCCACACTAGTGCTGGCCCTCGCACGGGCCTCGTGTCTTACACGGGGTACCGAGGTGTACCCACCTTTGGTCACTCTGGAACATACGATTCCGCGCGATTGGTACCGCGGTCTCAGACAAGATGGTGACCATAGGGCTGCCCAGCATCTCTAAGCGCAGCCGATCAAGTGCGGCGTCGTCCAGTCTGTGATTTCGCTGGATAACCCGCACCTGATCCGACAGTCGTCGGGCGGAGACGTTGACGGCTGGCTCTAGTACCCGAAACAGAGACAGCATCCTATCATGGTACGCAGTGAGGTTAGTTCCCCCCTCTGTAGTATGCGCGTATGACATTCTCGTTCATTTTCTGAGTCCATCTCATGCGCTGCACACAACCACCGGTAGCGGGTACCCTGTTAGGGACCTGTTGGTCCCCCGATCCCAAGCCCGTCGGTGGCCGGCTTCTCCCCTGCCGACGCACAGGTGGTGGCGACGTGGGCGGAGAGAAGTATTCGTCGCTTGAGCTCGACGCAGCTGCAGCCGCCGGTATCACTAATGGTCCGGGGTCCGGCATGGTCCGGGCGTCTATTTCGTTTAGAAGCTGCTCTAGTAAGCATTTAGCTGTTCAGTTCATTCCATTTTTATTTTTGCTTATTTGTGTTTTGACCATTTTGATGTACATATTTTGACGTTTGTATTTTTATACACTGATTATAGTATTTCTTTATTGTACTTTTTAGATATAGTAGTAGTTTATTTTTTTCCAATGATACATACGATTTTTCTTTATAATTATTCGTGAAGTGATAGCCAAAATAATTCAGTTCAGTTATATTTTATAATTTTTTTATTATTATTTTGAATGTAGCTAAGTTCAGTAGCAACAAACACATTCCTACACACTTTATATCTATGGGTAATTGTTAATTAAAATACCTAAATTATAACAGAACTTAAGAAAAAAGGTTTATAAAAAGAAATGAAAAATGAAAGGAAAAAAATCCTCCGAAGCTTTTTCGTCAAACCAGAGTTTATGTGATACCATTTCTCTCAGTTATGAAGAGTAAATCCCAAAATATTTGCCACGGTAGTACCTTTTAAAGTGTTTTAGTACCGTGGTGCTTGCCAAAAATATAAAGTTGCATTGTTCGCGAAAGTTAAGATAATCTCGCGGCTTTCAGATGTTTCTGACACAAAATTCTCTACAATATTTTCATGGCGGTTATATTAAACATCGTATTTTAACCCCAAAGGAATTTTCGAGAATGATGAAGAATAAGGAACTTTTTTATTTTTAGGTATGTTATTTCGTCACAAAATTCTTTACTTATTTTTGACATACATTTTTCTAACACATAAACAAACAAATAATAGTCATCACGATCGGATATATTTTGGTTTTAAATAAAGCGTGTTCAAAATATCTAAAATTACTCTACCAACATTTACCTCTATTCTCGATAGGATGCAAATGGTGCAAATTAGAGGTGTGCTGCAACAGTCAAAGTTAAAACGCGTTGTAAAAGCGCAATAGGGCGTTAAAAGGCTTCTACAGTTTCGCTTAGAAACGGTTTCATAAGCTTATGTGGGCCATGCACAGTCGTTACGATGTTACCGCCTCTTTCATTGGGTAGAGGGATTGGGTAGGCCAACTTGTTATTCCATAGCCATTTATACGCCATTATTATTTAAATACTTCGTCTAATTAAAAACAAAACCCCGCATTTCTGAGTGTTCTATCAAAATGACTTGTATTTACAAAGCAAGTTCTGAAAGCAGATTTATTTAAATTATTTTCTTGAAATACCATTTGGAATGACGGTCGGCGATTGTAGTAGCAAAACTACGCTTAAAAGCTCTCGGAAACTGGTAACTGTAATTTACAATGAATTTGTAGCAACGAAGCCTCAAAGCTAAGCAAAAGAGTATTTATTAAAATATTCCACCGTGTCATTTACAGTGAAAATTGACTTTTTCCACCATATCCTTTATCTATTATACGCCATAAAAATTCACTTTTTTTGTTACTGAGAAACAGCCTAAAACGTTCCTCATCTTTCAAATAATGTTGGTTAATCTTTATTAACTATAATAATTAGGTATAATTACAGGTACATACGCCTTTTCTTCTTTTCATTGTTCCTGAAAAGCCTAACAAGTCCCATAAAATAAGTATTTCTCCATAATAGTCTAACCAGAAGAGAGCATATAGCAAGAGGAAACGTTTTTATATTCATTAGAGAACAATCCGCGAACAAAGGACTTAGTTTTTTAAAGAATGTCTCTTGCAATGAAAACGGGATGCTAATGAAAGACCCGGTTAATGAGATAAGACTAATGAGACATTGGATAGATTAAAAGTTCACTAAGTTCGTGGTTTTTTATCATTTTTTCTCTCTAGATATTTAGCTGTCTTACCACCAAATTATAATAGCAACTGTTGTAGACTATTAAATAAAAATTTGTAATACTACAATAATGTCAAAGGTCATATTCTACTACTGAGTTGCACTCTAATACACTTTAAACAAATCGGTAAGTATTACAATGATTATTAAGAAGAAACCTTTTCTATTCGATCATAAGTTTTTTCATCTACATGGATGATATAGTCACTTTTTACAACAAAAAAATAATAACTTGTGCCAAAATATTTTCTGTTGAGTGGCGTACTAATTCAGCTGCCAAGTTCGTGACCTACCTTAATACTGTTGGCGCTACGAAGCTGCCTGTCATATAGAAAGTGCATTTAGTGCCAGCGTAATATGCATGTGCCGTGTCATAATTACCCAACTGCATAATGAACATTATGTATTCAAATATAACTCGAATTGTGTATGGGGTGATATAATATGGTACTGTTTTGGCGTTTGAATTTGATTAAAAGGATACAAAAGATTTTTTCTTTGCATTTGTCTCTAAACTGTGTAAAAAATGTGTTTGTTTATTTGTACTCTTAAGACTCCAAAAGTACAGAACCGATTTGAAAAATTATTTCAATGTTGGGAAGCTATTTATCCCTAGGTGACAATCCCTGTGTTTTATCCGGGTCTGGGATGAAGCTCTATCGGGATGCGAGTAAAACCGTGAGAAACAGCTAGTATTAGATTAGTTAACCTTTTTAATTCCAATTGAGGTAGGTGATTTATTACCAAGTTATACAAGTTCCGACAAAAATAAGTTTTGAAAATGTCAACAGAACTTTAGTTACATGTTTGCCTATTCAGATCACCTGAATAGATGTTTTTTTTTTGTGATACATCTCACATATCAAATAGAGAATACATGTCATGAATATTTCAATAGATACTGAGTGAGCCCTTGGGTAAGCATTTTTTGCAAATAATCTTGAGTGAGACTGAATATTGAATTATGTTGCGTAATAAGTGTTTATCTTATTTCCTAGAGTTGTCATAGGTTTTATCTCGCAGAAGTCCGCGAAATAGTGAGCTGAATTTTTGTATTCACCTTTATCGTATTGTTAAGAAAATACGAATAATTAATCTTCTAACTCGGAATCATTCCGCAGATTAGGGTTGACCTATCTAAAACGACAAGACTATTAAGAAGTTTCTCATTTACTTGTCTTTATAATCTTTACACCTAAAACTTCATAAATTCAATTTTAGAGCCATTTATAAAATTATCGTCCCAAAAATTCCATAAGAACTTACTCCCTCATATGACCTTTAACTCGAATAAATTATAGTTCATTAGACTGACACATAAAACAACATTATTCTCGCTTCACCAAATTCCCTGCACCATTCAAGGGCAGACACCTGGCGTCTAAAATAAAGGGTAACTCTTTATGATCCAGACGGAATTTCATTACGGGAAAATCGTGCCTTAAACGAGTTTCGGTAATAGCGTGATAAAGAAAACACGACTGATTAAATTGGGCACACAATTGTTTAAGAAAGTAACGCTTTTTTATTCTTTAAGTATGATGTGAGAAGTTTTAAGTGGATTTGCGGAATCTGTTCGGCGAATCCTCCGATTTGAATGTTGGGAATTTCTTTTGAACAGTTTAGCAGTCGTTTTGTTGGATTGAAATAAACGAGTGCTAATGTTTAAGCGACAAAGTTTATTTTTAGAGAACCATATATCTAAAGGATGAGTGTGTTGGCATTATAAGTCAACAGATATTTACTCACATTAAAAACAACACTAAGGTGAATGCAAGCTTTACTAAGCTAGTCGCAGAAATAGCTTCAGTCATAACGAAACTAATATTAAGCTTACAAAGTACGACAAACTTGATAATCAAGCAGTCGTCGCCTTGACAAACTGCACTTGTTGTTCGTCCAACTTGTTACTTAGGAACATGATAATTTTCCCCGTGTCCCCACGTAAGCGAGTCGGGAACTTGCTAATTACAACTTAGGCTCTTCGTGATTTAGTTTTGCTTGTTATTTTTTTTTTTTTGGAAAAGTTTAACTTACCTATCTTCGAGTCTGAAGGTGCAGATTTATTTTTGGATTTATTATATCTTAGGAATTCATCATCCTTCTCTGAATTCCTTCTTATGCCAACTTCTCATGTCTCTCATAGTCAGTAATACTCATTTTTAGTAGGTTTCGATAGTTAGGACATTTAACACCTTTTCCTTTTTGGATTTTAAAATATTTTGTACAAAAATTTTCTTTAATTTAAGAGCCCAGCTCTTGTCGGTGCAGCTCCTTCCATTTACGCCTACAACATTCACCTTCTCTAACATTCACAAAAAGCGTTCCTTTAAATAATTTTGAGACAGTATTCACCATTCTTTCTTGGCGACGACAACCAACCAAAATCAAGATAGCTTATCGACAAAGACCTTCCGATACCAGAAGCTTTAAACACTTGGAAGATACAATCTCTATTAAAAGTGTCAATGTTAACAAGTCGACTCAGGTTTCCGTCCAAATTGATACAATTGTTGGAGACAACAAAAGCTGCTCAACAATTACTTAGTGTAACAGGTTTAATGAAGTCGCGGTTAGACTGAGGAGTTTGTCTCTTTTAGATTCGATTGGTTTCTTTATACTACTTCGTTAACATAAGATTGGTAGTTTTAGTGTTGCAGTTTTAACCTTTCTTAGATTGCCTAATCTCAATCGACAGTGATTTTACACTGAAAGATCAGTTGCAGTGACTTGCAACTCATAAATTGCTTATAATAACGTTTTTACAGAAGTTCAAATCTTCTAATGGACATTTTTCAAAACTAGGACATTTTCTAGTCTTGTAAGGACACGTTTGCGTTGTTCATTTTAAATATCACTCAAGTATTTACTATTCTACGAAAATATATATTTATTTCATCTATGAAGTATTTACTTCATGGAAGTTTGTTCAGCTACAGTGCAAAAGCTTGTTACGAAGTTGTGGTTTGGATTAATGATGTGTCAACTCATTACGGAAGAGGAATTATCGAAAATTCAAATCACAAAGGGATTTCTCCAGAACCAATTAATTTCAAAACTAAATCGAACCGATTCAGAAGTTAATTTCCGATTGCCGTTCCCGCTAATACGAGAACACATTATAATTTAATATCCTAAATTGGACTAAATTCATTGCATTTCCATGGAATTTTCCGTTCAACTGGATCAGTCCAATTTATGTAATCCTCTGTAGGGACTCATAAACTGGTTTGGTCCACAAGGACTCAATTAACAAATTGTGCCTGTGTTTTATCTCATATTGTTCGTACTGAACTGTAAAAGATACGACCAGGGTTAAAAGCACAATTTATAGGTCTATAAAAAGTAATAGGTTCATAAAAAAATCGATCTTTTAATTGGAAGGTAGGTACGCAAAAATGTTCCAATTACTGGGAACAAACACTTGAGTTTGCTTACCGATCAAAATCTTTGTTTTCAATTTAGGAATCTAATCTTTTGTTTGGATATAAACATTGTGGGGTAACGAGATCATTTCTTGGTTCGAAAATATTGCTGTGTCTGTTTTAACGTTTTTTGTAGTCAATTAAAAACGCGCTGATTAACATTTGCGCAAAGAGTAGCCATTTCGAATGCTGTTCTGACAAGCAATAATTTTCATGCTACTAACGTTTTGGAATTATCAGTTAAACATAAGCCTGGTACCTATACCTGTCTGTGCAAATCCTTGCCACATCGCTGCGCACCTATAAAATACTTTTTATCTTTTAAAGGCCAGCTTTCAATAAATCATTCACATTTTGGTTACGGCCACTCCGATATAATCCTTTTAAACTGTATAAATGGTGAAGAGTTTAAACGTACCTGAGTTGAAACCGATACGCCGGGGCTCGCGCCGCCACCTGAAAATAAAGAAAAAATATATGATACAGGATGTTGAATTAAAGGAAAATGTATTTTAGTATGTAGTTGAGTATGGAAAGTCCGTTCTGCCACTAGAATCGAATGTCTCAAATTGTAGTGTTTTCAAGTATTCAAAAATATATAACAAAAATATTTAACTATAAATAACATAAATATTACTTAAAAAATATATAACATAAATATTTTTCATATTACACAGATTAATTTGTCATCTGTTTGCTCATTTTGGAATTCTCTACGAAAAACAAATAGTAGGTAGCTCATTGTTTTCAAAATAATCATTTTCTATTAAAATTCGATGAAAAAAATGTCGATGATGAATATCAGTTAAAAACTTATTTACCATTCATAACAGTCATAACCAAATAAATTATATTCACGGAAAAACAGTTTACGCTTTAAACTAATAAAAACATTAATCTGCTTAAAAGCCCAGAAGCGCATTACCAACCAATAATGTTAAACAGATTATTTTCAAAATGCATTATAGTAATGCATATCGTGCCGTAAGTGGTAAACTTTGTTATATCGTCGTTCGGGCCATTAGCCATGCGTTTTTAAATTAATTACGTCTGACAGGGTATTTAAAAACACATTAGGTATTGTGTTTGAATCTCCCTATGCCTTATTTTTTCTTAACTTTAGGATAAAGAGTGATAATAATGCCTACTGTTGCTCGAAGTTTATAGCGCCACTTTTTTCCCAGTAATTGCACGTAGGAAGTGGGGTTTTGGAGGCTGTAGGCTGTAGTAGGGTCATGTAATTCTGACGTTCAAGAAGTGCTGATTTTCAGCCTACTTTGCAATAAACGCTTTTTGATTTTACAACCATTTTATGTAGTCCTACACAGCCTTATACTGGGATGGTTGACGCTCTTTGGGAGAGCACACAGCAACTTACATCACTAGGCCGATTATAGTGATCATGAAGAAAAATCCGCATGTTTTGTCACTAAAAACTTTATCCCAAAATCCTTTAATACACTGTAAAAGAATAAAAACCAAAATACATTTAACTTGTAAAGTTCACAACGTTCAGGTATCGCCAACACACGGTAGTTTCAATAGCCCATATATTTGTAGGAAACGATTTCCAAACAGCAGGTATTTATAGCTTTTAGTTCCCAGCCGTTTCCAATAACCTAGAGAAAATATTGAATGTCACTAGGCCTGGCTCGGTTTACTTTGTTAAGTTTGTGTGCTCTGGGAAATCCAATATTTTTCTTTAGTAAGTAAATAGCTTGAGAACAGCACTTTATGGACTGCTGGGTCAGTTCGATTTAATGTTTATAGTATGTGTCCCTTTTCTTCTAGATCGGAAAAAAAATCTGTTAAACTATCACCGTCGTACCACAAAAGCTTTTAAACGTCTGTTGAACACTTGTCTAAAAATGTCATTTTGTTGCTTTGTTCGTTTTGCAGTCACACTATTTTTACAAGTGTTTAACAGATGTTTAAGTTTTTGTAGTAAGGCTGTCATTGTTTCTAAAACTTTTACCTGTAGGTACTTCATTTTTTCACCAGCATTATTTTGTTTTTCAAGCTACCCGCAGTTTCAGTACAATGCATTATAACGCTCTTTTCTATCCACATGTGACAATAAACTGGCAATAAACGCTTGAATGTATGTCATCACGTGTATAAAAGAGTCTAGAATTAGGTCATCCGCCTATCGTCGATAAACAATAGAAGAACTGGAACTGCATTGGACAGCTGCAACCGACACTTTCTATTTACCGTCATCGGTTCATATGAGCATGAAATATGGATGCCAATATTTAAAATAGTTTCGATGGATGACTGTTTGAAATCCCATTCTGATAGTCACTCTAAAAAATATCGATGAAAATATGATGATACATTTTATCATCTATACATATAATAAAATGATAGGAAAGTCAAAACTGTACATTGAATATTTTTTTAAAAGAATACTTGGGGGGTGATCTATTATCGATTCTGAACCCAAATATATAGTTTTTAGAATTTTTGTCTGTTTGTCTGTATGTCTGTTTGTCTGTATGTTTGGTCTCACTGAACTCGAAAAGTACTGCATAGATTTAAATCAAATTTTGCATGAATATTACCTGGGGGCCGGTTCAACATATAGGATATATATTATCACGCTATCACCTACGGGGGATGAGCAATGTACGATAATTTCTGTTAACGTTTCTGCAACAGCGGGTGCAATAATGACACATATTTGAATGTTGAACTCTGTAAGTTTATCGGCCTATTATCAATCTTTACATAGACAATGACGCTTTTATAAGTAACTTGAGCAAAAAACTGAATTTAAAGAAATGATATCCTAAAATTATAGATGAAGAAAATCATGCAGAAACAGAGGTGCCATAAAACTGGTAGTAGGTAAAATATCAATGAAAACAGACTTCACTTTGTCATGGTATGTTCTTACTTTCAAGAAAAAAATATATAACAACGTGTGTATTTCGCTACTATAAAAACACTACAAGAAATATCAGCGCATCATCAGGGACATTTTTATAATTCTTTCACCATTAGAAAGTCACATTATCTGCGAGTAACATAGGGTATATTTTATCCCGGTGCGGGCAGTAGTTCCCATGGGAAGCGGCACCCACGTCCCGAAGAAATTATGAACTTCCCCACATTCTTAAAAACTCTACGTATGTTGTTCTGACATAATATAAGCTATACCTCTCATAAACATGAATATCCATTCATTTCATCCAATAACAAACATACATCACACTGAAAGTGCATTGAGAGTCTAAGATTTTATTATTATAAAAAAAAAAAACATTGTAATTAATATTCAAACATCCTTAAAAATAGGTTCCTGGTTTTAATATACTTTTTGAGTAATACAGAATGTAGGCAAAATACGACCGAAAAAATTGTGTCACTTCTAAAATTAACATCAATGGGAATAACTACCTGTCACAAGATGTCAACAGAAGACAAGAGTTCGTTCGTTCTGAAAACGTACAAATTACACGTCGCAGGCCAGAGACATACTTGCTTTCACCTTCCGATCACAAATCATCGAACTAAGAATTATATCACAAATACACCGTTCACAATTACGAACAGTCACAGTCACACGTTTATATCATTTATATTATTCAGTTACAATGACAGATTTACTATCAAACGTGTTTTCGCTAAATGTTCTATTAGTTTTTGCAAACATACATTCCCAACTCTGATCTCATGGAGGTGGCGCCCGGGTGTCACCACTGTGCGGACTGTGCGACCTATCGCACCCGGCCCCGGTTTAAACCATGATCTGGAGCGAGAAGAAATGGGATGACAAAGAATGAGGCGGCGGAGCGACTGAAAATTCCCAACTCTCATCCCAGCCACTGCGGTAAGACACCACGAAAGCCGGATGTCGAGAGACGACTCCCGGCCACCGTAGGCGTGAGCGATTAGTTTTGAGTGGGTCATCGACCTTCCGGCTTCTGGGAGACCCGTTATTTCACGCGCCCCTCAAGGAGATTCAGCAAACCCCTGCGAGGCCCACTAGGGCCAAAGCCTGACACTCCCTCACGCTGCTCAAACTGATGGCTGAGAATTACGTAACTTTCCAGGATGCCGTGCAACGTGTTGCAAATGCCCAGGCCTTTGGGAGCTTGGTAATCCTTTTCTCCACCTTAACTTGAGTTTTGGTACATGAACAAATTAGAATAGTAATGAATTAGGTCATCTTCATGACGTATTTACCAACTCTTAATGTTCATCATGCACACCCGCTTCTCTAAGTTTATTGAAGGATCACTAAAATTGTTTCAGTTAGTTTAACTACGCTACTATAGCCCGTTGTCAAACCTTTTAATATCGATTCTGTAGAAGTGTGAATATCGAATGTGTAATATATCGAATTTCAGTTTGTGCATTGCACAAAAACCAACGTTATGATTTTTGTGAAGTCAAAAGAGTCGGCCTGCTAAGAATTATATTCATCGTTGGTTAATTGAATACATTTTCAGAAACCACAATAACAGTAGGAACCAAAGCGAATGATCGCTTCATAGAGCTCTGATTTTCTCGAGGCGATCAAGTCAGTTCTGGTCCGTTCGCTCATCAGATCTTTGAAAGCGGTTCGATGATAATATACTGTTGTCCTGTTTACCTACGTGTGACACATAATATGGTATTTAAACGTCCGAGCGAACGTTTGTGCTATTTATAAAGACGAAATTTTACCGTTGTGCAGTAGTGACGCACAGTATACACAGCACTTATGTTTCTTCTGATCTGCTGGCTCCACCAAGAAATGACAAATTGCGAGCGTACATTTTGAAAATCTTGGAAGAACTGCAGGCTTCAAATGCCAACACACGAATTGGACTTACTCTCTCGGACGTATACTTTACCTGATCGAGAACTAATGCAAACATTTCGGTGGAATTCCAACATAACATAGTGAGATTAGTGAGTGAGTGCACAGAAAATCCCCGAAATACAAGTAGTGAAACTATGCGCTTGCCTGATGACTCAGTCATCATCCACCCAGCTATTCCTCAATTGTGTGGGTGTTGGCTTCCAGTCAAACCGAATCTTTTTGATTACCAATGTTTACTTGGAGTGCCTATCTGATCTCTTCAACCCAGTGAACTAGACACCACGTTATCCATGGTAAGTAAAACTGTTTGACAGACTTTCTGGCTCCTGATTTGTCGCAGCTGCTGCAGAAAATGTACAAATGACAAATTTGTCAGACCTTTGTTTTCTGTGAGAATTACGTAATAATTTTCCAAATCAGTTGACTAGATCCAGAGATTTCCACAACGTCACAAACTTTACTTCTTTTGTTTAGATAAATAGACACACATCGTCGACACCACCTTCATTGATCAACCCGTGCTGCTGCTAAGTGGTAATCCTAATTATACTGTTATGTAAAAAAATACACCTACGCTACGGCATAAGTAGTATTTTGACAATTCCAAATTGCCCACGCAGACGAAGTCGCGGGCAACAGCTAGTAGGCTATATAAAATGCAAAAAGAACATGAGGCTAGTTCACCCGTCCGCCAATTGTCACTTTCACACCATTGAAAACAGATTCCAAGGAAGTTTGAAACATTTTCGAAAATGGACCATGTTCCAATTTTGAATACCATAGCGGTTTTGCATGACATTGTGCGGTCAGAAGTTTTGGTAATGGCAAAAAGGAGTTTGGTTGCTATTCAAAACTTTTTGCTCATCACGGCTTTTAGTGCGCGGTGATTTAGCAAAAAGATAGGTTCATAGAAATAGTTTTGTATATTTTACTAACGTAGACGGTTAATTAATGAGAAAAGTCTTTTCAGAAAATATATCGTTACAAAGGCATTGCTTTTTATGGATATTAAGTTAATGTAGACATAATCCTTAGGTAGTTAATAGACTGTGTAAAAAATATCTATCGTATTTTTAATTTTTTCTCTGCCAAGTAAATTCTGTGGTTTAACATGGAATTTCGACAACCCTTCATGAAGTTTGTAAGCAACACGTACCGCGGTTAACAACCTTAGACCTGTCCAAGTTCAAATCCCAAGCCGCAGTGTTGGTATTTGGGATATAAACTAACTTTCTTCTTAAAAGTAGGTAGTAGGATACTCTCGGGGAATGACCCTGGGCACAGAATTTCGAAGATGTTGAAATTACTTTTTACGCGGTTCGCGTACTATCATCAATCCCCTCCTTCTGGTGTAGGTAGGTACCTACTTATTGACAATTGGCCTTTTTCGAACTGCATGCGGCTTTTAATATTTGGTCTGATTCTAACAAGGCAATAACAGTATCTATCCATGTTTGGTTAACAAAATAACAAAAAACCTCACCTTCAATTAATCCAACAATCGCGACCCCAAAAAAATCTGCAAACACCAGATTCCCATTTTCCGATTCCACTTCGGGGATAAGCGCGCAAAATAAAAATCCAATCGCAATCGCTTTCAGAACGATAGAACCAAATAAAACCCGTGTTCTATTTACTTTTAAAAATCACTAGCGTGCACTTCTCCCCTTTATACCTTGACTACACGTGAAGTCACGTACCGGGAAACATAGAATTTGTCCGTACCATGGGGATACAAATGACTAGCGGAGGTGCCATAACGGAAAATCTCCTTAGAAAAACGCCAAAATGCGGGTGTGCGGGGGTCGAGGAACGTTACTGTCTCCGATCTAATCCGATATGCCTTAGACCCGAGCATTTTTTGTAATACAAAAAAACATTGACAGATGTCTTACAAAACCCGAACGCATCTTTATTTCACTAGTAACTGATGGTTTTGGTCATGCCCACCTTACGCATTTGATCTAGAAGAAAGCGCCTGACTTACCTGCATTATGGCATCTCCGCTCACTTTCCCTTAGGTACTACATACTCCGTGGTCTGCACGGTCGACTAAGCAGCCAGTTTCTTCACAAAATGTACGGAACCCCCACTAAACCGCTAAAACTAATTACGCCTGGACGTGTACAATATGTTATATTATTTTAGTGCGCTCCAGTTTCGAGTTTATTTGGTTAGGAGACTATTTTGCGAGTCTGGCGAAAATGGGTACGTTTTTGTATGCTTTTAGTGGTTGGTTATATACATAATTTAATGGGCGCGCGAAAATGTGAGATTAGAGCGCCCGCACACTGCAAACTTTTATGTATGGAGAGAATTATAGCACGCACATAACAACGATCAGGTATTTGACCGGCGGCAGACAGATTTCAGGCACGTTTCAGTCTCTCAAACGGCTCCAAAAGTTCCTGCCTTTTTCAACAAAAATTACTCTCGCTCAGTCGCTTCTTCTCCCACTTTTAGATTATGCTGATGTCTGTTTCCTTGATGCGACTGAGGAACTTCTAGATAAGCTCGAACGTCTGCAGAATCTGTGCATCCGCTTCATTTTCGGGCTCAGGAAGTACGACCACGTGTCGGAATTTCGAAGTCGGTTGCAGTGGTTGCCTATTCGGCGGCGTCGAGATGCTCACATTCTTTCTTTTCTCTTCTCTCTTCTCTACAATCCTCGCTCACCAAGATATCTTCGGGAACGTTTTGAGTTTCTTGTTCCGAGAGGCAAACCTTGTCGCACTTCCTCATCTCTCCTTCTTCGTGTCCCTTCCCACACTACGAGCCGCTATGATGGATCGTTCACTGTTCGTGCTGTGAGACTGTGGAATTCCCTTCCACATTCGATACGCGAAAGCCCATCGTTGGGTGCATTCAAGAGACGAGTAAAGGAATACTATTTATCGACATGAATGACATTTATATTTGTATGTATATATATATATATTATATGTATTATGTTTATGTATTGTGTAGTTTTACTACATATATATGTTTAGTATATTGTTATTTGATATTTTTGCTTAGTTTTCAATGTTTGTTGTGCACTTTTTAATCTACCCTACCACTATCAAATCTCTCCATGGCTTTAAGGTTGGCTGTAAGAGAACCCAATTCTGGGTTAAGCTCGCCATTGTACATAAACTGTCTTTATTATTTTTATTATGTATTGTTAAGTGTGCAATAAAGAATAAGAATTAAAAACTTTAAGTCACGATGGATATTATATATCTTTTTCTTAATGGGATGTTAGTATTTGTTCAGTTCGGGAACAGGACAGGAGGAAGAAGAAGTAGCTAAAACTTCATAAGACTTAACTTCTAAACTATATCTAGTACCAGTATTCTCACAAAACTTAGTTATTCAGAGTTATTCTAATCCATTAGTATTGCCATCAATCTAAACATCAGTACGTACAAACTACTACAGTTAACTATGTATTACGTAACTACTAAAAGCCGATGCAGTGTAGCCACAAATCGGATTAACAAGTTGCCGAGGGAAGTGACTTGGCGTTTCCACTAGAACTATTGGTTAACCCTCCTGGATTATCAGGCCCAATGTATTTAGCTATCCTAAGTCACCGAAGTGGACATAGGTTTGGTGGGACCCAATGTCCCATATACTTGGCATACATTCGCATCTATATACTATACTTTTATATACTTCGCATGAGCCTGGGTCAATAAAGGAATCTTTACGGATTTATTGTTCACTAGCTGCTTTTTGGTGTCACCCGTCTGGGGATTGGATAACTTCGCAACAGTTAATTTTTCAAATCGGTTAAATAGTTTCATAGCCTTCCCCAACAGATATTATAGTTACATTAGATTGCAATTGTAAAAAACTGGATAACCAATTAAATACAAATTAAAGTGAATTATGAATTTTAATTTATTGCAGAAAAAATATGACATTAAGAAAAGAAAAGAACGAAGTGACAAATGTAATAAAAATAAATCGTTAAAATCTCTATGTACAGACAAAGAGGTTTGTCTTGTATAGCAATTTTTATTTCTTTTTACTTTAGTTCTCTGGGTATATGAATAAAAGTTATTACTATAATATACAAACAAACAAACAGTGTAGCACTCCACATAATTTTTTTTATTTAAACTTAGAAAGCTACTAACTTGACAAATATAACTGGCGTTTGCTTTTAGCTTTACTTAGAAACATAAACAGTTTCTGCATTTATTATAAGTTTTGTAACCGCGTATTAAAGTTTGAACGTACGGGTGTATATTTTCTTGTTCTAAAGGAAATATAAATTAAAATGTTGGCGATTTATGTACTCGCTTTGTTAACAATAGTGGAGCAGACTTTTAGTGCAATTCTCAACTTTGTCATTTTCTGTTTAAGTACATGACTTTTTCATCATTTTTCAGAAAGCAAAGATGAGCTTATAGCTTAGCTAAATATTATATTTAGATTGATTTGTATCTTTTCAAAAACTGCAATAAACTTTTACTTTATCGAGCGTCGAAGGAAAGTTTGGCAACGACCGTTTCATTTATTTATTTTCATGTCTAAAACCTATCATTGAACACTTACTGAGACTAATAAGAGAATAATAAGAATAGGTACATGTAGTTAGAATTGTTACTAAGCATACTGTATTCTGCAATACCTGGTACAGTTTCTCTGCAGTTACCAATTTAACCAAATTGTTTCTAAAACGCTCTGCCAACGTAATTCGATAATTTGATTTGGCAATTTGACACCAATGCAGATGCAGTTAGAGTATTAAATGGCGCGGAGTATTAAATGGCGCGTGCCACGTTATCAGACTGCACACTCGTGTACATACATGTTAAATTTCTGGGTTTACTTGGAATAAATAAGCTCTGTTAACCCGTTCCTCTCTTGGGAAATCTGGGATTTGCTTTTTAAATTAGAAAAGATTACGTGTTATGAAGATTTTACAATCACCGCTTTTCTAGCCAATACTTACTATAAACTTTGGACTGCTTTTGTAAAATGATTTCCCGTCCATGGATAAGTAGATACATATATCTATCCTTCAGTTCATAAGAAGGCAACAGCAATGTATACGTATCTTTGCTCGCAGTAACAAACATTGAAAATCATCTGTTTTAGGGCTTACAATATTCGCATTGCACTGTAAAATGGTAACAACTCTATTTTTTAGCTATGATTATCGCCAACTTTTTGTCGGTAAGGAACATAATGCGAATCACTGCTCAGACAGTAATTTCAGATTTCAGAGATTGGCGGGAGAGGTATGGGCAAGATACATGGCTCATACTTGTGTTCAGAATTTGTGAACCGCCATTGAGTTTTGCCAGAACTGTGCTCTAACTAGAAAGTATTGTACTTAAAATACATACAGAAATATACTATCAACCCCCTGGGAAATTCTACTGCCGTAAACAGCTAAATAAATGGTTACTTCTTCCAAACTGTACGGAACATGCAGCAATACAAAGTTATAGTCACCACGAGGACACTTTTAATAAACCACTCGAAATGTATATTTGCATAATATCTCTCGGCGGTCCCCCGAATTTATTCCTTGTTTCCAATTAAATGCCCCCATTTATATTCAATAGGTTAACATTTTTATGGTTCCGTACCCAAAGGGTAAAACGGAACCCTATTGTTTTCGCTCCTCTGTCCGTCCGTCGGTCCGTCTGTCACCATCTCATGAACCGTAATAGTTAGGAAGCTGAAATTTTCACAGATGATGTATTTTTGTTGCCGCTATAACAACAAATACTGAAAACTAGAATTAAATAAATATTTTGATGACTACATGATACAACAACCGTGATTTTTTTATCCGTTTTATAAATAATGGTACGGCACCCTTCGTGCGCGAGTTCGACTCGCACTTGGCCGGTTTTTCGTATACTCGCATTGAATATTAGCGAAGTCATACCTACGTAGCTTTTGTATTTGTAAACAGCATTTTTATTGAATACCTCGTGTTTCTTTGTCGTGTGTGGAAGTTGTTTATTGACGGAAAATATTTTTTTTGTCAGTGTAAACGTTTTCGCGGAACATACCATTCATGTTTCTCGGAATCAAAGAACGTGTCAATTCTGTGTGTTTTTTAATTTAAATAAAATTGTTCAGGTACAAAGCTAAAATGTTTAATGCTTCTTTGCGGGCTTAAAAAAATGACGATCGGAAAACAATGGATGGTTCGGTTATTGAAATCCGTATTTAGACAATAGTTGCAAATTAACAGCCTTACTTATAAAAATCATCTTATCATCTTCTAAGCATCATTTTAACTAATTACTACTTAAAGCCTTAAGTAGTGGTTTATTAGTTAAGACATGCTTAAGCAACGTTGATAACTATAAGTAAGAATTTTTCTTGAGTATTACTTTATGTTTGATTCACGTTTATAAGTAAGGCTGTAGATACCTGTATTTATTACATTATAGTAATCTACAGAGTGCGGAACTATGTAATATGTAACTTTATCATAGTATGCTGTAATGTTGGTAATTTCTCTTGCACTGTAACATCTGGCGTTGTGTTGCATATTACAAGGTTCATTATAGAGCTGGGCTGAGTCGGCTGTCTGTTATATATATCTATAAGATATATCTGCTTGTAACTGCTAACACAGTACTCAAGTCATCAAGGTAGATGATCACAGATGTAAGCGTTCTATTTGGCACGAGCAGGTTGTTAACCGCTGTCCTCAAATAATAACAGCCTTTCTATGACGAAAGAAAATTGGCCTGCATCATAAATAGGTTGTTTAACAATTGAACTATGATAAAATATGAAAATCTAAGACGTCTTCCTTTGTACTAATTAGTCGGAAAATGAGTAAAAAGTTGAAAAAAGAAGAAGTGATAAATATTCGTTTACTGAAGAAGAAAGAAGAGTAGGTATACCATTAAATGTTGATAAATCTAAATCTTCATTATTAGTTTTTCAATATCATCATTCAAGTACATAAAAAAACATCCAACCATAATAACAAAGTATCAATAAATGTTAAATACATTTATAAAAACTTTATTAATGGAAAAACCAACACGATTCACGTCAACATGTCGGTACATATTTTTCATATCTGCACTACTCTACAGCTTTGCAAAATAAAATACCTATTTTATAACACCTACTACGCTGAACTTTACCCGTTTCCAGGTAACTATTTCAAACGTTTTCCCACCGACGCCATTTTCAAAGTTAGTTTCAAACGCGTTTATTGGAAGTATGGTTTCCTCAATCTGACTTTTGACTTGTCAAAAGGACTGTACTTATAATATTCCAGGAAAGACTTGCTGAATATATAAAGGAGCTGTTTATTTCTTTGCGATTTAAAAGGCTTTTTGAACTGGTGAAATCGAATGATATTATATAGGTCAGTAAATTATAATTCCTAGCCCCAGATTTCATTAAAGCGAGCGGACCGGAGATTTTAAACAACCAATGGAATTTCGGCATTCAAACACTGAGACCTTGTCCAGAAGAAGCGAATTTGTCGCGAAACGTTTCGCGCGCTATTGAGATACTAGGCACGAATACATCGCGTCCACAAGCATCGCGCGAATTCAAAATACGCGCGTAAATCGCGTGCATAACGCCAGACCCTCGACTCGAGCGTGATTCGCACGTATTGCGCCCTTTCTGAACAAGCCCTGAGCAGGCAGATTTTATTGGTGGTTTTAAAATATCACCGCTCAACTTCACCGATAACATAATGTTTCTTGTACATTCTTGGAATCTAAAAGCATTTTTTTCTACCATAACGAATGCTGCAAAATTTTCAACAAAGGTTGCAACTTTAGCAAGTATGTTCAACATTATTGGTGAGACGTGTTACTGTTCTACAATGTGTTCAGTCCGAAGTTTATTGACCACCGCTCTTGGTATTAAAACTTGAAGAAAGGAATTCTTCGGATTTTCCCAACAAAACGGAAGGTAGTTCGTTACACGTCAAGTTAATTTTGTTAATTGCTTTTAAGGAA
Organism: Helicoverpa zea x Helicoverpa armigera; assembly: GCA_033682625.1. Lineage (NCBI taxonomy): Eukaryota > Metazoa > Arthropoda > Insecta > Lepidoptera > Noctuidae > Helicoverpa > Helicoverpa zea x Helicoverpa armigera. The sequence goes on along the minus strand of JAWIIS010000044.1, from coordinate 3,989,583 downwards.
GGATTTAAAATACTGTTCTTTATTAGCTTTGTTTATAATTTCAATCAGATTTTTTAAATTTTATTTCATTGAATCCCTTTTGGATTTCCAACAGAGGCTGCACAATTACATCTCAAACAATTTAATTTGTATGTCATTTGAATGATGTGGTCGCATTTTTATTATTCCCCATTTTTTTATTAATCTTTGTAACATTCAATCATTCATTTTTTAACAGTCATTGTATTTTCATTAATAATATACTACAGAAAACAAGTGAAAAACTAATCTTGACACCCTCATCAGTAGCTTTAAATTGTCACTATCATACAAATGATATACTCATTTGTATGATAGTGACAATTTGATAAATGGACAGCTTTTAATAAAGCATATACTGCTTTATTAAAAGCTGTCCATTTAATGATTAAAACCATTCATCAACACACAGCTAACTAGGCGCACTTCGATGCTATAGACAATTTGTCTGCAATTCAGATAGATTGGAATTCAGATCAACTAACGATGTCACGAAGATAGATTGTGTCTAAACCGGGCTCTATTCCAAATTGCCGGCTGATCTTGCATTGCGCTGAGAATATTTTATTCGATTTTCTGGTTCATTTGGTTGTATGTTTTCGTTGCATTTCTAACTACGTAGCTACATATGGCTTTAAAAAATTAATTACATATATGACATTACCTACATAAAAATATTCAAGCACACTGAAATCCTCATTGAATACGTGCATGTCGCTCAGTTAATTAACTTCCATATTTTAGTAAGTATCGTGAAAAACAATATAATACCCATATTTGACTAGTTGGTTTAATTGATTCTGTATCTGGATACAAATAGGGTACCCAGACAGCATAGCATTTACACTTATTTTCTCTTTATTATAATTACATAGTTTTAACCACTTTTTGCTAGCTATTTTTTGGCTCATAGTTCCCATTCTCACGTTCTTAAACCAAATCCACTAATAAAAAAACATTTATGGCCTTACAAAAACTTAAACGCCTGTTTTACACTTGTCTAAAAAAATTGTGGCTGCAAAATGAACCATATGTCAACGTCATATTTTGTCATTTTTTAGACAAGGCTTAAACTGACGTTTACAAGTTTTTGTGGTAAGACGGTCAAAGTTCTAAAAACTTATCTCTCACGGATCTAGTTAAATCACCCCACCTTCAGTTCTGACTTGTAATATCCGGCAACGCGTCATTCCGATAGCATCGATGTGAACGTTTGATAACACTTCCTGGCATCGAGTGCATTTGACATGATGAATTTAGTTTTAGTTCCAATCGAAGGATATTAGTCCCAAGTTGATGGAATAATTTAGGTTGGTATATCCTGTTTTGATGCCTTGGTAGATTTTGTGCTTCGTATAAGTGTAGGAACTTTATCTTACTAGTGTTACCTCCTTAGTTCCTAGTGGTTACTGTGTTACCTTACCCTAACCTCTATTTACGAGGGAAATACCTACTAAGATTAATAAATAGCCTCTTAACCTAAGAATGGGCGTTTATCACCCTTGATCATGCTTGACATTAAGTTATCCTTATTTTGGTGGGAAATCATCAGATGACCCCTCCCGCTATGGGTGCTTGAGGAAGTGTCAGACTCATACTGACTAAAACATATCATGTACCTACCCTTCTGGAGCCCTTTGGCCCAGGGCCGCGATAATCTTCTCCTTTCAAATAATCCCGCCGCCCTAGCTTTGAGGTATTCTCACGATATATTAATTCATCGTTAATCAATGGTATCTAAGACTAACTCAGCAGACAGAAGATTGTTAACCTTAAAATGTATACTATAGTTCAGCTTGCTCCATACAATATCACCGCAGTTACAATACAAAGTTAACAGTTACTACGGTAAGCAACATTACCTTTTTACTACACTTTTACATTCTATCGTAAAAGCTAGTCATAAAATGTAAATACGATAAATTGTAATGATTCAAGTTCGGCCTTACAAATGTTACCTATTATTTTGTTGTTACAACAAATCTCGAGGGATAAACCCTGTTTGAAACTTTTCCCACTTTTTATCATATGAATGTGTTTTATAAGAAGTTGTTATTGTAATTTAATGGAGTGGAAAAGAAAAAAACAGAACGGTTACATAGGAAATAATCGTGACATGAATTTGTTTTTATCCAATTGTATCCTGACTTGATAATTCGTTTTGAAGTTATCTTGAGCTTCGCAGTCTTGTTATAGGTAATACGCGTATCACCAAAATGTATATCCAAATGTATATCAAATGTACTTCCTATTTTACGATTCATTTGTCTTACATATGCTAGATCGACGCAAACTTTGACTACCTCATTGCAATCACACTACACTCATTCCATCGTTCAAACAAATACAGCTTCGCTCCATTTACTTGAAACAAGAATAAAATTGTGATAGATAGCAGTTCGTTTGCTTTCCCGTTCAGTTTTCGCTATTCATGCAATATCCTACAGACTGTATTGACAGAACTTTATAATGAAACTTCTGCCATCGAATACATCCCCCCCAAGGCAGAACGTCAAGTGAAACAAATACTCCCATTGAAATTGCATAAATAAGTAGTCATTCAAGAGAAAAGTGAATATCTGAATGCAGTGAAATATGCGCAAAGAAATGCTGAATTAATGATCAGATGCATTGAAATGGAAAATGAACATTTATTGCTGATACTTCAAAGGGTCAAAGGATATGGTGAAAATGATATCATTTTTAAAATGAACGAGGTGAGGAAACTTAAAATGCTGGGTTCTTTAACTACTAGAGTTATAGCGAGTAATTTCACCCGCGTATCATTCGAACTACTTTGCGTACTTGGGAAGTAAGTTACATATAACCTGACTCAATAAATGGACTATCTAGCACTAAACGATTTTTTCAAATCTGAAAAGCAGTTCGTGAGAGTTCAAGCTGACAAAATGAAAATCATCTTCATCATTGACAAAGTAAAAATATGTTCTATAGATAACCATTGTTGACCAACAACCCCAAACCGTTGTTTATGACCACGAAAAAACCTTTCCAATTAGCAACCAACAACAGTCCCCACACTTTCCAAAATTTCATTCGTATCGAGCTCTCTGAAATAATGTCCAATTAGAGTGGCGACCACTTCTGTCTTTTCACACGCTCGAACGTCGAACGGGCCGCATACATCTGGTTAATCGAATTTTGGATGCACCACTGATGATTCGCAGTAACGTTGGAATTAATTGCTAAACTGTTTCACCTCATTTGTATTGTTAAGTACTTACTGTTGTGTTTGGTTCTGTTTCTACAGATATTGATTCTTTTGAATTTTAAATCCAACTATTTTAGGCCATCTATTAACTTTGACTTTGCAAAGATCTTCTAGTTTACTTTTGTTGCTATATCTGCCACAACTGTTATTTGTGATCTTTTATATTTGCGAGTAAGTAAAAACAAACAACAATATTGTTCAAGACTTAAGAGACCTAATGTCTTGACACAAAACAAACATCACAAAAACGAATTTTCCATCCAAACAGCTTCAACAAAACTGTAAACCGTGGCAATCCTTCGGAGAAAATCCAATTATGACGCATGAACTTCTAAAAGGACAGGTTGAACGTGGTCGGGATGTAATCGAACGGAACTGTTGCAATATCCGAGAGCAAGGCTATTTCAGGACGACTGCACTCGTAATGCATTTCCGATTTGTGTAATGCCCGTGATTAGCGATGATGAATGTGCCAAGCGCTTCGCTGTCGCCGGAGCTGCGGAGTTTGAAATTGGAAGCTGATGTTTGGATAAGTAATTAAGCGTTGATGGTAGCTTGAGGTGGAGTATTTAAGGTTTAATATCAATTTGTAAGTGGCCAAGTATGTAGGTATCGAGAATTTAGAATATTTGAAATAAGAATTCATAAATCTGTCTTGGACATCGTAAATAATAACTTTACGAAGTGTCTATGGTGTGAAATGATTTGTCTCGGATGAAAAAAGTTATTCTTCAAACTATATAACCAAGGACGAAATATTTTAAAATTCATTCTCATTTTGGTATTCAATCATTAGTCCATTTGTTGCACTCTAATTAAAACTTTATTTATTCATTATGTAAATATTCTTGGCTCATCTTTCAAAAGTATACATAAACTTAAAAAAAAAGTTGTTTCTTTTACAGTATCCGTGCCAAAATGGTTGCTATTGTCCTTAAACAAAATGCTTGTTCTTTATTCACAACTATGTCACATTTCAAGATCAGAACTTTCGAATCGATAAAGCTCCTTGCATCGATAAGCTCTTCATATAATATCGAGTTTCAGTAACCTTGACCGTTCCACTTAAGTGTTTAGCTCATCCATCATCATCAGTATGCAAATTACTTGAGTGGGCTCAGGATTATCATTTTACACTCCCTCTTGCAGTTACTGATAGTTATGTTTATAAGTCCCTAGTGTACATAAGTAGAATATTGGTTAAATATTTCCATTATTTTTGTTATATGTTTATATATTTTTACATTCTTTTCAACAACTGAGGTATCATCATCATCATCATCATCTCAGCCATAGGACGTCCACTGCTGAATATAGGCCTCCCCCTTAGATCTCCACAGATACCTGTTGGAGCTGAGGTAACTATAGCAAAATTGAATGCTTCGCAAAATCGCTTTTTAAAAGATACTAAAATATTTTCATCCACAGAAACGCTGAAAGTTATGACATAACTATAGTAGGTGCTAAAAAATTTTACTACACAAGCAATCGACAATCGACGCCACGATAGTTTCGGAAAAATATCATAAAACTCACCTATGGCAGCAATAAAATAACGATTTCGTGCAATTCACGGAATTTTCAATAAAATAAATTATAGTCAGATATCATAACTTGGAATCAAACCTTTTTTAAACTGTCTGACGGAATACAGTAAACACAAATGGCCAGCGCGTTACTCGAATAGAAAAATATTTTTAAAACATTCTTTTATGGTTCGCTTTTTGAATTTCGCGCCAACTGGCAGGTGGCTGTAATCATAGAACATGTGAGTGCTCGAAGCGTTCACGAGTGCAAATAAAAAAAGAAAGCCTCCCATTTTATTATGCGGCCATTGTTATAAAATTCAATGGCATTTTAAAAATGCTGAATTGAGTTTTAATTTTAGTAGAAGACGAGTGTTTATCTTATAGGATTTTGTGACTTGCCAGTATTTTTAAAGAATCCAACAATTTTTTAAGTACATTTAATTAAAGCCTTAACCTTTTTTGTCTCTCGAATGCAATGGCTGATTACACCGCATTAAAACGTACATAAGTCTTCATTTTTATATTCATTATGAGTACAATTACTTTTTGTTAAAATGAGCAAGCAATTAATTTTAAACCTCATTTTCAATAAAAGTATATACTTATTTACGTTAATAATTAAAATGCTACAAAATTAAAATAAACTCTGAATATTCGGAGTGTTGCGGAGTATTCTGTAAATGTTTCGTTAATGTTCATTATTTATTTATTCGAGGAAATCGAGGTTTTCCTCGCGGAAGTAACGAACACCGTTGTTTTATACCGCTTGCTTCTGTATATTTATTTCCTGTATTGATTCATATTGTTGATAATACAAATAAGGGCAGTAATGTGTTTTGGAAGAAAAGCATACTTAAATGTATAGTATATTATTTCTTACATATATTTACCTACAAGGGTATATATGAACGGGTCGTAGAAAAAGTATTGCAGCCTATCACATCAAAGCAAAAGGTGTGATAGGCTGTAAGATATCTTAGTTATAATATGCCACTGATTAATCTAATATAACTTCTCTGCGTCAAATCACCACTGTTTAATTACTATCTATGTTCAAAACTTGAGTTTCCGACTTTCGGATAACTCTCTCTATCTGACGGAATCCTTAATCCGAATATGTAAATATATCACCTTGACTACGGCACGATCAAGATACAGCTATAATATTTCAATAGTATCATTGTCAACAATGTTTTTGTTGGTGAGTATAGTTAGAAAAGCTTTTAAGTGTCTCGCCTGGAAGGCGACGAGTGTCCTCAAGATGCAGTATGAATCCTACTGGGGCTGCGGGATTGTTCGAAAGAGTTACCGCGGCCCTGGTACATAAAAAGCCTACGACGGATCACGACGGTTTTTAGTCAGTAAGAGTCTGACACTCCCTCACCGTTCACCTCATACGGAAGAAAGATGTTACATATCAAAATTATCCATCTTTTCGGTTAGCTCATATTTACTCTGGCCATCATAAGAGTTTTTAAGCAAAAATCTTTATATTGCACTGTAAAGGCAAAAATGTTTTCTAAGTGCGCTACGAAATATATGTGCCACGCTTTTAAACTTAAAGTATATTGTGGGTATCATTTTTCTTTGAAAAGCTCTAAAGCTTTAGTTAAGTTTAAACTTTGACATAAAAGAGAGCTTGAAGCGTTTCATATGGCACACACATCTTGATATCCCCAAGGAACTGTATTTCTAGAAAATAAAATAGAAATTAGGAAAACGTATTATTTTTAGTTGTTGCTTTTTATAGACAAACAAAAAAATATGATGCCAAAAGAAAAAGAAGGCTAGAAAAATAGTCACAAAAAAATAAAATACTCTTTACGGGAACCGAACCAATGGCAATTAGCATACCAAGCAATTGGACTCCTTCAAAGAAACTAATAATACCCACATTTTTGCAAGTCAAAGGGCGAGCAAAAAAACTCAATCAAACTGTGTGAAAAATTTTGTCTGTGTGCGTGAGATTTTGTCTGTGTGTGCGTGAGATTTTGTCTGTGTGTGCGTAAGATTTGCTTTATATGTGCGTGCGATTTTGTCTGTGTGTGCAAAAGATTTTATTTCTGTGTGCGGCTGTATGTATGTGTGTGCTATAAATATTTACGAGACGATAACGGGGTCGATATTGGAAAATACTAAATTCTCCCGTTTTTGACTTGGAATGTTACGTTTCCTGCAAAGGGTAATGTAATATTTAAATGGTGAAGTTATGCGAGGGCTGATTCTTCCTTTCGGATTTCTATTCCTTTGTGAAAGGTCAAATACTTTCTTAAGGTTTATGACTGACAATATTGAGTTTAGTTTTTCCGCATTCTCTCTGAGGAGCTATATTTTGTTGCTGAAACTCCTCTAACTCATGCCGTCCTGGTATTTGTTGCTTTGTTTTGTTTATTCAGACATCATACTATATACAGGCTTTTATAATGATGTAGTGCTTAAAATTCAAGAACTGGTAAACTAACATCCTTTTACAAGTTTTTTTATGAAGGTATAAATGTAGATAATTTTATTAAAACAGTTAAACCCTTCTCGAATTAAACCCTGCAATTTCAAGAGAATATCAATTGCATTAACTCTCCAATTTGAATATAACAGCAACAAAATACTTGATTTCATTTCACTGAAAAGGATTGTGGCAATAACACTCCTCATGTTCACATTATTCGTATCACCAAAAATAAAATAAAACCGTTTTCCGAAACTACCCACAGTATTATCGAAAATTGATTCGTGGAACATATTTCGATTACTCTGAGTACAGATAAACATTATCCCAGTGTATTCCTTGAATTCTTGCCTCGTGTTCATTCAGGCCTCAATATAAAAATAAGTTGGTCCCTAGATACCTACAATCAATTTTCTAATTTTCCCACACAAAACACTTTTGGAAATGAATTGTGTTCATAGTGGGTCCCCAATGTAAACGAAGATAGATCAATTTTTATTACGCAGCGCCCACGAATAGTAGGTAAAGAAAATTGGAGAATTACTGTTATAGGAATAGTTATGTTCAAACAATTTTAACAGGAATGCCGGTTGATCATTCTTCGGAAAGCTTTTCAAAATTATCGTGACAGCTTTTTTATCATCCCACAGCTGGGCACATGCCTTCACTCTTACGGAAAAGGATTGAGCGTTAATCACCACCTTTGCTTAATGCGAGTTGGTGATATCAGACTTAAGTACCTACCTAATGGTCTAAGTTTCCTGGAGATATTTTCCTTCAGCTTTTTAAATCATCAGCCCTTGGTGTCCAAGATATACTTATATAATACATAAAAATCATATAAATAAATAATTAAACTATGTTTGAGATTTAACATAGGTATGAAATGAATATTTCGTCATTTTAGACGCAGCACTTATTATATCCAAAACATTCTAAAATATCATTTCTAAAACAAACAGAGAAACTAGAACAAGATATTTCAGTGATGTCAACGCGAGCTGTGTCAACTTCAGACGGTAGGTAATGTAAATATGAAACCAATTAAGGTTGGGTAACTAATATTAATTACGAAGCGCTAGTTTGTATTGTACCGAGAATTATGTAGCAAATATTAACTAACATACCACAAACAAGCCGCGTGGGTTAATTTTCATCGGTTACCTTATCATAATATTGCTTCGATGACTAGTTTAAATGGGTACCAAAATCCACAGACTGAAGTCAATCAATTTGAGAACATAAAACAATATCCACTCGTTTCACATTATACTTAATCAGTCTTACTTATAAACGTGAATTAAATAATAAGTTATACTTAATGGGTGTTTAAGAAAAAATCTTTCTTATAAACGTGGCTTACCTAAATCATTTTCTTAGCAATGTCTTAAATGAGCTGTCAAATTAAGTAGCCTCACACCCTTGTTTAACCCGCTAATTATCAAAATGGCTGGATTCTTACCAGCTGATTTTTCATTTCCGGTTTATTGACAGCTCAACTTTTTAATTTTATATTTTACGAATGCCATTGTTGCCATTACACAACGTTTTGATGACAAATATTTTTTTAAGCTACCAACATTCCGGTAGTGTTGAGAAATTAGTATGTTTTTATGTCATTATCTGTTCATTACTTAAGACATGCTTAAGCAACGTTTATAGGTCAAAATAATTTAATCACTACTTAAGGCTTTAAGTAGTAATTACTTAAAACAATGCTTAGAAGATGATTTGTTGATTTTTATAAGTAAGGCTGAATATCTTTTAGATCATTTCCCTAATTAACGTTATTTTTTTATGTCCCGCGAAATTTTCTCGTCAATGTTACTTTACACGAGAACTCATATAGTGATAATATCCTGCCTTCTTTACTGGTTTCGAAATATCTGGAACCTCCCACAAATGGCACCTCTATCGGCCCGCGTGTCTGTATATATGTAGGTACAATTTCACATCGCCTAGTTGTTTTAGTGTTACTAGTATTGAAAGGTAGCTTATTTTTTGCACTACATACAATTCTCGCATTTTTCTTCAGCATTATTAGTTTATTGAACCATTTCCAACAAAACCTAAAATATTTTTTTTCAAATCGATCCAGTTAGTTCTGAAATTAACGATTCGTGAAACTTTACATCTGTTGTCCTACGACGATATTACTATCTTGATTACTAACTCTTTATATTATTATACTATGCATATTTTATTCATAAAATCAAGGATTAATACATATTAAATCGACAAACTACCTCGGAAAATATCTGTGCAGAAAACACAGATATATAACATATTACTTCGGCTGCAATTTCCCCGTTCACCTTTATATCGAAACATTTTGCTGAACTGACGTTATAGCAGGTCTTGTCGCATTTGGAGCTTTAAAGTTGCAGCGATCACGGACAAAATGACGGAAAATCGCCTTAGATGGTATGGCCATATTATGAGACGAGATGAAGACCATATAGTGAAAATCGCACTAAACTTGCCAGAACAAAAGAGAGGTAGAGGCCGCCCGCCATTGACCTGGTGGTCAAACATAGAAAGAGACCTTAAGAAAGCCCAATTGCCAAAAATGACAACCCAGGATAGACCAACCTGGCGCCGTAGTGTGAGGAGACCCGACCCCAGATAACGGGAACAGGGACGGAAGAAGAAGAAGAAGAAGAGAATTGAGAGCATCTTAACGTTTTCAGCGCACTTTCATGTCGTTCTCCAAAACGGTTATCATTTTACGAACATGGATACTCAATATAAAATGTTTATATCGCAAATGAAACGAGTTTTATATAAAAAAGCGTTATTTCTGCTTTGCGGTGCGAAAATATAAGAAATACTAGCTGTGCCCCGCGGCTTCACCTACGTTTCAATGCTACTTTTTGCACCTAGATAAAGTAGCATATGTACTCTCTCTGGATCTAAACTGGATCTAAAAGCTTAATTGGTATTTAAACATTCAAAAGTAACTAATGATCTTACTACATAAAATCAAACGTATGTTGAACACTTGTCTAAAAAGAGTGTGGCTGCAAAACGGATCTTATTTCAATGTCACAATCTGTCATTATTTAGACAAGTGTTCAACAGACGTTTAAAAGTTTTTGTAGTACGACGGTTAATGACTTGAAAAAGTATATTAATGTAATTTGCAATTGAAGTATTTAATGAGACTAAACGAAATTAATTGATGGTAGTCTAGTTCGATAAATTATTAGATATTATAAACTCTTTTGCAAAAAAAGCGGGCACCTATGCGAAATCTTAGTTTTAAGGACTTTACGTGTATTTCAAAGGGTTTTAATGATTTTAGTATGTTTCTAGCATCAAAAGAGTTAGCCGAGCATGCGTGAGAGTGTATTCTAAATTTGAATTTTGTACAATTGCTAAGAAATTGGTTAAACCTTGTTTTGGACTAATTGTTAGCAGAAAGTTCGTCGGTGTTTCGAAAAGTTTTTGAAGTGATTTTCAGAAAAATGATAATGCAGTTTTAATTAATGATTAATGTACTTTTTTGTTGGATCAAAACATTTTTGAAAAACTATGCGTATTTGATAAAATTTTCACCTGATCGAAATGGGATATACTGATGGTTGATGGCAATGTTAAGAGTTTCGGTATTTTAGTGTAAAGCGTTCTATTGTTTAGATATTGTACCCACGTGTTTTGAAATATCGCTTTTTCATAAATAAACACTATTTAGAAGAGTATCAGTACTTTAAGCTGCGACAAAACCAATTTAAAGTAAGCAGTAACGATCAAAACTCGTCTCCTATCAGACTTTGACATTTTTAAAAGTCTTGAAATTCTACAAAATATAGAAAATAGCACATAGACTGTGAGCACGAGGTCTTAAGGTCTCGTAATCACTGATTTTTAAACAACCTCGTCTCTTGGGAAACCCCGTAGACCTCTGAAGATCTATGAGTCAGAGCGTTCAAATAGCGTGTTTTAATCCCACGGACATTTTATTAAATAAACTTGCCTACAATGAGATTTCCTGGCATCTACAGCACTTTCTTGCTTAAATCATAACAATAATTGGCTATCTGCTCATTTCTTAAGAACCATAAGTTTGGCCAATAATTTTGAATTCTTGACTCCCTTTCAGCTAAATCATCGTTGAGTAACCCGATACCTATGGAGTTATCGAGAGCTTCAACGCGGCAATAATTTGACTTTTTAGATAGCTTTAACCCTCCTCATCATTTTTCATGTGGTTAATTATAACATTTATTGCAAAATTTGGTATTTTTTAAATGTCAAAGTGCGATAGGAGACGAGTTGTGATCGACACTGCTTACTTTAAATTGGTTTTGTCGCGCCAAAGGTACTGATACTCTTCTAAATAGTGTTTATTTATGAAAAAGCGATATTTCAAAACACGTGGGTACAATATCTAAACAATACAACGCTTTACACCCAAATACCGAAACTCTTAACATTGTCATCAATCATCAGTATAGCCCGTTTCAAGCAGGTGAAAATTTTATCAAATACGCATAGTTTTTCAAAAATGTTTTGATCTAACAAAAAAGTACATTAATCATTAATTAAAACTGCATTATCATTTTTCTGAAAATCACTTCAAAAACTTTTCAAAACACCGACGAACTTTCTGCTAACAATTAGTCCAAAACAAGGTGTAACGAATTTCTTAGCAATTGTACAAAATTCAAATTTAGAATACACTCTCACGCATCCACGGCTAACTCTTGTGATGCTAGAAACATGCTACAATCATAAAAACCCTTTGAAATACACGTAAAGTCCTTAAAACTAAGATTTCGCATAAGTGCCCGCTTTTTTTGCAAAAGAGTGTATTTACATTTTCATTAATCAAACGAAAATCATTAATAATGCCACATGAACTGACGTTAAACTCGTTCTAACCTGAAATTAGTAATTTAATTGCTATATCTCATATTCATTGGCAATACTAATTACGTACATTGCTAATTTATCGTGCTAGATTTACATTGTTTAAATATTTCTTTGGTGTAGAATAATTTATAAACCAATTTTGGATAGCAAGCATTTACTGGTGTGATTTTGATGGTTGTACCTAATTAGAATTAAAAAATACTGGTACATACCTATATATGTATAACTATATATGGTAAAACTTGACTCATGTAAGTTATAAATGGTAAGGTAAGACTAAGGTAGACTGACAGAGAACGCCTGAGGCGTTAAGTACGCCGTTGTACATAAAGTATAAATAAATAAATAAAATATGGGAATATTAAGTAAGAGAAAGATGAGAAATAATCAAAGACATTTACTAAATTGTATAGTCAATATGCATCTAAAAAGAATTTAGATTGTCATTAGCCACAGTAGGTACCGAAAAATTCTGATATATTTCAATATAAGAACACAAATAACCGTTTGCATTTATTTTTAAATTAATGGTCATTACCAGCCCAAAAACACAATTTGCAGTAAAAGTAAGTACTTAACTCTTGTTACTGCAGGTATACATTGCCATGCTCTGATTGAGCGATAAAATTCAATCGCGTTACGAAGCAGAGATGTATTAGAAAAACCATAACTTTTTATTAGGCATCGTAAAAAATGTCCCCTTACTTTATAGTTCAACCAGATTCTGTAGCCGACTTGTTGTTTCAAGTTATTGTGATTTAAAACTTAGTAGAAATAATGGGCACAATTTATGTTCCATACTTTTGGTTCGACGATTTTAAAACCTGTTGAACGATCTTTTACATATGTTTTATGTTTATATATATTTTGTATATAGTATTTTATTTTAAGTTTTGTATAAAGATAAGTAGTTTAAGTTTGAACGATCTTAATTCATTTAGTATAATGATCTACGTTTTAAAGTCAAGCTCAAAAAACATATTTCAAATATTCCCATGAAAACTCTTTTAATAAGACAACATCTAGAGAAAAAAAAACCAAAACCTCGTGCAGAAGCCAGTATAAAAAACATATCACCGACATCTAAGCATTAGTAAGATAATAAAGAGATAAGAATCCTAAGTTAAAAGAAAATAACGGAGGTGCTAAAAAAGTTATTCTTAAGAAAATCTGTAATCAAAATAATCTTGAATATTTTTTCATCCTCCTTTAAATCCCAAGACTGTATTGTATTCATATGTTTGCTCATATGTATGTATGTGTGTTTATGCGACTGTATCGAACAATAGAATTGTTCGAGGATAAAAGCCTGTTACGCAAGGCTTTAAAATGAGGTTTCTATGTGGAAGCCTGTCTTCGTATTTTCTGTTTATTTTCTTTTTCCTTATTTATGTTTCTTTAATCAATATATGGCTTCTTTTTATATATTTATAATCGTTTTTTATTAACATTGCTCTTGTAATTCGGCTGGCTTCTTCAAAGTCGTATGGAAGAAATACCGAAATAATATGCCTAAGAAGTAAATATACGTACGTACTTATTCTGTATAATACACATAAAATACTTTCTCATGCTTCACTTCACTCAAAGGACTTCTCCAATGAAATCTGGAATAAGAATTAATCTACGTTGGATCCGTCTTCACATTTTTCCAGTGTCATGAACACTGTGCATAATAGAAACACGCCTTGAAAGCAATAAATCCTTACGCAAACAATTCGTTTCACTTGCTGCGGAATAGATACCCAGTGGGCTGAAAGGATGCGGTGGACGTACAAAAACAAAACGGATTATTCTTGTATCTTCAATAAAGTTGTTGGGATAATATCTTTACAAAAGAAATAGGATTTTTTTATTTTATTTTATTCAAAAGAAACTCCAACAGAGGATACACGTTACATGCATAATTTTTATAAAAAGTTATTTAAAGATTTGTGCTCCTTCAGTTATAGCAGAACACATCATGCATACATCATCTTCAAAGTTAAAATAAAAAAAATGTAAACAATATTTAATTAAATTAATAATTTGAAATTGGAACACAACCCGTGTGATTTTAACTTTGAAGATGATGTATGTTATGCATGATGTGTACTCCTATAACTTTAATGAAAATAGGAAACAATTACTATCCTTGCGATTTGACCATTTGATAAATAAAAAAATAGTGAGAAAGAGTTAAACATACCAACCATTCAAAAGAACAAAGTTCTCATTAAATAGTTACGAGACATTCTCATTAAATACCAATAAAGCTGTGACTAAAGCATTCCCCACGCTATCCATTACAGTTTCTTTGTTTGTGTTACTTCTCTCAGTTAGAAAAAACAAGCAATAAAAACTACAAAAGCGATACATAATTGGAAGCAATAAAAATCGCGCCGTTCTCGCCCAATGGACCGAAAACTTGTTTTGTAGAAAAAAAGCGAAATCCCAGATTTTTCTCCGGCGTTTAAACGGCGCAAAACTATTCATATTTTTAAGGTTTATTTTTCTCATTAGCAATGTATTGGTTTTCCCAATTGGCACCTCGTTTATAAGCTCGAAATTCGGTCGGGTTCGAAGCAATTTCTATAGAGTAATGGAAACTGACAGCATCGATTTGTTTGGAACTTGCAGGTACAGGTTTTATAAATGGCTGTTTTCTTTTTGGTGGATTGACAATGGCAAAATGAAAAATCGACCCACTTAGCCATAATTCGTGTTTGTGAAAACTCAAAATGTTACCATGTTGTCTGGGTGCATAAAAGGGTACGAAAGTTCAACTTGGGGTCTAATGCAAATTTAGGTACAAAAATTCTGATGCTGTAAGCTGGCTTTACACTAATTCACTAATGTATAATGTACTCATAAAAAAACAGAGTAAGGAGATTTTAATAAAGTATAAAATCATTAAATAGCCATGGTAACAGCAAGAAATAAACGTTAATAATAATTTCAAAACCTACTGTCTAAATTCAGATCAATTGCCTAAAATAAACAGTCCAAATTCAAAACGTCAATTAATGACTACATCAGAGCAATCATAATCCCACTGTGTACCCACTTCAATCGGCCTTTATCATTGTGCCGTTCAAATGTTAATGAACCAACTATTATATTAATGTTCGTTATAATTGCTTCAGACAGTTCCTTGTTCGATTTCTGTTTATTTTGTTTTCAGGCGATTATGAGAATACTTAATTTTATTAGTATTTGTCTTCTTCTTATTATGTCGGTTTATTAAACTAAAGAGGTTGAGGTTATAGATTATCCATCTGCCTCTAAGCCTCATAAATCAATTGTAGTAAAGATCTGCATACTATGGTTGTATAGCACATTTTGTAACAGTTTTCAGTAATTTCGCTGTAGTGACACTTTTATCGTGCCAACATAAATTTCAGTTCTACACAAACAGTAAGTTTCTGAGCTGCAAAGCTATCTTCTATTTTCACCTAGTTAAAATGCACTAACAAAAAAGAATACTTTAGAAGGTAAAAATTTCTTCCTCACAAAATTACTTCCACTGTGGTTTTTCAAAATCAAAGTAAGAAAGAAGCCTTCGTGGTATTAAAAGCTTGGCTCCTAAGACCGGCCACCCGTGAGCGCGCCAAAGTGCTCGGAACGTCAGAAAATATGAAATGTTCAAAACATAAATTTTAATGCAAGCCTGTTGTTTATTTTAGAAACTTTATATTATATACGGGATTTTTGAAATTGACGTATTTTAGTTCAGGATTTGAATTGTTTTTCAATCGTAATGTTCATCTCTTAAAAAATTGCAATGTAGTTTAAGCTATCCTTAGTGTGACAACGCAGCAGAATCCGGTTAGACTGGAAGCCAACCCCAACATAGTTGGGAAAAAGGCTCGGTGGATGATGAGTGTGACAACTACACCCATATACTCAATACTCAAGTCTTTATTATATTAGAATTATATTGTATAAGGTGGTACATTTTACAAACTAGAAACAAAATGGACCCTAACGGCCACAGCTTAAACTTAAACCATTTATTTATTTACTAAAAGTTTTCTAGCTACAATTTGTTTTTCTAAATTTACATGCACTTCAGAAGCTCAGCTAGTTTGAGCCCGTTAAAGTCAAGAATGACGTGTAAAATCCAGCGTTTAAAAAAACATATTTTTCCTATAACCGAAGTTTATGAGCACCGTCTAAAAGACGCCATGCCAGCAAGTTGCGATCCATAAATCAAAAGTACCGAATGGTAATTGATTTGGAAACTTTCAGGTACTTTTGGTACCAATAAACTAAAAGTGTCGTTCCAACCGCCATCTTAGTTTTAAACAGCTTTACTGTATACATTGAGAAGTTCGCTTTGAGTAGGGTGTCCCCGATCGTGTTTGAAGTGGGACTGTCCCGTATCTGTCAGTGGTAACTTTTATTTTATCGAGTTTCTTTTTATTGATGCCTATCCAGTTGGAGTGAGATTTCTTCTTTACTTTCAACTCATGTTGCAAAGTTTGTCTTTTGCTGACGACTTTGTTAGAATTTACATGAGTGTTACGTATTCTTTCTTGTCATAATATAATTTGCTTTGGGAAAATGTTGCTGACGGTATAGCCGAAAAAGTTAGTTAGAATTATCTTTTCTATCCAGTTATAGAACTTTTAGTATATCAGACAAGATTTGTATCATGTCACCGTTTATTATCACCTTTTTGTAATACGTTGCCTTTTAAAAAGGTCAACGAATCGCAAAATTATTTTCCCACTGAACGATAAAAAATTATAAGTTATACCCTATCACAGGCTTAATCTATTATTACGCTATTTTTAATGGTATCTCAATTCCAGAAATTACAAAAGAAACATTTGTCGAAATCATGGTGTCCCTACATTACGATCACCAGTACACACAGCGCTAATTAGTTAACTAAAGTTAGCTAATAGCTTTGCTAATTTTCACGCCCCCTGAAATTCAGCACATACATTATAAACCCTTTGCAACTCCATACATTGAATTGTGAATTTCAGGTGATATTTAACTGGGTCATTTCGAAGAGAGAAGTTTTCATAAGAACGGAATTTTGCGAGCTTATTGTCAAAATTTAGAAGGCCAGGTAATAATAGTTGAAAGTGTGCGAGAATTAGAACACCATATAAGAGTCAGTCATTACAAAGAACGGAAATTCTCCCTTGAAAACTGACAGCTGTCAACTGGTCAAAACATTCGATACTCCTAACTATATCTCTGCTTTACACATGATATTGTAAATTATGAAAATGAAAAATTACTCCTGTGGCTAAACCACTGAATGGATAAGGTTATTCTTTTACAATTCGCCATAGAATATCATAAAGTTTATGTGATAGGATTAAATGTGATCCCACCAAAAACATTAAATGTAAAAAAAGCCAATCCTCTACGCAATTCCTCCACCGTAAAAAGTTTTGAGATCGCATAGAAGCCAAGTCCTGTTCAACTTTATTTGTAATAATAAATCAATATTTTGTGAAAATATCAATAGTTTCGTTCACTTTACAATAATATTGACTTGGCCATGAGCACAATAAACTACAAATATAATACAGCATATCTTGGAGAGGTGAAAGTCAATCATGAAGTTTAATATCACAGAATTAAATACTTTTAGTTTTTTCAATTGTTACTAAATGACCGACAGTCAGTATCATCCAAAATCATGACCTGCACATTTACTATGTCGCATGATTGGTCCATGGTGATCTCAAATTCCAATCAGTCCAATCATAAAATCATGTCCATATAGAATGTATCAATTCAATGGTATTTACACATTATTTCAGGGAGCGACTATTAACTTGTGCTCATGGCCAAGACAATATTATTGTAATGTGAACAAAACTATTGATATAGTCACAAAATATTGATTTATTATTACAAATAAAGTTGAACAGGACTTGGCTTCTATGCGATCTCAAAACTTTTTACGGTGGAGGAATTGCGTAGAGGATTGGCTTTTTTTACATTTAATGTTTTTGGTGGGATCTAATTTATTTTTTGTAGGTCTCCTTCTTCTCTAAGTATATAACAAATTAAATTAACTTACATGCAACTAACTAAATATATAACAAACTAAATATGTAGACCTAAAGTAGCACGTAAACAACATTTTTTTTAAATAAATTAAACAATTTCGAAATTGTCGAATTTTTTAATCGAATATCTTTTAGAATAAAAGAGATTTATTTCAGAGGTAGATGGCGCTATCACATGAAATTATTTGTTTTTTTTTTTTTTAACTAAAAACCGTAGCGCGATTTAGACCAGGACAACGCCATCTATCGAGCGAGCATGCAGTATTTATCGCACTGCATTAATATGAAAGATTTTATCATTATTCATTTTATTTTAACCTAGCTTTTTTATTCATATGTATGTATATTTAATACATAATAACAATATACCACACTACGTAACAATAAAACAAATGGTAACATTTTGTACATAAATAAATAACAAAGTTATCAATGCAGTCAAAATTCATACACAATGTTCTTGAAAAACCGCAAATATAAATTTGTTTCCTATTTTTTTATAAAGTTTTAAGGTTTTTATAATTTTCCCTTTATATGTAGCCAATAACCTATCTTGGTGCCAAATTTGAAGGTTCTAAGTTTGCTAGAAGTACCTTAGACTTTTGATGATCGGTCAGTGAGTGAGTCAGTGACAAAATGGTGTAACTTTGATCGCTCATAACTCGTAAACTATTTATTCAAATTTCTTGTAATTTTGGGACTGAGCTTGTTCTAATACTTACTCTTGGTCATCGAAAACCTAAACTCCTAGCTTTGTTCACATGGAAGATACAGGGGGCTGAAATAGCCGCGAAACGCTTCGAGAAAAGATGGTACGGCCGTGCCCGCTTTGCTCGAGTCTTGGCTGGGGCACTGCCGTGCCCTCAGATTAGGTACGACACAACCTGTATAGTTCTATAATCCGATATTATTCGGAAAACATATACCGTCTTACCACAAAAACTTTTAAACGTCAGTTTAAGGCTTGTCTAAAAAAATGACAGATTATGACGTTGAAATAAGGTCCATTTTGCAGCCACACTTTTTTTAGACAAGTGTAAGACACATGTTTAAGTTTTTGTAGTAAGGCCATTACACGCCTAAGTAGTATTGTTATTTTTCTTTCTAATGACAATTCTAGTCATTTATTAAATCTGCTCAATCAATATCTTTACTAACAAATGCACAGGGAGTCATGTGGCTAACTTCAAAATTGCAAAGTTACTTTCGAACTGTTTCTAAGTAGACACGTTTCTTAGAATCTTGCTTCCAGGAAATCCTCCGTCCCCGTATGAAGCTAATTAGTTTTCAACTCCGCTAATTGCTCGATTAATTTCTACAGGTAGGTCATAACTCGTGGCTCGTTGATGGGTTCATTGCACAAGTTTATTGCTTGCACTTAATCATTATGTACCTGTTTGTCATCGGAAGTAGAAGATAGTTTAGGATAGTGGTACTTTTTAGTACCAAATACTATCATCATTAGCCACAGAGCATCTAGATGGTCAGAGAGATCTAAAGGTCAGATGATTGAGGCAGTGCTTGTCTATGCGGTTATTAGATTTTTTTTTTTAGTTAAACCTTATAATAGCTGAAGGATGTAAGAAATGTCTGTTGGAAAATATTTGTATTTGATAACTACCAATATACAATGAAGGTTTCCAGTTGTACACATTCAGACTTCGATTCGGTGTCAAATAATCAAATATTATAATAAGTTTCACCTTTCAGGCAAATATATGTAAGATTTTTGTAAAACGGAAGCCTGCCATTATCGTCCTTTGACAGTCTGTCTAAACACGATTAATAAAAAAATATAAGTATATATCCAATATTTTAATTAATTATAATTATCAGTACCGTGTGAGCACGCATTAACGCAGTACGCTTTACGCGCAAAATAATAGATTGTCAACCTTTTTACGGTTTTAGAAAATTAAGCATCTTTATTTATTTTATTCGCAATGAAGACGTGCGCAAGTTGCAACGAGCAATTCAATGACGGAGTTCAATGTACGAGATGCAGAAAGTACCTGGACTTCTCTTGTGCCAGCTTGACTGAAGTTGGTTGGAGGAGATTGGGTGCTGACAGAAAAGCCCAATGGAAATGTCCTGCGTGCCGAACGTCGTCGCCGAATTTACTTTCACCGCAACCTACGGCTTCACTGGATACAGTGCTGAGTGAGATTCGAGAAATGAAGCATCAGCTACTGGACCTACCGACCTTAGTTAATGACTTAAGATCGATCAAGGATGAGCTAAGTGATCTCAAAAAATGCTATGATTTTTCTAGTGGTAGGCTCGATGAGTTCGACACACGACTTATCAATCTGGAATCGAAAGTGTCAGAGTTTGAGAAGGTCCGGGACACAGTCCTCACACTGCAATCTGAGTTAGCCTCAGCAAAGCTCGAGCTTATGTCACATGATCAGCGATCCCGGTTAAATAACGTGGAGATCAAAGGAGTGCCCCTCAAGAAGGATGAGAATTTATTCTCAATCGTCGAAGCCATCGGCCGTAAAATCAAGCACAATTGTCCTAAGGCCCAAATTAATTACATCTCTAGGGTGCCTATACATAACTCTAAGGAGAAATTAGTAATAGTGAGCTTCCTGAATAGGTACGTAAAAGAGGATTTTGTTGCGGCTGCGCGGGCAGACAAGGACCTGTCTACATCGGATTTAGGTTTCCAAGGAGCACCACAGCGTGTTTATGTGAATGACCACCTAAGCGTCGAATCTAAAAAACTTTTAAATAAAACCAAAACCATCGCTAAAGAGAAACATTATGAATTTGTGTGGGTGAAACATGGCAAAATTCATGTACGCAAAAACGTTAATTGTAAAACTTTTATAGTTCGGAAAGAGCAAGATTTAAACAAGATTGTTTAAACCGCTACATATGTGATCTTATAAATTTATGTTTTACTTTTAAAATCGATCAATGTTTAATAATTATTTATTGTAAAAGGTTTTGCACCTCTGCTTCGCTAATGAGTTTCTTTTGTTCTCGTCATCGCGCTGTTTGTATTGGGGATCTGATTCATAACTATATATCTGACTCGCTTACACTTACGCTCCTGATGTATTACTGCTTACTCGCTCACTTAGTTATGTCCTACGTAATATCGGATGATTTGCAAACTTTTGCTACTTTAATTTGTATTTACCCACTTTTCAAATATTTTTTTCTGTCTTCCGTAATTAATAGATATTTTTATTTTTATTTTGTTATGCACTTGGTAGTCGTTTTTTGTTACAGTGATGTGTATGCCGTTATTGTTGCATATTTTAGCTATGGATGATAACAATTATCAGCGACTGACTGTTTATTACCAGAATGTACGGGGACTGCGAACAAAAACGGACTCGTTCTACCGTCAGGTTTTATTAAATTCTTACGATGTTATTGTTCTAACGGAGACGTGGCTAATCGATGGTGTCTTAAACTCGGAGTTGTTTGACGACCGGTATATAGTGTGGCGCCGTGACCGGGATTATGCTATGACTGGACAATCGCGTGGTGGTGGTGTGCTAATCGCGACGCGTAGGGAGTTACCCGTTACCCAGGAACCGTTCCTCCACTCTTCAGCAGAAGACCTTTGGATTAGCATACGATTTAAAAAGTTGAACTCACGAGATTTCGTAAACCTATACATTTGTGCTGTTTATTTATGTAAACAAAACAACGGTTATTCGTTCTCGAATCAACTTAACAATTTTTTTACTAAATTAAACCAAACTACCTTAAATAATTTTTCCGATGTGTTTTTAATTGTAGGTGACTTTAATATGAGTGGAATTTCGTGGACTTCATCCATTAATAATTCGCTAAACCCAGTGAACCCTGCCACTAGCGACGAATGTATGCTCGCCGACGAGTTATGCACTCTGGGTCTTCAACAATACAATGGAGTGACTAATAGTTATGGGAAATTGTTGGATTTGGTCCTCTCAAATAAATTAGCCTGTGTTACTGAGTGCATTGACCCGCTAGTCACTATTGATCCCTATCATCCCGCCTTGTTAGTCAATATCGACTTGTTTGAAATGCCTTCCTTGGACCATGCACCGCGGCTAAGATATGTTTATAGCAAAGCCGATTTTGTATTAATTAATAAAGAAATTTTGGCAGTCAATTGGGAACAAGAGTTTTCGACTCGATCTCTGGACGGCTCAGTTTCGTACTTTATAGATACTATTAAGGACTTACAAAATAAGTATATACCGCAGAAGCTTGTTCGTAATAATACCTACCCCATCTGGTTCAGTAGATCGCTCATTAGAACCATCAAGGAAAAATACAAAAATCTTAAAAAATTCAAGACTTATGGTAATAAATCCGACGAATTAACTTATAAGTACTTACGAGAAAGAGTCAAGACTATGGAAGCCTCATGCTATAACTCTTACCTTAATCAAACTGAAACATCTATTAAAAATAACCCTAAATATTTTTGGACATTTGTTAAAAATCGTTGCAATTCTAACGCTATGCCTAGTACACTAAAATACAATAATGATTTATTACTCACTGGTGATTCCATTTGTGAGGCTTTTTCCTCTTATTTCCTTTCCACTTTTCTCGAGCCCAGTTCTATGAATAGTCCCAACACAGCCCCAGTTTCCTCCACAAACACTACTGTAAGTCCCTCTGATATTTCTAACATTGAAATCAAAATTAATGTTGTGACCGACCTACTCCGCAGTCTAGACCCATCTAAAGGAGCTGGTCCTGATAAAATATCTTCTAAATTTCTTATTGAATGTGCATCTGCGATTGCATTACCTATCTCTATTCTGTTTTCCAAATCCTTATCTCAAGGTGTTGTTCCCAGAATGTGGAAATCTGCGTTTATTACACCGGTCCACAAAAAGGGGTCTAAAACTGAAGTTACTAACTATAGGCCCATATCTAAACTGTGCATTATAGCTAAATTATTTGAGCGTATTATCTATAATCAGTTATACCCTGCTCTTGCGCCTTCGCTTGGCTCCTTCCAGCATGGTTTTTTGAAGGGACGGTCTACAACTACTAATCTCATTTTGTTTAATGATTTTATTACTAAGGCTATGGATGATGGTAGCCAGGTCGATGTGGTTTACACTGATTATAGCAAAGCATTCGATCGTATTGATCATGACACTTTGATCAAGAAGCTAAGCTCTATAGGTATTCGTGGGGACCTGTTAAGGTGGTTTTCCTCATATATTAATAATAGATCGCAGGCTGTAGTGATTAATAATTATATATCTAGTTGGGTGTCAGTGCCTAGCGGAGTGCCTCAAGGTTCGTTACTTGGGCCCTTTTTATTTGTGATCTATGTGAACGATATCGATCTGTGCCTGCAATCATCCAAATTGCTGTGTTTCGCCGATGACATGAAAATCTTTGCCAAAATATCATCGGTTGAAGATGGATTAGCACTTCAGGCTGATCTATACCGTCTTGAAGACTACTGTAGGGCTAATAAACTCGATCTGAATCCATCTAAGTGTTCAGTAATTACTTACACTAGGAAACGTGCCGCTCTAGTCACCACCTACATCTTATCGGGCCAGACTTTGCCAAGGTGCGATACCATTCGTGACTTAGGTGTGTATCAAGATAGTAAATTAGTTTTTGACACCCACATTGACATTATTATCAAAAAAGCCTCTAAATTGCTTGGGTTTATCATGCGTCTCTCTAAGTGCTTTAATAACGCTAAAACACTAAAAATTCTGTACTGCACCTTTGTTAGAAGTCAGCTTGAGTATGCGTCTCAGATATGGAACCCACGTTACCACAAGTACATCGACCGCATAGAAAACATCCAGAGACGCTTCATTAAATATCTTTGTTTTCATCAAAAAATTCCTTATCACTCCATCGATTATCTTCGACTCTGCAAGAAATATCATTTATTACCTCTCAAAGATCGACGTGAGATTGCCGACTTTCTGTACGTATTAAAAATCTTCAGTAACTATATTGACAGCCCCGAACTTCTATCTAAATTTCACTTTAATGTACCGCAAAAATTATTCCGCAATAACCCACCCCTACGTGTGCCTCTAGCATCAACAAATTACAGACAGAATAGTTTTATTATACGAGCGGGTAGACAGTTCAACAATATATGTAAGCAGTATGACTTTGATCCCTTTACGACTAGCGTGGCGTCGGCCAGAAGACGCATTAGCCTAAAGTTTTTTAAGTAGCATTTTGATTGTTTCCCTAGTTTTTAGAAATGTTTATAATATTTTTATTATTTAGTACTTTTTGTTTGTTAACTAAAGGTTTCTAGTTAATACTAATTGATCCTTGCAATTACCTTGTATAATAAGCTGTAATGGCTGTGTAAATATTGATATACTCACTTCTTAATTGTAAGTCTGTTGCTATACGTGAGGACTTGTAATTGGCTTTCCGTAGTTTAGGTTGGCTTCTATTTTTAGTTAGTTTAAGCTGTAAGTCCTCCAGAGTGTAATAAATAAATAAATAAATAAATAAATAAATAAATAAATTATAATATCGACTCATAAGAAATATTCAGATATAAATATTATAATGTACTCATGTAAAACCAGGGCGGGTCGTTGTAGATAAAACTTCGTTAACCCACGGTTAATTTTCACTGGACCTCGTAACTCATGCCGTGGTCGTTGATTACGTTTTCATATCAAGCTTAGTATAATATACGGATATTATTTTTTAATTTACTGCCAGCCTGTATGTAAAAAGGTTACTGCAGAAAATAGGTTTCATTATTTCCTACTTATTACTTATTTATTTATTTAACAAATACATTTAAGTTTAAATAAAAACAACTTGATTGCGTTTCCAGTAATGAAACAACATTCAAAGTTATTTTATTATAATATTTTACAGCTTTTAAGGGTGCGTCCACATCTGGCGAATGTGCCGCGAATGTGCAGCTCGCGAGCTGCCTGCGAGCTGCGCGCGTGCAGTCAGTGCAATAGTTTGGTGCGCCTCTTTAGCGCAACACATACAAGGCTCGTATAGAGCGCGCGAGCGGCGCGCGATCTGCGCGCACTCAGTTCTCGCGCTTACAGTTCCGTTTACTGGCTCAGTACTATCGAAGATGTCAGACGACACTAGTGTTTTTAATATAATTGCTGCATCATTAGCTATTATATTACTGATGAAAAGGAAAAAAAAGAGATAACGGCGTTACCTTAGCCTCCAGTAATCAGAAACGAACTGAGCTGGTAAGTTATGAATTATTTAATAACTAGCGCGTCGCGCGCCGCCTGCGCGCTGATCGCGTACGGCGCTTAGGTCGCGCGCGAACTGCGCGGCGCAGAAGCGGCACACGAACAAAAATGCACGCGCGCAGCTCACGGGCAGGTCGCAAACGGCTCGCGAGCTGCACATTCACGGCACATTCCCAGATGTGGACGCACCCTTATATTTTTTTCATACGTCGTGTTTTAAATTGACATTGACATAAATTTAAAAAAAAATATCTTAGAAGAATTAAATACTCTTCATATATTAGCGGAAAAAATATATTCAAATTCGATATACCTTACATAATTATCTTACATTACAATAATGAAATGCAACAATAAATTGGTACTTCGTTCTCTTTGTGTTAATTAAATAACTCACATTTAAATAACTTTCACGAATTCCGCGCATAATATGGAAATTTGATGAAATGCTTTGAAACGAAAATTGAAAATTGAGTTGCTTTCAGTAATGTAGTGGTTTCATGTAGGTGTAGTACGTCCAAAATTCACTGAAAGTTAATCGTTTGGCTGCGCAGTAGAATTTTTAGGGGACAGAATAGCTTTGTTTTAAAAATTCAGCATAGAGCTTGCACTTTGTATCTGTCAGCAATTTGTAAATTTTATTTAGATCAAATGACAACCTACGCAAATCTGCAAACAAAACTATGCAAGCTTACAGAAAACACACCAACAAAGCTCAAAAGATTGTGTTGAAAACAAAACCACATGTGAGCACCACTAACTCCAAGGACTACAATATAGAGGTATTATCTCCAAATTCCAAATTAGAATCTTTAGTCAGAATGCTGAGAATCAGAATCCATCCTGACATTTTTTTATAAGAATTGATATAGGATTTCATGCAATTTGTCGCTTGAAAAGCGTTCAAAAGTCGTCTTATAACAAAGTCCACGTAGGCCACAAGTGTTCGCAATACCAGTAGTAAATCCTATGAAACTTTACGACTGTATCCGAATCCCAGAAATCTAGATGTTTTATGGAAATCCCTAGCTGTAATTCCAGCATATTTCACGAAAGTAGACATTTCATTTTAGGTAGAAACTAGATTTTTCACCTGGCAAAAAGTTTTTGGCCGTAAAATGCGACCGCGTTATAATAAATGAGATTGCGCGCGCCAAGTCATACATAATTTAGTACACAAAACTCATATTGTGGTGTTCCATTTCAGCTGTCCAGTTAGTAAAGACTTGTTAACTAATTAGTTTGTTATTAAGAAATAGCTTCGTAACTTAATATTTAGTGGCCATGTTTAGAAATTGTCGAGTTCAATATAACTATGACATGCTATTGTCTTCGTGATTGGATAGTTGGTTAAATGAATAATGACAATCGAAAGAAATCATTCGAACGATCTTCCAAAATACCATATGCGTGTAGGTAAAAATGGGCCAATGGGCTAACCCGCCATAATCTCAATAACAGAACTATTAATAACCATTCGATCCAAAAAGAAGCAAAAATATTTCCAATACCGAAAAACACACACACCTCAAAAGAAAAATGGCGAACAAAAATAGAACCCACATTCACCATTCCATCACACCACAGGTCAACAAGACCTCACTAAAATAATTTCACAGAATGACCAATGCAGAAGCTGTTTGAACTATGGGACCATCAATCATCTTACGTGCCATTCGTAGAACACCCTGTGTTATCCGTCATTGTGACAGCCCGTGCATAGGTATTACGAATTTTAGTTTTAGGTCACACAGGAAAAATTGCTAAAAAACCTCTTTTTTGGCTGTGAATATTTAAAATTCGAAATTCGAACTTTTTTTGCAGTGATGGCCTATGAACGCTCGCTTTTCAAAAACGATGATACGAGTTTTTCAAATTGTGTTGATTTTGAAAGCTTTTCTGGCTTAAAAACTGAACTGGTAGTTAAAGTCAAGTTTAAAAATATAGCAGTATCTATTGTTAATAATTACCAATAAAAGAATCCTGGTAGACCATTACTTTCTCATTTAATATCGGCTACAAGTACGAAAATAGCTCCGACCACGAAGAATAGATTAGCTTGTCAGCGCGGCAGCGTTGCCCCAGGTTGCTCCCAGCGTAATTAAGTACGTACCTACCTTTACTTGGTGCAGCGATTTACATTCTACGGTCAACAACACTAGAAAACTCTTCTGTTATTTAATTAATGAGACTTGAGGTTTTAGAATTATGCAGCTTTTGTTTTAAGAGCACTTAAGCGAATTTTGTACAAACACGCGCGTCACATTTGGAATAAAAAACAATAAATAATTTAGTAAGCAAAAATCTATCAAAAGATTCCTAGCGTCATGTTTTGTACCGGTGAAATCCTCTAGTTCAAAAATGCTGTAAAGGAAGTTACCTACTTGGAAAATCCATTTTCATATTTTCCGAATACATGATGGAAATGCAACGGCAATCGGCATATATTACAATAAATAAAAAACACCTCATGAGGAGAGAACTGTGCCACCAAGCAACATATGTTATAAAGCTGCTTACATCAAAGTGTCTTATGAATCTGTTAAAAATTTGTAGGTACAAAACTTTTCGCCTACCACACTATTATTAAATATCATCTTGATACCGCAAAGCCTTCTCAATATATTTCAAAACGACACTCCATCATAGACTAAAGTCTGCACAAACAATAAAAATACCTCTATATCTCTGAATCTTTCGATTTTCCGGATCACGTTCACACCAGCTGAGTTTCAATTCAACGCTATATTGTTTAGCCAAGGAGATTGAATGAAATAAAATGTATGGCTTGGTCCAGAAAGATTTAGTTCGGTTGAATAAGTAAAGTTTGTGGGAGAAACTGAGGAACGATTCATTCAAATTGAAAGCTTCGACGGATAATTTTGTGTATTTTGCAGAAAAAGAATCTTCGTCGTATTAGTTTCACTACTTATAACTCTAGAATGATTGAAACGTTTCAGTTGAAAGTTAGAGGGGAGGTAGCTTAGACCCGGGAAAAGGACATAGGATAGTGTTTGTCACCACCGGGCTACGCAAAGCAGTTATCTCGGGACGCGGATAAAACTAGTATATCACAAAATATATTTTTACGAACACGTGAGGGAAATAGCAATATTTTGTGACAAGTACATATTGTACATAGTAACGGAGTAACATATAGTAAAACAAAATATATAGCCAAGCATGAGCTACGGCTGATATAAAACTTGCAACATTTTAAACGTCAAATACTACATTTGCTATATTATTTTTGCTGATAAGTGGTACAGCCAATACCTAATATTATACATATTACAAATACATACTATATGTATTTGAATAATACATTGACGTACGGTACCTATAGAATTTAAATATGGCATATCTTGTTCCTCCTCAAGTTATTTCGACATTACTCTATTACCACTGGTCATAACATATTTCAATATACCCTCTTACATAAGAGGTTCATTAACATCCTTATAGTCTATTTAATGGACTATATAGATAAAGTAAATGAGTCTGCTTTCAAACAGCAATAACACCTTTATGGTGTCATAAAAGTAAAAGCTAGGAAATAAAAAATCTCATACACATGGTGACATTAAGTCATCATTATTGCGATTATTATAGACTTAACTATGACTGGGAAAAAAGTAGGAGACAAGACACAAGAGAATCTAGTATATTATCTAGTATAGTATAACAGACTTTTGTTAAAAAAAAAATATTGGCTTTTCTTGGTACTTTTCTAAGACAAAGATACAAGGCATCTTCTATAAAAGATTTCTGTTAAAAAAGCTCTTGACTTTTTTCGCTAATTAATTATTCTTTATTGTACACAAAAACATATAAAAATACACACAACACAGAGAAGACATGTACAAAGGCGAGCTTAACCCAGAACTGGGTTCTCTAACAGCAAACCTTAGAGCGATAGAGAGATGTGATAGGGAAGAGAAAATTAAAAAGTGCACAACATTAAACAAAACAAAGATAAAACTACATAACATAAAATATATACCTATAAATAAAATATAATAAATAAATAAATACATACATACAAATAAGGTCATGTTGACAGGAAATGTTCCTTAATTCGTCTCTTGAAGACATCTAACGATGTGCTGTCACGTATACTGTGAGGCAGAGCGTTCCAAAGCCTCACAGCGCGAACAGTGAAGGATCCATCATAACGGCTCGAAGTATGAGGAGGGACACGGAGTAGAAGAGATGAAGAGGAGCGACAGGGTTTGCCTCTAGGAACAAGGAACTCAAAGCGTTCCTTAAGATAATTTGGAGCGTTGGGATTGTGAAGAAGAGAGAAAAGAAAAGACAGAATATGAGCATCTCGACGCTGCCGAATTGGCAGCCACTTCAGCTGGCTCCGGAATTCAGACACATGGTCGTATTTCCGGAGGCCAAAAATGAAGCGGATGCACAGATTCTGCAGACGCTCGAGTTTGTTAAGAAGTTCCTCAGTCGCATCAAGGAAACAGACATCGGCATAATCTAAAAGAGGGAGAAGAAGCGACTGAGCGAGAGTAATTTTTGTCGGAAAAGGCAGGAACTTCTGGAGACGTTTGAGTGACTGAAACGAGCAAAATACCCTTCTGCTTACTTCTGCAACGTGTGAACCCCAGGATAAATGACAGTCCATAATTACCCCCAAGTTCTTGACCGTAGAAGAGTATGGGATTGCAACGCTATCATATGAGACCGGTGGTGGAGAAGACAGCTTATTAAGGAAATATCTGCCACCAATAATGAGAGCTTGTGACTTGGCAGGATTGACTAGAAGCCCGAAATCCTTAGCCCATTGACTTATGTTTCTAAGATCATTATTGATGGCATCAATTGCTTTCGGTAGCTCTTCAAGTTTGAAGTGTTGATAAAGCTGCAAGTCATCTGCATAGAGATGGTAATGCGAAACTAGTGACTTAGTGATGGCGTTTATAAAAACGGAGAAAAGTAATGGAGAGAGAACGCCACCTTGAGGAACACCCGCAGCGAGTTCCCGCCACTCAGAGGAAGCCTCATCAACACGGACCGACTGTGAGCGACCTCGAAGATAAGAGTTGAACCACCCAACAGCAGAAGGAGATACATTTAGTGAGGATAGGATACCTAAGAGGATGTCGAAATCAACCGAGTTAAACGCACTGCTAAAATCCAGCAAAACCAGTACAGTTAAAAGCCCCTTCTCCATAGCCACCTACCTACTCTAGTTACCCAATCTCTCATTTTTGTTTCATAAAGGGAATAAGCACGTTTTCGCCGTAACTAACTTTGCAACGACTGTCCCGGTAACCTTAATAAGTAATGAGTTTAAGCAAAGAGGCACCAAAGTCTGAAGTAAAAAGATTCATCTATATTTCATGGCGACGATTGGTGACAAAAAGGTAGATATTTGTACGAAGACAAGTAACTCTCTTCAACGTTTTTCTAATTGAAGCCAAAATTATGTGTCTCTTTTCATTTTTAATCCATTGATGAGCAAATCGCTTCAACAGCGGTTTAGCAACCGGTTACACCTTAAACAGTATAAAACAACAAGAGAGTTCCTCCTACCAGTTTAATTCAATTGTAATCCAATAGCACTCCGTAACTAAAGTTTCTCTATTTAAAGGATTGAGCAATCCTTCTTCAATTCAAAGAGACTACATTGCTCAGTATCCTTAAGGTCATTGACCTGACTAATTGCCATCCTTGAAGTTCATGAGATGCATCGTTCATCAATATTGATCTAGACACATTCGTTCATGATTGTATAACCAGATGTTCGATATGTTACCGAGCATGTCTGATCTCTCGATCATGTTCGATTGCCGTCTTATTGGGTAAAGAAAGTGAGCTGAATAGAGAGTGCACCTGTGTCTGTGCAAATGTTTATGCAGTTCTGTTTTATTTATTTATTAACCATATATTTTTTTACCCAAAACCAATTTTATTGATTGGTATTTTATTCCCAGGTTTATACATATTGAGTGCAGCTAGACTGTCCCGCCAAGGATCACAAGAAATTGTGGAGCTGGTTGCCAACCTTCGCTAGTCGAAGATATACTTTGAAAAAAGAAGATGTACTTACATAAAATGGAATAGTAAATGAAGAGACTCTACATTAAAATTCATAAAATATTTTACATTGAACATTAACATTTTTAAATAGGTAGCTGAACTTTTCTCAAAGAGGGTGAATGCACACTTTTGTAGTGCTTATTTAACTTAGAATTTACTTAGATATTACTTTACGACCTTTGTGTTTAACCACTACATTATAAAGTAACTTGTGAATTCTTAATATTAAGTTATGTTAAGTAAATGTGGTTATTTTAACATAATTGCATGATTCTTATGAAAATTGTATAATTAAACTTAGTCAAATTGGTTTTATAAAGTTTATTTAAATGTCGAGGTTTTTTAATCATGTTTTATTAATATAGTCCGTAAAATGATTGCAGTAAATAGAGATTGTGATTACATACTCTAAATGAGCTTTAAGTTTTCATTTAATTAATTAAAATTATGTTCGCTTTTTCAGAAGATAAAACGAAGTTACTTTAGTGATGGTAATCATAATTACCATCAATAAGGCCTCAAACGAGAATCAACACCAAAAGTTCGAGAACTTTCCAAACTCCACTTTACATCACCACTATATAAACAAAATACTCAAAATTTCCAAAAACTTTTTGATAACAAGTTATAAGACCACTCAGCATACTGCATTTCACACACATTTCCCCGAGGCAAAGAAACAAGTAACCAAAACAACAATTGCATGCAAAACTACGAAAACCTATTCATATCAAAATAACAAAAGAACATCTAGAAACTGGGTTCCTAATATAAACACGTACAAACGACTCCATTATAAAGCAACAAAGTGAAGTAAAACTTTGAAATATTGGCGTAAAGGAGAGACTTTTTATTGTTCCGTACCACATTAAAACGGGACCCTATTTGCTCCTCTGTCCGTCTGTCCGTCCGTCCGTCTGTCACCAGGCTGTATCTCATGAACCGTGATAGATAAAAAGCTGAAATTTTCACAGATGATGTATTTATGTTGCCTCTATAACAACAAATACTGAAAACTAGAATTAAATAAATATTTTGGGGGGCTCCCATACAACAATGGATTTTTTTTTCCGTTTAATAAAGCGGTACGGAACCCTTCGTGCGCGAGTCCGACTCGCAGTTGGCCGGCTTTTTACTTTAGTTTTCAGGCTTTACTTGCAAAGTCTTTTTTTCAGTCGGCACTTTCCTCAAAGGCTGTGTTTCAACGCCCAATAGCTGTGCCTTTACAATGAGGTTAAAAGTTTTTGATAGGGTATTAAAAGGATTTTGCATTTTTGATTCAGAGTACTTGAGTATCAGTTTTAAAAAAAGTTTCGGGTGTTCTGACATAAAGAAGTTTGTACATACAAGGTGGCGGCAGAGATAAATATAATTGTAAAGCTCCGAAAGAACCCGAGGAAAATTGCTTTCACAATCAGAAAGAAAACCCCTAGGTATGCTATTTAATGGCAGTACTGGGCCTATAACCATTTTTAGTATTAGAAATGGCAAAGCCTTTTGTTAAAATCAAAATAAGTCTAGGGGAATTATTCTTGAATATATTTTTATTGAGTAATGCTTGTTCCAACTTGAAAGCACTAAGACAATGTACTTTTACTAAATTATTTACTAAGCACTTCATATTGAAACTACCACATCCAAAGTGCGAACATCCATAAAACACGTTGTGTAGCCCAGGGCTGCGAGAGTCCTTTGCAAGGTTCTTTTAAAGCATATGTGCTGCAATCGTGGCTTTTTACGTTTTCTTTTTTATTTACAGTTGAATGAACCTCTGTCCGTATTGTGTTTCATTTTTTGTATGAAGTTAGGTAGTTACGTTTTTATATGTAAAACTTAATGTGCTGTGTTCTTGGGACGGGTTTTTTACGTACGTTGAAAGGGTTGTTTTGAAGATGGATCCTTTTTTGGCTGCCTTACCTGTAACAAAAAAAAATGAAAATGAAAATCTTGTTTACTACATGGTTGTACATGGTAATATTCTCTGGAAATATGAAATAAAGACACCTAAAATTAAATCATCGAAACATGACATTAGAAAATGCAAACTTATAATTTTTGACACTTCGTGTATACAATTTTCTGTGCAAAGTTTGTACACGCACGAAAAATTAATTTGGAAAAATCACAGCTACGACATTCAACGAAATTATATTTCGTCGCCGCGATCGATTCTGACAGGTTCGTCACGCGTCCACAGTAATTGCCAAAGAATGAAAGCTTTAAACTGTTATCTAGCCTTACAACTGAGATTCCAAGAAATCACACTAGGTAATCTATCTAAAGTCGCAACAAACTCGCACGCCATCTGGTTCGTGAGGCCGCATAATACCGTTACGGCATGGCAGGGTGCCAAGCGATTTCATCGGAGTCTAGAAGTGCAGGCTATAAGCAGATGTCCCCTGAGAGGCTGGTCATGTAATATATAGGGTTTTGCATTGTTGTGAGTAAAGAAAGAAGTAGAAACAAATGAAGAATAATGTCTTGTAGTGATGGATTCAATGTGGTTTTGTCAGATTAATGCTGTACTTTAAGATGTCCTCATAAAAAAATATACAGCAAAATATTTGGGAAGAAATTATGGCTATCAAAACTAGGTACTTAAATTTTCATAAAGGACAAAGTATAAAGAGGAAAAGTTAAAAACAGTTACATGGGTACAAAGTCACATACAATGACACAGTTACGGTACACATTATAAAATTCTCCTAACAACACAATTATTAGACAAAAGTATCCAAAACTCTATGCAGTTGTTAACCAGTAATAAATCATACTAATAACTGACCCAAGAAACATATAACATGAGATTATTTCTATGAAAATTCCCCTGCAACCTTACAAATCGTCCGTCATTCAGCAAATAGCCGGAGCACATGCTTTCAGCCAAACGTTGGTGGTTTCACCGCCAGCTGCCGTCGCCTCTAGGGATGAAAACAATTGGTGGAAATAATGGGATTTCTATCAGGAAAATTAGTAGGAGATATGCAAATTCATTTGTAGAATTTGAGAAAATCATGGCATTTCTGAGTTTTTTCATCAAGAACCTATTTGCATGGTAGGAAGAGAACTAATAGCGGGGATGATTGTTTTAGCTCTGACCATGTTAAATATGATATGATAAACCTTGAATCACACACTCACACTGACTCTACCAGCTTAGTCAACAAAAAAAAAACTAACGATGAATTGACGTTAACTATCCTAACGATAATCAAACTGTTTTCAGCTGTTGTCAAACCGGCAATTTGACCTACAAGTTCACGGCCGGTTAACCAAGCCATAAGTTTGGCTATCATTAGTTACGTTATAAACCGTAACGCATCATATCTACACATACAAACTGTCTGATCAAACCAATAATGCCACTTACCTAGAAGAGAATATAAATAAAGCATCACCTACACAAGCCTGTGAGTTATACGATAGAGTTGACATACAGGTACCTACTGCGTGGAGTTAACTGCATTTATACCTTACTAGAGAGGACACAACGACACGTGTAACGATCGCACCACCTTTAAGCTGAATGCTCTACATTCATGAAGGGCAAGCATGGCACGTGATTCTTTGAAGTCTAAAGGATTTCCGATATGAAGGTGTTCAGTCATACGTGTTATAGGTGAAATGCGTATGGTATGTGTATGCACCTCCGGAGTTATGTATAGTTAGTTTGTATAAGGTTCAATAAAAATCCATTCAATAGTTTTAGCATGGAAATGCAACAAAATACCGATAGTTATACCTACTCAATATCTTCAAGTACATCCATATATTCTTACAAACTTTCACATTTATAATATTAGTTGGATTATAATTTCATCTTCACGATTCACGAAATAACTCAAGCTAATCAGCACAACCGTCAGAAAAATCTCCTCTGTAGTGATTAAAACTAAAAATGTACAGACTTAAGCAAATAGCAGTACTCGAAAATTTTGCATACAACACGCTTAGGAAAATATAATCTCAATTGTTTTAACAAAAGAATGCCTTATTACGCTTTTAAAAAGAAACGCTTAATGTAGGCTAGGGGAAAGGTCAAAATGTGAATAACCAGAAGCTAGGCATGACTTAATTTACTCACAAAGGAATTTTAGACGAATCTCTGAAAAGTCTTTCTCTGTTTATAATTTGTGTTACAATGTCATAATTTAAATTGCGTGGACAAATTGTTTCAATTTGTTTACGAATACAATTACCACTGCCTACAGCATTTTTGTGCCTAGAATATTCAGACTAGTTAAGGAGATTCGGCCATACGTAATAATAAAAAATACATCATTGGTTTTTTTTTCTGAAATAAGATTTCTGAATATTTTTTTTTACGTAACCCATCATCATATTGTCCTGAGTAATAAGATAAAAGGAAAACAAAAAAAACAAGAAGGATCTTAACGATTTAATTTTCTCAGTTTTCCCTTTATTTTCCTTGTAATTTGATATTTTCGGACTCGAATTGAACATTCCGGGAGGTTAATGAGAACATTTCTCGTTCTAAATTAATAATTCCGTCTCAGTATTCTATTCCACAGGGGCTTAAAGACTAAAGGAAAAACAAAGAAAAACATATACACCAGAAACGATGTTTCAAGCTAAAGTGATATAAGATGCGTGCTGATCTCTTACAGACTTCTATGATAGAAAGCAAAAGATAGAATTATCAAAATATTTCCAAATGTTTATGTTCTTACTATCCAATACTGTTCTTAAAAAGTTCTGTTCAAATATGAAAGGAACATCGCTTAAAAAAATGGAGTCCGTATTTATTAAAAGAAATAACATGTTGTTATAGTAGAGTAATAGAATAACATTGTTGATGGTTGGTATTTCTATAAACGTGTGTTTATAACCCTGTTTCTTCCTATTTTAGGGCATGTGAGTGATTGTGACCGAGTATTTCTGAAATATTATATAAACCGAAAATTTTGATACTTTCATTGAAATACTTACATAAATATAAATTGAGCAGAAATAGATACTAAAATATTTTAAAGGCAATTTTTCGTTCCCATTTCTTTAAAAGTAAATTGGATACACTCCCATTCGCGCCCGTAACTTTTCATACTGGCCGTAAAAAAATAATGCCTGAAATAAGTTTTGTAATGCAAATGTACATTATACGTCAATGACTTACAATATTCCCGTAAATCGGGCAATAATGGGAAATGAGACAATCGGAAAATAAGTACTTTTGAATGTCTTTATATAAAATTTTCAATGAAAAGTATCTCTAACCTAATAACATGCTAATGGAAAACAGAAAAGTCTATTTGTGGCTAATAGCATAAAAATATAGACTTCCATGTCTTAACTTGCCATTGGTGCAGATAGTCCGTAGAACACCTTTATCACCGTTAAATTGGAAGAACACAACATAATTGGGAAAAGGCTAGGCGGATAGAATGCGTAGTCTAACGTGTCAATCTTCATAACAATTTCATAATAATGATCATTCACTTACGTTTTCTGAGCCTTAAGAAAAAGGGGTCTCTTAAGCAATATAGTGGAAGAGATAAATATAATGTGGCCACAATTTATGAGGGGATAAGACAGAAAAACGGCCGAGGCAACTGATGAGCCGTTATAAATCTGAACAAAATATTCGCGTTGTCAATCATGAATTTCATGAAGCGAATGGACATAATATTTTTGCGTTGAGTATACAATATTGTTTTGGGATAACTGGGACTGGAAATGATAGCGGTTTTTTTGCGAATGTATCGTTTATTTATGCGGTGTGTTATAACTAGGATTTCAATGAATATAGTTGCTAGTTTTTTTCATGTCAACTAATTCCAAATTCAAATGAATTTTAATACATATTTGTACCTATGCAATCACAGAGTTTACATATAGCATAATTAATTATTGATCAATAAAAAAAATGTTTTTGCTCATATTCTAGTGTTACGAAATATCTACCGTTTTAGATATTCAAATTTTGTTTTCGCATAGTTTACTTTGATATAGGTAATATTAAAGCAGAAACTATCAAACTAAACTGCAAATTGTGAGGTTTAGAATCTATTGGAAGCCGGTGTAATGGGCTCGTTACTGGACCACCGAATCATTTATAGCAGCTTTAGATTTCTGAATAATGCTTGAGATTGCACTAGTCGAAGTCGTTTTATTAAATTGCATATTGTTATAATGCATCATCAGTATATGGAAAAATACCATAATAACATTACAAATGTTAAAATTTTGGATATGTGGATGGAGTCTAAACGTATGTTAACTTATTTGTCAGACTTTCACGCAAAAACTGCTCCACGAATTTCGATGAAACTTGGCAGAAATATAGCGCTACATCAGAATAACGAATAGGCTAACTTTTATCTTAGCACTTAAAATAGGCAGTTTCTGGGAACGGCTTAGAATATCATTTAGGATATATTTTTTTCTGGGCACGTGAAGTAGGTAGTATCTAGGAACGCTCGTGAAACTGCTTTTAACATAGTCCAAAAACAATTTGAGTAACCACACACCCATACATGAAACATTCTACCTACTTTTATGGGTGATATTAATAAATGTAAAACAGATTATACACAACGGCCTTTTGTTACACGGATCTCAAAACCCGAGAATAATGACTCCGACCTTTTCAGTACCTATGAAAATATAATAATTTGACTCAATCCAACGTTTTGCTCGATCATTTAATTAAAGTAGGCATATTTTATTATCTTAACCTAAATAACCGTAACGTATAACAATCCTTGTATTTTGCCCGAGAGAGGTTTAATATGTTTCGGTAAAATGAAATAATAACACATTTACCCTCATTTTATTACGCCGCAAGAAATTCATTTAAATATAATTTCTGTTATGTATCAACTAGCTGTTTCTCGAATTTTCACCCGGATGAAAAGTAGCTTATGTCCTTTCTCAGAGTCTAAGCTACCTTTATACCAAACCTCATTTAAATCGGTTGTGCAGTTTTGGCGTGAAGGTCCAACATACAGCCAAAATTATTTTACTCAAATAGGTACAATGACAGACCACATACTAAGACAATCAGGACAGTTAAGACACAGTACATAAATCTGAAGTCCAGTTATCCCTATACATGGTATAATTTCACCAGCCCGCATTGAGCAAGCATGGTGATTAATGCTCAATCTTTCTCCATGTGAGAGGAGGCCTGTGCCTAGCAGTGGGATGATAAAAAAGGCTGTAACAGTAACAGTATAGTATAATATAAAAAAGGATTAAACTGAAAACAAAATAACAGGACGACGATAATTACAGTGGTACTCAGAAATGAAGTTATAATGTAATTTGTTTTTCCGCATGCGTAATATATCATCATTACACACGACATGCAGAAACTTGGTCGTAAATAATTAGATTCTGCGCTGGTCCAAGCTTAGAGTTGTTCCGGACTTTTTACGTAACTCTGTGTGATTATAAAACCCATGTGCATCCTTTTAGTGTGAAAAAACATTGTATTTGAATTATATGAATCGATGGTTAAGTAACAACCGCACGTGTTAATCGATCATAAGGTTTAACACAGTCGGTTCGTGGTCATTAAGAGTCCCTCCGTCCTTCAGAAGGAGCTTTAAAGTTATGAATCCAGGCTGTCATTTGTACATCTTTGCCTGTCGTTACGGGTAGTAAAACCAGAGTCTGACAATCAGTCTTGCAAAGGGGTGTCGGGTTGCCCGGGTAACTGGGTTGAGGTCAGATAGCAGGGTCTCTGCGGGTTGTTCGAAAGAGATACCGCGGCCCTGGTACATAAAAGACCTATGACGGAACACGACGGTTTTTAGTCAGTAAGAGTCTGACACTCCCTCACCGCTGCTAACCCACAGCGGGAGGGTCATTTGATGATTTTTGACGTCGCTAAAAAACAGGGTCTGTATGTATAATAAAGACATGTACTTAGGTGCGTCATGTGTTGATTGAAACCTGGCCCCAACATAATTCGGGAAAGGCTAGACAGATAATGAATTTGAGAATATTGACAAAAAACTGCGCTAAAAGATTTTTTTGTGTGAAGCGATTTGACTTGCAATTACAATTAAGGCTGATGTTTTTTCTAACATTCTTCGCCCCGTGGTTTAATTGAATTTTACTAAGGCTTCTTCAATTTAATCAAGTATTAATTACACGAAAGTTATTTACGTAAAACCTACAAAGAAATAGACAATATTAATGTTTCTTAAAGCCTTTTCAAGGGACAGTAAGGAGATTACCTTAACGAAGAGGATCATTGTAACCCAAATCCCTTCGGGTTAAATCAAGTATTATTTTGGTTTTGTTGTTAACATAAAGGGTATTTTAATAATAGAGGATCAGTCACTTTTTGTGAGAACAAATATTTTGTATGTGGTCTTTGAAACTATTGTTATTATTTATCTATAGTTCTACATATGTGATGAAAGCACTTTCCAAATAAATTGATCCTTCAATAGTCAGAATAAGATTTTGTGGCTAAAATAAATATGACAGTTGGACATAATCTTTACAAATTCTGTCAAAATCACATGTTCATTTTAGACTGAAAAGTTATATATTTTGAAATATTTTAGACAAAAAAATGAAGAATGAAATATCTATCCAGTTTTTTATATGTATTCTTATTGTAAATCTGAGTCTATTTTAAGGTCCTTTCAAACCTAAAAACAATTATTTTCACAAAACAAATCATTCTTTAGACTTTCATTTATAAAAATCCCATTCGTATCAAATACTTTTCCAAACGTGCTAGGCCAACGATACAAAAACAAATGCTATCAATGCAGCAGACAGAATCTGACAGAACGATGGCCAATGCACTGGTGTGCAATCAGATTCGGTGCTGCACCACTGCGTTTCACTGGTTCGATTCACGTTTAGGACAAATATTTTTTTATACTGGAATTTTATCTGGTTACTCTGTGGTCTGAAAGGGTAGATATGATTTATATACCACTGTATGCACATCCACGTCCAGTTTCTCCAAATTATATAGATTTCCACATAGGCCGTAATTAATTCTTCTTTTGGTTATGTATAGGACTGTATAAACATTCAATTATAAATGATGTATTTTTATTGAATGAATATACAGTCCTATTAGTTGGTAATTGATTTCTGTGATCGCACTACTTATAAGTAATGTCTCCTTTCACTTTTACCAATTTTTAGTTAACATACTGTATTCTTGCTCAACTTTCGTTCCATAGAACTTGAATGGACAGAAATTACAAATCATAAAAATAGCAATTGTCCAACGGCAAGGCATCGGGAGATAAAAAAATCATAAAATGGATACCCATTCCCTTCTTCTTCTTTCGTGTCGATGACATGTCTTATAGTGAGACTACACTTTGTCAGCCCAATATGCCGCCACAGCGAGAGCACGGCCGGATGCACCCATTCCCTAATGAACTGGGACTCATATAAAAGTATATTTAGATAGGAAGGAGTTAACAAGATCTCTTCTAGAAGGTATTAATGAAAGAAAAAGCTCTCCCACTGCGAATTCAGAAACAAAGTCAACTTGCATCTATCGACATACATAATAATCTGCAAATTAGCCAGCACAGGTTGCTTACACTTGTATTTCTCAGTAACAGAACACCGAATGTCCCGCTGTCAACCGTATTTGCCATTCATGGTTCGTCCGAGTTTACTGACGTCCGTCCAATTGGGTCACAGCCGTACAATGGCTTAAATGGACGCCACTGTTCTACACACAAGCTGTTTTATTTGGTTTTGCAGATGTAACTTTGTAAGTTTTATTTTGGTACTTTTCGAATTTTCCTTGAATTTATTTTGTGTCTTCACTTTCAACGCACCTAGGTTTTGACCTGTCTTAAGCAACTGTAAAAGGTCTATATGAAATACTAGCCGTTTTCCCGCGGATTCACCCGTGTCCCGTGGGACCTACTGCCCGCACCGGGATAAAATATAGCCTATGTTACTCGCAGATAATATAACTTTCTAATGGTGAAAGAATATTTAAAATCGGTTCAGTAGTTTTTGAGTTTATCTATTACAACCAAACTAGCAAACAAAGTTTTCCTCTTTATAATATTAGTATAGAAAAATCGTTGTCTTTGATTGCGTCCTTAATCACGATTCCGACGGTTTCTTTTTGCTTCTATTCTAAACTTTGTCGGTATCTTACAGTGTTACAGATATTGTTCAATTGCCCATTTAGCCTTATTCCATTCAGGAATTGTTTTACCGAAAATGGCCAGATACTTATGTTAGTAGGCTACCTCCGTTCAATTTATATAAAAGCCTTTTGTGCCGGCTTGCTTAAAATTTATTACTAGCCCTGTTTCCCCATAGTCTATTGAACGTTCAAATTGATTGATTCGCCGAGTCTAGCGTAATGTTCTGCAAAGTTCTTATCTCGTTTATTGGCACGATAAATCAAGTGTTTGACACTATATTTATTACCGAAATATTGTTTGATTTAGTTAGTAGTTTCGTTGTTTACCTTCTTGCTGTATGCTATGGTTATGATTATGTTTAGTTAGATTAGATTTATGTTATTGTAGAACCCCTTGCAAACACATTGTTAAGTATAATTAAGTTTTAAATCTATATCCTGTTATAACATCTGGGATACGACCAATGTCTATCTGGCCATGATCTCGTGATCAGCATACAAGGTTTTAACAATAAAAAAAATGGTCTAATAACTTTAACCATCCCATCTACAAAACAGTTAAAGAGACGATCGAAAACCGCTATGAGTAAGTGGTTTTAATTATGTTGGTAATTTTACTTAAATGAGCATTTAAACATAACATTTGGAATACCTTTATCCATAAGTAGACCAAAGAAAGCAAAAGTATTTTTTTTTTTTTCAAAAAACAAGAAAGTCTGTTTATATAACTTAATAGGTAGGTACGACAAAGTCATTAACAAGCGTACAGGATTTAAGCATAAAATTACCCAGAACTCAAGAAGTTTGAATAATTTCAATAAATTCGCTTCCACGCTTTACTTTGAGCCACAGATCTCATTACGAAAAACAGTATTTTCTCCTCCAAAAATATCTTTCAGGTTTAGCGAACTTGCCATATTTACTTTGTCCATTTCATATTAAAATGCTAATACTCAAAGGTACCTTTATTTTTATTGGCGTCCTACAAAATCTTGACTTGCAAAAACTTTTGCAGTGTTTACCCGGCTGTTAACGACACTTGCGTTCCCAGTTATACGCCCAGTTCCCAGTTATACCTTATCATTTCAACTTTGCTGTTGGACACTTTTTGTTTGTCAGAGGTCTTAGAGTGATGTCTGGTCAAGCTGAATTGAACTCTATGCATTATGCTGAAGGTATAGTTTCGGTATATTGTTTACTTCCATTAGTTGGCAGTAAATGCTATCGGAAAATAGTTGGAGTTGGTTACGTGTTGGGTCAAGTGTTTGTGTTCGTATACGATTGATCAGTTTTGCGTCTCAACTTATTTGATTAGATTGTGTAATAATTTACCATTGAATTTCCAATTTGAAGAAATAATTACCAACTAAGAACGTACAATTGGCACTTAAAAATCTTATCAATAATGCCATTCTTTTATTAAAAACATAATTTTCTCACGTAATATTGTAATTCAAATTATCTCATAATGACCACTTCAGCACCTAAGCATTTTTGGCAGCTAAAATCCACCTCTTAGTTTTTGAGATAAAAATCTACGTCTTCTTTTTTTAACAGTAAGTGAAATAAAATGACACTGCAAGCTTACATTCAACTCACATACTGGATACACCAAAAGCCACAAATAAAGAAACACTTGAAAAAGGATGCTCTAATCTTGGGATTTTCAAAAGCGTCTTTTCCAGCTATTCCCTAACTACGTCTCTTAAGACTTTTGAACGCAATAAAAGACCGTTGACGTTCTCACAAAGAATGGTCTCGAAATTTAGGATCTATAGAAATGTAAATACTTCAAAACTTCGAAGGTGTCATTCCTACCCGAACTTGCGCATTGAAATACGAAGGAATGCTTTAAAAAGTTCTTAAGTGCTTCAGAGATTTCTTGCTTTTACCGTATTGTTTCTTATTCGTTTATTTGTTGGATTATTTAGTAGCGTTTTGATTTGGAGTGTATTATTCAGATTTACATTTATTGGCTTTGCAAACATATTTATTACCGCATACTCATTATTTGGACCATAAACCATCTTTATGTTTCTTGTTTGTCCGTTTGCCTAATTCAGTAGCATGCGTTGTCTCATGCTTATATCTTTGGGAAGAATTACTTTTATAATCCTGTATGAATTACCTATGGGAAAGCGGTTAGTAAATTCATCACCCAGCCATCTCTAATCACTACCCCATTTCATAGTCCCAAAACGCTCTATCAAAGGATGAAGAATCGCATGGATGCTTTCAATTATGAAGGCCTAAATTCCACTGCTCAGGCTTGGGATAAAAGCATCGTCACGCAAGATATTATCAATAAAGACTTCACACACGATGTCATCACAAAATTGAATTAATTTTCGCCAAAGGCTTAGCACACATTGAGCCATATTAAATTTTCGGAAACAATGTGATATTAACGAATATGCAAACAAGTTTTCTAAGGGTTTTGTTTGCATATTTCGCTTCAAATATTAATGGCTTTCGGCTCTGCT
The DNA here is from genome assembly GCA_033682625.1 of Helicoverpa zea x Helicoverpa armigera. NCBI lineage: Eukaryota > Metazoa > Arthropoda > Insecta > Lepidoptera > Noctuidae > Helicoverpa > Helicoverpa zea x Helicoverpa armigera. The sequence goes on along the minus strand of JAWIIS010000044.1, from coordinate 3,945,610 downwards.
TGGATAACGTTTTCATGCTTTATAATATTACAAAAGGTATCATTTTATGTGTGAAGTTGCAAATTGAATTATAGCTGGGAAAATTTGACGCTGCGACAGTGACCGACTGAACAGAGATTACAGTGTAAATTATGCATACAGGACTATTATCATAGTGGACTCCATTTGTTTGTACAAGAAATTGAGCAACCATGAACTATGGCCTAGACATAATAGTGTCAGCATCTAGCTATATTCATAAGTCACGTTCCTCATACTGAAACTCAAAAATAACACTAAGATCCAAGTTACCAGAAACAGTTATCATAAAAAAAAACAATATATTTCAACAGTCCATTTCAAAATTTCACTCCAAACATTTCTGCCTACAAACGAAAAAAACATAAAAAGCCGTTTCAGTCCAGGGTACGCGTTAATTTATCTCCTTGTTCCAAAATACGGGAGTAAGCAAAATGCTGCTAAATACTCTTGTCTGCCGTAAATGTAAATTGTAGGAAGAGCATTTAGGTACCAACTGATGACGTCACTGTTAACAATGTTCTACGGTGTAACAATGGACGATTAACGATGGCTTTTACATTATTCAGGGTACTAGGGTCCTTGTTTTGGTATTATAATGCCATTTTATGGGATGCCGCAAGGTCTTGCCTATAACTTAGGCATTTATACTATGTATAGTTCCAGTCGATCCTTGTAAAAAAATAACTCTGTAACTTTAAATTATGCAGGATAAAAATAATAATTTCCAACTCGATTTTAAATAGTAAACTAACCTGCGGTAAAAAATCTATGTTATAATTAACAAGCTCGGTAATAAGTTTATTAACATACACGAGTATGCTAATGGTAACTGCTACGTGCAGAGTTTGCATATTTGTTGTAGTACGTACAACGAAATGTGAAACAAATTTCAAAATTAGTTATATTCTGCACTAAAATAGAGCAACGCAACGATGAAATGTGAAATTAATAGACCATTTGAAATACCTCTTCTATACGGCAGTCAATTAAACAAAATATTTCGCAAAGAATTTCTTGATTATATCTCAAGAATTTGCTCTACGTTCAAAAATGTGACGCCTCATCTCGGCTCCCCACTTTGAGACTTAACTTCCCCTGTATTGGGGAGATTGAAACATTGCTTAAAATGCGCGAAACGCACCTAAAACGAAAACACTCGGTTACTAAGGAATTCTGAAGATTAAGATGCGAACATGCCCATCGTTCGCTCAAAGAAAAAAGCTATTTATCAATCGGGATTTGAACGTGGCGGAAAGCTTTTTATTTCACACGCGACGATAACGACACGATTCGGGTAAATGTAGGGACGTATTCGATTTGCGCTGACAATGGAAAAGTGCTTACAATACGTTGTTACAGCAATTTGTCTTTTGTGTGAAGGATAACGAGGTTCAGTTTTGTGTGCGCAGATTTGTTATGGTTTTATTCGTTGGCGTAGTTTCGATTCGTGTGGGCTAATAAGCGGTTTACTTTACGTGTTTTTGTAAGGACTTCCTTTTTCGACAGGGATCAAAGTGGGATTTGAAAATACTTCTGTGTGAAAACATTGTGTTTTGAAGAATGAAATTGGATGACTTTCGTGTATTTTCGGTAGATTACTTTCTGGTTATTTTATTGTGGTTTTTCCTTACTCTCCACTAACCACGGTGAGATTTTACTGACAACTTTCCCGTTACTAGAACTTTGATATGTTATTTTTAAATCCACAATATGTATGTCAAGTTAGTAGGTCTTATTCTAGCGTTAACTATAAATAACCTTTCATGGCCTGTTAGAGTAAAATACAGAAGAAACACTACCAATATTATTTTATTGAACACTGAAACCCGTCTTTACATTTTACCACTTCTAGCCATCGGCTCTCTGGGGAACGCTTTTGCCTTTCGCAATTTCAATAAAAGAAAATCGTCACGTCTCCGTCTTGCGTAAACAATACAACAGAAGCAATATGTGTAGTTATGTCTGTATATTTAAATCCCGTTCACTGTCAACACTCAGGCTTCTTACAAAAGCTGATATTGTCGTATTCAGAATTTAACAAAGGTATTCGGGAATGTTAAATATGGAGAACGTCTGAATCCATTTGTAGATCTGTGGATTAATCCTAAGTCTTGTTTATTTTTGCTCTATCGATTGCTTTCAAGTGAACGCTTGAGTTAAAATTGTAAACGATTCGTACTTAATAAATACGAAGTTGGAGTATTGCTTTAAGATATTTCAAGAAAGTATAATGCGAAAATTATACCTAGGTCTGCTAATGGTGGAAAGGTAGGTTTTATTTACACTTCAGCTAAAATACAGGTACAATATAATTTCTCCAATTTTAATTGAGTTACCTATTCTAAATTTGGGATCTTCTACCTGGGCTAAATAGATTCCCGATGGAACTACTTCACACACCCGGATAAAAATTTGCCTATTGTATGTGTCATTGTAGTTTTTGCATAAAAGGGGAACAAACATCCAAACGTAACAGACTTCCACGTTTATAATATATGTAAGATTAACATTTAAGCCAAAATCGATAGAGTGTAAGACAATGGACCGTAGTACAATGCGTGCAGTACGTTGTTGTGTAACGGGCAAGCTGACATCTTGTCCAATCTGCAGTCGAGCGTCTCATTAGCATGCCGTCAGTCAGAGAACACTGGTGAATTTCCTCTGGTGATGATAATTTGGGTTACATTATCATATTATTATTTGTAAAATTTTAAGCTATTGCATAGCTTCTATCGCAGGCCTTGAGCGCGGGGATCAAATCCAGAAATTCCGTAAAGAAAAAACCTCACGCTCCCCACTCCGACGGGCACGGAGGTGTGGCTTGAAGGCCATGCATCGTCTAACGTCGTGTCAGTTCGGCAGTCTTCGACAAGGCGCTGTGTGTCGTGCGATTAGACATATTGTACGACTTTACGGAACTCGCCCGAATCGAGACGAGCTGCTCCGAAATCGGACGAATACATAATCAGCTGTTTGTGAGAAAGTATATAGGTGTATAAGAAGTATTTATCTACAACAGTGAAGCTGTACTTGTAAAATTTGTGTATAAAGTGTTTTGATATCATTGTTAGTTGATACAGAATGCTATGCAATAGCTTTACCGCGGCAGTCCCCGAGTACCACACGTATTTTTTTCACTATTAAATAAAAAAATAATGACAAGGAACCTACTCAAGTTACCAACCGTTTCAAGGAGTTCCGCCTTCTGCATATGTGTATATCTATAATAATGTACAACAATATACCTACTATAGATGTACATTATATATGTATGTCGGCGCGTTGATAACATTAAAATTATGAGCGGGTAACCCCGAATAGAGTAGTAAGTGTCACGACGAGTGATGGCAGCAGTCATTCTGGTGACAGGTGCCAACTGAATTGTGCACATACTAACCTATTGGCTCGAAATCTAATTCCATCTTACTGATTGTGTGTGATTGTGAATAAAATGGCGAGGAAACCAAATAATGGAACGGTGGACTACACAAGCGTGCCTTTATTTTTGAATTCCGGTCGTTGCAACGCCCGAGATGCAACGTGGCAGCTATGACCGCCGCGAGGCTCCTTCTGACGTTCCCACATCAGAAGTGGGATGTAATCCGAATGCCCACATGTGTTCAGGATTGCCCTGCTACGTGCTCAAAAAAATTGAAAACGCTAGTAGCGAAAAAAATTATGTCTGATACGATACTGCTAACACAAGGAAGAATCCTGTGTGGAAACATCTCGTACTGCAACATAATGTTCATGGAGCTGTCTATGTAGAACAAGAATTTTATGAACAGATTGGTTTCGGGAGAATTTGCCACGTGAAAATTGCAATCCTTATAGTGCTAAATAAACACTCAAAAAAAATGGAACATCGATTATTTAAAATGGTGTTTGTAGAAGGAGATTTATAAAGAATTTCAGCGAAGGAACAAGTATGGTAACCACGGTTATGGTTATGGTATCGGTTTCCATTTTTTTTTTTTTTACAAGTCAAGCTTGTTATCGTGTGTGCTAGAAAATTAACCGAATTTATCTAATTTTCATGTTTCAACAATGACGGTGATTATTGTGCAATATGGCGACAAAATAACGGTCGTGAATGGAGCTTCCCAGCTGCCTGTGGAGCTTGACGTGTTATCGTGAGTTTAGAGTGTCGGTGCTCGTGCATCTCCGTGGCGAACGTGAAGCCGCTGTACTGCGCGCCATAGCGATGTGCGCATCGTCACGCACTTTGAGTGGAAACCCGGTGAGACCGATCCATTTATGCTTTATGTTGAGGTTATTTGTCATACGACATTTATAAACTTGAGAGGCAGTTTCAATCGCGTTAAAAATTAAAACCTCAAGTTAGAATATTTCAGTTTTTGCGTCATTGATTGATTGACTGTGCATCAGACTATAGATTTTTGGTAACATTTGGCGCTAAGCTGTACCAATGACGGATACCGGGGTGACTTGAAAAAGACCCGTTGGCCTGCGTGATGGCATCGGGGTGACCAAGAAGTGACCTGTGTAAAGTCTGCGGTACTGTTGTTTTTATTGTGCTAAGCTGTACCTATGATGGGTATCGGGGCGACCAGGAAGAGACCCGTATACATCTGTGGTACAGTTGGTAACATGTGTTTGATAGCTTGGCTAAGGGAACCCTGTGTGACAGCAGCCTGTGTGGCAATGACTAACCTGTGTGGCAATGACTAGCCTGTGTGGCAATGTCTAGCCTGTGTGGCAATGACTGGACTGTGTGGCAATGACCAGCCTGTGTGGCAATGACTGGACTGTGTGGCAATGACTAGCCTGTGTGGCACCGACTAGCCTATGTGGCAACGACTAGACTGTGTGGCACCGACTAGCCTGTGTGGCAATAACTAGCCTGTGTGGCAACGAATAGCCTGCGTGGAAATAAGTATCCTGTGTGGCAATGATTAGCCTCTGTGGCAATGACTAACCTGTGTGGCAGCAAATGGCCCGTATGGCATTGACTTACGGAAATGTGTGACTTTAGGGAAACATTTTGTTTCGTTTGGACTTCAAACTTGTAACCACTGTAAGTTGTTGTATAACATGAGCAAAGGGAGTTATTTGAGGGGTCAGGGTGACCGAACGGAGTAGACTGTAAGATGAAACCGGTACACACGAGGACGTGTGATAATGCAGGACGGCCGTGTCGGCGCGTTGATAACATTAAAATTATGAGCGGGTAACCCCGAATAGAGTAGTAAGTGTCACGACGAGTGATGGCAGCAGTCATTCTGGTGACAGGTGCCAACTGAATTGTGCACATACTAACCTATTGGCTCGAAATCTAATTCCATCTTACTGATTGTGTGTGATTGTGAATAAAATGGCGAGGAAACCAAATAATGGAACGGTGGACTACACAAGCGTGCCTTTATTTTTGAATTCCGGTCGTTGCAACGCCCGAGATGCAACGTGGCAGCTATGACCGCCGCGAGGCTCCTTCTGACGTTCCCACATGTATATATAAGGTGTAAAAAAATTAACCTTATGAACTCACAGGAAATATTCGGAGTAACAAATAAAAAATGACTGTATAATCAGTGTTTCTAAATAACAATCCGTTTTTTACAATATTCAATAGGTACTTTAAACTACGCGAAAAATATTGAATATGCGCGCTGTAGGTACATTGTGTCGGCATGAACCCGCTTTGTAGGCATGAACGAGAGTAGTGGCGCGGCCGCGCGCACTGTTCATTCACCCCTGCGATACCGCCGTTTTGTTAACAGCTGATTCAATTTTTCTGTTGACTGTTTATTGGATTTAATTGCAATTGTTTATTTTAATACTCGTATTGATAAATAATTATTAATTGTTTAAATTAAGTTTACGGTACGGTCAAAAGTGAATTATTCAATTTACAATTATTTTTAAACCATTTCATAGAAGTAGGTATAAATTCTTACCTTATTTACAAAAGATGCTGGAAGTGTCCACCATTTTGACCAATGCACAAGTGGGCACGACGTATCACATTGTTTTTTACCGCTATTAATGTGTCTGTCACTTTTAACCACGTTAAATGCACTCACTATGCGGGTTTTTAATTCGTCCACATTTCGAATATTGTTACCACTGTGTCCATACACTAAGTCTTTTACACGGCCCCAGAGATAGAAATCTAGGGGTGTAAGGTCGGGCGATCGAGGAGGCCAAGCAATAGGTCCTCCACGGCCTATCCAGTGGTTAGGATAGGTAGCGTCGAGGTACGAACGAACTGCTCGGTGATAATGTGCAGGCTCCGTCTTGCTGGAAAAAATGGTGCCTTGTTTCGGCAAGAGACACATCTTCCAACATGTCTTGCACAGACTGAAGCAATCCTAAATATGTTTCACCGTTTAGGCGTTCTAGGAAGATAGGTCCGAGTACCGTCTGCCCTATGATTCCAGCCCATACATTCACTGAGAACCGGTGCTGAAAATGGTCTGGAACCACAGCGTGCGGGTTTTCGTACGACCACCAGTGAGCATTGTGGATGTTGAATAAGCCCACTCTACTAAACGTGGACTCGTCCGTCCATAAAATGTTCCTGCTAGGTTCTTCCACCAACCACCTACAAAATGCCAGCCTCGGTTCAAAGTCTGTAGGTATGAGTTCCTGTACTCTTAAGAAGTGGTATGGATGTTGGCCTTCTTCACGTAGAATGTGCCAGGCAGTAGTGTGACTTATGCCTAAGTCCCGACCTGCATCACGTGTGCTCGCGTGTGAGTTATCACTGAAGTAGTCCAGTACTCGTTCTTCAAGGTCACTAGCGATGCCTCCCGGTATCGGCTTGATGAGGTCGAAACTGTCCGTTGTCGAGTAAGCGCTGGTACACCCCCAGGAGTGTTTGAATCGCAGGCACTCGTCGCTGGTTACCGTACAATTCACGGTACGGGTTACGTGCTGCGGTCAAACTTTCACCGGTCACAACATAGCACACTATCATGTCTAAATACTCGCGATTTGAGTACGTAAACGGCATTTTAGATATTTTACACGGAATTGCGTGAGCGCGAGAGTAACGGCACAACACACCCTTCTAGCGCGACCGATAACGGACGACTGCGGAGAGCGGGCGGGCGGCCGGCGCAGCGGCAACTTTAGGTAGACAGCGCGGCGCCGATCCGCGAGCGCAGCCCTGAGTACAGCCAGTACAGCGCGCATACAAAAATTACCCTACATTATTTTTTTTCTGTAAAAAAACAAAAGTGCTCCGATTCTCAAAATCTTTTTTTACTATATTAGTTTTTTGATTACGAATACGTAAATAATAATTTGAACATTACTTTTTTTACACCTTATATTGTTGTACATTATACTATAGATATATATGTATGTATAACAATAGCAATTTTTATCATCATTACACGATATAAAAAAGTATCTTAGTAGAGAGTCTAACTCGACGTCTACGAGGTAGTTTAAAATGTGTATAAATCAAGTATTCTTATGAAAAAAGCAAACTAGCTGTTGTCTACATCCCGTTGTAACTAATACCCGGATAAAGACGACTAAAACAAAATTGAATTTATTTCACTTTAGGAGTAAGTATTTATCCAAAAATTTTCATGAAAAATATTCTTCAATTTTAAATTCAAATATTTCTTTGTGTCAAATTTACACATGACTAAACGAAGGTAAGAAGTACGAAATGTTTTGTAAAGAATTTAAATAAAAGGAATTTGTTTTTAACACTTCGTTGGGTAAAGTTGTGAAGCGTTTCTGAAGTTAGGAAAATTGTTTCTGAGGGTTTCAGGTTGAGCCTTCAAGGTATATTGTTTATTAATATAACTTTGGCTTTGGAAGATTTTGGCCGTTTTTGATCGGCCTTCTTACTTCGCACAAAGATCAATTTATTATATTTACAATTGTGATTATATTTTTTCGAGGTCAGTCTTAAAATATTTCAGTAAACTGTCCCAAGTTAAAACAAAAAATTTACAAGAATAAAATGTAATCTTATAACAGAAAATTATAATAATATTACTACTCAAGACTACTCTCTCTAAGCCGAGAAGATGGATACCTACTATTTTTAGCCTAACCTCAATAGGTACTGAAACAAGAAAAATTACTCCTCAACTAAAGTCCTTCGTGATGAATTCTATTTATATAGCAAGACCACTGAAAGGCAAATTGTGTCCGTGAAGATTGAAACAGAACTACGGAGATCAAAATCACTAGCGGAGGTGCCAAAACGGAAAATCGTCTAAGAAAGTAGCGTGTCAAAATGCGGGTGAGTAGGGGACAAGGAAAATCACTGTTCGTCACACGCTTTCTTTGGACCCGACCATTTTTGTACTGCCTAAAATCTATGACAGATGCTCAAAGTTCACTCGTAAGTGATCGTTTTGGTCATACCCACCGTAAGAATTTGACCGAGAAGAAGGCGCCTGACTTACCGGCAGTATGGCAACTCCGCTCATCTTTTCTCACTCTGTGAACAGAACACAATATCTGCCAACGCAATCCCTGTAAAGGGATAAACTTTGAAAAGTAAGCAGTCACTTTGTTTGGTCTCTCGCGAACTTTATGTGTTCAATATAGCTGAAGGAAAATGTTTTACTATAAATATTTACGAAATAATATGCGGGGTATTGCCGGATTTGTGGTGGGGATTGTTTATTTTAACGTGTTTATTTACATTGAAATAAGGATCAGTTTCATTTGTTTCGTTTTGGTTTGGTCTGTGGTGACCTAGTAGTTGAAGCACCTTTTTTTGGTGGGAAATCATCGCGCTGAGGGAGCAACGTAAGAGAATCTCAGACTTTTATATAACCATGTTTCTTGTTGAGTCCTCAAGAGTTTATAGGTTCAATTCCCATACATGCCTGTATACTCATGGGCTTTAAAGTCTAAAATCGCCTCGAGCAAACGTAATGATTAATGCTCATATTCCTTCAAAGTATCTTATATCTAAAAAAAAAATGCCTTTATTAACTTAACAACAAAGCCTACAACTTCGTACAAACCCGAAACTTTTTCCCTTTAATTTAACACATCAAAAAGAACGGCAATGGCTTATGACATCAATATCATAACATTTTGTATGTGGATTATCTTATAAAAACATGTTTTTACACTCAGTTCTGATACCCTTTGTCATAATATTAATCTTCCCATATTATGCTATAGGCTTCTAAAATAATGAAAAACTTACTTACGATATTCCTACGATCTTTTTTTATGGGAAATCATCAAACGACTCCTCCCGCTGTGCGTTAGCAGCGTGAGGGAGTGTCAGACTCTTACTGACTAAAACCCATCATATTCCTTCGTAGGCCTTTTATGTACCTACCATGGACGCGGTAACTCTTTCGAACAATCCCGCAGCACCACGACTAGTTTAAGCCCTTTTGTCATAAATAATCTTCCCATGTTGTGAAATACGGTTTCAAAGTAATGAAAAACAGATTTAACGATATTCCTACGTTCTTAGGCTGACAGCACACTGCATAAAATAAATATACATTTTATATTACCTAAGTTCAGCGTTATATACAGTTTTAATTAAGCTAACCCTCCGCTAAAGGCCTTTTAGGGACATAATTACCGAATTATTTATGAAATGCCCTTGCTAAGTCCGTGCAAAGGATATTTTACTCGTACTTTCTTTAGTTAATTAAAATTTGTGGTCGCCTTAGTTAAGGACACGGTATTGAAAGACTAAACCAAGGTACTTAAAACCTTTTTTATCGTCGTAGAAATAGAGATAAAAAATATTGAAGAAACTTCCAAGTATATTATTTTAAAGAATTCTTCACTGTAATAACAAATACTGTACTATGATATTTCAGTCTTAATAAAAATCCTTTTCAATCTTTTGATTATTTTTAAAGAATAAGCTATTCTTTAAAAAGTCTTTATAAGAATTCAATCAAAAGTAAATTAAAACCTTAAAATTAATTTCAAATCCTCATCTTAAGTAATCATACCAACGACGGTAGATAATAACTGTTGGTATGATTATTTAAGTCGTATTATTATGCGACAAATTACACCCCAAAACAAAATAAATAACCACCAAGCAGTAACAAATAGCGTACAACAAATACACCCAGTGGGCTACAATTGACTCCTTGATTGTAATAATACGCAACAATGCAGTGGCTCTCAAATAGCATTGCACAGTGGTCGCAACATTCAAACATGCACTACATAATTTGCAACAAAGAGAGAGCTGTTGGTTCCAGTAAATCAAGTGAGCCAACATTCGTCCGTCCGTCTGTGGCTTTGTTTGTGGTGTATAAATAGTGTACTTGTTGTATATTTTGTTGTAGGAGACTGTGGCAAAGTAGAGAAGAAAATTTGGACAATAAACCCGGGTATCAAAACATAAACCAGCTTAGAATGCAACAGAAAATACTTCAGGTGAGAGTGTATAATTTTGTCAATAGGATTAGCTGCATACAATATTGTATTTGTATATTGTATCTCTAGTGGCAAACTTAGGCAATTATCCTTACTACTTCTGGCTAGACCAACTATTTGAAACAATATACCTACTCCTAATCAATCATCGATGCAAAATATTATCTAAAGTATCTAATAATTCTCTGCAAAACAAAAGACTAACTACTTAATTCCAATTAATCCAGCCAGCCAGTATCAACGGATAAGTATTACAAGATCAAATTCATTATATTCCTCGAACTCGCAAACAGCTATCCATCATAATTTTGGTAAACAGAATCATCACTTATATTGGAGACAGCTCACTGCCAGGTCCCCATCAACAAGGATCGTGAAAATAAGGGAATATACAACTTTATGACATCATTTTGGATATTTTTCAATTGTTTGGTAGGATTATTACCATATGTTTCATAGACTTGGTGTAACTTTTTAGGGTACCGTTATTAAAGGTTCTAATAGTTGAAGAGAATGGCGAACATAAAAGGATTGAAGGCAAGCCTCCAGTAGGTACTTTATACAGCTAGTGGGGTATCTTATGAATAAATATTCTCTGCGTTTTCATCTACAACCATCTCAACCCGAAGGAAGTGCTCTTCGTCGTTTTTTGTATAAAATATGAATGCAGGTTTTCTCGGAAATGACATAGGTTTCCAGCCTCCCATTAGAAAATAATCTTTAAATTAAGTCGTTTTTTACCATTGTGTATATTTAGCGCAGTCTTTATAAATCAATCCAAGCTTCCGTGCCAATCCTTGCACATATTATCGCAATGTTACGTAGCAAATATTATATACCAGAAGGAACCCTTTGTAAAATACTGTCTCGAACTTAACGGATGTTATTCTCTCAAGTTTTTTTCAGGAACATGTTTTACGAGCGAATAAGAATTAGCCTTTCGAGCATGTGTTGTTATTTTGATTTACACATTTCTGGTTTATTTAATAGGAGTGTGTGTGCATGTGAATATTCCTATTGTTCATGTGTGCGTGTCCGGAATTGTAATTTTTAGTTGTGTATTTATTAATGCATTGGCACGTTTGAAAATCGCTTTCGTGGCAACAAAATATACGTGTCGAAATTGTATTTTTGATAACAAAATAACTGATTTGATTTAGTATATTCGATTTGACTTTTCATGAGATTAACGAATGCAATGCATGTGTTCATTTTTATATGCAGCTTAGCCTGCCTTGTCCCACTGCTGTGCAAAGGCCTCCCCATTTTCACCACACCTCTCGATCTTTCCAGTGTTACCACCAATCAGGATTGTATGCATCCCGCAATCTCTTCCGGGGCCTACCTCGTTTGCGGAGGCTGACTTATAGTGCCTACTGGGTGACAATGTTGGCCTATCTTGCTTGCCTTTATCATTAACAAATTATAACGTTACCTACTCACGCAATTTTCTGCTAAAGTGAGTCTACTAACAACCAAGACAAATATGTATTACATATTTACAAAAATGTAGTAGATACAATGACGAAGAAAAACTATCTACAAGAAGAAATGAATGAACAGGATTTGTACGGACCGTGATAAGGAATTACAACGGCTAATTGTTTTCGGAAGGGATTCACGCGATGATTTTCACAAAATATTGTGCTTACTCATGAAGAGTAATCAGGAGGAAATCTTATGTACTGGTAGTTTTTGTGAGACGCCAGCTTTTGACTGTGACCTTACTGAGGGTTCAATATTTTCATAAAGGTTCCAAAATCAGTCTATTCCAGGCTGGCTCAAAAAATAGTAAGCAGATAGGTAATGGCTTGTATTGAGTAATTTTTAATAAAAAAACAACTGAAGACAGAAAACGATATCCCACCAAAAACATTAAATGTAAAAAAAAGCCAATCCTCTACGCAATTCCTCCACCGTAAAAAAGTTTTGAGATCGCATAGAAGCCAAGTCCTGTTCAACTTTATTTGTAATAATAAATCAATATTTTGTGACTATATCAATAGTTTCGTTCACTTTACAATAATATTGACTTGGCCATGAGCACAATAAACTACAAATATAATACAGCATATCTTGGAGAGGTGAAAGTCAAACATGAAGTTTAATATCGCAGAATTCAATACTTTTAATTTATTCAATTGTTACTAAATGACCAACAGTCAGTATCATCCAACATCAATGAACTGCATGTGCTATGGCGCATGTTTAGTCTATGGTGATCTCAAATTCCAATCAGTCCATAATCAGTCCAATCGTAAAATTATGTCCATATAGAATTTATCAATTCAATGGTATTTACACATTATTTCAAGGAGCGACTTTTAACTTGTGCTCATGGCCAAGACAATATTATTGTAATGTGAACAAAATTATTGATATAGTCACAAAATATTGATTTATTATTACAAATAAAGTTGAACAGGACTTGGCTTCTATGCGATCTCAAAACTTTTTACGGTGGAGGAATTGCGTAGAGGATTGGCTTTTTTTTACATTTAATGTTTTTGGTGGGATCTAATTTATTTTTTGTAGGTCTCTTTCTTCTCTAAGTACATAACAAACTAAATATGTAGACCTAAAGTAGCACGTAAACAACATTTTTTTTAAATAAAGTAAACAATTTCGAAATTGTCGAATTTTTTAATCGAATATCTTTTAGAATAAAAGAGATTTATTTCAGAGGTAGATGGCGCTATCACATGAAATTATTTTTTATTTTTTTAAGTCCTACTTATACTAAGCTATGTAACGAAACCATAGCGCGATTTAGACCAGGACAACGTCATCTATCGAGCGAGCATGCAGTATTTATCGCACTGCATTAATATGAAAGATTTTATCATTATTCATTTCATTTTAACCTAGCTTTTTTATTCATACGTATGTATATTTAATCTATACTAATATTATAAATGGGGAAACCTTGGTTTGTTTGTTTGGTTGTAATGAATAGGCTCAAAAACTACTGGACCGTTTTTAAAAATTCTTTCACCATTCGAAAGCTACATTATCCACGAGTAACATAGGCTATATTTTATCCCGGTACGGGCAGTAGTTACCACGGATGCGGGTGAAACCGCGTGAAAACGGCTAGTACATAATAACAATACACCACACTACGTAACAATAAAACAAATACTTAGTAACATTTTGTACATAAATAAATAACAAAGTTATCAATGCAGTCAAAATTCATACACAATGTTCTTGAAAAACCGCAAATATAAATTTGTTACCTATTTTTTTATTAAGTTTTAAGGTTTTTATAATTTTCCCTTTATATGTAGCTAATAACCTATCTTGGTGCCAAATTTGAAGGTTCTAAGTTTGCTAGAAGTACCTTAGACTTTTGATGATCGGTCAGTGAGTGAGTCAGTGACAAAATGGTGTAACTTTGATCGCTCATAACTCGTAAACTATTTATTCAAATGTCTTGTAATTTTGAGACTGAGCTTGTTCTAATACTTACTCTTGGTCGTCGAAAACTTAAACTCCTAGCTTTGTTCATATGGAAGATACAGAGGGCTGAAATAGCCGCGAAACGCTTCGAGAAAAGATGGTACGGCCGTGCCCGCTTTGCTCGAGTCTTGGCTGGGGCACTGCCGTGCCCTCAGATTTAAAGACGAAAATACTCGCAGTAGTTTGAGTAAATTTTCAGTTTTATGCAGATTATTTTTCCGACCCAAATATCGACCAATAGAATTGCACCATTCGACGTCACGTGGTACAACCTACATGGTATTATACTGATAATTTTTTGAATATTTTCTCTGGTCGTTGCTATGTCAAACTGACAGGTTGTGGCCGACATTTGGGACGGAAAAATAATCCCCCGAATACCACACGAGCTTCAAAATTCTCTGGCATTTCCCTCAAGGTTCCCTGCAAACAAATAAAGTCGTCAAGTTTTCCAGGAAAAATCACTCGCGCTTCGCGCTCGTTATTTTTTAACCTGAAAAACTTGACTCCTTCATTTGTTTGCAACGAACCTATCGGAAAATACCCGATAATTTTGAAGCTCTTGTGGTATTATAAGTGACAATATAACACTAGTTGCTGCAATATTTTTTGAAAGCTGTTCTCAAACAAAATGCATATTCTCAAAAAATCGAAACGCTTCTAAAGCAAGCTTCGAAAAGTCATAAATATTCAAACCGCTCTGATTGATTGAAAGTTGCATAACATGGAGATAGAATCTCACTGTTCACGTCAAAAACCTGGTAACGAAAATAAGATGTACCTATAACAAACATTTTTACTTCAAGGCTGCTTTTATGGTGTATAAAACAAAACATTTTTTTTTCAAATGTGCTAGCCGTTTTCCCTCGGTTTCACCTGCATGCTATCGGATCTACTACCCGTACTGGGATAAAGTATACTTTATTAATACTCGAGAAGAGAGTAGCTTTCCAACAGTGAAAGAATTTTCCAAATCGGTTCAGTACTTTCGAAGCCTTTCGGGCACAAACACATTGAAAAATATTCCTCTTTATTTTATTAATTATAGTATCGATATTTTACCTAGATAAAATGCAACCCTGTTTTTGGGTGTATTTATTATACATTTATGAAACGTCACACTCTTTTCGTGAAAGACGTGAGAAGGAGTACAAGTGATAGAATACAGTGTACGTCGCTTGGTCACGTCTCCCTAAATAAGTTAGATATCGTATCCTCGCGTTTGGTTATGAATTCAACGGGATTGTCGCGAGCGTTACTCTGAATTTTTCATATAGCGTTTTATTATTAATTTTATACCGTTTTTTTTTTTGTTGCTATGTTTTTTAGCAGTTTTGTTTTAGTGATATTAAATATGGTTTCTTTTCAAAACACCTCTCGATCAGCCCACATTTCATTATAAAAAAGTGTATAAAACACATTTATTTATTCTCCAGTCATAACTTCTTTAACATGTCATCAACTTGAATAATAACTCCTTACTTGCATTTTATAACTACGCATACCCAGCAAAATGCAAACTAAGAACCTTCTACGTCGTTATAAAAGCTAATTTCAAGGATGCAATAAAAAGAGAACAATGAAACGACATCATTATTCTGTAGAGCGTTGGCATAAATACGTCATCTAGACAGAAAGATAGCTCAATTGAAACCTGACGAGATTTCAGCCTGAATAAATGGCAATTGTGAAGACAATTTGTCTTAGGAGTCTTCGCATTAAAAGTTTGTTCGAAGATCTTGGGGTGGCCTTAAAACTACATTTCTGAAAATATTTTAGGCATCTATTGGTTAGACTGTTTAAATCATAAACTCTTTTTTTTTAGAAATCATCAAATGACCCGTCCTGCTATGGGTGCAGCGTGAGGGTGTGTCAGTCTCTTACTGACTAAAACCCGCCATGTTCTTTCTTAAGCCCTTTATGTACCAACGCCGCAGTAACTCTTTCAAACAATCCCGCAGCCCTAGAGATGTGCGACTATTCAAACTTGACGCATTTTTGTCTGCATGATTGCACAGACAACATAAATGCCAGATAACATGAAATACCTACTACTAAATAAATTCTCCTTAATTTTAAAATAATTAATAAAGGTTTTGTAACAACATCTTTAGTATTCTCAACAAAAATATCGTCTTGTATTTACAGGGTAGAACGAGAAACTTTTTCCATTTTGAAATTCTTCTGCCGATCAAAAATGATAAAACTTTTCTTGAGTAATTAAAAGACAAACAACAAAAATCAGGAACTTTGTTAATTTATTAAATGGGTCTTAGATGATGAGCCGGGTTTTTTTTTGTAGAATAAGCAATGAGATGGTGTATCTCGTTGCTTATTCTAAGAATGGAAAGCCCGGGAAAAAGGCAAATACCTTTCGAAATATGACCACTTTTTACAACTTTTAACCAGTTTCCAAAAATATACTAGTAGCTCTATGCCTGTTGTTGTTTTTATCCTTTTCTAATATAGTGGATAAACAGCATAAAAAACAATGAATTTGGAGGGCCTAGCTTCCTTATTATAACAGAGATCGAGACCTGTATTTCTAATATATTCGGCCTAAAAATTCCGCGACCATCCCTCGGAGGTTCGACATAATTCATTTTCTTCAGTTGACATTTGCAATTTTGTGTGATGATAAACAGCTCATACAATCCATTTTTATGTACAACTTTAAGGTCCCTAACCAAAATTGGATTTTTCATGGTCACAGCTATAAATTTTACGTGAGCTCCACAATTTTTTGATAACAAATTGACTTTTTTTGTACTAAAAAAGGTTATAATATTAAGGTGGCAATTTTTTTCGGCGAAGGTAACTTGTGAAATTATTTTACTTTTAAAAAGGCTGGCTGTGGGCCAGTGTTACAGATGTTGTTTAAGATAAGAATACTCGTCTTGGCCTACTTTCCTGTAAGGAGTGACAGCAACCTGGTTACCGAAATAATGGGTATTTTTCAGTAGCAAAAAATAGGAGCACATTTATTTTGTAAACAACTTACAAAACTCAGGAGTTGTTAGAAGCAATTTTGCACTATTTTTACAAGATCTAATAAACATTACTATTTTATCTAGTAAGAAAATCAAGAGATAGGTTACTGAAATCTATACTATTGAAACACGCTTTGAAATACGTGTTACCAAATATCTACAGAAAATGTTACGCATAAGAAAAACCTCATACAAGCAATATTTTATCATAACTCGCCAATATTATGAAGGTTATCAGACCCGTACGTTCATAAAATCAAACGCAATATGCTTCAAGCTAAAACAATATTGGTACCCTGAAATAGTTTACTTTTCTCGAAATAAGTCTTTCATGGAGAACAAAATGACTAGTGGAGATGCCATGATGGAAAATCTCCTAAGAAAATAGTGCACTGATATGCGGCGGCTAGGAACGCTACTGTGACCGGTCTTATGTACCTTCTTCGAAACCAGCCCATTTTTTGTCATTCCATAAATCGCTGACAGATGTTTCAAAGAACCCGAACGACTCGTTAGTTCACTCATATTTGATCATTTTGGTCATGTCAACCGTACGTATTTGACTGAGAAGAAGACGCCTGACCTACCTGCGTAATGGCATCTCTGCTTTTCTTTTCTTACTCCGTTATTTTTCTCAATAAACAGCCAACCGGCGTTCAATTTGCTAGATAACGTCTTGTCATCTCCGAAGTACTCGTAGAAATCAGATTCCATTTCCACTATTTCCATTCTATCAAAAAATTTGCGGATAAAAATGTCTATTTGAGAAAATCTCACGTGGAAAATACTTTAATTGGAATAAACGATACCGGTCCCCTGATAGCAGAAATGAAACCGTTTTCTGTACTGAAATATAAATCTCTGCCTATTCGACATTTTTTTGGGCGAGCAATGACATGTAGGTTGTCGGTGATACGCGTTCAGCCATTTAAAATTGTAAGGCTTTAAATACAAGGTGCAAAATTGGTTGTGCGTTTATACTTTTGACAACGCTACGAGTATTCTATATATTTTTTTTGGAATAACGCCTAAAAATGTAGCTATTTTAACATAAAAATAACGATTATAAGTATTTATTATTCCTCTGAATAACCCTGTGAGCTCGAAACTGAAACTCTAAAGGAACTGAATTTCTAAAGGAACAAATATCTTAGCCATAGTTCACCAAAGATATTAAAATCTTAGAATAATTTGGGCAGCCTCCTAAAAAGCCATTAAAACAAGGTGGTGCCATATCTTACAACGATAAAAAAGTACTATCGTTTTATTTCTCGTTTAGGCCGAAGATTTACGTTTAATTATAATTAGAAAATGGAGATTACATCCATCTTTAAGCTTTTGTTAGTCGACAGGACAAAAATATGTAGGTATTAGGTCCAATGTAAATAGTTTATAGAAAAATAACATGATACTTATTTAACATATAAAAAAAACTCTGAATAAATTCTGTTTTTAATTCCTGTCTATGTAACATTTGGATCACCAACGGATTTTCACACTGTATTTCCTGATAAACTTTTGGATTTTGGTATCATAAATCAAAGTGAAACCAAGTATGCTTTTTAAGCTATTTTATTTAATCTGCCACATACAATTTCGTTGAAACAATTTATAAATGTTATTTTTATACGCAGTCAAATCGGACGGATTTCATCATAGTTATTAAAACAAATCCAAAATTTGCAATAACTAACAGCTTACCTGAATTTTGATACATCAAATAAAAGAGAGGTTATTTATATTCATAAATATTTAAATTGCAAACAGCTGACTACACAAAATCATTCTATCAGCGAACGCCTGAATTAACATGATCGGATAACAAACAATCTCCCAATTACGAAATAATAAAGCAATATTACCTGGGAAACAAAAATTAATTAGCCATGTACGGAAAACCGCATTAAAAATTCCGTGTGTAATTTAGAAGGTAGCTCGTCATCGTCTCTTGGGTGCTCTGTAGAAAATTACGGTAAAAACGCTCCACATCGCATTTGTGGGAAAGATAAGTGGCGCAGAGAAAAATTATTACTATGTTAGTAAAAATATAGGTGGCTCGTGGCTCAGCTGTATCCAGTTAGAGTAGTGGTCAACCCCAACGTGGTTGGAAAAAGGCAAGGTGGACGATGATGAGTAAAATATAAAGGTTTTATGGGAAATGTTCAAATGACCCCTCCCGATGTGGGTTAGCAGTGTGAGGAATTGTCAGACTCTTTCTGACTAAAACACATCATGTTCCTTCTTAACCCTCTTATGTCCCAGGGCCGCGGTAATTCATTGGAACAATCACGCAGCCCCGGCAGGACGAAAAATCTATCTTTACTCAAAGCAATTCTCACTGTCAAAGCAATTTCACATCTTCAGGATTAAACCACGCATGAAACCACCCTCGATTGCTTTACTCCATTTAAAAAATTATACTGACAAAACAAAACACGTTAGTGCACAGGACAAAATTCAGTACGGCTGTTGTTAAACTGATGGATCATTTAAATCTATCCGCAACGTAATACCGGGTCATGCAATACTGATTTGTACTGATTGGGTTAGCGCAACCGACATTGATTACCTACATTTTTAACGTGATTACACAGAATGGGATCGGGTAGTGTACTATATGGAAATTAAATCCGTAGAAATCTCTATGTATTCCAATTCAGTCAAAATTCTGTTTAAAAAATTACACGATCTACGCATGGAAAATTAACTTGTTTCTTTTTAAAATTTTAATAATTTAAGAATATGTTCTTTATTTGAATTTAATTAGTTTCTAAAATGTTGTCATTTTATATATTATTCCACGTTAATTTTATTTTCCACGACCCATTTATAATATGTCGGGACATAATATGTCGGGACACCTTTTTCACACACGGTCGGTTAGCCCTATGGTAAGTTATTCATTAACTTGTGTTATGGGTGCTAACACAACTGATAGACTACATATAGCTACATATATACATATTTATAAATACATATTGTAACACCCAGACCACGGCCAACAAGCATGCTCATCACACAAATGTCGACCGAACCGGGAATCGAACCCGGGACCTCAGATTCGGCAGTCCGGCATGGTGACCATTGCGCCATCGAGGTCGTCAAAACCAAAATCATCAAAATAGCAGACCAATCGCACACCAATCAAATGTCAATCGAATACGATTGGTCTTTTATTAGTAGCAGAATGCCCGATATGGTTAAAACTGCTATTACGATCATATTGCGATTCGATTTCTATTCGATTTTGACATTATTAACTTAGGAGAATCGGGGCCCTGTATTGTACCATTCGCTAGATCGTTACATTACACAGAAATGCTCCAAAAAATGTTGTAGTGTCTACTCACCTTTACACAACACACACACACATACAACTTCAGATCTCATTGTATCTGTACAAAAGCATTATTAGCGTTAACTTTAGTTAAACAGCTGTAACTTCAGTTAAACAGAGTTAACTTCATGCACCTGGTCTGTTATCGGTTCCCAAATGAATATAGTTTGGTTCGTTGTGGGGCAAACTTTTCGAATTTGTTTCGCGTTGTTAGTTTCGAAATAAAGGGGTATAATGTGACAACACCTTTTGTGTACCTGAAATGTAATATTTGGTGTACTTGCGAGAATAATAAAAAATGTTGTATGAAATGTAGGTTAATTTTACAAAAGTAAGTGATTGTAAAGTTTCTACTGGTTTTTTGAAAACTTCTCTGGGCCAAATGCAAAGTATACCTAACTAATTTTGCCCAAAAATGATTATGATATGCGTGCGATGACAATGAGATGACGAAGGGTACGATTAGTTTGATAAAACGACAAGCTCAAATAGTGAACATTGGCTATCCCACAGAAACTTGTGCAAACTGAAATTTGTCACCATTTTCTTGGCCGACTATAAATATACTGAGAAATATGACTCGGAGCCGGGAGCCGAAAATCGAGCCCAATTGGGCATAACAGAGAAGAGGCTTATTTTCAACAGTCGACTTACAAGGGTTGACAACATATTAGCACTGATACAACATCATCATCCTCCGAGCCTTTTTCCCAAACTATGTTGGGGTCGGCTTCCAGTCTAACCGGATGTAGCTGAGTACCAGTGCTTTACAAGGAGCGACTGCCCTGCCTGACCTCCTCAACCCAGTTACCCAGGCAACCCAATACCCCTTGGTTAGACTGGTGTCAGACTTACTGGCTTCTGACTACCCGTAACGACTGCCAAGGATGTTCAATGACAGCCGGGACCTACAGTTTAACGTGCCATCCGAAACACAGTCGTTGGTGTCTAAGATATACTTAGAAAGTACATACAAACTTAGAAAAGTTGCATTGGTACTTGCCTGACCTGGAATCGAACCCGCGCCCTCATACTCGAGAGGTTGGTTCTTTGCCCACTAGGCCACCACTGATACAACACATTACTTATATTAATAACCCAATCATTCACACAAAACATAACATATAATATCTTAGAACTTAATACCTTTAGAACAGCTTCATACCTAAGATTACAACCATATGAATACTGCCAATCTTCTTCACATAATCCCTCAGTAGTCGCCCCCCGACCAATGAGGTGTTCCTTTGTTCAGATCTATACATAGGCCCCACGTTTACACATTATGATATTATTAGACAATAGAACCTAACTATTAGTGAAGACAATGACTGTACCCAGTGTCTATGTATAATGTTACGTAACTATACCTATGTAGGTACATACTAGGTTTTCTTTGCGCTTTCAACCGTGTACCAAGGGAAATACTTTATGCACCTGGGTAAAACATAGCCTTTGTTATATTTCAGGCTATAGACTACCGGTGTGCCAAATTTTAGTCAAATCGGTTCAGAAGTTTTGGCGTAAAAGCCAGTCAAATTGACAAGCAGAAATAATGAATATCGCATTTACCATATTACGTAGGTATATAATATAGACAAGAGCATTCTAGTGTAATTACATTAGTAATAGATGTTTATAATAGAATAATCTGTTAAGATTGAAAATACAATTTTCATGTAATTTAATTTCTTCACGAATTGGATCTGTCTTTGTTCCAGACAAAATCGTTTTAACATTACTTCAAATACGAGAGCGGAGATCCCATTTGTTTTTATGCTCATTACCTTCTAATTTCCCTCCAAAGAGGTCACTGGTTATTCTAATGGTTATTTAAAAAATAAACATTTATATACAAAAACCTTAGACATTGAAAAGTCAAATTAAAAACGTATTTAGATTCCCGACGTTCCCCGTTTCAATAAATAACGCTGTCGTCGGCATCTCTCGGTGTAAAACACTCAAACCGCGTTAAATTCTCATTAGATTGATCAATTCACTTAAATTGTTTCCAATGCCTTGTAAGTGAAATCCCAACATTTTAATCAAACAGGGTCACAGGTTTAATTACATTCTCGATTTTCCCTTCGATTCCCTTAAATTTCCTTAAACGGTTTGCGGTTTGAAGGGACTTTAGAACCATTATCACAGATTAATTAGTCTAAATATTAAATTTATTTTGTGATTAAGAATAAGCTTAACATATTTGAGGTCATTACGTTTCAAATCGAGAAGTAATTACGTTTGAAATGAGGGTTTTCGATACTTTTTCTGCCGCCAGGCGGCGCTTCGTATGCGTCAGGTCCAAACAGCTGTCAAATAGTATGGAATTGTAGGGTCCGAACTTATTGTTTATTGAAATTCTGTTATATTGGAAGTGTTATTGATTTTATTATGGACTACGGTCAGAATAAGGTTTCCGAACTAAAAATTGAGCTAAGAGAGAGGGTACAAAAGTCACTGGTACTAAGGAAAAGCTTGTTGAAAAATTTGTTAACACAATATGATTTAGTTTTTTTTATTTACTCAACCTCAATAGTAAAACAATAATGCAGTGCTTTAATTATAAAATAAAAAAAACACTAAAATCGTTCACTATTCATAGTAAAGATAAGCACTTTGACAGTTACCTGGACCTGACGACTCGGTGCTGCCACCTCGTGGACGCCATTTTAGAAAACCCTCATTAAAGTGAATTCTAGAACAAAGCTCGGGAATTGTCGTTTTCACGTGCCGAAGTTTAACGAACGTGATGATTCGTAATTCAAATGTAAATGTGAGTAAATGAGATGTTTTGATGCGTTTATCCTGGCTGAATGGAAATTTTGATATTTAAAGCCTTTAGTAATTAAAGTGCTTTCCATCATCTATGATATTAGATAATCGCCATTTATATGCAACAAATAATTCACAATTCTGGACTGTCATAATTACATATTAATTTTACTGTGTGTATCAGTTTGAATCATAAAATAGCTCTCGAATAACAAGTTAAATCGATTTATATTATTCATATATCGATATAAAATATAAAGCAACGTAGATACTCAACAAAAAAATGACACCCATCAAAAGACAAACTAGGAGATGAACAAAACTTAACTTCGCTAAATCGAGTGGCCATTTCTAGTGAAATCAGTTGACTCAAACGCTAGCATTTTGATCTCTTACTCCGATTGCTTTTAATTGAAAAACTTCGAGGGCCATCCACGTTGAGAGCGAAGTTTAGAAAGGCAACTACGGTACGACTGAGGAAAGGCGAATTTGAATGGAACCGACCTTTTCTTATTGATGGAGATGGGGGAAGGTGTGTGTGTGTATGTGTGTGTGTGTAAGCGGAATTAGAGTATCTAAAAGATAGTAAACTAACCAAGCTTGAGGTTGCATACTTAGCATCGCACATTATTGTGTGTCAAAAAAAAATTGTTAGGAGCTTGCAAGAGTAAGACGATAAAGAGATCTTGCCTGGATGTTATACATCTTGGACGGCGTTTTGCAAGACATTGTCGAGTTTATTTATATATTTTTAGCCTCGTTGAATCATGTAAAGCTTCACACATCCAAACTTTGAACCACTCTGTGCTGATTATAACTCCTAAGCACTTGATTTCGACTAATTAAACACTAAAAAAAAGAACCGTTTTTTAATGTTATTTTTGTTACTTTTCTTTAAAATTTTTGGTAGGTAGTTTAATTCTAGCTATATAGAATTAAACTATACATCATCAAAAGTACAACGAAAACGGTGGGAAATAGACATATGTACCTTTTCTTAAAACAAGTTGAGAAAAAGTGCATGTCCATTAAAGCACACACGTTGCTCCACAAAACAGCACAGCGTTGAAATTCTAAGCCACTCTTGCACAGGATTGGATGTGTATTCTCAAAGTAACAAATAGGAAAGTATTTATTTTTACTCTGTACCGTAGTTTGTCATTAAATAAGGTTGGTTCCGGAGAAACTATCTCTAGTTCTTCACTCGTTCGCTTAACGACTGCTGTATTTTTGCTTTTCAAATACAATACATGTATAAAGGATATATGGATACTTCGCTTTTTGAGCAGTCTATATACCCACTGTTTTCTCGTTGAATTTATGTCTTGGTTTAGTTTATAACGGTTCTTCAAACCATACATATAGAATTGTATTGCTGGCGATTTTGTTCCACCGTCTCTTCTTCCCAGCAAAAACACGTAAAAAGTGTTGATTTTCAGCCTACTTTGGATAAATGACTTTTTATCTTTAAGATATAAGCGAAATAAAATCTTTTTGAAATTGGCATTAATAGCGTGTTAACAATTGCCACACAAAAGAGATATTTACCTTAACAACAAAATAACATTACTTAAGTAGATGTTATTATTACTGCCAAAACCATAATAAACAAACTTGGTCCATTAATACCCGAAACTAGAACCTCTACGTAGCCTAAAGTGAAACTTAGTTCTAGGCTTCACTTAACAATTACCGGTAACCAGTTTTACTTTGGCGTACCAACTTGGTGAACTTTAAATTACCAGTACATAGCCTGATATTTGGGCGGTTAAGGTAATTTTAGTACTTGTGAACGTGTTGTGTGGCTTGGACAATCTAACGTACTGGACACGCCAGAGATAGGTCAATGCCATGACAATGTAATATTAATAATGTTGTAATTTGTGGAAAATGTAGTGGGTAGTATATTTTTTAAGTTTAGTTTTAAGAACATTTTGTGTACCAATAATATACTACAGTAAAAAACCTAATAAAAAAATAAAAATAAAATAGTACAAGAGCGTCGCTTATAATCTTAAGTATTGTTAGGTTTATGCTTGTGTCAATTTTATTACATGTGTGTGTAATTGAAAATTAATGAATGAGCTATTAATTAGCCTTTCCTCACAACACGCGTCTGCGGTCAATTTTCACTGACAACATAATGTAGAAAATGTACCGTAAATGTACGTCTGTTTTTGTTAAAACAACTGTTTACTTTGAAAATTGAACGTGAAAATTCAGTGTTTTAAAAATTGACGTTTATTTTGTCGATGAACGTGGGCCTATAGGAACGTACTGTCAGAGGTTTAAGCACATTGGTTTGTGGTCATGTCGAATCCAGTTGGTTAGGTATTCTAACGTAAGTGTTTAGCTATTAGTCTGTTGATTCGCTTTAAATTGGATAAGTTTGGACATTAAGCGGTTTGACTGAAATGCGGTCCCTGAGTATATTTTAAATTCTGTTGGACGTACAGTTGCTTAGCTTAGGGGAATTAACAAGTTTTAGAATAGTACCCAGTATATTAAGGTACCTTTGTTGTATGTATCAGATCATAATAAATCTAGGTGTTCTTCGCCGTATCACTAATGGCCTTTGAGAAATATTTCTCGCAATTGAGTATAAAATAGCTTGTCTTTTCTCAGGCTCTAGACTATCTGTGCACCTCATTTAAATCGGTTAAGTAGTTTTGGGGTGAAAGCGCGACAGAGTATTTTTCGCATTTATTTATTTTATAAGGTATCATAAATTGTTAAATCAACATATTGTCAATACTTAAAAAAAACGCGCTTAAAGTTTAACATTGAGACATTGCGCTTAAATTTATTGTAACGATCATGAAAAATTACAAAATTGTCCGCGCTCCCGCACAAAGAGTTGTATTCACTGCAGATTCGTGCCCGAGGTGAGCGTTTAAGATAGGGCAGTCACTCCTTGTAAAGCACTGGTACCTACTCAGCTACATCCGGTCAGACTGGAAGCCGACCCCAACATAGTTGGGAAAAAGGCTCGGAGGATAGTGATGATGATGTAAAATTTATTTCTCGATGTATCTTTAGATCATCTGCATATATGGAAAAGTTTGAGTGTTTAATTTGATTTGTGATATCATAAAAACAGTGAATAATATGGGTCCAAGATGAGAGCCCTGCGGCACGCCAGACCTGGCAAAGTATATTTCTGAGTCATACCCCTTTACTGATACTGTTTGTAGTCTTTGGAATAGGTAGGACTGAAACCAATTTAAAAGACTTCCATATATGCCATGGGATTCAAGTTTAGATTTATTCACATTAGTTAAGATTTTATTAAAATGGCTCGTCCAAAGTTACTTATTACTACATAACATTTTGTACAATTTAAAAAGGAGAAATAACGATTTCTCCGTCTTATTCCTGTGGCGTTTTTCTTTCACTTAATTACTTGAGCTGAAAATGTACTCAAAAAGTGCATTACCACCTGAACAATCACACTAGCCAAGCAATGTGACATACCAGTACTTTATTACTCCTTAAATCCACTATTCCATTCAAACTAAGTACCTACATAGATTTCACCTTCTCGTACATACATGTAGGTAGGTATATAATGTAGGTAGATACTTCATTCGTATTCCAAGTTTTACTGACAAACTCCCGTCAGTTCTGCAAAACTTAAATAATTTCCGAATCTCCAAGGTTTGAAGCTCTTTTACACGGCATACGTAATAAGTTTCTACTAGGGACAGATGCTTAATACTAAATTCCTTTTGCAGACACCTAGTTCATAATATCGTTTTCCTTTGCATGGTACGGAAAATTTATGAGCTAATTAAACAAGGTACAGTATTTTATTATTAATTTTTGTCCAGGTTTCGAGTGAAGTTACAAACTTTTGAAAAGTAAGGTTGACGGCCTTGCTGTTAAATAATTATGATTCGCGTTCCTCATCGTTCTAAGTCATTTGAACACCTTTGGCGGTTGTTGTCACCTTTGACAACCAGTCTTACGAAGGGGTACTGGGTTGCCCGATTAACTGAGTTGAGGAGGTTAGATAGACAATCGCTCAGCTGCGTCCAATTAGACTAGAAGCCGACCCCAACATAGTTGGGTGAAGGCTCATTGTCCTGAGGCCTTCATTAATAATTATATTAATATGTAATCTAGTGAATAAACTTATATCCAAAAAATATATACAAATATATACCCCCAAGTGATCAAACACAATTTGACCCAAAACGTAAATTTACCGAATTTACAATTTATGTCAACGAATGGGTTGTTATTGAACGTAAATGGACCGTAAGAGGATAGCTGACCATTATTATTCTAGTCAAATAAAGGTAAAAGATATATAAACATTAATACCACAGAATACGGCTTTTCAATTTTTCACGTTTTGTATGGATGGAGCAATTAGTTCTGGTCCAATTTTCACAATTATAAATATGAAGATATAATAATAGAAATATGAAGTTACTTCGATGAATGGAGTTCATATCACAAATAACTAGCTAAATCAATAAGTAAGGCGTATAAGATTTTATCCATTTAATTTGAGTATTAAAGTGCTTAGAAGTATCCTACGATGATCCGCCTAGCCATTTCCCGACTATATTGGAATTGGCCTCCAGAAACAGTAACTGGACCTCCTTAACCAAGTAAACCGGCCGTCCAGGCAACCAGATACTCCATATACTCCTTGGTAAAACTACTAGTTAGGCTTTCTGACCACTGACTAGGGGTAATGACTGCCAAAGATACACAAATGACAGATGTGAACTAATTTTCCCGTGCGTTCCAACACACGGAGGAACGTTAGGACATAGGTCACTCATTCACGAACTGACTGCACCAAACATTGCCTTGCTCACTCGAATCAACTCGTGTACCTATTACTTAACCATGTGCTCCTCAACTTACAAATACCTGTAATAAATAAATGTAACTAAAATATCAAGACGACCAACACCCTTAGTCTGCCCATGACCATGGATATTGCAAAGGATCCGAAACGTCGTCATTAAATATTATTAATATAACCGCGATAAAATCCGTATACAATTTAAATACCTATGTATAAGGTTTAATTATGTATACTAAGAAAGTCAAAATAACGTCATTGTGTAGTCACAGACAGACGCTAACATTTCGCATTAAGTTTCGGTCCATTGCTCAGCGTAATGTTGCTTGAAGTGGATGCTAATTCGCCCAATTGCTTTTTTTGTTATTTTCCATTGATTATGGTACAATTCTTCTTAACGTATGTACACAGAAAGTCATGAATAGGGAATGAGATTTTCTTCAACGTTTTGTATGCATCAGTTACTAGGTTGCACCCGTGTCCCTCCTCAGCGCACCTGGATGAAAAGCTTTCCTTGATGAATGGGTTTTCAAATCGGTCTAGTAGTTAAATGAATGAAAACAAAGATAAGCTTCAATTTGTACGCTGTATTAAATACTTATTTTATGATTAATTAATTTCAGTTATTTCAACCGTGGTACCGCTACGTTAACGCAAAGTTAATAATTAATTACCAGTTTAATAATTTTTGGATCAATTAATAATGTTTTGTTATTTGGTCTGCAAAAATTGTATTATAAAATGAATACTGTACATACACAAATATTAAAAAGGTAAAAGTAAGTGTCTTTGTCACTTCTTCACGCGTGATTTTCTGAACGGATTTTGATGAAGCTGTATTTATGTATCATCAAAATTACTTAAGGGTTCCTTTTATCCCGGTGGGAGAAGTAATTCCTTTGGAGAGTGAGTGAAACCACGGGTGAAAGCTAGTATAGTACAATAAAATAGTCAAGCTAAACGCTGACTGAAGTTTTCAATTTAACATCTTCAATATGTATGAATATTGAAATAACAGAAACTGAAGAAAAATAGTACTTATTTCACGTCAGAACAAGTTTGAGTATCTTCATATTTCTGAGAATTGAATTGAATTGAAATAACCCGTCTTTGAACTAAGGGGTACTTACGTTTTTATTTATCTGCCAATCTAGAGGAAATTACTCCGGAAAGGAGTATCAGACTTTTTACGAATAAAACCTGTCAATATTTCTTCTTTGTGTGTTCTGAGGCCGTGGTAACTCTTTACAAAAATTCCTCAAATAATGAAGAAATATGTGTTGTCATTAAATATCATTAAAGTTGTCTTCGGATTTTAACGTTCCCTGATGAAATGTTCGTTACTCTCTAACGTAACTTGGCCGAGAAATCAATGATTGAGCTCGTGTGATCTTGATCTCTATTCGATAACAATGTCACTATTCATCATGTGAAGACATCCGAAATAAAAATAATAATAAAACCCCACGTAAAAAAATAAGTTTCCTTTAAAAATAAAAATATGCACTTGATGCGCTTTCATTTGAGAACCCTCGCTCGAGTATATTCCTTCCTTACTTTCACCTCCCATAACCTTGAAATGGCTCAGCGAATTTCATTAAATATCTCTAAGTACAATTGCAATTCCACACAATATACTCCTGTTTAATTCACTACAGCTAATTCACATATCACAAAAATTCCCACTGGCACACTAGTAATAGGCTCTAAACTTTACTACACCAGTCACAGTACTAATAGCCTTGACTAGAACAAAGTACCATAGCGCCCTGTATTTGCAATATGGCCGCCCCCATAACTTAGAGGGATTTGCTTTAGTCCTGTTGGTGACTCAGTGAGCACTAACATTCACCTATGTTTATGTACCTAGTGCATTAAAAGCATGGATAACAAATGACGAGCAGAGATGTCATAATGAAAAATCTCCTAAGAAAGTAGCCAGTGACCCAAATGCGGATGTTTGTGGGACAAGAAAGCTTTCTGTCTCTGCCCTTATACGCGTTCTTTGGAAAAAACCCATTTTTTTTAAACTGAATGTCCAATCAGTCATCATCATCCTTTGACAGATGTCTCAAGTAACTAGAACGCCTTGTTAGTTTAGTAGTCAATGATAATTTTGGTCACACTTGCCATACGTTACTTGACCTACACGAAGGTGCCAGACCTACAGCATAAAGCATTTTTGCTCATCCTTCTTCCGTGTTACAGTACCTATACGTATGTGACAATGCATTAGTGGCATAACCATCGTTTCAGCTCTTTCTCAAACTTTTCTACAGCTGACAGTTCAATAGATTGAGATACATTACGATCTCGTTCATCAATCCAGACCCTATTTAAACTGCAAATCCTTGAAATTCTACTAAGTACGACTATTTAGGTCTCTATACATTTTTCAAAAGAAAAATATGCAATTAACGGTCTCATGTCCCTTTCAAAGCGCGCAAGGGTGGTATGAAATTGATGTCAGTCATCCACGGGGCGACCATGCCAAGCGTAGCTTAACCTAGATCAATGACGAGTCCATTGATCACGCTGCGGCTGTTATTGAGCTACAAGCTGGTATGCTAGGACGTGGACAAATAACTGGTTATAACCAGTAATAGTGTAGTGCAATTTTGAAACAGAACTTACTATGACGCATTCAGAACTACAAAAATAATAAAAAAAGATAAATAACATTTATAGAAGCGTAGAAAAGAGTTAAGCATTTCTGTATATTCATTTATTTATTGCGTCCGGAGATGAATGTTTTCCGCACAAAAACTATCCTATATCCTCCCGGGTCTAAGGTGCCCCCTCTAATTTTGCGTATGACGTGACCAAGGGATATAGTGATTGATTTTTTAAATATATAGATTTCTTATCGTTTCTTTTTAAACATTTCGAAACTATAAAAAAATTTCAAAATTCTCTATTTAATCCCCATCAACCAACATTTCAAAAGGTACATCACCAACATACATTATTTTCAACCCTTTGGCCAAAACAGTGTGTATTTTTATGTCTATTCTCCATGTTGGGAATTAATTGCTAAGCTGCTCGTTAGTGATAAGAGAGACGTTGGAACTATTTTAGGACCATTACTAGCTAGGAAATTCATACAAGCATTAGATGGTACAAACTAGTGTCATAAAGCATTAGTCGTGTATAGTAAATGTGAATTTCAAAACCTAAATATGTTGCAAATTGGTGTAATGTTACATCTTCACTTAGAATTGTTCATATTATTACCATGCATAATTGTAACTCATGTCTCCTAAGACAATTAATAAATTTATTGTTTTTAATTTCTTTTTTTCAATTCATTTGATGATTCATTGATAATTTTATTTTCGTACTTCATTTTAACATCGTCTGGCATGCCTTTACTCGAGGCGGTTTTTATTTCTCGGTATATACAACCTGATTTTCTAGTATGTTTTATCTACAGTTGTGAATGAAACAAAGAATGAAATAAACGATGTCCACTACCGTTTCTGATCATCAGATCCTCCTCCTCGTATTTTCAATTTCACTTTTCAGTTCACACCACATATTTTCAACATCGTACCTATTCTAGCTTCATGTACATGAAAGTTGGATTTATTCCTTTCGCAGAAACATTTATTGCACACATGTCAGAATGTCGAGACGGTAACAAGTAAACCGGATTGAAAGTCCGTGGCTCAGAACTTCCCAAGGCTAATTCTAAGAACAGTAAGTTAAGGTAGACTTATGTTCCGGACACAAATGCAATTTCCCCGCTGTCAATCAGTTACACTGCCGGCCATATAAAAGGACCTAGTTTCGAAAATAATCAAAATTACAATCTTTGAAATCTTTATTAAAAAATAAATGCAGAGTTAAGATATTATATAATATAGTTGTATTCAGGATTCTTACTACTTGGTAGATATCGGATCTGTTACAAGTTTATTACAGGAAACCAATATTGTTATTACAAAAGATAAAATTACGGACAATGGGTGGCCTTATTGTCAAAATGGATCTCGTTTTCAGATCTTTGACGGACCTATAACATTGGAAAAAAAAGCAATACGAATATTATTTTAATAATATTTAATTTTTGCAAACCAAATTAGGAAGCTGTATTTTAATTTTGAAACACCAAATGTTTGAAGATGGAAACTAATGAAGGTCGCTTAAGAAATAAGGCTCATTATTTAACGCTAAAACTGACGCCACAGGCCTAATCCTAGGACGGAAGATTAATAATACGAAACAAGAAACACGATAAATAATTCAATAGCACCAAGTACTGATAACAACTATTTAATGATGATCGTAAAAACGGGAAATTTCTTCAGAAATATCTCCAATATTCTGTTGTTTATTCAAATTCTGGCAAAAACAATAATTTCCTTATTCTCCGAAACAATGTAAGTACTATAGAATCCCTATTTACGATATAAGACCAGTAATAAATATTTATTAACAAAAATATTGTTTTGTCATTTACTTACAAAATAAATGGGAACACAATAATCTGAGTCAAATCAGACAATTTATATTCTAAACTATGTTGGTAACATTATGAACTGTCAGAAGCTTTTGGTGGAATACTGGAAAATTGAATACATTTTAATAATTTAGAGGTTAATAAATCTATACTAATATTATAAGGCTAAAGAGTTTGTTTGTTTGTTTGAACGCGCTAATCTCAGGAACTACTGGTCTGATTTGAAAAATTCTTTCAGTGTTAGATAGCCCATTTATCGAGGAAGGCTATAGGCTACTTTTTATTCGGGTTCGTGCAGAGGTTCCCACGGGA
Source organism: Helicoverpa zea x Helicoverpa armigera (assembly GCA_033682625.1). Taxonomy (NCBI): domain Eukaryota; kingdom Metazoa; phylum Arthropoda; class Insecta; order Lepidoptera; family Noctuidae; genus Helicoverpa; species Helicoverpa zea x Helicoverpa armigera. The sequence continues at coordinate 3,913,064 of JAWIIS010000044.1, read as the reverse complement.
TGCGGGTGAAACCGCTGGCAGAAGCTAGTCTGGTATAAAACGTACAATTTGTGTGGTCAGTTAAATTGCACTGCAGTGTAGATCGAAGGTAGTGCAATAAGCCCGCCAATACGTAGAAGATTTTTGCCGTATTTCAATCTTGATCTACGACATTTGTAGGAGATCAACTGAAGAGATTTTGAACTTGATATAAAGAACCAATCTAAAGTTAACCATAACAGTGTTATTACAAAAAGTTAAGCACACGCTTGGCACATAAAAAAAAACATTTCAATGTTTCCTTAACACATGTTAAACAACTATTTATTTATTTGCAGTAACTTAACAAATAACTGTACCTATATATTTTTTTAACCATTGCAAATTATGCTTTCTGTAAATGTTTCAGCAATCTTCAGTGGAATAAATGATGATTCCTCGCCTAAAAATTCTCAATCACTATCAGAAAAATCATAAACCTAACAAAACCATAAAAAATAACAAACGTAATGCAGCCTTTTCCATTCCATATTTTTACAGCACTATTCCCGCCGCCAAATTAGAGTTTAAAAAATTCGCGACCAGATGGAGATCAGTGTTCATCACTTTTGCCACAAAAGTCTATTAAAGTTGGTTGTAATAGTTCGCTGGCTGTAATTTATGAGCTTCCCAAGCCAAGGCATAAAGGCTCCTTAATTACCATAATTTGAGGTCAAGTAAAATTGCAATGGTGTAGTTTAAAAGCCTATTTTGTGGGTGTATGTATGGGCTTAAAAAGATGCTTGTGATAAAAGTAAGAATGGGCAACGCACATATTTATGTAGTAAGTAGTCGTTTTTACGCAGTTTCGTCTGCTTTCTGAGAAAATTGTCTTGATAGACACGGAATGAAAGTAGCCTGTACTTTGGTTTATTGCATTTTATATTGACATGTTTCCGACGCTATAAATATTGACTCTATTATACTCTGGTGGCTTATTTCAGGTTAAATTAAACTAGGGAGCAAAATCGCAGAAAAGATTTGAAGGTTTCGTTTTAAATATATTTTACATTTTTATACAAACAATTATTCAGAACGAGTTTTCTGCTCAACTGAAACGGAACAAATACAGTTTAATTCGAAAAAAATGCAAATATTTGCAGAAAACGAGATACACATTGTAAAACCCCAAAACTCATAAATTTTAACGAAGAATAGCAATTACTTCCTCGCATAAAGGCGAATTAATTTCAAAATGGTAGGTATCACATTCTTTTCTCTTGTTTTAAGTCCTACTCATATTAATGAAAATTCTAGAATAAAATTGCTGGTTCAATTGTTACATTTGTAAAAATTAAAAAGTCATTACCAAGAATGCAGTAGTAAAAATGGAGGTCTATTCTCATTTTATTGTGACAATTGTAAATGAAATGAGCATGTTCGTAGTTGTATACAACAGACATGAATGGGCCTTGTTGGGCTGTACAAAGGACAGGTAGACTGGTGTCAGTCCAGCACATTGTGCTTGTAGTCCATTCATGCGGTCTCCGGTATTCCTCGTCGGATGTTTATGAGTACACAGCGGTTATGATGAAATTCTTATTGGAACATTAATCTTGGTTAATGGTTTAAGGCGCTTATGTGAAGCTATTAAGTAGGAAGTACCGCATTCTTTAATTGAATTATATTTTATTCCTCAAAGGTCATTTTAATGGATTATACATTTTGAAATTGATTGATAAGCGATTTAGTTTTACGCGCTTTTTGAAAATTTTTTAAGTCTTTCGTTTGAACTTTAATAATTTTATGAAGTTTGTAATTTGTTAATTTTTTTATTGATTGACAAACTTTTTTTGTTTTTATATAAAACAATAATTAATAAAACAATCTAAAAGTAATCAAATAGAAGTCAATTAATAGTAGTTTAATAACTTACCTTGGTATTTTTATTCACAGAATACTAATTAAATTTTACACAAGAGGTATTATTCAAATACTTCAAAGTTCGTCCAATTTTACGCACACTAAATTATTCTAGAGAAACACGAACAATTTATACAGTTAAAAGTTTTTGAATATTAAACACTATAATACAACTTCGAAACACGTAACTATATTTACAGAAAGTTTATTGTCAGAAAATTGCAAAAAGATTTTATTTATTAAATTGATAAAATTCACAACTAAACCTCCTTTACAAAAATCGTTTTTTTGAATCACTGTTTCTATATTTGAAATTTGGAATTCTTTAGAGTCGTGCTCTGATTTCAAATCATCCCGGGACGACAGTTCGGTACCGCGGTCGCCGAGCGACTAACGTTGTCATCCCCCGACAATGGGCGAGAACTGCCTACCGTTGCACTATAGATACACACGGTGCAACTGGAAACGGGAAACTGGGTTGCTTCAAATTAGTGAGAATTGTGAAAGAAAAAACCGTTTCCCTTGGAAAGAAAATTGCGATGCATAAACCGAGCGTTATGCTTAAATCGGGTTAGGGTGCGTAACTTTGTTTTTTTAACTTGAGTTTGCATAATAATCGCTTAACTTTTGTGGGTTTGCTTGTTTCACAAAAATATAACTTTAATAGCGACACTGGGTGAAGCTTTTTTTATACCAAAATTTCGCCTTTTCAGTGAAAATAAATTACGTCTTCCTAAACCAGGTAGGATCAATATATAATTCAAAGGTGTCCCATTGAAATTGATTTGATAGAAACGAAGTGTTATTCCGAGTGAATTTATGGACATCTCGGAAGACAATGACCGGGTCGCCGGAACAAAATGATCAACGGCGTTCCCCAACAAAGGACTGCAATTTTAGAATAGCCCCGTTTTCTGACGTAGAGTAATTCCACTGGAGACTTTAATGACTTAAATGGGCATTGTTTTTGAACGGTTCATCTCGATGACGCCATTTCTTACTCTAAAGATTAATTATTTTAAATAAATCTTACGGGGGGAAGGAGTTTTAGTGCTTATCTAAATGATCTGTGTAAATTATTTATGCTGTTATAAGCTGTGGGCTGATTGATTTTAGGATAACTTTAAGCCGGTCTATAGAATGCAATTGGGAATGAGGGAAGGTTTGGTACCTATAAAACGGACTTTCAAAGTTTGTAACTTGTATTTTGTGCCACTTATTTTGCAGAATAGTTAGGTACTTTTCAGTAAATAAATATCCAGATCTGGGACACTATTTATTCTGTGGAAACATAGAGCTTACAATTAAAGATTGACGAAGTACATGCTAGTCATATCACACCGTTTATTCGTCGAAAAAAAATACTCATGTATTTATATTGTAAGCAGCACTTACATACATTAACAATGCTTCAACATGTACTGAGAACGTGAAGGATTTATCAATATAATATATTTCCTTCGACGTTTCTCGCTGACGATAAATTGAGTACATATGTTTGAAAACGTTGGAGTACGCTTCAGATTTAACTTGATATACTAGTATAAATAAAATATAGTAAACAAATATAGCTATGTAGGATTGTATTACTTTATGCATATAGGAGTAGATATGTATGTATGTGGTTTGAAGTTTCAAAGGATTTGTGAAGCCAATATAATCAATAAATGTACCTCTATAAATGGATTAATACTATTTACGAAAGTATTTACTAAAATAGATTAAAATAGCTTAATAATAATCAGGTCACATGAAGAACAAAGGGTCACAACAGGAGAGCCTTCTGAAAGGGCTATCTTGCCGGTCAGTTTGTGCTCTTCAAAACTACAATTCGTACTTAAAATTATAAATGCAACAAGTTACTCTGTCTGTCTATTGCGCTCTCTCGCCAAAAACAAAAATTTGGTAGTCTAGATCCTGAGTACCTATCAGTTCAGAAATCATTATTTCTAGGAATCAGTTTCTTTGAAACACGAAGGAAACGGGTACACCTAGTAAATCATATTCCCAGCTCAATATCATATCTCCGCTCTTACTACCGCTCATTTACCTACGTACCCGTCTACATAGAAACTCAAACGCACCAATAAGCGTAGCTTTAACATAGAATACCTATATCTGAAGTAGTATCAACTTTTAATGATGGAGCTACATCAAAGGGGATGTGGCAGGAAAACTATTTCCCTTAGGATACGCTCGAGTATTGATACAGTGACCAACAGTTTAATTGCAATACATAGCTGTTGATATTACGTTATGATTTTGTCGGTTTTTGTCAATTAAATTATTAGTATTATGACAAAAAAATCTGGTTTAACGTTTGAGAGGGGAGTACGAAATTCAAATATGTACATTTATTTTTAACACGTATCGAAAGTCTGTTTAACTTTTTTTTAATAAAACGCTGCATATTTTAATTTATTAGCATCATGTTTAAAAAAAAAAAATTAACAAAGTTATTAGCACTGAAGCAAACCCTGACTATTAGTGATTTGTTTAGCTTCTTATTATTATGCATACATCATTTAAAATCTGTTTAAATAATAGGTATTCGTAGCTTCTACAGAAAACTATTCACAATCAATACCAAAGTTAAGCTAGTCTCTTGAGTATCATTCAGTGTCAAATCGCAAACTTTCTTAAAAACAAATACTTGTCGTAGTTTTCGAGATTTGTTTAGAATCCTACGAGAATTGTCAACTACAAAGCCATGTCGCGGTTGACAGTTCAGCATTAAAAACTTTGAGTCTCGGAATAAAGTTTGAAAAATAAAAATCGACTTGCTTGTAGTATTCGCGTTTGAAGTAAAAACTTCGCTTAACTTACAAAAATACATAAATATATGCAGTACCATACTCAGAATAGAAGTATCTTTTTGTAGTTTTCTTTTGTTTGACTATTCAAAAAATATTTCACTATTGAAAAGCTACACTCTTCCCGAGTAATATAGGCTACATTTCATTTCAATACGGGCAGTAGTTCCCAAGGGACGAGGGTGAAACCGCGGGAAAGCAGCTAATCGTTCAATAAAAGATCTCTTACAGTCAAAATAAAACATTTACCCAGTAAATCTTTATTTTGGTTAATCAGCGCAAATTAATCACAAAAGACAAATGAAGACGCGGGCTCAGCTAGTTAAAAACATCCCGGCATTTTAAAGCAAATAATTAAGCTGGCAACACAGAAAACTCTGCAGCTAAATAAATACTCCGTGCTTAATTTTAAGAACGTTTTCAAGTAGGCACGTCATGTTTCATTTGCGTTGAAAATTTCAAAAGCCTGTAGTAACATATGCAGAAATAAGTATATGAGAATTTCGCGAAATCTGAACCATAACATTGTAGGTTCATTTTGAATTTCAGACGCCATTGTTTTGACATGAATATGGGTTACCTTGCATGAATACGTAATTAGCAAAAACCCGCGGTTGCATATTTAAGCTTCAAATATTTTATGAGGTGGTTGTAGTTATGGGAATTTGAAGTTTTGTAAAGGATTTTTGGATATATGTATTTACACGAAGGTATTTAGAACAGTATGGTTATCACATGCCGTACCTTTTTCGAACTATGTTGGGGTCGACGTGTAGGCGGGTATGAGTGACTGACCGTTTACCTAGATCGCAAGCCGATCCCAACATAGTTGGAGAAACTCAAGAACGGCTGAACAGATTTGGCAGAAAATTTAAGGAGGGGTAGATTAGAACCGTGGGAAGGACACAGTCAGGGCAAAAAGTCTATCTTTTTGGCCTGATTTGTGTAAGTGAGTTAACCTACGGTTGGATGCTAGCGTCATTTAAAATAAACATTTATAACAATATGTCAGATAAAAGTATCGAAATGCCACTCCTGCTTTTTACGTCACATGTATGTTTAAATCATGCATCGGATAGACAAACGGGGGCAACGCAAATCGGATTAACTCTTCAAAAATCTCTATAAATCCGATTTGGCCTGAACTAACTAAATCCTACCCAACTAGGTATAGAGACGATTGTACCTACAGTTTGATTGAACCCTTTTTTGTTTTGATATAGGTCGCTAGTATATTATTTATTGGAGGCAAACTAGATTGATTGTTACGTTTTTTTTTTGCAAACTAGGATTAGCTTTTATTTATTCATTTTGTTGTTGGAATATATATTAAATACCGATGTTGTACAATGTGTGAAAAATTCAACGCTTATTTCATTAAAATCAAAAAGCTGTCAAAACAAAAATATGTTACTGGAAACACCGTTGCATCTGACACAATAAATGAAACATGACCAATTTGATATTTTAAATTCAATTTATATTCAAAAATATAGGTTTTCCTACATATAAAGCTGCTACTAATATAAGTAATTTAAAACTGTAATTTCAAAATTCAACACATCCAAAAAACATTTCGTAGTTGGGTAACCCGACAGTTGACAGGTTACCAGTTTTACATTTGACAGCAAAGAAGTATTGTTTACCTATATATTTATTATTTGTTACACACGCGCGAGGTCTCGGGTTCGATTCCCGAGTCGGGCCGAAATCGCTTTGTGGGTTTTAGAAGACTTTCACAAAGCAGCTCCGAGCCTGAAAGTTGGTCTGATGAAAGTCTGATCTCGCTGCGGTCTTGTCGGATTGCCTTCCCATCGGGCTATGAGAGTGAAGAAATAGTGAGTGCACCTGTGTCTACGCAAATGCTTGTGCACTATATGACCTGCGCAGTTGGCTTACACGAGAACAACCGCACGCGCCGTAGCTGATAATCGTCTAGAAGGACATCATCGTCATATTATTTTGTTTAACAATTAAATCTGTCAGTAGACTTTTCCTACAACCCCCACAATATCATAATGATGATAGATTCACTTCAAAAACTAAACCTAAGCCCACGCCTGACTTTAGAACATACATAATTGTGTTATCCAGATTATAATACTGGTATAAAACATTAACTCGATACAGGGTGCTGACGGAGCCGTCCCAACTTTTAATGATGAGGGTCGAAGGGAGAATAATTTTGAGACACGGCGCGTTGTTGATTCGAGACGTGGTGAATGATAAGAACTTTTAGCGGCAGGGCGTATATTAGATGGAAGTTCTTCGAGGTTTTACAAAGGCTGGCAGATAAGAAAGAACATGCGTAAATAAAATAATGGTGATACATGAGGACCTTGGAAATTATGTAGTAGAATAGAGCAGTATTGAATGAATAAAATAAAGTTGCAATGCTATAGGGTACCTACATTGGAAAACTCGTAGGAAACAGAGTAAGAGAATATTATCTTACCCACGAGTTTATATATCTCATAGCCATTTTGTACAGTTCTAAAGACATTTTAGCAAGTTACCAATATTAGTCTTGGCAATGGGCATTCCACTGTACATCATTATATTTTCACATCTTATTTTTCCTGATGTTATGATTAAAATATACCTTTGTGATATTTTAAAAGAAATAAGTCATAACCGCTATCAACTTATGTCTTAACAGAAAGGAAACATTAAACAAAATTATGATGAATATCAAAAACAATTTTGTTCCGTCACGAATTCCCCCAAACTTTTGCATCTGTATTCACGCTTCTCATATTTATCTAATGGACTGCGTACTTTTTTCAACCAAAATCAGTATTTCGTTATTATTTTTTTCTACTCATTGTTTTTATTCCAAGCTCATATGTATGTATTTAGACAACGAGATAGTTCGAAGGAGTTACCGCGGCCCTGGTACATAAGGGGTTATGAAAGAACAGGATGGGTTTTAGTCAGTTAGAGTCTGGCACTCCCTCACACTGATGATTTTCCATTAAAAAGCTCTTATATGTTTGGCTCAGTAAAAGCCACACATAAGGCTTAATAGCGATACCATCTTGTCATCACGAGTTTGATTTAATCATTTTCGTGACTTTCACGTTTCATTATGGGTACCTATGGGTAGCTCGGTCCCCTCCTATATTCTGCAATTTAATATAATAATGAATAAGACCTCATCAGGCCATTTTTTTTTCGAAAATTGTACATCCCATTCATTAGCGAAAAGGTCAATGTTTTTATCCTGATAAGAATTTCCACCAGAAATCTATTTTATCTAGCGGAACAAGTGATTGGTCGTGTCCAACTAATGACCTCGTTAGTAGAACATGTCTTACTATATGTACATAGGTATATAGTACTGAGAACTAGTCGTATGTAACATATAGTATATAGAGTACGTTATTATCGAAGTTATGTGTAACGTGTAATAGATTTGTGATCCTTACCAATATTATAAATGCGAAACCCTGTCTGTCTGTTTGTCACTCTGTTCGGCTTTCAAAACTAAACTACAGTTCCGTGAAAACTGAACGTCACAGCAAACCGTGTGTAGCAATTATTGTTTGTTTAATATTCTATTTCGTATCTGTTTTCCCATGGCTTTTTCGACGTCCCGTTGAACTTATATTTGAAGGAACTATTTCACGTCCCACTAATTTCCATGCCATTTATTCATTTGAAGTCACAGACAAGTTATTTTTCTCATTGACAACATAGCTACTTTTTACAGGGATGATTGCTGTGATGTCTCCAAACAATTTTATTTCTTTCTACTCTCTTATTTTCATTTTTTTTTAACCATATTTTTTATGAACCAAAAATTCCTTGATCAAAATATTCATTTCACCTACGCCAACGTTCCATTCAACTAATAACAAATATTTTATTCGTCTGTCAGTAGTTACGATCGATATATCTAACCCGTCCTCGATGGATTACTAACGCAATGTAGTTTAAGTCGCTCTTGATAGATGAGCCCATTTCCTTTCTGAACGATATATACTTACTAAGTTAGGTATTTACTATCTGGGTATTATATAAGTTTGTATTTGAAATAAAGTATTCCGATTAAAGCATATTTTGATATCCTGCTTATGTGGACTATTATAATTTTTTAAGTTTGTTTGTGAGGATATTTATTTCTCTTTCTATATGGCCTTTTGTATCCCTTTCTAGGCAGTCATTCCTTCGAGATGAAGCCGCGTTATGCTAGTAGACTATATTTTAAATAGTGGTAGTTTCCAAGGGACAGACGTAAAAGCGTGAAAAGCCACTACTAATTCACATTTAAAGTTTAACTATTTTATCATATTGACACACCTGTTCAGAAAATGCAAATTTTTAACGAGACCTACATCAAAACTTGGTCCCTGTTCATTTCCCAAAAAGCGAAGTTTCCTCATAACTTGACATTGTTCATCATGATAACGCAATATCTGATACATTTTTTCTCAAACTTTCGATGGCAAATTAAACTTTCTTACGTAAAGCAACCATAATATTGGGTGAAGAATATAAGGCTCATGGGACCATATATTTTTACCGTGTAATTAATTTTCTGCTAGAATAATTTACGTGAGTTTTCCCTTTCAACATAATTGTGGTAATATACCTTCTTAGAAAAATGTGACTGCTATTAATATAAACAAGGAAGAGAATTATATTAAGTAAGGTAACTGGAAAAATACATAGTACATAATATGTGTAAGATATGACATAAGGTTAAAAACGCTAAACCCTATAAAAAGCAAAAAATAACTTTTATCACTACGTAAACTAAATTTTGTCGTGTCGGGGGACCGCTCTAATTCATTACTTTAGATACGTGTTTTTTTTAAAACGAATGTTGTAATCAGGTAGGTATCATTTGCTTTATGTAAGTATTTATGAAGGTAAAAAGCGGTCCCCCGACACGTCAAAATTTAGTTTACGTAGTGATAAAAGTTATTTTTTGCTTTTTATAGGGTTTAGCGTTTTTAACCTTATGTCATAATTATTGCGTACTTTTTTTGGGTCGGGGGTTTTTTTAAATTTATAATTTAATTTTATTTCATGCTTTTTAAAGGAGCTCCTTAATTTTTCCTTCTTTCATTTAATTTATTTTATCTTAAGATGGGGTCGCTATATGAGATGTCGAGATTTCGAAAAACAATAAAGATTAACCTTTGGACATTCTAGATTTTCAGCAAAAATATAAATCGGTTTATCCGTTTCATTCCGGCATTCCAGGGTTTCATCCGCCACATCCCATTTCCAGCATCAGGTTCTCGTCAATCAGAAACATGAAGAGAACTCGTCAAGACAAATTCAACGAGCCCAAACTCGATGGGTTTACTAAAAGGCAGTTCAGGGTTACGTCTCCTACCTTCGTGCCCTAACAGCAGACCAGCTCAGTGGTTCCAAAAGACATTAGTGTTTCAAATTTCAGATCCCACATATACTTGCAAGTAAACTGAGCGTGTAACATTCCTATCACATCTAGCAAACGAGCTGATGACCTTGAAGACCTGAACCGATTTCCACCAAACATAGCTAAGAACACTCCCGACTAACATACCTTTTAACCAAAAAAAACCGCATTACAATCGGATCATCCGTTTGGGAGCTACGATGCCACATACACACACACACACACACACACAGACACGTCAAACTTATAACACCCCGTCGTTTTTGCGTCGGGGGTTAAAAATAAAATATCTTTGATTGTGTTTCTGAAAACTTGTATCCCACAAAGTTTCTCTTATTTATTTATTTATAACACTTCTTGCACAAATAGTACAATGGCGGACTTAACGCCTTAGGCGTTTTCTCCCAGTCTACCTTCTTATATTTAGACTAAGATATTTGTAAGTAGGTTTGACAAAATATATAAAATCTTTAATAACGTAACGTCCGTAAGTATGGCTAATTAAACTAATAATACACACTCTTCTTTCTCAAACCTTAAAAATAGTTCTTGTTGCTGTGTGAGCAAAAATAATAGATAACGACATTTACTTTGGTTTCTTAGAAATTATCTTGTATTTTTTTTCTAATCAAACATTGTTTTGTCTTGTTACTGCAGCTACTCAAATACATGAGTTGTTCAATTAGGACTAGCCCGGGGCTAGGTTTATGTTCAGTTAATACTAAACATGTTCTCGAAATTAATGTTCTTAGTACTAATACTGCTAGAGACCCATACCTACATGGCTCTTGGGGTTCTTTAGGTTAATAGGAAAAAAGTAAGTTTCAACGTAGCTTCAGTAACGGAAAAGACAGGAGGAGGTTATGGGCGTGTAATGGAATGACATACATCACATACATGCTACCAGGATATCAACGTATGTGTTTAGATATAGAGAAAGTCATCTTAACTGTTACCCATGCCATCATATCCTTTTGCCTTTCGTATTCCCGGGACGCGGTCACTCTTCTGTTCATTCTCACTTCCCTAACAAACCCTAGTAGATATAGACCCCAATTTTAACAAACGAAAATGCTATTTATAACAGTCTTTCGTCTTAAACCCTGCATTGTAAATCCAACGTTTTATAAATTTTAAATCTGGTTTAATTAAAACTGTACCGTAACAAACGAGGTGCAAGGTAGCCGTCCGTTAATTCATTCTGTTTTAATCTAATAATTACTTACTAAGCGGCTTTGCGAACTTCAGAAGTAAGGTAAGTTGGATTCCATTCATTTATCATTCTCCGTTTTCGTATCAAAACGACTTATTTAACTTTTTCTTTTGACTGCGAAATCTCCTGAGCTTACTTTTCTATCTTTACGGGTTTTATTGAAAAAACGATAAGTACTATCTTTAGGTACGTAATGGATTAATTTGGTATTCTATTTGAATACAGGATGTTTTTGTTTTTTTCATTAAAAGATTACCTGTCTTTTTTTGTTACTTGTGAAGATTTTGTATTATATGGATACACTACATTTATCAAACCTTTGTTAATTCGCTATCTAATAAAAAATGGCTGAAACATGAATAATTGTTTAAAGATATAACATAGCGAAAATCGATCTCAGTGGCGTGCACTTGGAGAGGCCTATGTCCAGCAGTGGACTGCTATAGGCTGATGATGATGATGATGATGATAACATAGCGTTCACTAACAAACAAATAGTTCAATTGAAAAAGTACGTGAAAATTCGTCGTATTTTTTTATGCAATTCTGAGTTTCACTACTACTCTACCATTCTTCTTCTTCTTCGCGAGTCGATGGCAAACTTAAATTTTTGAGGCCCAATATTTCGCTACGCATACGGCATTGTCAGTAGCGTTATAGAGGTCATCCACTATGCAGCTGTCGGGGCATAGTGGGCAGCATAAAAGGTGCCGCATGGTTTGTGGTATGGCACCACACCCGCAGCTATTGTCGTCAGTGTAGCCCCACTTAGATAGGTTTTCCCTGCACCTGCCTACCTGTGCACGTAGCCTGTTAAGAGACTTCCATACAGGCCACGGTTGGTCGTAACCTGGTGGAAGTCGTTCCACGGGTGGAAGGAAGTCAGGCAGAGCAAGTTCTCCCCATTGTTCGATGCGGGTCTTAGGAGCATCTTTAACTGGGGCCACACTGGCGAGGAAACTGTTCCTGCTTTTTAGTCGGCTGCGCGGTGGTTTAGCGCCATGTAGCGGATGACGTTGGTCCGTTTCTTGGCGCATTTTTTCCAGGGAGGCAGCCACGTTCCTGCGTACCGCTGGGGGTGCAATTCCGGCGAGTGGATAAAGCATTTGAACCGGTGTTGGTTTGAGACAGCCTGTTATTAGTCTACACGTCTCATTAAGAGCTACATCCACCCCCTTTGTGTGCGTGGGGCGACCCCAAACCGGGCAAGCATATTCACCGGCAGAAAAACATAATGCTAATCCAGTGGTACGCAGGACATTCGGGGCAGCGCCCCATTTGGAGGTGGTTAGACGTCGCAGGAGGTTATTACGGCTGAACACTTTCTTCCTGACGTTCTCGCAGTTGGTCTTATACGTCAGTGACCTATCTAAGGTAACACCTAGGTACTTTGGGCAGTCAGTGTGCGTGATGCGTACGCCTCTCCAAACGACGTCTAATTTGCGGTTAGCCATACGGTTGCGCAGGTGATAGGCGCAGGACTGTGTCTTGGCAGGATTCGGTTTCAGGGCGTTTTCCCTGTAATAGATGTCCAGGTCTTCAAGGGCAGCAGAGAGGCAGGTCTCGACCACTTCAAACGATTTTGCCTGCGCTGCCAGTGCCAGGTCGTCGGCATAGATAAAACTGGTTGTATTAGGTGGTTGTGGCTGATCGTTTGTGTAGATGTTGAATAGGGTGGGGGCTAGGACACTGCCTTGGGGCAAACCGTTTCTGAGCTTCCGCCACCTACTTTGTCCAGATTGTAAGTGGACTTGGAATCTCCGGTTGTGGAGAAGTTCTCCCAGAATTCCCACAAATTTCCGATCGTGTGTTAGTTCACTAACTTTCCACAGTAGTCTCCTTATATTAACTGTATCATACGCCGCCGAGAGATCCACAAAAACCACGCCCGTCACTGCACTGGCTTCATATCCATCTTCGATATGCTGGGTAAGCCGTAAAACCTGATTGCAGCATGACTTACCAGGTCTGAAGCCGGCCTGCTCTGGGATGAGTTTAGGATCTATGATCTTCGTTAGACGGTTAAGGAGCATTCGTTCAAAGAGTTTGTAAGTATGACACAGTAGGGAGATAGGTCGGAAATTTTTAGGGTCATCAGGCGACTTGCCAGGTTTTAGCAAAGCTATTACTTTGGCTCTTCTCCAAACCCTCGGAATCCTGGAATGCTCTAAACAGTGGTTAAAAAGGTTAAGAAGCCAGGATACCGCCACAGGACCTAGATGCTTGATTTGTTCGGTCGAGATATTATCAACGCCGGAAGCTTTGCCATTCTTGAGGTTCATTATCGACCCAACAATTTCACCCAGATCAAACTCTCTGCTTATTTCATCAGAATTGTTGGGTTGGCAGGACAGTTTCGGAGTTCGACTAGGGCGGTTGTCAGGTTTTCCGTTCATCATAAGTTGGTGGGCTATCTGATTGGCAGTAATCGGGCTAATTTGGACAGGTGGAGGTGGTTCGCTGGTAAGCTTCCTGATAGTGTTCCAAGCTTTTTTGCTGTTGTGTGTTAAGTCCAGGCTGGTTACGGTGTCCACCCACTTCTCGCGTCTGCTCTCTGATACTGTGGACATGAGTTCTTCGCCCACACGAATAGTCTCCTCAGAAAAGGGGTCGGTACTGTAAAGGGAGTTGTACTGAGAGAGCAGCTCTGCAGAGTGTGTCGATAGTCCAGGTACATAGGTGGTGCGGCAGCCTCTCGGTATGAATCTTTTGGAGGCTTTATGGACTATTGCAACAAACTTTTCGTATGCCTGAGGAGATGGATGGACATCACGTAATGCTTCGTCGACAAAGCTGGAGAAGTCTACCCAATTGGCTTTGGCATAGTTGAAACGCCGTTTGAAAGGCACTTCCAATGGTTTGACAGCTGCCTGAACTTGACACATTATTGGTCTATGCTGAGTTCTTGGGATGGGGTGACAGACATATTTTACACACTGAGATATTATAGGTGCACTCGCAAAAATCAGATCTGGGTTATAGCCTCGTTTCCAGCGACTGCTGTTCAACGACGCTGGCAGCTTGGCACTGTGTAACAAGTGTAGGTCGTTAGCGTCTGCCCATTCTTCGACAGCCACTCCATCTAAGTCAGTATCGCGATATCCCCATGTTTCGCTGTGACTGTTGAAATCACCTACCACAATTTTGACTGAGTGGTTTGTAAAATTGGGAGGTTCGCAGAAAATGAAGGGTTGCCCTGGGGGCTTATAGATTGAAGTTACAGAACAACTACCGAAACTTATCGATAGTAGTTCGATGTTATGGTTGTTTGAAACTGACACAGAGGACACTAATGTGTTAGGCTTCGTGAAAATAGCGCTCCCATATTTGGGGTGTGGTGTCTCTGCAGCAAGGGTCATTCCTTGTATATGAGGCCGAGTTTGATCCGGGCCGCGGTGGGTTTCCTGTACACACAAGATGTCGCAGTGTGTTTTCTGGCAAAGCTCTGCCAGTATTACAGCCTTATCGGCAGAAAACCCTTCTATGTTTATAGAGATTACAGTCAGAGCGGGCTCTGACAATTGCCTAGTATTTGGCCCTGAAAAGGGCCTTTGTGGTCCTGAAAAGGACCGGTTAGATGTCGTTGTTGCCATCGTGGTGAAAGGATCAGCCAACCTGCGTTACCGGCTCGCTGTCCTCGCAGGTTGCCCAGGGTGCGCCGGGCGTATGGAGATGGATATGATACACCGCTCGTGGAGGCTCCTTTCATGCACCCTTCTACCATTGACGTCAGTAGAATAAAAGGAACAAACCTTTATCTATTAATCTTTACTATTTATTTAGTCTAATTTTAGCGCTCCTTCGAAGATCGTTCAACACAATGATCTCAACTTTTTATAAAATTAAACAGACTTCATTGATCACTTAACATTTTTGCAAAAGAGTGCGAAGATATAGAACATTTTCATAAGTTTTATTACTTTTTGGGTCGGAAAACAAACTCGAGAAAACTAATGTTCTCGGCCTATACCAACATTGCTTTAACAACTTCATAAACTCTGAATAAAGAAATGTTACGAAAATAGAAACGACGTGGGCGGTAGACCGATATAATCCAATTATATTCTCTCTTAGGTGTTCTATTTTAGTAATACAATCTGAAGTTCTGGTAAATGGTAACTAGGCCCCAAATTACTTCGTAGTCAAAAGTTTTACCTACGTGTGTCAGCAAAACCAATTATCACACCGTTGCTTGAAAAGCTAGCCTGAATATCCTTGCCAAAGCTGCAGGATTGTTCGAAAGAGACACAGATGGTTCAAAAATGACCAAAGGTGGGTTTTACAGACCGAACCGATTTGTGTGAAATTTGGTACAGACATAGTTTGGAACTTGAGAAAGGACATAGTATAGTATTTATTACCAAAAAAAATAAAAATAATATTTATTCCGGACATATAGCGCCATCTATTGGTCAAATAAAAAATCTGCCGGAAGTCACTATTCCACGCGAACGAAGTCGCGGACAAAAGCTAGTTATATATAATTATAACACATATATGTATACTTACATATAGTATTAGTAAGCGAATCAGTAAACCAGGCAATTTATTTCCCAATATTATACCCTAGGAAATCTAACATACCTACTACAATATTACCAATAACCTTCGCAAAACCCGATAAATCCGACCCACCCCTACAAAGATAACTACTATTATCGATAAAAAAAACAGCCACAACATCGAATCGAAACTCATATTGTATCGATATCGAAATGTAGAGACGTAATCGCTTTGAACTTATCTGTCAGACGGTATATAAGAAAAATCTGGGATATGTAGGTCAACCAGCGTATGAGGAACGAACCCGAGATAAACCCTTAGGGCTTGTTTACGTGGTATTTATAATATGCTTTTTATAACTAGATTCTGCCAGCGGTTTCACCCGCTCCCTGAGGAAAATATTTGGTGGACCTAGACAAAAAGTACCAAAAGGTTCATCTGTTTAGCCATTTCCGCTTGAAGAATTTGCAAACATATACCTAATCACAAACTTTCGCCTTCATAATATTAGTAAGCTACATACACTATTTCCAAGTTCCATAAAAATCCGTTCAGCAGTTTGAGCCAGAAGAAATGACAAACATACACACTTAGACTTCTCTAACCTCTTTATGTTGTGCCCTACCGGGTCCATATCGTTTCAATTTTATAAAAATACCACCTGTATTAACATATGGAACGCAAATAAAGAATTGAGTTTGAGTATTAACTTTTCACATTTATTATAGCGTGATGATGTTTTGGGAATCAGTTTGCAACCTTAATTGAATCTGTCCATGTGTTGTTTGTCCTAAATGATGTTTATATTACCGCTGATTGCAGTTCAATCAAATAAAATAAAGATACCTACGTAACGAACAGCGTATGATATAAGGACAGTAATTATTCTAATGTGCTAATCGACATTTTATCACAGAGACCGTATTTTTAACATTTCAATTTTAGAAGCAGACGCCATGATAGTCATAGCCTTAGGAGTATAGATACCACAATATTGGATAAAAAAGTTGGGATTAGGGGTTGTGTATAATGTTATTGATCTTCTGAGCTAGATAACTGTCAATTATAATCTGGAATATAATAATATCTGTAGTTTATAAGCAAATTTCTTTTATTAAGGTTATTTACATAGCAAGTCCAATACAGAAGAAATGAAAGCTAAGTTTATTGGCTGGATTTTTATTTGTTTGAAAATTGTCTAAATATTTGATAATCTGACTTTCTTTACCTATGTTAACAAATAAATAAATTATTATTATTGATGGATTATGAAAAATTAGGATCGACAATTCCTATAATTATATTTTTTTGTGTGCTGGCTGTTATTACCTCATTATTATCAAACATGAAATAACATAATAATGTTCGATTTTCGATTTTAATATCCATATGGCTTAAACATTTTACGTTGTGTCATTTACATTTTACCTAGAGCACCTATGTACCGCGGTAACTCTTTCGGACAATCCCGCAGTCCAGACAGGAATATGGCTACCCTACAGCACACAGCAACAAAGCACAACATTGCATGACGATTCACATCACGTCCTTCCTATAGAATACAAATTGTTTTGCCGCTAACAATATCAGTGTTGACGCGAGAACTTTCAGTCTGTGTACGTTGATGTATTATTATGTAGAACTTTTTGTACCTCTGCATACAATCCAATAGGTATGTTATAAACTTCATCCTTTTCAAAAGAATGACGATGACATTAAGTTCGCTTTTAGGTACTAACTTTGACGTGGACGTCTCCGTATCAATCGTCGACATCCATCTTTACTTCTCTCCCTCTCTTATTCCATTCATCAACATTCATACGAATTAAGACATTAATTATAGGTAACGGCAGTGCAGGCCTCTAAGATTACGAGAACATTGTCAATCAAAACATGATTAATGTCTATTCCGTTAACCATTCATCATCATCATCATCTCAGCCATAGGACGTCCACTGCTGAACATAGGCCTACCCCTTTGATCTCCATAAGTGCCTGTTGGAAGCGACCTGCATCCAGTGTCTTCCGGCTACCTTTAACCATTCTAGAGTACTAACATTGCTTGAAGTATTTTGTAAAGAGGTATAACATTTTCAAGCTTATTTTAGTTAACAGAAATCCACATACACACATGTAGGTAGGCCCAAACATCTGCAAGACTTCTTTATAACCTCAATGGCGAGTTTAGCTCATAAATCAATACACCAAACATTGCCCTAAATAAACAGAACAGTTCTAAACACTTTAGATTCTACTAATCACCTAGTTTCGAACTCCACCAATAGAGATTAGGGTCAAGATTATAAGTGATACATATTAAAACTTCGACCATTTACCAGCTTTATGGTCTCAGCTGACAAGAAGGACCTTTAAGTCGACTTAGGGGGTCACAAATCTATGGGCATCTTTAAGTTAGAATGTTTGTCAACAGATAAATAAACTACTTGTTATTGAATTTAAAGAATGGTTATGGCGGTTTGGAGAAAATTATTCATTATTTTACTGAGTACATTAAAAACAATTTTAGTATAACCTTCGTTAAATAACAAATGTTTTAACAGCTTTCGGATTCAATTAAACAATATTTATTTACCGGACAGAATACACAGAAAATGATTACGTAACTACAAAAATCCATTTCTATTGAGATCCAGCTTATAAAAATATTGACATTGTCAATATCTACGAATGTCCCTTCCGGGACAAACAAAGCGAACATTTCCTATCAATCTGTTAATTAATTCAAGATTCTTACAACCAGTGATTCATGTCCATTATTTATTTTCCATTTCCCAGCATACGGTTAGCCTTTCAGGAAAGATTGTTATAGCTCTCATCAAACTTTTTGTCCTCACAGTTCCGTAGAAACCATTTTTAGGTATCAAAGAGTGACAGACAGTACGGACTTTCATGAAAACTATAAATACTGAACTAGACTGTCTTTCTCGCATAGAAATACTTTTTGAAGACAGTCCAACCCAAAATCCCAATCACATTCATTTCAGCTAAACTAAGTAAGAACAATTCACAAGAATACCAGACTTGGATAGTTTTCTGTCTGCCCTCTAAATAGTGCCTTTGTCTAAACACATGTGTTACTGAAGCACGTTTACAGACCTTTAGAGGTCAAGAATAAGTTACCAGATGCCTTTTTCTCTATTTTTTTTTCGTAATGAGGAACCAAAATAAATTAACTGCAAGTTTCTGTACTAAAGTCATTAAGAAGAAGTGTTTCAAAAATTTTGATGAGACAATGATGGTGTTCGGATTTCGAGTACAATGGTGGGCTAGGAAAATTCTATTGTAATAATTTTTGATACCTAGATTTATGGTTCATACGGAAATATATTTTTAAATGAACCCAAATACGGGTGAAGGAAAAACTGATTATTATGATTCCTTCAATATTTTTCCTTGATAATAAAAATCAATTTACTCTGAAATCCAATATTTGAGGACGCTTCAAAGAGAATTGTCCACCACAATCAGACCTCTTGAAATATAGAACTACTTTAAATAATAAAAGATAACGAATCTTGATTGTGAAATGCAGAAATGAATTGAAACGGAATGGCATAGCTGTCTTTTGTTGATGCTCAAAGATACTCTTTTTAAAGCATTTTATAAAACCACCGAGTAAAGTGTTTAGATCAGCACTGCTGACTTTGATTTTGATGTTGCCATTTTAAAACATTTGCTGTGAACGAGGGTGAAAATAAAGGAATTGTTTTTGAAGTGTGTCTTCAAACCTTTTCAAGTTAAAATGGTGTACCTATCTATACGTAAGCAGCGAAACAGTAATTAATAGGAAACGCAGCAATAACATTTGACTAGAATTAAAAACAGGTTTCAATTAAAAAAAAGTGGTTTAAGTGATTGAATTGAAACTTTCGTAATGCAGGCAGCAGTAGAATGGGGTATTTAAGTTTATGTAGCCTAGGTTCTCTTGATTGTATACAATCAATAATAATCTTTAAGGTTGTCTGGAAGAGATCGCTCTTAGCGATAAGACCGCCCATTATGTCACCTACCTTAACTAGATTAAGATCAAAAATGTAAAATTGGTGTACCTAATAAAGTATATCTATCTATCTATCTATCTTTTTCTTTCCTAGAATCTAACTTCGGACAAACATATAGATCGAAACCTCACATTCAAAAACTCTGTCTAATAACCAAAAAAATAATGATATTCTTCTAATAATTGCAAACTTTGATCACATTACTGAACTTAGCTCCTGAAAGTGGCTGATAACTAGTTAAAAGTTTTCTTATCTTGTTCTGCGTGATCGATATTGCGTGAAACTTTCACATCTTGCGTATTTACCTGAAACAAAATAAAACAACATTAGTACGGGTATCGTTTAAATATAAGTACAAACACATTTTATTGCCAGTAACTATATCTCGCAGTTCCATCTGTGATATCTAGGAAAAAACATCTAAGAATTGTATTTATTTCGATACCCGAACACACCTTATACCAAAACAACAAGATATCAACAGAATTTTTAAATCCAAAAAGGTAACCTACTCACACGACACACAAATAATATACAAACAAAATAACATAATCCATACTTTGCCACAAACTCCTGACAAAGGCAACCTCCATTGTTAAACCAAGAAAAGAATCTTCGATATCATAACCGAAGTATAGAGTAACACAAAATGCAGAGTTACAAAGCTTCACAGGTGACCCAGAGAGCGTGTGAAATCGTTAAACCGCCCTACATATCACAGACGGCACTTCAAAATGGCCAATTCGGGTCCCGGCCGAATATATCCTTAAAGTCCTGGGAGCTATACGTATGTAGATAGTCAAATCCAAATTGAATCCCTTCTGTTGTTAAAGTTGAAAGCTTGGAAACCAATTTGATAGGATGTGTTTTGTTTTAAAAACAAAACGCGATATCTTTATCGTTAATGTATGTGTTTATTATTTTGTTTTTTAATTTTACATTTACATATTTACAAAATTAAAAAACCGGCCAAGTGCAAGTTGGACTCGCGCACGATGAGTTCCGTACCATTATTTATAAAATGGACAAAAAAAATCACGATTGTTGTATGGGAGCCCCCAAAATATTTATTTTATTCTAGTTTTAGTATTTGTTGTTATAGCGGCAACAAAAGAACATCATCTGTGAAAATTGCAGCCCTCTAACTATCACGGTTCATGAGATACAGTCTGGTGACAGACGGACGGACGGACGGACGGACAGAGGAGCAAAAACGGAACCCTAAAAACGTGCTGAGTAAAATACAATAATGTTACATGTACTTTACAATATTTATAAATGATGTTCTGTCTACATATTCATAGCACTATCATCTAAACGGATAAGTCCCTACAATTATGTTTCATTGTAAGAGCCATCAGACTATGATTTCAAAGTGTAATTCTATGTTTAAATGCTTAATAATTGCTAAAATGTTGCAGTCTTGCAGACAATTGGCAATTTGTTGGCTCTCTAGCAATTTAAATATAATTGGCCTATTATAAGTACACTTCAATATTCATGATACTGAATTCAATTATTTAATAACTCGAATAGCTGTAAACATTACCGAAGTAGTTTTTGAAATTCATCACTAAAAAGTATACCTTTAATTTCAATTGATACAAAATGAAATATTTGTACAATTAATTACGCCTGACAATACACAATTAGTCGTAAAATTTTCGATTAAGAGTACCAAAATAAAGGTAACAAATTAACGTTTTAATTTCGTGCGTGATGTTTTAATTATATGTCAATTATGATAGACTTGCCACTCAACTGACGTGTCGACTGGTTGAGCGACTGGTTCAATACAATATGCATGCATATAGCAACCTGGCATGTAACAGTCTAACAACAAAAATCTTTGTCATTCATTAACTACAAAAAAGCGTTATTTAGTTAACACCTCTTAACTTTATTAAATAAATAAATTACATAATAATGACGTCATACATACGTAATGAAGCTTACATATCTAGTCAATAAAGCTGCATCTGATATTTTGAAGAATTTCTTGTTATGTACACTTTGTCACTACTTAATTATCGTCGTTAGGTTTTTCTACACAAGCCATACTAATTCGATCTCATCATCATCATCTCAGCCATAGGACGTCTACTGCTGAACATAGCCCCCCCCCCCCCCCTAATTCGATCTATTGGCATCGGAAACCTAACACCAAAAAGGTGAACCATCACTTCTTCTAAGTGCCAGTATCTTCTGTCAGCTACTCTAAAGAGCCGCCATAAAACAGATTTAAATTTCGAATGCAGTGTGAATTCAAAATGGCGTAGTGAACACGAGGTGTTGTGGTAAGTACACGGGTTGAGAATCAGAAGCATCCTTCGAATGCAGAAAGGCTTGTACAATAGATAAATCGGTATTGCACTTTGGGTGTTGGCTTAGAAACGTTGCAGACTGTTAGCTTCTAGTGCGCACAGTAAAAGTATTTTACATTTACATGTTACGTAGTCGCTTTAAAATTCGTAGCTTCTCTGCTATTTTAAAGATGAATTTTGGCTTATTTTTCACAGATTCTTTGTCTGTATTTGTCTATTGAAAATGCAAACGAACAAGCTATTACTTGTCAATGACAGTTAAAACCTATCACTATCATGTTTCAAATTCAGACATTGCGTTCTAAAACTGAGTTCAAACAAACCTTATGTACATACCTTACCTAAGTGACACTTGCTTCTTGAAGAAAGTCATTTTTTGATTGATTTCGTTCATGGTCTTAATACGGCTGACCTTGGTCTCAAGGTCACATCAGCAGAAACACAACACATTCCTTCACTCACAATGTCGATGACACTACTCAAGTTTATGATATATATATATATATATCATAATAATCTTCGATCGGAATAAATTATAGGTTAGTGAGATGACATAAAGGGTCATACGGGGTCGTTTGGTCCCCGCTGTCCCTAAATCCGGGGTTGACCACATCCCTGGGCTAGCGGGCCTGCGGTTAAGTGTCGCACTGCGTAATTATGTGTGCCTACCGTCAAATTCAAAATTTCATGTACTTTGTTATTAATTTTTTAGTAATGAGGGTAGTTGGCGATGTTTTGTAGTTTCAATCTGGTACGTTAGTCGGCCAAAAATATGGGTTTTGTAAATAAACGTAAGGGTGCTTAAAATTATTGCTGTTATAACATCAGTTTTACGTAGATTAAAAACTAATGTGCTCATGCTATATGATCAACCGAAAAATTTTATTTTATTGCAATATTTTCATCCCAGTTTATGCCAACACAATATTATAGAAAACTATACATTTAAATCTGAGCCTGAGCAACACTATATGGACTAAACAGGAGTCATATTAAGTACCTTATCCAATATACAAGCGTATACGTAGTTGGGTACTATGCAGTTGTTTTTAGGGTTCCGTACCTCAAAAGGAAAAAACGGAACCCTTATAGGATCACTTTGTTGTCCGTCTGTCTGTCTGTCTGTCTGTCTGTCAAGACCCTTTATCTCAAGAACGCGTGGACGTATCAAGCTGAAATTCACATGAAATACTCAGGTCTATTGTCTCTTTAAGCTGTGAAAATATCAAACTTCTAAGCCAAGCCAATCAAAAGATACAGCCGATTATGTCGATATTTTCAACAAATTTTCGACACTCGCAAAGGAATCAAAACCTACAGGATACTTCCCGTAAACTCAGAGTCTTGAAATTTGGCATGAAGCATTGTCATATAATGCAAATATAGGAAAAATTCCGAAAATCTCATTTTTTTAGTTATGTAACATAAAAAAAAATATTTTAATAAAATGAAACTTACTACCTTATTTCTCACGAACGAATAAAGGTATCAAATTGAAATTTATACCAAATACTTAGGTCTATTGTCCCTTTAGGTAATGAAAAAATCAAACTTCTAAGTTAACGCGATCAAAAGATACAGCAGTTATACCAACACTCTAGACGAATTTCCGTCACACGCTAGGGAATCAAAACCTACAAGGTACTTCCCGTGAACTCAGAATCTTGAAATTCGGCAAGAAGCAACGTTATATAGTACAGATAAAGGAAAAATTGCGAAAACGATAAATTTAAAGTTACATAAAATATTTAAATATTATTTTTGCTTACTTGACATAAAATATTTTTTTAATAATTATAAACTTACTACCTAGCCTTTTTCACCTGAACGCGTAGAGATATTAAAGTTGAAATTAATATCAAACACTTCTTAAATATAATTGTCTCTAAACTGTGAAAAATTTTAAATCATTCAAAGGTCATTGGGCACCCTTCGGGCACCTTAGTATGGAAACCATACCCGCGGCGGATACGAACGAAATATAGCACAGGATAATGATAAAGGCTCTGATTTACTGTGGCATTAGTCGCATCAATGTGAACCATGGGAATCTAGAGAAAATCAGGTGTAAACATCAAATATTTTCCTCATTTCAATGGGGAATTTAAACGACCAAGTTTGACGGATTTGAGAAATCATTTCTTTGTAGTGAAAGAGTATACTCGCCATCAGATCAGGATCTGATGATGGAAATCCTGAGAAATCGAGGGCAACTATCAGAAATTGTAGGCATGCATAGGATTAAAACTTGATTCTCAGACGTATGTCTGGTGATACTATCAAACAGTGAAGGTTTAGAGCTTACCTGATGATGGAGACGTGAGAAAGTCGAGAGAACTCCTCAACGGTATGTTTTAGTTACGTCGTGTTTGGGCTTATATTATTCGAATTGACGAGAACTTCTCACAAAAGTTAAAAATAAAAACTTTTTACAAAAAAAAACAACTTCTAAAAACAACAAGAAAACTGTTTATATGCATCGGTCTAGATCTCGGTGGTTAAATAAATATAGATGCATCCTCTAGACACCGACTTCTAGACCGATGCACCTAACATCTTTTTAATTTCTTTCTTGCTTTTGTTTTCTTGTTGCTTTTTTATATGTTTGAAGTTGGATTTGTTTGTAAAATGCTACAAAATAAAATAAAGCTGATTTTATAAAACAAAGAAAGGGACATAATTAAACTTTTGTCAAGGCTCTAGAAACGTAAAGCCAGCAGCCCCGAATCCTACTCTCTAGAAGTCGTTGTTACAATTCGACAGTTACAAGTCTTCAGGCAGTTTCGAAAAAAACCTGAAACTGGGGCTCGTTAGGTGATCGATCCCTCAAAAATAAAAGATCCCATTAGTAGTGAATTCTCATCAACTAAAATAAAATAAGCTCCAACACAAGGTTACGTTATAAATTGTAAAGGAGTTCCCATAACTATATCTGATCTTTGTTATCGATCCCACAATGGCAGTCAAACCTATCTATCTGGAAAGTCTTCGCCAATACAAATAAAATAAGCCCAAACACGTGGTAGTTGCAACACTTGCAACATACCGTTCAGGAGTTCCCTCGACTCTCTGTAGTCTCCATAATCAAATCAGCTCCAAACCTTCACTGTTTACCAGGATCCTCAAAAATACACTCACATGTCTGGTTTTGACTCGATGCGTGCCTACAATATTCAAGAGTTGACCTCGATTTCTCGGGGTTTCCAGATCCTCATCAGATCCTGGTCATCCGAATTGGCATCTTCCTTCTTTATGAAAAGTCTATATTTATATTTTTCAAACGATCCTGGATATTCGCCTCCATGGAATTTTAATAAAATATTTATATTCAAAGAAACGTCATACCATTCTCCACGATTTAAAACTACTTTGATTCATGTCCGCCACTTTTTACAAAGCGGGTCAGATATCCAATGACCTTTAAGACATAATTAGTTATTTTCAATCAGATTTCTGAATGATGACTATAAAATGTTGTATATAAATAACTTTAATAAAATCACTTTTACAAGGTACTGGCCTACTATTTTAGTTATATTATAAAATAAAAAATATTAACTATTTTGTCTCTCACGAAATTACCATAACTATGATTGTTCTAAACTGAACGGTTGGCGCGGGACTCACTTTTTGTATACAGGATTTGTACGGAACCCTCGGTGCGCGAGTCCGACTCGCACTTGGCCGGTTTTTATTTTTTTAACGACGTCAAAAATCATCAAATGACCCCTCCCGCTGAGGGTTAGCAGCGGTGAGGGTGTGTCAGACTCTTACTGCCTAAAAACCGTCGTGTTCCGTCGTGGGCCTTTTATGTACCGGGACCGCGGTATCTCTTTCGAACAACCTGCAGCAGGTAGTAACTATACAATGTACTTAACTAATGTAAACAAGTAGTCATCAAATAATTATGAGGTAAATGCTACTTCTACAATAAGCCTCAAATACAGACGGTACAATGTTACATTTATGTAGCTTTAACCCGTTAATGAGAAAAACGTGTTGTTGAAACTTTGACGCAAACGACGTGAGCGTGTTTGAATAGAATGATAGACGACTTAGCATGGCCTGAGAGACCGACGTCAGTTTTAAAAAATTGTTTTGACTTTACAATTTTGGGAGTAATAAAATAGAAGGCGTAGGTAATTTTGTATGTCCAGAGGGGAAAGAGTTACCTCTGCCCTGGTACATGAAACCCTGCCCTGGGCTCAAGAAAGAATATGGTGGGTTTTAGTCAGTAAGAGTATTTTAATTTTACAGTTTTTTAATGAAACATATCAAAGAGTTCGGTTAGTATTTTCAGAAGCTATAATTATTTAAGGCATTAGTTAACCATTATTGGTTGGTTGGGTAGATTAGAAATTTTTAATGTCTACTGTGAAATAGCGATTTTCAAAAATCGTATGTAGTTTTTTACTTAAAATACCAAATTAAATATTTCCTCTCAGAATTCATCTGACTATATCAAGAACTCGACTCACTTCAACAATTAAAATACCAAATTCTATCGAAAGTAAGGAAATAGCTAGAAATTTCCCGAAACGGCTGCCAGAAATGTCCAAACCTTTATATAGGAGAAACTACCCACTGGAACTACCTTCTGGTCCAAATTGGTGTTACGAACCAGCATAACATAGTTATGTTCATGGAGAACCAAATGACTAGCGGAGGTGCCATAACGGCAAATCTCTTAGGCCCGGTTGTTCAAGTTACGTCAAGGTTAGGGTTAAATTCTAGTTACAGTAAAATTAACAGGGTTTAAATTCAAAAAGTGTTGTTGAAGTACCAGTTGTTTAACGAACGTTAAAATTTCATGATAAAAACGTCAAATTAAGCGTGGTCAAAATTGACAACGGTCAAATTTTAACTTTAACTTTACCGTAACGTACGAGCAACCGGGCCTTAAGTTACCGTCACCGCCTTTATACGCCTTCTTTGGAAACGATCATTTTTTGTAATGCACGTTTTGGACCTGGAAGAAGGCACCTGACCTACCTGCATTATGGGATCTCCGCTCATCTTTCCTTACTCCATGGTTATACTATATCTGTGCTCTTCTAGCTAGTGGACACTGTCCCTCTCGCACGGTCTAGTTCCAAATTTAAATTCGTTATGCTAACGTAGTTAGCACTTTATAGTCAGATTAATTTGAAAGTCAGTTGATATTTTTGATGTTTAAGTGCTCGTTGATTTGTTCTAAATTGTGTTAAAATTGTTGTTTTATTTGTCTTTGTACTTAGTGTAGTAACGTTGTGAATTGTAAGTAGTGGTGTGAAAACTCGGTTGCGGTGTTTTCTAACCAATATGACTATCAAACCTTCAAGAATAGGGTGTAACGCAGTTCCAAATGCCCTAGGTATACAAGGTTGGCGATAATCACTTTCTGTTGAAAAGGGCTCTATTAGTTTGTTTGCACACCAAACCAAAAACAACACCAAAAAACGGATTATTTTAGTAGTTTGAGACTGAAAGAATTTTTCAAATCGGTCCCCTAGTTCCTACAAATACCACGTTTAAATAAACAAACTCTTCTGCAACACTTTTCACGGCCTCAAAACTTGATACCCCAACAAAATGATATTCAAAGCCAAAAAATAAGATAAAACAAGGAACCTTGTTTGTTATAATAATATTTTCGAGAGAACGTTACACGTGCGAAGTATTAACATCACCGCGACGGCATTATAGGATTAAAACGAACCCACTCGGTAATTGATTCGATATAGTCATGGAAAACAAAATGACAATCGGAGGTGTCATAACGGAAAATCACCTAAGAAAGTAGCGCGTCAAAATGCGGGGGACGAGGAACGTCTGTCTTCGCCTTTATACTCCTTCTTATGACCCGACAATTTTTGGAATACACAAAAATAGATGGCAGATGTCCCAAACGCCTCGTTAGTTCACTCGTAACTGATCGTTTTAGTCATCCCCACCGTCCATATTTGACCTAGAAGAAGGCGCCTGACCTACCTGCATTATGGTACCTCCGCTCATCTTTCCTTACTCCGTGGCTATAATATTATTATATTATCAACACGAAAATGAGTGTATATGTACGTATGGTTGGTTTTCACCACTTATGCTACAAATCGAGTTTGTTTGTATGGAGGAAAAAAATGTAACTGTAATTACTATACCAAAAATTGTAATATACAATACCTTATTCTGATGAATAAGCTACAATACTTTCAAGTTTCATCAAAATCCTGTAGGTAAAGAGTTTTTGTGCGATAGAGTTACACATTTCATTACATTTCCATTTTTCCCGTTTGTAATAAATTATTATAAGCGTGTTTAATATTTGTGTATTCTTTTAATGGGCCCACGACCTATGTTTATTCAAACGTCCGATGTCTGTGTATGTCTGAACTGAGGAGATAATGAGGTCACAGTTGAACCCGGTAGATGGCGCTACGATTAAACAACTTCTACTGAGGCTTTATAAAAAATTGTCTTGTCTTTTACATAAGTGAATTAAAAAAAAGTATTATGAGATTAACTATAACAATATGCCTAAGAGTTGGTTCCATAACATTTATGTAGTTTTATGAATTGCGTCGATATTTCAAAAAATACACATCCCAAAGGTAAGTAAATCTCATACCTACCAAAAATATATTAGAACATGCGTAATAAACACAGATATAACACTACTATAGTCGTAGCACATTCGTAGGTAATGTTCGTAGCGTGTTTATGTGCTACGTGCGTAGCAATGTAGCGTAGCCGTAGCATTGAGTAATGGTGCTCAGATTGTCTTAACTGGTGCTGTATTGAGCGGAAAGTTCAGTATTGATATGGGCATTACAAAAGTGTTTAGTTATAAGTTTATAACTTGGTTCTGGCACTACTAAATGAAAGTAAAAATAATGTCAAACTCAGAGACATTTAAGTCACTCCTTAGTGACAGATTCTCATAGAAATTCTGCACTAAGGAACGGTTTAAGTAGCCATAAATGTGATGACACATAATAAATGTCTCTGAGTGTGTCCATTATATTGATAGTATATCAGAGTAACCTTAACGTAATTTTTTTTCCTAACAAAGTAACTGATAATGACGAATACAAACATTTATTGCTCGAACAATTTTGACTTAAATTCTGGCTACTGATAACTATCGAGTATCCATAGCACGTAGCAGTTCTTTTCTCAACAAAATTTTTAAATGGCACATGCTCCCTCATACCTCTTTTCTATTATATGTAGGTACCAGCTGCCCCTACAATAGAAAGTTTTATAAACATTACTTGATTTGTCCGAAGATTCTTCTTATTGAAAATAATTTTAAAGCAATGTACAACACCACATACATCTTGCCTTAAAACATTAAAGACTTAAAATGGTTTGCAGAATTTCTTTGACCATCTATTTATTTTAATTTAAAATTCACTTTACTTATCTTTATTTCGCAACATTTCTTTGACGGCTTAGAGGTATTTTTTTGAGAATACAACACCCGCCTATAAAAATCAAGTTACGGACTTCTAACACATCATTAATAAGTACCTAAGTTATTACCTACTTATTACCAACCATCCCGTGACCTCTGTGTAACTTAAGGTCGGATCAAATAGGGTCCAATCAACGAGCCGACACCCGCAACGGAATATAATAATTGTATTACTGATTATAACCGATACTGTGGCACTTGTGTGGTTATGTGGTTGAGTTACTGGTTTTCGGTAAACTGTGTACGTCGGGAAATTGTATTAGGCAAATAGGAAGTTTAGGCGATTAATACATAGATTAAAATTACATTACATTAGAATCAAAAAGAGGTGGTCTTTTATAAATAACAGTCTGAGTATTTAAGATTTTCAATGAGCTGGTTCCCCGTTAATTTTTAGTGTTCATATTTTTTATTACTTTATTTTTTTATTATATTGTGCAGCCAAAGGACTGCTTAGATCAAAAGAAAATATCAATTAAACAGTAGTGACTGAGGTCGGTAGGTAATTAATTCATTTTTACCACATTCATAAATAAAAGATTCTTGGTAATCATCCAGATAAACGTCAAAATCTGTAAATTATATTTTAAAATAAACTAAATCTATATTTACATAAAAAATAAAACTTAAACAGAAACTTAATTAATCAGAATTAAATATCGCGCTTCTGTTCGTAATATCCACATTTAGAACAAGATATGTTCAAATTGCAATTTCCACAGTAGGTACTAATTGTATCATAGTACAATTAAACGTATTAATTGTCACGAACTAATATGCGAACGTAGAACATAATGCTATTGTTTCACGAGTGTATCTATTATTCTGCAAACTGGTAGCTTTGAACGGAATTGCTTTCGTCATTGAATTAATATGTTATATTGATTTTGGTCTTAGTTTTCAATAGTAAATTGTTTTATTTAAAATCTTCATCATCATCTGTCTAGCGATTACCCTACAGTACACCAAGAAAATTAACAACACAGGAAATCACAACACACAAAGAAAGTACAATTGGAGGTCTTATCGCTAAACAGCGATTTCTTCCAGACAACCTTTGGATGGAGTTTATCTGTAATATATATTGAAATCGGGCAGTTTATGGTCTAGATTCTACCTACATCTTGTCCAAACAGGTGCAACTGGGTAAAGCACATACTAACCATATTATTAGTAAGAAATTACAACTTGGGTTGAGGAGGTCAGACAGGCACTAACTAACTAGGCAGCTCGTTTAAGCTGAAATTACACAACCTACATATAGCATTTATGCATTACTTGTGTATATAATGTTATATTATGGTTACCGCATAATATGTTCACCTTCATACCGGTCCATTCCTCAGAAGACCTATCAACACAAATCACTACATTTCAATAACATTTCCAAATTCAAACGAACCTTCAACCACGACCTACCCCAACAAGTTTGAAAACACATCAAACTAGTGCCAAGAGTTTTTCAAAAAAGGAACCTTGACGCGGAGAGGCTCTGGGCATCGACATCAGACAGATCAATGAATGCTGACGTCAGCTGTCTGGCAAGCATTGAACAGCGCTAGTTGGAAACCTTGGATGTTGGAAGGGAGAGGTGGTTCCTGGATATGGCAAAATATACTTAGATACGGTTCACGCTAAATAACTTTGGATTTCTGAAGTAATTTGACGCTTCACGGGTCTGTTCTGATCTGGACCACCATTGTATCCAGAATAAATAAGGGCTACGTTGATACATTTTTATTTTCATTTATATTGTGAAGTAAATAGTAGCTACCATCAGAGAGGTACAGCTTTGGCAAGATTAGTACTAACAAATGCGCAAGGATTCAAATGGCAACGTTAACTCGCACAAAGTGAGTCTTCTCAATTTTTTTTTTGTAGAATTATGGTTTAATAAAACAATATTTTACAATGTAAATAAACTTAGTTTTTCACACTTAGATTATCACTCATGCTATTGCTGTTCTATTTAGACATTTACAAAACTCACATTATTCGTGTAACACAAAATGTCCAGTCCAAAAAGGAACACAATACTTCCTTCTATGCTCCGAAACAGTTTTCTGCACGCCTGTACAGGCAAACGTGACGTGCTTCGTATGAAGAATCAGAGTGAATAGTAGATTCTCTTTTGTTAGCGCAAGAAATTTTATTTTGCTGTATTTTTGTTAGACACTGTTGTAATGAGGTGACTAAGTTATAGTGTATAGGTTTTATTTTATGATATACTAGCTTTTCGCCCGCGGTTTCACCCGCGTCTCGAGATAGCTTCCCGTAGCCGGATGGTGACAAAAACTATCCTATGTATCTCCTGGCTCTAAACTACCTCCCTGCCAATTTTTAGCTAAATCGGTTCAGCCGTTCTTGAGTTATAAGTAGAGTAACTAATACGACTTTCTTTTAAATATGTATGTTATGGACCAAGTGATAAATTGGGCAGTATACATAATGCCCGGTCATTATGAATAATGCCCAATATGAGAGTGCAATTTGATAATAATTACTCAAACAATCAAATTGACCGGTCACTATACATATTGCCCGTGACCTTTTGGGCAAAGTAATACAAACATATTTAATTTCATTTTTTTACTGTTATTGACATTTAACTTAAAATGAACTAAATATAACACATCCCATATCAACTGACAGAGCATAGAAGTAAGCATGCAACATGCAGCAAGCATGGCTTCTGTCACGGCTCCGGCGCTGCGGGGCTCCGGCGGTCCCATGCGAGCTTATCGTCGCAGATGGTTTTCACGCTCACCACCGCAGCTTCGGCTTGCTGGCCGGCCCAGCCGGCCAGCCTCAGCCGCGGCGGCGAGCGCTTCAACTACCTGCGCCTCAGCTCGCAGGTCGCCTCGCCCCTCCGTGCCTACGCGGTTTTGAATTGCACTCTAGGGGTAGGGCAGACAAGACTACGTGGAGTCGGTTTTGCAGCGATTCGTTTTCGTCACTAAGTTCAGTTTTTAATACAATGTTTTGAATCCAAATTAAATTCTACCATAAAAAAAACGAGCCAAGAAAAATGAGATCAAGAAAAACGAGGCCGAGTTAGTAAATTAGATGACAGTTGTCCAATTAATAGTTTTGTGGCTAGACTTATAATTTCCCATTAAAATAGAACATATAATTAAAAACAATAATCATAAAATATGTAGCAAGTAACAGGATTTATTTATTAGAACAACTGCCACCCTCGCAACACATAAAATATAGCTTTATTATCAAATTGCCCAACTATCATGTAGCAATATAATAATGCCCGTGCAATGTGATAAATAATGAAGTTAAGATAGTTATTAATCACTTGGCCCGATAAAGCTAGACATTATTCATAATGCTCGGGCATTATAAATAATGCCCGAATTAATCACATGGCCCATAACATGTATATAGATGTGAGATATGTAAATGTTATAGATATACAGAATTAATGTGATATTATTACCCTATTTAAAGATCGGTCTAGACGGCTGGTTAACGCATCTTGTGACGAAAAGGCTGGCTATTACCTCAGACAAAGGATCAGCATGGCGATCCAACGAGGTAATGCTGCCAGCCTCTTGGGCACGCTCCCAGTCTACAGCGATGGGGATGATTTTTTTTAAGCTTTTTAGTTTTTGTTGCTTTTTTTTACTTTGATAGTTTTTTTACCTTTACTGTAAATATGTAAATAAAAAATATATCACACGTTTAAATTTTTTATATTTGTAAAGAAAATAGGGTCTTTAGGAACTTAAAGGTCTATAAGAAACACGTCGTGAGGAAGGACATAGGTAAATGGATAAGATGAAGGGGACGACCAAAGGACAACCAATGGACTGTGTAAAAGGAGATTTGGCTACTTAGATCTTTCTTAACACACTATAAATTAACCTCTCGAAGTATGTTCATCTAGCGATAATATTAGCAAATTCCATTTTGAATTTCGGCAGAAATCTAATACTATTATCCCCAGATTTCATAGTGAGCTTAAATAATTCCAGCACCTCTATATTAGTGCTCCTGTTTAATATAGAAACGATTAATTTTAGTCTCTTGCGATAAACTCAGTTTTATAGGTCAAGTTACGTATATTTCGTTAGTATATAGACTTTTGCTTTGAGATTTTACTGGGAAAATGATTTAATATTAAACGTGTATTTTTTTGTCATTGTTTTTTGTAATAAAGAGTTTTGATATTGCTTCATTTTGCCTGGCTTTTTAGCCATTGTTTTTATTAATAGAGAGTTTTTATATTGCTTCATTTTTTTTTGCAAAACCAATATTGTCATCATTCATGAGCCCTGACCAACGTAGAAATTGTAATAATGTACAGTATATAGTTAAAGGTTCAAAGTTTGTTTTATTTGTTATTAAATTATACATATATTTTTTCCAAAAACATTTATTTTATATATGCTACTGTCCTAGTATAGCCTAAAAGCCTCTCTTCATCTATCTCTATTAAATTGGCCTAAAACTGTAACTGTTAACAATTTCTGGTTACTAACACAGTATTTCGTCCCTAGTCAACTGCAGTGCTACAATAATAAGACAGAATCCCCTTTGTAATTTACGTCAAATGAAACATATTCCGGAATTGGAATATAAATAAATTGCATTTCGTCTGACATTCGTTTTAACTACAAGGATTCTTACAAAGCTTTAAGTTCCTGAGAGTGGCAATACGAAATACATTATAGTTTTAATTTAATTTTAATCCTGACATTAATTTTAAGATTGTGCCTTATAGCAACAAGCAAAATAGACCAAGTTAACCTAAAGACTATAATATTATGTATGCTACAGAAATCTTTAAAAGTCATATCTTCTTTGTATCATTTCTTATCAGGTAAACTATAGTCTAATACAAAAATCCAATTTCTTAGTAATACCTGTCCTTGTGGCCCACAAAACGTCCTCATTATTATTCAAACTACCCTACTTGAACCAACAAAGGACCACAAAGATAAATAAAAGTAATCGAATCTTTCCATCCCTCTGAGCTCTTTACCTTTACTCAAAAGATGTTAAAAGGTTCTTTCTAGACAGAAAATAAAGGTTTTATTCAGAAATTTTGAACAATTTTTTCATTGAAATTCGAATTGAATCAAAACTGAAAGTTGAACCCTTTGTCAATCCGCTAAATGCAGAGAAAAGATAAGAAAACTAAGGGGATTTGTCACTTCAAGAAACTGATTTGATTTTCTTAGGAAACTGTTTCCAGAAAAGCTTGTAACTAAAACATGATCAATACAGCCACGTATAATAATAATATTGGCGAACTCGGCGAATTTGAATTGCCTAAGAGCTGACAAAATGCGGTTTTAAGCGACAAATAAAATATAACTCTATGAAAATTAAGTTAAAAACTGTCTGAAGTACAAATAAATCATTGCAATAGTCTATTAGGAATACTTCATCTTCAAATAACATTGTTTCGTCTTAATTCAAAAATATTAACAACAAAATAAACAAATTCTGTTTCAAAACTTCTTCAGTTTGCTGCAACAAACAATTATGTAAGTTTCAGAATAACTTAGCACAATTAAGTTCTGACCGCTAACTTAAGCAACATTCCTGCTACGGACAGCTTTCAGCAAGAAACATCAACGAATTTACAAGAAACATCCATATTCAACGAAGCTAGATTTTAGGAGCGCTATAAAGGTGCTTGCTCAAAACAGCATTAGACAGATAGAGAGATTATTCTTTATTACAAAGCATAATTTAACAACACAGGAAATCACAATCACAATAGAAGTACAAATGGCGACTAGAAAATAATTTCTTCCAGGCAACCTTTTTAGGGCAGGCAGTTTAGGTGCTTTGACCACTATACATAATGAAATAAACCAAAGATAATAATCATAAGTGGTGTCAAGGGTTTCAAAGAATTAAGGGTTTCAGGATGGCCGAGCCGACTAGGCCACCCATATTGACAAATAAATAAATTCGCTAACAAATCAACAGACGACGCTGCTACATCCCTCTACAAGAATTGTGGACCAATTTTTTTCAAATTACACATTTACAGTGAATGACCGATCCATCATCAGAGATTGTTTGACGTAATGTACTACATATATGAAGCTAATCAAAATTCAATCTCCAGTCACAAAACAACTGACAGATCGGTTATCATAATCCGCTATTAGTCATTATAGGTTGCCCAATACTCGTTTCCTAGTTGAAATCCCAAACGATACATTACATCTAAATGTTCCCAGTGTGACAGCAACCCAACGCAAAGACACTGCATACATAAATTTCGTCATGTCACTCGCACCGTTTGCGAACAACACTTAAACGTCCAGTTAGACCATTAACCTCGACCTTAACTGCTTTGCCGAATATTCCTGTACTGTGACCTACATATTTAATACAACGATATGAACAGAAGACAGAAATTCTCGCCTTTTTCCCTAGGCAGAAAGTAAAGAACTTCTTATATCTACTATTTGTATTTGATTTCATACTTCTTTTGTTTTGCTAAAATTTTAGTCAAGGTATTCGTCATTTGTTTCAAGAGTAATCATTTGCCCCCTTACTTATAAACGTGAATTAGCCCGTAAGTAATACTTAGGGGCTGTTTAAGAAAATTCTTACTTATAAACGTTGCTTAAGCATGTCTTAACTAACATTTAATCACTACTTAAGACTTTAAGTTGCTTAGAAGGTGATTAGAGATTTTATAAGTAAGGAGGTTGATCTTTTATTTTGGTGCTCTTGAAACTGTGTCTGTTGCGAAGTGGAACGTGGACATATAGAATCTTTATGATACAAAACTGATGGTGATAATGAATCCAAAACCTCGAAGTTTTAGTTTTTAGTGTGATTCTACAGATTATATCATCATTTATAATCATTGTTTCGATTCTCGTAGTAGACTGTGATTGCTAAAACTGGATAAACAGTTTCATTTTTATCTAGAATTTATTTCCATCTAAAGTTTCCACTATATTTTCGATTTCATTCCTCACTTTGCCAGAGCACCACAACATTCAACACAGTATTATATAACTTGTTTCAAGCTACCTTAGTAAACAGCCGCGGTCTATAGACACGACAATAGATACATAGGGAGTTGCGACTGATGACATGTAGGTGTTATTGCACATCTGTCAACACTAGATGCAGCAAACAGGCTAGATGCTAGAGGCTAGAGGACAAAGCAATCGAAACAAAACTTCATGGGCCAACTCCCATACATTTACAAACATTTCCTTCTTCTTCTTTCGTGTCGATGACATGTCATATATTCTGACTACACTATGTCAGCCCAATATTCCGCCACAGCGAGAACACGAACATTTCCTTGGTGACAATCAAACAAGCTTGGTCCAATGCATTCAAATGACTTTCGAGAAGTAAAAACCCCAAACCCGGAAAGAGACCGTATTGTCGTATAATACTTTTCGAAGACAAATCATTTCATATTCAGGCCTTTACAAGTATTTAAAAACGTCAATAATATAAATAAGTTTGATTCTAGTTGACCATTCCAAAAGTAGTTTCGTATGGAGAAGAACGGGCAAGAAATTCCATGGTTATTCTCATAGAAGGTATATATTTAAGTGTGCTGACGTGCCGTTAATTCATGAATAACTTTCAATCAGGTAAGAAATACTATGAGTTGTACTATTACTATACGGGCTCATACAATAACAAGATGAAATCTATACGCTAAAATATCAAAGACTGGAACAATAGAATGGATATTCTTACGAGTGTTGTTGTTGTTAATGCACTAAAGAATGTAGCTACTACGCTTTCTCCAGACAAAGATGAGTCTATTGTACTAAAATCAGTCAGAAAACAACAAACAACTTGTTTTGTTCTTCGATTCGCGCGGAGTTATGAACATAAGGAGAGATCAGTATCATATTGACTTACTACGATAGAGAGTGAACGCGAACGATAAATCTTAAGGTGATCTTGCCTCAAAAGCTACAAAACTAATAATATAATTTCATTTCTGATTTCCCTTCGTTTTCTACCATAAATTCAAATTTAAATATTTTATTTCGGATTTCTCCATATATTTAGTGTTAGCAATAAAGCAAACGTCTCGAGAATTTCATTACTATTGTTATATTATTGTTTAGCTTAATAGCTAAACAATTGCATTTTGTTCACCTTACACACAGGGAATGTATTTCATTGTTTTTGCAACAAATATTTTTGTTCTGGATTTCCAAGAACGTCTCTCATTGATACGCTGGCCTTAATTGTATGCACTCCATTTGTTGCATCAGCCGTGTCTATTGGGTTTTAGTCAGTTTGCATCAAATAGACGTATTGTGCACATTGTCGATCTCGGATTTGTCCAACAACTAGCAGAAACGAATCGCGGAATTCAATAACCATTGTTTTAGTATGGTTGATATCATTAATATGTGCGCACGAAGAGTTTGGATTGTCAAAATTGTGATTATATTTTTTGGTGAGCATTTTTATTATACTTGGTGTATATTAAATATTGGTGGACGAGAACTTCTGGCCACAGGACGTGGTGTTCCGTCGCTTCTGCGGACAAGTGCTACAGGACCGCACAGTGACATAGTGCTAGTGAAGTGCTACTAACATAGTTTAAATTTAAGTTTTCATTTACTTACGATTTTGTACAATATAATATGTATGTTAGTCTTTAAGGTTTATAGCTATGGGCCAATGCAGCCTGAAAAAAAGTTACTTGATTTGATATTTTCCGAATTTAAATATCAACATCAAAACTGGGTCTAAACAATAAGTGTCACAACGGTTGATACATGCTTCTACTTTCTACTTGCCTTGCGATACCTAGGCAAGCCTGGACAACCACGCTTGCCTAGGTATCGGTTCGCCCGTAAACACGTACGTAAATATTGGTACTCAGCTACATCTGTTTAAGACTAGAAGACGACCCCTAACAAAAGGAATAATCTAGGCGGATGATGTAAGACAATGTGTTTTTTTTTCAGAGCGTTCGTTGGCAACCAATGTGTGTGACATGGAGACAGGAATATTCCTGGATGAGGGGAACATGGGCCAAAGTGAGGACTTCAACTGGCTCGGAATACTAAAAGTTTATTTAGGTCAGTTGTGCTTATTATATAATAGTTTAATCATTAACAACATTTAAGATAATTGGACCCTACACTTTTGAAACCTTGCGTCTCTAAGGTTCTAATTTCTAACTTCTAGTACTGGCCCTTAAGTTGTGGTTGACTTTCGAAATGGTGTTTTCGTAATGGTTGTGGTTCAATAGATTTTTATTTCTATATATTTACTGTGTTCTCCGCAGATGATGGTGATGGAGTGCAAGTGGCGGTAACAGGTATCGTGCTGGTCAAGCCTAAGTATGCCGTCGCCAGCGCCGACGACGTCGTCAGGATACCTCGCAGTGTCTTCCAGTGAGTACACTTCCTTGTATTACCTTTGCCTGGCGTTGCGGTATGGAATATTTTTGGCGGTTGAATAGGAACAGATAACTTTTTTGCCAGTTCGAAAATCTTTGAGGGATGATCAATAAAGTTTTCAGCCCAAAGCTATAGCTTGGCAAGTAACTTAGTGACACTCCCATGGTTCACGCGCTTGAGTGGGAACACTACGGTCATTAATGCCTTCACAAAGTGTTGCTCCCGGTATCTCCTATACGGTGATTTAATAGTCCAAACTCTAACGGTGATATTTCTTCAAATTCTTTTAGAACTGAGACGCAAGCGATGTTCATCGCGTCGGGCGATACAATTGTACACTTCACGCCTCTTCAGTACATAACACATCCAGAATATGAGCTAGCTACATACAACACTATTGCCCTTGTAGAGCTTGATGTTGGAGAAAAGAGTGAGTTTATTTTATTATTGTTATAGGCTTTTTAACTTGCCTTACCAAGTGAGACAACTCTATGAAAAATCTATTTTATTTATTTTTAACTTCTTTATTTTAACCACTTCCTCAATCTGTTTGTTTTGCTTCGATCTGTTGTTGTTGGTTTTGAGAACAATATTATTTTGTACTGGACCTCTTTTTCAGATCCATTAATTCCAATATGCTTCCCGGCCGGCGCGTACGACTCAAGTTACCTGTATTTCGTGGGGTACACAGATGGTAATATTTTTTTTATATAAATTAACCTTATCTAAAAATAATGCATATATAACATATGCATATACAGGGCCACAAAAACGAGACTTTTGACTAATAATGAAAATTTATACGTGTACCTAGACGACTGATCTTGCAATTCGATTATCTTGAAACGGGTTAACTTTTACCCAGTGTATCCCATGGTCAAATTTGTCCGTATTGACCTATGCTATCACCTCCTGAAAGGATGTGGTCTACTTACCAGTAACCCTGTATATATTGACAATTATTACCTTTTTTTTTTCAGAAAACAAAATTGTGGAAAAAGTGATTTACCGAATAGAATACGTAGGAAAACCAGATTGTGAGGACTTTTATGCAAGAGAAGGTGTAAGTATTAAACTAGAACTGAAATCACTGAATTTTATTGAAAATATATAAAATGCTCAAAAGAAGAAACCGTAACATTCGCGCAGGAACGACAAACATTTACTAGAGGGTAGTATACTAGGTTCGCTAATTTTGTAGTGACAGACTTTTGCTTGCTTCACATAAAACACCGACACTCAACAGCATGCAGTTAGATAGCAACCGGACTTCAACATACATATATGGGAAATGCTAAGCAGATGATGAGATTTGTATTCTGGTTTTCAGCTGCGAGACGTGTCCCGGGAGCCAACGTCCTACGTATGCGGTGCATGGCGTAACGCGAGCGAAAACTGCGTGTGGGACACAGGCATGGCTCTTGTGTCCAACAACTCTGGCTGGTTCACTCTGGTACACTTCATCTTCTTTATTTGGTGGCTTCAAGTTCTGCTTGACCTATGCAACTATGTAGACGATCTTCTCACTAAGTATCAACTGCCAGTAGTTGTTTGGTAAATCCCATGAGACAGGTTACATCAATCAATCAATCAATAGGTATATCAATTTCTCATATGATGAAACTGGTGAGCAGTACTGAACCTTCTAACAAACTACAAGGTTCACCAAGTCCAATTTTTTATAACATACTTTTTCAGTCATCATCCCGCTATTCATTCAGCAACTTTGTTACATAAATTCTCCAGACTATCCACATTCCCACTCAAAATTCATCAATTTTGGCCATGCAGCCATCTTTACTAACTGGTATTTTAATGTTCAGATTGGTCTAAGTATCCATGGGCCGGGCTGCGCCGCCCCGGCTCGCTTCATCAACATACCGAACTATATCACCTGGATCAATCAAGTCACTAAAGAAAAAAATGAAGAAGATGAAATGGAAGACAGCCACTATGATCTAAGAAGTGAATGGGATATGGACAATATTCCTATGCACAAGACTTTTACGTAAGTTTTGTAATGTATTATTTTTGAAGCTGAACTCAAAGATGGTGATTGTTACACCCGTGCATCTGATCTCACTCCAGCCATCGGATTGCCATCCAATCGGGCTATGAGAGTGAAGGAATAGAGAGTGGCACCTGTGTCCTACGCAAATGCTTGTACACCATATGTCCTGCGCAACTGACTTATCTCCTTATATGAGAACAGATGCCGTTGCCGACAATCTACTAGGACACCATTACATATTATTATTATTTCTTCGATAAAATTATTCTAAATCTTGTACAGTTTCTAACATTTCAAAATTTCTAGTGGAAGAAAAGCCCTCCCAAAGACATGGCCGATTGGTGGCGTAACAAAACACGACTACATAATGTATCCCTTCGATACGTCGGGGGCGAGACAAATATCTCACTTCAACATTGAACCCCACTGGGATGAGGAAGGGGTCATAGCTATCTTCCCTTGTAAGTTGTATTTCCCTTGTAATTTGTACCTTTTTTTTAACGACGTCAAAAATCATCAAATGACCCCTCCCGCTGTGGGTTAGCAGCGGCGAGGGAGTGTCAGACTCTTACTGACTAAAAACCGTCGTGTTCCGTCGTAGGCCTTTCATGAGCCAGGGCCGCGGTATCTCTTTCGAACAACCCGCAGCTGTAATTTTGTACCTGGCACATAAAGTCTGTCCCGATACTCTCATCTGTTCCGATACTCAGTAGTAGTAATTCTTATATTTTCACGTGAGAGGTCGAGAGGCCGTTTAGAGAAAACTCTGACGCTAGGGTTTGTTACGTGATTTAACCTGCAGTTCATTCAATAAGAAGAAGTTATCATTGCAATTTAGATATTTTGAGTCTTGAATTATTTTTCACCGAAAATAAACTATGCTCGTGACTGTTGTAATAATAGGGAGAACAAGGCATTTTAACAGTAACTCGGGCGAGTTAGATTAATAATGGGATAATGTTTTAACCTCTACTGTAATTTTAATTTTATTAGTATCAATTTAAGTTACTAACTTAACAATGTAGTTAAAGGCATCAAGAAATGGGAAAAGAATTTATATAGAAATGATGTCATTCGTATTTTTCAGTCAACCAGACAAAAGAGATGTTTTTGCACGCATGCAAGAAAGCAAGAGTACTAATGTACCGAGAGTACTTGGAATTAAATGCGCAGCATATATATGGATCAGCGACTTATAAGGTAACACTTTATCACAATTGATAAAAAGGTGAGGAAAACATCTCGAGGAAACCTGGACTATAAAGTCTGAAATCACCAACCCGCATTGAGCAAGCGTGGTGATTAACGCTCAATCCTTCTCCGTGTGAGATGAGGCCTGTGCCCAGCAGTGGGGTCATAGAAAGTCTGTAACTGTAACTTATCGTACAAATCGTACTGCTAAATCAGCATTTGTTTATCGTTATCAATGCATGTGTTATAAATGATTGTTTGATTTCAGATTTCAATGTACGACTTGCTATTAATAGCATGCTCCTGTGTTACCATTGAGGTAAATTCCATTTTTACAGAGAGCAATCTTTGCACGTAAATTGGTACAGTTATAGAAGCTGACAAAACTAGAACTATAGTAGCATTATTAAACAACTAGCTTCCGCCCGCGGCTTCGCCCGCGTAGAGTTCGGTTATATCGCGTTTCCAAGATAAT
Organism: Helicoverpa zea x Helicoverpa armigera; assembly: GCA_033682625.1. NCBI lineage: Eukaryota > Metazoa > Arthropoda > Insecta > Lepidoptera > Noctuidae > Helicoverpa > Helicoverpa zea x Helicoverpa armigera. The sequence continues at coordinate 3,870,400 of JAWIIS010000044.1, read as the reverse complement.
TCTTCAAAAGTCTGGGATAAAAACTATCCTATGTTCTTCCTCAAGGTCAACTCTATTTCTGTACCAAATTTTATTAACCCTACACCACTAACCTTCCAGAGTACCCTATTAAAACTAACCATTCGTCGTTTCGACGAACATGTTTTTAACGCGGTATTTTTAGGTGAATTATGCTGTTTTTTATCTAAATTCTTCTGAACAATTAAATAACATAGGTTACGTTTACAAATAAAACTACAAAAAATAAAGTAATGAGAAATATTTATTCAAACTTAACATTTTTAGTAAAGCACTTGGTTTTCATGAGATCAAAAAAACGTTATTTTTTGGAAAATTAACAAAAATATTTGAACAAAAAAAATCATATTTTTCTCTTAATTGCTTATAGACCGAGATCTAAGTAATATAAAAAAATATATAAAAGCTATTTTTTGTCTGCGCAACTAGTGCAGAAATCAATCTTATGTTCACCGCAGATTGCGATGCTGCACTGTGAGTTCTCTGTGTGTTCTTACAGGAACATATACCGCAAATTTTCCTTTTTCTTATATTTTGACCTGTCGATACAGACTCATTTCTCGACGTTGACTGCACTTCGTCACGATCACCACCTTCAACATCAGTACCAATCCCTAATACATTTTGTATTTTCGTTTTTGTATGCGTGGGCATTGTGGGCATTTGCTGTCGTGTTTCGAGCCACGGTTTTACAAGTTGGGAATGCAATTCTTTCATATAATTACAACGGCTCATTATCTTTTGTCCCAGAGTTGACACATTATAGTAATATTTTCTTCCGATAGTGGTTGTTTTGAAGCCATCACAAAGAAAACTGCGAAATAAAATATTCAATTTAAATATGAAAAGTGACACAAACACTAACCATTCGTCGAAACGACGACTAAATATTGAATATCTCAAAAACTTTAAAACTTACCTGCCGCACACAACCGCTTTCTGAAAGAGCGCGAGAGGCACTGAGTTGACAAGTCGCGACACGATCACTGGCGCCCGCTTTAAAAAGATATAGCCTATTTTGTGTCGCGTATTCGTCGATTTGACGAAGGTTAGTTGTCCAGGGTTAAGATCAGTTCAGTGATCCAGACGTGAAAACGTAACAGACAGACAGACAGAATTACTTTCGCATTTATAATATTAAGTAGGGATTTCCAATGGGATTGCTGATTCCAATGCTATTTATTTCCAGGTAGAATGCGTCGACCGCTCAGAAGCATTACTTTCATTTAAAGAAACGTTTGCGTTCTCTGGAGATGGAGCAGGAGTCACGACACCTCCAGATTTATTGAGATACTACCGTCTTAACGAAAGAGCTGAGAAACCATCTAACCGAACAACTCCAGATCTAAAGCCTTCAATAATATCACTACATCACACAAAAGGAAGCGTGTTAAACTACGACTTGTACATCAAATTCACTTTTCGCAACACTGCCAAATTAAAAGTCAAAATGTTTGGTGAGCCGAGACAGCATACTAGCCCAACAATGCCATTACATAGGCTGCCGGAAGCTGCTCGGAAGCAATTTGAAAAGACTAGGAAAAGCAGACGTCGTAAGCCTCAGGGACCATACTGGGGATTGTCGCAAAATGTCGTGGACAAGTCTATCAAAGGAGTTACTTTGGAAGCTGAACATACGATGGCCGCTGAGATAGAAGACGCTGAAGTGGTACAACTGACTGTCAGTAAAGGAAATCATGTCAAGCCTACTTATATACCTATGTTCCTCTTTGTAATGTTAACTTCTATACTTTTATTGTCTAGTGGTAAATGTATGATTCCTAAACGTAGTCTCAGATAGGTGCCTAAGTCAAGCTAAGTGTGATTCTCTCACCAAATACCAAGACATAAATTATCAAGACCATGATAAACTACCATGGATAAAGTATTGTGTGATTGGATCAACAATAGCACTAAAATCTATGTTTATTTTAAAAGGCGTTTGTTTGAATGTATAAACTTCTAACGTTTTAAATTCTCATACAAATATAGATAGTAAGATTTGGTTTACTCACAATAGGAATTGTTGATATATTTTTTGAATAATAAAAGGCGTATTTAACTAGTCTTTTTAATTTACCATTATCACCCAGTATTTGGCACAACAAACTAGTGTAGGTACAACTATCCCTTTAAAGTAAATATGTCTGGAAGAAACATGAATGTTCATGAAATTTAAAAATTAGCAGTGTGCAAAAATTCATCATCAATTTAAGAGCCTGACTTTTGTCGGTGCAGCTCCTCCCATTTACGCCTATTTGGTACTTTTTAATGTCTTAGTTTTTACACTTTTTACCCGTATTGCTAGCCATAGCCCATGTCGGTGTATATTTTGTACGTTCAAACAGCAAAGTCACAATAACTTCAGTATTTTTCTTCCTAACGTGGCCTCGAATCAACTAATTCAACAATAGCTAATTCACTAGAGGCAATAACTAACGTTCTCGAATCGGAAAGATAAACGAAAGCAATTTATATCGACAATACATCATGCCACGAGATCCCTCCCTCTTTATTATCATGAAATATGGCAGAGAAGTCGAACCTACGCCGTATTATGGGCATTTCAAACAATGGAAGGAATTCCTAATTCTTCTTTTATGTAAGAAAAACTGCAGTTAATCATGTGGGTGCGACTGGGTAACATATTTCATTTTTGGAACTTAATATGGGCTGTAGTAACCCACTAGTTCAAGATAGGTATAACTTAACTTGCTACGATCCCTCCTATTTGAGCATGATGACCATTTCACTCGAAGAACCTTCAGTGGCCACAACTTGATTCAATTCAACGACTTCATCATGTGACTTTGTTAGGGTCGGCTTCCAGTGTAACTGGCTGCAGCTGAGTACCAGTGTTTTACATGGAGCAATCGCCTACCTAAATACCTCACTTTATCGTTACCGGAGCATCCACGACGTATTTAGTAATATTGGTTTTCTGGCTTTTGACTACGCGTAACGACTGCCAAAGATTTATATAGAATCCTTTACACACTCGAAGTCTTAGAAAACGATAACAATATCTTAGACCCAAAATTTATCTTTCCAGCTACAGACTTTAGACAAATACACCAAGTGACACTAAGTCATTATTTTAAAGTTTCTTATCCACTACTAAAGCCGTGAAATGGACCGAAATGTTTATTGTTTCAGTCTAGACTAGATTTAGATCGCTATTTAGATGATAATAAAATTCTAACTGCGTAATTTGAGCAGCCGAGTTTGTTTATCGCTCGTTATTTTTACTGTGATGACCATTTAAACGGAAAATACTGAATATTTTTTTGAGAAAATTAAGTTACGCAAAAAAAAAACTGTTGATCAAAATTTATTTAACAAGCTTTCTGTGTATCAAATCAAGGCATTCCCTTTATTTAACTGCTTCAAAAATGTACTTTATCGCTGTAGATATAAAAGTCATTATAAATAAATGTGCCCAGCAATTTAGATGGCACGTACGACGTTTTAAAACCGTCATTATGCGCCATCTCGGTAATGTGCTATCGTTTCAACTAATGTTGGTTAAGTATATGTATGTATCTATGAAAATATTATACGTACACTACCTTTAGTATTGTTAGCCAATATGTTAGAAAATATGTATACTACGTACCTCTAGTATTATTAACAATCGTATTTGCATTGTCCAAATTGTAATGTTTTTAACGAAACAGAAGCATTAAATAAACACAGCACTCAGAATATGTGTTTATTGAGTAACTGTAACCTTTACATAATCAGCCAGTTTATTTTTCAGTTTCTCTTTTATGGACACCTATACAAAACCGATGTATTTAATTGTTTACACAATCCAAAACTACTATTTACTGGCTACATTTTATGAAGTGCAAAGATTGTAAGCTCAACATTTTGTTAAGAACACCTCCTACCCTTACACAGAGTTATTTCCACGAAAAAGATGCTGAAATTCGATATAAATATGCACGGCTGTAATTCAGAACTCACGTACGCCTTAAGAGCGCTATTACGAGTCATCTTGCTAATGTCTACCATTATTCTGTATGCCTTTTTATTTTATCTTACGTCTGCTGTAATCATAAGGAATGACTTTTATATTCTACGTGAAGATATTTTAAAATTTCCGTGGTTTTATGGAAGGCGGTGTTTGCTTTGCGAAGGTTAGGTATATTGTAACAAAATCGTCATAGAAACTGTCATATCGAAAATTGACGATGACGTCAGGAAGTTTATTATGTAATAACGATGGCCTCAAACATGTTATAGAGCTAAAAGTAGAAGTGGCTCTATCTGTCAGTTCAGCTGTCTTGACAAAACTACTGAACCGATGTATCTGAAACTTAGTACACCGGTATTCTGGAACTTGAAAATGGATATGAGCTGCTTTATATCCAAGCTTTATGTAGGTACATAGTATTACCTTAAGAACGTGGATGTAACAGCGAGAAGAACCACATTAGAATTGTATAAAAAAAATACTGAAAATATTATATTAATAGAAATAAATAAGTTTGTAATAAAAAACAACTTACCACAGTATTTATGAAACGTTTTACCAATATCTGACATTACATACAGTCTTAAGAGCTCCAATACTGAAAATGTACCACTTTTAACGGCACTTGAGAAAAAATTAAGGTCTACCAAGGTCAGCTCGGCCACAAGACTTAAGTACGTAATGGACTTGAACTTACGAGACTTTTTGGCTGTAAATTATAATGAAGAGTTCATAAAATGTTTACTAAGTGCTATTAATCATAAGATTTGCCATATTTTAAGCCATTTGATTAAGAAACAAAATAACAAAACCACCAACCCGCATTGAGCAAGCGTGGTGATTAACGCTCAATCCTTCTCCGTGTGAGAGGAGTTCTGTGCCCAGCAGTGGGACGATAAAAAGGCTGTAACAGTAACAACAACAACAGTTTAAGAAACCCTTTATATTTTAAGCCTGTTTCCAGATGGGTACTCAAATATTCCTATTGGTTAATGTTCTCTCTATTGATAGCACTGAAACGAACTAAAGCATTCGTGCAATGTAGACTCTTCTAAATAGAGTAAAAATAAATCAGAAAACAAAAAGAATATATCTAACTTTCTTTGCATAGACTCAGACTAGAAATACTAATTTAAATATTCAATACAGTATATCTTATTTTGTAAAAGATTAAAGGCAAATTTGAACAACAATTTCAGGTCTATTTCGATTTTTTTGTGTATCTAGACCGCTTACGAAAGGGTCAGACCGTAACTAAACCCTTTTGTGTGTAAACCCTTAATTCTTACCTATTGTTCAGAAAACATTTTATTTTTATTTTCATATACCTAAGGTTTTAGTCTAAAAGGATAAACGAGAGCTGGTAAAGTAAACCTGCTTACACGCTTTAAAAATGTAGGGCACTTTTTTACAAGAAAATTAATTGTATGGTTAGTAAAATATTAAAAGAAAATGTCAGAAATATTTATAACACAAGTTTTCGCCTATTACTACATACTACTTTTTACATCAGCATGAAAAGTAATTTCGATTAATGGGATAACAATCAACTCCAACATTGCAATTATTTTTCAAAATATACCAGAAGCTTTGAGATTTGAATGCATGTCAAACAATCAAAAAGATTTATTTGTGTTTATATAATGTTTGAAAGCATATATTTTTAAAAAAATATCTCAGCCATATATTTAAAAAAAAAGCCATATATTTAATTTACTTATATTAGTTTGTATTTTTTTTTTTTGCACATGCATCATTGGCTATCTAAATAAAAAAATATAATAACTACTTTCGATCTCTATATTCAAAACCTATATAAAAGGCTCCTTATTTCATTCAAGCAGGGCAGCTGAAATCGACAGGCGAGAAAGCGAATCGGAGTCTTTGTAATATTTCACGACAGTAACACAAAAAAACTTTTTTTTTTTTATTTATTGCCTGACCAGGGAAATAAAGTGCTTCAGCATTTGAAACCGAAGGTTTTCAGAACTTATGGTGATTGGATATTTTTTTGGGATGTGAAATAACTTCCATATATTATTGGAAAGAGATATCTTCCATCCGTATAAAAATAAACTATCAAAGTACCTAATATTTAGTACATGTAAGCTTGTAATCCTCAAAGTTATTCTAATTAACACAAACATTGCTCAAGTAAACATGATAAGGTATTAATTAATTATGTTAGAAACTAAATGGAATTACATACATACCAAATTCTACAACTCGTTCAAAATCCGAATTTAACTATTAAAACAAGATATTTCAAACAAAATGTAATTTGCAATTTAATGGAATATTTATTTTCGATTGTGACTGATTTTGCATAAGAAAATATCGTTTGGTTTGCATGAAAACCACCGAAAATATCCCTTGTTTTGAATTTTGAGTTAATTTTCGATGTAATATTAATCATCATCATCATCAGCCTATCGCAGTCCACTGCTGGACATAGGCCTCTCCAAGTGCACGCCACTGAGATCGGTTTTCGGCTTCTCGCATCCAGCTCCTGCCAGCCGTCTTGCGCAAGTCATCACTTTAGCCGAAGAACCGATAACCGTTGGGGTAAACGAGTTCTAGAGTGGAGACCACGCCTCGGCAAACGTAGTGTAGGACGTCCTCAGGCACGGTGGAGTAATATTAATGCGGATGCATAATATTGAATATAATATCAGAAGAGCGTTATTTTATGCGTGGCAATACAGCTATTACTGATTTAGTTTTTTGGGTGAAAAATGCTTGATATATTTTGAGAATATGATTTTAGTACCTACTTTTAAAATTGCTACTTAGATACACTTTTTTTATATTTTCGATGATAATTAAAATATAAGTTATTTCGTAAATTAAAAATTGAGCAACAAAATGAGCAGACAAATACTTGACCAACCAAAATTTAATCACATTCAGGTCAAGAACGAAATTAACTTTTAATAATGCAAATCTTAAACCTATTTTTGTTTGAAACTAACCGTAATAACTCTTCTTGAGCTAATAATCTTTTTAACTTAAAACTTTTTCTGAAAACACAATTAAGAAATTATATTATTTTTCTGAGTCAAAATACCCATTTATATCCATTACGTAAAATTCAAAAAATAATACGAAAAAGTAAACCTTATCAAGTTTTACTGTACTTTTAGAAAAAAGAAGAGCTAGAATACAAGACAATATTTGTACACCGTCAAATAAACAAAATTACAAGATGACCACATTTCTTGAAAAAATCCCGCCATTCATTGACATCCTAACTTACAGAATTCATGGACATCCTAGTTTAAGGATAAACTAAACGCAACTTCACCGACGGTTAATCAACCTACATGTAGGTACCTAGGTATGTATCTTTGTTAGTGTGGTACTACTTTCTTATATACTCCTCTTATGTACTACTCTTATGTACTCTCTTATTGATTCTCTTATGTACTGTCTTATGTACTCTCTTATTTACTCTCTTATGTACTCTCTTATGTTCTCTCTTATGTACTCTCTTATGTACTCTCTTATATACTCTCTTATTTACTCTCTTATGTACTCTCTTATGTACTCTCTTATGTACTCCTCCTCTTAAGTACGTCCGTGTGATCCATGCTATACCACCTTTAGGTGCACAGATCTAGGTATTTGCTAAATAAACTAGGTAGACAGTAACTACATGTGGTTTCCGTGGAATGCCTATGTTAGCCTAGGAAATACCGCGGTGGCAGGGTTGAATGCATCGTAATGCTGAGTAATTTCAAGGTTGGATTATATGCAATACGTTGGTCATTATTCTGTACAAATAAATGTTTTTTTTTGTTGTTAATTGAAATAATCCTACACTTTTGATTGTGGTTTATATGTGCTCTTTTGAAACTTAATATGATATGAAGGTAAAATAAAAAAACATAAATTTTCAATAAAAAACAATATTTTAAACAATAGGTATTTATTTAGAGGAGATTATTCATACAAATAATGAGTAAAAGACGCGTTAAAAGACCTTAATCTGAAATAAATTGCAACAAGGCAAGAAAACTATGAACTTATACGAATAAAATGACAATGCTACAAACATTCAACAATATTTTACACCTTCTCTAATCTATAGCACTTCATTAAGAGGCTCTCTTAGACGAAGCTAATTTTTAAACCACAGTTCAACAGCAATAAGAAAACATCATAACAATTTGGGCTCAACAATAATCCTCTCTTTGTCATGATCTACTTAATGAGCGTTACATAAAGTTTACTTACGAAACGACTTAAAATCCTCTAAAGTATGCTCACTTCGAAACATCAGTTTATTACGCACCATAAAAGTGACTTAAGGGATGTCTGAGAGCCTCTTACGCCTATTTTGAACTGCGACGATCAATTTTGAGATCAACGTTTAATCAAATTAATTCACGCTGTTTTGTAAGAGAAGGTAATTCGATATTTTGCAATGGGTATTAAATTAATACTGCTATTTTCAATATCAGTTCTTCTCGAGTATAATATGTTTTTGATTCACATGCATACTTTTTTGATGGGAGATAGTATCAAATCAACCAGAATTAATTAAGTTTTTCTTAAGCAAGTCATAGAGTAACATGTTGATGAAACCCTTTTTTATTTAGTAAATATCTAGATATCAGCAAAATGAAAGCGATTTATAAGTATATATAATATATTTTATTCAAATTGCATGTTATGTAAAATTTTATGGGCGAAATGACGAGCTTTTCTCTTTGACGAAGGAATAGGTTAGAATAATCTCTTGGGAAATTATGGTAGCCTAGTCTTTTTAGACACGTGATAACAATATATAGTTTGTCTGAGCAAGATGCGTTTGACAGCTATCTTAAAGTAAAGAACAAAGGATGTTAGTTGTATCCCGGTTATCGACTACTTGTGATTTTTAGAAACGTTGCATTAGTTCATTTGCATAGCTTTTTTAAAGTTGTTAGATATATAAATATGTGAAGATTTTAACAACCATTTCGTACGATTAATTTTCACACACATTTAACCATCAAATCAAGTTTTCATAGACCTATAAAAACATCGTGAATATAAAGATTTTAATGTGGTAAGGTTAACTCGTATTATGTTCTATCTGGAATATGGGAGTTTGTAATAATGTTAAAGCTTATAAACTAAGGGTTAATGGTTCAGCATAATGTGTGCCGTAAAAAGTTCCTCCTTACTTATACTCCTTACTTAGTATTGTGAATGCCTAAGTTAGTCTTTTTTTTTTTTTTTTTTTAGTTAGTCTTCGCTCTTCTAGTTTAATCACTATTGAGGATGAAAAGAACTTCTTTGCTTCTTGAGTGTGCTGCAGTTTTAATCACTTAATAAGGGTTATAGTTTTTTTTAATCTCCTGACTAATAGTTGCGTTTGTAATTTAACTTAACCCCACCCTAAAGGTCGGTTTTTACCTTTAATTACCTTAGTTAAAGCCAGTTTCTAAGGACCTTTCCTTTTGAGGATTTTCAAAGAAAAAAATATAGAAATGGGTGGTATATACCACCAAAACTGGTAATTGATAACAATCTTTTTTAAGCAATTAATTAAAACGAAACATTCAACTTAGTAATTAAACAACTTTAACAATAGCTACTCAATTCCTCAGTCAAGAACCACTTGAAATTCATAATTATTTTACAATCAAATTATGAATAATACGATATATATTTCAGTACCCTAAATATTTATACAAAACATTTCAAACTGAAGATGTAAACAAATTTTCATCTCACAATTTCATTTGTAATACAATAGAAGCTTAGAAATATTAGGCTTTGAATAGCCTTAATTATGATATAATTTAAGTAAGAAGAGTCAAAGGAAACACAATTATTATTACCAATATTATAAATGCGAAAGTAACTCTGCTTATATATCGCGAGTTTATGACAAAACTGCTGAACCAAAATTGCCAAAATTTACAGATAGTCTAGCTAGAGCCTGAGCTACATTTTATCCGTGTGTGAGAAGTAGGCATGCGGATAAAGCAGTGGGTCGGAGACAAGAGACAAATCAGCATACTTTAGAGCACACTACAAACTTTTAGTCGACCGATAGTTTATTTGGGCTCATAAATAAGAATGAAGATGGGTGGAATAATATACAAAGTGGACCCGCGCACTCAATTCTTAGACTTAGCGATTTCTTATACTCATGGATTAAAGAAACACAATTCAATCTTGCATAAAAACTAACAACACATTTTAAAATAAATATTAATGGACAACTAAAAGCCTTTAATCTTATCAACGTTTCATTATCTCTTGTACAAAAAAATCTGAATTTAAAAAATCCATTGCATTGAGAATTGAGAGCTATCGGAATATTAATTCAACAATGTGAGCATTAAAGATGTTCGATTGGGCTATCATTGTATGCCCGATTCACCCTCTATGGGTCAAATGAGACGTTCTAGCCTAAAGTTTACCAACTAATATTGTATACGTGATTGTGGATTTGTTTGGTAATTTCTTTGCTTGTTCAATACTACAATAGTGTTTAAGTGGCTACTGTGTCTATATTTATATAAGTTTTGCGGAGACTTATTTGTGAACCAAGACAGACAGTAACATGTCACCGATGGCGATGTAAGACCCCAACATAGTTTGGGAAAAAAGGCTCGGAGGATGATGATTTTTATTAACACAGATTTTTTTAACTAATAATGTTACTAAGCATTTATGAGCACATTCATTCAAAGTAAGATCTATATACGATTTTATACTACACTACAAATTAGACAGAACCGCGAGAAAAACCTAGCTACTAGATGAATTTATGCTAGTTCGCGTAGTTGGATAGTTTTATGTAAAAACTTGTTTTGTTCTAAGCGACGAACGTTACACATCGGTTAATTCTCATGCGAGGAAACTTCTATTATTTGAACGTGTTTCGAATTAAATTATATTGTTCAGCTACAACTCTTAGTGAAAGTAATTTCAGTTTCATTTTATGTTACAAGCATGTTTATTTTACAAGCTGTATCTAGATAATCTTCTAAATGGATGTGTGTAATGAAACTAGATAAGTAAATATTTATGCACGAATAACTTTGTATGTATGTGCGTATATAAATGGATGTACCGATTTGGAAAAACATAGGTGCGATAAAGCGTTTTAATCAGATTACACTAAATCGTTCTCTTACGTTAACACTACATATTAAACAGGTTTATCATCATAATAATACATACAATGTATCTATAGATATATGTATTATCAAGTTTTTACTGTTTGTACAACCTAGAACTGTAAACTTACTTTGTTGTTTTAGCTGTTAACTATTGGAACAGAAAATTACCTAGACATACTAAAGAACCTTTTTTTAACCATATTCTAGAAAGCCAACTCAGCGATCCATGTAAGAACTCCTGGAACCAGTCGTCTGATGAAGCGAAAGTTAAACTCGCCGAAGAAAAATCAACATTGCACTCCTTGATTTTAAGTCGAAAGTAAATAAACTTGACTGGTAACTTTCTACTTTGAGGCTTCCTTAGACTGTGACGAAGTTAGAGTTCAAATATATTTTAACTTTAGTTGAATACATATGTATGTTTTATTCAGTACTAGGTTCCTCCCGCGGTTTCATCCGCGTTCAGAGATAACTGCTTCCCGTAGCCGGATCCCGTAGCCAGACGAAAACTATCCTTTGTCCATCTCCCGGGACTAAACTACCTTCCTGATTTTCAGCTTATAAGGTTCAGCCATTCTTGAGTTATAAGTAGTGTAACTAACACGACTTTCTTTTATATACATAAGGTTTATTGTACCTAAAAGATAAAGAAAACGTCCTAATAATTTACTCACCCATCGATTTTTCAAGCCCTATATCAAGATCAACCCAAAAAATATTGGTAAATCGCACTACCCAAATCACAATTCATACGGGCGTTCAACCCAAAATACGGTAACAGGCTTTCCATTCCATAAAATGTTTCCCAAATTTATATTCGTTTTGGACCAAATGTGCCCTAAATCGTAATGACTTAGAACCGACCTGGGATTGCCGTGTGGCGTTCATGAAACATGAGTCTATTGTCGCTACAAATCCTTTAGTTTGACGTTTGTTTTGAATAAGTATTGCTAGTTATATTCTATTTTTGTTGTACATTTTGTTCTATGTTTGTTTGAAAAAAAGTCGTGGTGGCCTAGTGGGTAAAGGACCAACCTCTCAAGTATGAGGGCGCGGGTTCGATCCCAGGTCAGGCAAGTACCAATGCAACTTTTCTAAGTTTGTATGTACTTTCTAAGTATATCTTAGGCACCATTGACTGTGTTTCGGATGGCACGTTAAACTGTAGGTCCCGGCTGTCATTGAACATCCTTGGCAGTCGTTACGGGTAGTCAGAAGCCAGTAAGTCTGACACCAGTCTAGCCAAGGGGTATCGGGTTGCCCGGGTAACTGGGTTGAGGAGGTCAGATAGGCAGTCGCTTCTTGTAAAGCACTGGTACTCAGCTGAATCCGGTTAGACTGGAAGCCGACCCCAACATAATTGGGAAAAGGCTCGGAGGATGATGATTCTATTTTTGTTATCACTTTAGTGGAATTTTTATTTAGGTAGTATAATTATTTAGGTAGTGTGACCCGCGAGTACGCGTGACGTGCGGTCGCGTCATTTGTCTACGGTGCTAGAAAAATGACGTCGAATTCGAAAGTAATTAAGTGCAATAACTGTAACATTGTGATATGTGAGGTGTTAGCCTATGTCCAAAACAAATTGGATGTTATGGATGAGGAAAGCTTGATGAGATTGTGTGTCACAAGTTTTTCTGAAGAGGAGATCGAATCGGCAAAAAATTTGCTATTCGACTCGATCACTACAACGAGACGTAAAATTGCGCGTAAGAGAGAAGGAAAATCACAAAGGGATCTTGCCGATATAATTACATTATTTAAAGAAACAGACCCGGAATTAGTACCCATATTTGTTGCGCGGGAACTACATAAATTACCACCAATATCGTTTGATCATTTGGATGCAAGTAAACTTCTAAAGGATATTTTGTTGTTGCAAAACGAAGTAAAGATTATTAAGGATTCCTATGTGACTAACAAACAGCTAGATGATTTAAAATTACATATTGAGCAGTGCAATTACCAAACATTGGATTGTACAATAACTGATCTACCTCAAAATACAGAAAAGCAAAACGTAGCGGTGACGCAGTCGTTGGCGGGTTGTCGTGAGCTAAGCGAAGATACTCCATCCTTGTCATACGCGGAATGCATCAATCGGTCTGTCGCTCTCTCACATACAAGCACGCACGTGGAGGCCCCAACCGCGGTTTCGACACAGGTACAGCGCAGGCGCGAGAGTCCTGAGCGCGGGAGTATCTTGCCGGCGCGGTCTATACCGCAAGCGATAAGCGGAAGCGAGAACGTACAACCAGATAAAGAGAAGAATGAATGGATAACTGTACAGAAAAAGAAGCCAAAGTACAAGTTTGCAGGAAGTAAAGGAAAAGCGGCTTCGGAAGTGGATATGAAATTTAAGGCTGCCGAACTGAATATTCCATTATTTATATCCCGTGTAGCTAAAGAAGTGACAGACAGCGATATTGCTGACTACATTCTGGCAAAGACACAAACGGCAGTAACATTAAAGAAAATAAATATGCAAAAGGAAAGAAATTATAATGCTTTTAAAATCTTTGTACCACACCACAAACTCGCAATGTTTTTGGATGATAGCTTGTGGCCAGAAGGTGTGTCATTTAGACGCTTTGTTTACATAAATAAAACTAAGCAGTTTTCAAAAAATGTTATGAATAGTGATGTGATTCAAAACAATCAATAATGGGTACACAAACACATAAAACTGCAACTACTTTATCTAAATTCGTCAGTTTTAATTGTAAGTCAATAAAAAGGTCAATTGATTGTGTTAGAAATTTGTGTCTTTCGGCGGATATCATAGCCTTACAGGAGACCTGGCTACTCCCCTATGACATACCGATACTGGGCACTATTGACCTTGATTTTGCATACACGGGCACGTCAGCAGTGGATATTTCAATTGATGTTTTTAAAGGAAGACCTTACGGCGGCGTCGCAATACTGTGGCGTAAAAGTGTGTTCAAAGAGGTGACTGTCATTGAGTGCAATAATCCACGTATCAGTGCAATAAAAGTGTCTATGAAAGACCGCGCATTTCTAGTGTTTAGTATTTACATGCCGACAAATGGAATAGACAATTTGGAGGAGTTTACGTCTTGTTTTGGCGAGGTATGTGCGATAGTTGATCATTACGCTATAGAATCTGTGTACGTACTAGGAGATTTTAATGCTCATCCGGGAGAACTGATCGGTAATGAGCTAATTAATTTATGTATGGACCAACAATGGACCTGTGTGGATATGGATGTGTTAGGAAGTGTATTAAATAATTATACATTTATAAGCGAGGCTCACGGGTGTGTGAGATGGCTCGATCACTGTGTTACTAGTCATTCTGCCAAACAGACTATTAAGAATGTATTTATTAATTATGACACTTTTTGGTCAGATCATTTGCCCCTAGTCATTGAGTGTGAATTAAGTGCAATAATATGTAAAAATAATAATTTTAGTGCTAATAGAAAAAATAAAGCTATTTGGGGCTATAGAACTAAGGAACAGATAAAAAGCTATACCAAATTGTGCAATAGTAAACTCAAAATGATAGATTTTCCTGTTGAGTTAAGGCAATGTAGTTGTGATATTTGTAATTGTAAGGAACATAGAAACTATTTAGATAAATTATATAAGGATATAATAATAGCATTAACAGACTCAGCCATAAACACTTGTGAAACTCAGTCTCATACGCGTAAGAAAAAGCATGTGATAGGATGGAATAAGCATGTATGTGAAGCTCACAGGGACGCCAGGAATAAATTTTTATACTGGGTTTCTCAGAATAGGCCTCAGTCCGGTACTATATACGAAGAAATGTGTGAAAGTCGCAAATTATTTAAAAATAGATTAAAATGGTGTTACAATAATAAAGAACGGCTAAAAATGGACATTATTTCAGAATGTCGTGCCTCCAAAAACTTTAGTGACTTTTGGAAAGCAACCAACAGTTTAAACCATAAGACTGGCCTTCCAGTGAGCGTGGGAGGTGCGAGTGATAGCAGAGACATAGCGGAACTGTTTAGAGAACATTTTACCACTAAGTCTCCACTGGGTCCCTCGTCTGCAGATCCTGGGTCCACCGTGACTGGTGATTTGTATAGGGTTACTGCTAAACAAGTACGACAAATTGTGAGTAGCATGTCTAGGGGCAAGTCACCGGGTCACGATGGACTCAGTATCGAGCATTTAAAACATGCTGGTGTTCATTTACCACGTGTGCTCGCAATGTTTTATACTTTGTGTCTAAATCACTCGTACTTGCCTATGGATCTTATGAAAACCATCGTGGTACCAATTGTAAAGAATAAAACTGGAGATTTGTCTGATAAGAACAATTACCGACCGATTTCATTGGCTACAATCTTAGCCAAGGTGTTGGACAGTGTGCTCGACTCAGAACTTGATAAACATCTCAATATCCATGACGCTCAGTTTAGTTTTCGCGCGGGACTTTCCACTGAAAGCGCAATTCTGAGTCTGAAGCACACTGTTCAATACTATACGGAAAGAAGTACACCTGTGTATGCATGCTTTCTTGACCTCTCCAAGGCATTCGACCTTGTGTCGTATGACGTGTTGTGGGAGAAACTCAAGAAAACTGGCGTGCCTACACAGGTGCAAAGAATTTTTCACTTCTGGTACCAAAACCAGAATAATTTTGTAAGATGGGCAAACACCTTCTCAGACACGTACAGGTTGGAGTGTGGGGTGAGGCAAGGTGGTTTAAGTTCTCCCAAGCTCTTCAACCTGTACGTTAATGAGCTTATAGTTGGGCTCAGCAGCACTCGAGTAGGATGCTGGATTGACAACATTTGTATGAACAACTTTAGTTACGCGGATGACATGGTGCTGCTGACCCCAACTGTAAGTGCAATGAGGCAGTTGCTCGCAATATGTGAAGCATATAGCATTCAACATGGTTTGATGTACAATGCTAAGAAGAGCGAGTACATGGTCTTCAAGGCCCCCGGTAAATGTACACTAAATGTGCCCGCAATAAAGCTAAATGGCATTGAACTACAGCGGGTTGACAAGTTCAAATATCTCGGACATTACGTTACTGAGGACCTTGAGGACAAAGTTGACATGGAAAGGGAACGTAGGGCATTGGCGGTTCGAAGTAACATGCTGGCCCGCAGGTTTGTGCGTTGTAGTGAACAAGTTAAAGTCACACTTTTTAAAGCCTACTGCCAGACTTTCTACACGTGCAGCCTGTGGTTCAGATATACACAGAGAACGCTCAATGCCCTACGTGTCCAATATAATAACGGATTTAGGATGTTGTTGGGGTTGCCCCGTTTCTGCAGTGCCTCCGGTATGTTTGCGGAAGCCAGGGTAGACGGCTTCCATGCTATAATACGCAAGCGGCTCGCATCATTACTGAGCAGAGTCAGGAGCAGCACCAACAGCATCCTACAGGTTATTGCGGAAAAGCAAGACTCAAACGTCCTGAAAGCATTTATACGTGCTCAAATTTTGTAAACTGGTTTTTGTATGTTTTTATGTATGGACATTGGTCTGAAATAAAGATTATATTATTATTATTATTATTTTGTATGTCTCTACCAGACCTCGGGACTATGGAGTCCCGGATTTTTGGGAGGCGAACGTGGGGCCGAAGCCAACACGCTGAAGCCCTTTTGAGACAACTTTAATGAAATGGTGACACAAAACCGACGATTATCCCTGTATACACTATAGAAATGTACCCAAGGACAATCCCCGGTTCTGTGCTAAACTATTGCTAACTATGGATGAAAACTACTTGGGCTATTGTGATGGGATGCTAATGGACTAGGAATGGGGAAACTACGGGAACTATGGCACCTGCCGATAACAATGTAATAAATACACGTAAAAATGGCAGGTGGAGACTCGCCAACTCACTTACTGGGCCCCCGGGAATCAGTCACTGAAAAGCAACAAGAGGGCAACAGGTACATGAGCGGCTGAGAAGGGTGAGGATACCTCGGCGGACTTTAAACGCAGATCACGCGCTCCCTGTGGGTCCAGCATCACCGGCCCACTCGCCAC
Organism: Helicoverpa zea x Helicoverpa armigera; assembly: GCA_033682625.1. Taxonomy (NCBI): domain Eukaryota; kingdom Metazoa; phylum Arthropoda; class Insecta; order Lepidoptera; family Noctuidae; genus Helicoverpa; species Helicoverpa zea x Helicoverpa armigera. Next base: position 3,853,261 of record JAWIIS010000044.1, on the reverse strand, counting down.
TTACCACGAGGCACCTACCCTCCGAGCATTGCTCTAGCGACTCCACTCTGACCGGCCGGTGAAGGCAAGCCAAGAGGCGGGAGACTATTATTATTATTATTATAACCATCGGCACGAATCTTGAGCGCTGACCTTCACCTGCGCAGAAGTGATTTATTGGGTCCCTTTTGTGGTATGAAGTGAGGCGCGGAGGTGGGGTACAACGGTGATTGGCCCGCAGAGCATCGCGTCATAGCCGTCACTCGGGATTGGTTGGAAGGTGAAAGGTCAGCGCTCAAGATTCGCGCCGATGATTATAGCTTCTACCAGCGGTTTCACTCGTATACTTATCTAAATAAATAGCCTGCCTCAATAAATAGGCTACACTATTATTCATTTTTAAATGGTCCAGAACCTAGATTAAGAGATTCCAGTAAAAGAGTTCAAGCAAAGTAAGCAAGTACGCATAAGCTAAAGATCTATTTACAATGAGGGTCTGCTCAATTTTTTCTGCCACAGGGTGGCGCCACGTATGCGTCTGGTCCAAACAGCTGTGAAATAGTATGGAATTGTAGGGTCCGAACTTATTGTTTATTGAAATTCTGTTATATTGGAAGTGTTATTGATTTTATTATGGACTACGGTCAGAATAAGGTTTCCGAACTAAAAATTGAGCTAAGAGAGAGGGTGCAAAAGTCACTGGTACTAAGGAAAAGCTTGTTGAAAAATTTGTTAACACAATATGATTTAGTTTTTTTTATTTACTCAACCGCAATAGTAAAACAATAATGCAGTGCTTTAATTATAAAATAAAAAAAAACACTAAAATCGTTCACTATTCATAGTAAAGATAAGCACTTTGACAGTTACCTGGACCTGACGACTCGGTGCTGCCACCTCGTGGACGCCATTTTAGGAAACCCTCATTGTACTATGACTACAAAGGTAATGCTTATGAGTACAAAATCCGTGACATTTACTCAAAAACTCACTCTCATACTGTAATTATATGTGCGGAACAAATATGCAAATATCACAGAACAGAAACATTGAGAAGGTGAATTTTGTTCTACACCAAAAGCAAAAGCTCAATGTACATAATTATGTGTAGTATTTTTAGTAAAAAAATGGTTTTAATCTTTTTTTTAAATTGTACGCTGAACATTTTTAAGTTGCTTTAAATTGTTAATAACCGTCGATATTCGTATTCATCACAGATAATTAAATTGTATCATCGCTTGATATACCTAATATTTACTTTCATTTCCCTGGACCTATGACTAATATTTACATTGAATCCCTAGACGCTCGGTCTAGACGCAATTCAGCTAATACATAAACTACTACTATTACAAATAAGTTAGCCTTCTATTTTACCTACCCAGTGATTTCAACTCATCGTGTAGAACTTTATACCTTCACTATTTGGCAAGCTACGCCGATAGGGACGAACTTCATACAAGTTATATTGACTTTAAAAGGTGGTATTTACTTAAGTTACCTATGGTTTACGTTCGCAGTTTGCTTTGCTATGTTCATACAAAGTTACTTAGTCCTATGAATAAGTTACAGATTTGGAGTCCCCTAGGTAGGAGGAGAAACTATGCTCGTGGCTAAGTTACTAAGCTATTTGATTGATGAAATAGTTGAACAAGGCTTGCAATGCGCAATTCGATCAGTGGACCTGTGATCATCCGTGCCATAATGGCTTCAACCGTTGTTTGGAAGACTCGTTAAATTGTAGGGCCCGGTTGTCCTTTATACTTCTTTAAGTTGACCACAAAGTCAGAGAGATAGTCATTTTTTGTACCGTGTGTACTTGTACTGAGCAGCAGTCAGCTTCATAGCAGTAATTTTCAGAGCATTCTACTTCATGACCAAATTAAACTAAATATTGAACCAGCTAATCAGAAAATCTACCAGAGACTCCATTCTATTTTCTTCTACACAATAGCTGGACCTTTATTGTCGTCTCCTATGTGGAACCTACATTAAGTTGTTCCAAAATAATCGGCCTTCGCAACTATAACCCGCTTAATTCCCTTTGTCCCCTTAAAGCACGTTAAGCCAACTAATACTAAGGGCTCCCGTTTTCATCGTACGACTCTATTTTCGTAGGGCATCCCACGGAGGAAGGAAAGATGAGCGGAGATGCCATAGAGAACGTAGGTCAGACGCCTAATTGTAGGTCAAGTAACGTATGATATGCGTGATCAGTTACTTATACTAATGAGGCGTTCGGTTTCCTTGTTAAATTAAAATCAATCTATCAAAGACTGGTCTTGCTTGAATGTTGATTTTATTTAGAAAATGATGAGCGGGTTCCAAAGAAGGCGTGTAAGGGTGCAGCTGGTAACGTTCTTCGTCCCTTGAACACACGCACTTTGGCGCGCTACTTTCTAAGGAGATTTTGCGATATGACATCTCTGTAGTCATTTTGTTTTCCATGGAGTACACGTACTTCCCGGGATTCAAAGATCCGAATCCCGTTGGACGTCGAATTTCTCGAATTTTCGATTCCAACTGTCAGTGCCTCTCAACTACATTGCTTCTAATTTAATAAACATTAATTTGAAGCGTGCTGGAAAATCGAACTATTACCTAGGAATAGGAAAAGTTTTGTGAAGTTAACTTTGCAATTTATGTTAATGTATTAGCAATTTATGTTTTTAACTTTTTAACACATTAGGACCTATCATATAATGTTACACAAAAACATTTACTCTGTCAACCTTTTATTTGTGCCAATAAAAAGTTTAAAGGTGTCCCGGTATCCAAAAAGAAAGAAAGATATAAATGACATTAACACACATTAGTAACATAAGCCACTTTAATACCAAAATAATCTTTTACCCATTTAATCGAAACTTCAAAACCCCTTCTACAGAATCCAGTATTTCAAGTTCTCAAACCTAATCCTTTCACACAATATTAACCTAGAATTTTGCAAATTGACCTGGATTACTGTTAATACAAAGAATATTCCTACGTTCAAAGTTTCCCGTGGAGCGTGGAACTTGTCGGTAAATAGGTCAATTGGTCAGTCAAAGGACACATTCCCTAACAGGTAGTGATGTGATTGACCTCACTGGCCATAGGGGAGACTGGGGAGAGCTTGTATGTACTTATGTACTAGTGGGTATGTAGTTATAGACACTTGTGTTGTAGTGGGAAAAGTATTGGGTAGTCACTAATTAATTGGGAAAGAGAGCAATATTATAAGTAATTTATGCAAAACTCCACTGTTGAATAGTTTTAGTTAATGACACAAACATACAAATTCAGTATTTAATTTTTAGAAGTCAGTTAAAAATAAAAAAAAGCACACGAAACACTTACTTGAGCAAAGTGAAAAGTTACTAGAAATTTATTCAGGGAAGAAAAATCATTTTTTCTGCCGTTCATCATGAATTTTGCAGTTTTAATTACAGTTTAGTAAATTTGCAAAGCAGTTCACTTAAACTTCATTATTATAATTCATTACCTTCATTATAAACAATGATTAACAGCCGTACTAAAAACAATTGACTACTATTTATAAACAACCCAATACGTGGTTTGTGGCAACAGCAATCTGAACACGCTACAATACTATTTTAATTGATTAAATTCTCTGTGGAAGCACGCACTGGGTGACCTAATTAAATAGTAAACATGCAATTAGTTTGCATTATGTTACAAATAAATCAGATTCTAAAATGTTAATGTTGGCGTAATATAATAAACTGCACTCTCCATATTAAAATTTGTTGTTGGTTAATGGTAATTAGTTTTGCATTCCTAGTTTTTAGGATGCTGTTTATAAAGAACTAGCCGTTTTCCCGCGGTTTCACCCGCGTCGCGTGGGAGCTACTGCCCGCACCGGGATAAAATATAGCCTATGTTACTCGCAGATAATACAGCTTTCTAATGGTGAAAGAATATTTAAAATCGGTCCAGTAGTTTTTGAGTGTGTCCATTACAACCAAACAAACAAACAAGTTTTCCTCTTAATAATATTAGTATAGATGAAGACCCTCCGTGCATCCACCAATGCCCATGAATTGTTCACAGATGATGTATTACTATTGTCGCTTTTTGCTCTTTATTAAGGAACCCGAAACCCACGCTTTTTCACAAGTCCATAGGTATTGTTTTGTTCTAACTTCTGTGCTTGTAGTACATGACAAACAACACTACACGCAGTTTACAAACTCTATGTAAGTACTTTAAAATTCTCCGTTATAAAGTACACAGTCTACACGTTACGCAAAACAGCAAACAAAATAAATAGAAAACCTAAAACAAATGAAACCCTTGAAGTAAACACATACATATATGCATAAAATATAGTTATGGGTAATTTTATTAGTTTAATAAATAAAAAATAAATACTGCTTTCACAAGGTATTTTTTTACATACAAATTTCGTAAGTATTTCTGCTTGTCTATCTATCCTATAATATCCTAAAGCACAGATAATTAGTAACCGAAAGGCTCCGAAATTACTGCAACAAAATATTTCACTGTTCAGAAGCGACACTATCTATCCTTAAATCTATTTTTTATCTGGGTACGGGAAATTGTTTCAAAGGGAAACGGACAAACCCACTTGAAAATATATTAAAATATTTCTCGTTCAAACAAGACAACGAACTCATTCAAAGGTTTTTAATATTCTGAGCCAAAACTTAATTACTTGAGCGTCGTCGCGACATACCTTACTGACGCCATCTAGTGAAAGGCGCTCGAATTACTAAGCGAAAATAAAGAGTACCGGTTTCCTTTTTGTAGGTATAACTTACATAGTATATTTTTTTAAACAAGCTCTATGTGGCAATATTATTATCAGCCTGAGTATGTAACTATGTGATGTTTCGTATCCACGCTTCTAATTTTTGACGAGTTCTCTTATGAGAAGATTAGGTTACTTCTATAGTAATAAATTCAGGTATTAATCATTGAAATTGTATATCTATACAGAATTTCAAAGTCCTAAGTCTAGAGGAAGTGGTTCAAATGAAGCTTACAAGATATTGTCCCTCACTAACAAGACAAAATAAACAAAAGCCTGAATTTAACATGACATTTTAAAATAATTTATTAATATCAAACAAGAAGCCTTCAATACACTCACGTCGGTATTAATATTTATTAACGCAGAAAATACAGCACGAGTTTTCAGTATGTTTGAAAAAGCAATTAAAACAAAGTTTGTTTTTATACACCAGTATATTTTGCCTTGTTCATAAATGCTTGCAAAAGGTCATTTTCTGACACGAGGCCGCTTCGGAAAACTGAGTTGGCTCGAGTATATTTTCGTGCATATCACTAAAGGACTGAATTTCAGTATGTTATTTGGAAACAAGCTGTTTCTCACGGTTTCGCCGGAATCCCGTGGGAATTTCTTCCTGTACCCGAATAGAATATAGCCCATTTCATCGAGGGATAGATAATATAGCTTCCTAATAGAGAAAGATTATTTTTTTCAAACGCGTTCAGTAGTTTCGGAGCCTTTATAAATCAAAGAAGCAAACAAAAGACCTTTTTTTTTATAAAAAGTTTAAAAGTGTCTATATACAAACTAATGCTAAACGAATTTTACAGTCAATAAATACAATTTTGATAGAACATTATTGCTCTAATTTTTATAAATTGTGACGTCATACCCAAGCAATGGCCTGATTTTTTAAGCTCTGAATCTCTATCCTGCTTCCTAAGCCTTCATTAGTCCATCCAAGTTCCAATAAATAATAAGTCGCACCATGCTACAATAAAAAGTCAACCTTAAGCGATTGAATTAAGGCATCAAATTGCTCGGACATGATTTATTATTATTGCACTTCAGTAACATAAGCCCGGCCTTGTTTTTACGTGATGTAATTTATCTTCATTTTTTGCTTCAGTATTTCATAAATTATTTAACGATTGCCTTCTTTGAAGTCTATTGTGATGCTTAAGACTTCATTTAGCTAACAACGTTCTAATATTTTCTAAACATACTATGTTACCTTTGAAAGAATTCTTGATGTAAAGTTTCATTTGTTTGATTGCAATGATTAATTAATTAATTAATGATTAATTAATTAATTAATGATTAATTAATTATTGACCAAAGTCATTCAATAGTATTATTCCTTTGATAGGTTTTGGTTTCAAAACGACCCTTCGTTTTTTTACGTCGATTCTACGAAAAAACAAAAGCGTCAGTTGTTCAAAATTGGGTGCAAACCAAATACCTATTTGTACCTCTTTATCCTTGTCTACCGAAACCAAAGAAAAGTGATACAAGTTGAAGCGGTAAGCTCTTTCCATTTGTAAACAGGACAAATTGGCCGCCCCGTTTTGTTTCTTGTCTTTCACAAAGCTTACTACGGAGTATGAATAAGGCAAGTTATAAATGATACGTTTTCAGATTATATACTCTGTAATACAGTATAGAATTATGAAATAAATCATGAGGTTGTGAAAGTATATGGTGACATTTACAATTTTATCAATATTATAAGACTGATTTATTTTTGGTTTGCTTGCATCCGAAAACCTCAGCAACTTTTGCACCAAATTGAATTGTTTTTAGTGTGTGATAGCCCATTTATCGAGAAAGGCTTTGATTTCTATTCAATTCCGAGGTGTAGTTCCCACGGTACGCGGGTGAAACCGCTGTTGCACGCTAATCAAAAATATGAAGTAGAATCGAAGTTATTGGTTTAGCTTACGACATTAGATAATTGCAAAAATACCACAAAATTGCCGCCAAAAATATGTGTTCACCGTTTTCAAGTTACCGTTTCGCAGGGCGCGTTTAAACCAAACAATTAAAAATTTGAGCTACCATATCGACATTCTACTACTATACATAGAATTTAGGAAACTAGTGAATACTGTTCATTAACAACAAAATGCTCAGCGTCCTTTAACATTACAATAATTGATAGGGCGCGTATAGAATAAACATTCGTACCGTAACAGAATTACTACGAGCAACTAAGGGAAAGTTTTTATTGTGTACTATAAAATGTAGGTAGCACTTTATAGAGTGTAAACGAGCCATTGCGTTAAGAATTTATATTGCTTACCTTCATGAGAAGGTCTGATTGAGCTTTATCGACGTTTTTATAGTGTAAGCTAAGGTGTGTGATTGGAATGCGTATTATGAAGCAAAACTATTTTTATTGAAATAAGTAGGATGTTACTTCTATATTAGTTACACCTCCTTTGAGGTGTATTTCGACTTGTTATAGTTATAATTTCTACTTCTAGCTTATGAGTTTGTTATGTAGGTATGTAGACATTGTATATTATATAGGTACATTTTATGAACCTTCGGAAGTTTACTTAAAATGAAAATACTTTCAAGTAACCGAGTCAAGCACGTTTCACATACTATTTCACTTTTGGACCTCTTTCACTTTTTTTATGAACACCATGTTTGGCATACATTTTGAAATAAAGTGCTGCTTCAAGAGCTTTTATTGCTGTTGTACAATATTAAAAAATGGGTTCAAAATTACACATGCTGCTTTTAAGTGAACATGTAGCTAGCATATATCTTATATCTTCTGAATAAAACCACACAACCTGTACATACCTATACAAAAGACTACTCGTCAGACGTGTCTCTATAATAATATTAGATTTAAAAGTCGATGACCGCGTCTAGTCTAGGAATAACATCGGGGTACAGAGTTATTTTCAAACTTGAGAAGGGTTCGCATATTTTTACAACGAAAATAAGAAGATAAATGTCATGGTTTACTTTTGCAATTTTACGAATTTTCCACTAAGTACGTTGACGTCCGACCGAAAATAAAATGCAGAAATATAATACGCTGTTTTTTTACCTTTTTACATTATCGTACTTTGTTTTCAGTTCGTCCCTTACCTGAAACAAAAAAGGTAATTTATAAAAAACAATGGTACAATGCTGCATCTGTTTAGACGGGAAGAACATTTGAGATCAGTTTCTACAGTGAAAAACTTATTTTCTATTACACTATTCACATTATACACACACATCGCTATATGGAGAATTTTCAAACCACTAACATAGACTGATTTCAATACCATAACTTTCATGTTACCGTGAACTCATTTCTCCCTTTCCCTACCTCACACGAGGTCGAAACCTCATCAACAATAATGCACCATCAACAAACAACAATTCAATGTACATCAACAACAATTTCGAAAAAAGAAAACGCCACAAAAGCAAAACTGAAAACGAAATTCACGAACCGTAAAACAAATAACATTGTTCAAATTGTAATAACTTTTTTTATTTACTTTTAACGCGCACCGAATATGGCCGAATTGTTTGTGAGTGGACCCTTTTTTTATCCAGATAATCCAAATAAATACGAAAAAATACGTCGGTAAACCTGAATCATCGGCTGAAAACCTTTTAGTGGTTATTGAGGTTAGGACAATTGGACAAAGGCGGTCATATTAAATAAAACAAGATTAAAATCGTCTGGGATTGCAAGTACATAAAACTACCTACTAGGTACAAAAAGGTCGCTTTCAACTAGATTATACTTTATGTTTAAGTAATTAAACCAATCATTATGAAATAAGATCAAAAAGCTTTATTTTCTTTAAAGTCGCTTATAGATTAAAATGATTAGATTAAAATGTAGCAATCAACTGAATTGAGATAAATGAAGATTTTATTAAAGTCTACAAAATATCGATCAAAGAAGAATTTTATTTTATCACAGCGCAAGTCATAGAATCATCACAAAAATCTGTCACTAAAACGGACCCCTATCATCATTCACGGCATACTTTATCAGAACAAAAAATATTTCCAGCGCCCACAGGCTGAAATACCGTGCGAAAATGGGGACAAGCGTGCAAAAAGGCCTACGGTATAGTGACGCATAAAAGGTTTCAGCTGACCGCACTAAGTACCCGAATCCGACGGTCTGATAGCCAGGCCTACGTATCGCCATCTGTGGCGAACCGGCCCTTTCAAGGAGACAATGACGATATCTTAAATCCTTTAATGTACGATATCATTTAGGAAAATCCGTGGAAAAGCACCGAATAATACGAACGTGACGTTAAAGGCTTTCGATGTTTATAGGGAGGTGGTACTTTTTAGTGCCATCGTGCTAATAATCAATTTTGTTTAATGAAGGAGAATGTTTGAAATCTATAATTACTTGGAACGTTCTGGCTGAGAAGAAAGTAAAATGTATTTATTAATTGATATAAATAGCTTTCCCGGTGAGCCCCTGAATCTATTATTATGAAGAAGGTTACCTGGAAACACTTTACGCTACATTATATCTGTGTTCTTAGTTAACGTTGTATTTTTGCAGATTATTATTAAAATTGTTTTGTTCATACTCTAAATTGAAACGTCTCAAACCCCAATTTTGCTGTCACAAAGCGACCATTCAAACATACAAAACTTATATTTATATGCCTATTTGATCCCTCAACAAACAGCAAATAGGAATGGGGTATTCTTACACGTCAATGGGAACGGTGGCACCAAAATGGGAAAATCCGAAAAAAGTACCACCCGACCTAAACAAATAACGCCAATGTATATAAATCCTAGGTATTGGCATTTAATCTAGGTCAAACCAATATTTGGGTATTTGCGGGCCAATAGATATTTGGGCCATTCAGAATTTACAAATTGGGAATTATTTGTTCGTTCCTATTTCGATTTAATTGGTTCTCTATTGTATTTTATTTGCTGTTGTCTGTTATAAAATTGTGGCAGTTTGAGTGTTTTCGGGTGGGAATTGTTCTTGGTCGTTTACGACTTGTCTTATGGTTTCCTTACGAGATAAATAATTGAGAGTGATTGGTAATATTCTTCTTCATCTTGTTTACTAATTAAGGTTCTCCTTAGTTATTGCAGAATAGATCCAGTAATGTTCTACAGGATCTAATTGGTCGTAGGTAATAAGGACTCCCCTCAAAAATTGTAAAAAATATTGCATTTCTTTTCGTTCATTCAATTTTGCACTATCGCAAATCAATTTTGTAAGAGTAAATGATATTACATATTACCACAGATCTCTAAGTAGTTCCATAAAATGTAGCAAAATTCTCTACTTTTACCACGCTAACACATGTTTCACAAACAAAATATACATTATTATGTACTAGTATCACGTATCATTTCAACTAAGTTGTAGGATATATCTCACGTCTATGCCCTAGGCTCCGTAACTCGCGAACAGTGTTCAGACCAGACGTTTCTCAAGAACATACAAAGTTTTGTTGTAGAAATAAAATATACTTGATGTAATATATGACACAGAATTTGAAGAGCTTTTATAATACATACTTTACTACTTAGAGCGTTAGACTAAGATATCATCATTTTATTACTGTCGTAAATTATGTTTCCTTCTCTGTATTATCTGTCTAGCCTTTTTTCAACTATTTTGGGGTTGTCTTCCAATCTAACCAGATGCAATTGAATGCCAGTTTAACAAGGAGCGACTGCTTATCTGACCTCCTCAACCCATATACCCGAGCAATACCCCTCGGTAAGACTGGTCATCTGGCCTACTGGCCTCTGACTACCAAACTGCCAAAGATGTTCAATGACACCGGGACCTACACACTGCAGGACAGTTTAACGTGCCCTCCGAAACACAGTCATTGGTGTCCAAGATATACTTATGTTTTCTTCTCTGTATGATTCATAATAAATAATAGAATGGGTCATAATAAAGTGCCTTCTTCCATACAAAGATATAATACCCCAAAATACATCTAAAACTCAATCCAGAAGTTATCGTCATCAATGCCGATTCATTTTTTCATCAATTTCCTTCGTTGCCATGGCAACCAGTAACATGAACCTAGTACAAATAGATACCGAATACGAGGACTGTTACCTAACACACAGCAATTAAGAAACAATGTCCGAACCATGGAGGAAAGAATGATAGCGGAGATGCCATAAGAAAGGTGGGTCAGGCGCCTTCTTGTAGGTCAATGTACGGTACTTAGGCGTGATCTGTTGTCGAATGAAAGTCTTGATTGATTGGTGATTTTATTTTGGAAATAATAGGCGGGTTCCAAAGAAGGCGTATTGGGGCGGAATTAGTAATATTCCTCGACCCCCGAGCACCTGCATTTTGGCATGCTACTTTCTTGAGAGATTTTTAACCGACTTCCCAAAAAGGAGGAGGTTCTCAATTCGTCGGGATCTTTTTTTTGTGTATGTTCACCGATTACTCGAAGACGCCTGGACCGATTTGCATTTTTTTTTTGTTCGATAGGGTTTTAAGTTATGACATCTCCGCTAGTCATTTTGTTCCCCGTGGTACGAACTGTATCCACGAAATGGACCATCGTGGAAAGTATACGCTTTCACTCGCCCCCGCAAAAACCCAGTAACCGGCTTTAAGGATCGGGAATCGCTAAAAACATTGAACGCTAGTTTTTCAAGTGTTGAGGTCACTTCGTTCTCGCGATTGACAGTGATGAAGTGGTTTAGGGTTTTTGGCGAATGTGTTCACTTACAGCCTTTCAGTGGAAGTATCGCTTTCAGGTTTACTAATATAATATGTAACTTCAGACTGGGATTCAGTAGTCAAGATTTTTGTGTCAATGACCTTACCCACTCATTCCTATTTTAGCTTGGTAGATATTCAAAATAACACGACGAAATGAATCCCTATTTCATTTCATTATCACCAACATTGAATTGTGCATTTAAAATGAACATACTCACTCTAAAATTAGGACCACTCCGAACAATATAACTCCACTACAATAAATTTATCTCCGAAAAGGTGTATAATAACACGTGCATTTATCACAGCGTAGCGCGTAGCACGCTACGCGGCTACGGGCTACGCCGCTACGGTCCACTGATCAGTGGCAATTAATAACGTAGCAACCGTCTGGACGGCAACCATTTTGTAACGCGGTGAGTCGCGTTACGTATCATTAATTTAATGGAGAAAAATGTTGTAATTAGCTATGAATTGTTCTGCGGTGTTGTGAAAGTGTAAAGAAAAAATAATGATTAGAATGTGTGATTTTCAAAATGTGGCATGTGTATGGAAATTTTTTGCAGCCATAATATGTATTTTAATAGTATCATGGCTCATTGATTAGTAGTTAGTAAAGATCGAATATTATTTACCAATACCATGTCCATGCTTAGTATAAAAAAGAGACCTCTGTGGATCTGTTGGACAAATCGTAATTAGAGAAAAAACAGCCTTTTATCCTATGACAAAACCAATTTTTCAATTTTGATCACCATTGAAAATAAAAACAAAAGTGGTTTTCAATTACGCTTACAATGATTATAAATATCTGTATTTAATTATAAAATTCCTTCTCGGAAAAACACGTTTGCACTGTGGGCGAAAATATTTATTTGATATTTTCTACTTCAATATTCCCGTGACGAATAAAGTGCTGACAAGAAAAAAGAAGTAAGCTATATTAAATAACTTACACACCTAACAATTTTCCTCATAGCTAAAGATAAACTAAAGTACAAGCATAGCTGGTAAAATGAAAGTTTATTTCCTAACCGTAGATACTTCATTTAAGTTTGAAACTTTTCGAAACACCTGCTAGGAAAATTATAAGACTGTCGTATGTTTTCATATAAAATAATATGTGAAATAATCTCAACTTTGGGTTAAGTTCTTATTTAGATGGCATATCTTTGCTTACGCCGTTCCTGCGGTTAATTTATACACTTTGGAGAAAGTAAATATAATGAAAGTAAATAAGTATAAGTCTTAGTATACATATGATAATCATCATCCTTCGAGCCTTTTCCCAATCATGTTGGGTTAGACTGGATGCCGACCATCCAGTCTAACCGGATTCAGCTGAGTACCAGTGCTTTACAAGAAGGTAGGGAATATATATGACATTATTCAATCCATTTATGATATCAGTGGAAACACATATTTTTGAGTGAAATGAAATCGCAGGATGTCATAGTCCCATTCTGGTAACATACACCAGTAATTAATATGATTAAAAGTAGAACACAAACAAAACGAACAATTGATTCATATTTAAAATGTACTCCAAACTATTCATTGTTACAACAATAACTCATATCAAAACAAACAATAATTATTACCCACAAAATATTGACACTGAGCAGAGCGCTAATACAATTTCATTGCAAAATTCTCGCTAATATTTACTTTCTAATTAATTGTTTGTTCGTTAGAACAGAGCTAATAAACAATTGTGTGAATTCCGATAACTAATATTCAGTAATAAATGAATAATGACACAAATAATGAAGTTTGTTTGTTTGTTGTGCTAACAATACTCGAAGTCGCTGAACAGGCTTGTTTGGTTTCAAACAGAGAAGAGTTATTGGGTTTTATACATATCAATTTTTTCCATTAAACTTACATTTAAAATTTTGTTTAAACCATTTATTTCTATATCACATTTTTACGGTGCAACGAAAACGGTTTTACCGTGATAAAGAATTTTAAATGAGAAACAAATTCATATTCGCGTATTTGGGACTCTGAATCGTACAAAAGCATAAACATTTTCTCAAAATTTTAAATTCCTTTACATGTTTTCAAAACAAGTGTAACAAGTTTTTCTTAGTAACACTTAAAAAAACTATTGGTAGACAAGTAACTGCAATATTAATTTCATTCGAAAATCATTTTGGAATACATTTCACTTGCCTAAGAAAGTTACACTAAGATCGCCTTGGATATATCATAGCCTGCCAAGGTTACAGAGGCTCTGGTTTAGGTTATATATTATAACAAAGTAGTCCCAAATTGGTTGCAATTATGTTGCAACTTTGACTATATTACATGCAAGGTTAGTATCGCAATAAAGGTAAGTAATTCCACGTAGAACATAAACGTTACGTTTATTGCTTACGGTTTGCATAACAATTAAGTTTAAATTTAAATTCGTTCGGTGAGAACAATATTCAAAAATACACCTTCGTTTGCACAGTTATAGGTATTATTTAGTCCGGAATGTAAAGACCAATTGAACGATCATGGATAGCTTAGCTAATAACCAGCAGAAGAATAATACATATCTACTATTGTTGAAAAGTTGAGAGTTTGCTTTTTGAACAAGTTAAGATCAGAAACTACTGATCTGCTATAATATGTTTCAAATGTAAAGTAGTACTTATGTAAAGAGCAATACTTAACGGCCATATTTGAATTATACTTTTATCCGGATGGGAGCAGAGTCCTTCCAATGAGCTATGGCTATAAGACCATTATTCCTATTTTCTTGTTTTTCGTCACAATAGAAGCACTTTCTAACGCAATCTCAGCGGCTGCTCAACTCCAGGACGTTGTTACCATTCCACTTTATTTTCCCGCATTCCCAACAATTTTCAACAACATGAAAAATAATTACACCCTCGTTGACAAATAATAAAAGAAACTGAAACATTGTAGGGTCGCAATTTTGAGGAAATCATCTCGCCTTCTTTTTGTGTTAGTCCCATGGAGAACAAAATGACTAGTGGAGGTGCCATAACGGAAAATCTCCTAAGAAAGTAGCACGCCAAAATGCAGGTGAGCGGGGAACGAGGAACGTTACTCTCTTTGGCCTAATACGCCTTTTTAAATCCGATATTTTTTGTAATATCAAAAATCGTTGACAGATGTCTCCAAGGACCCGAACCCGAACAGTTTACTAGTAGCTGATCGTTTTGGTCATACGGATTTTACCTAGAAGAACGCACCTGACCTACCTGCGTTATTGCACCTCCGTTCATTTTACCTTACTCCGTGGTTAGTCCTCTATTGCCTGTTATATTTCTTTGCTTTTTATTTTAATTTCGAAGATCGTGGCGACAAAAATTAATTTTGGATTGGAAGTGTAAATGACACAGTTGGGTGATTTTCGACGACAACGGTTTTTTTTTTGTTACCTGATTTGAACAATGTGTTTTGTTTTTGGTGCTATTTTTCGATACTGTGTTTTCGTAGTATCTTAGCTTATTAGCTTCATTGTAAAGCTGAAGAATTTCAGGCACTGTTTATTTTGATAAATTGCAAGTATTTTAGTGTTAGATCGCCCATTTATTTATGAAGCTGCCAATCCGGGTGTGCGAAGTAGATTCCTCGAAACGAGGGTAAAAAATATAAGAATAGATAGAAGGCTATAAAAATATAATAATTTTAAAAGTGGTAAGAATATAATAATTTTAAAATATAAAATATGTCGCGAAATACATTGAAGCAATCGAAGCAAAGATGGTACACAAAACATATTATCACCTTACATAAAAATAAAGCACAATATTAACCAAACGACATACGTACAAGTAGCTATTACTAAAACACCTAACAAAATCGAACTACCAAAGCTAACAGCCACACAAACAAACACACAAATTCTCCCCATTCAAGTACCTTTCAAATGTAAACCCGACATGCACTTACACAACTTCAGACTTCTACCAGTGAAAGCCTGAGTGGTCAACAAGACTAGCTCTAACTAAACTTGGCAAATGTAAATGTTCTCAGCCACGGAGAAAGGAAAAAGAACAGAGATGTCATAAGATAGGTCAGGCGCCCTCTTGTAGGTCAAGCAACGTGCGGAAGGCGTGATCAGAGCGAGACGTTCGGGTTTCTACTCAAATCAAAACCAATGTGTCAAAGATTGGTGTTTACAATGCCTCTGACAGGGTTTCAAGTTAAAAGTAAATTATCTTCTTGCATACCTTTAATCACAATAAAAAATAATTAGCATTACTATTTCTTAGATCACGTAATTTTTCACGACTGACATTTCGAAATAAAAGTAAGAATAAAAAAGAAAAGCAAAAAAGTTCCATTACACGTTCCACGTAGTTCTAATGTTAAACAATTGGTTTTGATTGATTTCATATTTATTTTAAAAATAATGGCGGTTTTCCATAGAAGGCGTGTAAGGGCGGAGTTTGTTACATTACTCGTCCCCCGAACACCCGCATTTTGGCGCGCTACTTTCTTAGGAGATTTTGCGTTATGACAGCTCTGCAAGTCATTTTGTTCTCCATGTTTCTAGCACTCTAGCCTCGCATTGTAATGCACATATGCACTCAAATTGTACGTGTTAATAGTACTACTAACTTTAACAGTTAAATTGTAGTGTACAAGTAGTCGTATTTCTTTATAGAGGTAATATCTCTGGAACTTTAATTAAAAGCGAAGGTAAATCTCGTCGAAGAGAGGTTAGTTTTGTGACGAAAATTACTAAGAACGAAGTCTTTATTTTCGCAATCAACGTTGGGTGGGCTTCTGCAAAATTGCTTTTGAATATTATAAAGTTAAAATGAGAGAATAGTTAGGTAGGTAGACTTTTACAATGGAACACGATAGTAATATGTGATAAAATTACCAATATACTCAAACGTTACTTAACATCGAGATTTATTTCAAAACATTCCTTTTTTTCTGAAAACGTAAGTGTCCTCAACATTGTGAAGCGTTTCAATAATAGAACAATGAAGATCTAATTTTAAATATACCTTCAAAAAAATAAAAAATAGGAACAACAGAAACAATAACAAGAAGAGGCTTTCAACAAAGAACAACATGTGGGAGTCAAATATATTACGCCTATCCAAAAAAAAACAAGCAATAAATAAATTAGGTACGTACTAAAAATAGATACACACACACACACACACACTACATCAATATCAGAATCTCATCTAATTTCCAATATCTATTTCCATTTTCAATCAATCTAGCTAGGACCGTCTGTGCCAACATCTCTGGAAGTTGTAATAAAAGTAGGGTGGGTATTTATAGGCAGGCGGAACGGGGCGATAAAATAGCTCTTTGCTAAATAGCTACAAAATGTCGCTTCGATCTATGTTCGCCTGGTAGCTGTAGAATTGGGTTTGCTTATTTATTTAAAGAAGGGTATACTGAATGGGATGTTTAGAGGCAACGCATTAATAAATAAATAAATAAAATAAAATGTCATTTATTTCAGGCAAGTTCACCCGTATCAGAAATTCACACAAACAAATTACTATTATTCATTAGAAAAATCAAAAGAATTAATGATATGATAGGTGATAGAAAACTGGCTTTCGTTAAGCAGTTTCACTGGTCTTCCAAGAGAGCTACTCTGTGCACTTGGATAAAAAGCTACACCTGGATAAAACCTATAGCTACTTTGGGACCGTGTAACTTGAATCATAAGAGATGACAAAGGCTTTTTTGTAATGATAAATACAGTTCTTCCTAAATGTGATATGTTATAGTGCAATATATGAGTATGAGTATTTCCACTGCAATGTATTCAAAAGGTCCATAATATCTGCCTTACCTCTTTGCGGCAAAAATATATGAACTAACCTATGTTATGAACATTCCTACTAAGTTACCAACACATTTCTCAGTGAGAAAACTAAGTACTAGCTAAAGTAAAACACCGCGATACTATTTTGTCGACGTCAAAACTTTAACGTGCTTTTGAAAATATTTCCAACTAAGTGTCTTTTGTTTCATTTTCCTATAGTAAAGTGACTTCATGTATAAAGTGTTGTTTGTCTTTTATCACAGTACAAATGACTTGAGAAAGAGCAGTTTAATATTCTAATGAGCGTATTATGTAGATGTAGGTAACTGTCCAGCTATCTGTTGCCTACGTCTGTAGAAGCTGATTAAAAAAACATAAGACGTCAATTGCACAAAAAAGGCCTCTCTAAAATTCCCAAGTGTCGAAACTACAGATTTAATTAACGCAGATGAAAACAACCAACTCCAAGATAGTCAGAAGATCTGACAAAGATCGCGTTAAGGGGCTGGCGTCACAGCCTAACACATCCACTGCTGGACAACGGCCTCACCTTATCTGGAAGTATTTGCTCTTACTCAGCGCATTAGTCATGGGTGTTGCTTGTAACTATACTTAAAAATAAAATCGAACATTCATACAACTTCTAATACCTACAAAAATATGAAGCTACAAAATCGAAAGCTACTGAAATTCGTACCAAGTCAATCGCAATGGAAACAAAATAGACGTTTGACTGCCAAAAGGAGTTCAGATACGCTTTTAAAAATGTATGCTTTATTTTAGGGAAATGCGAAAGGGAAAGAATAATTTAGCCTTTTTAAAGTAGAAAAAGGTGTCAAGCTGTTGACATAGAAATGTACTTTGATGCGTCGTGACATCAAAACACGCAACGTCTTTTTCATTGCAAAAGTGGATCAACTATTAGGGCCTTACTACAAAAACTTTAAACCCTGTTTTACACTTGTCTAATAAAATTTTGGCTGCAAAATGAACCATATGTCAACGTCATAATTTGACATTTTTATAGACAAGGCATAAACTGACGTTTAAAAGTTTTTGTGGTAAGACGGTTAATGTTTAAGCAGTTGTGCCTGTTCGCGTTTCTGCTTATTTAGCTTCTGTATTAATTTATAGTAAAGTTAAGAAAATGCAGCACAAATTGAAACGAAAATTAGATCACAATTAACGTTCTTAGAAATTTTAACCACATTAACATGCTTAATAAACATCATCATTATGTTATAAAGTAAACAAATTTTGATAAAATATGTGTATACTTTACATATAAATTGTGTGTGTTTTTTTTAATGCTATATTATGACCTAATTGGAACATTGACCTAAAATAATGCAGGTTAAAGAACACTTAGTAGGCTTTTATGAATAAAATGTTAATGTATTTTGTATGTCAACGATAAAACACCACTAAAGTTGTAGTGTTGAGTGGCTTTAGTAATTCTTTACTTATAATGCAAAAAAACAATGAACTTCGCAAAAGTAATATTACGTAATAGATGCAATCGTACAAAAATCCTTTTAAGGGTTTCTTCACTGAGCGTTAAGAGTAACATAATAAAATTTTCTGAGAAGTTAAATGTAACCCTTAACATAGGTATAAAAAATAAGATAAATACGGGTGAATCAAAATTGAAAAAGCTATTTAGGTACCTACAGAAAATGTACCAACAATTAATTAGAAACAACGATCAACAACCCAGTATTTCAAAAACAAATTACCCTTTTTAGTACACACCGATTTATCTAGACCTAGTTAAACCACGCCTGCTCGTAAAAGAGTGTATAAAATTTTCTCCAAAGCACCCTTCGGGATGCTAATAATTTCAGTGATGGGCTTTGCCAAAGGAAATTAACAGCTTGTCATTTTTACGCGAAAAAATGGTAGCGGTTAGATCGTATGTTGAAGAAAGGTTCAAAAAATGGAAGAGTAAATCTTGAAGAAATAGGTTGTATAAATATTTAGCACTGCAGTCTAGTCATTGTAATTATTGCTCTTTGGGACCACCCAATGATGATTTCCTCCGTGTTCACACAATAAATTATTGGGCTGTCATTTCAAGGTCTTTGGCAGGTCTTACCTCCAGGTATAGTTGCATTTTATCACAATAATGATTTCAATACCCAAAGTAGCGACTACATATATTTTTTTAATGTAATAGTGGCTACATTTTTTCGGAATTAGTTTACATAGATACGTCACAAATTACCATCAAACTCCTAGGTGACCTATATTCTCTTATTTAACACTTTACCGTAAGTTCCTAACCTTTTTCTACGTTTTCTTTCCTCGACTAAGTTCTTTGAGACCAGTTTTACCGCACCAAGTTACACATGGTGGCAAACAATTCGGGTCAGTTGCGAAAATATGGATTTCTTTGAAGTTGGAGCTATTCCTTTTTTTTTATTAAGTCATTTTAGTTTTAAAAAACTAAACTATTTCTTTTCACAAATAAGTCACTTTAATTTCAATCAATTTCATTGATTTCTTTACTTTATTGCTTATAAATTGTACTAACTCTTTTATATTCCACAACAAAATGTTCACCACTTTGGTGATAAAAATTTACGCTTTTTTTCTGAACTCAAGTGTACATAAAAAACTGTTTACCTACCCAGAAGCTGGGATAGAACTAGCAGCCTGTTGGAACTGATTCTTAGAAACCAGGAATAGAATTGAAACCTAAAAAAGTTTGCTGGAAACTTTGTGTGCTTTTCAAGATTTTCAATGTAATTTTCTGAGGCGCGACTTTTTTATGCAATCTCAATTCCTAGAATCTGACCCAGAAATTATTTATGTCGATTCTTGGAGCTGCTCATTTTGCCTGATGTTTATATTAAATGGCTGTATATAAATATATTAAAAGCTACTATTTGTCCTCCTCTTCTTCATAGAGATTTTATAAAATATGTATTTTTGTATGTATGTATTATCTTTTGCTTTATATATACCTATATATATGTGTATAATTTATATATCTTTACTATGTCCTTTTACACAGTCTATCTACTTCTCTGTATTCTAACTCTCCTGCTACGGGTCTGCTGGAAGAAATTTCGATTTAGAAATAAGCAGTACCTTTTTACTATTTTATATGCTATGTCTACTTCTTTTATATTTTCACTGTGTACATAAATTGTTAAATAAATAAATAAATAAATGGAATATTACTATCGCGTTAATGTACTTCGTTAACTTGGTCTGAATGTTTCTGATTTTTGCTTCGGAGATGTATTTTTACCGACTTCCTAAAAAGGAGGAGTTTATCAATTCAGATGTTTGTTTTCTTATATATATTCTTGTATTTACCATTCATTTGTGGATATATTATTGAAATTAAAGGAATAAAATTACATTTTCAAAAAAGCTTTTCGACATCCATGCAAAAAGTACCAGTATTTTACTAAACACAATTTAACATGACGGTAGGGTACGCTTTCGACCAACAAAATGTACCTCCCACAGGTACAAATATTTCCATCCTTGCAACACTAATCCCTGCCATCCACACACAATGCGTCAATACGCAATTAGCCCCGTTACCATGGCAACCAGTTAAACTCGCAGCTCGTTAGAACTGCACGCAGATTAGCCTTCATACATAGGGACATATGTATGGAAAAGGTTTTATTTTATTTCTTTTAGTTTCACGTTTTATCGTAATACCTACGCATGTCTATATTATCTTCGATGCAGCAATTTAAAATAAAGTTACCTACTTACTTTTCACACAACAAAAAATGTGTCGTTGTTCAAAAAAACTGTTTCTGAGAGAATTATTTCTAGCACCCCAGTAAAAAGTAGCCGATAAGTTCGTCAAAATCTGTTCAGTACCTAGTTTATACATCCACACAAACAGTCGTGCGCGAAATTCATTTAAAACGCTTATTGTTTCTCCAAATATATGTTACATGTATTACCAATTTAAACTTTTGAGAAAAGTACAGAATAATTAGAAAGAACTATTTTATTCTAAACAACTAAACAGCTACTTACCACGTTATTTTCCAGTATTCAGCACAAAAATAAACAATAACACTTGAGTTCCTGACCAGCTCCTTATCCCTAACGAGCGCTATAACACTAAAACGAAACAGTTCATAAATACTAACAGGTTATACCGACTACGACGGAGAGGTTCCTTTAAATTACTTCATACAATGTTTAGAAGTTTCCAGAATGGAGTACGGTAGTTTTCTTTTTTGGTTTAAGAAAAATGTTTGAAAGACTGCGCGATTTTAGTAACGTTGCTAAGGTTTTACAAAATATTGTTAATAGCGTTTCGGACTCTTCAGGTAGGTAAAATCTACGAAGAAGTCATCCTCGATAAATGCATTAGCTAACACTTAAATAATATTTAAACTTAAAATGTAACAGTAGTAGCCGATGAGGTTAGCACGTTCAAACACATTAATATACAAAGTCTCCACCTTCCTCTCTATATTTAACTTACTCTCTAATTTAATGACATTTAATCATAAGCAGATTTTAACTTACATATCATATTATAACATCGGCTGTTTCCTGCGGTTCCATCTGCGTTCTGAGGGAATTAAATCCCACATATTTAGGCGTAAAAGCCCCGACAGACAGACCGTCAGACAAAGTTAGTTTTGCATTTATAATGTTAGACTGACGCACCTGCATCCCGAAGGATTTACTGCATGTGTTTTATGCTGTCCTGGTACTTAGAGACCATTGTGTTGAGAGAGTTGTGTTGGGTGATGGGAATATTTACTCGTACCTATATTATTAGTACGAATTCTGAAACTTGCTCGCCGGAGGACCTAATAGCCTAAAAGCGCATCCGGCCCTACTCACTATAATTCATGTCATCGACACGAAAGAAGATGAAGTAAGGATTAAAACACAACCCTTTCTAGATAGAACATACTAATACAGAAATAGCCAGCTTCCATAACTTAACACGCTGACAACCACGCTCATTCAAAGTCACAGCCACGTTTGTCAATCAAACTTAACTACAGCTACACGTAACCACGCTACGAGCAACGCTTCGTCCCATGGAAAACAAAATGACTAGCGGAGATGGCATAACGCAAAATCTCCTAAGAAAGTAGCGTGCCAAAATGCGGGTGTTCGGGGAACGAGGAACATTATTAGCTCATCCCTTAGACGACTTCTTTGGAACCTCCAGTTATTTTCAAAATAAAATCACCAATCAATCTTTTGATTTATCAAAGAATCCAAACGTCTCTTTAGTTCTAGTAACTAATCACGCCTACGGTACGTTGCTTGACCTACAAGAACCCACCTGACCTATCATTGTGGCATCTCCGCTATGTTTCCTTCCTCCGTGCTCCGTACATTACATTAGCTGAAATCTGAGCGTGGCGTGCTGGCAACTGATTTAGCTAATGCGTGAGTAATCATGTAGTGTTAAGGTGGTGAGATAATGTTGTATTGTAAATATTATTGTAGTTTTGTTAAGTAATCATTTGAGGAAAGTTATTAGATGGATTGCTTAAATATCTCAAAGTGCAAGAATACAACAGTATGCTTATGCTTCTTAGGTAAAAATAGTCTAAAATCCGGCTGCAACATTACACGTTGCATGTACAAAATACCTATTACGAAACTTTATTTAGAGTCATTTATATTATGTACAATATATTTTTGCAACCAAATCCCATATACAACAATAATGGCAATAATAAGGTTTGGCACTCTCGGCTCGGAATATCACTTTTTAACAACATCCCATAATTAATCTATTTGATAAAATTGTCAACCTTTTGGCAATAAAATTGCACAGAAAAACAAAAGAGATTAAATTATAATTATAATCATTATTAAAACAATACGCGACTCTCACCCATTAAAATCCCATTGTTACCCCACACGTATCTCAACCATAAATTCATTAAAATAATTCAGATCTTCCCGTAAGCCGCTTATGAAATTAATTTTCGCGCACAAAACAATTATGTTCTTATATGTTTTACAGTGGTTTGGCTTAAATAATTCTACAAATACATATATTACCCGATACCGCAAGGGTGGCCTAATGAAGCTCCGAAAACGCATTATATCATACCAGTGGTACCCAACCTTTTTTGAAATAGGACCCTTTGTATTTTTAGCCAGCGTCCAGCTTGGACAAAGAAAGTTTGGGAACAGGAATACCAATTAGTAATTGCTTTTGAAATATTCTGAAGAGTTTTCAGTTACATAGAAGTAACTTTTTTTAATATTGGAGCTATGTACAATGTTAGTTAATGGAAAATGTACATTGTACATTATTCCTGAAATTGAGACTTAACAGAGTGCTTTTGTGTTACAAATTAAAAGTCAATGAGGAACACACTTTAATTAATGAACAACAAACCACCTTCAATTGAATCTTAATTACAATATTCAACCGAACACAAAAAGATAAACCAAATAATTTATTTCACGACTCGCTGACCTAATTTCGGTTTTCGCGGCCCACCAGTTGGGAACCACTGTATTTCTGGGACTCAGTAATAACACAACCAGGGCACGTATGAAAAAACCGCAAACACATTTCAATGAATGGCCGAAATATAAATCGATATTATCTGTTACAATGATATTCTGCTTATACTAATATTAGAATGTTTTATTTAGTGAGAATGTTTTATTCAGCGGCTGTCCAGCTATAATTTTAGCCAATATGATTGCTTGACTTTCGAGGTTTAGCTCAATGTAGCTTTGTTTGAATAGAGAATCGTAGAATAGTATGTAATTTTTTGTTTGTTTTCTCTTCAGCTCGGTACGTTATAGATTCAGTATTGGTTTGGACCTAGCTTCAAAAATATGAACTTATTGTATGTCGCTAATTATAAAACAATAGAAAGTCAATTGCGTCTCGCTTATATCTGCGCTAAGGTACACAACGGGTTAAATAAGTTTTCTATCTCTGTAGTTTCCTGAAAAACGGAGATCACAATGACAAGATAACAATACCCAACAAAGCCTTCTACAACACGATATTTTTTCTTAAAAGTACATTATCCAGAAGCAGGGGTGTAAAATTAATGACATCATAATTTCCGACTCACCAAGCACCCCTGGCTAAGCGTGAACGGTCACCGGACCATCGCAGAGATGACGTCACAGCTTTAAAAAAAAACTTGACGCATTGTTCCCTATGGCTTTAATGAGATTACGGAGTTCTAAAAAGAGAGTTTCGTACGCGAATTTATTTTTAGAAGCTTTCAGGTATTTTTTAGAAAAGTTGTCGGCTTCAATTTTGTTAACACGTTAGGCTGTACAATTAAGTTAAATGGTGTATTTGAAAGGTTATTTATGTAAGTAAATAAAAAGAAGTTAAATAGAATCAAAATAAATTTTACAAAAGATATTAGCGAATTGATAAATATTTGTTGGAAATGTGTAAAAAACAATTTTGTTGAAATATCTGTGACGATGACGTGACAAACCTAGAAAATATTTGATGGTTTTCGGAGAACAAAAATGGTTTCAAAGGACAGACAGAATTAAATGTAGGTGGTACATAACAGACAATACTTTGTAGTCGTCAGCTGCCTCTCGAAAGTTCTTTTTATCAGAATTTTAAAGTACAAAGAACGAGTCGACTTGTTAAACCTTAAGCTGCGAAAATTCTAAATCTTTACGATTTTAATGTCAAAAATGACTGTTTTAAACAAGTTTTTGGGACCAAAACCACTGGTTTTGAAGTAAATATCTTTCAAGTCGAATAATTATAATAAGAAGGTTCTATTTTGTGGTACAAGACAGTGTTATTCAGTTAAAAGATAATTTACTTGAGAAATTCATGTTACTCATTTCGTATCATATTTTCAGTTGCCATATGAGAATCGGTTTTTGTCTCATTATTTAGGCAAATGATATTCTTGTGTTCTCAAGAGTATTTTAGGTACCTACAGCAATAATGTTAAAACAATATCTAGAACGTTATACAATTTGGTTGTTAGAATACTCATTTTATGTTGACGGCATAGATCGTATTATACATATGTCTTCATAATATTTTATGTGGTTGCAGTATTAATTGTTTTATAACAAACTAGCTTTTGCCCGCGGCTTCGCTCCCGTCAACTGACTTCTCTACTTTACCCTATTTTTTTTTCATAAGTACCTTCTCCTGACAATAACAAACACAACAAAAAAGGAATTAGCCAAATTGGTCCAGGCGTTGTTGAGTTATGCGCTTACCAACACATTTTGCGATTCATTTTTATATTATAGATAAATAACCATCATTTGTATAAAAAATCTAATTAGATTTTTCGCGTATTTGTAGCAGTCTAAACTATTTTACTACTCTATTAAATCTAAAGCAGGGAACAGTAAATTATTTACCCAAATCATTACAAACGCTCCCACCTTCCATTTGAATACCTCGGCCCAACAAACCGAAAACCTCATACATTGGCAACGATTTTTCCACATCAATATATTACGCGGATTTTCGTGTCATTGTACTCGTGATACATTTAAAAGTACTCACAGACTGCAAACTAAGCAGTCGGCCGACAGGCAGTTGGCCCGATGATTGCAAATTTTTATCCTATCCTTCTAATATTATTATAAAGGTGAAAGTTTGTGAGAATCTGTGGATGTATGTTTCTTATTCTTTCACGCAAAAACGGCTGGACCGATCTGGTTGAAACTTTTTGTGTAGATAGGTGATATCCTAGATTAACACATAGGCTACTTTTTATTAACACACCACGGGGGCGAAGCCGCTGGCGGAAGCTAGTTTTAAATGAATTTCTTGATTCCAATCAATCAAAAATCAAAAAGGATTTAGTTGGTCGCTATTATGTGTGTACCTACGAGCATTCTTTTCCGTACTGATGTATGAGCTCGAACAAATTGTCGGCCGACTAAAAGTTTGCAGTGTGCCCTCTTAGGGAGACTGTTCAAATAAAAAGCCATGCATGAGTGTAAATGGGGCCTTTTATTTTTTCATCTCTTTTTGTGGCTGTTTGAAAAGCCCACAGATTTATAAGGACGCAGCTTTTTCATTTGTGTTACAACACATTTTACTTAGTTTAAATTGCTGGTGAGGGGTAAATCAAGATGTTTTTTGGGACAGACGTTTAGCTCCTTTGTGAGACTTTTTTAAATTTAAGTTTATCTGTTATTAATGTATGTGGAACACCTTGAGCTTAAAATATCCAGAGTAATAATAATACTACCTCCTTTCAATGTTATAAGACTATTTCCGTAACAAGTTTCATCTTAATTAGTGAAGTTGTGTTTCTGCGAAATCGACTCAAAATTTTGACTATACTCATAACTATCTCATTTGAAGTATTCGTACAGAAAATTATTTTGAATGTCTTTAAATTAAATAAAATTCCATTACCCTTCGTTGTAATATAAAACAAAAGAGCCAACATTGCATTTCATTGAAGTCGTTTTTAAAGAAACGTTTTCCTCATTATAAGTACTTTCAGCTGATGCAGATGTTGATTCGACAAACAAGGCTCTTCCTGTTTTAGTATTAAGTAGAAATTACATCAGACTGCTCTGTTTTAAATTAAATTTAAATCGTTATGTATTTTGCGAGGAAAACTCATCTCAACTAGACAGCAGTAGATAGATAATAATATACTCTCTAAGTAAACTATTCACTATTTCAAGCATGACAGTGAACTCAAACAAACAAATACTCTGTTTTATGAATATTTTAATTTATATCTAACACTAATGTTATGTGACAATGATGTTTCCTTTTATTAGGTATCAAGCTTTGCTGTTACTATTTTAAAAACGAATAATTTCTTATATATTTTTACATATATCAAATCACCATACCACATCACTCTCTACACCACTCCACACCACACCACTCTTCACACCACATAACACCACACCACTCCTCACACTACATAACACCACACCACTCTCCACACCACATCACAACACACCACACATTATCTTATCATATTGAACCACACTACATTTCACACACATACCATACATACAAACCAAAACAAAGTACATCAAGTTTCTTCAAAACATGTATGTACTAATTCTCATTTTATACTTACTGTTTTTTTTTTTATTACTATTATTTCTTTTTCACAATACCGAAATGTTCCACAAAGATACAAAGTAACATGTAACCTTATCTATGATATGGAAGAGCGGAGTCTCCTAACACAGGCATTGTTTGTCTAAAAGGAGGCTCCAAACACAATTCTTGTATATGGATCACTTTGTTTTTTTTCATATATGTATAATATTTTCTTGTATTTTTTTTAATAATCATTTTTTTTTAGATTTTAGAAAAAAATTGTCCGAATGGACGTCAAGCAACTAGACATACAATACGTGATCTTAGCAACAGCGCGGTTAAGACAATTTAGCAGTATCGCAATCGATTGATTGACAAAAATCGATTCACGATATCTCGCCAATATCGGCTAAACTTGATCAATGAGCACGAGAACAAAATGAGCACTCGATATAAAGCGCTCTTTGATCAGTGTCGCGCCCTTGTCACGTCGCTATCCTCAACGCTGAAGGGTATCTTCGTAAGATATCTTTAGTAAGGAAAAACTTGGTATTTTATGGAAATTAGGTATATTTTATATGCCTAGGTTTCTAAATTCTACTAATTAAATATTTTGTTGATGAAAGAATTTTGAACTCTTTATTTTTGTAGGTCACGAGCAAGAGTCTTATCAGAAAATAAGAGTTAGCATACAATTTAAAGTTTGAAAAAAAAAACTTTATTTCTTTTGTCTTTAAATATATCTATATATAAAAGTTGCAGTGTCGTATCTTGGAAATTTGCTAATAAGCCCTTATTTAACCCATTCCCAGGGACGGGGGACTTATTAACATAAACATACCTAACTGAACAAATATGGGTTAAGCAATGTTACCAGTTAACTCCGACCTTCGCCTAACCTTTCCACATTTCATATTCATAAAGGCAAAAATTCAACACATCTACATATTTAACATTCAATACAGAAAATAATAAATCAAATAACGGAAGAGCGTTGGAAGCCATCGAAACACGGCACGAAATAATTTCCAGTCATTTTGTATCGTCAATTGAGCGTCCTTTCACTGAAAGTATTTGACATTTCCGATCTTCAGTCTTCTTATTGTTCGTCACTCTTATCGTCGCTTTAAATAAAGTGTGACGAAAGGGTTTCTGCTTACACCGTATAAAATACATTAAGACCTGTCATACCTTATTTAAAAACCACTCAACACATAGTATTTATTGATTTTGAATTTTCAAGGTCTTATAAATGGGTAAGTTTTTATATTTGGCGACTGAAATATGTTTAAATGGGTTATAATGGGTGTACTACGCCGAATCGAATAACAAATAATCGAATGCCAATTGATCGACCACTATAAATCGAAATTCTAAATACTCGAACGTTCATAATATCGAATGGTTATTAAATCGAACATTCAATACATCGCGCAGTCAATACATCGAGTGTTCAAAATATCGAATGTTTGTTTGATCGAGCGTTAAATGCATCGCATATTCATCCTATCGAAAAATCTGTATTATTTATGAATACAAGAAAAACTCAAAAATTTATAATAAAACACATTTTAATATAGTTTTTATTATTATTTAATATTTTTTCAATCGCATTATCATCCCTTTTGCCTCTTCTTTGTAAAGTCGGTCTTCCCAATCCCGCGTTTGCCTTTTCAATTCATAGAAAAATTTTAAATGTAACTTTAAAAGATAAGAATTAAAGATTAAAATGTGTTTTATTATAAATTTTTGAGTTTTTCTTGTATTCATAAATAATACAGATTTTTCGATAGGATGAATATGCGATGCATTTAACGCTCGATCAAACAAACATTCGATATTTTGAACACTCGATGTATTGACTGCGCGATGTATTGAATGTTCGATTTAATAACCATTCGATATTATGAACGTTCGAGTATTTAGAATTTCGATTTATAGTGGTCGATCAATTGGCATTCGATTATTTGTTATTCGATTCGGCGTAGTACACCCGTTATAATTGTTCTCACCTATTTAATGTTACATCCAAAAATGCACTCAAAAGTAACACATTATCTAAAAAGGTCACACCAGAACGCGCAAACAAACAAAAATTTTAAAACAAGCCTGAATATTAATGGTCTCTTGTTTGACTAACTTAATTACGAGCACAACCAACAAAGTTACGCTTCGGTGTGACAGCAGGCGAGGCCTCTATAATCAAATTACGGGTACCCGTCATCACGCTATCGCAGGCGACAAATTAGTTGCCGAGTATAATGTTTGCCGAAGTCGGCCGAGTTTCTAATTAAGGACGCTAGGTTTGTGATAAAATTGACACAATTGAGGGAGAATATTTGAGCGATAAAGGTGTTAGCACGTGGAACGTTGTGCAAAGTTACAGGATGGTTTCTTAATGGAAAGTTGGCGATTGATGTCGCTTTTATGCGTAGTTGCCTGTTGAAAATTAGCTAAAGGTAATTGTAGGGCTATTCTCTAAAAGTAAATGAAAATAAGTTAAACTGCTGTGAGTGATTACGAAAATCACATTTCTGGAATTTTGGTATAGATATTTATAAGCTGTCATCATAAGAGTTTAATCGGGCTACAGTCTATTACCAAATAACCTATTTTCTTTTAGTTTCTACCTATTAGTTTCTATTTCACCAATTTTTGTCATGCCAGTCTATCATTAAATTAACTATTTAATTTAATAATTTTTCATACCATTGATTGGCCCATTTACCATATCTTAATAGAATTACCTATTATGTTTTTCTCCTTTTATTATCCAAGCCTCATAACATCAGTTCTGCTAACTTGGCACCACCATACAAAGCCTAATAAACAAACAGAAACAGAAAACAGAACACCACAACCCCTTGAATTATAGCTCGCGTAATAGTTACGTCATTGTTACAGCAGTAATTACCCGTTCTACTTCGGTGTGAGCGGCAGTCGCGCCACTTAATTAATTAAAGGAAATATATTTACCGCACAACTTGTAGGAAATGGTTTACATCAGTGCTATGTGTGTACTGTGAATTATTGGTTTTATTGCTGTTACAAACTTATATAATAATATTTAATATTTACAAGAAGCTGTAGTTAAATCTACTCTAATGACGTAAAATAGTAATGGCAGTCTCAAGCTTGTAATAAGGAATTTGCGGATGCTCAACTGTATATTTAACTTTGCACTTAATCGTACTAAAAATCTTTGTGTTATTTTTTGTTTTTAACATTAACTTTAACTCTCGCAACCCCTTGAATTATAGCTCGCGTAACAGTTACGTCATTGTTACAGCTCTATAATTACCCGTTCTACTTCGGTGTGAGCGGCAGTCGCGCCACTTAATTAATTAAAGGAAATATATTTACCGCACAACTTGTAGGAAATGGTTTACATCAGTGTTACGTGTGTTGGATACTTTTGCTGTGAATTTATTGGTTTCATTGCTGTTATAAACTTATAGTCGTGTGTATTCACAAGAAGCTGTTTAACTTTATACTACTTTCAGCCTATCTTCGATTTGAATAGTGTAATATTAAAATCGTATTGTCTAGCTTATAATAAGCAAATGACCGATCCTGAACTTTATTCTTTAGCTTTGTTATATTTTACATTTACTGTCCAATTATTAACAATTATATATTCACAATTTCAACAATGATTTGACTGATGGCTGCAGGAAAGTTATTAAAAACGAAAATCATAATAACATCAAATATCTTGTCAAATTAACAATAAAATAATTGTGTCTGTCATACTAAATAATGAATGATTACCACCAAATGGTTTGTTGAATTAACGTCACTGAAAAACAAATTAAAGATAGATTAACGAAAATGAAATTGTTTTGCTTGGTTTGGTTCTTATTATTACTGCATTTTGGCCAAATTTTAAAACAAAAACCAATCTACTTTTTGTAAACGCTTAAAGAGTGGTTCGCTTTATTAAACAAAAACAATTGCCATTTTGCTTTTCCATCCAAATAACGCAAAGATTTGTTTTAAAAAGAACGTCAGATTTTTATTTTTTTTCTTTAAATACATCCTCTGGGTTTCTCCCTTTCGCCAGTTAAGTTATCTTTACTTTTTTTATTTCCCAGCGAAAGAAAAAACATAAAAAAGTAGCAGCTGCTCATTACGCGTAAGTCGTAAAGTCCACTGAGCGAAAGGTTTATTATTGTATCTACCAGGGTGGAATCGTTTGTTTGGGTGATGGCATAAAAATAACCCATTTTATGTAGAAAAATGACGCAAAGTATTTTTAAACCCCTATGTACAAGTATCTCATGGAACATTTTAGACCAACAATGTAAAAGAAAACTTATTTAATTCTTAAAATAATTCCCAAAATTTAATACCTTATACACATCATTCCATAGCCAGAAATTTTAAATAAAGGCAAGTGTACTATATGACACCATCATATCAGGCCATTAGCTCTTCAGTAAACAGAATTCACTTTCACATACATTTGCTAGGCTTCAGTCCCAAAGACAATGCATTGACAAAAAAACATAAACCTTCTCGCTCCAACAGTTTCATTCAGTGCAACTTACATCTGAAAGGTTTCAAAGCACTGAACATCTCTATTTTTGGCACAAAATACACTGGGGACCACTGAAACTGGGTCAGTTATAAAATTCTTATTATCTTCGAAATTTTGTCCTCAACTTTCAAGTTGAAGGAATTTATTATGTATTTTATTTAATTAAAGTCAATTTCTGTGACGTATTATATAGGAAATTTTAAAAATAATTTATATCCAGAAGCTCCTCAGATAGCAAGTGTGTGAGAATCAGAAAGACATAATTAAAGCAACATAATTATACCTACTCTTATTGTTTCAGATTATTTGTCCGCAAGTATACATCTTAAGAAATTTACGAGCAAACTGAACGAGGCTGCAAATATTTCGTCGGAAATTCTAATTTAAGGTGCTCTAAACAAAACATGAAAACAGTTGGAAATGTTCGAGCAAGTTAATTAATCAGTCGGAACGTTCGTGAAAATGTCTTGGGGGCTGTTTCTAACTATACCTACTGGGGGTTTTGGTGGTTGAAATACGAAACGTTTTCTCACACTTCCTACAAAAACGAAGTGGATTAATTTAGACAAGCATTGTTATAGGGAAGCTCCAACTAAAAGCAACAATCATAAAACTAGTATCTTAATGCAGAAGTAAGATGATTTAACTGAGTAGGTAGCTTACCAATATGCATGCCTGACTCCGTGAGTATGAGCAAATACCCCCAACTTGAGGGAGTCTTTTGTCCAGCAGTGGAAATTTTTAGACTGTGACGACGAACGATTGACGAATAGAATTTTTGTATTGAACTGACAGCCACACTAAATAAAATAACAAGCCAAACTTCAGCCATATTTCTCCAATTCTTCTCATGAATCAGTCAAATACAGTTACGAAACTTGTTTTGCTAAGACGGAGTACGCATAATGGCTGCCTTCGGAAACATTTTGTATCGAAATTGGTTTCCATTCACCGTTTAGATGTTTGTCGTTCCCAATTGTAAGGCACTGGGGTGAGGCGTATGATTGATTTATTTGAGAACGCCGAATTTGTTTTGGCATTTGTACTACGATATTTAACTGTAACCTTGTGATTTTACTACTTGTATAAAAAAACAATGTTCTTTTTTTAAATACACTCTAACGTTGTAACCTCATATGATTGGTCAGTTCTAAATAACAGTTGGTATCCACAGGCTCTCGTTACGGTAAAGTTCGTGAACACTTAACCCATTCGAAAAGTGAACGAAAGGGAAAATAAAGTTATACTTAACACATTGAGACCCTTCCATTCCTCAGAGAGGTCGTAAAACATTCGGACCCAGTTTGTACTTGTTCGATGTTATTGTACGAAGTATATTCGATCCTTGTTCTTTTTGTTAAGGTTCTTAACGCAACGGTCTTTGAAACTTACTTACTATAAAATCTTTTAAGTATTTTTTTATTAGAATTTCTAATTCGAATGCAAAAATGTGCTCATTTATCTGATTAACAACGAGGACGACCACTGTTTGCCAATAATTACTATAACAGAGCACCTTACAATCCATTTCGCCTATTCCAACCATCAACATCCCTAAATCAATTAGAAAGCCACAATTGTTCCTAACACCGTATTGATTGATTCCTGTGGTGAAGGGGGTAATATGATATCTACTGAAAATCTTGTTCTCAGTAATCAAGGATTCATATCGACTGCCAATCAAGCTTTTGATGTTGGTATACAATGAATTTACAGCTAAGGTATAGAGGCTACTGGATATTGGCATTTTAGAAACATAGATTGGGGTTTAGAGGAATTGGAGTAGGTATTAATAGAATCTGTGCCGATTCTCATACGGAGAACAAGAACTTACCTGATGAATGTTTAATGAACAAATATTGTGTGATGAATATATTTTTATCGTTATCATATTAGGACACGAATCCTTATTGATACATATTAGGAATACGAAAACAACTTTGTATTTTTCGGTCTGTCTCGTTTACAGGCCAAAGTTATTGAACTGATTTAAATGTTT
This sequence comes from Helicoverpa zea x Helicoverpa armigera, assembly GCA_033682625.1. NCBI lineage: Eukaryota > Metazoa > Arthropoda > Insecta > Lepidoptera > Noctuidae > Helicoverpa > Helicoverpa zea x Helicoverpa armigera. The sequence continues at coordinate 3,819,490 of JAWIIS010000044.1, read as the reverse complement.
AGTGCACAGATATTTTAGGTCTTGAGAAAGGACGTATAGGCAACTTTTTATCGTGTGCGGGACGCGGCTGAAACGATACGGAACAGCTAATACAAATTACAGCTATTATAAATATAAATGACGATAAAAATACAATAACAAAGCAGAAAATACCAATAACAGCCATGCTTAACAAAAGGAAGAACGATTATAAGAAATATCAGATCCTCTGGATTTCCCATTAAAACTATAGCCAGCAATAAAAGTTAACGGCTTGAACTTGCGAAGGAAAGAGAAATAAAATCAAGTGGCTCACAAGGTCAACTGGACCTTCCATTATTATGAGACAACTGGAGCAAGTTGGCAGAGACGTGACTTTCAAAACAGGGGTATAAAACATTGGGGTGGAAATGCGGTTATTTGGTTACGTTCGGCCAGATTTCTCTGTTACGAAAAGGGGTCATGAACATTTATTTTAATATTTGATTCTCAGGAGTTGTGAAGCTCAGAGAGGCAGTCGCTCCTTGTTAAACTCTGGTTCTCTCTCAGCTGTATCTGGACAGGCTAGACAGATGATAATGAGGTCAACTGGACCTTCCATTATTATGAGACAACTGGAGCAAGTTGGCAGAGACGTGACTTTCAAAACAGGGGTATAAAACATTGGGGTGGACAATGCGGTTATTTGGATACGTTCCGGCCAGATTTTTGTGTTGTGAAAAGGGGTCATGAACAGTTTTTTTTTTATATTTGATTCTCAGGGGTTGTGAAGCTCAGAGAGGCAGTCGCTCCTTGTTAAACTCTGGTTCTCAGGTGCATCCAGAAAGGGTAGGCAAATGATAATGAGGTTAACTGGACCTTCCATTATTATGAGACAACTGGAGCAAGTTGGCAGAGACGTGGCTTTCAAAACAGGGGTATAAAACATTGGGGTGGAAAATGCGGTTATTTGGATACGTTCGTCCATATTTTTGTGTTACGAAAAGGGGTTATGAACATTTATATTTCTCAGAAATGGATATTGAACTTCTTGAAACGAACTTGCTGTTTATAGAAATGAAATAACCCAAACTCCAGAACTATTACAAAAATACTAGAGTCTGAACATTCACCACAGTTTGCTTAGAATTTGCACAAGATCTGAGCTACGCTATTTACTCTGTATTTCTAACGTGAACCGCAGTTTTCTTTATCTTTTAGTATATCTTAACGTACTTGTGTTATGTTCATAAATGTGTTTTTTTTGTATTGAGTCAATATTTTTAACTCCCGATACATAAAGAAAGGTGTTAAAAGTTTGACTGCTATATTACTGTACTGTATACTGTATACTGCTTTCTTATTCTTATTCTTATATGTCTGTGGTACCGTAGCTCTTAATTAAAGAAATGAACCAATTTGATACGGTTCTTTTTAAAATCAAAGTTAGTAAGAAGTTTAAATAATACATACATATTTGGACATACCAACTGTTGCATAACTAGGTTTAATAAATAACCCGTTCTGTATGAAAATAAATTACATTTCTAAAATATTTTCGTATTTCATTAAAACAATTTCACAAACCCACCCAGCTTCATTGGCCCGAAGTGTAAACACTGCTAGTACCCGGATTAACTTTATATACATACTTATGTATACTTTTGTTTCATTGCCAGATTTGCCGTCAAGTTGGCGCCCGACGTCGCTCGGACGTCAAGCTATTAAAACGAATAATGAGAAAACGTATTAGTGCAGAAAGGCTACAAGTTAATATGTGTACCAAAGCTATATGAACACCAATCCTTGTTTAAATAAATGTTCGTTATTGAGTAGAACCAATTGATAGGTAGAAAGCCTTGACTATGACCCGTACTAACGTAGTCTTTCAAACCAAACTAAAGTTATACTTTTTGTTTGAGGAACAAAACAGCATTTTGTATAGTTTTTGGTTTTATTTACAAAGCAATTTTTTGTGCTCTTTACCTATGCTGATGCCTATCATTAACTCCTCTAGCTTGGAATCAGGGAATTTTGAATATAAGTGAAATTAGAAAAACGAGTCACAATGCAAATGCCCTCCTCTCCTCTCATTCCACAATTTCCTTAAATATGCGCAATCAAACAAACAAACTGTTCAGCTTCACAATATTAGTACAAGATATTCGTAAACACATTTTTATATAATAATGTATATAAAAACACCATATAATTGGCAGAGAGCGACACGTTTCACGTATCACGGCAGGTGCGTATAAACGGTTCAGCTCAAACGTAATGTGAAATCATGTGTGACATACATGACAGTGTTTTCCTGTTGAATATCGGCTGTTATTTATTTTATATTTTTTGGTTATTTGTTCGGGAAGGTAGTTGGTGCTTTTGTAATACAAGCTACAATAATAAAGATATGATTTGCGATCGTAGTCGATATACCTATTAATTTTACATTAGTTGGTAAATATGTATTTTACTGTTTTTTAAATCACTTTTTTTCAAGGAGACCGCTATACCAAACCGCTAGTTGGTTGCAGCTCTACTCCTAATCCTTACTATCCTTACTAATATTATAAATGCGAAAGTAACTCTGTCTGTCTGTCTGTTACGTTTTCACGTCTAAACTACTGAACTGATTTGAATACAAATTGGTACAAAGATAGAGTTGACCTTGAGAAAGAACATAGGATAGTTTTTATCCCCGACTTTTGAAGAATTCTCTTGGAAACGCGAACTCTACGCGGGTGAAGCCGCGGGCGGAAGCTAGTTAATTAAAATAGCCTCCAGTTATTAATTTACAAAACTAAGTACTTACTTCTATTTATTAAAAAAAAACAAATAAATTGTAGTTCTTTTAAAAGCAGTAGGTATAAGTACTCCAAACATTTTTCACTTCAGAAGCGTAGAAAATATCTCTAACTAAAGTTGCAGCAATTTCATTAACCGACTTCCCAAAAAGGAGGAGGTTATCAATTCGGCCGGTATGTTTTTTTTTTTTTTTTTTTTCTATGTATGTACATCGATTACTCCGAGGTTTATAGACCGATTTACGTGATTCTTTTTTTGTTCGACGCGAAATAGCTGCCAGTTGGTCCCATAGTCATCAGGTCAGGATCTGATGATGGAAACCCTGAGAAATCGAGGGCAACTTTCGAAAGTTGTAAGCATACATAGGGTTCAACCTTCACACTCATATGTATGCCTGATAGCACTATCCAACAGTGAAGGTTTGGAGCTGACCTGATGATGGAGACCAGAGAAGGTCGAGGGAACTCGACAACTGAGTCTGTAAACTACTGCGTGTTTGGGCTTATATTATTCGTATTGACGAGACCTTTGCAACAGTGAAGGTATGGAGCTGACCAGATGATGGAGACCAGAGAAGGTCGAGGGAGCTCGATAACTAAAAATGAAAACTACCTCGTGTTTGGGCTTATATTCTTCGTATCAATGAGAACTTTCCAGTTATGTGGATACTGACCTATTCGATTCACCGAAAAGCTCAAAATAAAAAACTTTTTTACAAAAAAAATATAACCGACTTCCCAAAACACTAAAAAGCAAAAAAAAAATTAGGTGCATCGGCCTAGAAGTCGGTGGCAAAATTAACTCAGGGACATCCATTAGACACCGACTTCTAGGCCGATGCACCTAATTTTTTTTTTGCTTTTTAGTGTTTTCAATTGACGTTTCAGCATTAGCAACACGAATACGAACTTAACTCTACCAACATTTATTGGTTAAATAAAATAAAAGTGTCAATGTTCGTTTCCAAGTTACACTGGCAGGCATCGAAACCGACCCCAAATATTTTGTGTTCACGTCCCACGGAGAAAGGAAAGATGAGCAGAGATGCCTTAATGCAGGTAGGTCAGCCGTCTTTTTCCAGGTCAAATTCCTACGATGGCCATGACCAAAACGATCAGTTACGAGTGGACTGACGAGCATCTTTCAAAGATTTTTTATAACAGTAAATGGTCGGGACCAAGGAAGGCGTATAACGTCGCTGACAGTAACTTTCCTCGCCACCCGGCACTTTGGCGCGCTTCTTTCTTAAGAGATTTTTCATTATGGCACCTCCACTAGTCATTTTGCTCTCCATGTCACGTTCACATTTCGACGGGTACTGACTGCTGACTCTGGTATTGGTGAACGCAATATCTGTCTTAAGTGACAGCTTAGCAATAGATGTAAGTGATTTTATTTGCAGTTGTTATATTGGTGAAAAAGTTTAGAAGATTTTCTTGGCCCGTGTCTCTGTAAGACCCAGTTTGATATCGTGCAATTAGTACTAGGTATACATATAATTTATGTTTACTAGGTGACCGGACGATATTACAAAGTTGGTGGGAAGGTGATGAACGTTGGCCGCTTCTAACCTCCTTTTGGATAACATACGTGAAGATTATCTTCAGCAGTAGACGTACAGTTGAGATGATGTTGATTTAAAAAAACTGTTAAAATATATTTTGCCAAGTACTACTACTTTAGAGATTCTATTTATTTTAATAACTATAAAAGGTACAGAAAAATATCCAGTCAATAATAGTAAAATAACACAAATAATACTTATTGTACGTTCGAATGCCGTCATTTCTATAAGTACCTTTCGCATTTACTTAGAGTAAACTAACATGTTCAGTTTACACCCTGCTGTTTCCACTAAGAAATATATAAACATAAATACGGTCGACACTACACTGTATGTAATGAAAATTTTCTATGTCGGGTATTGAATACCTTCTCAAACCCAATTCCTAACTAATTTCCGACCTTTTCAAGGTCACATCACAATCGCCAAGAACAGAAACTCGTATTTACTTTTAAAAGCCTCAACCTTTGTTCCAACAATTACTCAGTTGGTTTCACATCAATTGTCCGAATCTTGTCAGTCCGTACACCCTTGTCCGAAAGTGTCCGGATATCCAACGTATTTCATTCGACCTGTCAATTCTACGTCCCTTTTAATTTTCCGAATCTTGGCCCGATCAAATAATAGTGGACGAAAATATTTCCCTTTTTTTTCATCCGTGCGATTGAGGAAAGGACGGTTGACAGCTGGTTCTTAACTGCAGGAAAAATGGGGGATCAAATATTTTATTTTGGTTATATAGAGAGTGGTATGAGAAGGTTTAGTTTACAGAATAGAACAGAGCGAATCATAATAATATGGAGTCAATATTTATGTTGTTATCTAGTTTTATCTACCAGAGCAACTTAAAAATTAAGAATGACTTCTGTCGGAATTTTATACTACTACTTGTAACTTACTTTCATTTATTTCTAAACTTTATATTGAAGTAATCGCAAGTGCTACAACTAAGCAAACTGAATTGTATACCCAGGTTTGTTGAAAAGATTCTTCTTGCGAAGATTTTATCAGCACTAGCCAAGCTTGATTATTAACACGTCACTTCTTACCTAACCATTCACCAAAAATAGGTGTGTAAATCTTTATCACGTAACTCTAAACCTCATAAGTACGCAAACAAAGAGAATTCACACTAATAACGTCGCATGCTCTTTCAAAAATAATCCTGTTAGCATTTTCGCGAAGAAAATAATCCTCATTATGTACCGAGGACCGTGCTATGGTATAATGTCGAGTCATGGTTATTATACCGGTATATGCATATGCATAATTATGAGCGTACCTGGCTGGTGTTGTTTTCTTAAGGACGATCTTAGCTGGGAGCATGGAAAACAAAATGAGTAGCGGAGATGTCATGACGCAAAATCTCCTTAGAAAATACCGCGCTAACGCGCTACCGCGAGGAACGTTACTATAGCTTCGCCCATACAAGCCTTCCAAAGAATATGCCCTTTATTTTCAAAATAAAAACATAAATCAATCAAGGCCAATCTTTGACAAATTGGATTTTATGTAACAAGGTACCCGAACACTTCGTTAGTTCACGCCTTACTTGACCTACAAGAAGGTACCTTCTTTGTGGTATCTCCGCTCATATTTCCTTTCTCCGTGTCTGAGAGTAAGTACAATGTAATATGCTGTTTGTATTTCGGCAGCGTTTTGGTTTATGATTAATTAGGTTAGAGTTACGCTAATATAACGGACGTAAATTATGATACATAGTAGGTTGCTATAGAATTTTGATGGAAAGGTCCAGAACGAATGACTCAAAGTAAAATCTGAGTTAAGAAACATCATCGTGCTTAATTACAAAATATGCAAAATGAAAATTTTTATTCACACTGTTTTTCTTATTACCACACAATTTATAGATCTCATTTCATAGTGAAGGTAAAAGCTGTTGAAAACTTAAACTATTCAAGTAGACACTTGCAAATATAATGCAGAAAACATTCCTTCAAAAACAACAAACAGACATAAACTAGCTACAAGAACAATATTTCAAAGCAAAAATTTTAAAAAACAACAACAGAAAAATCTCGCAGCACTAAAAAATTAGCGTCACAAACTAGCAGTTTTATAACAAAACAAAAAATCAAAACAGTTCGAGTAACTTCCTCAAACAAACGTGAAACAAGCAACATCCATCAAAAATGAAACAAAGAAAAAACTATGAATTTATCCACACAGTTTCACATCAATTACCCTTGTCCTATATACCACTGTTACGATGAAATATTAGTATACTAGCTGGTCCCCTGGTTTTATCTGCGTTCTGTGGGAACTACTTCTCACAATCGGGTAAAGTAGAAGAGTATGCTATGTCTCAGAGTTACGTTAAGGCTACATGTGTTCAAAATCTTCTTTAAATCTGCTCATTAGTTTTGGCAAAACGTCTGACTGTTTTGCCAAAACTAATAAGACAGCTACTTAAGCATTTATAATATTTTCAAGTATTTTAGTGTTGAGTGCCTTTTTGCATATTATAGGTATTCACATTTATATTCGTACGTATTGAGTAAGTTTAACAAATGTCCTATGCTTTTAAGAGATCTATACTACCCAAGTGTTCAATGCTATGCTGTAATAACATTTCGAATTCACAATATGAATGTTTATTTGTTTGTTAAAGCTGCGTAAAAAAATATACTTTTCTTTACTTACTTAAGTCTCATTCCTTCTCTTCCATTTTATTTTTACAATTCAAGTATTTCGTGATGTATAGAGTGACTTCATCCCTCCATTTCGCTAAAACATCGAGCCTAATGCAAGTCAAGTAGTGCTCATTTACACGGAAAAATCTTTAATCATGGCAGTTCTACCGTACTCTAATAAATGGACGAGCGTGTTTTGTTACGTTTCGCGATTTGAGGCTGGACCCATATAATGTGTGTAGATTGGTATAGTTAATACTATACTATAATAAATGTAACGTAGTTGCATATGTATCTGTCACATAAAAAATAATAAATAATAAAAAAAAAACGGCTTCTACAAAATAATAATCCGAATAGAGAGAACCTTTTTGGGAAGCCGGTTAAAAATGAAAATGTAGGTTTCATTGGTCGCATATCCTGGAATCGAACCCGCCCACTCTTCCTTGGAAAGAAAACGCTTATAATAAACGAGTTCTACGAATCAGTGAGAAAAACAGAGCGTTATATTATGTATGTAAGTATGTGTCTATACATAGACGGTGTTCCATTATGTAAGATATTCGCATTTCATTCCAAACTTACAAAGAAAACGTGTTTTTATTTGCTTCACCCATCCTTTATTCTGCACGTAACTGTAAATACATGTGGAGTATTCTAGCAAACATGCTGAAAGTTTGTTTAAGTGGCCCCATTCAGCGATTCGTTCAAAAGAAAATCACGTACACTCCTTCTTTTTCGTTTCTTCAAGTACTTTTAAGTTTTTCCAGTCTTTTAATACCTAAACTTGACCTGACCTGAAACTCTTTGGAGTCTTTTCAATCAAAATAAAAGAGCATCTGGATTGATCACGTCTTTTGAATTTGGAACTTTAAAAAGCTTTGCCTAATTAATCAAATTCATATGCTCAATAGCATTTTTATAATATTTGTAAAGAACTTATTAACCAATAACCACATTTACCTTGAGAAACAAGAAAAACTTTTGAAATACACCAAAAAAATTGAGGTAAAAAATTAATTCTATAGACTAATAAGGCCTTTCCCCTATTGACTCGCATTATCTATTCAACATTAACTTAAATAGAGGTAAAAGGCTCAGAACAAAAGTTTGTTTTAACACAATCTAATTTAGGTTCTATTTAGGTACCGTTAAATTGTAGCTTAAAGTTTTTAGGCTTGTATAGAATAAGTTGTGTTGCGGTGCCTAAGAATGAAACTTTTTGCTGAATTATAAACATTTTGTGAATTGGTTTTTATTATATTGAAAACTCACACGAATTGGATTCATAATCTCGAATTACCTGAATACCTAAAAAAGCTATAAAATGTAGTACGCAATTTTCTAAACTGGTCACTTTATTTTTTTATGGAAAACAAAACTACAAAATTCAACGTTGAAATCGCAACAAAAGGCAGAAAAAATAAAAAATCGAATTTTCCAAAATGGGAGCTTAAGCCAAAAACCGACCGGTCATTTTGAACTAGGGGTCGCTAATTCCGACATTACCTAAGAGGTAACTTTAAGAAAAATGTTTGCAAACGTAATTGATTAGGTTAAACAGACGTGGGGCGTTTAAATAAGGTCGCGTTCTGACTTAGGAGTAATGGAAACGAATTACTGTGACCTTTTTAGCAGTGGGATTAATCGTGTACTTTTAATTTCGGGCCCTGATTCCTTGAGGTTATTGACCTTTTCTGTAATACGGATTTCCTTGGCCTCAGGATACAAACTTATTATTAAGTATACTGTTAACTTGAACTGGAATTGGTGGTGCTCAAAGTTGTTAAAGAATTTAAAACTTTTATTAGTCAGAATTTTATTATACACTCAAATCATTTTGGAGCGTTAATTTGTTTGGGTGTTAAAATATACTGCTTGAAAAGCCTTTAAACAGAAATACCAAAAACATTCAAATGAAAATACTGATCACAAACTTTCAGGTGAAAATCACAAACTTTTAAGGAATTAGACACAAAATTACTAAGGAAATCTTCACAGGAAATAATTACTCAGTGACTCGCAATTTCAGGGCCAAGAATCTAAGTCAACATCTAAAAGCTGCAGGACCTCTTTAGAAGGGTCCAAAGTAAATTTCCCTGTTCTAATGAAATAAGAACGGTGAAAAAGGTATCAAATATTAAAGTGGGAAGGAAGGAGACAAAATACCATATTGCGAGGAGGTTGCATGGAGATTAAAATGACTATCGGAGGTGCCGTAACGGAAAATCCCCTAAGAAAGAAAGCACAGCAAAATGCTGAGGATCGGGGGACAAGGAACGTTACTGTCCTGTACCTTATACGTTTTCTTTAGACCCGTCCATTTGTTTGTAAGTCAAAAATCGTTGACAAATGCCTCAAAGAATCCGAACGCCGCAGATCACTCGTACGTAACTGATCATTTTGGTCATGCCCACCGAACGATTTTTTTTTGTTTTGTAACATAAGCAGGTACTTTTTTAATATTTGTACGCCTTCACGGTAAAACATAGCGCTCTTTTTTTTAATGATAAGATCCTCATTTTATACCTATGTTTGACAAATATTTTTTTCTGATTCTGATTCTGAATTTGACCTAGAAGAAGGTGCCTGACCTATCTGCATTATAGCATCTCCGTTCATCTTTCCTTACTCCGTGGTTAGAAGGCTATAGGTATCGGCGACCACAATCTAAACGAGATCTGGGCTGCAAGTAAATAGCCTATTTATGTGGGATGAACCTTTAGAGGGTTTGTTTAGTGATAAGGGATTATCTTAGGTGTGGTCATATGTGGTGCTAGATAGCGATAATGGCGATCTAAAATAACAATCTTCGAAGTTTGTGGGGGAATCGATGATTGGAGGAAGATCTATTTCTGTGAGCCAGTCAATTTATGGCTGCGGGTCTAAAAGCTAAATATAAAAAAAATATATAATAACTGAATAACAAATAAAAATACTGGCTAAGAGGTCGATGAATAAAATATCTGTTTATACCTTCTTCTGATAGGTAGTAAAACCGTCAGCTCTATGTATAAGAAGACAGTATGTTTCCCATGTAACAAGCCTAGATGAAAACTACGCAGCACATACAGAATGAAATCAAGCTCAAGTAACATTTGAACCCAAACCGCCTTATTCAACAAGAAATCAGCCACAATTATTGATAAGCGATATACTAAAGTGCTTCAGTACTCCAAGTTTGACCTAGAACAACCTCAAGCAACCTCGAACAACCTTGCAAGCCAATACACGATGCTGGAGGGTAGCCAAGTGGGTGATTACTCACGTGAAGATAAATAAATGTATGTTGAATTGTCAAAACGTATTTGTACGAGAAATTCTGGGGATTGCTTAATTTTACTGTTGGTGGTTTTGGAGTCTGATGAAGTTGGTGCCATTTTTGCAAAAGCAGGTTAGGGAGAATATCGATGGAAAAACTAGGAAAAAAATATGGTGTTTGCACTTGAATGTTTTTAAACGGAATTGGATAAAATGTCTTTCTCACTCTACATGTTTTATGCGATTTTACTGCTTCATATTATTAACACATTGAATGCCAACTACGTACATTGCGTAGGCACTAGTGATGGTAGGGGCCAACTACGTAATACAACGTAGCACTTTCTTACAATTTAATTGGGTGTTTGTGTTATTAGGCCTCCTGAAAAGAACGTTTTTGGGTTCGTTGGTGTCTCAAATAAATACGCCTAAATACGCGAAGATTGAAATAAATCCAAACAAAGGCGAGACCAATTCTCCTTTTATAGGTCAGTCAGTAGTCAGTAACCCTCAAAGCAATGGTTTACGTCTTTCTAATAAAACATACTCCTACTCATATAGCAATGAGGGCTTAGGCACAGATGTGCTATCGTAAAGCCGCACTGAAACGTTGCTGACGGCGTTAGATCTCAATCTCTAAGGGCATATCGTCTTATCAACAATTCTTCTGGTAATAGATTGCTTAATTTTACTGGTGATGGTCTTTTAAGGGGTCTATTGTAGGTCTTATTACTCTTGATTGATTTTTGCAATGCTGAAGAAAGTTTTGGAACATTGTGAAGAAAATTGCCTTGAAATCTACAGGGTTTAGGAACTGAAACTGAAATGAACACCTTTTTAAATGAACAGATTTTTGAATAGATTCGAATTTATTTTTTGCAAATATTATGTATGTATTCTACTAAAACATACGAGTATGCCTATAACAGCGAGGGCTTAGGCACAGATGTGCTATCGTAAAGCCGCAGTGAAACGTTGCTGACGGCGTTAGATCTCAATCTATAAGGGCATATCTTATCGGGCACGTTTCCAAACCGGTTAAATAAATCTACCCGGATTTTTGTTACAAGAATTCCCAATTATAAATTCGCTTCAATTTGGTGTTTCTAGAAATATTTGAAGTTCACCGACCTAAGGGCATTCAGTGAAGTTCTGGTAATTGTTTGATATTTTTCGGATTTTTGGGGTTTCAAGATTCTTAGTAGTCATAAACTGACGCGAAAATAATACAAGATTAATTTTATGTGTCTATTTACAGCTGAATAATGTGCAGTTACAATTATTTATTTTTGAGAATCAGACCTAAAGAAGCTTATCACTAAAAGAATTGAAAAAAAAAACTCATTTAAAAATCATATAACCAGCACTGCTTTGCCTAAATTGCGCTGAATAAAATGCTCAACTTTCTATGAATTTGTAACTTCGCCACATTCTAAAATGCCAAAATATAATGCAGCTTTAATATTTTATACACTCGACATGTGGTGTACAAAATAACTTTTTACCTCAAAAGCGATAGTAAAAATTCCTGTGGTAGGGCATTCTTCAGACCTTTTCAAGGCTGAATACATGTAGGTACCTCTTGAATTGTGAGAAGCCGCCGTGTATGCATAGTTGGGTAAACTTACTCGGAAATTGTTTTTCTGTGTACTTAGGAAGGAGAAAATAATTGTAAAGTTGACTGTACCTTGGTTGCGTTCATGTTTCTGGAGTTTCGTACATGATTTTTGGATTCTTCAACCTTCCAAACAGTCAAGATGTATGAGTTATTTTACCCCAAAATAAGATTTATTTGATACATTTTGAGGTCAAAATAACCACTGAACTTCGGACACAATCAAGGTGCAAGCTAATTCACAGCTAATTAGTTACTTTTTATGAAGTTCCACGTCTCCTTTTTACGTCGTCGGAATTGAAAGCAAAAGCAGAATAAAACATACATATCCGACATTTAACATTAGTTGCCAACGCGAATGAAAGTTACAATCAACTTTTTGTATTCATATAAAATCCTCTCCCCAAAAAATTAACCAATAAACAAAACAACAATCTATCTTCGAACTCGAAACACTTTTTGTTTCATTTCCCAACCAATGAAAGCAAATAGTAACTCTCAAAGCGACATCTGTCGTCACAAGGTCAAACTAACAGACTCAGGTTTCAGAGTGCTTCTAGTGAAACCTTACCAAAGTCTTTGTTCTGGCCGTGGCACAAAGAAATGGTAGCGTATTGGAACCTATAAGTGGTTGAGGAAATTCTAAGAGAAATTAGTTTGACATTTTGCTAAGAGTATAATTAATTTAATGTAAGCTTTTTTGAATTCTATTCTACCTTGGCAGATCTTAACCTGTTGCCTTATATATATATTTTTTTTAATTGGTTTAGAAATTCCAGTTCTAATGTAACCTTTACCCAATCTATACATGCAAAGACTTTGATATTTTAGAATGGCTCAAAGAAGTAGTATTGTAGCTTTAAAATAGTCGAATTGGATAATATTTCGAATTGGAGATACAACTTCAGAATTTATTCACAATTTATTACTGAATGGCTAAGCAATTTTATTGCTGTCTTTAAGACTTCACTGGCAATTTAATTTTCCCATATTATGAAAACTGAGTCTAATAAGTTTCTAATAACACACTACATTAACATAGCCATACAAAGCTTTACAATAAAGAAGCTAGGAAAATAACTACAAAGCCAATTTTAATTTACGGTCAGCTTCATCGAAGAAAAACCGCGCGGAAGCCACAGCTTTGTAATTAATTCCGCGCGTGTAATGCCTTTGATGGCAATCTGATTGCTGTCAGTAGCTGCAGGACTGATGCAAACTGATGCTGGTTTTAAATACGGCTAAAAGGGCCGATAGTAACATGACATAATATAGTAGCTTGTATAAAATACATATGTTGAAGTTTTGAAGTTGAAATTACAAAATATTTGGGTATGATGTGGAGATAATGCTGATCTTGTTCGGATGTTTGATGATTGTTTTATGGCAGAATAAAGCATGTGCAACCACAAGTAAAAATTGGGATGAGGGCAAGAGAGCATAAATAGATCATCGTCAGCCTAGTCTTTCAAGTCTGTCATCATCATTATCATCTCAGCTTTAGGAAGGCCACTGCTGAATAGGCCTCCCCCTTAGATCTCCACAGATACCTGTTGGTGGCGACCTGCATCCAGCGTCTTCCGGCGACCTGTATAAGATCGTCTGCCCACCTTGTTGGTAGACGTGCTACGCTGCGCTTGCTAGTCCGTGGTCTCCACTCCAGCACTTCTCGACGCCATCGGCCATCTGCTCTGCGAGCAATATGGCCAGCCCATTGCCACTTCAACTAGGTAATCCGGTGGACTATATCGGTGACTTTAGTTAGTCTACGGATCTCCTCATTTCGGATTCGATCACGTAGAAAAACACCGAGCAGAGCCCTTTCCATAGCTCGTTGAGCGACTTTGAGCTTTGAGATGAGGCCGATAGTGAGAGACCACGTTTCAGTGTCTGTCAGAATCATCAAAATAAGATTAGTTCGTAGCTTTAAATATTTAAGAAGTGCTGTAAATAGAAAAATAATTTGACTTCTCTTAAGACGTAGCGTCAGGAATAAAATTTAATATGCCTCCTTCCGTACATATTTGAACTTCGTTTGAGAAAATTTAATATATTTAACGTGATGCTTACTTAAGGTACACTCCAATTTTTATTATTGACGATTCTTACCTTCTTTCTTGAACGTTAACGTATTTATAATAACGTCTTTGGATCCAATTTTGTGTAAAATTCCCTCACTTCGAGGAAAACATGTTGATCGCGGAATTTATAAAAACAAAGCGGAATTTAAAAAGCGAGTATATTGCCTAATCAATTTGCAACAACAAGGCTATAAAATATAATAAAAACAAAAAAAGAGCAGATTAAGTTCCAAATTCAAATGCATTCGATGATATACGGCTAAGGCGTCGTCGTAATTGGCAGCGATCGCGCGATGGCGCGATGCGTTTTTCATCTCATGATCTCACTTGCGAGGTTCCGAGGTTCAAATAGGACACTCTGATGAAATCTGTATGTTTGAACTCATCGAACGACGAGAACGCATCGTATCATAGCACAATCGCTGTCAATTAGGACGACGTCTTAGATGAAAAACGCATCGCGCCATCGCACGATCGCTGCCAATTAGGACGACGCCTAAGAGCTTATGCACATCATGACGTTACGAGCAAATGTTCCATTATTTAGGGATTTGCAAAGATCTGACCGTTGCCTACGAGTCTTATTTACTTTATGTTAGAATCTAGACGGATAATGAGGCAATTGATAGACTTTTTGCGATCATTCGTAGATTGGTTCTCTTTTTTGAGATTTAACTGAAATGTTGAGAATTTAGGCTAAAAAATCAATAAAATTTAAATACACTTGGCAATCATGAGAAATAAAAATACTTTTTTTAAATGTTTTAAGTAAAAAAGTCGTGGTGGCCTAGTGGGCAAAGAACCAACCTCTCGAGTATGAGGGCGCGGGTTCGAATCCAGGTCAGGCAAGTACCAATGCAACTTTTCTAGGTTTGTATGTACTTTCTAAGTATATCTTAGACACCAGTGGCTGATAAAAAGGTGAAGGAAAACATCTTGAGGAAACCTGGACTATATAGTCTGAAATCACCAACCCGCATTGAGCAAGCGTGGTGATTAATGCTCAATCCTTCTCCGTGTGAGAGGAGGCCTGTGCCCAGCAGTGGGACGATAAATAGGCTGTAACTAACTAACTAACTAAGTAAAATAACCGTAAAATAGTACAAATAGTAACAAAACAATATTCCAGATAACGAAAACATAACGTCTCTAGTGTGAGATTGTTATTATTCCACTTACCAAATTGTATAACGCCGCCAAGTTTAGTAGGTCACACACAAATGCGGCAACTCCACTATGACGTACATTGTATTCCACTTTTCGTTGGAAATGCAAATTTAGTCGCATAATCTTGCGGAGAGTGATTCGGATAATGGAATTTGATAGCTTTTATTATAATAAAACACTTATATTATAAATATGTACGTATATGATTTAAAAAGTCATTTTTCTGTACCTATTGAATTGTAAATTGAATGGAATGTGGCATTACCGCAATTATAATAAAGTTATAATTAAAATTAAACGAACATAATATATAAAACCAATGCAGGTAAGGTTGTATAATTGCATAATTATAACTCAGGTTGCCAAGATTAATTAAGTCTTACGGCCATTAGGTGAAATCTTTTGTGATCTCTCGCCCCGTTTTTGAACTTTGACCACTAAAAGCGGAAATGTAAAAAGGTAAGGTGCCACAGAACTTTCTGACTTTATTAAATAATTTACCAACAATATTTTTATACTGTAAGCATTCACTAGTACCTTTGAAATAATACCTATGTACCTACAGTATAACCCTCTTATATCAGTATTCATCTCACACTCAATAAAAATACGTGAAACGAAACTATAAATAATAAAACCTATTCACGAAAATGAGATGTGAAAGAAACACATAATACTATTTCATATTACATTGTAGCTGAATAAGCGAATATATAGTACTAGCTTCCCCCAGCGGTTTCGCCCGCGTCGTGAGTGATTTCTTTTCACACACTCAAAGGAAAGGTACTTTAGCCTGCCTCAAGAAAACTGTTTACTTACACTGTCATTTTTTTATCAGTTGTTCCTGGCATGAACGTGTTCAAGCACGCAAATACACAAACATTTCAGCTTTAAAAACATCAGCACATACATCGATAAATGAGCTATCAAAGACTGAGAGATGTTTTCAAATTCAAAACTTAGTTCCAGAGATCAGTGCGTTCAAACACACACACTCTTCAGTATATCTTGTATAAGGATTGTATCCATAGTAAAATGCTGACTAGTTCTATAGTTTATTATTACAACGTAGCCTAAACTAATCCAGTTGGAGGTATGTGTCAGGTTTCCTAGAAAGTCTGAGACGAAATCGGATTTTAAATCTTGAGCTTTTCTTGGAAGAAAATGTTACACGCCCTCTTGTTGGTTTACTTGTCACAGTGTATAAAAGTCCAATGAAATAAAATTGTACACAATAGGTTTTCGTGAGAGGTTAAGCAGGTGTGTACCAATTGTCATCTTGTTGGCTGTTACCGTGGACTTAATGAACAGCAACCATATTAGTGAACAAACTTCGGGTAGCTGCTGAGAAAGGCATACGCCGGAACCAAAGTATAACAAAGAAAGATATACATACCTACATAGTGGCATTGATTTCAATATTGTATTATTATTTTTGGGGATCGTGCATGGATTACCTTTTCCGTAACACTTAGTTTTTATGAGCCAATGAAAAAAACAACATAAACCCAGACCAAAATGATTTACTAAGACGTGCGAAAAACAAACCTTGAACGAAATTCCTATCACCAGCTTTATCAATAAACTTAGAAATGTCTAGCAGAGGCATGGAACCTAGATTATGACGTCACGGGAACTTGGAGTCAGGATTGTGTTTACGAAGAAAAAGATATGTGAAGTTGATTTTATATTATAGAAGGATAAGCGTAGTATAGAATATTGGTATTTTTGGAGAAATGAAGGGAAAAATCTTTGATTGAATACTACATGCTATGCATATTTTTTTAACAAAACGCCGTAGGGAACAGTCTAAGAAAAATGTATCAATTTTAAGATTGTTTTCAAAGAATTGCGAACTTATAATGAAGCTTCGTTTATATTTGAATGTACCTATCTACATTAATCATACATGGACTTGCAAAAAAGTAGGTCGTATAACTTACATTTCTAAAGCCCTAAAACGTGTCTCGTATATAATGATATGAGACATGATTTATCTGCAAGTATATAGGTATTAGGTATGTACTTCATATTTTACATGATTGATTTTTTAATAAATGTCACGTACGATATTAGGCTTAATTTTTTCTTACATGTAACCTATATTCTAACATTTTGAACACCTATAATTCCTCTGTTATGTAATGGATCTTCCCCGACTTTTCTGACGATTTCCGAGACGTCCAGAAAATCAACCAAAAAATGCTTATACAAAACCGTCACCTGAAACCAAGTTCCATTAAACTATCTCAGGAAAAATCACCTTCCAATATCCCATTACATTCCCCAATAGGTGCCATTGGTGTTCCCCTAAAGGTCACATTTCGGGGAAAGATTTGATAAAATATCGAACCTTTCAATTTATATTTCCCATCTATCGGAGACGAAGTTGGAAAACGGGCATCGTTTAGAAGACCCGGATATTTTCAGTGAACGGCATTTTTTTTCTTTGGAATTCTAACGGAGCTTGATGAAGGAATTTTAATGTCTTCGCTGCTATTAGGTTTTATCTGCACTTTTATTTTATAGGGGAGATTCTTAAGTACGTAATAGATAGGTGACCCCTGGAACGCCTGAATCAAAAATTCCTTGATTTGAAATGATAAGAATTTTCAGTTTCTTATTACGTGTAGTGGCGCTAGAAACGTTGTTTTTTCAGACAAATTGTATAAAAAATTTTCATAAACTATAGTTCGTTGTAAGTTTTTCGGTAGTGGATATATACCTACTTCCATATAATAGTGATGATTAATAGCAAGAAGTAGAAACTCTTCAGACA
This sequence comes from Helicoverpa zea x Helicoverpa armigera, assembly GCA_033682625.1. Classification (NCBI taxonomy): domain Eukaryota; kingdom Metazoa; phylum Arthropoda; class Insecta; order Lepidoptera; family Noctuidae; genus Helicoverpa; species Helicoverpa zea x Helicoverpa armigera. The sequence continues at coordinate 3,801,606 of JAWIIS010000044.1, read as the reverse complement.
AACTATTATTTCAGTACTTGAACGTTACAAAAGGCTCACAAAACAAAAGCCTCGTATATTTCAGGCCTTATCCAGACAATTTATCTCAATGAATAACATAATCAGTCTATAAATGTTTCTGCTGTCTTAAAGGAAAAAAAAGGTTTCGTTTTCTTTGGCTGTGGAAGTAAATAGGCCATAGGCGAAAACACGTTCCTGAGGCTAGTTTGACGGACATCGCCATTTTTTTGGGTTTTACGACTAGACCGTTTCCACGCGATGTTTTTGTTCACATTCTTGAGTAAAAGTCCGCTTTCTTTTAGAAAGACAGGGGATGGAACGAAAATTAATAGTAGTGAAATACTTAGTGTAGCAAGCTCTTCTTTTAAGTAGGTCTTTATGAAGGGTGTCATGTTCATTCAACATAAAATAAGTAAACATATAATATTGCTCTTCCTTTAAAAAAAATAGCTAAATAGCTAATAATAAACAGCGGAAGTACAACAAGTATCTATCATATCAAGTATAGTACTCAATCTCTATTAATACCAAGTGTCATCAAAATCCATCCAGCAGTTTTATTATAAAATACTAACAAACATGTCAGTAATTTTATGAAGCCACATACACGTTTATACGATTATCTGACAACTACTTACACATATAATCTACAATCTGCCTATATTGAATAGACGAATTAACCAAACCCCTTCAACCGTAAGCTAGCAGATATCTTAAACTAAACATTAACAGTTTCCACCCCATAACAGATCATCCATTAAGATACGCGTGATGTCACGAGTCTGAACTCAGTCGGCATGATTCTGTACGTATCATTTGTAGGAAGCCATTAGGAAAGGGAACATGGATTTCGCTTTGTACAGCGCGAGCAATTTTAATATAGCGCTTTTTAGATGGCTTTTACTAAGAACTGATGTATATTTGAGTGAATACCATACCTAAGTATGATGTACCTATATTTTTATTTAACTTATTTAAGTTTGTGAAGTACAGAACTAAAATCTAAAGGCTTAAGAAAAAGAAACCTTGTTATGTTTCACATAAACTTGTATGACCTATACCTACTCTATTTGAGTAAACACAAATTAAAGATTTCTTAAGTGTCTTATACATAAAATAAATATTACCTAAGTCTATCATTACACAGGCTTATTACATTACTATGAAAAATAGCTTCCAAACTGCCAATACCAACCTGTGACGTATTGAAACGTACCTAGGATGATGACCCTAATTTCCATACAAAGCTCGATCAGCATTAACTTAATGTCCACACAAAAAAATCATTCGCTTCACTGATTCCATTTATATAATTGCTTTCAGCCGAACCATTGAATTTTAATCGAACTTTCATCAAGAGGATAAGGGTCCGTTCAAACAGACCGGCTCGGAGAGCATCGGCGCGCATTTTTCTTCGCACATAGACCGGAGCTGGACATAGGCCTCTCCAAGTGCACGCCCATGCACGCCACTGAGATCGATTTGGACTTGGAGAGGCCTATGTCCAGCAGTGGACTGCGATAGGCTGATGATGGATGATAGACCGGAGCCAATCGGCTGCGCAAGTATTAAAGAGCATGCAATCGGAGCCAAACGTCAAGAAAAAGTAAGCGATCGGAGCCAATCGGCTCCTCTTATTATTTAACACCGAGCGCCTGCGAGCATTCTTAATGACGAAAGCATTGCACATCCAAAAATAAACCTCAACACAAATACTAAGTACTCGATTTTCAACGTGTTAAGAATTTGCTCTTCTCTCCGAGCCGCTCTGTCTGAACGGACCCTAAAAGGAGCTATAGATATGCATTAACATAATAAAGATAAGCCATACAACTCGAAAAAGTTCAGAGGAAAATACTACAAAGAGTGAAATGAGCAGAAACACTTCACACCAATAAATATAAGAGGAAGCCAAACTGTGAGGAAGATTTCCTATTCAGCAACTTTCCTGGAAACTGACCAAGTCCTCCTACCTTTTTCACAAAGTTTATTACTTAATTGCTTATAAAAAATCTGATTAACACTTTCGCCAAGTTTCGCAAATTATAATGTTCTCGAATCATGGTTATTGTGATAAACTTCTCTATGGGGTTATTGTGATCTAAAGTTTATGGTTCCATTGTGCTTGCCAAGTTATTGGTCTCCGTCCTTGAATGAGGTCGGCGGTTTGTCCTTAGCGAAGGACGGTGGCGTGTGTATGCTTTTAACACATTTCTTAGATAAATCTGTTAAATGGTTTGTTCTTCATAAATCGCATGAAAGTGAATGCTTGGAAAAAGCTTATTTTTTATTCCAGGCTTTTTTTTGTTTTTTATTTAATACACGACAGCATTATCAAATTGATAAAATGTGTCTAACCATCCAGCAATCACAAGGCAATGGCGCCGACATACACTTAGAACAGCAAATCACATTGTCACTAGCCACATTTCAAACTGATTTCTCTTAGAGAAGAACATACTTCAACACGTTGTTACAGCCTAAAAACGTCCACTACTGGACAAAGACCTTCCCCCAATTAAGGGGATTTTGCTCATATTCACCGCGATGGACATGCATTTTAGTGACTTCTACACAAATTCCATAAAGCATAAATTCCTAGAACTGTACAAATTACATAATAATCCGCCTATTGTCCCCAATGATTAGGAAATACAAAGCTAAAGGCACACACACGTACAAACATCTCACCTACTTCAATATGTATGTAACTATATCTGTGTTGCACTCACACATTCAAATATTGTTAGTGCACAGTGGAGTGCGCAGATTTGTGCAAAGCTACGCAAGTAATTGTATACAAATGTTAGGAATGTTATATATGCTGGGGGTGTACTAAATTATACAGGGAGCTAGTAGAGAAGGTTCAATGGAAATTGGGTAACGTTTATAATTGTTTAAAGGCAAATACAGTCCGTACAGCATGTATGTTAGTCTATCTGTCCATCTATCGAGCTTTCATGTCAATTCTTTTGGTGCGCAGATAGACTAGGCAGCCTGATAAAGATTAAAGGCTACTTTTCGTCTGGGTAATAAAAGAAATATTATACAGAACAGCACTTTCCAAAGCAGAATTTCAAAAAAGTCAAAATCTTCTATATATTCAATAATAAATTACACATTCTACATATTAAGCAAGTTGAAGGAGCCCAAAGGTTTACACAATTTAACAGAATTCATGATTCTACAAAGTCATCATTACATAAAGACATTACTTATAGTGTATTCGTCCACATACTGTATGTGATTCATCATACCTACATCAACAGTACTTCATCATCATGACATCCAATCCCATTATGCATACTCAAATACTCCAAATCCTACAGACATTTGCATGTGTCTCCAAATATGGTGAGCAGAAAGTTAGGACCCGAAACTTCAGCTGTAAAGGAGCTTAATCGCTTTTCAAACATTACAAGTTCCCGAGCCAGGATTGAGTCTTCGAATAAAATGGCTCCGCCATTTGTGTCATCGTAATTAATTTATTGGTATAGTTTGCGTACTTAATTTTGGAGGGTCTTTGTAATAGACGCTGGGTATCGATTAACCTTCAATGTCAAGTTGCATTTGGTTGGTAATTTTGGGGATGGGCCTAAGTTATGATACTTTTCAATTTGGAAGTGATATCTTTATAGTTTTAATTTCAGATTTATTCTTATTATTTTCCCAACTATGTTAGATTCGGCTTACAGAACCGAATGCAGCTGAAAACCAGTGTTTGACATGGGACGACTGCCTGACTGCCACTGACGATCCGATCTCCATACCTCGAGATATCTCGTAAGACTGGTTGTCAGTTTTTCTGGCTTCTGACTACCTCTGGTTTTAATTTATTATTATTACCTAAGAGTTTTTTGTGTGGACACAAACAAAAGTATAGAATTACAGAGTAAAACATTTCCTATATTCTTTAAAGTAACTTAAAAGGAAACCAATGTTTTCTTCCAGTAAAGTTGGATCACAGTATGTCACTGTACTGCTCTGTACTGTAAACCTATTTCAGACCATCCATTACTCTTGAGCCATCAATAATACAGGGGATTTAAAAACTGCATTAGTGCAAGAAACGACCGTCTTCTGCAATATCCTTTAACCTAGTTTTAAAACAAGATTCTTGTCTTACGTCTTATTAAAGTTACATTGTAAATTGATTTTCTTGGTTTATGGCTATTTTTGTTTTGAATGATATACCTATTTAGAAGATATGGTAATTGTGGTTTATAGAATTTATAAAACGTCTATAATTGGGCACGTGATGCGAAGACTGGGGTGTAGGTATGTTGTGAGAAAGAACATGGATGAATATTGAGGAAGAGAATGACCAAAGATGTGGTAGATTGATTACGAGTAAAACAAAAATTGTGTGAAATAGCAGGAATGATTTAATGTTTGGGGAGAAGTTTGATAGCAAGTCTTGTCTGATGGTAGTCTCAGACCTCAGATTTCCCAGTAGGTATACCTACCTAAAAATATAGCTAAAGGTAGAAGCATGGATTAAATGAAGCCTTGTCTCAAACCGTTGTGAATTCAACTGTCAAATAATTTGAAGGGAACTCACTCTGAGGTGGTGAAACGGACGCTTAACTTTCTGGATTTGAAGGACTCAGCAAACTAACAATGGATTCATAAAAGTATTAACTGTATAAGGAAAATGATTCGGTATACATTCTTTTTAAGCCAAACCCATTGTGAAAATTCTACAGCTTCTTTTATCATTCATTTTACACCATCATAACCAATTTAAGAGTCCAGCTCTTGTCGGTGCAGCTCCTTCCATTTACGCCTATCCAGTTCCAACTCCTGAACTTCTTTATACGTCAACAACATTCTCCTTCTCTTTAATTTGCTTGATGTAGCATTTTACACCGACATCCAAAAAAAGAAGGAGGTTCTCAATTCAGATTTTTGTATTATTTTGATACCTAAACATATCTTTTAATCCTAAAATATATACTGAGCCGCATATACATAGGTCTACACTACAAAACAAAAAAAACAGAATTGGTAGTTGACGTCAGTACAATTGATGCAGTGACCAAGCAATCGGCTAACGCGCTGCGTATGGCAGGATCGATTCCCATCGGACGTACGTTTTTACTGAATCTATACATATATGTATGTATACATAGGTAATACATATATGTATGCATACATATAGTTGTTTGTTCATGCAGCAAAAGTCCTCCGGGAAGGTCGATCAAGAAAATATAGTGGGTAAGTAAATATAAATGTGAAAACAATTGAATCCAAATCAATTTTGTCATGTAAGTTAAAAAAAAAATCACATAATACAAAATGTATTCGTTTTCATTATCAGGTACATTCCTGAATAATAGCAGAAACGTAAACTAAATAGGAAAATACAAATACAATTAGCAATTCAAATTATAGTAGGTAGCATTGCTAATCTCTCAACTGTACTTAAAATTCAACTCTAAAATCATATACATAAGGCATACTTTCCAAAAGTCCTATCCCATTCAATACCGAAAGAAATATAAAGAGAAAAACCTTCTAAAAATAATGCGAACCTTTTTGTAACAAAAGATTTGCATAAGGTATTTTACAAATACCTGGTATAGTTTACCTTTAAATACAACAATAAAGCTGTTACGAATATAAAAGGACAGGGTCCTGAAGCCCTGAAAAACCCTAGGGAGGTTCCTGAAAAATCCTGTCGTACACACTCAAGGTTAGAGACCACCAGAGAATTACATAACGTTATTTAGCCAGTTTAATAATGAAAACAGCCGGTTTTACGAAACTGGGTCACCCCTGATTAGATGATTGCTAATTTGGTAACGTTGAATATGAAGTGAGTTTTGTTTTCTACTCTCATTGTCTTTTAGATAAACAATTGTACGGATCTAATTGAAAGATAACCCCTTTTGACGTCATGCAGCATCTCTAAGTCTTATTTTTCAGCAAAGAGCAAATGTTCGCGCTTATCAGTAACCTGAACTGCAGTTTATTGATTGCCACGTGTTCTCACACTATCCCTGCACAAATATGATCCATTTTCACGGCCGACATAGTTTAATAAAGTCAAGCCATGCTGCATTACTTTTATTTTCACTTACATCGAACGTCCCGTTCATATTGCACATGCCTGAAAGTTGTAACGCTTGCATAACGTACAGTCAAAAAACGTCCTTAAGGAAGTGCCGTTTGCGCTTGAAATTCCTGAAAAGCTTACCTGATCTCAATTCGAAAGGCATGATCAGGCGTGAAAATCGCCCCTCCCGTGCAGCTGCCCCGGTCACAGACACGTCCCACCACCCCTCAACATTGCACGCAAACTAATGCATCGCACACACTCACACACTCTCAACACACGTGGAACACCACAAGTTTCGTTGCAAACAGCACAACAAGGTAGGTTAGTCGTCAAATGTGTATATCATTACGCACGGTGTATTCCCGTTTCGTGAAAAAAACGTTTTTGACTGATAGAGGCGACGCGGCGAACGCGGCGAATGCTAGGTCACTTCTGCCGTCGTACCGCGGCGCGCGCCGCCAGCACCCCCCGTTTCCATGACTACAGTCCCGGGCGATATCTGCCCCGGTCCTCTTTTGCGTACAAAAACAAAAATAGCAAATTAATTGCGTAATCGTGTACCGTGAACATTTTTGCTAAGGTTAATTAGTACATCAAAGGGGTGCAAGTTATATGTGGATGCTGGCGATCACCCATGACGAGGCCCGAGGTACGTTTTCGCTTTTACTTTCGCTTCACCTTTCACTGGACGTTTCGACACCAAAATTAGCTTTAGCTTCGGTGTAAATACATATTTTCTGAACTTTATCGCTATTCAACCATTATATTTTGGCTATGGTTGTAAACAAAATTTTGCCTGAAAGGTTTTCCTGTCAGAATCGACAAGTTATTCAAAAGTTATGTAATGAGGACTGAAAATTGGCTTCAATTCACAATGGCAAAAGCTAACAATAAATATTATTTATTAGCCCAAAAAATCGGAAAATTTATTCGTGGAAGACCATTTGTTTCCATTCACAGCTACCCTTGGATTTCCAGCCACTAATAAATCGAAGTTTTGATAGCGATTGACTCTTAATAGCAAGTGCATATGGTTCTTTTTTCTTTATCATAATGCGGTCTTCTATTGAATTCTCTTTGTTTTCTTAAAGTAGCAAAAGCTTCTTTTACGATTTTCGCTGTAGTAAGGCTTAAGCTCGTAAACAAATATGCATCAAGCTCGAGACGTTTTAAAAGAAAATGGCTCTTTGTTTTTGCTGAATAAACTACTTTCTTAATAGAATGACTTTCAGTTTATAAATAGGGGTATTATTAGCTTCATAAATATATTTTTATAGTTCGTTGATCTTTATTTTAAAAATGTTAAAGTTAATCTTTCTGTCTGTGAATAATACCGAACAGATTTATTAGGATACTCACTCTTTTTGAGGTTTCACCCTATTCACGGGAGGAGTACTTGCCGAACTAGCATAAAATATAGCCAATGAAAGAGATTTTCAAATCGGTTTAGCAGTTTTCAGTAAATTCTTGCAAAATATACATACAAATCTTTTCTCCTTAAAACAATAGCCAAGATGAAGGAGTGTCGATAATGTATATACTAATTGAATCTTACAACCATCTAAGGTCCTAACCAAACACTACAAAGCCTAAAGACATCTAATTTCCCTGCCTAGAACATCAGACATCGCCATAGGTATTCCGACAGACCAACGCAAAGGGCCCGACATTAGGATCTCGACTATACATAGTCATACACTCCATTTCCTATTGTACATTAGGGTCCATTTTTCATTTGGCCCGAAGCCTGAATAACTCGGAATCCGATAGATCCGTTTTGATGAAAATATCATAGGGAGAAATGCTTTCAGAGGCAGCTTTCAATGAGAAGAAAAAGTAATGTCGTTGGATTTATGATTCTGTATGAAGTAACTATGATATGCTTTTTGTTCTTTTTGGCCTTTTTAGACTAATGTAGTAAGGGCATAAAGAACTTGCGAATGTAAAAGGTTTTTAATGCGTTTAATAAGCTTATAATACATTGCAAAATACTCGTTGAATCCTGCGGTTTCTCTTGCATTTATTCTCCTGATTAAATATTTAATAAGAGGTTTCAAAAAATTTACCGTATTAACGTTTTCAAGATAATTATAAAACCTTTTATAACATTTTGACCGTTGTCCTTTAGATAAACATCTAGGCTCAAGTACCGTCAACCTGTCTCACGTATTAAAATGTTTAAAATGAACATGATACTGGGTGTTAGTCGCCTATTGTTACCTCTTTCGTGGCACGCAGTGTACCGTGATAAGTGGGAGCTCTAGGGACCCGTATAGCCGAAATTTTAGACCTATAATTAAACGTGTATAATGGAGTTTAATAAACATTTTAATTTACAATATCAGTAATGAGATTTTTTTATTTCATTATGTGGTCTCTCAGAGGAGTATGTGGCTAGGTAACAGTCGCTCAGGTAGATCGACTATAAGGCGAAGGAACGCTGGGCGTGGTGGTTCCGTAGATGGTCATCCATCTTGACCACGAGGAGTTCCTCCGTTTTTCAGAAGGCACGTTAAATTTGAAGGCCGCCATATGAACATTTTTGACAATGTCTACGGTTATTCAGAAGCCTATTGCTACACTATGTTATGAATAAATTGAGTCTACAATTTTATTCTGTATATAGACTTAAATAGATAGAATATCTTATATTACTACGGGATAACAATTTTGAAAGCGGCTGTTATTTATGCTTACATATCGATAAATGAAATCTAAAAAAATATCCAATATTCATGGACTTTGCAGCCAATTTTGGCATTCAGAATTTCAAATATCGCTTGACCAAATATTGTCTCCGATCGTTTATTTCATATGACTGAGCTATATCAAAATGCAATTCAGCATTAGTGCTAGGTCACGTCTCCCAAATATATTCCTTGATCAAATTCAATCCAGCAATTTTCTTCTATCCGATTCCATTCAACAAATCGGTATACAATCCCGAATAATATGTATATTCTAATCCCGCAACAAACTTTTGGGAACCGATTCTCGATTCTATTCGGAGTCAATCAAGAGAGAATCACTCGGGTACTCATCACAATCAACTTTAATATTAATATAGAATCTTCGTTTGTCCGATAAACAAGGTTCTGAAGTTCCACTGGCTTTCTACGAAGTCATTTTATGCGGAACTCCGAAATTACTTAGAAAGTTTTCAACTTTATTAATTAGACACTCCATCGCCATACATTTGTTGGATTTGTTTGGTGAATTTGTATTTGGTTGGTTTTTCTTAATGAACCTCCGTACTTATATAATCGGAAGTAATTCAGTCTATCTATCCGGCTGTCATGCTAAAACTACTTATCTGATTTATGTTTGGGTACACAGATATCATGAGTCGGAGAAAAGAAATAGACTACTTTTTAACTGGATGCGTGAGGTAGTTCTCTCGAGGTGTATCTGCAACAAGCAATAGCTAATTTTATAGGTACATATGTATGTAATACCTGGTATTCATAAAAGTGATATCAGAATAAAAAATAATGAAATAGTATGTAGGTACAGCAAAATTCCACAAAAATCACATGAAATAAAAAAAAAACACCCAAAATTTTCTCAAAATCGCACCAAAAATCCTTTTCAATTACGTACATATATGGCTTGACTGAAACAAAGCTTGGTTCTAACTAAAAATGTCGGATGCGGTATAGGTACTGCAGTCCCAAACTAACTTTAGTCCAAATAAACGATGTTCGTATAGCTGGGTTAATAAACTGCGTTGCACTGCTAGTGCTTGAAAAGTACATAGCAATAGTAGATACATTCATTGGACAACCTCGTTAGAAAGTCGTGACTGATTTGTACTATCCTAACATCGAGGTTTCTTGTCTTAAATATGATTTATTTTAATTTGTTTTTATAAAGAAATACAACTGTCTAGCTCACGAAATGCAGTCTGGTTACAGACACAAGAACGTCGGATGGACGGAAGGCTTATAGTAATCATCATCTCCCGAACCTTTACCCAACTATGTTGGCGTCGGCTTCCAGTCTCACCGGATGCAGCGGAGTACCAGTGTTTGACAAGGAGCGACTGCCCTATCATACCAATGACTCAAAAATAGGGTGTGGTTTAAATGCATTAGACACGGAACCCTAAAAAATCTGAGTTTTACTTACATTTTTTACTAGAACTAAAGTGTTGCAAGGTTTATTATAATAACAGATTTGTTAGTGTTCCCAGCTCGACGAGGACTTGTAATTTATAAAAATTAGAAGCATCATAATCCGCTCTCTGAAAATGCACACTGCATAAAAAGGAGCTATGGAAATGAGACCGTGTAATTAAGTTTCTACGTAGAAACTAAAAGTAACTGAAGTATATAAAGCAATCTTATTTGTTTATTTTCTATATTCTGGCTCATTTTATTATCGAATTACATCAGCTTACTGAATGCCAATATTCTCAATATGTATTATTTTATATTTGTCAAGGAAACCGCGACCTTTGGCTGATCTTCCTCCTAACTCCTACATAAAGTCAGCCGTATAAAACACCTACGGTAGATACTAAGATCATATTATTATAAGCCAATATCGTAGGTGCTTTTGACGATTTTACATACAAATAGAATATTTTATTAAAATGTTTGGTGTACACGTTTCTGCCATTCGCGTAACCTCGTTCCTGCTCCCACCTACATTAAATTCCAGCCTGTATAACCTATTTCCGTTCATTTCCGCGAACGCGACGCGTAACTTTAGTTAGGATTGATTGGTACTGGAAAACTTAATTTGGTCTTATAGATATAAGCATATTAATGCTTGATCCAATTTTCAAACTTTAAATGTCACGACACTAACTACTGTTTGAAAGAATTTTCCTTCTCAAAATATTGAGCGTCGGCGTTGACCTTTTGACGAAATGTTGACAAAGAGTATAAAAGGTAATAAATCCTCTTTAGCTGAAAACGTAGGTGTATGTATTCCAGAATTTTACACTATGTGAACATGCATTTTTCCTTCCCTGTTTAGGCCGAGTTCCACTGATAGACCAGCGGCGCTCAGCGTTCGATAATAACATTTTCTTTCCAAGATTTATGTAAAACAGCCCTCTAATAATTTCATGATCCGAAAATAAAAGGTCATGATGATGCCATAGACCCAAAAAAAGATTAAATATGTTGGACTGAATAGCAACTTAGTAACGGTTCTGCACTATTTTCCACTGGAATCATTTAACACCGAGCGTTTTGCCGCTGCGGCTCGCTTTTCTCGCAGTATGACTTGACCCTTACACTGCACACGCGGGTACAAGTTTCAAAACATAATTTTGTAAGAAAAGTATCCATGAAACAGAAGTTTGGCCCCTCAATGTATGCGAAACAGCGAAGGCTGAAGCATATTCGTGTAAACCTTAGGGTCAATTCCCACTGAAAGAGCAGCGGCCGGCAGCGGCCGGCAGCGGCCGTAATTGCAAGGGATCGAGCGCGAGCGCGGTGGGCCGCGCGGCGCCGCACCGCGTCGCGCTCTTACATTGTCCGTGCTCTTACGGCCGCTGCCGGCCGCTGCTCTTTCAGTGGGAATTGACCCTTAAACTTTTCAAATATTTGATGGATTTAAACTTCTCAAGTTTAAAGGAATTGGCTTTAAAATTAAAGTTGTTGGTGGGATCAGCTCGTGTTTATGCAAAGCTTTGTGTAAGTGCTTAGTAAGTATAATGATAAGAATGGAGCTTAATAAAGAGGGCTGCAGTTTGTAAGAGTAACCATAGCTCATGGAGCATAGGGCAAGGACGCCTGTCTATTTGCTTTACGCTGATAATTTCTCCACATGATTTAAAAAATAAAACTTTGCACCATCATTTATCCTTGTTATCGTTACGTAGGTAATTTCGTATTCAGAAATCGTTTAGCTTTTTATGCGTCTGTATATTTCAAATTAGTATTCGTGTCTGAAATAACAATAAGTACCTACCGTTTATTGATTTGAACATTTAGTTTTCTTGCGAAATATTGAAAAGCTCTAAGGTCGTTGACCTTACATGCTCAGAATCCAATTAGTAGTTACAACGAGACATCTCCGTTCAGACTGTAGTTATGTATTTTCTGTCTCGTCTTGTATCTTTTGTGTGTTGAACTATTATTTTATTACTTTACTGAAAAGGTTCAAAAGGAAACATGAAATAGTATAGGTATATTTACTTACTTGCTTTATTTTGTGGTCTAATTTGTTTACTGCAGTATAATAGTATATGCATTATAAGGCTGTTTGTAACCACCCTTTATGCATGATGCTTCTACATATATTTCTAAAGAAAATTAATAATTAAACTGCAGATTAGGGTGGAAACCGGCCAGAAAGGGTAGAACCGGGCCCAGAAACCGGCCATGAATCAGCTAATTCCTTCGAATTAACGTGAACACGGGTTGTAGCTGTTACCCATAAGTAAGCTCAAACATTAAAAAAATCATCCCGACCAATTGAGAACCTGCTCCTTTTTGAGAAGTCAGTTAAAAAGAGGGCAGCAATCAAATACCTAAACCAAAATTGGTCCAAATATAAAATATAGCTACAAAAAATATACTAGGTAGTTACAACCAGATGTAATTGAGCGTTCGATCGATCTGGCCCGGCTTTTCTAGGGTCGTTATTATTCAAAAAACGTAGGCATGACGCCACGCAGCGAATCAGGCTGAAACCACAAAAAGCCCACATTTTATCCAAATTGGTGGGCTTGATGAAGTTCATATTGGTATGGATGGATAGCCATCTATGTTGTGTATATCGGAGAAAAAATAAAAATGTTGACGCTAAATTCGGATCTAGGAAAAACTACCGATACAAAATGGTGAAATTTATAAAAAAAGTGTAGGTTTTTGTATATAAAAAAACTTAAATTTGCCTACCAATGGGACAAGTTTACCTTTTACTGTCTGAGACAAAAATGCCTGCACTTTTTGGACTAGTACCTATGTGCGTTCGTGCATTGTTGCTCCGTTAATTTTGATAGGCGCTAACACTTTTAATATAAAATTTTATTTAACTTCTAAAGTATTACGATAAGTAAATCAAATCTAAATCGTTTATTACAAAATACTTTATGTAAAATAATACTTAACTAGCAACATCACTCTTTATTTATTAATATTCTAGACAGGTATTAATTTCATTTTTCACAAATTCATACTACTATCTAGATTGAAATAAACACAATAATAATTTAATTCTAGCCTTTATGTATGTATAGGTTATAAATTACATTCACACCTCAATTTATATTATTTATTTAAATTTTAATAAAAACTGATACAATATGTAAAAATTAATACAAAACCTAAAATTCAGACTAACTCCTTTCACCTTTTGTTCAAGTCTTAAAGAATAAAAAAACTTACAACCTACATAAACTTGACACCTCAAAGCTTGTTCTTACCTACTCAAAACGTTCTTTAAAACACCGTAATACGGAAATACACAGCAGGGTGCCGGATATCTTTGCAAGCCATTGTCCGTGTGTACAAAGAGTCTCAGATACTCATTATATTGTAAAACAAACAATATAGCACTTGTTACTGTTTTCTGAAATTGTTTAGAAATGTGTACAAGGTGTAAGTAAGAAGCTGGTGTTTTTTGTTTTGTCTCTGTCAAAGTGTCGATAGTTCTTGACGTACCTACTGTTTGTGGGTTAGGTCACAGTAAAGAAATTGTAGGTACAGTTCCACTCTAAACTCTAATATTATGATATTTTTTTAGGTAATACCTAAACTGGGAATGTCTATCTACTTCTTCAAGTGCTCTTGAGAGTATGCTTTTTGTTCCTATATTCCTTTAGTTACCCTACACACAACACCTAATTTATGTCGTTAGGTTAGTGGTATTTTTCAATTGCACCTGGGAGCACTATTTGCCAAAGAACAATATTAGATAGAGGTGATATTTCTTTAGTTAGAATTATCAAAATTAATAACTAAAAAAACAAAGATATGTACTCTTTTCAACGGTTATAAAGTTTTCAATTATGCACATTCGTATCTGCTAATGACTCAAAATAATACGTGCCTGTCGACAGTCCAGTGCCGGTTGTCATGTGAATCATTTTATATAGTGAGTCATACAAAGTTTGCGGTGTAAATTACGCGAATTAGGTGATAATTGTAATATTGCTCTTAAAGTACATACATTTACATGTACATGATGTACCTACATACATTTACAAATTCGGGCAGTAGAAAGTCTATTATACCTAGATATTAAGGTCCAGTTTGTTTCGGGGCTCCGGGATTGTTCGCAAGAGTTACCGCGGCCCTGGTACATAAAGGGTTTCAGAAGGAACATGATGGGTTTTAGTCAGTATGAGTCTGACACTCCCTCACGCTGCTAATCCAAAGCGGGTCATGATTTATGTCCAGTTTTTTGCCTTTTATTTATCTAATATGACGAGATTATCTTCAATACTCGGTCACAGTAATTTTATTAAAACATAATACGTATATTTTCTTTTTGAGAAATAAATAAACCCATCTACACTCAGCGGCACGGAATCTGGCCCAAGCACATATGGGCCTTATAACCATTATTTAAATGAAAAATCTGAACTTTTATTTTAAAATTGTTTAATTTACTCATTTTCCAAAAGAAAATGACTAACAAACAACAGAATTGTGAGGATTTTCATTAAGTTTCATTGAGTTAGAAAACAGAGTCCTTTACCGCAATAATCACTATAAACTTTTTAATTCAACATTTTTATCAAAACAGAAAGTTACCGAATTTTAATAATGGGTGCTTCTTCCTCTTGATCTGATGACTGCCTGCATACGATCTGGCATGCTCTGGATGATGTTTTTTATCTCCACCTGAGAGATCTCCTCTCAGGCAGCTAACAGCACAGTTTTCAGTTCACTAAGAGTCCGTGGTGGGTTACGACTTGCTTGGACCTGTCTTTTAAGCATGTTCCAGACATGTTCTACAGGATTCATAGCTGGGTTTCTTGCAGGCCAGTCCAATTTTTGAATACCGACCTCGAACAAGTAATCGGTTACGCAAAGAGCTGCGTGAGGTCGAGCATTGTCCTGCATTATACGAAATTCTTCACTTCCTATGAATCCCTGACAGACTAAAACATGATTTTGAAGGATCTCTTCAATATACCGCACTGTTGTCAGACGACTTTCGACAGCCAATAATTCAGTACGGGCTTCTGAACTTATGCCTCGCCAAACCAAGATGGACCCACAATGAAAACCGACTGTTTGCTCGGTAGTGGTGGGATGAAACCATTCTCCGCGGTTTCTCCATTCGCATTCACGGCCGTCTGGAGCTCTTAAGACGACTCCGCATTCATCGGTCCATAAAATTTTACTCCATTGGTCATACGTCTAATTTGCATGTTCTCTTGCAAACCTAAGTCTGGCTATGCGATAGTGTGGGAGAAGTTCCGGGCCTCGAGTTGGTCTTCGAACACGCAGATCCCGTTCCTCCATCCTTCTTCTTATTGTGCACTTTCGGACGTTGACTTCTCTTGCCGTTTGCAAAGGCTGGCGTATCTCTAACGCAGTGAGAAACCGATTTTTCATTATTGCACATACGAAAAATCGGTCGTCGTGCGCCGACGAACACCTTATACCCCCACTTTCTGGTCTTTTTGTGTAACGGCCAGTCTGGTCATACATTTTCTATGCATATCTTTAACTTGTACGCGGTGCACTTAAAGTTTCAGCCATCTTCCGTTGCTTCCGCCCTTGACGTCTTAGCAACACTACTTGAGCAACTTGAGCTGCAGTAAGGGTAATTTTCGGATCAAATTGTGAAAAAAAGAGAAACAAAAAACGATCAACGATCGACGTTCCAAAAAAAAAATTATGATTATAATTTTTTTTTTGGAACGTGCTTAGTACTTCGGTAATTTCCATCTGAATTTCAACTTAACTTTCTGTTTTGTGTTCCAACAACGGAATCTGTTTCTAGTGTTACAAAAGTTAAACAGACACACATTTTTCTGTATTTTAATTAACAATTACGAAAGGACTGACAATATGTCATATGAAATTAGAATTTACAACAGCTATCTGGGCTGATATCTACTTGTGTTTGTTTGGGCCAAATTCCGTGCCGCTGAGTGTATTTCATCTCTGAATTTATTTAAATACCTGGTAAAGCTGTTAACTATCTCGATAGCTAGGTAGGTAAAATGAAATTCAGAAAAAGAGTCCTAAAGTCTGAAAAAACGTAGATAGATATTTGGTACCTGTCTACGTAATAGAAAATAGAAAAGATGTGACGCTGTGAAAGGAATTTCCCAATTTACTCGGAGGCAATTTGCTTGGGATTTATGTAGGTACTTACCTACACCCTAGTTTTAGGTCATACCTTTCTAGAAATGTCATGTCACACTCTTGTACAAATTGTTTGTCTAGTCGTCAGATAGGTACCTTACCTAAGTACGTAAAGGCTTTCTTCGTGCTAAGAGTACGGGTAATCTTGAATATTTTATTCAGTAGGCCGCAACAGATCTAGTTTTTACTATAACTGAATGGTAAATCAAAATATTTTTGTGTTTCGTAAACCAGCCTATCTGATACACTGTCCCTTTCATAGTCTGTACTTCAGGCATCTAGCTGTTTACCTAGGCACTGATTACTATTAGTGGTCACTATTAGTGGTCAACAAATGACTAGAACCCACATAACCTAAAAACGGCTAAAGAGATCATTTCTATGAGTGTCAGTAACAGTTCTATGAACGTGACTTGTCTCCTCATCCATATAGGAGATTTACTGGCCCAAGAACCATTTTTATGATGACAATATTTTATTAAGCTTCTGCACAAACTATATCTGTGTATAAGCCGTATATCTGTGAGTTTGAGACGGGGCTATCCTAGGGGACCCAAGTGAAGATGGCGACTGAAGATTTAAGGCCCAACGTTCATGCGTTCAGGGACAAAGAGTGAAGTAAAAGATAATAAAATGTATACCTAGTAAGGTTTAGTTACCGACTACAAAATGTAGCTAGGGATGTTGCTAAAGTATGAAATAGTAGCTTCCAACAGCGGTGTTACCCGTGTGACGTCGGAATTACATTGCGCACCCGGATAAAATGTAGCCTATGACTTTTACCAGGCTCTAGCTAGACTATTTGTGTGCCTATATTTTATTTAAATCAGTCCAATAGTTATACTTAGAGAGACATACTGAGTTACTTTCGCACTTATAACTTTAATGAGGTTTTTTTATGTTTTATTTTAAAAGGCTAGATATATAATTATTGTATAAATACATAGAGTGATACAATTTTTTGACAAATTCAATCTAGCGGCTTAAATCCAGAGTCCTTATTTCAAGCCTGTACAAAAGTACCATAGAATAAGCACCGCTTATTCACAAAAAGTACCACTACAAACAACAAAGAAGTTTTTCTATTCAAGTGTTAAGTACCATTGAGACAAAACCGAGTACTCTAGTGAAATGGTAATTTATGACCACCCTAGTCTATTCTCTACGTCCATTCAAATTTTTTTTTGACGTCAGCGAAATGCGTAATGATGTTTGTAACTTTACAGTAAAGTACCTATCTAAGTTTTTGGGTTAAATCTTAAATAATACACGAGTATATTGACCTACTTCACCAACATGACCTAATAGGCATGGGCGTATAGATCTGCTCTCAAAGGCAATCCAGGCCAATAGAGATTCAAGTCGCATAAAGATTCGGTATCAAAAGCTTGCCAAATTGGTCACCAGGCAATTTAAATTTCAATGTTGGTAGTTTAGGTATCTATCCAAGTCTTCTCCTGTGAAAACTTAATATTCTTTTTGTAAGTACTTATAGTATTTTCATACGTTTATTTATTGATACTTATTGAACAATGTTCAATGGAGGACATAACACCTTTTTTTTTCCGACGTTAAAAATCATCAAATGACCCCTCCCGCTGTGGGTTAGCAGCGGTGAGGGAGTGTCAGACTCTTACTGACTAAAAACCGTCGTGTTCCGTCATAGGCCTTTTATGTACCAGGGCCGCGGTATCTCTTTCGAACAACCCGCAGCCCCGGCAGAAGACATAACACCTTATGCGTTCTCTACCAATCTATCTTAAAGTGGTGGAAAAATAAGTGGTTTTACGTAGATACTCTCTTTGAAATCGTCTGTTTCATTAAAAAATTGAATACATAAATATACCAAATAAGTACACAATCATAGAATTTACGGCTTAATACATACATCCCGAGCTCAGTGCACCAAAAACAGAAACGCGCTGACATTACTATGTATAGTGTAGATCCTACTTTATCTGCGCCTGTCACAAAATATCCTTATACGAATACATTTTCAGTTCGTGAATAGTTTACGCGAAGCTTAAAGCACTTTGCGAATGTAATAGTAACTATTCGGCCTGTAATCCTATGAGTGAGGCCACGAAATACGCGGTGTCTGGAGATAAGATTTAAATCCTGTATTTTCCAAATATTTCTCCTTTTTCAAAATATTTTAATCCTGTATTTTCTGTTATTTCATGTGGGTACACAAGCTCGAATATATTATACAGAGTTTAACCCAAAAACACGATTGATAAAACAATGGAGTGTAAGAAACAACATATTGACAACAACCTATGTACCTATTATTATATTATATCTAGCCTGTAGTGTCCCACTGCTGGGCAAAGGCCTCCCCATCTCGCTTCCACTCTTCCCGATCTTTCGACCGTGTCCACCAATCCGGACGGTTCGTCACGCCATCTCTTCCGGGGCCTACCCCGCCTGCGGTGTCCATCCTGAGGTGTCCACTGGGTGATAATAGTGGCCCATCTCTCCGGATGCATTCGGCTGACGTGTCCGGCCCAGTTCCATTTTAATGTCGCCGCCTTTTGGCCTACATGGCCTACCTATTTATAAGGAAAAATATAAAGTTACATAAATCTAGCCTCGTCATTAACCGGGTCATCATCATGACTATAAATTCTAGTCTTTACGAAGAATTCATCGTCAAATTCTGCTGAAAAGACCATTTTTAGTGAGAAACAATGACTTCTATGGCAGATACGTGAACAATCATCAATGAATTCAACAGGAACAATGCGTTACGTTTACGGAAAACCACTAGGTTTTGTAGTAGTTGGTAGCTACTATGGAATTTCCATTATTCATTCATGAATTTATACCGATAAGTTAATGAATTTATTTTATTTTCAATTTACTTTCAATGGCTATTTTTCCTGTTCAAAGGTATTTATACCCACACTTATCTACTAAGACCTGTCAGCTGTCACGTACTTACCTTCACTACCTAATAATAAACTTAAAATTTCAAAAAAAGAAAACAAAAAAATAAGCTGGTAGGTCTGTACTTTCATCATCATCCTCCGAGCCTTTTTCCCAACTATGTTGGGGTCGGCTTCCAGTCTAACTGGATGTAGCAGGTAGGTCTGTACTTTATGTCACCTAATTTTATTCTCACACATTCGCGCTATCGCTGACGCTTAATCGATGCGCGGTTCTCTGACTTCATAGCCCCACGCGTGCCACCGCGACGATACAAATTACACAGACGCGCCACCTACTCTGTTAGTATTATGCCTATATGCTTTAAATGCAAAAAGTCAGTCGACATCAGGAAGACAGCTTTATGTTCAACGTGTAACAACCGTTACGAGCCGGATTGTGATGGTTATCCGGAACAAACCTACCGTCTTATGGACCAGGAATCTAAGAAGAAATGGCGATGCAAACTATGCAAGAAAAAAGGCCCTACTATCGATCCTATATCTGATATATCAAACATTACAACGAGAAAACGACCTAACCTACATTTTAAAAATCTATCCCCAGGCCCAGGACCTAGTGATAACTTCCGGGAAAATAAGCAATTTGCAACAGCCACCCTTAAAACTAACGACATCTTGGATCCCCACATACTATCCGAAAATGAATCTTCAGATGAGACATTTGATACACCTAATAAACTTTCTCACAGCGTTGATGGCACAATATCTGAAATATCTGAAACATTAACAGTTTTGGAAATGAAAAACACCATAGAAGTTCTTACACTTAAACTGGATAGTGCAGAAAATGAACTAGAGAATACCCTTCTAGAAAATAGCAATCTTAACCAGCAAATAAATAAATTAACTGCAGAAATAAAAATGTTAAAATCACTGTGCTATTCTCCAATAACCTCTGAAAACAGCCCAGCTTTCAAACAGAAGAGGAAAAGACTCTCCCTACTGCCTCAAAACTCGGTCTCTACACCTTGTACTCCTTTGCCAAATAAAACGAATATCGACTTTTACAAGAGCATTGAAGTTATTTCTCTTCAACAAAAAATCGCGGATCTTCAACAAAATCTGAAAGAAGCACAACAACAGATTGAAACTCTCACAAAAACAATGGAAACGATGCAACGTAGTAATATAACAGCTCGAACATCTACAGAGGCATTATTAAGAAGTAATCATGGAACTACAAATACTACAAGTAACCTCGACGCGCCTACTTACAGCGAAGAGCAAAAGCACGAACCGACGAGTAGGGTTTTTATCTTTGGCTCTCAGCAGTGTGTTGGTCTAGCAGCAGCCATGATACATTCGAGACAAAATACGAGGTATGAAAAGTATACGATCACTGCGAATACGAAACCAAACGCACTCAGTAGTCAAATAATAATGAGCTGCCGTTACGCTAAATTAAATCATAATGACAAACTTGTAATTTGTTTAGGAGAAAATGATCACAATTTAAACTATGTATTATCTCAATTACAAACTATACTAGATACATTTTATAATAACATGACCATTGTCTTAAATGTGTTTAAAAATGAGTTCTTTGATGTTAATAAACTTAATTATCGTCTTAAAAATGTATGTATAAATTATAAAAAATGTAAATTTCTTGAATGTAAATCTAATAACATATCCGAATTGTGTACTAAAATTAATTATCTAATTGACTATAATGATTATTATGAGAAATACCTTGATCCTAGGAACCTTGTCAATCATATGCGAAGTAACAAATCAAGTGCTAATAAGAACATCAAACTTAATAAACCTAAAAAAGGAACAATTCCGTTCTATTTTGATCGTGTAAGCCTTTCTCGGCAACAATCAGAAATCTTAATAACCTCCACCGAGAAACCCAAAAAAGGAACAATCCCGTATTATTTTCCGGTAATAAAAAATAATTCAAAGTTATTTCGAGTCAGAAATTCCGAGATCTCATAGTTTTAAAATACTACACCAAAACATTGCTAGTATCCTATCCAAAAAAGAGCTCCTTGAACTTACACTACAAGAACTCCAAGAGATAAACAATAGTCCAGACGCAATATGCCTCTCCGAGACCTTCATAAAAAAAGGTAGTGAATCGCATGTCAAAATCCATGGCTACAATATGACGGCTTATTTTTGCAGAGAAAAGCAAAGGGGCGGTACCTGTATTCTGCTTAAAAAAAATCTCTTTTATAAAGAATTACCTTTCATAAGTACATACGCGACTCAAAATACCTTCGAAGTATGTGGCGTAGAACTTCCACATCAGAAGTTGATTATTATCTGTATTTATAGAACACCTCACTCCGATCCCACAAATTTTTTGATTAAATTAAACAGTCTCTTGGATCATATATTTAAAAAATATAATTCCAAAATAAGCGTGGTCTTGGCAGGCGACTTTAACATTAATACGCTCCTAAAAAATAATATTGCTAATCAATTGCAAGAACTATCATACAATTATAACTTAAAATTACATATTAACAGTCCAACTCGCAAATCTTCCTGTATCGATCACATTCTAAGTAATATCCCCAATGCTAATGCTACAATACTGCCACTTCATCTATCCGACCACGACACTGCACAAATGTTGACTTTCCCCTTAAAACAGATACAAAACCAGGCAAGATATAATTTTTATAAAAGAGATTATAGTTTGGATAATATCAAGAAATTTAAGGAATGCATAGGTAATCTGTCATGGTCCGATGCCTACGCGAAGAACGACTTAAATTTAGCATTTAATTCTTTTCACGAATTAGTATGCCTCTTTCATAATCTGTGTTTCCCAAGAATAAAGATAAAAGTGAACCTTAATAGTAAAAGAAAACAGACCTGGATAACAAAAGGTCTAAAACAGTGTTGCAAAACAAAACGGTATTTGCGCTTCAAATATTATAAGAGCAAAAATGTAAGAAATAAAACCAAATACATCAAATACTCAAAGATTTTACAAAAATGTATTTACTCATCAAAAAAGAACGCTAACATCAAATTCATAAACAACAGTGAAAACAAATGTAAAGCTGTATGGAGAGTAATAAAAGATGAGATCATGGACAACACTCATAGGGATAGCATTGAATATATTCAAATTGATAGCAAGGTGATTTCAGATCCCAAAGAAATAGCAACAGTTTTTAATCAACACTATATTAATATGGCGCATTCCTCTAGTAATTGTGTAGCACTAAACTGTAGCGAATGTTCAATAGCCCACTCTATGTTTCTTAAACCAGTATCAAAAAATGAAGTTAGAGAGGTGATAATGTCATTAAATAACACAAATTCTGAAGGCTATGATGAAATTAACACGAAAATTATTAAAGCATGCACTAATGAACTAATTGAAATTTTATCATATTTAATTAATTTATCATTTTCAACTGGCACTTTTCCTGAAGCTCTGAAGTTGTCAATTGTTAAGCCTCTTTATAAAAACGGAGAGAAGTCAGACGTTAATAACTACCGTCCAATAACCTTAATACCTATTATATCGAAAATATTTGAAAAATGTATGTATAAAAGATTAATAGAATTCTGTAATAAATTTAATATTATAAAGAAGGAACAGTTTGGCTTTCAAAAAAATAAATCCACAACGTTAGCGATTTACAATGTAATAAAAATAATATTAACGAATATTAATCATAATCATTACACGACAGGACTGTTCTTTGATTTATCTAAGGCCTTCGATCTAGTTTCTCATGACTTATTGCTGCAGAAATTGGAATCAATTGGCATAAGAGGCATTTCACTTCAATGGATATCGTCTTATCTAAATAATAGACGACAATGTGTGGCCATTACAAGAATGGATAATAATAATGATCTGACATTACACTATTCTGAAATCAGTTATAATAAATATGGCGTCCCACAGGGAAGTGTTTTAGGCCCTATTCTATTCCTATTATATATAAATTCGATAATTGACATAACTAATCATAAATGTATTTTATTCGCCGATGACATATCTATTATTGTGACATCTGATAAAAGAAACAATACAATTGCCGACCACGAAACTGAAATTAATAACGTAGTTGAGAGTTTAATTGAATGGCTAAAACAAAATAACCTATCTATTAATTTAAAGAAGTCCGTTTATATACAATTTAATAAATCAAATGCGAAATCTAATATTAAAATGAATATACATAGATTACACGAGGTAACACAAACGAAATTTCTTGGTGTAATTTTGGATCAAGACATCAACTGGAAAGCACATGTTGATACAGTTTCCAAAAGAATTAATAAGTTTGTATATGCACTAAAACAGATCAAAAACGTAACGAACATTAAAACGTCAATTACTGCGTATCATGCATATGTGGAATCGGTGCTACGTTATGGCTTAATTATATGGGGTAATAGCACTGATCAAAATAGAGCGTTTGTCGCTCAAAAAAAATGCATTAGAGCAATATATGGGCTTCAACCTGACGACTCTTGTAGGCCGATATTTAAAAAACTTGATTTGTTACCGTTGCCGTCCCTTTATATTTTAGAAATTTGTTTGTTTGTCCGAAGACATATAGAGCTGTTCACTAGAGCCAGCGATATTCATTCTCGAAGCCGTCGCGACCCTTACAGGCTCACATTAGATGTTTTGCCAAGACTTGCAAAATACAATAAAAATTGCATGTTTATGTGTGTCCGCGTGTATAATAAAATTCCAAATGAATTCAAGATGTTAAATATAAGATTATTCAAAATCAAATTATATAAATGGTTGTCTACTAATAGCTTTTACAGTGTCAAGGAATTCCTAGAGCATAAGATTAGATAACTTATTATTGTATTGTTATGCATGTAAAATTTGCACGCTTATGTATTGAGCAAAACATGTATGTTCAATTATATTTTAACTTACCATCTTGTATACCATGTTTTATGCAAATAAATGATATTCTATTCTATTCTATTCTATTCTATTCTATACATAGATTAAAGGTAACAGTTTGAATACGTATAAACGCGTATTTATGGCTTTCATTAACATGTTTGTAATTACCTACGAGTAGGGTAGGGTACTAAGGTACTAAAGTACTTTTAGCAAATAAAGTGCATAACCTACGCACTTACCTTTTAAATTTTTTATAGCTAGGTATATTAGATACCTTTGTATGGTGCTTAACTAATAAATAAGTACCTACATCTATTTATTGATCATTTTCAAAATCTAAGGTAGGTAAGTACCTATGCAGAATAGGTACCTACCTAGGAATGTTCCCTTTCAACTCTCCCGTACCTAGACGAAGTTTAGGCGTATAGTAACTAGGTATTTGTAATCTGTGGTTTAGGTACGTGAATTATGCTTCCGCAGAATCAGAGAAATACGGTGGAGATATGAGTAGTTAGTTTCATATATGTAGGTATATCTATGTGCCTATGTTTATAGGTACAAGTACCTACATACATAGTCATATCTACAGATACTTACCTAATATAAAATACCTAAGAAGATAGCAAAATACAGACCTGTCAAGTGACTGCCCAAATTACACAGGTGAGTACCTAATTTAATAAATTAATTAAAATGGGAAAACACTTGAGGGTCTTGCTAAAATCCGATTTTAATGATAACTAAGTACTTTGCCAATGAACAACATAGGTATACTTACTTATGCTAATGCTCTTTCTTTTGTATTGGCCAATATACCTACCTGTCGCATCTTCAATAAAGTTCTTAGTTAGGCAGGACGTCGAGCCACTAAGATTCTGAACAATAATGAATTGCTTGCGCAGCCTTCGTACATGATAGATCACTTATTACACAATACCGACACCCAACAATTTCAATCGAGAGAATATGAAGAGAAATTTCCAAGAAATGTTCGCCTGACCTCCCGCCAAGGAATTTCTGAATGAAGGGTGCGAAACCAAGATGGCGACCGGTACAGGTAAATACTTTTATAATAGTAAAGTACGAAATACTGAATAGAATCGCGCAATGTTGTTTTTTTATATCGCGTCTTTGTTATTCAGTGATCCGAATATTTTGCCGGCAAAGAGAAAATAGGTACAAAAATTTTGTAAGATGGCGTCTGCCTTTGCGTCGAGTGGAACGCAACGAAAGTTTGAATTTTATAGTTACTATCAAAGAATATTAGGGATATACCCTTACTCGACGTCGCTCTGGAATACCAAAAATATTTTATAAATGGAGTGGTTAGGTACCTACTGTAGCTGGGGCTCCCCCACAAAACCTACTAAAAGAAACTCTTCATGAACTTGATTGATTGATGCCAATTGATGGGAAATTATAAAAATCTACCTAACTTATTTTTTTCGACGATCACTATTCATTATTCAAATCACTGTCCCTTTGAATTAATTTTGAATTCATTGAGATAAAACCTCCACAGTACCTATCTATTAGAAAGATCATAAACCTTCTGATTGCGGTAGACCCCTTGCTCGTTTTGTATTCATTTTAATTGTCAACCGACTTTGAAAAAGAGGTTCCCAATTCGACCGCGTGTATCTATACCTTGCCTGAAATAATCACATCAGTGACCACCATCCCAGACATACAAATTACAAGCATGTTGTAACCAAGTACTTACTAAGGACCCAGCTAGTAAACAATTTTATTCACATACGTTTTCTGAAACGACAATGATTAATGAACCACTTCGTTGGAAATGTAATTTCGTTTTAAGCAAAAATATTAACGAAACTCAGTAGGTACAAAATATTATTCTGTCGGTCTGGAATTCTGGATTCTTAGATTCTATTGCAAGGGTTGTCTCATTTATAAAGTCTCATTGTTAATTTATAAATCCATAAATTAACTATGGTGAGATAAGAGAACAGAAAATATGAAAACCTATAAAAAAATTATATTATCGCTCTCTATATTATCGGTCTGCAGGATACAATGTCACGACTAATCCATTTTAACACCTACAAATGCCAAAATGAAACATCCATAGCGCAAACTAACTTTCAAGTTATAAATATTTTCATGACCTCTAACAGCCTAGAACAATGACTTCAATGTTTTATATTTAACATCTGTCATAATTTTGACTCGTTAGTGCGCTATAGTAGTTGCTATAAGTGTGAAATGCCATTCACCCGTAAGCCTAATTGTCTATTTCAATTTACATAATTCGCGGCTACAAAGCGTTACAGTAATTTAGATGGCCTTGACAAGTTCATTTACTTTCAGAACGAACCGGCCGATGACAGTAGTAATGAGATAATGTTCCCATTTGTCTCTCTAAGGGGTGAAGTTTTATTGCAGAATCCAGTAAAGGTCATAATGGAGAGATAAAGTGGAAAACTTTAACTATTACTTTGTTAAAACGCTGTATACAGTAACATTTATTTTTATGACATGATTCTTAAATTGTGTCTAAACGAGCAAAACTTTAGTTTATTGTAAAAGGTGCACGCAGAAAAAAAGATAAGACATCAGCTGCTTGCTCGATCCTTCGCTTCCAGTCCGATGAGTATGGTATCGTCAGCTGATGCAAATCAAACTACATTCCCAATTCAAATACATATTTTTATTTTAAATGTGACAACCAGCATACATAAAATAAACAAAAAAATGATAGGTATATTGTTTATGTCTGTGCCAGACAGATTTAGGATAGGATTTACAAAGTTTAATCTAGTAATATTTTACAAAACAAATTAATGTTATTTATAGTTTAATCAGAACTTAAACAAGGTTTCTAAAATTACAATGCCAGCAACGCAATTATAAAGCTACTTTATTTCATTTTATTCAGAAGCTCAACAGAAGTAAGTGCTTACACACGAATCCCATTAGAGAACTAATAATTGCGTTTAGTTTCAAGTAGACGAACCCAAGGGTTGTTTTTTTTTGTGAAACAATTTTGAGTGGGTGTAGACGCTCTTTGTTTACACACTTCAAAGATAAGAGCCATTCTTTGAGGGAGCTGATTCGTTTGTTATTGGTCATTGGGGTGGTATTTTTTGTGTTGATTTGTCACTCGCGGATGGTAAATATTTTTATTCTATTTTATTTAACTAGGTGACCTTTTTCGTTAAGAATCTAATTTCCATTTCGTGTTTTATTTTAGACGCAGTCACTGTCAGGTTGGGCAGTGGCGAGGCGTCCTTATAAGCCGATTCCCATCGGCTTCCCTTTCGAATTTCAAGAAAGAAGCATAGGTATAAGTTATAATATAGGTATAGGTATAATTAATATAATCATTTAAACCACACAATTTAAATATGTAGGTATAACAAAACGCCTACCACCGTAAAAAAATTGTCTATAAATTACTTGAAACATTTTGCTCCTACTAAACAAGCCGCGGCTTCCTCCTCCATACAAAACTACGTTTGCGTGACGTCATCCACGCCGCGCCGCGCGATGTTCGCGGCATAAGGGCGAGCGGTAAGCCGGCTCACGGAGCGGGTTCCAGCCAATCAAAATTCGCGAGTGAACGAGAAAGAACGCGTCAAGAGTAGAGTAGCTATATCTGTCTACGCGCGAGTGACAGCGCTTAGAACTCTCAAATATGTAAACAAACAAATCAGACAAATTCACTCTCATTCTTCTTATTTTGTTTTAGATAATACCATTAACAATTTGTTCTTTGTACTACTTACTTGAATTTATTAGTGTGTGTATCATTTAGAAATAACATAGTTCGTGTGTGTGCAATATTTTATGTTAGTTTAAGTGTTTTAGTTACATTATGTTAACATAGATGGCGTTGTGCATTTTTATGCAAATCCTGAATCGCGGTGTTAAGATTCTCCGCGATTTAATGACCCTACTTGGGAATTGATAATTTTTTGTGTGTACGAAGTACATAATCTTGATTAAGTGAGGTAGTTGGCAGTATCATTACTTCCTACTAATCCCCGGGCGCAATCGCACTGTGACCTGGTACTCAGTACAAGTATATAGTGTGTGTACTGTGTGTAGTGAAAAAAATAGAGGTACCTACGTTGAAATGATTTACTTTGATACGCAGACAGTTTGCATCAGGTTTCTTTTTAGTGTATCTACTTTTAAAACTTAACTAGGATAGCATTTATCGCATTAGACTGTTTTCCGACAGATTACTTACTTTAGGAAGGAACTTATTTTTCAAGGTTAAGTTTTGAGAATAAAAACGTGTTATAAAACTCGGGCACGCCGCTCGGGTGAATTACCTACCAATAATACGTCAATATTAAAATTTCTAACGTCCTGACGGATTTATGAAACACATACCTACGATAACAATGGCTAACAGGCCGTTGTAAATTAAATACCCAACTTTTCTCAGATTCTAGTAGTTAATATACCTAACTAAAGATAATAAAGTTTTATAGATATTAATAATCTGCCGAATTCCTCGAGAAAACATGTTCAAACTATCAGTCTCTCAGTCAGTGCTAAAAGGTGGACTGAGAAATTACCTCCATTACCTCTCCCCTCCATCCCTGGGTACTCCCCCCCCCCCCCAGTTTTTTTTGCTGCGGCTT
Source organism: Helicoverpa zea x Helicoverpa armigera (assembly GCA_033682625.1). Classification (NCBI taxonomy): domain Eukaryota; kingdom Metazoa; phylum Arthropoda; class Insecta; order Lepidoptera; family Noctuidae; genus Helicoverpa; species Helicoverpa zea x Helicoverpa armigera. The sequence goes on along the minus strand of JAWIIS010000044.1, from coordinate 3,772,843 downwards.
CCCTATTTCATTAAACCACCCTTCGCCACTGAGGTTGGGTATAGTTTCATGAATAGATCGTCTCTTATGTGACATATAAGTAATATCGTGAATAATAGATAAAAGCGCTCTCTATGCTGAAACAAAGAAAAATGAGCGTTGTGAGAGAGAATTCCGCAAATGAACAAGGCTCAACCATTTGCAAGAGAAAACGCACAAAAAGCTACTAAACTTCAAAAAGTCCGCTCAATTCATAGAGGCTTTATGCATCATACACACAGCTGTTTTTGTTTTTCAACCCCACTTGTCTAACTACACGTGCTACGGCTACAGCTTTTTTTATAGAACCGTCACTCCTTAATGAACCGTATGCTCGGAAACGGCCGCCAGGACGCCCTAGCCAGGATATCCTGTTTAAAAAATAAAAGAAGCACCCTCACACCTTTGCACTAGTAGGTATATGAAGTTCAAGTAAAAGACGATTTTGGTTACTAACACCAAGGAGTAAGGTCGAAAATAGAATTAAGCCTTCCAAAGGGTTTAAATGCCGAGCAAGACGGGTATGTGCATTGCATGTGTGTGTGTGAACAGCCGCTCCCAAATTGCCATCGCTTTACGCTAACTATGCGTTTTGAAGTTAGGTATACTTACTTGAACTTTTATTTTTCGTCTTGTAGGAGAAATTCTTTTATTTTTAACGTAAAGTAATTTATGTCTATATGAATCATAATTTTATTTGTTTCAAATTTCTATTAGTACGTGTAAGTATTTTATAATTATAAAATTATATAAGAGTATTATTAAATACACAAACTTATGTATTTGCCCTACAATACCGTATGTAATATAAAGTATGTACATGGTAATTTTCAGTGTATAATACTAAATGTATATTACCCTGCGTTGTCCTATTAATAAATTACCATCCACTTATTTGAAAACTTCCCTCACGTCAAATAAAACGTGGCACCATTTGAACTTACCGAGATTGATTTTTGGTACAAATGGAGCAACCCCGACGCAATGATCTCAAATCTAATCTCATACATCTTCTGAGACAATCTTCCCAAACAGTGTCTACCCCACCTTATCCATATAATGCTTTCGTCTGTCTAGTCAATGGCGCGCTCACGCTCGCACATTCATTAATGTTATATTCCCATCTCTGTCTACGCGAGTCGAGAAAACGTTCGGCATTCGTTCGTTCATCAGTCAGTTTGCGCCGGCAGCCGTGGCAGGGAGTGTCGTACTGCGCATGCGTGGTAACCTCGACGATTGTCAAAATTCGAACGAACGTAAATAAACAAGTGAAAAATTTAATTTGTGCCAAAACTATACGATTTTGTATTTAGTTATTTACACGGACATATTGATAGTGACATTTTATTGTGAGATATTGTGCAACGAATTTGCGAGTGAGTATACTTTTTGTTTTTTTCGCGTGCCTGTTTGGAGCCGGCAACCGGCACTGATTTTATCCAGTAGGAATTGTATAAATTCTTACTGTTGGTTGATAAAGATCTGCAACAGTGGAGTAGGTATTGTACGGATAATAATCGTGGGATATTATTGTCTGAATTCTTTTGTCTTTATTGAGATTCTCTGCGTACGTGAGGACGCGCCGTAATACCTACTACACTTTTATGCTCAATATTAGTATTTAGAACTAAATTTTAGGTCAATAACTGACGCAAATATTTGCAGTACATGTATGTAGAATTATTATGTTTTAAAAATAGATACAAAAAAGTCTGTAGTTTATTCAAAATTCGTTTCGGGATCCCAGTTCCACGTACCTACCAGGAATTTCGCTCATCCGTGCCCAGTTCTAATTGTTTGTTTTCGGTTTTGATCACATAGGTATTTACCTAAACCTTTCAAAGCTAACCTTGCTTCCTAATTATTTATTACGTAATTAACTTAAAGTAGGTAAGTAAATTACTGTGTGCTGTAAAGCTACTCATTAACTTTCCAATGCGGAGGATAATGTGCGATCTTCATTTGTTTTCCGTTTCCTAAGTAATTATACCTAACAGCCTGTGACGTATTGCAAAGGTCATTGAACTCGTGATGTAGGTAGGTAATTAATATTATACCTATTACAAGCAGTTAGACTCGTTTTCAGATAAGTGCAGATTTTTATTTAGGTGCATTATTGGACTGCCAAAGTGAATGCAATTTTATTACTTCGATAGCACGTCGATAAACCGTGGATATTTTGACCATCAAAATTTTTTAAGCTGGTCAATTTCAATTTCGTCGCGCATCGCAAAGACTAACCCCGGTGCTTATCATATCAGACTAACAAAATAGGATGTTCTTGGATTTTATTAAGACATTTTTTTAGGTAGGTACCTACCTAATACCAATACAGTATTTATGCATACCTATCTACCTATACCCATCTACCAACTCAGGTACTTTCCTTCGCCACATAAGTTGCCGCCAATAGATAGGTAGGTACCGAAGTAGGTTCTATCAAAGAGAAGTCGCTTTTAAAGTTTTAACCTATAGTTCATACCTACTTAGGTACTGACTGATGCTATAAGTAGGTAAGGTGGTACAGAATCAAAGAATCAAATGTTCCACCCGTAATTATCTATGTAGCAAAGCCATAGGTATCTAGATAGGTACCTACGTCCTTCCTTTTCCGCTAATCTGCGTTGATTCAATCGCATGTCCAAGGAAAATAACACCGCATAACCAAGTGTGACTGTATTGCACGTAAACTTTAAAAACCGGTGTAAAAATTAGTCTCATGGGCTTGTAACTGAGTCATTGCATGTTCCCCAAGATTTAACGGAAAATTAATGAGCGTATCGCTGCTAAATGTTGCCGTGTGTTAGGGCTTTTACGTTTAAAAGAACGGTTTCTGTAACGCCCATTGTTTTTAAAGGGGGTATCATATTCGAATTTACGGAATCTACAGCTGTTGAATTAAAAATGAGGGTGATCAATTGATCATCTGCCTACCTAATCTTTCGTACTGGGGTCAGTTTTCAGTCTTTAGATGCAGCTGAGTGCTTTGCCTGGAGCGACAGCCTATCTGACCTCCTTACCCGGTTACCCTTGGCAAGACTAGGACTGGGTGTCAGACTTTTTGGCTTCTGTATTCTCGTAACGACTGCCAAAGAGTTCAAATGACGGCCGAGACCTACAAAGCCTTCCGCAAAACGGGTCGTTACCAAAACAGAAAGTCCAATTTGTTCTCTATACAAAACACTGGTACAAATTCGATTCCTCTGTCGTTCCCTTATCGTACAGAAGCACCGGGAATCGTGATTCCGGCTTTAACCGGATCGCTCGACGTTCCAACTTAAATCTGGAATCAAATGGACTAATTCCAATCCAACTAATGAACATCGTATCCATTGAGTTATTAGAATTGAATCGTCTAAGTATTAATGAGTTCTTTGTTTGAGGATACACTGATAGTTTGCTTAAATAAATGTACAAAGTAACATGCCATTTGAGTGGCTGGGTCAATGACCTAAGAGAAGTTGTAGGTATTATCTTCTCAACCATTTGATCTGTGATACCGATTACACTTCTCAGTACCTACTAAGTGCCTGTATAAATACTGCTCAGGTGAGTAAGATAGGTAGGTAACCATCTAAAATTACTCAACGCTGAAACTCTGAATCATTGTTTCTTCCTACTCACCGTAACTGACGAACTACCAATGATAACTCACCTATACCTAGATAAAATTATAGGAAATCCTTTACTTCATTATCATGATTCACAAATCTTACTCTAGAAACATAACACTGCTAAATTACGAAGTTGTCTTGCCGCAAATAAATAGCAATACTTAGGTACCTATCTGTATAGAGGTATAATATTTTTCCTCATTAGGCTACATCTTCATTACGCTAAGCAAGGAGTATTCAATACTCATTCCTATTCTAGAGTCTTAGGAAGTATTTGTTCGTCTGAGCTCATTACTGAAATCACATTGGTTTATTTTATTGAATCGCTGCCAAAGATAGAACACAGCTGATGGGCTGACTGTATTTATTTGTGTTATTTTGTAAGTTCAACATACTTTAAGTTTATAATACATGGTGTAGTAGATAGTTTGTCTAATGAGTCTATCTGTATCTGTGGAAATATTGACGTCATCTGTGTAACGCATCGGTGTAACGTCATCATGAAATAAGTAGGCAGGGTTCGCGGAGTTCTTAATTTGAAACACAAATTGCAATCTTCTTAGTGCCTTCTTATTCAGTTTTTCTTTTAAGAATGCTGGCACGAAATATAAGAAAACAGTTTTCCTTTCGCAGCCAAGTTTTCAGATAACATTCGACCCCTTAACTTTAACAAGAGTGCTCTAATTAGCAACTTCCATTTCCAAAACAGTGTTGCGAGCCAAACTAATGTTACATTTTACGCTGTTTGTACCTATTTAAGCTTATAAGTATCACTTCATACATTAATCTCAATAAATAACATTTTTGATAAAAAATCGGTTCCCGACAGTTGGCATCTTTAGGAAGTAGGAATCATCCGTAGGGTGACCATGCATTATGATGATAATTTTATTTAACGCCAAACGAAACAGTTAAACCAGGTAAACGAGCGCTGGGTACTCAACGTGCCATCCAGATAAGCTAAACAGTGACTTCCTGTGAACTAGAGTGACCATGGCCTCACTAATTAATGCGGGACAAACAACATTTTTAAAATACGTAACAATGCTTAAATATACACCAAAAAGTACGTAATTATTGTTGTGGTTTCTTAGAGGGCAGCAACCTGTATGCAAATAGACTCGGATTTCCTGTCTTTGAATTTTGACCTTTGGCAAGACATTAATATTAATACTCTGTTTGTTATTGAACAAATATTGAAACAACTGTCTTAAACAGTTTTAAAGAAGTTTAACTTCAAATATAGAGTCATTTATTGCTGTTCAGTATTTCATTCATCCGTGACTTCAGTAATAAAGGCCCCTATGGAAATTTAGACGTTTGACATGTCGTCGACGGCTTCCATTTGTCGATTCACCTCACGCGACTGGATTACGACTGAGCATTTGTGGGGACAATCGGCATGACTAGCCAAAATAGCCAAAGGATGTAATTCGTAGTTTGAGGTTTAAATACGTTTGATTTTAAGTGTGAGAACTGTTTTTGTGAGTGAATTTATTTTGATCAAAATTTTTTGAATGTTTTGTACCAATCGCTCCAAAAACACAAATATGTGATGCTTTCTTTATTGTTTATGTCATAATCATTATTTATAAGAGACTTATTTCTGACCCTTTTTGTATCTTTTTTTTCCCGGACTTTCCCAAGTTCACGGGTCATTCTGGAGTTTATAGTGTAGTGGCGTTGACTCTGCTCTTGGCCTCGACCCTGCGACTCTGAAACGCAGTATTTTTAGTTTCTCTGCATACCTCACAAAACGTGAGCCGCGGTGACTCAGTAGGCATTTGTTTTTATTGTGTGCGAATATCTACGTGTTAACGGCCTAAAGTTAAGTAGTGGCGATTAGGCCTATGATATATTGCGCTATGAAAGGTTGAAATTTATTATAAGTGTTGGTTCTGTATGTAGTGCTTTTGCTCTGTTACTATCTTCACACCAATCGTGATCATGCTGATGATTTATGTCATTGCTCCACTCAAATGAATCTTCCTCTACATATTTCTTAGTACAAAATACATTTGCAAACATCTTATTAAAACAACCGACCAAATTCGCAAAACATAAAGAAAGACCCTTACTGTTTTCATTTTGTACTAACTAAACGATTTCCGCTGTAAGACGGCTCGGATCAAAGGACTGGAGTGCAAACAGAAAACATTTTCGTATCGTTTGTAAGTCGTATGTATGTCATTTGTAACGTTTACGCCTGGCCTTAGGGTTTCTTGTTTATAATTTATTAACTTACAGTGCTGAGTGAGATAAATAGAACTTCGTATGTAGCTGATTGAGCAACACCCACTGCGAAAGTTCAAAGAACCATTCCGCTTGTTTAAAAAGTAACGACCCAAAAAACTGACAGTATCGAAACAAAATCGATCCATCGAATAAAACATATTTTATGACAAAAGATGATTCTGAATGCAGGTCGTGTATTAATTTAATTATCTCCTTGTTTAATAGTGCTTGCAAATACAGCTCTGGAATAACAATTGCATCAAGCGTAGATACAATATAAATATCAAGTAGGTAATAAAGTGGATATCGAGTGCGAATGTCGCATTGTCCCTTCCATGAACATTTGCAATAAATATGATGAAGACCTGAACATTGTATTAATCTTCCTTTTCAAAAGTAGTGGGAATTTGTTTCTTACCTATGAAGTACCTGGTAATAATTTATGAGTGAAGTAAGATCAAGCCATGCATTGAAACGGATAATCTACAATCAAACAGGTACAAAGATCCTCTAGCCAGATAATATTGTTTATTTGCCTCTTACGACATCCACAGGAAGCGATGGGTACATAAATATTAAATATAGGCACTGAGAAGTACTTACAAATGCATTATGTTCTATCATTGATCTGTGAATCAATTACGAATGGGCGTTGTTCCTGTATGAACGCATAAATTTTATTTCTGGGAACGTCTTTACCGACTCTTAGATTTTTTCAATTACTGCACACAAGTACGGCAACATATTTTAAAAATCGTTTTAATGTTCACTCAGGTTATAAGATTATTAATTCGCTATTTTGCTGGCTTCCATACGTTTTTGCGGAGATAATTATTAAGATAACAGGCTATTAAATTGTATTTAGTGTTTGAACTTCGGTCTTGAATGCTATCGGCATTTTCTTATCGTCACACATCAGTGACTAATTTAATGTTCCTTCCGATGCCCATTTTTTTGACAAAACTTAATTATTTATTTATTTATTTATTTATTTATTTATTTATTCTTCAACCTTATCACTAACATTACAGATATACAATCCAATGCGTTAGTGAGGCACTTATATTATTTTTTACAAAATTAACCACATTCGAAATGTTTACACAAAATAAAATTGAAAACTATAACAATAAAATAATAAAATTAAACAATAAAAACAAAAGTACTACAAGCCTAATCTACATAACATAATATAAATAAAATCATCTTTGCGAGTTCACTGAACGGGCAAGAAAAAATGTCAATACTTTTCTGGATTTCGTTAATAGTACGGATCGCTCGCGTGAGAGGCGTTTTGGCCAGAAGGTTGGTCCTGGCGGTTGGCACTGACAGCAGTGGCGGGCGTCGTCGTCTCTCCACGTAGCGGTCCGGCACACTGAGACACAAGCACTGAAGTACTCCGGGATTGTGCTCCTTTCCACGGAGTAATTTTACTAAATAATTTATAAGAGCAAACTCTCGCCTCACCTTCAACTGGTTGTACCCGACCATACCCAGCACAAACAATGTGGGGTACATAAGCGGGTACAGCGGATACACCCCGTACAGCCTCCAGTACAAGTGGCGCGTGAACTTGTTCTGCACGCGCTCCAGCATGACAGAGTACTTGGCCTCGTGTGGAGCCCATATGACACCACCATACTCCAAGTGACTCCTAACTAGTGCGTCGTATAATACCCTTATTGTTGTTATATTCGTAAAGCCCTGCGACTGCCTAAGTACAAAGCCTAGGTTTCTATACGCCTTCTTACATATGTTAATAATATGCTCGCGAAACGTGAGCTCTGGAGTGAGATGAACCCCCAGATCACGCACCTGCGTCACTCGTGTCATGGGTGTTGCCTCTGCTTTGTACTCATAGCAGACAGGGCTTCGCGAACGTGTAAAGGATATTACCGAGCATTTGGATACATTGAAGTACAGTTTATTGTCATGACCCCACTTCACCACTCTGTCAATGTCATCCTGGAGTCGCGTACAGTCCGACTCGTCCCTCACCTCGAGCAGCAACTTGAGGTCATCCGCGAACAATAAACATGTAGCATGTCTGACTACTTCCGGCAAGCTGTTTATCATGATGATAAATTCCAGAGGCCCCAAATTGCTGCCTTGGCTTACTCCAGACCTTGTGTAGTACGGCTCCGACTCAAACCCATTATAGTCAACATACTGCTGACGATCTTTCATGTAGCTGACAAAGAACTGCAAAAGATGTGGTGTACAGCCAATATCAGCCAGCTTCCTCAATAAGACATCATTGTCTACGGTGTCAAATGCCTTTCTGAAATCAAAATACGCCGCATCTACCTGCACCCCCGCGTCGACCGCCGGTATAACCTGCGCCATGAAGTTAAGCAGGTTGGTGGCAGTGCTGCGCCCCGGCCGAAAGCCATGCTGTGCGTCCGATAGTTGTGCTCGGACCTGCCCCTGTATAGAACTCTGAATGGCGGACTCAAAAACTTTAGCCGGTGTTGACAGCACTGCCACTGGTCTGTAACCGCTGACATCTGGACCTGACTTACCCTTAGGTACTGGAACGACGCGTGAGATTTTCCATCGTTCTGGGAATGTGGACTGTTGTAAACAGGTATTATAAATGTGATGCAGTGGACCTGCTAAAACTCTGGCACAGTCCCTGAACAGAAAAGGTGGTATACCGTCCGGACCAGATGAGCGTTTTGGCTTGAGATTTTGTAGCGCTATTTGAACTTCATTAAGGCTTAAGTGGTTTAAATGTACCCGTGCACTGGTAACATCGGCATCCGCCGCCGCCGCCTGTGCATCTAGTGTTGGCGGTACTTGGTTATATACCGACTTAAAAAAGTCGGCAAATTCTCCAGCACACTGCTCATCTGACAAATCTCTACCATTTTTTATTATATTTTGTCGATTAACCCTGCTTTTTTTGGACCTAACATATTGCCAGAATGCTTTGGGGTCCTTCGCGAATTGATTCTGAATTTTATATTTGTGATCTCTGTAAGCTATTTCTATCGATTTTTTAATTTGAGCCCTAATCTTAGCGTATTCTTTATAATCGCAATCAAGTTTTGACTGTTTAAACTTTTTATGTAAATATGCTTTTCTTTTAATATCGCGAATTATTTCCCCTGTGTACCATTCGGGATAAGTCTAAGATATATATATAAATCTAAGATAAGATTAAGTCTACTTACTCAACCGTATTGTATGATCGCGAAAACCTACACATACAAGGCTTATGCAGGAAAAAAAACCTTCGAATGGATTATTTTTACGAGACAAGTTACTCCAAAAAAAGTGTCGATACTCACATATGCATCAACGTCCTTATTTCACTTTTTATAAACAAAGCCATCCAGTAACTACGGCTTGTAAAAAACAAAAACAGGTTTATTTTTAAATTAACCCCAACGTAGCGGTCAGCTGCGCAAGCGCAAGGGTTGCCTTCCGACAGCACCGTTTCCGCTGTTAAAACTAACTAAATTGTAATTTAAAAGTTCTTAAAATAACTATGTACAAAGTTTCACTAGAAAAATCAACTTTCTTGTCACGTGCCGAAGGTCGAAAATTGTTTAACATAATTTCGGGTTAGTCCATCTAGTATTTAGGAAGTAGGTCGCACGGAAACATTAATTTTACTAGCTTGAGTCATCAGATCTATCAAAATTTGAGTGGCTTTTGTTTTGATACAAACCATATATGGACACTGTTTTTTGTGAACTTGCAACGGAATCCTGATTTTATTATCATTCGATATGGTCACCCTAATTAATTGATTGCTGGTAGAAACATCGAAAGAATCGTTATAGAGACTTCAAAAAATTGAAAAAATGTTATTCTGATTGTTTTTAATTTAGGCATAAGCAATAAGAGCCCGTCATGAAAAATCTGATATCGTTATCCTACTAAATAATCGTGAGGTGCAAATTTAAATTCACAGCACGACAAATTCTAATGGACACTTATAAATTAAAATTATGTTAAGTACCAATAATTTCTGAGGACCAAAATACAATGAGGTTTAGCATGCTAAGGATATTATTTCCATATTCATTTTTACTGTCTCACATATTAATAAGCTTCTAATTGCTATAAATATTGATAGAATTTAAATTTCAATTCTTTCCCTTTGTGTTCTTAATACACGAACAGCTGCCCTTTTGTACACGAATTTCCTCAAGCGCCATCATTTCTTTGTTCCTTTGGCACATTGACATTCAAATTCAGAAGTTCGTTATTTACATATTTGATTCGCGAACAATAAGTACCTCTACAAACGTATGTAAGAGCCCGCATTGTCTTTGTTGTGTCAATTGAACATTTTGTTATCGTAATTGTTCATGTGAAGCGCAAAAAAACATAATCTTTATAATGTTTTTTTATATCCTTTATTACCTACCTACTTACCTTCCCAATAATTTTGTATCAATTTTGAAACCCAACTGAGTCTAGCCCGCACGATACGATTTTTCTGTTACATATTTCCTAGGTATGCAGCATAATATGCGTTTCGTTTTTGTTTTGTTATTCATTTGTCATGACATTTCAATGCATAACTGGTTCTTTGTGTTATAAAATTCTTGATTTTATGTCACCCATTATGGAAGTAAAGCAGCGTAGGTTTTTACGTTGTTTCGTCGTTTGGTATTTGCAAATTCTTGTTATTCCATTCATAAGTTTGAATCAATTTCTTATAGATCCATCTTCCTATTCTGATCTTAGCGATATGTTATTAACCTCATCTGCTGAGACCCAATCTTGTCATATTTAATTTATTTTTTATTCCACATCTTTCAATCCCAAAATTAAAACTACATTAGTTGATTACGCAAATTCCTGTTGCTTCGACTTGGAAGATAAAAAAAAAAACTGTAACACATGGCATGTGAAACACGAAGTAGATCAAACATAGCATTTCCCATACATATTTGGTAACGTGGGAGTGGCGAGGTGCTAATGATAACAAGGATCCTGACCCTTTTACTACGCCCAACTTATGAATGAAGGACCAGTTTCGAGTTTAAGACCACATTTTTGTAATTTGCATTTTATTCTTGGCTTTTATGTTCTTTTGCCATCACACTTAATTTAGTAGGATTAACCTAATTTGTAATGGCTGTGAAATTTAATATTTTGATTACTGGTTTAAGGGTTTTGGTTCAGTGATCTTTGATATTGACCTTCGGTCATTTCTTGGTGCCTACAGGTATCATATTTTATTACCATCTACGTTACAAGTACAAAAATAGTTTTGTCGGCTCTGAGTACAGGGAAACATTTTAGTTTTATTTTTAAGTCCCAACTATCTAAAGTGCTAAGACAAAAGACGTGGTTGTAAAGCATGGCAATGAAAGCTCGTTCTAGAGTAGTTTTTATTATTACAAGCTATAAAAACCGATGAGTACTATTGTTTTATACACTCTGAAAGTATTTCCACACAATGTTTCTGGGTATAGAGCTACAATGTTTCTATTTTCTGTCAATGACGTGGGATGTGTGGGAATCGTGAACAATATGGAACACCCACCTTTACTAATAAATACGAGTCCAATCAGAGCTTTTCCATATTGGACAATTGTATCTTGCCTCGTTTAGGACTAACGAGAGTCCTAGATATTGATAATATTGATAGAATAACATTTCCAGGTTCAGATACTGATTGCTTTCTAATTATTCAAAGCAGTCAGTCGATTGAGAATGATATTCTATTTATTTAAGTCGTATATACTTATATGAATTGAAATTAACTGAACTCCTTAATTCTTCTCTTGAGCTAAAGAGAACTGCTGATTGAAAACAGGTGCTATCTACACTACATCCTTTAGAACACTCAAAATCGAAAATTCTTAGAAAGCTCGCTGCCAGGCTTTACCAGAACATAATATCGGCAAGATCATTCGATTAGCCCATTTAGGTAGCACACATATAAATTATAAATTTAATACAAAGCCAGACGGGGTCAGAACGGCGAAATTGCAACCGTTCTCCGTCCGTTAAGTGTGGCTCCCTAAATTGGAAGCTTAGAAAAAGCCAGACGTTAATGTCAGAAATGAGGGGTTTCGAGGGTCCTTTTAACATTTCGGGTACTTATTTCGGCAAATGCTGACACGGAGCCCCAATATTACGTAGGTAACTTGGTGTGTTTGGGCCAGGTTTTCTGGCAAGCACATCCAGTTTTGTAATTAGGTTTGAAAATTAAATCCTGTTTTTGTAATGAGGTTTGACCAATTTATAAAGGAGGATAAAAGGGGTTGTATCTTTCAGATTGTTTTAAAGCTTTTAATACTTTTTCGTTTTAGCATAATAGGATATAATTTTCTTAATAAAATACTATAAAATTAAGCAATAAAGGACGAACTTATACCTCTCTGTTGTTTAAATCTTAGATTTTGAATTTTAATGGCCTACTTGGAATTCTTATAATCTTAAGAGAATTAAAATAAAAGGAGGCAGGTAAATATCTAATTACTTTGCGAGAGTCAAATCTCTCGGGATTTTAATTTTAGGAGATTTACTTAATGACTGAATATTCTTAATTATTTCCTGAGGAAATATAAAAAAAGTATACCATAGACTATAATTTCGGCATCTTTAAAGAGGTTATTGAGGAAGCTGGTCATTATAGGTGTCGAGTTAATAACTTGTCACCGTTTGTTGTAAAGAAATCCAAATTCCAACACGTTTTTATTGTGAGCTGCATTCATTGACGGCAATGGTGGGCTTAACCGGTAAAATTGTGGATTCCAACTGTTTTTTTATATGAACAGAAGATCGATTTTAGCAATCGAAATGATTTTGGCAAAACGAGATGATAATGCTGACAAATATTCATACTTAAGAACATTCTAGAATAAATAATGGCGTGAACCAGGCTATCTCCAACACTAATGTCATCTAGGTCACCTTTATCTAACTTTTCTGGAATTACAACCGATTGATTTATGTAAGTACAGACAGCCATTCATGTTTAAGCATGCTGCACATCTGCTGTGCCATCCATATATCTCCGTACGCAATTCATAAATTCTATCCTAATGTGCCTTCATTACCCTCAATGACTCATATGTTTAATTTCATAACATGTTGTCGGTACAAGTCGTGACCAGTCGAGACATGTCGTGAACTTGACTGATCTTAAACATTAGTCCCCTCTATTAGATTGTATGGATTGAAGTAATTACTTTAATTAACCGTTGACAAAAGTGTGAAGTGATATTAACGATGCGAGATGATGAAGCGTGTGAACGGCATGTTAAATTGTTAATGTTTGTTGTTTTTAGTAAGGGTTTAATTGATAGAACGTGGTCTGAATATTTTATGAACCTTTTTCATTATGACCAGATGAAGTTGACAGAAAACCAAATTGTATCAAAGATGAGGCACAAGGATAAGCTGAATGTAGTTTTGAAGCCATTTTGGCAAGATTTTCATCAGTGGCGTAAGAAATAAAGACTTAGGCTATTATAAAAAAATACACGATTAACTACGTATTGTTGCTCAAGTTTATCTAAGCCACTGTCTTTGGGTAATACGACCCATTTCCCAGCTTTGACAAACCGCTCTCAAGTTAAGATAAGTACTTTTGTCACATTCTGTAGCTTAATCGTTCCCATAAAACCATGGAAATATTACTTACATTGATTTAAAGTCAGAAGTCGTTGACAGCTAAGAATCTCGTTTCTTTAATGTATCCAGTTTTGGAATTATTCGAACCAATTACTTGTTTTGTACATGTTTAATCTTTTCCCGAGGAAGTCACTGATTAACAAGTTTTTTTATCTTTACGAGTGGTCGCCACTGAATTTTTTTACTTACTCAACTTGTGTGTATCTATTTTGTTCAAGTTTGTTTTAGTTTCTGAGGTAATTGCTACAAAGACAGGTTTCTTCATTTAGTTTCATGGGACAAATGAATAAATTAAACTTTCTTCCGAGATAATATGAGGCCTTGGATTTGTTTGTGTCACGAATCGTCAAATGGCTTGGAAAATTATTCCATTATTGGGAAACTTATTTCCTCTCACAAATTGGTTGGGCATAACAACTGAGGATTTTGTTTTAATTATTTCTGTTTTTGCCTACTTTTTCTTTACGAAGTCTTTGTAGTTAGATGGTACATAGAGGTTATTAATTACCTACAAATCTGAACGAAAATCAGCGCATGCAATTTATATCTATGTGACCCCAATATGACGTCAGTAATTAATGATCAATGCGTCCTCTTTACAATAAATGTATCTGCGAACTAGGTACTAATACTAATAGTATGAAATCAGAGGATCATTAATCACGCTTAGTGCGAACTTAGGCTTTAGGTTATCCATATGTACATAATTTAGAATAAGATTTATCACCTGTGAAGGGAAGGGAATCATTGGGAGGACCACTCGTTACTAATATATTCTAAACGTGCGTAATTCCCTGGGAACTGGAACGACATCTGCGTAGGGCATAAAGGACAATGCTCATGAAGTATGAGAAAAAAACCCAGGCCCGGCGCAAAAGAAATGTAACTCAAAATATAGGTAAAAATAAGTAATTAAATATTACATAGGGGTCATTATCGAAATCAGTGGCTATATGTGTGAAATTGCTATTCGAATTTTAACATCTGCGCTACATTGCCTCTCGATATTTTAGAGGTAACATAATGTATATGTACATAATGAGGTGTATGTCTGATAACACTATGCAACAGTGAAGGTTTGGAGCTGACCTGATGATGGAGACGAGAGAAGGTCGAGGGAACTCGACAACTGAATATGTAAACTACATCGTGTTTGAGCTTATATTATTTGTATTGACGAGGCCTTTGCAACTGTGAAGGTTTGGAGCTGACCTGATGATGGAGACGAGAGAAGGTCGAGGGAACTCGACAACTGAATATGTAAACTACATCGTGTTTGAGCTTATATTATTTGTATTGACGAGACCTTTGCAACAGTGAAGGTTTGGAGCTGACCTGATGATGGAGACGAGAGAAGGTCGAGGGAACTCGACAACTGAATATGTAAACTACATCGTGTTTGAGCTTATTTTATTTGTATTGACGAGACCTTTGCAACTGTGAAGGTTTGGAGCTGACCTGATGATGGAGACCCGACTCCCAAAAACACTGAAAAGCAAAAAAAAAAACTATTCTTAGGTGCATCGGCCTAGAAGTCGGTGGCGTATAAACTCTGGAACATCCATTAGACACTGACTTCTACGCCGATGCACCTAAGAATAGTTTTTTTTTGCTTTTCAGTGTTTTTGGGAGTCGGTTTTATTTTTTTGTTGTCGTTTTAATAATTACGCTTAACAGTCATCGATTTTTTATTTATAGCACGACATGATCCAAAAATGTAGCGGTATGCGCGAACTGTTCCTCATGTCTAGCCCACCCTAAGTAATATAAAACGCTCATGACTTGGGCACTGCAGCCCAATGTCCTCCACCCATGAATACAGGAGCAGTAATACCGGATATGCCATTCCTGCCATTTTCCCTTTTATAAAGAATGTAGGTGTAAAAGAACACTGCTAAAGTGAAGTTAACCCGGTTTGGACAAGGCTTGCGTCCCATCCCAAAGTCCTGAGCTGTACTTCGGAATTGATTTATCTTTTTGGAGAGGCTTATTACTTGCCATATTACTTGTTTGTTGTTTCAGATAGCACTTTAATTAAACTATAAGCCCCAGCTGCTCATGTTACTCCTTTAAAAAATCGAATAGCAATTTCATACATTTAGCCATTGATTTCGATGATGCCTCCTATGCAGTATTTCATTACTTATTATTACCTATAATTTGAGTTACTTTTCGTTTGCGCCGGGCTTGGGTTTTTTTTGAGCATTGTCCTTACAGACGCAAAGCCAATCACCATGTAGATTGACATCGATTTGTCTCTGGTTACCACGCAAGGGTAATAGACAGCAAAATTCGTCTTTTTCTTTAGCATAAACAAAATATGCACGTGATTCATCACTGACATATTCCGGAATTGCGTTTTGGGACGTTAAACATTCCCAGGGCTCGGCTGAATGATCGAGTGAACAACAGTTTAATCTAAGAGTTGTATTGTTTTTCTTCGCTAATATGGATGACAAAACTAAATTATTGTTTAGTACACAAAATGTCCGTTACATTTACGTCAATGACATTGCGTATCCGTTTAGTCAGTAGCCCATGCGTGTTCTTTAGCCTGACTTAAATTCTCTACACTTATTAAACGTATCAAACTATAATTTTCTGCATCCGTACATCCAACGGTTTATTTTTTCGACACACCTGATAATTTTAAGATCAAGTAAACAGCTTTATGTTCATAAAGAGTTGAACAAAAAAATATGGATTGCAAACGTGTAATGACCCCTTGCGGGGTCTTCAACGGATATCCTTTACATATGTTCATGTGTTTTAGAGAAAATAAAAAGGCTGCTACCGTTTACGGTTTTCTTTCATCATTTTTTGCCCCAAAGGTGTTTGCGTGCCGAAAGTTATTTGAAGAAATGTTAAGAGAAGAGTAAGATTTTCATAATAATGAGTCGATTTGTTATGTAAATTGAACCTCGCTACTCGTTGGCGTTTAAACAGTGGATCAGAGGAATTAAGGTGAATGGTTTGAAGTGAGCTGTTCAAAATTTGAAGTCGGATGTCTGCATGAGGGCTCAATACGCAGGAAGTTAAAGAAGTCTGGGTATCGGTTTCACTTCCTTCTACTTGCCTGGTCCTTTTCGAAAGGCAACATGGCAACTCAATTTAAATAAGGATCCAAATTGAGTTTAACGAATATTAAAAAACTTTTTATCAGAAACGTAATTTAGTTGAACCTTGAAGCCTACTTTCTGAAATTCGAACATTTTCAGCAGAAACCTACAAAAATCAATACACAAACGAAACAGATCTTGTTATTAAAGGCATCAGAATTTGAAGGCGTTTTTTTCACTCAATGACTACCTTGGGAGCTCTGCCTGTGGCGGGTTAACCGCTGGTCAAATCACCGTTGATGATGAATGATTACTGAGATTTTATTTAATGATGGACTCGGACACCGGCTCCCAACTGACAGCACAAAAAGACAGCCTCAAATTGTCCGAACAGTTTTTTATACACTTTGTACTTTGTAATGAAATGTGTAATCTTTCTTTGAAGAATAATGATGGATGGACCTATTACAATATATTGAAGGCATGCTTTAGTTTTGATCGGGCCAATTTAGTAAAATAGACGCTACTAGATTGATTGATTTTGATAACGTATTTTAGAAGATATTATTTTTCGTAATTGCACAGACCTACACTTTAATCAGGCAGCGTTTCATTATTGCTTCGCTTATTTCCCTCATGTAATTTAATCCCAACATTAATTAACCACGAAATTACCTTCCAATTACAAACAAACCCTAAAGACGACCTTGATCACCTGATCCGATTTCAAGAAAACATCTCATTTGTGTAATCCCGGCTAAAATGTTTCAGTGAACACCAAAACCAGTTTTATCCGAAATCCTTTAATAAGTTATTCAGTAACTTTAGCTTCTACGTAAACTTGATTGTGTAGGTAGTATATCAAATTCATATTCAAGCCAAGTCGTAGGTAATCCTAAAGTCGTAATAAGGCAGAAACTGATTATAGATTCCTTCCTTCTCTCCTAAGGTAAGCCTTATGTAAATAATATGATACTACCGAGAGCTGTAGTCTGAATATAGTGGGCTATATTAAGGTTGTTTTTAGACCAATTTTGTTAAGTAGTCCAGTCAGGTATTAGGCTGTGTGAACTTGGAAGCCTGATCGATTTTCAATGTTAGTTTAGGTTCGTACTAAGTTGGATGCTGTTTCTGTGCCAGTAATGGTCAATTTGACTAATTTATGATGTGGACTTTATTGTTCGATGACATTCTTTATTGACTTCTGTTTCCATGCAAACAATTTCTGTATCTATTGTTACGTACTTTGTGTGTTTTAAATATATGTATTTATGTAAGCTGTTACATCGTTACACCTTCCCGGGTTTCTCCATGCAAACACCTCGCCCAAATTATGTAAATACGGCATAATATTTATGATAATGCAGCGATCCTCGATCATGAAGGTGGACCCGAACATCACCCCGACATATGTATGTGATTAGGACTCATTGTTCAATACCAAACCGTATTGTTCCATCATATTTTGATTATGCATGACTGATGAAAAAACAATAGGGTGTATCTCAGCACTTTGTATGATGAAATGTTTGTCTGTTTATTAATGTTCGTTGATTAGTGGGCGATTTCAGATTTATTAAGGATGTTGCGAAGGTGCGTCCTGGGTGACATTGACCGTGTTCGTTAAGTTTGTCCTTGGAAAAGGTCAGGTAGATCCGTGGAATGGATCCGTGGCGCGTACGCATGAAAGAATGCATAATTTTAATGACAGTTCAGAAAAAGAACACAAAGTTATTATAATACACATAGCTACAAAATGAAGTTCAAATTATAAAAAAAATGCCAGAAGATGAAAATCGAACGCTCTTTGTCCTCACACTGGAATTCTAATGCTTCTATCGACTTCAGGCTTGTATGTAAGTCACATAAGGTAGACGCTTGACGTGAAGGTAGTCATTTAATCTAAATGGCGCTAAAGTTCGTAGTTGCTATGAAAGTTGTACATAAATCAGGCTCTGCACAAAAATACAAGTTGACATTGTACTTCCATACTCTTCTCACGCAAAAACTAGGCCGTTGGCCTCCATCCTTATAAGATTTTTATTTAGATTAAAGTTAGCCAGACTTAATTTAATTACAGCATTGTGTGCAATTGTCTGTGTATGTATTTACATTGTATCGTTTAGTCTGGGATCAGCTAGACAAACTAGTGTAGATAGTGCTTCAAGATGTCCTAAAATTCCATTATGGTAAAACAAAAGAGTATTGTTTCAATAACTTCCCATCTGCACATACGACCTTTTTAGTACAAACCTTAAAATAAATAGCGCAAAGTCAGCTCTAAAAATCCTTAATTAATAAATCCAAAAAGTATTAAATCACATTTCGAGTTAGGAACGCGGCCGTGGGCGAATGAATGGTGCGCAGGAGTTTGTTGACTGATCTGTCACTGGACGAGTTATGATGTAACTTTGTGTTGGGAACTAGACGCGTTATGTGTGGCATTTCAACTTAATCGCCTATTTCTTGTTTCATAGTTATGAAGCTGTAAAATTTTATATAACTTCGCGAAACACTTAAATGTCTTCCAGGATAGCTAAAGAACTAAAAGTACAGTCTTGAAGCTTAAATGCAAAGAGAATGATCTTGTTTTCGAGTATTTAAATTTTGGATCGAAACCTATAATCCCCCGTAATAGGCATCGCTTGACTCATTTATCTGTTCAACAGGCCTATTACTATAAAAGGCCGCGCAAACAAACAGAACAAAATTAATATTGAACTAAAGCTAAATTCTAATCTCTGTCTCTAAAGACAAATAAAATCATGGAATTATTAACTGGAAGGGTCGTACCGCAAAACCGCTTAACAATCTGTCAAATAGATTCGCGATCTGACATGAGTGAGAACCATACTCAAAAAAGTTATCCAAATTCAAAAATCCTCTGCCATTGTACGTATAGTCGCCATTCACTGGTTCTCATCAAAAACTGGCAACACCGCAGACAGGTGTGTTCCCGTCGTGCCCCTTTTTTTCAACGTCCGTCCCCGTACGTAGCTTTTCAAACAAAGACGTAACCGCCGTAGGATGCCAAGATGAAATTGATACCTTATTCCAAGCCACATAAAGCTGGAAATCGTCTAAAGCAACGATGAAGCTGTACAAGAGTTACAATGAATGGATCGTTTCCCTTACAATGTGCTGCAACGGTTAAAATTTTGTGGCCAACGTAAAATCTGATTTAAGTACACGGAACAAGTTTTATATTGACTTGTATAAGATAAGAGTATCATGTATCCTCTATAATTGTGTTATTTTAATTTATTTTGGGATTCTAAAAATCTGGGCCCTTATTTTGGTTATTGTTGCCGAGACTGTTAATCAAATTCGTCTGAAATGCCCCTGTTTAGTGTGTAGTGTGCTATTATTATTTTTATCGCAGGTCGACAACCTTTACGTTTTTAACAAAAAAGTAATAGGACAATGGTGGCTGGAAAGAGATTGGTTCGAAACAAAAACGGCCAAAGAGCTACGAATCTTAGAAAACTGATGTAGAAAGCGTGTCATCTTCATGTTCTGTATGCAATAGTGTGAATATTAACAGTAACAAAAGAACTAAGATTATCAACAGTACTCCTATCTCAAGATTTCCAACGATACAAGTTCTTCACGGCGAAATCCGTTAACGATATCAATTTCTATGCTTCACACACGTTAATTAATTGCCATCTTCCTCGTGATTGGAAAATTCTCACGATTCAATGAAAAAGACGCTTTGTTAGTTTCAATTTTTTACATTTAATCTTGGTACAATCGTAGATTACACCAGCTGTAAATAGCATGAGCATAAAGCATTAAGGCAGGTTACTCTCCAAATAAGTAAGATTAAAACAGAAATTGATCTTTGGTTTTATGTCGGTCGTCAATATTTTGGATAAGATGAAACCTTTAATGATGCTCCGGATGTGAAAGTTAATTAGCCCGAATATCTTACGAAAATTTCTAATTATGAACTGTTGAAGCAATCGCCTGTCGATAGCCAAAGATTGACAGTCAGAGCTTCTTCATTAACTACTGTTGAAATTAGAAAGAAATAATGAAATATTGGACGTTTTGATACCAAATATAAATTGCGGGGAGCATTGAATTATGAAACTATAATTAACGTGGGATGGACATTAGCCATTTGCATTAGTAATGCGAACAAAAAAAGAAAGGATACGAAACCTCGTGGCTGATAGAGAATCTCGCATGAGTCAAAAACCAGTCATCGATTCGTAAAAATAAAAAGTAACTGCTTTTAGATAATAAAAATAACTGGTGTTATGACACCCACTGGGAATGTAGAATGTAGATGGATAGGTTTTCTGCACTTCCTATTATAAAATGTGTAAACAATCTCACAGCTAATCCAATGTTTATGATCTTGGCAATAGATTGACGATCTCTACCTACTTCGCCTCTTCACTTCTTTACATTATATACCTAGGCAGATAATTAGTTATTCTCAGTTTCGGCCGTGTATGCTAAGAGCAAAAAGTCATGAATTTTTTATCCGTCTGACTGTTTAAAATTAAATGTAGTTTCGTCCATGATAGATGGCCAATTACATTAAAATTCTAATGAATGCTCCTGACTGTGTTCTGTCTTGAGTCGTAATTGAAAATGCAGGTAAAATACGGAATGGAATATTTATAATCCTTAATATTGTTGGAACATTATCTCCGGTCTCCCGAGACTCGATGGATGGAAGGAGCTAAGAATTTTAGATTAGGCAAATAAGTGTGTTCCGTACAATCACAATTTGGATCGTTTCAAGGAAATTCCCTTTAGGATCACAAACAAATATCGCACCGTTATAAATTATGCCTTTAGATGTGCCGGTAACTCTTGATGGTGCTACTACCGTTTATATTTTACTTGAAAGGGTTGAGTTGAGTGTATTTGTTGGTAAAATATAACCATTGTCATCTGAAGTGATTTGTAGTCTCGTTGTTTATAGCCGAGCTCTTAAGTACTCTCGACACAATACGGGAATACGGGTGGTTGTTCGTCTATTGAAATTACAATGTCTTGTTTTTGTTACGATGCGTATGCAAGTTAGCCACACAAATCACAAATATTATTTTATGTTTGGTGAAACATAAAATAATATTTGTGATTTGTGTGGCTAACTTTCGCACTTGTATTTTCTATACGTTTTCAGACTCCATTTACAGTTCATAGACATTTCAGTTCGATATGTTAACAAGACTTGTTATTTCAGCAAAATAAACATCTTAGTAAGAAGCACCTGAAAAATCTGTACAACATTCAGTCTCACCTGCCCATTAACCCTTTGAATAATTTCTGTGATGCTAAACGATTTACGATAGCGTAGCATGCCGAATTGAAAACAAGGCCGTCTTGGAAGAGTGGCGTGCTCCGAATAGTATTAATTACGGAATCATTGTAGCCGTTTGGCCACGGAACCTCCGTTAACGGTGCCGGCGTGAACGAAGAGAGGGATTAGAAGCATGCGCCGGCGCAGCTGCCGCACGCACGGACTACTTACTTCGTAAAATCGATCAATAAAACCTCTTTTTACAAGTGTCATCGCCTTCAGAGCTTGCCTCGTCACAATGTGCTCGTGACCATTGCTTAGCAAATTAATCTTTTGCGCACTCGGAATTCTGTGTTCAGAATACTTTTTTGCTGAACTTATACGTGCATTTGGAATTAGTTTTGGTAAATTGTTGCCTTTACAATTGTTGGAATTTGGCCTAGTTTTTTGCTGTTGTTGTCGAGAAGATCGGTTATTGACATAGGTAATGAATGAAAAGTCGTTTGCATTTTAGACAAAACAAGTAAACAATGAGAACGAATACTAATAAATCCAGTCCAAAATCTTCTGCCAAAGTCTAACTGACTCAATATTTTAAGAATCGTCTATCTAGGTAAGCTACATCAGTAATACTTTCATCATTTTCTCTCAAACCGTAATACCCAACTTTCTCGACAATCCCTCATATTTTAAATTCCTGTTACTCTGACAAAAGTATGGCGTTGATGTTTTTGTCTGTTCCAGTTTGCTCATGCTCAGTAGCCGGTGGAATGTTCACGGTCCGTGGCTTCTTTCGAAACAGTCTTGGCTGTGCTAGTGCAAATGTTTTTTTTTATAGATATGGTTAAATGGATTTGTGTCGGCGTCGACGTGTTTGATCGTTTGATGCCGATCCAATTTTACCTACACCCTTTTTTTAGGTTCGCATATTTTTTCTCACAAGTGTTTGTTGAAGAAAGTGGAGCGTCTGTTTGTTTAGTTTCCTCATACGATTTGAGAGCGAAAGTGTGAATTAACAAGTTGAGTGTAATTAGCACGTGTCTATGATTTGAGGTGAATTCGTTCAGGATTTCCGTCTCGGCTTAGTTTGTTTACTTTATTTAGATCGCAGTTTTCATTTACATGCTAACATGATACAAGTATGTAGAAAAGGGTTTGCAATCGCATGATTTCTTTTTCTGTTAGTATCTCCTGGAATGTCAGGTCGTGATACTGCAGGTGTAGGGGCGTTGCTCCCTTCACGGTGCTCGTGCTGACTTCGGGGGCATTCGGTCGCCGTGACTCTCGAATTAAGACTGAGCCTGCGATTGGTCATCATTATCGACGATTCATTCAATATAATTTGGAAGCTTTATTCAAGTTTTTGAATGAAGCGTGTATTTATTAGTCATTAGAAGAGGTTTATTACCCCATTTGCGTTCCAAAGTACATTTCAATGAAATTATTTCCGTTGGAAAAGGACCTTCAACAGTCATTATCATAAGTCTAAACTCTATTATCCTGGATAGTAAACCGTCAGCTTTACGTGCAGTTTAGCATAATTTTATTCATCAATTATGTATGATATGCCAGAATCTCTAAGCCGGCTTGCAAGTGCTTTAACTATTTAATTGAAAATGAAGTGGCTTAGAATTCACGATCAAAGTTGAACCTTAGCTTAATGGTTTTGAAGGCTAATTTATAGCAATTTCCATTGTTCGTCGTTTTCTCACCGTCTTATTATTCTCGTGTATAATTACGCTTCTGTTACTTGAGCTTTTAAGCGAATTCCCATTGTATCCTAAGTTTCCGCGGTGTCAGCGGCAACAGTGATGTAATTTTATATTTACAGTCCAGTCCTGGTGACTCATTGTCTTAGCTTTGTAATATTTATACAATGTATGTGGCTTTAATTACTTTGAAGCAAAAAATGCTGTTGTGAGAAGAAACTGACTCAGTACTTAAGTTGGTAATCAGATTACATATGGCTGTCTAAATGCGGCACCTTTATATCTAAGTTAAGATAAAGACTCTTTATAGTATTACTTAAAGGTAGTTGGAACATTTATTACAAATCGAAAATCGAAAGATAATATTGGAGTCTAAATGTAATCCCAGAATCACATGATATTTTAATCTAATAACTTTAAATTACTTGAACTTCTAAATACCCTTTCGGTCAACCTTTTTGGTTTGACATTACCCAACTAGGTCGAGTCTATAATAAAACGAATAGTTTTGAAATTTATAATAGTCCAGACATCTAAATCAGTGACTTCGCAAATATTTTCAAGCTTTTGCCTTAATTTGATTTTGTTTAACAAATTAATTTTATTGGAACATCTTTTATTGATCATTAGTCTCTTTATGTCTATCACATGCATATTCATGGCAGTGTTTACAATAGCGAAGCTTAGATATTTTTTTATTAATTCACCACGTTCTATCCGCACATATTAAAATCGAACAAGTTTCATTGAGCAGAAACTGCTGCAAAAACTCTAGGGTATTTACTTGAACGTAAACATTCGTAGCAGCATTCTCAACATGCATATCTCATCTCAAGAGGATTCTTCAAGCTACAAAGTTTCCTTCTTTAAAAGTTCCCATATGCAAGGTTCTCATTACCTGTACTCGCGTCTGTAATACCTCATACTTTTATTCATCTCAGCTGCTTAAGTCCCAACTTGCGCTAGATTGGTTCCACTCCTTTGTTGCAAGAATTTCACAAAGGTGGAATGCAAAATTCTACACTTCGTTTATTTGTGTTTGTGTGCTTCTATCTGGAAGATAAACCTGAGCTTTTGTTAGAGTATCTGTTTAAAGGAATTTGTGTACTCGTTTTATAGTTAAATACTCACTTTTATTAAATTAGACGTCAATGATATAGTATGTATTTCCTAGTTGAACATAATGTGATAAGATGCATTTTACAGTTTAAGCTTAGGAAATTGGACTTCGCTAATAAAATCGTCTGCCCTATTGTTTGCCTCAGATATATTTAAATTATCCCAAAAAGCAAACAATAGACATCAATGTCTCTATAAGTCTTATCAAATGGAAGTTTACGAGTCTATATGACCGTAACAAATTCACAATCGGTTTGTGACTATTAAATAAATCTGCAGCTCAAATTAAAAATTAGCTTCGTTTATCATTTCCGTGAGAGCGTGTTTTTTATCCATTTTTTCATTATTGATATTGATTGCATTTATTTTGATGTAACGGTGTGTTGTTTGTTCTCTCACGGAATTATCTTGTTTGTGAACAAGTGGTATTTCTGTTTAACACATTTTTTAAGCTTAAGCTCATTGTTTTGTGACGGTCTGTCTTTATAATGGTTCATGTTTTACAGTATATCATTTATTATGTTTGAGACAAACTTAATTGTAAACAAAACAAATGAACTGCGAACTGCTGTTACTGGCTATAAGTACTTAATAAGCCAAACAAAAGAGGTAATTTCAAAGTTCTCAAGAATGCAAAAGTAGTATCAAAGTATCTTGAAAACTCCGATGAAGATTCCGATCTAGAGCAAAATAAACATAACAAACACGGGAAGATATTTAAGGCTCTAGTTCCATTTGAAGCCCACGCAACATTAATCAAGAAAGCTTACCGTGCTCCCGGGGATCTAGTGTTAAGCGCAAATTGATTGGTTATTCATTTGCAGGGGACGTTGCAAACATTGGTAATCCGTGTATTGATCAAGGGACAATATAGATTGATATTGAATCCAGGTATATTGAAATTTACATTTAGGACAACCAAAACGTTTCCATATCTCCTACGGTGTAGAACTTTCCTGTCCATCTTCAATTATCAGATTTTTATTTGTAGTCTACATCCATGTTTGTCAAACATATTTTTATTTAATACTTGGCAGCTATTGCACATTGTGTTACAAAAGTACAACATCTGCATTACCACTTATAATGCAATCATAAAACTGTGACGTCAAAGGATCACGTAAGTCGAATTCGTGGGACTCAATACTTTTCTAATTAGAAGTTCTTTATTTGCGGAGCAGACCTTAACTATTTTGTACATCTTACCATGTCTTTGACAGAACTCCCAACTTCTCAGCAGAAAGTGTACAGGATATTAATTAAAGCAGTTCCTCTGAAATACCAAAATATAGTGACATTCCCAACTAATTCCCGGTTGCATTTTATACTACACTATTTCTGTGTAACGAACTAATTTCCTGCGGTAACTGCAAACGATTTTAGCAAAGCCATTACGGGAGCAATTTACGTTGTATTGCACTATTACTGACGATATACCACTTTCTATCATCTCTGTAATGTCTATTGTATATCGATGATTATATTTATAGTAGGTGAGGCCTTGTCTGAGTAGTTGAGGGTCAATGATACTGAATGAGACAATGTATTCTTTTGAATGTGTCTTATTAAACTTAAAGATGGATTGAACTGTAGGTAAAATCCAATTACTTGTTTTCACAAACATTTGCTGACCACGACGTATGCTCCGTCTCTAAGGGTCCAAACTCCCAGAATGTTGTGACATTAAATCTCAGACTTTTGTCTTTTGTGCTAGTATAGTGAATTTAATTGAGGTAATATAATTTCTATTATGATTAAATTTGGTTTCAGCTGTGTTTCTTATGTTGTCTTTGATATTTGCTGCCAATTGGTTTTTACCTCCGGCAATTTCTCCTGTTCTCCAAATAGCTTTATTTTACGCCCAATCTGGTGGGATTAGGTGCTTTCTACTTAGTTTCTGTTTTCATTTATTTCTTGGCTTAGGTAGGTATGTTTCTTGTTTGTTAGTTTTGTTTACTTTTGTGATATCACCTCGATGTGTTAGGCCTATGAAATCACGGTTTATGATGATGAAATAACTAGTCGTAGTAATAAAAAATCAAGTGCTAGAAACGGCATCAATCTCGCATGTACCTAGCCTTGGGATAATATCTTAGAGAATGACTCATTTGTCAGTATTATTATTCTCTGTTGCAACAGTGAAGTAGCTATAAAAATTTACGTCACTATAATTTAAGTTTCTTCACGAAGTGTACTTTAGAATTAAATGTATGAACGTGCCTTCATTCTGCCATCAAGCACTAAGATTATTCATCTTGCTGAAAAATTGTCGAATTTACCAAATGAAAAATAAAATATTTTGGTTATCGACTCGAATTATTGCAATATAAAAATAACTTGTTATCGCATGCACAAATTGAAAATCAATTTAGCTGAACATAAAAAGTCGACTGTAACTAATTTATGTTGTCAATATTTTCCCTGTATTTTGTTGCTTATTCCTTATTAATATCTCAGAGCTGTCGGTATTATTTCAACCTCTGCACACGTCCACATGTAATTAATACTTGCTATCGATTTCACATCACGTTCATAAAGCTTCGCATTCACAAGACAGATCGCGTATATGGCCGCAATATCGAATATCACAGGGTGTTTTTATCTTACAAAAACATCGATATGTTTTCACAAGTCCACAACGTTTATTTTCTTTGTGTTACCAACGTAAACAATCGGTTAGACTAGTTATTTGGCTGTCCGTATTTTTGTTTCGTTAATTGTTATTTGCTCGCCTTTTTAGATGTTGTTCTAGGTAATATTAGGAGCTGTTTCTAGATTATCTTGCATTTTGTTTTATACTTAATGGTTTGGTAAAATGTCATATGATATCGGAAGAATACCTTGGCATGTATTGGTTTTGGGTATTTTCCAACTCGGCAGGCTGTTATTAAGTTTTTAATCTGTCTTTTATTTATCAATTTCTACACAACCGGCTACAACGGAAGGTCTTCAAAGATTTATACTGAGACCCTTTTCTATAAATACGATGTTAATTATGATTTCTCATCCTAGTTATGTACCGGTTATTGCAACCCCGTGTTCTATTAATCTCTATAGCATTCCCAGGGGATGAACCCTCGTCTCACAATTGCTATGACATCACAACTCGATGTCAATTGTACGTAATAACTTAATAACGATTATGTACAGGCTGTGAACTTGAATGTTAATTATGCATTGTAACTTGAATAACCCGTTAGGTAGGCAATTAACTTACGTTACAACACAATGCTTGAAGATCAAAAACTTAGAACAAAAAGACAATGATGGTCGGACGAAAAATTTAACAAAATTTATTCATGAACGTATAAAAAATGTAACTTGCGCACATAGCTTCATTATCTTTGTGAACAATCGTATCTTTTGACGTAAGCTTCTAAAATTGCAAAATTAACTTCGTGAATTTGGTATCTAGGAGGCTTTTAATGAGAAAAATTCTTGTGCAGCTCGACATTGGCGCAGTGCCCAATTTGCGAAGTAAAGAAGTGCAAATAGGGTCGTTTGAAGTTGTTGGGACCGTAGTTAGAACTGTCGTTTCGCTTAGTTGTACTGTTTTGCCATTAGCAAACGATTGGTCTTCGAAAGTGCACCTATTTAAACTGAAACCTTAAATGCAAATTCTAGTATATTTTTTATTTAATTGCCTATAACACGATTACTAAGTTTTGCCTAAGTTTTGCGCAGTTTTTCCGTACGTAGGTACAGACAAAAAAATATGTCTAAACATCAACTTATGTCAGACCCTGCAATAAAACCAAGGTCCTAGATTTACTGAAGGCTATTCCAGAAATACAAATTGTGCCAACAACGACCCTTTCAACTAAATAGATGCCAAATATGTTTTTGCTACGTAAATTCATGCGTCTCTTGATATTTGGACTCATAAATCCCGTCTCTAGGGTAATTTGTGTTATTAATTACTTTAACCATTTTGCTGATAGAAGCTTCACTAAGTATAGGTTATTTTAATATTTAATTCATAACTAATCATATACTATGTTCCTCGTATTCTGAACACAGTAATTCTTTAGTACTTGAAATTTTGCAGTTAATCCTGATAATTATCTACAGCATGTGTTACTGATTCCCTTTTAACTTATATTACTTCAGAATACTATGCTTTATATTTTACCCTTGCTATACATTAAAAGCCAGTACAAAGATAGGCAAAAACATTACCGCTATTAATCTCCCCGACCGTTTGCCGTTTGCATAAAATGCAAGCTACGGATGGCTGGGCATAACGTAAATTGTGTTTTGCGCGAAGAAAAACCATACGTCTTTTTTGCTTACCTTTAAGAGGGTTCGAGGGATAAAAACATGTATAAAGAAGAAATTACTGTTGCTGTGCACATTGTTGATAAACTAGATCCAAAAAAATACCTGTTTACTAAAATGATGTCATGTAAATCTGTGCTTGCCTGACTCTGGCATTTTTGGATTCAACACAAAATAAAGGAAGTCAACTGCAGTCAATTTCCATCTCAGGCAAAGATTCATTGAAGAAGAAATAACATAGAAATAGTTTTATCTTGAAATGCCAACCCTATTGTTTCTTCCGACACCTTCAATGTTTACCAACAATACAAACAACAGTAATCCAATTATATCAAGGTAGGTAAGCCGTTTGTTTATCATCATGATAGTTCCGATTAACCTTTGAATTATTAATAATGCATCAACAAATATGCTAATAGCATCTTTGTCTTATTTAATCAGATTGAAGATACATAATAATATGATTAGTTAAAGGAAGAATAGAGCATGACCGTGGGTGAATAAGAAGGGAAGACCAAATAGACTGTAGATGTATTTTGTGAAAGACTATAGGTAAGGCTCCGAAGTACTGTCATTTGTGAGAAGCCATCAGGCAGAAAATATGAAGAGAAGAAAATTATAATAACAGTTATTTCAATAGATTTGGGTCTAGCGCTAATAACAATGCTAACAAAGTAAAACTTTGAAGTAACAGCTTTGTTAAAATCTAGACATCGCCTTTATAGGTCAAGGCTAATTTCCTTACCAAATGTTCGAGAATTTAGTTTGTAATTTTAGGCCGTATTTTTACAATATCTCAGGTCTCTGAAGCCCTAATGGCCTTTGAAGTTCTGTTTTTATTTTCTTTCAAGATAGGAATCTTTGTGAACGCTGTACGCGGTGCTATGAAGTTTCAAATCATTTAGAGGTTTGTTTTTGCAAATAAAACTTGTTTAATAATTGTAATATAAAACACAGGAATTTTTAGTCAAAAAGTTTATCGTTATAGTTCAATTAACTTTTGTCTTTTATCTAGTACACTGTCTAGAGATGATGTGTCTTTAGGTACTCCAGGTATATTATTAAAGTACTGTTACACTTAATTAAAAATATTCAATTTTGTAATTTACAAATTCTTCCAAACATACTTTAGATTTACATGTTCTACGCATTTCGGCAGTCTCATAATCTTTCAATAGCTTAGCACACAAATTGTTCTAGAATCCGTTTGAAATTACAATCCGTGCTAGTTTAGCTATGCAGTCAATTTATGCCCTGCAATCTGGCTGGTCATTTGCATTCCCCAATATTGAATAAACACTGTTCTATCCAGATTCCCTGTTGTATTTGTCCAAGCGTGATTCCGTGATTGCTCTCTATAAACAAACTTGTTTTGAGTGTACTGTTGGTATTTCTTGAATGGTGGTCTTCTTTTGTTTTTTGATGATTTTTTAATTTAGGGTCCTTTTGTGTTTCTATGTTACTCGATATTGTAGATGGACAGAAAATATTTTTTATTGATACCTGGATATGGACTCATAATATCGTTCGAAAAATATCCTATTAAAAACAGTTCTGTTAATTTAAATTAATCATGCATTTATTACTCGTGGGACTAATGAATCAGATGCAAGTTTTTTCTCTGCTACACCGGAACTAATACATATACGTTTACTATCGTTAATCAGAAGGTTATTAGCTCAGATAACTGCTAATTACACGGATGCTAATAATTACACCAATTAACTACACGGTATCGTTAATTATTACGAGATTAATGTACACTTTGTGTGGCTCGCTTTTGTTTGTTCAGGGACCATTGTCTCGTATTTAGATAACATAGATATAGATACATACATATTATAAACTCCGTCTCAAAGGACCAGATGAATTATGTTCGCCACTTTAACGTAGTCCTTCGTTCATACGCTACGGAAGAAGATGGGAGCATAAATTGTCTTTCTAACTTTCAAGTTCTTGATAAAGGAAGTCATCAAAATAGCTCTTAGTATTAACAAGATGTTAGATAGAAGAAAAGAGATAAATTACAACATTCTAGACCCGAAAGCAATACTCCCTTTCACATGTAAGTACAACCGTATTGGTAACATGAATGAACACTAACAGTAAAGTAACCAGTTAGATCAGATTATAAAACTCACGATTGGGATATCACTGCTCCAATTACGAAGGAAAAATGTAGAAATAAGATTTCTAGATCACTTTGAGACCCCTTTCAAGCTTTACCATGAATGAATCTACAAGTTTTTTCAATCAAACAGTTGCTGTACCACAGAGTTTCTTATCAGAGCCACAAATAGCAACGGAAATTGGTATCTTCGATAAATGAAAGTTAGGAATCTGGATGACTGCATTCGATTGAATTAATGAATGTTTTTTTAATGCATAGTAAACATACGTTGGATGTTGTCATGGCCTTTAATGGAATGTGTTCAAGTGTAGTTGATGAGGCTTTGGTTGTCAATGATATAGTTTTTTTTTCAAGACGCGTCAGCTTTTTGAATAACCGATTTTTCTGGAAAAAATGACTGAAACGTTTCTCTTTAGTCAAATAACCCAAAATGAAGTTTCCCGGGAATCACTAGATTTTTCACAGACCCCAATAAAATGTCGCAGCAGTATGGAATGAAATAAATCAGCGAAATACTCGAGAGGGCGTCATAATGTTCGCCGAGGGAACAATTCACAACTTATGTCAGAGATATCGGAGCAAAAATGATTTTATTTTATGTCAATAGTCATTTCGTGTAAGCCGGATGACAAAAATGTTATAACGGTATCCCATATTGATTTCGTTTATTACCTACCATTAATTTGGCCTTCACGACTTGTTTAATGATCATGTTGTTTCGTATAACCATGGACTTATATGATATGAAGAAATTTCACAATTTCCGCAGCAAAAAAAGCAAGCTTCACACAAGAACGAAACAATGCAGATATTAAAAATACTTCTCGTTCTGTTGAATAACTGCTTTTCATGTGCACGACACTCGTAGGACAAGTTGGAACAATAAATTTCTGCTCACATGTGGAAGTGCAACAAAATGGTTCATTGCCGGCACACGCTACAACTCTGCTTGTTATAAACTGCGGTACCTTGGGTATAAATGTAACTAGCCACATAAAATGTTCACTTGGATAGATTGCTGCCTAGTTTAGTGTACTCATTTATTTATTTTTGGGAGAATTTTCGTGAATTATATTCGCAAACACTTCGATACTTGCGTTCAGAGTTTTGGCAAAGTTGAAATTGATTCTCGAAGCAAAGTGCGTTGATTTTCAAAATTGGAAACTGCACAATTGTAAACAGTATTAAAATCACATATCACAATATGATATTAGTTTGTGATACCTAACACAGATTCCGCAACTAAGAAAACTTTGAAATATTCGTCAGTACCTATTAACAAAATGCTCATGTTATTAAATCGCGTTTATCAGAGCTTGTGTTCTTTCTACTCAAAGCACTTCAAAGTCAGGCCTTTTGATACATTATACAGGAACTTTTTTTCTATCGTTTCCATTATGTGAACGGGCAAGTTTCTCAGGATTAGCTGCGTCTCTTTATTCTGGTCTTCAATGTGCGAGTAGTTGTGAATCGCGGTTTTTTGCCCATATTTTAAGATCACTGATTTCGAAGCTGTATTCTCTTGATGGGTATAAAGTTACCTGGTTTTCATGGTAAAAACTGGCGCCACGATGTTTAATATATTTTACGCTCTTCGCTGTTTTTTCTCAAATTTTTATAATAGGTACAATACAATACGTTGTCTGCCAATATCAGTAATGGAAATAAAAGTATAAACCGTAGTTAAAAAGTAATACCAGCCTTTCTTTTACTTTTTGTAAATATACTTACATGCAAAAATGCTTCCACGCCATAAAAACCGGTTCAACGATTAAAAGTTCCGGTATACATCGAATATTCATATGCAACGCTAATAATATTGATATTGCATTCTCAAGAGTTCAATTTGTAAAAAATACAGTCTGCAACACTTGAAAACTCGCAATAAATTTCCGAATATGCTATACAAAATACGGATTGATCAATGAATTACTAAAATAAACTGAACATATCGATATGTGAATGAACTTGATCAACAAGCCTTTGAACAAAGATTCCTTCTTCCTCTCAAACAGGATGTATCTCAGGCAGATTAGATAAAAGTATCAAACTGGCTTCTTGTGCTGCGGTTTCTTAAGTATTACTGGTATTACCAACGAAAATATCGCTCCATTTGTTTATAACGACTATGGACAAAGCGGTTTCGACTTCCTTTCAATAAGTGGATAATGATCTGTTATCTCGTTTTGCTCGAACACCGCAATTGGTAGTTTTTGTACGGTGCCTTTCCGTTCTGTTTCATAGTTGCCAAGAAAAATAGAAAATTAGATTTTTATAACTGCTATTCCAGTTTTTGCTTGTTATGGTGTGCCCGTATTATCATTGATATTGTACAACTGATACACTTTAATAGAAAAATTGTTGTTACTCACCGTTGATTTAAGTGTTCTAGAAATTAATACGTCTATTTCTAGAGCTATTGCTTCCTTTAATTATAAATTTATCGCTGTCTAGATTGTATGATTAAAGTTAATTGTAATTCGACCGACAAATGAGTTATGTCTTGAATAATATTGATATATTATGTTTATATTTAGCCAATGGCTCGTGTTATGATAAAACTTTAAGGCGTCGAGACATTTAAATCAACGTTCATTGACCGATGATGATTATATTTTGAATATCTTAGACACCTCTTAATAGAGAAAAACCCTGTTTTTTTCTTTCGACTGGTAATCTCATTTAATTTGTCTAGAAAACACACTAATGCTATCTGAATTGTTGGCAATGGTGATAAAGATTTATCTGTATACGCGATAAATATGCAAATATTTGCTCACGATAATTATGGCGCGTGTTGTTTGAATTATTTTGTCAAACATTGCTAAAATATTTGAGCTCAGTCTGTTAATTTAGTACCATTTAAAATCCACAATGGTTTTAACAGACCAAATATTTTGCCTAAATAATATTTTTAACCGTCAGCACAGCGTCGGTCTGGACTCGTAATGAGATTCTGAATGCCGACCCCTTTTTCATTTCAGTTCGAGTCATTACTAATTCTAGGTAATTTCCTTGTATTCTCCATTTTGTCGAAAGAGGCCTTACAACGATTCCCCTGTAAGTACTTAAAGGCTCCGTCCCAAATAATTTTAGAGGTTTCTGCCATAATTTGGCTATTGTTTTGACTTTAAACCTTCTAAGTCTTTAACCATTTCGTCTTAAGCAGTGGACGATTCCCGTATAATGCCTGGTCTGTGCAGGTATTATTAGGTCTTTAATCCGGAAGATTTGGCGTGGACGTGACTGCGTTCCTATTAGGAATTTCTTGGTACCTAAATGAGTAGCCTCAGAGCTTCTAGTCACGTTTGCAATTAACGCTGGAGGAGTTTGCGGATGACATTAATTTGTAAATAGATGCGGTCGTATTATATGCACAGGACCTCGTTATTGATGTTATTTGAGTCATCGTTTGCTTTGGTTTTTGCAGATTTATGATACTCAAGTAGTTAATAATTTTCAGATTATTTTAATCCCTTAAGTGAGTTAATGTCTATTATATTAAATATGTATCCTTATTCCTGCTTCAGAGACTGTCATACTCCTTATAAAATCATTTTAAGCAGCGGCAAATTTCAGGCAATTTGCGCTGATTATATCAAGTCTCCTTATTATCCTTAACTCAAGATACGTCATACGAACATTGTGTGTTCCCATTATTTATTCTCAGATTTGCTCGTAAGCGATTCGGGACACCTCGGCTAACAGATGGCATATCCGAGTTTTTGTTTCAACTGGATTTCTCACGATACATTTTTTTTCGCGGTTCCCAGTTGCGGGGAAGTAGGCAACTTTTTTGTTGTATCGTTAATTAGGGTCAAAGCTTTTGTTGACGTTTCCACTTTTTTTTCTAATCAAGAGTCTTCCAATCAATAATTTCCCATCATTATGGGCATACAAATGGGAAATTGAATTTGGTACCAAAACACTTGACCTTGGGCCCAACTCTATGCATACTGACTAAACCGATTACAATGTTGCCGCTTTATGATAATTTATTCATTAATTAAATGACGAATTTGCATTGAAATGGTTTTTATCATTGTTTTTTTGTCTTCCCCTATGTTATTGGCCTCGTTATGTTTTATTTATTGTTTGATCTGATCTTTCTTTTTTTCTCTTATATTAGATTAACCAGTTTTTCTCAAATGTGGAGGTGGCACGCTAATTTAAGTAATATGTATAATTTGTCTTTTATCAAGTAAAAACTTGTCCAGGAGTTCATTGTTGGAAGTAGCTAAACTACTTAGCAACTATGAAATTGTGGAAACGCACACCATACGTGTTTTTCCTTTCAGCTCCCTTCTCCAGGGTCTCGCCAATTCTTTAGAATAATCCCGAAGCCTTATTTCATATCCCTAAAAGTAATACATTAGATAATAACCAAACGCCCACAATAGTATAGCCCGAATGCTAAGTTCTATGAACGTATAAAACTGAAACGTCCATATAATTGAATTTCTTTCGAAGTGTGAGGCACGATTTTAAGACACCAAGATTGTCACATAAGGCATTCAATAAAATATTTTGATATGAACCTTAATCCTAATCTATTAATAGAGTTATTTCTCTTTATTTCTTTAATTTAGTCGTATTATGAGATTCTAAATTCTCTTGATCTTTATCTGCTTATGTAATAGCATCCTACGCACATTTTTGGGGCGAAGTTTAAAGACAAGAACAAACAGTTGCTCAACTTCGAACTTTCTTCCAAGTTTTATCCTTCATTAACAACCGAATGCAACTTCGGCTATAAATCGAATTACCTTCATTATCACAATGAGTGTTTCACTAAACTCACTGATCGTGTGCTACCAAATTGCTCAGACCGTAAAATCGATTACAGAAAAACATTTCTAGGTATCGATCAAATCCAGATCGACACCTGCAAAAACTTGATAGATAACACAAAAAATTAAATTATAAATTTAAAAAAACCCCCGACCCAAAAAAGTACGCAATAATTATGACAAAAGGTTAAAAACGCTAAACCCTATAAAAAACAAAAAAATAACTTTTAACACTACGTAAACTAAATTTTGTCGTGTCGGGGGACCGCTCTAATTCATTACTTTAGATACGTGTTTTTTTTTAATACGAATGTTGTAATTAGGTAGGTATCATTTGATTTATGTAAGTATTTATGAAGGTAAAAAGCGGTCCCCCGACACGTCAAAATTTAGTTTACGTAGTGTTAAAAGTTATTTTTTATAGGGTTTAGCGTTTTTAACCTTTTGTCATAATTATTGCGTACTTTTTTGGGTCGGGGGTTTTTTTAAATTTATAATTTAATTTTATTTCATGCTTTTTAAAGGAGCTCCTTAATTTTTCCTTCTTTCATTTAATTTATTTTATCTTAAGATGGGGTCGCTATATGCGATCTCGGCCAAAGGAAGCTGTTTGACAATCCTCATGACAAACTGGCACTGGGAGAATTGCACAGATTGAGAAACAATAAAGATTAACCTTTGGACATTCTAGATTTTCAGCAAAAATATAAATCGGTTTATCCGTTTCATTCCGGCATTTCGGGGTTTCATCCGCCACATCCCATTTCCAGCATCAGGTTCTCGTCAATCAGAAACATGAAGAGAACTCGTCAAGACAAATTCAACGAGCCCAAACTCGATGGGTTTACTAAAAGGCAGTTCAGGGTTACGTCTCCTACCTTCGTGCCTTAACAGCAGACCAGCTCAGCGGTTCCAAAAGACATTAGTGTTTCAAATTTCAGATCCCACATATACTTGCAAGTAAACTGAGCGTGTAACATTCCTATCACATCTAGCAAACGAGCTGATGACCTTGAAGACCTGAACCGATTTCCACCAAACATAGCTAAGAACACTCCCGACTGACATACCTTTTAAACAAAAAAAACCGCATCACAATCGGATCATCCGTTTGGGAGCTACGATGCCACATACACACACACACACACACACACACACACACACACACAGACACGTCAAACTTATAACACCCCGTCGTTTTTTGCGTCGGGGGTTAAAAAAGATTCTAATACCTAGGTGTTTGCGAATAGCACCTAATAGGGCAATTTTATTAATAACTCGATTTTATGGGACCGTTGACTCATTCGGCGGCGCCAAACTGTGACTAGTAGGTATGTTAATAAGGTGAATACCACTACTATGAGTTCGCGGTGAATTTCCCAAACACCGGAACGAGTTATGACAGTCCGGCTCGTTATCTCGGCTTGTTTTTGTTACGTCACTGCCAGTGGTTATTACACCGGAAATCGTACCTGTTTATTGGCCGCATCCTTGTTACGACATCTTTGTCTTTTTTTCCTGTTTCGTTAATATATGGCTCTCGTGTTCTTTTTTCGAATCAAAACTGCATTGTCCATCTTATTGTACGTATGTGATATTAATATCAATGTTTCTTATTGTTTCAGATTTTATAAAGTGATGAACAAACGACATTGAACAAAAATGCATCTGCAAATAGTTTTTGCTTTAAGCGCTATTTTACTCTGTGATGCTAAACTGCCAAGGTTCAAGCCACAGGCTCAGCCCAATGAATTGCCAGCAAACCCTTTATATTCACAAGCTTTAGGGCAGCTACAAGCTCAATCAAAAACAGAAAAGACTAGTCGAATAGTTGACCAGTATCGAGTGCGGCATCGGAGAGAGACGTTCGATTCGAAATCGTATGAATCGAGTTTGACATGGGCTCACTCGGAGAGGCTAGACCAGAACGGTGATGTGATCATCCGGTGGGTGAATACAGACACGAGTATAACGTTCAGACTGGAGGCGAGGACTCGTGGTTACGTCGGTTTGGGTTTCAATTCGGCGAGGAACATGAGAGGAGCTGATTTGGTAGTCGCTTGGGTGGATGACAGGAATGGCAACGCGCAAGTTTTGGTAAGTTTTATCAAGATAACTAACAGCTGTTGCCCTTTCTCACGGTCAGGGTGGTCTTGTTTGTAAAACATGGAAATTATAAGACGGTCGCGTGTGAATTAATTAAATCGGAAGAATTTGATGACGACTGTAGATTGCGACAAAATGTGTTCGAAAATAAATGTTTTGTAATTTTTAATGAGATTGAGATTCAACTTGATAAGGTTTGTTTGGGATGTTAGTCAAACCCACTTGGTGTAAGCCTACTCTAGCGGACTTACCTTGTATTCTTCTTATCTGATGGTATCAATAAAACAAATATGGCGTTTGTTAGCAACAGTTTTACGACACGATTTTCGAAGGTATCAAATATTTGTGAAGCCAGACTTCGCGCCGCAATCGGAAATTGATTGAAGTGTGTTAATCCACAGTCATGTTCATTAGACGGAATATTTCAAGTGTGAACCAAAGATCTTCAAAGATCGCGTAATTCGCCTGAAGCCTTTATATGCCAAACTAATTACAATTTCTGACAATATTAATTTCCAATTAATCTTTTCCACAAGCCTCTGATATACTTCTAATTAAAATCCTCCTACGCGTGTTATAAGATCAGAACACAATTTCAAAGTACTTCTAATTGGTACTAAATAATGTTGATAAGTTTTCTAAGATGATCACGCTACACTATAATTTACTTAGTACTTACTTGCTTTTTATTTTGCACTAACTTTCGCTGGTGGTTTTACCTGTGGAATTATTCAGCGCACCGGGATAAAAATAAACCTATATCCGTCCTCTTTATACAGGTTATCTAAAACTTCAAGAATTTCCCAAATCGATTCAGTATTTCTTGATAAGCGCGTTCAAGCAAACAAACAAACTCTTTAGTTTTACAATATTAGTACAGATTTCTGGAATCATGAGACCTGTGTACGTTAATTAATTAGCTCATAATATTTCATTTTCTTCTTAGTAATATAAGCTATATTTTAGGTTTATTCTGAGAATTTGACTGATACACGACCTCGCCTTGATTAGAGTTCTAAAGTAATTGATTTATGCGTCTGAAAACTTTGCGAAATGTAATCAAATATTAAATTCTAGTTTGATTTTTTTGAAGTTTTGGCTTGTGAAATAAAATAAATAAAAATAGAAATGTTTCAAAAATATGAATTTGTGGGCTCAAGAGAATTGACTCTCGAGGTTTCTTATGTCAAATCTGTTTAGTTGTAAATATTCGAAGTTACGTTGTCGCAGCCACTTTTACGTAAGTTAATACACAAAAGTAAACGTAATGTTCTTATACGTATCAGGTTTCCTGAAATCGGTTTATACATAAATACGCGATTTTGAACTAACACTCTTACGAAGGGTTTGAATTACAGCCTTAGCTCTGACACTTAAATCTTCAGTTGATAAATTAAATACAGAATTTTTCTTATTTGATCAAACTTGTGAGTAGGTATATAATTATTTGTATAGTGTTCTTAGATTTAAGTTATCTCTATACAAACAAACATACGTTACCGTTTGTCAATACTGAACCTAGAAATACTTTCGTTCGCACCAGATCATAAGAACGGTGCACTACATTACATCAAATAATTTCCGTTGCAACATCTTTACTCGATATATTACTACGGTACTTAACTTGTCACATTACTGGTATTTCATATAACATAACTGTGTGTTGGTTGCTGTGGGGAAAAAGTATTTTACTTTTCTATTTTAAGTGTAACGGAAGGTACTGAATGATTTGAAGCGGTTGCGGTGGTGGCGTGGTAAATATAAACAAAAGCGAGCGATTTGCGATCGTCATTTGTTGCGTGATTGGCACGCAAGGGTAAGATCAATTTCAGTTAAGCGTGTGAAAACGGCAGTCTAAGTTTGTATGTACTTTCTAAGTATATCTTAGACACCATTGGCTGTGTTTCGGATGGCACGTTAAACTGTAGGTCCCGGCTGTCATTGAACATCCTTGGCAGTCGTTACGGGTAGTCAGAAGCCAGTAAGTCTGACACCAGTCTAACCAAGGGGTATCGGGTTGCCCGGGTAAATGGGTTGAGGAGGTCAGATAGGCAGTCGCTTCTTGTAAAGCACTGGTACTCAGCTGAATCCGGTTAGACTGGAAGCCGACCCCAACATGATTGGGAAAAAGGCTCGGAGGATGATGTGTGAAAACGGCAGTCTGATGGTACCTACTTATTGCATATTTTCTTTTACTATAATGTCTACAAGTGATTTGTAAGGTGGAATAATAATACATAGCTTTGTAAGGGAGAACTGTCTCCGCAACTGTGTAAATAGTCCATGTCTTATTTTAGGTTCAGGTTTACTTTCTGCGTATTAAAATTGTTTTATGTAAAAGCGCGACAAAGACAAGGAAAGGGTTCCTTTGCATTTAATAAGTATATGAGTCAGGATCACTTGTTCAGAAGGGGATTATTCACAGAGATCCAATTTGACGATCGATAAACGATCAGCAATTTTCTGTAGTGTCGATATTTTTTCAAATATTAAATTATTGACCAGATAAAAACCAAACAAGACGTCCGCAAAAAAGTTAAAATTACCATCACAAAAACGTATACATTTTCCAAAGCAATATCAACAACGTGCAGCGAAAACTAAACGCGAAATAGACACGTTTTTCTGTAGAGACAATGGGTTGCGGTTTTCGATAGACGTGTCAACGTCCTGGTCAGCAACCATGACGGTTGCCATCTCTTCGGCCAAACGTGAGATAATTCTAATCTAATAGTTACGAATTAAAGTCAAAAGTTTAAGCTTTTCAAATCTTTTAGGCACTTTACGTGATTGGATCGCGGCGGAATTTTGAATAATTAATTCTTTAAATCGAAATTGAGAGTGATATCAAGTTTGGAGAATTAGTAAATTGGATGACTAATGTATAAAAACGTAAGAAAAATCATTGCCTACTCTTTTCTCTTTCCACTATAATGGAACTAGTATAGTAACTTTCTTTCCAGATTATCTGATTCGGACACATCACTCATCATCTTTAATAGAAATGATGATCTTAAGCGCAACCAAACAATTCTATCTACTTTCTCATTCAATACAATTGGCCTTATTTCGACGTGCAATGAATTTTTCATGCACATTGATACTGAGCCAAGTTCTTAGCATTGAATCGAATACTTTTACTAAACAATATTTTGTAACAACGATGCGTTGTTTAAACCACAAAGTTAATTTGCATACAAAATAAAATGTTAGTTAGATATAGCAGCAAGAGATGTGAAATGCTTGCATTTGTGGACATTTGAGGAACATTTAGACTACGCTAGGGGAGGTCTACTTTCAGCAGTGGACGGCAATTGTCTGATATAATTGATGATGATGATGAACATTTGAAAGACTGAAGCAGATATCTGTATATGTATATAAGTTGTGAGGCTCATTATAATTTCGGGATTGCCTCTTAACGCTGCTGTTCTTTTATGCTAAGATCTCATTGCACCAACAAAATAAATCCAAACAAACTTTCATCCCTATTTTACCCTTTTTTAACACTTTTTGTGTACAGATATTTTACGTAGACTTACTACCTACTATGAATGTTAAGGAAGGTACTGAAGGTACTAAAACCTCCTGACCCTCATTTTTAGTGTTGATGAGGATTTGTTTTAAACCGACCTCTATTAACGGGAAGGGGTTTAATTTGCCTTTTGTAAGAGAAATATTTTGGAAGGAGCGTTCTTTTAACTGTTTCAGAAGTACGGTTACAGTTTTCATAAAAAATATCCATAAGTTCTATTCAGTTACTCAGGTTAGAATTTGTTATTATGTGATTCCTTCATTAAACTATGTGAAATTATTTTGTAAGACCTTGCTACCATTGACAGAAAATAATCTCCTTAATTACAATAAACAATTAATGTTTTCACATATTATGCTCAAGTATTAACACAGTGGCATATAATCATAGGGTCTATTGTTCTTTGTATACGGGGATAACAATTGTATCCCCTCCCCTTACCCTTTGTTTCGTAATAGGACAGGCATTTATATAAGGTTCTAGCTATGTTCTGCGGTTTTACCCGCTCCCCGAGGGAAATTCTTCCTAATTAAAAGTATTTTATAACGTCTGATCCTATTTAGGTATAAGTATCATTATCTAGGATTCATTGAATACCATTCAGCAGGTTCGTCTCAAAATCTTTAAAAACACGCTTTTACAAATAGACACAAAAAAATTACAAAGCCAGTTTATTTTTTCTTTCTTCTTATCGTAGTATTTTTTATAAAATAAGGTAAATTGCAATCTTAATTACCTCCTTTAACCTTAACTTCTAATTGAAATTAATCATGCCTACCACGAATATTAAAAACACCGTATTTTTCCACGTTGCACATTTTACCAGGGGTTCGTTACGAACCACACAAGCTTTGAGTTCACCCCCACCCCACAGGGTTTATGTTACAAATGGTTAACCACTCCTGCGTACAATCCCCGCTTATTTAGCCACGGTACATACACGAAGAAAGGTTAAAAGAAAATTAGAAAAAGAGTAAATGGAACTCTTCCTTCTCACAAAGTAATTTAATTTTCTAACATAAGACGTGCTCCCTTGGATTATCATGTAAAAAGACGTGTAGAAAAAAATATCACTGACTTTTTATGGTCTTGGTTATTAAATGGGTCTTCTAAGCCGCAAGAATTGTAAGAACTCCACGATAAAACGCCGCATAAAAATGCCACAAAAACTATAAAGTTTTATGTCTTACGCAAAATAATCCTGCGATCACACATTTTACTAGGAACAACGCTGAATATTCAACGTGTGTCATGCATGTTATACCTTGATTCGCCATCCAAATCACATAAAGAACTTAAAATATTCCCCAGTTATCGAAACAAACGGATCGTTACATGTTACTTATTGTCATTCAAAACGTATGCTTCAGTCACTTTACTACACACGATCTGTCATCAGCCTGAATTAAAAACAACTAAATACAAAAAAAAAAAAAACATTATTTAAATTAGTATTCCATAAAACGAGGCTTGTATATTGTAATTTTGGGAATTCCGTACTTAATCGATTCCGTGCGCGAATGTACCGAAGGATAGTGTCGCACGCATTACAGATTAGAAGGTGTAAACGAAGTACAGTCACGTACAGTGACTCACCTGGCTCCTACAAGCGTATGCAGTTGTTTCCTGAAATATTCGATAAGGATCTACCAGTGAGTGTTGCCATATCAATGTCAATGAAATTGTTTTGTTTGTTTGGACAATGAACATGAAAATAACGTTTATGGATAGATATTTTCTTTATTTTACACCAATGTACATTAAAAAACTGGTAGCTGAAAGCTGTCTCTTACAGACAACCTTTGGGTGAACTGAGACAAAAGAGAATAACCATATATGAGGTAGTCTAATCTATTGCCTATATTTTATGATCGGTACAATATCTATACATACATATAGTATTAGCTACTAGTTTATGTTGGATACA
The DNA here is from genome assembly GCA_033682625.1 of Helicoverpa zea x Helicoverpa armigera. Lineage (NCBI taxonomy): Eukaryota > Metazoa > Arthropoda > Insecta > Lepidoptera > Noctuidae > Helicoverpa > Helicoverpa zea x Helicoverpa armigera. Next base: position 3,729,451 of record JAWIIS010000044.1, on the reverse strand, counting down.
TAGAAGTAGGTATATATTCGTAGTTTTGGCAATGTGATCCCGGCTAATCATTTGCCTTTAATGTTGCTTCCCCCATTAATATTAAACGAGCTATCAACAGGATTATTGGATACTCCATCAGCATTATTGGATTAATCAGGTCAAATGTACTTACATATAATATGAAGAGACTCCAAATTGAGCATTAATGTACACAACAATTTTTATTTCGTACTTTAAATTTTTTTGTTAATAGGTCTTTTGAAAACTGATCCTTTAAAGTTTTAATTCCTAATTTTAAGTATGATACTAAAATATTTTAACCAATGAGAATAAAATATTATTATGATTCGATCCGCTTGTATTTTACAATCTTAATATCTAAGGATCAAGGACAAATTATACCCCTATATAAACCTTGGAATCTCTGCTTTACAACACCTGGTCCCTAAAAGACAAAGTCAAAAACAATTAAAATACACCAACAACACCTCCCACTGTGTTGCAACCAACGCTCACAGCATTCCAGCATATTTACCTCCATATAAGTACACGAATTCTCATAACAAAGACTTTGAAACAGTTAAAAGTCAATCAGACCCAATATAACCCGTTTATCTTTGAACCCACTCGCACCCCAAAAATTTAATGTACCAATTTCAGGTCCAGAATGAGCCTTAATTGAATCAAAGACTTATAATTGGTGAATCAGTTTATTTCGCAAAATTAAGCAACGTTTGATGTGTTTCGAAATGACGGAAAGACGTACTTAGTTGATGAGTGACTCATAAAGTGCAGTTGCACAATATTTGTTTTTGTTGCACAGTCGATAATTGCGTAGGTACATTGACTATACGACTTTTTATGCAATAAAATTATGGCCCTCTGAATGGCTCTCTACGAAGAAATACAAATCTACCTCTATACATCGAAGTAAATGGACCATCCTAGTCATTTATTTATGAAAGTAAAGCTATTCATTTATGACTTTTTACGGCACGGCGACTTAGACAATTTGCAAATACATTATTTTCGTGCCATTCAAAAATATCCATATTCATATCATTATAGCATCGATCAAAACAATATTAATAACCACACAACTACAATCTCTATACCACGTGACTGTTTTATGTATGCAAGTCCCACAGTCCCCTTCCTGTTTTCCAACCTACATTTATGTCAAGCACGATATAATCGCATCAAAATCCATGCCCTATTGACGGCCCATTAGCCAGGAAGTGTATCAAATTGGTAATCGAAACCCTAAAGGTGATTATACAGGGTGATCTATTTAATTTCCTTAAAACCCTCCGGGCTTAATCATGAGCCATCAGCAGTCCAATTTAATGGGTTACCGAAATTCCTTTGAAGCCATTCGTCATAGAAAAGATTTATTATTCTGGGTAATGTATGAGGGTTTGTTTTATGGCGAGTAGCTTAGGGTTGGCACGAGTTTTTACTGGGAAAATAAAATAGTTTGTCTTGTGTTAGGTTCTAGATTTATTTATTAGGTCTAGGGTTACGCTAAATCTTTCCAAAAGAATTTGCTAGACAATATTTTTCTATCAAATTTTAAAATACCCTTAACTGGCTACTCTACTAAGCTATAGTTAGACCAAAAAAAATTGGATCACTACCACTATGCTATCCGTCTCAAAACGCCTGCAAATGAAAACTACTCAAACAAATTCAGCAATAATTTATCATTTGAAAAGAAAACTACAAACTGCGACAAAGTTTACGCGTCCCCTAACGTAAGCAGAGATACAAATAGAACATGAACTTACAAAATCTCGTTTCAACTTTACTGTGAACCAACAGTTCTACGTAAAAGTCGAACCTAGTCACATGTATGTATGGATAGAGTGCATTACAGAACATACAATAAGGGTTAGATGCCAATATTTAAAACTGCATTATTGAAAAAATATAATACTACGTTTTTTCTACATTTGAACTGGCATTCATCAGGAAATGATTTGATGGGAAACTAAATGAGAAATTATTTCGCCAGGTACGGATGGTAAAAGACCGTGAAAGTCGACTAGATAAATAGAAAGATAGGTAAAAAGGCAGACTATTTCTTATGTTTATTCAACAAAAAGAAAAGTTTTCTAGTTACAAATCGATATACTTCATTATTTCATGATACAAAAACTTTTTACAAATCCATTGATCCTGTCGTTAATACTTGACCAAAAATAATGTGACATCCCTACAGGGGTAGTGTCTTCATTCACAGTGATTGGAAAAGTTAAGTTTTTCTCACAAAAGGCAAATACATTTGGGAAATCAGTATGTACGTAGGTAGCTGTGAATCGTAAAGAATTCAGAGACTAGCCCTGAAAGCACTACTTTCAGGCACTTACTTAATAATGAACGTTCTTTACAAAAAAGTTCACTTAAAAGAAAGTAAGTAACTTTGTTTATTTGTTGCTCGAGATCTGTGCTGGAATTAAGTAATAAGATACTTTGCTATAAAACCAAAATTGAAGATGATAATAAAATTTCGTTGACATAAGGTAATTTGTGGAGATCTAAGGGGAGGCCTATGTTCAGCAGTGGACGTCCTATAGCTGAGATGATGATGATGTTGAAGGTAATTTGTTTAAGTAGTCTACCTAAATAAATTAGAAATGCAGAATCTTTATTGCCTTAGACTTTTTACCAGTTTTTTCTGCATCTTTGTTTTACTGATAAATTCACAATTTTATAAACGAATTGTTAAATCTTTAACAGCCAAGTCGCTCTACGCAATACTCCATCTATGACGTCACTTGGCAGTTGCATAACTACTCTCGAAGTTTTATTAAAGGCAGACTTGAGTGCTTCGGTATAGCCTAGTGAAGATGAAGTCAAAGGAAATGTCCGCCTCAATTTCCCCTTTGCCCCATTTCTACACACAAGACTTCTTACTTTGTTTGATTAATACCCGGTTCTTATATCCTGAGTAGGAATAGTTTTGCTTACCGTTTTACGTTTATTTAAACTGATTAGAGATTTTGAACAACATTTGCATTTCTATTCACTAATTATATTATCACCATTATCCTAAACAGGCATAATTTTAGAGATTTAAAAAATATACGTCCTATCCTCCATGAAAGTTCCTAATTTTTCTACTGTAAAGCGAAAAGATACAAAAACTTCAGTAAGTTAATCCAAAAGGGTATCTTTACGACGTCAACAGAATCACAGTTCAAATACCAATAAAAGTAACCTTTATAAGCCATAAATAACAACCATCCCTACTATCCCAAACTTGTGTAATGTGTCTAAGGCATGGAGAACAAAGAAGCACAAAATCTCCTAAGAAAGTAACGCGCTAAAATGCGGGTTAGTGGGGAAGAAGGAACATGTCTGTCTTCGCCTTTATACGCATCCTTTGGGTCGGCCCATTTTATGTAATTCCAAAAATCGTCGACAGATGTCTCAAAGTACCCAAACACCCCGTTAATTCACTTGTAACTCGATCGATCGTTTTGGTAATTCCCACAGTATCTATTTGGCCTAGTAGAAGGCGCCTGACCACCTGAATGATAGCATCTTCGGTCATCTTTCCTTACTCCGTGGTCTAAGGTGACCCAACGTACATCCCCGAACTCATAAGATGTCCCTAAGGTGACTGAATTGTCATTTGAACATCCTTACACAGGTCACGTGCGTTTCGGTCGAGATACTTAAAATTCCCTTACTGATGTAGCATTCAAAATGAAGGCAGTTACACCTTCGAATACTTTGAATATAGATGTCACATGGAGAAGTGTGTTTAGAATATGTTAGTGACACTAATTGTTTGAGCGTTTGTTGTTTTTATGGTAATTTGTTGATCTGTCTGTGTGTTGTTGTGTCTGTGGTTTCAGATGAGGTTCTGTCGCTTTCTAAGCTCTGTGGTACATCACGTCTTTACTCTTCACTTTTTATTGTGTATGTCTCGCCTAGCTATGTCAGTGTCTCTTTAGGCTTATTTTGTATATCACTGGGTAAGATAAAATATTTTTGGGTATTTTACATCTTCAGCGCTAGCAAATATTCGTATATTAAATTGTATTATTCGTTTCCTTTTAGCACGCAACGAAAAGATTTTCATTTTATTACAGTAGGTAAGTAATCTAGTTTTTGTCACAATACATACACTAGTCGCGAACATTAGCTCAAATATTTTACATGTAGATAGCCGTGAATTTTCCTAATTCTAAAAAGAGCTTAGAAGTCTTTTAAAATCACAAAAAAGAGCGTAGAAGTCTTTCAAAATCACAAAAACTACTCACGTATCACTAAACAAACAAACCTTAAATTCAAACCACAGCAATCAAGTTTTCTCATCAATCATTAAAAAGCAATGAATGGAACCCGCCCAAAATGTTAACCGAATAAAATTAATGTTAACTAGCTAACACTTTCCTAATAATCGAAGGCGTAACGATAAATTGAGACAAAATCAAAACAGTATTTAACATATCGATAAATAAAGAAGCCCGAACCAAACTACCTTTATCTTTCCTAAACCATCAGTGTATCTAACCTTTATCTTAGAAACTTTACCTCCCATCTTTAAGTCGTAATTAACCGTATCGAACTCCAAAATGGAAATCGTATTTTTAACTATTTCTGTAAACGAACGTAAGCTTCACACTTTCTAATAATTAATTAGTAAAATTGAACTGTAAAGTGTCTGATTACCAACTAAGATTTTAACACCACTCCCACACTGGTGGTAGGTTAGTGGATTTTAATGTTTCGTCGACACATAAATTTGAAGCCAGTGGTTCCTATGTAGGTGCAAGGCAACATATGTAGTTCTTTCGATTGTAAATTTTCTTTTGTCAATCAATTTCGCAATCAAGGCGTTGAACTTTACAAAGAGGATGCAAAAAGTTGCAGAACTAATTCAATTATAGATGTTGATGTAGTAGATGTTGGTGAATTTGGTGATAATGTGCCTCATAAATAAGAGTTTAAGTTCAGTCTTATCTAGGTATTTGACGATCTTTTGAATGAATCAATAAACTATAGCGAATTTATGTGAACTTATCCTGAACTTTAAGCAAGAATGTCTTCAGAAAACACAAAGGTTACACAAGCTGTTCTCCACTCATTTCGACGTCATTTATTTAATAGTTAATAAGTGTACTTAAAACAAGTTATAGAAAGGAAATGCACTCCATTAGAAATAATTATTTCGAGGAAGATGTTGCTGAGCTGCAGGAAGCCACAAAGTTTTCTGCTTTCTACAACCTGCACTTTCTTATTGCTCTTTATTGTTTGTATCTTTTTAAACTTTACCAAGCCTTAAAAGAGGTGAATTAATTTTCCTTTTAGTTATTTTCAATGGCAGAACTCATTAGGACTTTATATAATCTCCATAGGACTTTTTGTTCAATAGTCTAATTATTTATTTTGGTATCTCCCAAAGATTTGTTACCTCACACAAAAACACCTATTAGCAAATATTGCACCACCACACCAAACTAGCAGTAATGTACTAATGCCTCCCCATTTCAAAACATTTAATGTTAACTAAATACATTTCTACCGAGACTGCATGTCTCTGAATATTCTATAAATCTTTATCACCTGTCCATTGCATATTAAGTGCCTGACATTTAGAATCTATAAATTACTGAGACCTCAGGATTTGAGAATGCAAGACCTGTGCTAATGTGGATAATTGCTGGCAGCCTCGTATATATTTTATACAGGTACTGCACGAGAAGTATCTTCGTCTTCTCAATATTCATGGTATTAGAGAACCTGTGAATCATTCATCATGAGACCTTCATCACGACTCCAATTAGACGTCCCATAAACTTTTCAAAATTGTTATCTCTTGCCTTTTCGTGCTTATCTAGAATATATTATCTTATGTTTTATAAACCAGGATACAACCCTTTCCAAATGTGTGTCCCAATAACATCTGTTTAAAAATTTGATCCAAATTCTTCATGTTCTGCTCTTCAATTTAAACTTCGCTCTTTTTCAGTATTTCCCCTTAAATTGGTGGACCCACAAGTAATACCACCAAAGCCACCAAATAATTGTTTTACAATCGCGATACACGCAAAAGACTTGAAATCAGAAATAACAAGCATCCACCATTCACTCCAAGAAACGTATTCACAAAATCCTTTAACGATGTAAACGCAATTACTTTTGAAACATAAGTTATGGGCACACATGCAGGCAAGGTGCGATCGTACACCTGCACGTATGTTTACGCACCAGAGAGGTATTAATGGTGCTTTTAGGAATACTAAGTTGTACCAATAATAGCCTTAGCTATGTGAACTTTGGACCTAAATGTTTTATGTCAGACAAGCTGCCTTTTATGGAGTTCTGTCATTGATGTATGGGACAACTAAAGATATTTATTGTTAAACTGTAGAATATCTATAAAACCTATATAGGACACTTGTGCCTTTATTGCCTTGAGAAAGTTTTGTAACGCTCTAAAGATCTCAGCAGAAATAGCCACTTAATTAAAATTTGTGTTGAACCCGCAAAGGTATTTCCAATCTTGCTAGCTATCGGAGATAAAGGTCCGGCACAGCCAGTTTTGTTGTCGAACCAAGATCAGCTGTGAAAGATTAAAGCCAGCCTCCATCCATATAATACACCCTTTTGAACCTGCCGCTAGCAGGTATATCAAATTCCCAAACACTTGAATAAGCATAGAAATCAAAACAGTTACAGGTATTGCGAATTCTTCCCACAGAGATTCAAATCGCAAACCAGTCATAGATGCAATTCTATCGTACCTATTGCGCAAAACACGACACGCCAAAATCGCATTCCAACCAGGTAGTTAGCTCATTGATGCACTATTTAATCCTTATTGCTAATAACGAAAGCTGAGAATCGAGTGGCGTATCGATTTATAATGAGATTTGCGAATGTTCAGTTCTACGTTGACATTTTAAATAAGGCTGTCATGTGAATTTTAAGCAGGGATGTGGGATTAAGCGCATCGATAAAGAATACAGTGATGTTTATTGGTAAAAAACTCTTCTCTGTTGTGTCTTTTACTAAATCCATAGATACTTCCTGAGAAGTTTCGATTTAAATGATACCAAAGCCTTTCTATGTATTCGAACTATTTCGTAGTGGGAACGGAATTAAATAGATCAAAAGACCAAATTGTATGTTATGATACGAGCGTGACAATAGATTTATCCCACGACACAAACTATGAAGAAGCAATACAAACCAAAGCATTGTCTGCAGTTCCTGCTCCTAAAGAAAAATAACGGCTTACTGACGTTAAATTTTGGATCAAAACTCCATAAAAAGGAATGTCATTTACTCACGGCAGCTGGATCTAAGTGAATGATTGCAAGTTGTACAGATAACTGGCAGCCCTACGTTGCTCCTATTGTGTTTCGATTCTCATGCGCGAACATCAGGTCGATTCTCAAAACTTATTCTTTTGTGTGAACGTAGAAAGAATTTTAATGCTTCCGTTTGAACTTGGTATAAAATCTCACAATAGAATAGCACTTTATTGCGTAATGCCGACCCATTTGATAGTCGACGATCATTTTCTTGGCTCATTTAAGTTTCTGTCCGTGTAACGTGTGTTGTCGTGTTATTCCTATTTGCATAGTAGGACTCAATGTGTTGTCACATGTCACATTTACTGTTTGGTAAAAGCACGATTCTAGGAAGAGCGGTGTTTATTATGCTTTACAAAGAACAGCTAGTGAAATAAAAATGAAGTAGCTAGCCACGTTTATGACTGCGGCAGAATAGCCACAGAAAATACAGATACGGTTTCAGAATCTAATGAAATACTTAAACACATTTAATCTAGCTGCAGTTAAATATCATCAGGGGAAAACCGGTTATGCAAATGCCTTAAGGAGTAGGTTATTCAATCTATTACAACCAGCGCACCTGTATTATTGAAAGCACCTTTACAATGACACAATATGAACCACTGGTCACATTATAACTTGTATCAAGTAAGAGCGACAATCAAAGGCGTACAATAAAAATCTCTACAATTAAACACGTTTATGTATGTAGGTTTAGCGGACCGTGGGAACGTGCGCCGGAGTCGAATCGGCGAATCCATGCAAAATCCTGTTTTGCTCCAACATTCACTACCTGTTGTAAAATAGGATAGCGAGGTTTATGCGGTACTTTATAGCTATTAAAGTTTTATTTTTGTGGTGTATAGGAAGTACTGTCTGCAGTGTCTGTTGTTAAGAAAGATTGTGAGGGGAAAGGTGTGGAAGTTCCGTAAGCAATTCGAAGCTTTGTTGGCAGATATGTTTTTATCAGAACCTTAGACAATCATTGCTGTATGTGCGAGTGATCATCACGGCGTCTAATACATTGTTCAAATTCTCCTCCAAGGTGTGTTGTAGTAACTCTTTGATCCTGAAACCTTGTTACCTGACCTTGAATACTCCTAAGTACGTCGACCACACGTTTAACAAGAGACCATTCCCTAGCTCGGGCATTAACTTATCGATAACTGCACTAATGTGTCATAGGGTCTCTATTAGAATTCTCAACCCGTGAACTTTAGGATGACTCACTGTACAATGCAACTGTATTGCACAAACGCACATTGTATAGCTTAACGCGAATATCAGTAGGCTGTTGGCTCATAACAACTTAATTTGGTTGTATTGAACCTGTTCCGAAGCTAGTTGCTGGCAGTTGAGTAAATTGCATTGATATTATAGAAATTATTGCCTTCATACGATTTAGTTTGGCTTGTTAGCTTCTGGTTTTGACAGGCGTAACCTCTTTTGTAGGCTGACATCTGTATGTAGCTATTGGTAATACATTGTCAGTTGATTTAGCTTGCAATACTGTTGGCAACTTATAGTTAGTCTTTCCACAACGTTTGTGTTGAAATAAGATTGATATTAGGGTCTTATATTTTACCATTACACTGAACAGCTTCTATAATCGTGATAAGAATAGTTAAATGTACAATTTGACGTTTTAAGTAAATTACGCATTCATTTCAAATGTTCTGTAATTTGTATGTTCGGTATGTACCTGAGTTATTTTATATTCAAGGATATAACAAAATAAGTGTTATTGACTAAATTACAAAGTTTGTATCTGTCTCTAAAATCAACAATTTAACCCAAAGATCAAGCATTACAACAGAACATTAAAAGCGGTTTTCTATTACCATAGTTCAAACGATAACTCATGCCATAGGTCTTACAGTAAGAGCTAGGATTCTAGGCTGACAATTATTTATGCGATCCTTGGCCGGGTATGCGAATTCTTGAACGAAAGACCCGAATATTCCGCGAAGAGAATTGCGTATTTGTTTTGGAATGTCTCTTTAGCTTTATGATCATTAGAAGCAAATACTGATTTTCGTTTTGTTTCCGAAGTTCTCCTTAAGAAGTTGGGTTCTTTTGTTTTTGATTGTAAATGTTGATTCTCTTTCTTTGTTTTTATTGCTGTTAGTACTTGAGCGATCAGGAATAATTCTGTTATTGGACAATTTGAATATCTTACTCAAAATTAATTAAGTCTTTTGCAAGATGTTATTTGGAATACAATTTTAAAGTTGTAAGTAACTACATTTTTTGTACCAAAACCGCAGAAGCAAGCATCAACAAAAGGTCAAAACGATCGTTCAAAAAGCAAAAAAAAGGACATTCCTGACATTTGGCATGTGTAACGTCCCCCTATCATTACGAGCAAAGCCAGGTGCTCGAACATCAGGCATGGCACGTGCACGCGACATCTGCCGAACAAAAAAAGAACTTATAATAGTATACTATTTTATTTACTTACTTTTATACCTTGAAGACATCTGTTTTGAATGTGCAATAGAAAGGATATCTCGTGTATATGTCTTAGGATGCGGCTTAAACGCGATCCTCAGCTGTTTTACACAAAGAGTTTTTAACGTCCCGATCAGCTGTTTCTAATTTTAAACGGGATTTTTTTTATTTCATGCCAGGTTTATTGGTTCAGTAATAAGGTTGAGTAAAAGGTGTTACCTTTTATTAGCGAACCAATCACTAACCAATCCTGTGTTGCCTTTTTATTCTTGTTAAGTCTGGGTAAGCTTTTGTTTTCATCAATTGTCTTTGTCGTTTTCTGTAGTGTCAAAAACAAACCAGATGGCAAAGCGATTTACTTATTAATAGACCCTCAAATTAAGCTTTCTGTTTCCGTAGGGAAATAAATGCTATTTTTGAAAATATATTTTTGGGATCGAAAAAAATGGCCAGATGTTTCTTATTTTTGCGGCAGGCGCGGTTTTAATAAAGGGTCTGCCGTATGTTGGTTATGGTCCATTTTGAACTTGGATCAACTAATTCCCTTATACGGTATTTTCATTGTTTCTTTATATATAGAACTTTTTTCACCCATTTGCCCAAGCACATACTTTTTCCATATTAAGATATTTTGTCACTCAATCCATTAGAGACATCTTTACTGCTCTGAACTGTTTACCGATATATAAAACTTTTTACTGCGTATTCCACTATACTACTAAAATAACTTGGACATTTTAGGTTTTACTACACGCATTAACAAAATTAGTTTTTAAAACTGCAATTAATCTAAATAGTTCTTAGTTTTATGTTAAAAGTTCGGTAATTTGGCTGCTGTAAACGACTTTTACCGAAATGGTGGTATTATTTATTTAATTAAACTCAAATAGCTAATAAGGGCAATAAAAATCTAAATGCGTACTCCTGAATACCTTTTACGTTTTAATTGCTTGCCATAAAACTCAAGTTTAAGGCCACAAGGCTTAGAAAAACCTTTGTGAGTGGGAGCTAGTTTCTTGATTAAGTACAGCTCATGTACTTGTTCGACACAACCTGTAATTTATCAGACTATAAAATAGTTTTTAAGCTGAGAGAGCGTTTAAATATAAACAAGAAATAATCAATTACCTATTTTTCAAAAATGCCCAAATTTTTGTATCAGACTGCCAAGAAAGCCTGCCTGTAATTACGTAATCGTACGTCACCTACGATTATTTTAAGACCACCATTAATAACTATTCTTCTTTATCAGTACCTTGTATCACTAAAGCACCCCCCCATATTTTGCCTCTAACATCTTTTTAACAACCTCTTCCATTGTTCTAGGACTGTTACGGCTCCGAGTTCGAAGACCGAGCAATAGCAGATGACGTGAAGAACTATGAGCTCATATCTGGCTACCAGAATGACACCCACACTACGGTGGAATTCAGGAGACAGTTGGACACATGTGATAAGCAGGACTTTGTTATTGGGGTGAGTAGATTAAAATAAAACATAGAAACTATCTTCTATTTCGTTAATCAAGAGGTATTGGGTTGTCCAAGTAACTGGGTTGAGGGGATCAGATAGGCCGTCGTACTCAGCTCCATCTGGTAAAAGTGGAAGCCGATCCTGGCATAGTTGGGAAACGGCTCGGCATGTGCCATTTCAAGTTCGATTTTTCAATGATGGTGGACTTATCGATAACAAACTCTTGTGATCTTGCTGATCATCGAAAAGTTTCTTGGTCCCCCAAGAATCAGTGGTTTAGTTTATTTAGATTGGAATCCTATTTCCATACCTTCAGCAAGTTCTAACAATAATTGCTTTTCTAGGACGAGACAACACAAATTCTCTGGGCGTTAGGACCGGACGGTTCTGATGGGCAGTTACCCAAGCACGTGAAGAGTGGAGCCAGGCCGTTGAGACTGCTGCAGCCGGTCTCGAAGCCTGAGTCCATACCACTGAGCCATTGGGATGTAAGACTGACTAATGTGAGTATGGAGTTTTCATGTTCGTTTAGTTAAAATTTCTGTAGTGAAGCAGGCTGCGATGTTTTTTGTGATATAGAAAAACAATTAAACCTAGGTTTACAACACAAAAATATGCAAAATCGAGTCTTCTAAATTGATTCAGTTGATTTGTCACAAAACCTTACAATCGAATAAATAAACTCGCAGTCGGAACCTTGCAAACAAAATATATAAAATTTGCGTTTGCATCAAGAAAAAAACATCCGGACTATACATTATTTAAAAGCTAATCATCGTTATTACTCCTTCCAGCTCACAATCCCCTACGTAATGGCAACATTATTCTGGTGCAAAATCTTCAAAGTTCCTGACTTACCCAGAAAGCACCATATCGTGGGATACGAACCCTTAATAGACAGCCGGCCTATCAGAAACAATGTACCCGTGTTAGAACCTAACAGCATGTCTCCAGTACATCATATGGTGTTATATGAGTGTGCTGATGATGATGATAAGCATCTGTGGAACGGATGGGCTGAAGGTGATGGGTATTTTGGACCGAATAAGCCGAGTGCCTGGGCTACGTGTGCTACTCCCATTGCGGCGTGGGCGATTGGTTCTCAAGGTATGTGTTTATTCTTTCCTTGTCGTATACATATTTGCTTTCAATATTTTTTGGAAAAACATAATAAACGCCGAGATGAAAGGCAGAGATAAAATCAGTATCAAATATTATTTAGCTTGAAAATCGCCTCACATTGCACTTCATTTTAGAATAGATACATAAGTAGGCATTAAATAAATATGGCGTTAATTAAAGAAATATTGTCATGTTAACCAACGGTTTCAGAGTGCTTTTGTCGGCGGTTTATTTACTCATTTTTAAGGGATGGATAAAATGTACTCAGAAACCGGTTCTTCCTCTACTTATAATTCAAAATTATGAATTAAAAAAAAAGCTTGTTATAAAAAGTTGTCTCACCTACAACCTCAAAGAAACACCATCTAATTAACTCCCACAGCAGTCTGACCTTCACAATAAAGCCAAATCTTCATAAACATCTTACAAATGGCAAGTTAATTAATTAGCTGAACAATTTTCAGGTGAATTCCTTCCTGAGAACGTTGGCATACCGCTGGGCGCGAAAGGGGGCGTTTCCTACTACATGCTCGAAGTTCATTATGATAACCAGGCACTTCATAACGGTGAGTTTTTTTTTGTTTTGTTTGTAAGCTTCTACTGGTAGTCATGGGGTATGCCCGTTTGTTTGTGTGGTTTTTAATGTACCTAGATAAGAAGTTTTTCCGTTAATTTGTAGTTTTGTATGTAGGTAAGAACCGTCATAGTGATAATGTCGTGCTGGAAGGGTTCAGTTTCAATGATTGAAAGAGAAAAAGAAAGATTTAATTGAAAGAATTATGGACAATGACGTCATCAACTACCAGTATACCTTTTTGCACTGTATTTTAATTCAGTATGTTGGTTCAAAGAAGACAGTCATTAGCACACACATTAACAATACTCTTGTTCAAGTGAATTGCAAATCATTATAGTTTTATTTCTATATCCTTGAAAAAAAAAATCACAGGATGAATGCTGTATATTTACTGAGAAATTAATAGAGAATCTTCTTTATACTTGAATCTTAGCAACAGAATATTACATTTTTACTTAGTTAAACCTCCACAATTTCCTCCCCAGTGCTGGACAGTTCAGGCATCCGCGTCCACTACACACCTACACTTCGGGAACACGATGGCGCCTTACTAGTCTCTGGTATCGGAGTGTCAGCATTACACGCGATCCCGCCAAAACAGAAGCAGTATAGAACCGTCGGGATTTGCAGCACTGAATGTAGTAAAGAGGTTGGTAACATTATTTTGTAAGTTATCCGACTTCATAAAAAGGAGGTTCTCAGTTTGACCTGTAGGTATTTATGTGCGCGATGATCTCGTGATTGGCTGAACCGAGTTTGATACGGTTCATCGTAGGATTTACCACACCTAGGTTTTAGGGAATACTGAAGTCGGTTTTGTTTTTTTGTGAAAAAAATACAGTGATAATATTCACATTATCAATTGCAATATAAGTATTGATCTCATTTTAAACATTTACAAGTATATAGGTACTAATTTGCAATTCATGCAGATAAATGCATACTATTCTAAGGGCTGATTTCTCAATCATCAGTTAACTTCTATATGCAGAATAAATATGGCGGTTTGACATATTTTCTATACAAAAGCTGCCAAGACGTCAAACAAATTCTTCAGATAAAAGTTATCTGGCGATTGAAAAATCAGCCCTAAGACAACGAGGGCTTGTATCTAGCCATTCTATTCCCATTTATTTATTGTCTATGCGACTACTGTTCTCAGCATTAATCATTGTCATTGTTAATGATAATTTAATGTCTGGCTGGCCTATTACTTACAACTCAACGTGCAGAATATACATATGTTCCTATATTGCAATGAGTACCTACCTAAGTCATTAATAAACAGGTAAATTGCCAGCGTCTCAAGTACTCAAAGATACTACGCAGTATTTATTTATCGTATAATATTTTAAATTACAGATGTTACCAGAAGAAGGTGTAAATATTGTGTCAGTACTGCTCCATGCTCACTCAAGTGCGAGGAAAATATCTTTGAAACATATCAGAGGCACACAAGAACTTCCCAGGATATCAGAGGTAAGAAAACAAAAATTTGATTTAGCGCCATCTAGTGTGTAAATTGTGTACCACTTCTACTTTCAACTTTGTTCGTAATACAAATGGTTTTGTTAGCTACCTCTCATGATAGTTTGCATTCGTGTCGATAGATGGCGCTGTACTAAATTGCTGTTTATTGTTTCCAGGAGAATTTCTACGATTCGCATTACCAACAATCCCGCATTGTTCCCCGTGGAAGGAAGTTTATGAAGGGAGACAGCTTGATCACAGAATGTACTTACGATAGTACCTCAAAGGATAAACCTATATTGGGTGGCTATTCGGCTAAGCAGGTAAATAATTATTCCTTACTTTAATAAGTTTGTTCTAACTAGCTATCTGAGCATTCTAACTTGATCTTATATTGAATGAAGCAAGCTTTGCATATAGGTACTAGTTTTTTTTTTAATTTTGTTACTATTTGTAACACCTAAAGAAGCATAGCTTGTCATTATTGTTTTGGCTAGTTAATTTCTCTGTTCAATGTCTGTTATTTTGCTATATGAAACTTTATATTACATTCCCTTATAATTTCTAACTTGCAAATACTTCTTCCAGGAAATGTGTCTATCCTTCATCCTATACTATCCAAGAACAGAACTAGCTGGTTGTTACTCTATGGCACCCGTCAAGGAGTTCTTCGAGACGTTTGGAGTGAAAGAGTTCTATGGACTGACGTTCGATCAAATTGAGAACATCTTTTTATCTTCAGGGTAAGTTAAACTTTATTGAGTAGATATTTTACTGTATGTGTGTAACTGCCATCTATTGGTAATTGTGGGGAACTTGCATAAATCTGTGCATAGGTACACTAGAAAACAAATCAGTCGAAATAAGAACCGAAACTCTTTTTTAAGTCACTTAAAAATTCCAATGCTGAGCTGATCAGCAAATTGACACTAGTTTTAGGAAAAAATAAGATAAGAATTCACTTTTTTTGTCGAACACTTGCTGTTAAGTACGTGCTTTTTTTATTAAGTACCTAAGAATTAAAAATGTAATATGAAGAAATTCCAATCTATTGACACCTCAATCACCATACTTACAAACCTCTTAACATTTCAGAAGCTTCGAGAACCTGCCACCCATGCCGCTAACAGAACTGGAAGTTCAGAAACAAATGAGCAACGACACTGGTGAAGAACAAGGAGTACAGGGTGACGACCAAGGCGTTGGCTTGATGAGTGAGTATTTCTCTTATAGTTTCTTTAAACTTTATGTCGTCAGTCGCGTGTACAAAAAACAATTTTAGTTATGAGTAACTGTTTTTTGTTGTTCTTGATTTCACTCGTAATTAGCTAAAGCAGTTTAGAAACTTTTTTGTAGGTGCTACCTTTCTGTACTGTTAAGTTTCTCCTCCTTTTTTGGAGACTGGTTAACAATAGGTTAACACTGTACTTAAGCTCCATGTTGCAAACTGCTCTTAATTTCGTTGTAATTATATTTTTTGTATTTATAATGTACTAGCTGTTGCCCGCGACTTCGTCTGCGTGAGCAATATAGAATTTCCAATTTCATTTATTTAATCATTCATTGCTCGACCCCCAAAGGTGATAGCGTGATAATATATAGCCTATGTGTTGAACCGGCCCCCAGGTAATAGTCATGCAAAATTTGATTTAAATCCATGCAGTACTTTTTGAGTTTATCCGGGACAAACATACAGACAAACAGATAAACAGACATACAGACAAAAATTCTAAAAACTACATATTTGGGTTCAGAATCGATTATGGATCACCCCCCAAGTATTCTTTTTAAAAAATATTCAATGTACAGTTTTGACTTTCCTATCATTTTATTATATGTATAGATATGTATAGATTAACTAAAGCATCACTATCCACTGCTATTTAAGTAGGTACACCAAATTTTTGTTCAATAGCACTTATTTTAATTCCAAATTTCGCTTATTTACAGAGGAGCTAGTGATCTGGGAACCACCAGAATTCCGCAACAAATCATTCATGGCGCATCTGAATGAAATGCCGTGGGCTGAACCGTTGCTGACGGAACAAATCGAGAAGACTTTATACAAAGGAATGCACATGACTTTCTGTAAGAAGAGGGACGATTCGTGGGCTGTGGTGAGTAAATAACTGTATATATTTACTAGTTGATTTTTGCGGATTTAGTCGATTCCTGAAGGAACTACTTAACGCATAGACATGAGTTAATCTGTCGTCATCATCATCAGCCTCTCTCAAACAGTTATTCTGTAAAAGCTATTATTGTCAATTTTCATCAAAATGTTTTATAGATTTAGCTTGAAACTTATAAGCTATATTATATTGCTGTCAAGGTTCACCAAAATCCATTCAATAGATTAAGCAAGAAAGAGTAACAAATGTACCCACGTATATCCTTACAAACTTTCTCATTTATCGTTATTGCTTAATCGCATAGAAGAATTCGTTTTTATTCTGAAAGTAGATTTAAAACTAGTTATTTTTTTAGTTTCTTTGGTTTCACTCACCTTGTTCTCGCCATTATACAATTATAATTTCAAATAGACTAAAGAATATCCTTATTTCTTCCAGCCAATGCAAATCCAAAGCTACCCCAACTACACAGAAGTGATGAGCAACGAGACAGCCGAGAAATCCTGTCATTACAAAAGCGTAAGGTTGCCCTCAGTAACCAAGACTTCTGGTTCAACAACCAGCCTAGCCAGTTGGTTGGTTGTCGCGATATGTGCTGTTTTGGTTGTCGCACGGTAATACTGATGTTGTTTTTTTCGAAAGATGGGTATAGACATGAGAATTTTTTACCTTTTTTTATTTGGTATTTAACTGTCTATTGCTGTAATTGTCAGTTTTATTAATATTTATGTTATATTGTCTTTATTTTTTATTCTTCTGTCACTTTTCTACTATTTTTGTTTACTTCATTCGCTCTTCATAAATTGTTAAATGGCAATACTGATAAATAGTGCCTTAAATTTTTCCGTGCCTTAAAATCATGTCATCTTTTGCCAATAATTCGACTTTTTACTGATTTTTTTTCGCATGTCTATACCCATCTTTATCTGAGCCAATGATTTCGTTGTTTTTTTTTATTATTTTTACTTTTTAAATGTTTTCGACCTACAAATAAAATAGTATTATTCAGCCAAATTATGTATCATAATTTGCGAATACATGTACAGTTATTTTTTATGTATGTATTGTTAGGTCAAACTGTGTAACGGTTATATTTTATAACTTAGTTAAGTACATCGAGTGAATGTTTTTTTTTTATAATGTGATGATTATTGTACTTATGTGTGTTGCTCGAATCTCGAGTTGTACCAAGAAGGTATATTTTGTTTTTGGTAATAAGTTGTTGTCGTCTAAACCCAGTGAAGCAATAATATTAATAATTGTAATTATGGTACCTACTTTTGTGTTGGAATTTCTGGTTCTTGGCAGCTACTTAATTAATTACTTATTTAATTTGAGAGAAAACATGAGTTTTTAAGACTCACTTCGTTGGATTCAGCATAAGAACCAAATATTAAAAGTCTTTTTGGCTGAATAATTTTGTCCTACACCATTGTGCAAACAAATAGATACAGCGTAGTTTACATTTGCCGAGTCCTATATTTTGTGTATTCATTCGAGTCATATTTGCTCGCTGTGTATTAAATATACCTACTACTACTACAATTTATATGCAATAAAGTGTAGGTAGTACCTATTTATAAATTAAATGTGTGTCCATTATAATTGCTGTATAATGTGCTTTAATTTTTTTATAATTATTATTGCATTTTGTTTCTTCTGTGCGTTAGTTGAGAAATTTTGTTCATACTTTCATTTACTTATTGGAAAATTATTTCAACAAACCAAACAAATTAAAATTTACTTCTATTGTAACATCTATGCTTGAATATTGTTTTAGTAAACAATGATTATCTAAATTATTCTTCTTATGTATAGGCATTTATTGTGAATTCCTATTACTCTATTTTATAGTAATTTCCACAAGTTAGTTAACACATTTAGGGCTGTGCTTACTTAGCTCTGTAGTGCCTTGATGTCTATACAGTCAAAGCCTTTATAAAGTAGACTAGGAATATACATGTTACGTCACTAGTATGACGTCATCATTTTATACAAAGTGAAATTACTCATTAGGCAACACCATTACCAAATATCGTTCGATATTTGAATTATGATATTTTTGTACAATAATTAATAATTATTATACTTTTATAAAACTATTTTTAAACATCTCAGTACGGATGTTAAGTTATCGAGTCAAATAAAATGAACAATTGATTGCATTTTACTATTTTTATTTATATTCAATCTTATGAGGTTTTAGTAATAAGGTTACGCTTAGTAATTAAGTTTTATTTATTTAAAAAAGTCAATAAACATGTTTTATTAAATTAAATGCTTGTTTTTGTTCAATAAATAATTACTTATACAATTATTAGTGGCCAGTGTTCTTAGTGTTGGCCCTTTGAGTATTATATTCGGGATATCTGTTAAACTGAGAATTTGTTGACGGGAAAGCATTCCACGGGTATCTTTGTGTCGTTTGCACTAACTGACCATTTTTGTTCCCCGAACCAGCATTAGAATTGAAATTATTACTAGGCTGATATGGCACAATGGGTGGCGTTTGAATATACTGTCCACTTATATCATAGAACCCATGATTCGAATCAAAATTGGGATTGTAAGAACTCGCTAGAGTTGGTGAAACAACGGTAGTCTGTGCAACTTGGTTATTTGAACCGAAATTGGGGTTAAAACTTGGTTGATTGGGGATACTCGGTGCCGCTGGGGCAATTTGCCCAAAACCACCAAATCCAGGGTTAGAATTGAAATTGTTACTGGATTGACTTGACGCACTTGCTGATGCTTGGCCAAACTGTCCACTGCCAAACCCGGCATTAGAATTTGAATTCCCATTATTGTTAGACTCACTGGAAACTGAAGGGTTAACATTTGAAGTGAGACCAGTGTCTGAGAATCGATCACCAAGACCGTTGCCGCTTGAAGGTATAGGGTCCACAAAAACACTGGGTCTCTGTGGGTAGGTCTGAGGGTCTTTCCTATTGGCTTCCAAGGCTTGCCAGTTGATGAACCAGAAGGGCTGCTTGTCTATGGGTAGTTTGCTCAGTCTGTCAATGAGGTCGCGGTCGCCATTTGCTTCTATAGGCAATCTTTGGGTTGTGCCTTCGCCGAAACTGTAAAGAAAGAAAAATTATAAGGAACTAGCTTCTGCCAGCGGTTTCACCCGCATCCCGTGGAAACCTCTGCACGAACCCGGATAAAAAGGACCAGTAGTTCCTGAGATTACCGCGTTCAAACAAACAAACAAACTCTTCAGCTTTATAATATTAGTATAGATTACTCTCATTCATATACATCATGTTAGCTAATGATAGATGCTTGCGGGAGCATCTATCCAGTTAGGGTCAATTCACACTGAAAGAGCAGCGGCCGGCAGCGGCCGTAAGAGCACGGAAAATGTAAGAGCGCGGCGCGATGCGGCGCCGCGCGGCGCCGCGCG
Organism: Helicoverpa zea x Helicoverpa armigera; assembly: GCA_033682625.1. Taxonomy (NCBI): domain Eukaryota; kingdom Metazoa; phylum Arthropoda; class Insecta; order Lepidoptera; family Noctuidae; genus Helicoverpa; species Helicoverpa zea x Helicoverpa armigera. Next base: position 3,709,525 of record JAWIIS010000044.1, on the reverse strand, counting down.
GCCCGCCGCGCTCACGCTCAATCCCTTGCAATTACGGCCGCTGCCGGCCGCTGCTCTTTCAGTGTGAATTGACCCTTAGGGTCAGTTCACACCGAGACGCGACGCGGCGCGACGCTGCGCGCACATTTTTCACAGAGCGACTCAGAATATACTTTATTCACTACACGAAAAGATACACATTACATTGTGAGAATTCAGATTACGTTGCACCACGCAGCGCTGCGCCTCGCGGCGCCGCGCGGCGCCTCGCGGCGTAGCGCGACGTATCGTGACGTGGCTGTGCATCGCCGGACGAGCGACGTGCAAGAGCGGTGCTGCGCCTCGCGCGGCGCAGCGCGGCGTCGCGAGGTGCAGCCTGAGGCCGCTGTGGCGACTTCTCTACTATTTCCGTGCATTATTTTTAGCATTTCTGTCACTATAGTTTTTTGACGCTACATTATACAAACACTCGTAGCGCTGCACAAAAAAAAATAACTTCCTCGATCTCCATAATGCACGCACCGGCCAAATATACGTAGTTCTCGTGCGCTTGTCAGTGGTCGACTGCGGGAGGGCGCGGGGGCGTGGCCGCGCGCGCCCGCGGCTTGTAGATGCGTTCCGCTGCGCCTCGCGGCGCCTCGCTGCGCAGCGAGGCGTCGTCCTGCTACGATTTTAAAAGATGCGCCTCGCGGCGTTGCGATGCGTCTCGCAACGCCGCGCGGCGCAGCGCGGCGCAGCGCGAAATCATTGGCCTCTATGAGTATCGTCGCGTCGCGTCGCGTCTCGGTGTGAACTGACCCTTAGTAGGTAAATACAGATCGTCGGGTCAATTTTTCAATTAGGTTGCTTATTTTTTTATATTCCAATTTGTTGTGTTTACACACACATCCATTAGCAGAAGATAAATAAGTCGATGAAGTACTTTTTACTTTAAAGTGGTTATTATGCACTTATAGGCAGTTTTTTGCAATTAAAGTTAACTTTTTACACGTTACCTTTAGTGAAAACCAAATTGGGAAAACCCAATACATGTAGGTACCTATATATTCTTGCAACAGGTACGTATATAAATAATCATTATTTAAAACCACATAACTATATACTTCCCTGCCGATTTCGGCTATGGTGACTGCTTTCAGCTACCATTGAGAGAAGAGCTAGGATGATCAGCTCTTCTATGCGCCCTTTGATGGCTGCAGTACCCTATTTTATGTGTAAACGTGCGCGAGCATTGGCTGCACGTTAGGATACCGTCCACGTAGTTATAATGAATGGCTACTGGTGTTTTAGCCTTAAGAGCATCACGCTTCGCATCCAGTGCGGATTTCCTTTGCTCTTCGAAATCTTTGATCGCATTTTTAAGTAGGCCTCTCCATTCAGGGCGGCAAATGGCTTTTGTCTCCCAGTTCTGAGGATCAATGTTGCACCTTTTCATGTGTCTTTTCTGAACATCCTTGAAGCGTAAGAACTGGCCACCTTGTTTCCGTCTGCCGTTCTGGAGTTCAGAAAAGAAGATGCGTTTGGCCACCCTATCATCATCCATGCGTAAAACATGACCGCACCATCTGAGCTGTCGCCGCATCAGGTACGCTTCTATGCCGCAGACATTCGCGCGTCCTAGCACTTCGGTATTTCTAATCCGATCCGACCATTTGATTTTCAGAATGTCTCTTATGCACTTTAGATGAAATCGGTCCAGCGCCCGTATATGTTTCCGATAGAGGACCCATGTTTCAGCCGAGTATAAAAGATTTGGGAGGACTATGGCCTTGTAAACGGAGATTTTTGTCGAAAGCTTCAAATCATGTGTGTGTAAGACCTTGTCTCGTAATTTACCGAAAGCAGCTGATGCAGCGCCAATGCGATGGTTTATTTCGGCATCAAGGTCACACTTGGATGTAATTGTACTGCCCAGATATTTGAAGGTATTCACTTGCTTCAGCTCAGTATCGCCAATGTTTACCTTGATAGGTTCTGTAGCTCCTTGAGAGTCGATTGCCATTACCTCAGTTTTCTTAACACTGATTTTTAGACCGAAACGACAACAGACTTCCTGAAGGTTAGTCATCAGGTTCTGGAGCTCTTGTGCAGAGTTGGCAACAAAACACAGATCATCAGCGTACATGATCTCCGTTATAAGAGCATGAGATACTTTAGTATATGCTTTTAATCTGGCCAGGTTGAAAAGTCCCCCATCAGTCCTGAAACGTATTTTGATTCCAGCAGAAGTTTGTTTGAGTGCTTCACTAACAACGACAGAAAAGTAGAGAGCAAACAGTGTTGGCGCAAGCACACAACCTTGTTTGACCCCACAGGTGACAGGAAAGAACTCTGACTGGTCACCATTATAGGTAACACAGCAGGTCATCTCGTCGTGCAGAAGGCGAATCATTCTCACAAACTTCTCAGGACAACCTAATTTTGCCAGTAAAGTCCAGAGGGCTTCCCTCGGCACGCAGTCAAAAGCTTTTTCTAAGTCCACGAAGCACATACACAAAGGTTGGCCTTGTTCTCGGCTTTTTTCCTGGAGTTGCCTGATGGAAAAGATGGCTTCGCCGGTGCCCCTGTTAGGTCGAAACCCAAACTGAGTCTCTGGCAATATGGCTTCGGAGACTGGTAAAAGCCGGTTGAGAAGAACTCTGGCAAATATCTTCCCAGGGACAGAGAGGAGCGATATACCCCGGTAGGAGTTGCAGTCGGAACGGTCTCCTTTGTTTTTATACAGTGTCTGTATACGGGATATTTTAAATTCAGGTGGTATTGTTTCCTCGTTCCAAATGCGATCAAAAATTTGCCAGATGTAAGTATGAAGTTGCTCCCCTCCGTATTTCAGCAGTTCTCCGGCGATGTTATCAACGCCAACTGCTTTTTTATTTTTCTGCTCTTTGATGGCTTGAACAACTTCAGCAAAAGTTAGTGGTTCAGCAAGCGACTCATTCGGCGGCAGAGGATGAATACGCTTTATATGCTCAAGATCTGCTGATCGATCTACATTGAGCAGGTGGTTAAAGTGCTCTGCCCAACGATCAAGTATATCCTGCTTAGCAGTGAGCTTTTGGGAACCATCTAGGGATCTTAATGGAGTGCAGTTTTTTATGGAAACGCCAATCACCTTACGCATTTCTTCATAGAAAGCGCCTAGTTGGTGGGTATCTGCAAGCCACTGTATCTTTTTTGCCTTTTCAAGCCACCATCTATCTTTCATCTTCCTCGTTAATTTCCTTAAGGAATCACCACTACTTCGGACTTCTTGACTGGATTTATGATTTCTTTCATTACGCTTTATGAGTACACGATGCTGTTTGAATGCTTCAGTTAGGGCCCTATCATTCTGGTCAAACCAGTCCTCGTTGTTTCGTTTTCTGTATCCTATGGTTTCCGTAGCCACAGTCAGTACGGTGGATGAGATCTGTTTCCATTTTGATATTAAGTCACCTTGCTGGGCATCAAACACATCTAGCGCATCTGTTAGGCCTTTCTGGTATTTTTCTTGAAGATCTTTACAATCCAGTCGATCTAAGTTGAGAGAAATTGGTTTAGCCCTGCAGGGTCTTCGTGGTTCACGAAGGCGGAGTCTCAACTTAGTTACCAAAAGCCTGTGGTCTGTCCAGCAGTGCGCGCCGCGCATAACGCGTGTGATATGCACCTGGGAGATGTCCCTTCGTCGTGTTATCGCGTAATCGAGGAGGTGCCAGTGTTTAGAACGCGGGTGCATCCAGGTGGTTTTGAATTTGTCGCGAAGCCTAAACAGAGTGTTTGTGATGGTGAGGTCGAATTGGGCACAGAGTGTGAGTAGTAATTGTCCGTTACTATTCATATTGCCCACACCATTATTTCCAATCACGCCCGGCCACGACTCCGAATCTCTGCCAACCCTCGCGTTGAAATCGCCTAGCAGCAGTATTTGTTCGCTTGAACGTATGCTGGTAAGGCATTGGCTAAGTTCTTCATAAAACTGATCTTTGACACTGTCCTCGTTACTCATTGTTGGTGCGTATACGCTTATCACATTCAGGTAGTTGTCGTTTGGTAGGTGAAGGCGTAATGTAATAATGCGGTCCGAGATGTATTGTGGACATTCTGGCAGTTTTTTTACGATGGTGGATTTGATGGCAAACCCTACGCCAGCTAACCTTCGTTCACTTTGGGGTCTTCCTTTCCAGAAGAATGTATAACCACCGCCGATTTCCTCGAGTTCGCCTTGGTCAGCTAAGCGTGTTTCGCTTAAAGCTGCCACGTCTACATTGTATCGAGCAAGCTCACGTGCTACGACAGCAGTTTTACGCTCCGGGCAAAGGTTTCCGTCATTATCGATTAAAGTACGCACGTTCCATGCGCCAAATGTCATAAATGATGTTTTTATCTTATTTTTCTTGTTACGTCGACCGCGAGTAATGGGGTGCCTAAGCAGCCGCGGTTGCTACTCCCCCAATTTGACGGGACAAGCATTTTTTTAGGACACCTTTTCTAGCCCCCTCCCCGGCTGAGCGGGGGAAGCAGTGCCTCCCTAAATAGGGCTGCTTCATCACCTAAGGTGCTGCCCAATCCACACTGTTGTCCCAAGTGCAGTGCAGAAACGACCACTCTCCTTAGGCTGCCATACGTGCAGGCTTCAGACAAAGCCGGGTGTGCACCACCACCCAACCTCTCTACTTCAGCCCATCGCCGCAGGTCTTTTATCAGGATCCAGTAAGCAGAAGCAGTCAGTTGCGCGTGAAATATTTAAGTGCGTAAGTGTTTGCGCAGACACAGACGCACTCTCTCGTCCTCCACCCTCTATTCCCAGTGGAACGGAGAGCCGCCACGACTGGAGAAGGTTTTGGATGCAGTGAATGGCCGACGAGCACTTTTGACCTCTGACGTCGCCCTAAGCCTATCACAAGACTTCACTGCCCCGCCGAATCCGCCACTACCGGTTGCCTATCAGCGTTGGTGTGCCATCTTCGCCGGGGCAGATTCTACGCATAAAGCGGGAGGTATCCGCAGCTAGTGGCTACTAGAGCCTGCTCTCGCACACGTCGGCGGTGACCGCCGCGCTACTGACTGCGCTCGGCGCCGTGCCCGGCACTGTGCACGACACTGTGGCGCCCTCCAGCGGACACGCCAGGTACTGTGGAGAGCCTGCTCTCGCACACGTCCGGCACCGGCGGTGACCGCCGCGCTACTAAAACCACATATTATATACCTAAAATAAGCTTAATTTTTTACCTGTCATCTGTTTCTTGTAAAGTGAACGTGAATCTCAATTGTTAGGTATCAACTGTGTTGTTTTAATTTTGATTAGGGAAGTCCGGTAATACGTTTAGATTATAGATTATACTGAGTCATATCAATTAACAAGCTCAGTTCACAGGCCAGTTTTTAAGTAGGTAGCATAAGGCTGCCCGAGTCAGACTTTGAAGGACAGATAAATCGGACCGATATTTTGTAGGACGTGTGCGTTGCATATTGCTATTTATTAGTATTCTATTTTTTTCCTACAAAAGATCGGTCATCGATTATTCTGTCCTTCAGGGCTGCTTTAGGCTAAGCAGGTTTTTAATAATTGTGGAAATAAAAATAATTTATTTGGTAGTCAGGTATGTGCCGGTGTGGTCGTCATAGTATAAAAATGTCCACTGCTGGACAAAGGCCTCCTCCAAGCTTGGGGTATTTACATTTATTAAAGGATGTTGAAGTATATTACTGGAGTATAGATTATTGGTCAATTTTCAGAAGCTCAGATTGCAAGTTCTTTTAAAAATATTTACTAAAATCAAAATAATATTTTACTTAGTTACCGATTATCAAGAGGGTCTGGTGTCGTAGTAGTCCTGTTAGGAGTCTCAGGGAACCCAATGGGCTTCGAGCCCGCGAAGAAAGGTCGTTGACCCGCCACGATTGCCGAAGTCACCAACACCACGGCTGACACTGATATCTGTTGATAAGTGGGTTAATGGAAATTGTCATTAATATAAATGGCTAATCAAAACAATATTCATTGAAATGTAGATCAATTACAAAACAATAATAGTTTAATTAGGAAATCAATTAAATAAATCTGGGTTATAAGAAACAAATGAAACTTAACTAATGACCCTATTTAAATGATATTTGAAAAGAAGTGGAGTTTGGGAACTGACATAGTCTACTATATATTTAGCTGAACTATGTACCTACCTATTCCCAGTACGTACCTACATAGTTCCCTAGGGATGTGAAACCAATATTTTGTTGTTTTGCGTCTAAGCACGCAATCTAAAGGTTTTTTTCAATGTTGTAATAGGTAGCTTAATTATCAAGGATCGGTCTGAGTGCCTGAATTAATTTTAAAATAATAATATTACAAACAATAATAACGAATTTACTGTAGTGCATTACGGACTTCTAAAACTTTTTTCACATCGTCCTTTACAAATGACTTAATGTGTTCCTTATCAAAAGCTTGACATTTATAAATAGCAATGTACTTATTTATTTATTTGTTTGGCTTGTTTATAAATAGTGCACATCTGAACCGGTCTCAGCATTGGGTAGGTCACTCAGTAGGTACTATGTCAATGACAATGTGAAAAATAGTAGATAAATAAACTTTATTTGTATGGAATTTAGTTATAGAATGTAAAGATATAAGTAGCTCCAGTCTTTTCTAAATTAAATACGAGTATATATTTAAAAACCTCGGAGTACCTAAGCCATGTACATACATAGAAAAAAAAAACATACCGGCCGAATTGAGGATCTCTTCCTTTTTGGGAAGTCGGTTAAAAATGAACTCACGCTTATATTGTAATAGCGAAAGATATTGAGAAAACTTAGGTAATATGTTTGGCACTTCTGAATGTGCAAAAGGCAGATCAGATTTTGATAATTTATGAGGTTAATTTATCAATAATACATCAGAATAACTTAGAGGCTGTTTTATTTCTGAGTACGAGAAGTAGGTAAGTACTTAGTTCCCTCAAAGGTGAAACCGCGGGTGGTAAATCGCGTTGCAAAAGAGTTGTCTTAAGTAGGTAGTGAACTTTTCTCTAGCTCGAGGGTTGGATTGATCGGGATCGAAATAAGCATTCAATCACAGGAATATGGCAGTAAAAAAGTACAAGTTTTACAAGTAAATAAAGCACACAGTTTATACGGTTGACTTCACTTGCTATGTCCTCGAGATGCCGTCTAAACCATGACTAACATGCGCAATTATTTAACCATAACGTTATCTTTAATTAAAGATCTTACTTATAAAAGACAATTATTACAAGTCGTTAAAATACATTTAACAAAGAACTGACTAACTAAACACAATCTACATACATTGAAAAAAAAAAACGATTTTTAAAGTTCGAACAACAGTTTAGAAAGGAATTCTTATTTTAAAATCTTTAAAAAAATAAAGAACTAGATATTACTACTCACCAAAGTCTTCATTCTTGTATACAAATTCCGTTTTTAAATTTCGAAAATACGAGCACTCTGTTCCACGACACAAAAGCGACTGGTTTTGCCGACAACTTGACGCACGAAAAAAATAACAAAAAACTCTGCTCGTTGAGGAAAACTTGGTGCCTATATGAGCACCTGTGGTAAGTTCACACCGGTTTGTTGTTATACAAAATACATGTGTTTGTGTTTGATTATGGATTTCATTTACCGTTTAGCGATACATTTACCCACTTTTTGTGGGTACTCTTGCGCACTTTCTTAATTGACTTGAGTTATTAATGACCTACTTCGGAAAAGAGGTTCCCTGATTCTTTATGGTTTGATTTTTTAAACACGTTTATTTTAGGGTTGCTATTTAAGGATAATTTTATACGTTTAAAAATAAAATTAATAGGTGCAAAAAGAGAAAAAACTGAATTTAAATTCACTTTTTTGGGGAATTCCAACAATTACAATGATTTATGTTATGATCTAGCTGACCCGATAGACTTTTTTTTGGTCTGTTGTGCTTTCAGTGCTTTTTTTACTACGATATTTTGTATATGCGGTCATTCTATATTGGGGACGGAGACAGATTAAAGATTGTAATAATCGGTTCAGCCATTTGTAATTTATAAATGGTGGGTCATATTAAACTTTGTTTTAAACATATTGGTATTTACTTAAGATTTTTTAATGTGTTCCTGATGTCTTTAGTCTTCTGCTTAGCCTTTTTCCAATCTGGAGCAGTATTTCAGTTACCAGACATTTTGTATTACTGCTAAGTAAGTCAATAAAATAAGTAAAAAGTAATCAAAATTGTACCGGTGCAGTCCGAACGAGAAAACGCCATCGTTACGGTAAAGTTCTGAATCATGTACCAGTTCGCTTTATTTATGTACCTACCGATAACAGTAAATGACTTCCGTGTACATATTGTCATTTTTAGTAAACACAGGCATTATGAATATATTGTTAAATCCGGTTTTATTTTATCTGATGCCATGTCAGTAAATTGTCGATCAAGTGTATTGTAATCAACCTAATTTTGATTGGCGTGACAATTTTAGATTAGCTTTTGAATTAAGTAGTTTAGTATCACAATATGTCTCGTTCGTCTGCAAGACGCATAGCGCGACTGTAGCGCTCGAGGTCTCGGTTTGGATATCCGAGTCGGACCAAAACGCTTTGTGGGTTTTAGAAACTTTGACAACAGCAGGCCGGATTCTGGAAGTCGGTGATTATACTCCCGTGCATAGGAGAGCTTGTTTCTGATTTCTATCCGTGTCGGATTGCTGTCCTATCGGGCTATGAGAGTGAAGGAATAGGGAGTGCACCTGTGTATGCGCAAATGCTTGTGCACTATAATAAATCCTGCGCAGCAAAGAGCCACCGTGGCCAGTATCGGCTAGGATGCTATTATAACAACATGAACAAGCAACAAGAAGGAATGTTGATGATGATGATGGATGTTAATGTAAAAACCTCAGACTTTTACTGACTGATACCTTAGTTTCCCCTGGAGCCCTTTGCCTACCTACCAGGGCTACGCTATTTTTTTTACACAATACTAGGGTTGCCAACCTGATGTATTTAACCAACTATAAGGAAGTCATACAGGGTTTGAGTATTGAGTATGGAAAAGGGGAATCCTACGCTATTTTCAAGATTCGTCACTACATACTTCAACTGCTTTATATTGGCTCAAGTGACGTCTCCAATCCATCAATCTAGGATTTTTCCTCAGCTGACTCAACACTACTACCTAGTCATTCAATAAATAAAGTCCTACTAGTTTGCATATTAGTAAATAGCAATAAAACAGATTAACACCTGTGCTTAGGAAATAAATCTGTAGTGACGTCTGCATTACTAATGTTTTAGATGCGTTAGGGTGCTTACATAAAGAAACAGGTTGCCGACCCGTACAGGTTTGCCTGTACCGGTAACCTGTTACTTTATGTAAGCACCCTAACCCTGTTGGACTTAATTGTACCGTCGTACCACAAAAACTTTTAAACGTCTGTTCAACACTTGTCTAAATAAAAGACAAATTATGACGTTGAAATAAGGTACATTTTGCAGCCACGTTTTTTAGGCAAGTGTTCAACAGATGTTTAAGTTTTTGTGGTACGACGGTGTACCTATGTCAGATTTTCACACTTGAACTGACTTTGTGGCCCTAAAGTTGTAAATAAACGAGACCCTGGAAATGGTTGCAGGCGATTTTTTAAACATGTGCGAGAAGTAGCTAGAGCTAGAACTCAATAAATCCAAGATTAGATACTTTAACAGTTCAAAACGTAAGCTACCCGTGTCTTGTCATCTAGTGCATTAAAATACTCTTCTGCAGGTAGTTGCATATTATCCTCTTGGCGCTTAACTTATGAGGCTATTATAAGTTCAAGGTAAGATAAAATAAATAAATCTTGTGTCCCCGTTTCCTACTAATCCGATTGCTTTTAGAGTGCAATAAAGAAGTGGTTTTACCCACGCATTCAATACCTACCAGTTAATCAATCTATAAACTTAATATGCTTGTATATTTGTGGTTGCAACACGCAATAATTTGGTATGTAAGGATGATAAGTCCATCATTTTGTCTGATTTCATTAGCTTCATCCTCTTTTAACCAACAATAGTTCAAGCAATCTTTAAAAACGCGGGAAACAATAATACTATTAGACTGACAAAAGAAAGTTTGAATTCTCTGAATGACAATAAATATCGGGTGTGCCATACCTAATCACATTAAATCCTATCACATATAGCTATACCTATAGGTACATCAAGGTATTCTATGACGAATTCCAAACATTTTAAATCAAATCCATCCAGTGTTTTAGCCACAGGAATCCCATAGTTTTGGTGACTAATTCCTTCTTTTGTGAAATAGGAAATTAAAATAAAACACTTTAACGATGTCATCAGTATATTCGCAGGAGGGTTTTCTTTGAAGAATTGCTTTGGGATCGAGGTGTGTCTGAGATCTGCCACTTATAACAATGCCCTTTGATAAAAGCATGGATAAATCAATCCTTTGACTTATTTATTAATGTGAATGAATCATCTTAAGTGATCAGTATAGTATATTTTAATAATAGGTACAAAAATAAAAGATTTGTATAGTAATTTATTGATTAGGTATCAGAGAAGGTTTGAGATTTATGCGTAAAGACTTGAATCGGACAATACGTAAGGCTTGACTTTCGAATATGTTTCTATACATCACCATCAGGCGTTTTAATAAAGTTCATTTTTATAAAAAGTTCTTCCTCAAGTGCATATCAATAGGTCTTGAATAGCTTGAGATATCCATCTTTTATTCCGTTAAAGGTATTTAGAAAACTTCTCTGGACATCCAGTTCGGAGGAAACTGCCAAAACCATACTCCTTCCAAAGGGTCAGCCTGGGCCATACAATTAAAGATCGCCCACGCGGCATTCCTTCCATTCCTTCTTGTGGAAGCCATGCATTTATCAAGCAGTTGAATCGCTTCATCCTTTTCAATACCAAGCGTAGATACAAGTTTTAGTGCTGCATTTGGATTAAAATTTCCTTCTGAATCTGTAACTCCGGTTTGGTCGAAAATACACTGACTGATACCCTTTGCTATAAGCTCTACTTGCTTCTGTGGCGAAATAGGTTTGTCTTCACTCACTTCTTCAAAATCCTTCTCTGCTAGCTTCAGACATATTTCAACGTATTCCTCAAATTCAGCTCGATCTTTATCTTTATTCGCCCTTCGGAGATTTCTTGCCTAAAGAAAGATTTTTGGTTGAATTTACACAGATCAATGTAAGTAATAGACCGCGACTTAAAAAGGGGTGTTATATATGGATGGCTACGCGACACCTCGCAGCGTAACACGACGCCGACACTTCGTGTGCATTAGTTTTAAGTAGTTTATATAAAATATGTATTAGTATATGATTTAATGTTATAATATTTATGTATAGTGTTTTCTATGGGCCTTGATGCCTGATTTAAATAAATAAATAAATAAATAAATAAATATTGATATAAGTCGGCATTTGGCACAAGTCGTGGTCACCTAGTGGGTAAATAACCAATCCCTCAAGTATATTAATGAGTGCTTGAGTTTGATGTCAATGCAATTTTTCAATATCACGCACGTTTAACTGTAGGTCCCGGCTGTCATTGAACATCCTTGGCAGTCAGAAGGTTAAGATACCAGTCTTACCAGGGAGTATTGGCTTGCCCGGGTAATTGGGTTGTGCAGGTCAGATAGGCAGTCGCTCCTTCTAACACTTTCTACAAAATAGCAGAAATGTACGTGGTCTTTGGTTTTGTTCCCATTAGGCATATTTTTTAATTGATTCAATTTTGTTTGCAATGCTTTTGTGTGTATTTCAATTGGTGTTTAATAAAATGAGTCTCAAATACTTACATACGACCCAATAGTTCCATCGATGACGATGAACACAATACAAAGTAATATTAGTATTCTCATCTTACATCAGTACTTTACATTAACTCATTTACTGATGCTGTAACTCTATTTATACTGCGATCAAAACAGTGAAGTCATTAATGTTAACACTATTGCATTTGACTTCGCTTTATTTTTTAGTATAATTTAAGGTAACGTACGTAAGATACGTATACGTATGAATCCTTAGAGTTTATTGCCTGCCTTGAGGTTACTAAACAAAGATACTTCAATACTAATATAATAAAAAAAAATCAGTTTGTTTGCACCTCAAAAGCTCTGAAACTACTGAATCGATTTGAAAAATTCTTTCACTGTTGGAAAGCTACACTATCCACGAATAACATAGGCTATGTTCTGTCATGGTACGGGAAGCATAATCAACAAACATACTTACTTTTATAAAATAATAGTATTGTACATGGACCAACATTCACGCTTGTTAACTTTGACACTTCACAATCAATAATTTTTATGTATGTAAAATTAATATCACACTAAAGGTCATCTCACATTATAGCGGCACCGCAACAGCACGGCTGCAGCACGGCGTCGCCTCGAATTAAGACTACGGCTAGCTGCCAGCGCGCTAACTACGCGTTGTCCGTAAGGTGCCAGCTCGCTGTCCACGCGCCGTCCACGCGCCGTCCGCGCGCCGGCCGCGAGGTGTTAGCTTGCTGTCACCGCAAACTCAATATTATTTTAAGACAGTTATGATTGAACACGACGTAATGACGTTGTTTCGCTGCTGACTCGGAATCGGCGCGTAATGAGCATGCCTTCGGCGCGCTGTACGCATGAGGTCCGCTCGCTTGTAGCACGCGGGCTGCGAGCCGAGTTGTGTGGTAGCGTCAAGCGCGCTAACTGCTCGCCGTTGGCTTTTTCATATTGACATTACGAAATATATTATAATATACACGATTTAATGTTCTAAATTGAATGACAACTTAAATGCTGGTGTGGAGCCGTGCTGTTGCGGTGCCGCTATACTGTGCCATGACCCTTAAATAACTCATTGTTTATGTGTTTATAGCTTACGATGCGTGTGTTTCAATCTAATATTCATTATTATACAGAGAACTGACCATGTTCAAAGAAAATTCAATTAAAATAGCTGTTGTTAGTTACAGCGGTTTCACACTAGCGATTGTTTATAAGCGTGACAACGTGCGCAGCAAATCAGTGATAGACAACGAATCTCCTCTCGACAGGCGTTTTATCGTCTGTATTATCCCGCGCGTAAAAAAATGGAGCGGCAAATTCGCTAGTGTGAAAGATTTTGACATACTTTCTTTTGGAATAAATAAATGTTTATAAATACATATTATGTATTATATAATTAATGTTTTTTTTTTCAGATTTTAAGCAACAATATTCAAGACTTATGGAGTGCAGAAATATTAACCAAATGCTAATCCACAGTTTATCGCAGCGGTTGACGTTTGAACGTTACGAGCGTTCGTAAGTTTAGTGACTAATGGTTTCCAAGCACGAAAACGATTGTTTAGAAATAGGTTATGTACTTGTACAATTTATTTTTCCAATAAAATTTTAGTTAGCTTCGCTTTTGTACTGGAACAATGCCATGAACAAAAGTGATAGATGCATGTGCTTGATTTGGTATTTCGTGAGCAAGTTTCAAATATGGAATGCATTCCAAAATTGTAGGTAATGAATAATACCTTTTCTGTTTTTTTAAGTTGGCATAATAAGGCAGTTACTATTGGACTTTTAGTCCATAAAAACTAAGCCACTACGACATTATTCCAAAGTGCAGTTTTCCTTCAACGTTTCAAAAACTTATTGGTTTTTACTGCATTTACCAAGAATGCTGTATGACCAGTCCGATAAAGCGATGACGTATAAAATGTATTATAATGTCGGCGTACTTCAACAAAATCAGTTGCTTGAAATCTCGCGTGTTTATGTTCGTAGACCACAAACGTTGCCATCGTGTTGTGACAAATTCTAATGCTTAGCATGACCTTTCAACATTTCTGTCCACTTCTATGACAATATCAGGCATTGAACCTACTACATTGACCCTCAAGGACAAAGAAAACGCCAACATTTCAAAGATATTTATTTGCACAAGTTACTCTGGAAGGTAAATATTTCATTTGGTACAGATTTTAATACTACTTTACTTAAAATACATCTTTCAATAGACTATACAAAAATAATCGTGATTTAACATTCCTTCCTTCGTTATGACAGTAGAAATAAACTAGAATAAAACAATAATATACTGTGTACATTTCTGTATGAGAAAATGGAACTCGCGCCTGAATCATCCGATATTTCCTTGCAACACTTTGTCCCAATTTCAACAACTTTTGGGTAAAAGTCCGTCCAAAACTCAAAAGCTTTGTAATTAACCGTCGCCGGGGTGCTCATCGTAAAATTTGCTCTGTCAATGATCAAATAACCTGGCCGTTCTAATTCATAAGATTGCCAATCTATAATTACCCCCGAATTAGTAGGGTTTGAGTACCAAGCGAAATTGGACCACATTCGCATTATGATTTCCGAGATGCTTTTGTCTCTATAGTCCCATTTACTAAGATCCTCAGGTAGTGCTAAATAGGGCATCCCAAAAGTGTAAATCAAATCGAAATTGTGCGGAACGCCGATCCAATCTGGCAGACCTTCATTAGCTATGTCCGAAAAGGGTTTGAGATCGAATCGGTAAAGAAAAACGGGCGCGTGCGGGCAAATATGTCTTGCTAGCTGATACGTCGTGGCGCCGTGAGTTTTATCCGTGTAAAAGTCCACAAAAAGCTTTCTTAAAACCGTCTCATTTGTAGTATGTGGGATGGGCTTATAAAAGAACGCTACTGCGTCTTGTATGTGATGCTGATTGGTGAAACACGAACTGTTGTCTATAGTGATATCAGAAAGGATAATTTCTTCTCTCATAGAATCGAATTCTCTTTGACTTATACCGGAATCTCCATTTTCATCTTTTTCTAGTAACAATCCATCTTCCATATTCGTGTAGCCTGCTAATAGTGGTACTGGTGAAAAGACCTCTTCTTTGAAAGAGACTGCTGGCATTTCAGGTAGGAAAGGGCTGGTTATGTTACTGAAACCTCCATCTACAATAGGTTTCCATTCAGCCAGTGGCCCTGCGATATCCAGAAGCGCTTGATCGGGTACTCTTCTTAAACAATCAAGTAATTGGTAAGTTGGATTTCGGAAACAACTGAATGCGACTGCTACTTTGTCGACTGTCACTTTTTCTTTTCTTGCTATGTTTACGGAGTCTGATGATAATGCATTGCCACTCATTGCTATAGCCTTTTGGAAGAGTCCGGCAGAGTATGAAGATATTAAATGGAGGGTAACGCTAACTGCTCCAGCGTCATGACCCATGATGCAGACGTTTTCGGGATCTCCGCCGAAGCTTTCTATATTGTTCTTCACCCAGGTCAGAGAAGCCACCTGGTCGAGAAGACCGAAGTTGCCCGAAGCCTCGTTGTCAAGGGTTGAGAAGAATCCGAATATGTTCAACCGGTATGCCACTGACACGAATATGATCTGTAAATAGAAAATGAATAGTTATAACCACTTCACTGTCCACGAAGCAGACAAATAGTTAAAGAATAGGTGTGTATCACATTTGTATGACTCATGGGACAGAGAAGTTATTAAGATTTATTTTGTCTTCTTAGTTTACTTTGCTACATTGATTAAGGCTTTGCTATACAACGGAAACTTACTGTAAGCATAGACTTAATAAACCCATCCCATAATCGCCTGATGTTTACAGTCAAACTGTATCAAATCTCTTCGCATCAATCTTTGAGCCAATTCGGCACAACCCCGAAACTTCTTAAACTGGGTCGTTCTAAGTAAAGTTGTGATAAATTAGTAGATAAGTTAAACAAGTAACAAGTATTACCCTTTGTTTTAGCACCATTTGGAAGGGATTGACACTGTTGGGACTGCCTCGAACGAAGTCTCCGCCGTGGAACCAAACGATGACTGGGTAGCCTTCCACTTTGAAATCTGGGGAAGAAAATGTTTATGTCAATATTTTAAATTAAAGTAACTGAAGAGATTTTTTATAATTAAAAACAATATAGGTAATGAAATAAGTTTCATATCTAATGTTGGAATCTAAGTAGTAGGCTCTTCTTATATATCACCTTTGTGAAAATTACGTGGTTGTTCGTATTTAGTCATTTAGATTTTTTTAAACGTTATGGCTTTATTCGTACCTTATCTTTATTCGTACGAGTAAACAAATAATTTGCCTAAAATTAACCAATTAAATTCGCATTTAAATAAATTAATTAATACTTCATATCGGAGAAAAACTATAAAGCTCCCTATGAAATATTTCAACATTATTTAACTTAAATCAAAAGACATTTATTACAGACATTCTTGGAAAAGCCAATAATTATGATCATTCATTCAAGCTTGTCACAGTCAGTTCGAAGAATCAGTAAACTTTGAACAACTAAAACAAAAGTACTCCAAAACATAATTTCCTCTATCCATCTAAAGAACAATTGCTGATTCAGAAACAAATTCAAAACCGGACAAGTGCGAGTCGGACTCGCGCTCGAAGGGTTCCGTACCATTATTCATAAAACGGACAAAAAAATCACGTTTGCTGTATGGGAGCCCCAGAAAATATTTATTGTATTCTAGTTTTCAGTATTTGTTGTTATAACGGCAACAAAAATAATCAAACGGCATTAAAAACATCTGTGAACATTTCAGCTCTCAACTATCACGGTTCATGAGATACAGCCTGGTGACAGACCTTTGGACGGACGGACGGACGGACAGAGAAAGCGAAAACTATAGGGTCCCGTTTTACCCTTTGGGTACGGAACCCTAATAAGAAATGTTCAAAGAATTTTTAGTGTACTGTTATTCGGGTCACCAATAAAATTAAGGTTAGGTCGCCCTGGTTGACGGCGGCCGATTGGCACGGCAAACTTGCATTAATGGTCACCTACTTACAACTCTATGACTACCCTACATACTAATTTGAGGGTGTTTGCTCAGCCACTTAAAAGTTAATGTCGTTTTAATACCTGCAACTAAGTATGGGCCTTTGGTATTGCCATCATCACCTTATAAGTCCTTAATCACCTATTGCGGTATTGCATGCAATTATTAAAAAAAAACAGAGGTCATCGATTATAATTTCTAATCGATCTTATTCTTATCTGGTGGTAAAGTTTAGCGATATAATATGGCACCCTCGCTCTTCTATATTTGCGGGCTATTCAGGTCGTGAATAAATAAATTATTTTCATAGGTGAAGAATACCATCTGGTAACGTCTATATTAACACTTGTGACTTCGTCCACATGCAAAATTAGCTATTTAAATATTTTAGTCTAGAAAATATGCCCAATATTATTTAGTTAGAATATGTCTCTACAATAGAACATTAAGTTAAGCACAGTGGGACGAGATGTCCAAAGGTACGATCTTTGGATTGTGTAAATGCGACATAGCTAGGAAGATTACTTCAGAGATTACGTCTGATAGAAAATAAAGAAGAAAAGAAAGAATGTTTTAAAAGAAGAAAACACACAGACGCCATATAAAATTGAGATAACGGCAGGAGGATGAAGATGATGATAGATTATATCCAAGTATGACAAAACATGGCGCAACAAAAAGCACAGACATTGGCGCAAACAAACCAACATTGGTGCAAGCCGTTGCATTGTAATGATTCATTGCTCATCGTGGCCCACAAATGACACATTGAATAATAGGTCACCTCGAGCATAAACTTTATTTATTACTTACAAAGTTTTAATTGCCACACCGATAAAACTATGACACGGTTATGAGTCTATAAAAACTATACTTCTTGTAGTACTTTTTCAATTTAAATTATGATTTATATCGGAAAATGAAAGGAAAATGTATGCGTGTGTTACGTATGAGTAAGAGTACCTACCCTGCACACTGCAGACTGAATAGTCGGCCCGAATGTTGTTTTTTTTTAAATATTATCATGAATTCAATTAAAGTTTTTAGACGGTCTGATACCTAACAAATACCTGACGGTTGTTTGTTTATTTATTTATTTATTAAGGGTTAACCAACAGCTCCTGTGTGGATAAAGCCCTAGTACAACTACTAGAGACAAGAGTTTTTTTTGTGACTACGACTTATACAGTCGTTAATTACAGGTTAACCAACATTCATAAAATAAACAATTCTGTGTGTGTACATAAACTATTAAATAAAATAAATAAATAAAATACAAAACTAATATTAGAAAGCAACAGCTAAATTATTCAAAACAAAAAACGCTCATTATGAATATAAAAAAAAAACTTCTGTATGTTGCGGTCATTTCCATACCTACTGATATATGAGCCCGCTGAAAATGTCGGCCGACTAAAAGTTAGCAGTGTGCCCATTCTAAAGAAAGTTGTGATTTAGAGGGAATTTATTTTTAATGACGCATACTTAGGCTTAATGTGGTCTATGTTAGTAGAGTATTGCATGCACACTCGCGATTTTTATGGACATATTTTTTTTTAAATAAAAATGCTTGGAATATATGCTGCATGTTCTTTTATAAAGCTGTTTGCTTATTAACTCGTTTATTTATATTTTTTCTAAGAATTGGTAAATTGACATGTAAATGGTTTCAAACGAAAGCATTGGAAGTGAAATTGGTACTTAAAGTGTGTTTATTTTTGACTTTAATTGGTTTAATTAGTTTTGATTGCTGAATAAGGGTACCCATTAGTATTTATTCAAGGTCGTTACAATACCTAGGACGTGTTATTAGATTTTGCAATCAGGAATTTCTCAGTAATAAGCCGTAGTCTATATTAAAGCATGCTGATGATAAAAAGCTAATATGCGTGTGTTATTGTTACAATTAACTTTGTCTACAGTTATTGGAAATGTTTTTGCTATAATATGACATTAGTAGAAACCATCACTCCTTGTAAAACACTGGTACTCATCTGCATCAGGTTAGTCTAGAAACCGTCCCCAAGATAGTTGGGAAAAGACTAGACAGATGATGATGATATAACCTTAGTAGAAATGAAAGTCTATGTTTGCTTGAACGCGCTAATCTCAGGTCCCATTGGTTCGCTTAAAACACAGAGTTGCAAAAAAATCAGCTCAGTTTTAAAATAAATTATTTCTAACAAAACTTGTTTCCTAAAAATTATTCTCCTTGAACTCATGCGTTCTAATTAATAAACTGAGTACGTAAACAAAGCCTAATTAAAAGGCTACTTGCTTCCATTGTCTCAGATTAACATGTTAATGAGAATCGTGAGACGTTGTGATGTAAATCTTATATCCATGAAGTCTGGTAAATCCTTGTTTGGAGAAAATTTAGTGCTGTATATGGAGTACAATAGAGTGCAGAGAAATAGGGTCAGTTGTGACATCTTTGTAGACCTAACAGGACAAATGGTAGCTAAAGGAAACTAGACGAAATTAGGTCTTAAGCACTTAAATTTTATTAACCTATGCGTAGAATATACAAAGACAAAGATAATTTATTTGCAAATACACGTGTACATAAAATACATTGCCTGAATGCATATTCTGAGATATTAAATATTTAAGTCTGAACCAACATGTTGGAAAATACCTGAACAATAACAATAAAAATAAGTATCAGATTATTTTTTGTTTATTTTAAGAAAAAATTGTCATGAAAAAGCTAACATTTGTCTAATCTATAAATCAAACCCACAACAATAATTCAATGAAAATCTTTGCACTCTATAAGAATAATATTTCATACAGATTTTGGCACCGAGGGCAATAAATACTTAAATGTTTTTTTAGGCATATTGCAATGTATTTTTCAGTGATTGATTGTATTTCTTATCGGCTTATGTTCAGGTGTTTTCCAAAGCATGCAATAATAATTCAAAAAGCTAACGTTTGCTTTAAGACAGGTGACAAAGCGTTAGCAGCTTATGCATTTTTTAAACATGACACGACAATTTTGCATTCGCGCGTGTAATTTTTTTGCATGTCAGTGTAATGTTGTTTTTTTTAATTTTTGTGTATTAATAATCAAATATGTAAAATCTATTGTTATATAGTTAAACTGCGGATTTAATATTAACATAATTTATATGGAGGTGATATCAAAATTCAATCTCTAATCGCAAGAAATGGATAGATAGGTTTTAGAAATCTACCGCATGTCTTGGTTGGACTAGTGGTCATGAATTGTAAGTTCGATTCCCAAAAATGATAAAAACAATTGAAGTACTTTTTCTGCAACTAATTAAAAATAATTTTCAACAAGGTTGTTTCAATAAAGTCATTACAAATAAACGATATTTTAATCAACCATTTCGGCAATTCCCGAAACAGTTTTAATTATTACACAATAATTGTTTTGTCGAAAACGTCTATTAATTGAGGGCTAAAAGTCAATCAAAATAATAAAATTGGTCAGCTGTTCTACTTCCCACGCACGCCATTTAAATTAAAGAAGAAAATAATGATTAATTACTACAAAGCGATGATTGGGCAACTTTGTTTTTATTTTTTACTAGCCGTTTTCCCGCGGTATCACCCGCGTCTCGTGGTATAAAATATATACGCTACCGCACGTACTGGGATAAAATGTAGCCTACATTACTTGGGAAGAGTATAGCTTTCCAACAGTGAAATAATTTTTCAAATCTGTTCATTAGTTTTGTAGCCTCTAGGGTACAAACAAACAGACAAAAAAATGTTTCCCCTTTATTATATTTATACAGAAAAGCTAATTTTCTTAGCAATATTTTTTTTCGTAATGGATTCTTATCTACTTTACAGGCCTTCTAATGTAGTATCTACTAAAGTGCTTTTAGGAGAAATAAAAATAGAAAAAATAGGGTTTTGTAAAAGTAATTCTGTTCTAATAGATGCAGAACACTCAATGATACTTTTAAAAGAAATAGGCTAGTTTCCTAAAAAATAATAATTAGTCCGTCTTGTAGATTGTCCAAAATTAAGCGATACGTATTTTTTCTTTTTTAAATTGGATCAGAACTTGTTAAGATATAGCGTGTTAAAGTTGAGTGTGACGTCATAAGTTGCTACAATTTTCAGGACACTGTGACGTAAAAGGCCCCCACTCCTAATTTTTGAAGTGTATTATCTTTGTCATTTTATGTTTAATTAAAAAAAGAAAAAATACGTATCCAATATTTTTTGATTATCTAAAAAGCGGACTAAATATTATTTCATTATTTCGACCATGGAAACTACCCTATTACCGCGCTTTTCATTAAAAGTTATTCAAATAAAGCGTTTTATGTAATTTTTCTTACAAGTATCTTTGCAGTAGATAAAATAGTAGAAATACATTAATTTTTAGACATTGATGCGTTATCCGTCCCTATTTATGATTGAATACAGGTCGTTCCAAAGTGACATGGGCAAAAAATGAACACACTGTAAGGTAATTTTTTTTGTATACCTACGCCTGTATACAAAATGTAGATAAATAGTGCCGTAAAAGGATACAATATGTTTATCTTTATTATATTTATGTTACGGAAAATTGTACGTATCGAGAAACATAGTTTGCCGAAAGACATCGTAGAAGGTAAAGAAAATACATTTTTGTGTAAAAAAATTGAGATAATAATGCAATCAATCAAAGTCGTAAGAGGGAAACAAACATTTTCTATTTAATATGAATGATAGTTTTCCCTCTTCGTGGCTTTCCTTGTTTAGCGAACGGAATATTGTATTATGTTGTACTCAAGTTAAAAAACAATACAAAAACATTATGTTTCAATAACAACTTCTACTTAAAATTTGGAAAAACTTGCTTAAATTGTTAGTTTATTTTCAAATATTAAACCACTTTTTTCACATTAAAAAACGGACTTAAGCTGAAACGTACGTTGTGGCCTATGCTTTTTAAGAAAATCATAATGCAATAACTGTTTCTTACTAAGTTCCTTGATAAGATGAATTTCGTGACTTATTAAGGGACATTTTGTAAACTAAAACTATGCCTCTTTTAAAATATTCACTCTTATTTTGCTATGTATATACTTGTAAATAAACTCGTAATGATTTCAAACCACATGCGTTTCCCACACTTGTCAGGCATGTTCTATTGTAACACCATAAGCTATAGAATGCATTCGTTTACAATGTCTATCAATAAATTCTATCGATCGGCAGTTCTAAGGCAGCATACTAACATAGACACCTGTCTTTTCTCATGATCGCGTTCGTGTCAATATTTCATTCGCGTTGAAAGATTGCCATTGTAAACTGTTTTTATTATGTTATTTTTTAGTATTTTTGGCAGTTGCAGTATTGGAAGATAGATTTTTTCATTAAAATATAAAAAAATTAATAGTCAGTGAGTTGATTTTACCAAAAAAATATTTATCTATGAAAAACTTTTTTACCTTTGAAACTAAAACTCATTTTTTCAAATACTATATTTAAATTTTTACAACTAAATAAAGGCACGTTTTTCCATTTTTCCGAGGCTACATCTGTGATTGAAAAAAATATTGAAATAGTCATACAATCTGAAAAAATAATTTTTATTTCAACTGTGATGTGACCAGGATTTTTTTTGTTTTGTACTGTTTTTTATACCAAACGTATGAAGCCGTCCTTTTTCACTTTTGGCGTTTTGTCCATCTGTTAGTACATAGTTTAAATTATTTTTAATAAAGTTCTATAAAATACAGTGTTATTTTCGTTGAATGTTCAAAAGAGCAGCTCTCTTTGGCCGTCAACTGTATTACAGTTTTCAAAATAATCAATTAACAGACCACTAAGTACGCAATAGCGCGAAGAAGCTTCCTTCATTTAATAAAAAAAATACAATTCAAAGAAAATCCCACACATACTTATTTATTAGAGTTCTTTCCCAATGTGTCCAAAAAACGTTGTCAATGGTGTCAAAAGTTCATATATCTCATAATGGACCCTAAAAGTATTAGGGGTTCTTGTGTGAAAGGAAAAATGATTTTTATCTAAAGACTTTTCTACAAAGCAATAATATAGTAGGAAAAATGTATATGAAGTTGGGAGTTTTTTCATTTTCCTTAAGGTGCTATTTGAAACCGTGCTGCGTCTACATACTCGTAAAATCGGTCGACAGCTGAAGGCAACTGCACATTACATGCACCATACATACAATTTAAATCTGGTTTTGCTGTTGCAGTTGGCAGCTCGGTTCCAAATTTCACTTTTGTAGAAATCTAAAATATAGATCAGACATCACATTTTGTTCAGAACACCCTGAGTGTGCACTTAGAATCAAATAAAGTGTTATCAATACTAGACTAATGAATTTCGCTATCAATTTCTTTTTATTTAAATTTAATAAAAAATAAACTAAGTATATCTTCTAAGTCTATCTTAGACAACATGTTGAGGAAACCTGGACTGTTAAGTCTGAAATCACGAACCCGCAATGAGTAAGCGTGCTGATTAATGCTCAATCCTTCTCCATGTGAGAGGAGGCCTGTGCCCAGCAGTGGGACGATAAAAAGGCTGTAACAAAAAAAAATATGAAGTATCGATTATTACTTTTCTGTCACTCTACAGTCCCATTTGGTCGTCAACTCCAATTTATGTTCCTTTCTCATTCATATTTTCATTTTGTATTCAGAATCTCACCCTCGAGTCATTTGTCATTGCCGTCGACACTTTCTTTGTCGACAAGGCGTCAATCACCGCTCCGGTCAGTTCGTCGAGTGATCGATTCTTGCTGATCACGAAGATAGATAATGATGAGAAAAGTGTGGACCAGATTGCTAAAGTTAGTTTAAAGACATAAAAGGATGACAGCAGCGGAGATCGAATAAGTAGGTAATAGGTAGGTAGTATATAGTAGGTTCATCTTAAGAAACAATGTTCAGTTGTACCCCTGATGAAATAAAACCTTGAAGAAATAATGTAGGTAATTATAGTAATGTAATGCAATGTAATTTGTACATGTATTTAAAATATTATATTTTTATTTATATGAATTTGATTGTTTTTGAGAATTATATTATTGGTATCCTTCCTTTCTACTTTTACCATTACAATCTGAATTGGGAACCTCCTCCTTTTTGGGAATTCGGTTGAAAAAAAACTTCCTCAGTGCAGATTTGTGGTCGATGTTTGTGCATGTTTCTGAGAAAAACCCTTTTCTTTCTTGGCTTTATTTCTCCTTCTTTATGATAAATATTCCTGTAGAAGCACATTCGTTGTAATAAGCTCAACTATGATTCATTAAATATGTATATTTTTCTTTTTATTGCCATATCAGCGTGGAATAAATTATAAAGTAAATAATACCTTTGCCAGGCTTACTTTTTCCGTTTGAAAATAAAGCCTTGAAGTCACGTAAGTTACATAGTTGAGCTCAAATAATCAGGTTTAAACAATAATTGTTTGCTTTCCATTGCATGTTAGCACGTCCATTTTATATTGACACCTGTGATGCATACTAATCTAACTATGTAAAGCTTTATATAGGTACAGCAATATCAATGACTATTTAGATAGACTGCAACTTGGATAAGAAATGTTAAAACAATTGATGCTCGATACATTAATTTGTTATTTTTATATTTACGGATCTCTGGTTATCCGAATAAAAAAGTTTTAGTATGAAAATTATGAAGCCGAAAATCGATCTCAGTGGCGTGCTCTTGGAGAGGCCTATGTCCAGCAGTGGACTGCGATAGGCTGATGATGATGATGATGAAAATTATGAGTACCTACTGATACTTTTTTCATGATTTTATTCATACCTGTTTATTTTATCGTTGAAACAGTTCTCATTTACAAAAGCAATCTATTATGAATGATAAATGAGGAAAGAGCTAGGGAGACGATAAATAGTTTGTCATTTTTATCGTCCCATTCAAAATGTCAAATGTAAGTTGTACTTGACCTTTTGTACAGGATTTGAAGTTTCCACTTAAAGTGACACTCAAGTTCGGTTTATTCAAAGTACTGTTGGAATTGTAAGTTACTTTCGATCATTTTAAATGTATAGCATTATATTGTAATAACGTGTAATAATAGAAATATAGTGTAATAACGAAATAAAACCTTTTTTGATTTTTTTTGAAAAAAAAAAAAAATATAAAAAAAAAAAAATATTTTTATACAACGTAACATTTTTTTAACCGATTTTGCGTCATAGATGCTACAAGATTGTAGGCGCTTTTAGTTATACAAATAAGTAGCTAACTTTTAAAAGCACGATTCAAACCAATGAAAATTTGCATTAGTATCCCCAAAAAATTACTTTCATAGTCAAAGACAGAATGTAACAATCTAACCTTACAAAATATTGGTCACATAAATGTCTATCCTTTAGATCTTTTTAACCCTTACAAAACCTACCTGAATACTTTACAAGCGGCCCAAAGTATTCGAACATTTCAACCACTTATTTCGTCCCACATTGTGTAGTAGCAGTTTTACACCAACGTATTTTGCGCTTGCCTTTTCCATAGATAATGCGGCAATCTACAAGGCCTACTACATGAACAAATGATGACACTCTTGAAACCGAGCGAAATGTATGGCGTATAAAATGGAGCGTATACGCAAGACAAAATACACTAGTATGAACTGACAGAAAGAGCGCTCACAAAATTAGCGAATTACTGGATTTTTCCGCGCTTTTGTCGCATGTGACAACCACACAGGTGAAAACAAATGACAACTACCAACTGTGCAACCGATTTTTATGCCGCACTTCCAATCAACAAAAACGTGCGATATAATTCACTAGTGTGAAAGCACACTAAAGGGCCAAGTATCAAGATATGCTGGTTATTTCAAGAAACGTTTGAAGCATGTTGGCATTTTGCTGTAAAATTCTTTGTAACTGGCAACTGGCTGGAATATGATCGATTTTAAATGGACGTAATTTTATTTAATGACTGAAACAGCGGCCGGCGGTCCGTGGAATGTTTGCTATGATTTTTATTAAGCGATTCTAATTAGTTTATGTAGTTGAAGTATATGAAAAGGAAGACTATTAAAATGATTCTTTTTTAGACACGAAAAAAACAAATAATGATGTTTATTTAAAATGGGATGTTCCAAAGGACAATGCCTAAAAACGTCCCCACCCACCAACAGACTTGAAAGTAGTGTCATTGGATGCGCCTCATTTAGTAGATCATTTCTTATTATGGAGACACATTCCAAAAGTATGGGGTTTAGGAACTATAAGACAATTTAGTATCCTTAAGAGCGTGTACGCTCGGCGCGCGATGTCAACTTTAGGTAATTCAACGCAAAAAACCGCGCAGACTAGCGTCGCGGCTGTGTGCGTGCCTATCATACTTCACGTATAGTCACACAAACCATTTTGATCCTTTCGAGTGAAATTGGTAGAACAAAAAATATATTATTTAGTAAATAGTTAATAGCGGGAAAATAGTGTAAGTCTATGGATGTCTAAAATATAAAAGCATGAAAATAAGTCGTTAATACTTACACTCTTTTGCAAAAAAATCGGGCACCTATGAAAACCTTGGTTTTGAGGACTTTCTGTATATTACATACAATTTTCAACTGTACTAAATAGTCGACTGATGATTAATGACAATGTTAAGAGTTTCTGTATTTTAACCGATTTCAAAAAAAGAAAGGAGGAGGTTTCAATAGATTGTTTTGTGATTGTTCTCAATTTGATTGTTCTCGATTTCTCAAAGACGCCTGGACCGATTTGAAAAATTGATTGTTTATATGAATGGTCCAGTCCATCCAGACTGAATAATTGTGGTCAAATAACAACAATTGCCGGAAAGCCAAATATTGGTGAAGATCTTGGGTTTACCATTGCAAATAAAGTTTTAAGTTATCTATCCTATATGCTTCAAAAGTTATTCGAGATCAAAAGTCAAAATTTGGGTACATCCAAAATGAAAAAAAAAAAAAATTATAGCTCGATTGGTAACAGACATCTGCAATAAGTGATTTCTAGCCTAAGGAGTCCGCCATATTGGATTTAGACTCGCCACACATTTTTTTTCGAGTTATTCATAGCAAGCCCTTTCATTTGATACCCATATCGTAGGAATGCATTAAAAACATTTTTTTCTCCATCTTGGGTATACCGCCATATTGGATATAGAATCATACATTGTCATTAAAACTGAACATTCAAACAAAATTTCAACTCAATCGATAAAAAAAAATATGCTTCAAAATTGAGCTTTAAATAAAATAGTAATGTATCAAGATTTGTTGGTCGCGCTTGAAATGTACTCTATTCTCGGTATCCACGGCAGAGGTTATTCACCCTACGCGATGTGACGGAGCGACACGTCCTCTCTCTGTGAAGCCTTGCGGCGGTCTGGTTTGAGTTGACTCGCGTGCAGCGTTTTATAGTAGTTTTTAAATAATTTATAAAAAAATAAAAACGAGAGATTAAATTATAATATAAAGTTTATGTTTTAAAGAAAGAGTTATATTACTATAGTAAATAATTGTTATATTAAATTAAGTAAGATAGATAGGTAAAAAAAGCATTTGAAATTCACAATTTTTCACATTGTTAAAATATTTTTTTCTGAAAGATAGAGACCTAAATCAAAAAATGTTTTCAACTAACTATAGGCATGGGGATTTCGTCTATGAGTAAAAAAATAAATATGATTAGATTTGCCACTGTTTTCACATGAATTTAAGCTTCGAAATAGACGCTGAACGGGAATTTTATAAAACATATGTTACGTTATAGGGGTTTTAAGTATTTAAACTACACAAATTGAAATTTATGTTCAATTAACTATATAGACAGTGAAATTACCTTGCGTTATTAAAAAATAACATAGTTATAGGATAAGTAGTTACTGAGAAACAGTGGTTTGAAAAGTACCATTTTAGGCCAAATGGCGCGCGGTTGACGTACACGCTCTTAATAATCAATTAACTTCAAGTTTTTTAACCAATTACTCAGAGTCGGGTGGACCGATTTTGATGTTTTTATTTTTATTTTAAAGAATCTATCTCAAAGTTAGTCTAATGTAATTTTCATCAAGATCTTTTAAGCAGTTTTTTAGTTATCATCGGTTAAAATAATCGGTTTGAAGAGGCAATGTAGGATGTCGTGAGGACATCTTCACCACCACCAACAGACTTGAAACTAGTGTCATCAGAAGCGCCTCCTTTGATAGATCATGACTATCATAACGATTTACGCCAAATGTATGGGGTTTTGGAAACATTCGACATTTTAGTATCCACAATTAACGTAACGTTAGGTTAGGTTAGTTGGTATACACCGTGACTTTTTAGTCGTCTTACAACGGCAGCCCACTTCATGTATCCAATGACTAGTAAACGTTCATATTAAAAAAAAAAACAATTATGAGATTTGAATAATTTAAAAATAAAAAATAATTCATTAAACCCCAAACATTTAGAGTATGTCGTCACAGTAAAAAAATATCTATCGGATAAGGCGCTTGTGATGACACTAGGTTCAACTCTGTTGGAGTCAATAAAGGTCAAAATCATTAAACCAATTATCATTCTAACCGGTGATAACTCAAAAGTTGCTAAAAAGATCCCGATGAAAATTATATCGGACTAACGTTGAGACACTTTCTTTGCATTAAAACAAAAATAATCAAAATCGGTCCACGCAACTCCGAGTAATTGGTTAACAAACTTGACGTTTATTGATTATTAAGGATATTAAAATGTCGTGTATTTCCAAAACCCCATACATTTGGAGTAAATCGTTTTGATAATCATGATCTATCGAAGGATGCGCTTCCGATGACACTAGTTTCAAGTCTGTTGGTGGGTGGGGACAGGGTCCATACAAAATCCGGCATTGTCCTTTTCTTATGAATGTTAACGATGGCTGAAAACAGCCCATTATTTAGACCTTTTTAAAGCAATATCGTAAGTTTAATTAGATGATCCTAGAATACCTAATTTTAGACCCTCATTATGGACGGCTTAACCGATTTTATAAGAGATATAGAGGAATATTTACAGAGTATTTTGGGTTTACTTGTATTTAGAGAACTGTTATATTAAAAATAACATTGATTAGTGTATCCTGCCCATACATATGAATTAAGCTGTCTTATTTTAATCATCTTATACTTACATGCGAAAGTGCTATAGTTTAAACATTATTCTAATTAAGAAAAGTGGATATCCTGTGAACAAAATAAGTATGTGAAGCGATAGCACTATTCATACGATTTTCACAACAATAGATTGAATGAATTTGAGTATTTTTACCTCAAAATATCTAATGAGTTTCAGACTGAGAATGAATATTATTACGTTCTTGAAATTATATTTCTGGAACGTTCCTAATACATACATGAAATATGCGTGTTTAATTATGTCGTAGAATAAATTAAGACTTTCCTTGGCGAAGATTTCAATCATGATGTGACAGTCAAAATGTTTCTTACGTAAATATTTTAATAATCCTCGCATATATTTAATCGTATATTTTCATAAGGCGCTTAGGTATTAATAAATAGTGATAATATACCCATTTTATTACTAGCTTCCGCCAGTGGTTTTATCCACGTCCCGTGAGCCCAAGAAACTACTCTTTGCACTTGGATAAAATTCAGGGAAAAGTGGTAGTAAAAAGCTGTTATTTTTCAAAAGTCTAAAGTGATAAGTGGTTCTATATATTTGATCGGTGCTATATTTTTTACGCTGGGTTGAAAGGACTGGTTGAAGGTTTTAAAATGAGAACTTTTTGATACTCTTTTTCCCTATAATCTTGAATTGTGGGTATGGTCATTATATTTTTTTACAAATAGGTAGATAACTTATACAGTGGATCACATAAAATGTTTAGAAAATGCCAAACAAAACGAGAGAAAATAATCTCTAATTTATATTGAAATCACGAAGTTCAGTTTTGATGAATTTTCTTACGCATCCTAAGCTGTTTCACATTGGCAGAATATAAATTAGATTCACGTGGAATCTTATGACCTTTTCAAGGTTATCATAGTTAGTCAAGGTAGAGGTTTAACCGTGAAATCGTTAGTAAATAAAAGAGCGATTCCAGCTCAATTCAGTGGTTTCAGGTACTGTAAATACACTTAAAACACCCTTAAGATTATATTCCGTTTGACTTTGAAATAATATGTCTGCACGCATATAAACGCTTAAAAAGTTGCATCTATATTTTGCAAGCCAACGTGTCTTGAATTTATTTACCACGTTCCTCTTAGTTTCTTCCCTAATTCATTAAATTAATTACAACTGCATTGTAAGTTTCCCAGACAATTTAATTAGTTAGTTGAGGCGGGAGGCGCATAGCATGGACCGTATTTTTTTAAAGGTAGGTTCGGAGAATCTTTAAAAGGTCTCAGAACGATTCCCATCGGTTCGGTATTGAAATCCAGGACCTAAGGTTCATAATTAAAGCTTTTGACCAGATGAGAACAATTTAAAGGCATTGCAGAATAGTAAACAGTATCCTATCTAAATAAATCTTTACTCATCGAAGTACTTTAAGGTGAAAAGTCTGACTGTCTTCTTTATTAGCAAACAAAATTGGGAATAGGCGAAAGGAATTAGTATACAAACAAGGCGCTGAAGACGTGTTTCAAGCAGCTTTTTCAGAAAACCACTAGTCATCAGTCAGTCCAATCAACCATCAGCTTTTTGCTGGCTCATTTCTTGGCACAATAATATTAAAGGAATGTCAACTATTTTAGTATTATTTAGAGGTATTAATACTCTAAGTCTTCCTAGTATGTATTACTAAGGTTCTCTATCATAAGAGTACACAACACAAACTAAACACAAGTTATATGACAGTACATTTAGCAAAGCGACGGACATTCGGCCACAGAGTGAGGATGCACGTCACGTGCGGGGGAAATTATGCTATTTGTTACTGCAAGGAGTCGTATTAACTGTATTAATTGTTTTTTGCCAAGTATATGAAGTAAATAGTCTGAGGTAAAAATGGAAGAAAAAAAATGTGATTTCAGTGTTAGAAGAGTTTATATTTTTTTACGTCGCTGAATATCTTTTTGATTCGTTTTCTACAAAGTATAGATAAGCTGAATTGACAACTTGTGAAAATCGCAGTGCATCGCTTTGAAGTGAAAATACAATGCCATTTGTGTTATATCGTAGATTGAAAAACCAATGATACAGACTTTAAAATGCATATTAATTTGAAAAAATAAAATGCTTGTGCAGAATTTTGAATTTGGAATGTTTCTTGTTTTGTTAAATAATGTAAAAAGGTTCAATTACCATATGCTAAAAGTTTTAAATATGTTTTCAATTTGTTTAATTTTAAAGTGAAATCAAATACTTTCAGTAGATTTAAATTAATGTAGAAAATTTAATGTAAGGCAATTGGATTATATTGGAACAGTAAAAGGTTAAACAATTTTAATAAAATAAACAGCAATTATTTTTATTACTTTGAATACAATTCGTAATTGGGTTTTCAATAGAGCGTAAAACATACTACTTTGTGATGCTTTAATTTGGTATGTTGGGTCATGAAATAAGTATAATAAGTATTCTTTTTTTTTCTGGATTATGTATCAATCGTTTACGGTCGATTTTTTTTTGTTTATTACTGTTAATATTTTTCTATTGCATTTTACCATATTAATAATTATGTAGTATTCAAAATATATTCCTTCACAATGACACTTACCCATTATTTATCAATACAAAATAACAGGAATATTAAGTACCACTTTTTCCTACGATATTTTCAAACAACAATTTACTTACAACTTTGATTTACAGCCGGAAAAGTCTAGAACAAATGGTATTCCGACCAATTGTAGGTCAGAAACGCGTCTAGCACACGTGCCTTCGAAAGCCCCCTTATCAGATCGTTGGGGGAACTTCGGATCCCCCAAACTGGGTTAATGAAGGACTTTTATGCCCTTTTTTTCGTAAATACCAAATTTAAATGTAAGCAGGTCATATATTTACAAGCGACATTATTGCTATTCGCGTTCACCCATTTTTGTTGCACGTGAGTGTAATGTGAATTGTACTGAATTTCAGAGTATCTATGGCCTTATCCAGGATTGGTTGTGAGTTCAATTTTGAGATAAGGTTGATATTTATGGCAATGTTTTTGGTTCCTAAATAAAAAAATATCGCCGAATATATTATTATAATGGACTAGCTTCCGCTCGCGGTTTTACCTGCTCCGCGTGAATACTATACCTTCCGTAGCCGGATGGTGACAAAAACTATCATGTGTCTTTTTCCCGGGTCTAAGCTACCTCCTCTCTAAATTTTCAGCTTAAACGGTTCAGCTATACTTGAGATATTAGCAGAGCAACTGACACGACTTTCTTTTATATATCTCTATCTACATACATCGATTTTCGTGTGTCTTAGGACGAAGGGTAATCTAGGTTTTGCGACTTAAGGCCACCTTATGGACCAACCCATATGAAATGATATCTGAAATGAAATAACTACAAAATTCATACAAACTTAAAATCCGTCTTCAAAAAGTAAACATTTCTATTCAAATTTCTGTTGAATCAGCGTGTTCAAATCGATCTAATTCTATAGAAGTTGCAACGTCAAGAATAGCTATTTGATTGTAGGGCACGATAATTATAGACTAGGAGCTATTCTTAGCTCTTATACTATCGATGGGGTTGGAGTAGTTATATAGTACTTCTAATTGAAATAAATAATGTAGATGCAGTTAAAGGTAGGAAGAATGAAAAACACTGCATGTATTTATTTTTAAATTGTTAAGTTGATGCTAATTAACTATCCCAATCCCTTAGAGACTAGAAATTTGTATTGGTCGTTGTTTTCAACCAGCCTTTTTCCGACTTTGTTGTGCTTGGCTTTCACTCTAACTGGATGTAACTGAGTGTCTGTGTTTACAAGCCTTAACATAAGAGCAAATCAGTTTCTTAAGTTCAGTTCGAGATGTCCGAATAGATACTTGTACTGAAAACAGAACACAATTTCGAAATACCGCGAATGTATCAATGACTAAACGAATCCCTCTATCACATTGCAAAACCGTTCAAGAAGCCACAACGCCATTTAAATAGTGTTCCAAATACATCGTAACAAAATAAATGAAACATCTTACTCTTGTAGACGTTAAGAATATTTCAAATGAGGAAAGCTGGAGAACATTTCCTTCTAAGAAAATCTACAGACGTCCGTATCGTGGGAACGCAAACGTCGAAATGATCGATGAAATATAATTTGTCACAGCTTATCCCCTTGTCTGAAGACGCGATTGAAGACGGAAATTTGTCGTCAGGACGTTTTCATCGATGGCAACACTTAAAATAGAATGAAATATGACAGGATTGTACTTTTAAACGCTCGAACAAAAAGCCTTTAACACACGAGAGGAACGTGAGCTAAATAATATTTCAAGTAGTCAAAATTCTTAAAAGTTACATCGAAAACAAATACCAAATAGAAACATTCGAAATACCTAGGCAAATAAGTGGCATACATTCTAAAATTTTGGCTCCAATTTCACGACATAAATGTAATTCATACACGATAAGAAAACTGTACTCCGGAAAGGAAATATAGTATTCAAATTCTATTGCCACTGATACATAGTTGAACAGGTTTAGGAGAATAAGTACTTACCGTCAGGCACATACACGTTCAGAAACAGACAATCCTCAGAGTATTCCTTCTTCCTCTTATCCTCCATCTGAGATTCCAGGAGCTTCATGAACAAATCATCATGTTTCTTCAAAGGGTATTGCACATCTTCCTTTTTAGGGTCACTTTGCATACAATCCGGTGCAAATATGGTAGCATTCCTCACACCTTCCCACTGAGGCAGAGACGTATATTCAGGGGGCAAAAACCTTCTGAACTCAATTGGGGGCTGCGCGTAAGGTATTCCAACGTACGCCGCTATTCTTTTCGTCCGGAATCTCGTAATATACATTCCCGATATCGTCCCTTGATTTGCTAAAGTAATTTGCTTAGGCTCCCTCGCCGATAAAACTAGAGTCATTGGCAGCAACGACACTAATAAACGAATCATTTTTATTTGAAAAACAGTACACACTTTATTTTACAGTAGCTGACAGCACAGATTTGAATTTGAATTCCATTTTATTTTAAAAAAAGGAACGGCTGTTCGGAGTCGTTAAAATTAAAATGGCGGTCCATTTCGAAATTTAAAATTGTATAAATTGACGGTTATTTTTTCACGTTTTTATTTAGTTTTGATTAGTTTCGTTTGGTTTTTATAACTGGTTGTATTGTGCCAGTATCGGGTGTTCGTGTTCGAAGGTGGTGCGTTACTGTTTCTCGTGCAGACTTCGGGTCGTAAACAGTGGGGTTGTCCGTCGTTATAGCGACGAAGGAACTGGTATTGTGAACTGTGTTTGTTTTAGAATTGGCCTTTGGTATATTTGTTTTTCAGTTTTGCTATTGGCGTTTTTTGTAAAATGCTTTTGGTTAAATTAGTTTGCAAATCGACTCAAGGTTATATTTATATCTGAACTGGAGTGATTTCACAGATAATAAAAGAAAAGATTTTCCACAATTTTATTTAGGCAATTTCAGAACAGTGTCCCAGTTCTACAAAACATGTTTTTTTCTGTTCGCATAAATTGACAATTTAATTTGGGCCTCGATTGTGTTTGTTTTTGGTTTCAATCTCTAGAACCTCGAGGGACCCGTTTCGGGTTGGGACCTCACCCAAAGGATGGCCCAATAAACTAATCAAAATATACATGCAAATCTGCTATCTAACTTCACCTCATACATAAACAAATATGGATTGTTAGAACTCTAAAACGTCTAAACCAATTTGGTTGAAACTTAATGGAAAGAGTGATAGATTTCTTATTCTGTTGCATAAAGAAGGCGCTGATAAAGCGAAGAAAAAATGCTAAAAGGAAGGAAAATATACCTATTATTTGTGTTTCTTTTTTCTGATTCTTCTTTTAATGGTTGTGATATTTAACTTTGACGAGAAAGAAGCACTTCCTCCTTAAAGAGGACAAACGTATAAGAAGCATTTTCTTTGTCGCTTACATTATTTACTCCGCTAAGGGGCAATTAGTATATATTTACTTTCGCAATATTTATTTAGGACAACCTTTTTCCTGTACATGCATCGATCAGACTGTAGCATTAACAAACTTCCGTAACAAATTAATGGCAGAAAAAACATCAACCTGTATCTTAAGACATGTACAGGTTGTTGTTATTTTATTTATTGAAAAAAAAAAATTTTTTTTTTGATTTTTTCAGATTTTTTTTCTAGTTTTTTTTTTGTGTTTGTCATGTCTAAAGTTTACCTAAGGCAACAAATAACTGGCGGTAAGCTTGCGACGCGACGGATCGCGTGACGACCAGGCAGGAGTCATTGCATTTGGCCACCGTCGGCTTGTTTTCGCCTCATCTCCCCCTATGTAGGTCATTGCGACTTAAATATTGATCGATATTAGTATTTGTGTTATGTTTTATGTTCTGTTTCAGGCTTATGTGATTTTAAAGTACTGCATGTCTTATTTTGCAGCTAGTTTTAAAAGTCTTGTCAGTTCTCAGTGTCTCTCTCTATGATATGGGTATCGGATGAAGCATGATAGACTGGTCATGAGTCATTGACAAATATCAAACAATGAAAGCTGAAATTAGTCAGTATAGAAACAAACGATACAGTTTCTTACATTGATCTGTGTTGCTAGGCTACTTTGGGTATCGGAGTAATGAACTCTGGTTGTCGTAAGAACAAGTACCTACAACTCCTGACTGATATTGACTGTATATTTTCAAATAAGAAATACTCAAAATAAAAAAATACTTCCCTGTTTTATGCCATTAAAATAACACTTTTTTGCAGGGATTTCAACAGGGATGGAATCAAAATTTTCACCTTTTCAATTAATATCAAAACCAATCAATGAATATACAAAACACTTAATCCTAATTTAAAATTTCGCTTTATTTGGAAAATGTGCTCTGAAAATAAATATCCTCGATAAAATTGAACGTGAAAGGTAGTAAATTCTTAATGAAGGTCCCATGTTTTGTACTGGATCGGAATAAGCTGGGTTAATACGGTTTTTCGGTTTTACATTTCGTCAAAGAACTTAATGTGAATTTTAAGAAAAAATAACCGTAAGTATTTTATTTGCAATATTTACGACAGATAACATTTTTTTTCAACAAAAAATTGTGTTTTCAGAAACGAAAAAATGAAGTGGTTCATTTTTTTATGTCAATACTCAAAGGACTTTTCAAGTTGCTTTCACCAAGTCATCATTTGCTTACCCTTATTCCAATACATTAGGGTGCACGTTGTACCTTTCTTTTGCAGGATAACAAAAACCTTTATATAAGGACAGGTTCTCAATTTTCTAATTCGTTACGACTATCAAAGATCTACATAAAAATTTAAGAATCCCACACCTTGCATTTTGATGACCTTTTTGAAGGACATGAAATTCTGCATGACACAGATGGACTCATTAATGAAAATATGTACAATGCTCCGCGTAACTTAGAAATTGATTGATCGACTAAAGCGCCTCTTTTGTATTGAGAAATCAATTGTATGGGGTTTTCCGCAAAATATGTAGGCAGCTGAAGATCGCAATGTATTTTACACATGGGAACAATATGATGGAATACCTCCCTGGTCATGGTTTTAAGGGAACATAGGCATATCGGAAAAAATATTTTTTTTTAATTTTAAGAGTTTTTTATTTTACAGAATAAAGTAACTAAGTTTCAACTGTTATAAACAACTTAAAGGTATGTTACCAATGGTCGTGATTATTATTCCAGTAAACATTAATTGCTGTTTTGTACGGTTTCACTCGCGTCCCGTGGGACCCGTTTCCCGTACTCGGACAAAATATAGCCTCTGTTACCCGGGAAACGTGTAGCTTCTTTTGTAGATTTTGGATTCTTTTGTGTAGGTACAAATATAAAAATGATTCCTCATGATAATATTATAATATGATGGAATACCTCCCTGGTCATGGTTTTAAGGGAACATAGACATATTGGGGAAAAAATATACTATTACTTATTTACAGAATAAAGTATTTAAGTTTCAGTTATCATAAGCAACAAAAAAGGTATGTTACCAATGGTGGTGATTATATTATCATTCCAATAAACATTAATTGCTGTTTTCCGCGGTTTCATCCGCGTCCCGTGGGTACCATTTCCCATACTCGGACAAAATACCTATAGCTTACGTTACCCGGGAAACGTGTAGCTTCCCAGCAAGAACAGAATTTTTCAAATCGTTCTAGGATTTTTTATCCTTTTGTGTAGGTACAGATAGAAAAATGATTCCTCCTTATAGCATTAGTACCTACAAAATATAATTTCAAAATATGACCAGATCGATCAAAACAAGCACAAACACAAGTACAGCCCACAAAAGGCGAACCACAGAAATGAATACATATTAAAAAGCGAAAATGTATTTTCGATTTTAAATTAAAATCGGTAGAATTGCCAATCAATCATATTCGTTAATTACTTTAGCGTCAACAACGAGCTTTATTTAAACATGTATGGCACTCAATTAAAAATTGTAACATTTTATTTTTGTAATGATGGTGTGGTCTTATGAAATTAAAATGTGCTTGTACGAACGTCATGGGTATTTTTGGGAACATAACACTGGAAAAGCTATTGTCATCTGTCGGTATATAAAGGTAATGGTCAGTTAGTATTCAGTGGCAGTTGGTAAATTAGTAGTATTTATTTATTATTTATTTATTCACAACACAGTAAAAAAATTGACAGTGAGTATAGATAAATTAAAGAAAAACATAATCGCTACTTCAAGTCATTTCTTCGTACAAGGTATCCTAACATCTTGTAAACTTAATTCAATAAAAAGTAAACAAAAAACATACTCTAACAGACAAATACTCAAATGTCTAGTTTTGTTAAGTTAAACAGTAAAATGGCGAAGTACGTACTCTTACAGAAAAATACTTTCAAGACTTTTCTTCATTACTATGCAAACGTACAGGTACCTATAAATTAAATTAAACAAAGTTAAAAATAAAATGGCGTCGGTTAACAAAACAAACAAAAATACGAGTTAGCAACGTGTGATGCCATAGTGGTCCCATTTGCATCTAAACTCGGATTTGCATAGATTACTATCGTTCGAGTCCCACATGGGAACAGGGTGGCCAAGCCATAGTGTTTGAATGGACATTCCCGTTTCAGGTGCAAAACTATATTATACTAGCTTCCGGTCGCGGCATCGCCCAGGGGGAGTGTTGATAAAAAGTAGCCTATGTGTTAATCCAGGGTATCACCTATATACATACCAAATTTCAACCAAATCGGAGCCGTTTTTGCCTTTAGTAGGAAAAGTAGGATATTAGTAGGGTTATATTACCTATATATGTTTTGACTATTATTCTTTTATAGCAAAAGTCTTTCTGATTATAATTTGAAGACAGTCATGCTTATAGGTCGATATTGTTAATTGTTATACATATCAGGTTTATAATTTGCTCATTATGGTGATGGTGTTCTAAAAAAGTATATTTCATTCCAGGTATGTTTCTCTAGACTACAACAAATTACAACAAATGCACAGAAAAAAGTACTATAGCTATGTTCTAAGCAATAAAAAATAATGGTAAATTCGCTATTGAGCTATTGCAAATTCGGGTACTTATACTGTTATTAGCGCAAATTACGTATATACCTACCGACGAATACATAAGGCTACGGTTGCCGAAAATGGCGGTGTTTATCGGTTATTCCTTTGTTTGATACCTGGTGGATTCTTAGTTTGTTATGTGGCATTACTTAAAATTTTAACATGATTTTTTGCTGACGTCCTTTATGCCAAACCAGTAAGCGTCCATAAATTCTCATTGAAACTAACACTTTTTTTTAACAAAGCAATTATAGAAACCACGCATTCACCTCTGTCACCATCATTTTTTGCACCTGTTTAAACGTCCAGACCTTTCCCAAACTGGACCACAGCATGGTCACCCTACTAACAACGCACAGCGCGGCGTGAAGGGCGTGCTTTCAATATTGTTCAATTTTACTGCGAGCGGTCACGTGACCCAACCAGTATACTACCATACTACATGAGTTCGCGACATCCTGCATGTAGGTAATTATTTCAGCAATTTTATATGTGGGCAAATTGTGTAGGTTTCGTAAAAAAAAAGGTTGGATTTTTTGTATATTTTTGTTTGGGAAAATAGGTGGGCGAGGGGCTTAAATGTCATGTGATAAGTCGACTTTTGTTACAGATATTTATGATTAATTAAGTTTCTGACATTTGATTTTGATTATGATAAAAAACACGAAAGAAACCATTTCCTAATAAGATCAAATAATTTATTTCACTTAAACTTTTACATGCGCTCCTAAAACTCAAAGTCCCCGATAAGTGTAGCTACATAGCAATAGTTTCTTAAAAAGATATTTCTATTTCTTTCGACCTACAGCTGCTTTACAATATAGGTCCTTCCAAAAGCCTTGTGTTAGATGCCTTAACACTTTCAGCCCAGCTTAATCTACCAAAAAAAATATACTCTAATCCAGTACTAAATGCAAATTTCCAAGAACACAAATTATAGGAATCGCTTGGAAATTTTCCAATAACGAAATAATTTACTTGGCAATACTTACCTGCAATCATATAAAATATAACCCGTATTCTACCCCCGTTATTATCACCGATTACGTGGCCGTTTTAACCCTAAACCGCTTGGGTTATGGTCGAAATGACCTTCTGTTCTGACAGCTTGATAACTATATATTAGTATTGATTAAAATACGTTAAGTGTTGGTCGTTTTGAGGGTTAAAATACGGTTGTTAGTTATAGCTTTTGTTTTACGTTTGTAAGAATAAAAACTGCAAGTCCTTGGCGGTTTTATGAACATAGCTTAATTAATGTTCAAAGCAGAGAATGGCAATAAAAACGGCATTTATAATTCGACATTCAACTTCTGTAATTGATGGCGAAAACCAGGCAAATTATTTAAAGGGGCTGACAAGTCTACTTTCATGTGTGTTCCTTATTGTTATAGCCATTTAAATAAATCAACAAAAAATTTTATGAACTAAACTAAACCTTATAAATCAAAAAATATTCACTTAATTGTTGCGTACTAAATATTTAATGTAGTGAGTTATCCTTCCTAATCTCTCTAATCCTATCCACTGATTACGGCTAATCTTGTACCTTTGTAAAACTCCATTTTAATTAACTTGACATACCTTTGTACTTAATTCAACATACTTTGCGACTTACTGCAGCATTACGTTACAGCTTTTTTATCGTCCCACTGCTGGGCACAGGCCTCCTCTCACACGGAGAAGGATTGAGCATTTATCACCACGCTTGCTCAATGCGGGTTGGTGATTTCAGACTTAATAGTCCAGGTTTATTGCAGCATTGCTTTCAAAGCATTCCTAATTGTATCTATTGGAAAGTTTAGTAATTTTTGAGTTTACCGCTAA
This sequence comes from Helicoverpa zea x Helicoverpa armigera, assembly GCA_033682625.1. Classification (NCBI taxonomy): domain Eukaryota; kingdom Metazoa; phylum Arthropoda; class Insecta; order Lepidoptera; family Noctuidae; genus Helicoverpa; species Helicoverpa zea x Helicoverpa armigera. The sequence goes on along the minus strand of JAWIIS010000044.1, from coordinate 3,669,254 downwards.
CAGATAGAAATTAGTTTGGCTATGCCTGGTTTTCAATAAGGACTGCTGAAAAACTTGTTTTCTCACGAAAAACTTTTTGTGGATATAACCTACCTACATATGTTTTCAAGAAAAGTGTTTTTCTTGGGAAGCAATTAAATATAGCTGAATTCATATTTACACATAGTAAAGTACACCCACGTATTGAAAGTTTTTCCTACAAAATATTATTATAAATCTCAGTTAAAGGGCATGTTATTTCATAATGAATTACCTATTTTATCTGACATTTACTCAAGCCTAAATATTATTCCCACGCTAAGAAAATGTTTATGATATGTTTGTTCAAAATTAAACATGATAAGTACAGACTTAATAGTTCTTGTGTAGATTTAACTTTTCGAGTAACTATCTAATAACACTCTTTAATAAGTAAAATTAAACTAAGCTCTTTGTAAATTCTGTAAATTCAAAAGCTATTGCTAGGATTTTAATGTAATTTCAGATAAAAGATAGAGTAATTTATGAGGAATCTTAAGTACATAATAGGTAATATACGAATAAATACTTTATACATAAATGAATTATTTGATTGATTAAGTCTCTTCGCCTAAAACACAAAAATTCGCAATAAACTATAACCGATTCCAACCTACTTAGGAAAAAAGCATTGTTCATGAAACTCTTTAAAAACACGTCTTTTCCCATTTTTGTACAAGACAGATCACTTTTTAATAGTTACCTAAGTAACAGGCGTTTTGCGAGCGCAATTTAGGTAAATCAATCAAAATTTACGTAGAAATGGATCGTCTATTCTTTAGTTTTTTGGTTAATAAGTCATGCGAAAGTTGACCTTGGGTTTAAGGGAGCGAGTGACCGGTAGCCGGCTTACGATCGGAATGGTTCAAGGTCACATTTTGTTATTCATGAGTTCCAATAGGTCTTATCTGATTGACTGAAACGTATAGTTAAAGTCGAACGCTCGCCTCAATGGCCTTTTTCGGCTGCTTTTACGATACTGACTGATTATTCAAGATGTTTAATTCATCACCATGTTATATAAAAAAGTTTTCTGAAGGACTGCGAATCTACCCCTTAATCAGACCCGTGATGTCAGCCAATTCAGCCAAGTAATTAGCAGTCAAGATGATTGCGGTATAGTTATCGGCACGGATAATGAGCTCTCGGCGGAAGAGTGGGGATCGCTTTGCGCACTGTACACTTAAGGCAATAAACCAATAAATCACTTCTGCGCAGGTGAAGGTCAGGGCTCAATATCCTTGCCGATGATTATAGCAAGACAAAAAGGCAAATAAAAAGCTCGTAACTGGCATATCGTTCATAGGAGTATTCACTGAATATCCGAAATTTTCAGAGCTCGTCAAAAATTCGCTTCACGGTTTTTAACGATGAATAAAAATACAATAAAATATAAAAGATTATTTGCTATCACGCAACGTGAACACGCACCGAGGCTTACACTGCGTACAATGCGATAAATGCTAATTTTTATACTTTTCTTTCATTTCGTGAGGGTAATGAACTTTAAAACTTTTATTTGTTTGGCATTTTATCGAGCTGGTTAGCTTTCATAGTAAAATAAGTGGCTGTGATGTATTCTATATTCACTCATTATTCGATCGGACGGCAATCCGACACGACCAGAGGGAGTTTGGACTCTAGTCTGACAATTAAGTGTGCTCTTACACATTGGTCGATCACCATCAACTTTCAGATTCCCGGCTGCTTTATGAAACTTATTTAAACCTGGATAGCTATTTTGAAGCGACTCGGGAATCGACTCCAAGACCCCCTTACATAGGAAAAAATTGTGTTGATACTTGGATTTCAACAGTTTGAAATCTGAAATCTGCTGGTGATTAACGATCATTCCATATCTGTAAGTGAAGAGGCCTATTTCATGCGTGGGATGGTAAAAAGGCTGATGATGACACTTCTTACAAAGGATGTTTTGAAGGATTGTACTTTTTTCTAACAATAGCAGTACAAATAAATGTAAGTATTAAATACTGTTATTGTCTACACAAACTAATAACATTAATAACTCAGGTGTTTGTAATCAAGTACCTAAGTAGCCAAACTTAGGTAGTTACTTTGATAGTGCCGCATGCACTTAATAGTGTCTTGTGCTAGAGTTATTATTAATAGGTAAAATTATTTGCTTATGCAAGTACTTAAGCTCCTCTTAAAGAAGTTTGAGATGCATAGTTAAATCAAGCAATCAATTGTTGATGAATGAAGAAAACTTGCTTCCCAGAAGGTCTATTAACTTTGATTATTTTGCAAAATTAAAAATAAAACGTATTTTTATAAGCGCCCATTCCTCAGTATCACACTCATAATTACCCGAATATCCTTTACAAATCAAAACATTTCCTTTCGAAAAAAAGCTGTTTGATATTCATTTAGGAAACCTTTTTAAAAACGAGCGGAAGTAATTTGCTTTGCCTTAGAACCTTAATAAAGACGCAAAAAGGGTCTATTCTGCGGTTCATTTTCAAAAATGCCTTTTATTTACTCTTTCTACCTTCAAACTCTTTCCTCAATTAAAGTCATTACTAAGAGTACCTGCACAAGTCGTGGTGGCCTAGTGGGCAAAGAACCAACCTCTCGAGTATGAGGGCGCGGGTTCGATTCCAAGTCAGGCAAGTACCAATGCAACATTTCTAAGTTTGTATGTACTTTCTAAGTATATCTTAGACACCAAATGACTGTGTTTCGGATGGCACGTTAAACTGTAGGTCCCGGCTGTCAGTGAACATCCTTGGCAGTCGTTACGGGTAGTCAGAAGCCAGTAAGTCTGACACCAGTTTAACCAAGGAGTACTGGGTTGCCCGGGCAACTGGGTTGAGGAGGTCAGATAGGCAGTCGCTTCTTGTAAAGCACTGGTACTCAGCTGAATCCGGTTAGACTGGAAGCCGACCCCAACATAGTTTGGGAAAAGGCTCGGAGGATGACTAAGAGTACCTGCACACTACAGATTAAATAGTGGGCCAACAGTTGCCTCGATGGTGTGTAATTTTTTTTAAAGGAAATTCCGTCAAAGTTATCAGTTGCTCTAATACCGGAAAAAATATTAAATGTGCTTACTACCATTCGTCTTCATACTGATTTATATCCCCAAACAAGCCGACTAAAAGTTTGCGGGGTACGGGATGTCTTATGTACCTTTTGAATCGTTTTCTGCGGTTATTTTGTTAGTTTGTTAGTCAAAATTCAAAATACATATTCTACCTACAATGTACTGAACTACATAAAACCACAAGTAACTATTTAGAAAAGCTTACAGAGTTCATTCATTGAAAGGGTTAAATACCTACTTTACGCAACACGTTTGAATCGACATTCATGATGTACTGTAATAAAAGTGTCCAGAGGTTCCAAATTTTACAATATACCTAAATCATATATCCAAATTCAAATTGAAACGTTTTTATGAAATACATAAATCATCATTATCAGTATCAGTACAGATAAGATCTCACTTAGTTTGGTCTTGAGAATAAATCACCCGGCAATAGTGTACCTTCCCAACAGAAGCAAACTAAAAATACTCTTAAAAACATATGTGTAGCAGTATACGTAGATAAAGTATAATCTTAAGTGGAAAAACACAAGATCAATATGGCTCCAAAATCTTCGGATTATCAACATCTGTTCTCAGAACGCGTGAGACAAATATTTGCCAAACATGTTTACTTAGAGTTCGGATGAATGAGAGCAATTTTACTCTCAATTCAAGGAATCTGTAGGATTAAAGGTTAAAAAATAATAATATGTGTAGTTAATTAAATACCCGGGAGGTGATATACATGACATTTTAAATAGTAGTAGATACATATCTTTGCTATTTTATTTCGTACCTATCATTTGAACATCTTTGGCAATCGTTACTTGTAGGCAAGAAGCCAGTTAGTTTGAGTCAACCAGTCTTACCACGGGGTATTTTGTAGATCGGGTAACTGGGGGTCAGATAGGGCAGTCGCTCCTTGTAAAGCACTGCTACCCGGCTACATCCAGTTAGACTGGAAGCCGACCCCAACATAGTTGGGAAAAAGGCTCGAAGGATGATGAGGGTTGAGGAAGCCAGATAGGCAGTCGCTCCTTGAAAACACTGGTACTCAGCTGCATCATGTTAGACTGGAAGTCGATCTCAACATAGTTGGGAAAAGGCTAGACAGATGATGATTTCATACCTATCGCCATTTAAAAATATAACTTGACTTATTAAATTCCATTGTAAAGAAGTTTTTAACCCTGTGTGGGAGTTTCTTACCAGGATAAGGAACGTAGGTAATAATCTCTATACAAAACGGCTTTAAAAAGCATTATTCTCAATTTAGCCCTTTCATATTTTCGTTAGCGTTCTACTGTTATTTATTTGGACAGGATCAAGATAAACGCTTTTTTGTAAAAAAGGAACGTAGAACGAAAGTAATTTTCTTTTTGAATTTTATTATTATGTGTGGGTTTTTTTATCATGTCATCTTAAATTTAGGCGTAAATAAATCAAAATAATAATAAAAAAGTTGGAAAAGGCTGTTCGTTTTTCTGTCTATTTACTGTCTACCCATAAAATCAGCTAGTGTGGTGTAAAATAGAAATCTAAATAGAAAGATTTTTAATTTTGGTTTCCTTCTGCACCGTTAAAAAATTCCATATTTTTAAATAGACACACTGTGCTAGTTATTTTAGGAATTATTCATGTAAGTCAGAAAAGGACATACAATTAAAAAGTTGACAGCTTAATATATATCAATTTCCCAAACAAGGCAGTTCCAAAAAAACTGTAATATGACTGAGTATTTAAACATTTCTCTGAAACATACCTTTTTAAACATCAGGGCTGCCTTCTTTCAATATAAATGGAATCCAGAAATAAAGCCGCCACGTCAGCAGGTTGGACAAAGTTATTGATATTAATGGCAGTTCTCGTTTTATTAAAGATTATTTTTCCGACCCAAATATCGACCAATAGAATTGCACCATTCGACGTCACGTGGTACAACCTACATGGTATTATACTGATAATTTTTTGAATATTTTCTCTGGTCGTTGCTATGTCAAACTGACAGGTTGTGGCCGACATTTGGGACGGAAATATAATCCCCCGAATACCACACGAGCTTCAAAATTCTCTGGCATTTCCCTCAAGGTTCCCTGCAAACAAATAAAGTCGTCAAGTTTTCCAGGAAAAATCACTCGCGCTTCGCGCTCGTGATTTTTTAACCTGAAAAACTTGACTCCTTCATTTGTTTGCAACGAACCTATCGGAAAATACCCGATAATTTTGAAGCTCTTGTGGTATTATAAGTGATTATTTTTCCGACCCAAATATCGACCAATAGAATTGCACCATTCGACGTCACGTGGTACAACCTACATGGTATTATACTGATAATTTTTTGAATATTTTCTCTGGTCGTTGCTATGTCAAACTGACAGGTTGTGGCCGACATTTGGGACGGAAAAATAATCCCCCGAATACCACACGAGCTTCAAAATTCTCTGGCATTTCCCTCAAGGTTCCCTGCAAACAAATAAAGTCATCAAGTTTTCCAGGAAAAATCACTCGCGCTTCGCGCTCGTGATTTTTTAACCTGAAAAACTTGACTCCTTCATTTGTTTGCAACGAACCTATCGGGAAATACCCGATAATTTTGAAGCTCTTGTGGTATTATAAGTGAGAATTCCGTTACTTTGAGTCAATTTCTGGATATTCAACTTTTTTATTATCCTGCTGCTCGGTTTATTAAAAGCTATTCGCCTAAAAAAGGTTAGGTAAGTCTGCTATACAAAAGGAGATTTTCAAAGTATTTTTGATAGTAAGGAAATAATTAGGATTTTTTTTTTCATTCTAAATCTTTAGACGGCTCACTAAAATCAATTATCCTTATGTGAAAAATAGCATCGTCTTATGTAATGAAATGCCGTTCATAATATTTTACCTTGACTGTCAACATTCTATTTCCAGTAGATAAGCAAATCATTAGATACCTTCACTACATAGATTACTAGCTTTTGCCCGCGGCTTCGCTCGCGTGTCAGTGAGGAAGGCAATCAGCAGCAACCAAACAAACAGATTACCTACAGTTCAGTTCGAAGGTAATTAACTGGCGGAGAATCTTAACACCGCGATTCAGAAATGAGATGAAAATGCACAGCGCCATCTAATAGCGGTAGGCAGAACTTCTCAACATTTAGAACTATACATTATTTTGTTCGTTCCATTACGTACTGATAGGTTCAAACTAATACATTTACATCCTTCATCATCCCTTATTTTATCACCCGTGGGAGTTGAATGGGGGTTGAATTAATCAAAATCGTATTTAAGCGAACGTCATCATAAAATTCTGATTCGTCATCAGGACTTCTTCATAAAATCTAAGAAGATGTATACAAACTTTCATCCCCTATTTTATCCTCTTAGGGATGGAATTTATCAAATTCCTTTCTTAAGGGTTGCCTACGCCATAGTAGCTTTATGCATGCAAAGTCTCAGTCCGATCGGTTTAAAATTGACAAAGTTTCATACAAACTTTCATCCCCTATTTTATCCCCTTGGGGGTAGAATTGATCAAAATCCTTTCTTAGCGGATGCCTGCGTCATAACATCTACCTGCATGCCAAATTTCAGCCCGATCCGTCCAGTGGTTTCAGCTGTGCGTTGATAGATCACTATGTCAGTCAGTCAGTCAGTCAGTCACCTTTGAATTATATATATTTAGATTATTAGGACCGGTCCTATACAACAAATCCACACAATAATAAGCAATCAATCTATTTGTAGACTCAGAGCCTACGTCAGTCGGAAATATACAATAAAATCCGAAATATCTTCGGAAAAGGTTGTGTATCCAAGCTTTCACGTAACAATTTCGTCTAGACATCAAAGCAAACAAACATCTATACTAATATTATAAAGCTGAAGAGTTTGTTTGTTTGTTTGAACGCGCTAATCTCAGGAACTACTGGTCCGATTTGTAAATTTCTTTCAGTGTTAGATAGCCCATTTATCGAGGAAGGCTATAGGCTACTTTTTATCCCGGTACGGGAAGTAGTTTCCACGGGATGCGGGTGAAACCGCTGGCAGAAGCTAGTTTTATATATAGTGACTGTCTAAGTATAAATCCAGGCGTTAACCTGAGTCAGTCTTTACAAAGTTTAGTTTAAAACTATTATTTTAGGTGCACAAGATGTTTACAAAACAACTAAATGTCTAGACATAAAAACAAATAAATGAGTTTTTCTTTTAAAGGAAAGCTCTTGAACTGAAGTAACAACCCTTTAGTTCTTGAATCAAAGGAATTCAAAACACAATGAATTAGGATAAGATATTGTTGTGAATACCGACATACAGTAAGTTTTGAAAATTCAAGGTACTAGTAAATATTAAATAGGTGCAACTTTAAATTATAGGAGGATTTTTTTACATGTAAAAAGTGTAAATTCATTTTTTTTCGTAGGACTTGTAGTTTTACTGGAAGTTGTGATAAACCAATTTCTTCAACTCCCCCTCCCCTCCCGCCCTCAGATCGATTGTAAATTATTTTTCCAATAATTTTTGGCGTATTTTCTTCCCTTTGTAATAGGTATTGGGTTTCAACCTACTTTTAATTACTTTTTGGTAAAAAGGGATCTGCTCTATCTCTCTACATGTAAGGTTTTTGAAAATAAAATTAAATAAATTGTTCACTTCAATATAGTTATTTATTAAGTGAATGTGTGTGAAACTTAGCTTATGCCACTGCTACGACCTCTGACGAAAAGTGCAGCTAAAGTAACGTAGAGACTGTCTTGAAATATAGCTAGATGGCGTTAGTATGCTGTTTAACTCAAGCTGGCGTTGGCATTGGTAAGTAAGGCAGCCCTACTATAATTTTTGTTGTAGAAAATAAATTGGCGGTGTTTCTAGGACCGACTTCTTAATATTATATCATTCACTATTTTTTAAAAATAAGGTTGTGTTAGCACCGGTAACACAAGTAAAATTAATAACTTACCATGGGCCTAACCAACCGCGTGTGAAAAAGGTGTCCCAATCATTTTTGCCGCAGGTTATGGTATAATACTCAGAAGTAAACGTAGAACTATAAATTGGATTTATTCGTCATAACAATTTCATTAAAATATTATAGTGAGTATTTTCCAAGTATTTTTCGCAAATTAATTATTCTGAGAAAATACCTTGAAATAATAATTTTAAATTGAAAATTCATGTGAATGCTTAATTAATAAATACGACATAAATATTCACTTATAATCGTCTATATTATTATTACTATATTATTAATATTCACTTATAGTCGTCAAGTTTTTCAGGAAAAATCACTCGCGCTTCGCGCTCGTTATTTTTTAACCTGAAAAACTTGACTCCTTCATTTGTTTGCAACGAACCTATCGGAAAATACCCGATAATTTTGAAGCTCTTGTGGTATTCGGGGGATTATTTTTCCGTCCCAAATGTCGGCCACAACCTGTCAGTTTGACGTAGCAACGACCAGAGAAAATATTCAAAAAAAATTATCAGTATAATACCATGTAGGTTGTACCACGTGACGTCGAATGGTGCAATTCTATTGGTCGATATTTGGGTCGGAAAAATAATCCATATTATGTTACCACTTTTGTGTTCTCAATTTGTATTTATTTTTCTTCAATAGTATTCGTTTCATGACATATTTCTGAAATTCATAATTTCGGTAATTCCTAGTAGAGCAGTAATTTTGAAAACCATTAATTGAAATAATGATTTCATACGAAAACCACAATGAATAAACAATGAAACAAAACCTCGACCGTTATTTAAATAGCTTTTTAGGGTTCCATACCAAAGGGTAAATGTGAATGTGACTTTAGTACTAAGACTTTGCTGTCAGTTTAGACATAATTAATTTTTTAGGGGGTACGGAACCCCTCTCGCACTTGGCCGGGTTTTTATATTTTTACGGCTATTATCCCTGTGGGTATAATTGCAGACACAAATCTATTATGCAAGAATTCGTTGACACAATGCAGTTTAATGTTGTTACAACATATTTCGACAAAGAATTTCAGAATTTGGTTTCAGGTTGAGTTATAATTTGCCGAAGAAATAAAGTTGGAATTCTTAGTATTTTTCTATAAACAATGTAGCTTGGTGATTAATGGGACCTTAAAATATATATACAATTTATCTAATAATCGCGAGGCGAGCTGTGCCCAGTAAAAAAAAAAGAGTAATTATATTTTTATTTTGTTTGTACATTCAATGGATATGGGTCGTCTAAAAGTACTTTTAAGGGTCATACATACTCGTCAGTTAACGTCAATGTCACGTCAACGTCACGCCGCGAACCACGACACGTCAATTTTAGGGACATGACGTGACGTGGCGTATGTGAATTTTACAATTTATTTCGTAGCAATACTTGGCATTTTACTTACCAATATGTGTGTAAATGACAGAACCATAACTGACGTATCCGAATTTTGCAGTAACTAAATATTTTTGACGTAACTGATTGTCAAGTTGACGTTGACATAACGGATATGTATGTCCCTATTTCGTCAAATATTTGGTCTTTTTGGAGTGTGTGGAATTCAATTTTAGTTAGTTAGTTACAGCCTATTTATCGTCCCACTGCTGGGCACAGGCCTCCTCTCACACGGAGAAGGATTGAGCATTAATCATTTCAAGCCAATTCAATTTGGCGCAAGTGTAAAAGCTCTTAGAAACGAAACAAATGTTCGAGTACATTTTAAAAAGTCACCGCTTAATTAAGTTGACATAGGATTTTTTTGAAATAAAATAACAGTCCAAATACCTTAGTTTTCAACAGGACAGTTTTCCTTTACTGTAGAAACGGCAAAGTTGTTAAACAGCGCTGAAGCGTCGGTACCAGTTAGAAAGTTAAATACACTTGGGGTGACTAAATGTACACCAAAAGAGCTAATTTTTCAGTGGCTGGTGTCATACTGCTAGCGGGCTTATAAACGATTGAAAAATTCGCTTGAATCTCACAGTGGAAAAACGTACAGAATGTCACAAAATATCATATTTTTGTAGTTCTTTCAATGTAGTTGTGGTACAACTAAGAGAGCTTTTTAATAGTTATCCAAACTAAATAATTAGATTAAGTTAGTCGTAGTAACTAGATTAAATTAGTCAATAGATCAAAATATAATGCATTGGCCTATTATGAAAAAAGCTTCTGTAATTCCAACAACGATAAATAATGACAATTGTATTTCCTATGTCCTTCTGATCTTCAATTCAATATATATTTCAAGCTTTACCTAAAATCGCTAATCGCTGTCTTTATAGCCTAACCACAAATGTGCGAAGCGAGCCAACATCTAAAGTCCAACTAAGTTAAAAGATATAGAGAAGAAAATAAATTTCAACTTGTTTTAATTTCGCTTTAACCCGGACGAAGTTGGAATGGCGGATGACATGACTTTGGTATCTTAGTATCAAGTTAACTGAGTAAATACTTATTATGACTTAAGTTTTTAGATATGATATTGAGATAAATTACACTGTCTGGTTTTTACTAGACGTGGTAAGGTCTGGTTGCTAAAATTGACTGACTGATTGAGCGATTGAGTAAACCGGAAGCGTAAGCGTTAGTTATCTTAAATGCAACTGTTTATTTATAAGGTTTATTTTCAAGTTTTATGGTAAAAAGATCTTTAATAAAAACCTACAATCATACAGTTTAGTAGTTTAGTTTTAGTAATTTAGGTAACTGTCATTCAGTTTGGTAGAAGTAATAATGTTTGTATGAAAATTGATTTTTGTGAATAAACGCCTTTCTCCTGTTAAGTTTGAATACCTCTATAATATACCTAGAATGGTCCCGATTCCATTTTCCAAGTTCAATGTTTCAAACCAAAATCAAGCAGCTTGTGGTCTGGGTATCAGTAAAGACAAAGGCGTGTGTGTTCGAGCGAATAATGTGTAGTCCCAGATAAGCAAAAACCTTTCCCTTAGTGTAGACGGGTAGAAGGGAAGATAGATGTCAAAATGTTGAAAATATTTTTTGCACTGATAAAATGCGTTAATCATATGAGAAGAAAATGGTAGCAAGAAATGGATTTTAGCATTAGTTAGTAGAGAAACTCAGTTTGAAATAATTTAATTATATATGATTTGAGCAGCAGAGAGAACTCAAATTCAAAGAAAAACAAAAACAGGTGTGTTTTTTTTATTGATCATTTTCGCAGCGAAGTTTTGTGATTTATAAAGTCCACGACATATGTTATTGAAATTCTATTTTTGAATATAAATCACATTTGTAGTCATATTTATATTCTTGCAAAAGTCGAATGCGGATTTTGGCAAGTCAGCCAAGATGTATGTACTGCAAAATATGGCAACTGTGAGAATTTATGCTGCATGGTTATTTATACAATGTTATACTTGTAATATGCAGAATCTTAAGCTTGCTTCTTGTGAGACTGACAACGGAATATACGTGATACAGGATAGCTTTAGTGGTGATTGCCAATTTGGTTTAAATTCGAAGTTATTTCATTCATAAAACATTACAAGCTTTCACCATCGGTGTCACCCCCGTCCCGTGGAAATACTCAGGGTACTGGGATAAAAAGTAATCTTCCTTAATAAAAAGCATATAGTTCTTGAAGTTAGCTTAAATATCCATATAAAATAGCAAACAAACTCCAGCTTTATAATATTAGTGTGGATATAAGTTGTTATTCACAACAATATAGTGTGACTATAGTAAGGTTTTCGTTTAAAATATCGCAGGCCGTGAGAAGGAAGTTTTACTAAGGGTTATATTTCACCCGCAATTGGTTGTATTAAAATAAGGCATTATTACATTTACATAGAACTTATTTCACTGTATGTAAGACCTAAAATGTAAAGTGAATTGTAATGCCTACACTTATTATTGTACGTAAGTAGATATTTTGCAAGTATTTTTGAGTTGTAAGTTATATAAGGCGCCAACTACTATCTACTAGATATTAATGTAATTCTCTTACTCCGTGAGTTCTAGAACCAGTAATTACGATTTCCGAGAGAAAACCATGAATTTTCATTAAGATGCAAATATAAAAGCATTAGCTTCTTTCAATTTACTTTTCTTTTAAAAAATAAGGAAGTTATTACACAGTAACATTGTGTTTTCTTTCAAAGGATGAAAAACTATTCTTTCGTTAAATATTTGCGGAACAATAGGATTTTATGAACAAAGTATGCTTAAATCTGTTTGTTTTATTTCAGAAACTGTGCGGAATTTTCTTTCTTAAGTTTGTTAATAAAATTGTTGACTTCTTTCTTTCTAAAAACTTACTCTTACTGCATTTTGATTGAAACAAAGCTGAATTATTATTAGTTTTTGCCATTGTAGTCGTGTTAGTCATTGTAAAAAGATCAAATAATCTAGCTTCTTATATATTATTATTATTTTGTATGTCTCCGCCATGTTAAAAGACTATAGAATCACAGATTTTTTTTAGGCAAACGTGGGGCCAAAGCCAACACGCTGCAGCACTTTTGATAGGGTGATTAAGGAGCGTATGGCTAAATAGCAGTAGTACCAACAGCAGTATTTACCTATGCGGCTATGGCTCATACGTTAATGTCGATATTAAGTGCAAGGGTTGGTTCCAGTACTTTTTTTCTAAAATAATACCTACTTATAGAGATTATACTCAAGGTCCTTGTAGCAGCTGGTAATCCAACGTTACAAAGTTTCATACTTATAAAGGTGTCTTGGGTTATTTTCCGTCTTCTAGTTATAAATTTTCTTAGAAAAGCTCGAGTAAGCTAGATAGCTAATAATATTATTTCTGTTTTAAGAAAGTTGTGATTTTCCGTTAAAAAGTATTTTCGTGAAGTTTATATTATACTAGTTTCCGCCCGCGGCTTCGCCCGCGTAGAGTTCGGTTATGTCGCGTTTCCAAGAGAATACTTCAAAAGTCCGGGATAAAAACTAACCTATGTTCTTTCTCAACGTCAACTCTATCTCTGTACCAAATGTTATCAAAATCAGTTCAGTGGTTTAGACGTGAAAGCGTAACAGACAGACAGACAGAGTTACTTTCGCATTTATGATATTAGTAGGGATAGCATTTTGTTTCTGATTTATGTAAATAGCATTGTAAATGTTGAGATTTTAACTAGGCGTACCTAACTCCTTTTTCCACTATGTCTATGATATCTAAGCGGGACAGACTTGTGACTAGCACTTCCCACTCAAGACCTTAAGAGCAATTGAAAACAATTAACAATTTAAAAATCATATTTGCATAAAGAACCTACTTGCATCTCTAATTATCTTGCATTATTCATTATGACTTCGAAACGCTTAATTTGATCGTCCCACAAAGAAAAAGTTGCTAAGTAAATACCGTTCTTCGTGCTACGAAAGTTTTCTCATTTGATCTTTATTATTCAGGACTCGATACTTGGGGAATCGATTCTCGGGATAAGACAGGAGCTCGGAACAATGTGGCAAGTTTGTAAGGGTGCGTCTACACGGTGCTAGTAGCTTGCGCATGAGGCACATGCACAGATTACATTACTACATAGAATAAAACAAATATATAATAACTTACATTAAATAGTGGGGAAATACTGTTATCCCATGCGAAGTCAAACGTATAAAACATGCGGATCTAGGGACTTGAGCATGTACCAAAGCAAAATACCCACCCGCGTGCTCTGTTGGATGCGCGCGGTGTTACTTGCGCATGTTAACTTGTGTAGACGCGCCCTAAAAAAATTGAGTCAGATAAGTTCACCGATTCTTGCTGAGTTTATAAAATCCTTATACCTAGTATTCTTTATCGTTTGATTTTTGTGGCTCATTTGAATAAGTATCAATGACGAAGGCAGTTCTTTTGAATAGATTGTTTTATGATCCATTGTGGTTGAAATATCTTGATTTTGAAACGATTTGTGGTTAAAGTGAAGTGTCAGACCTTTGCTGACTAAAACCTACCTTTGTTTTTTCTGTAGCCCTTTATGTACCAGGGTCGCGGTAACTGTTTTAATAAAGCTCGCAGTTCCCACGTTGTATGCCTAGGTATATAAGGTATATATCCCTGGCATGATCATTTTTAAATGAGTGAAAACCAAAACTATGTGGAGATAGAAATATTTTCTAACACACGAAAATGTCTTATTAACTAGGTACTAATGTTTGCCGAAGAAACAAATTTTCCACAACCGTATAAAATATTCCTAATGTCTACATATAATTTAGCCAACTAGCTACACTTGGCTAGATCTAGCTAAATTCCGATCGTTACTGTAATTAATGTCATGCGCTTTCAACCACGTTGAGAGAATCCAAATAGCTGTGTAATTGGGTCGGGTATGTCCTATTTCATACTTCAGACCAATATATGAGGTTCTGAACATGTAGGGAATACGTGAAGATGGCTATTTAGATTAATGAAATAACTACTCTTAATTTGTAAGCTTAGAACGTGACTATTTTGAGCATTATTTCTTTTGGAAAATCTGAATACAGGGTTAGTTGTAAAATCAAAAATTGCTAATAACTTAGTAACTTACTCTTAGGCCATTCTATCAGCTCCTTCCGGATACATCAAATTACAAGTAACCCTGCTATACATAAGGTCACAACAGGGTTTTCAAAATCTATAACATTTTACCAAACATATCTGTCTGTTTGTGAGATAATTTTTTTATTGACCGACAACCTATCATGAAGAGGTTTTTAAAAATTAACAGACCGGTAAGAAAATATGCTACATACATTTTAGGTAAATAGCCACAGAAAATAGGCATATATTACATTTCATGATAATGAGTAATGTGGGCAACAACGCGAGAAGCGTATTCGCATAGTAATTTAGTTCATACAACGAAAAATAGGAGTATAAATAATAATTATACATAAGCATCCCTTTGTGCCTTAATATCTTGCTTGATATGTGAAGTGGAAAATATTTTAAATTCGTACCCCAATTTGCTTTTTTCTTGGCGGATTCTCAGACAGTCGAATCATTCCCTTGGGAGTTTCTGAACTGGATTGAGCAATTTTGTTTCGTTTCGTAACTTTGTGGTTAGGTACTGTCAGGCTTGCCATTTTATTTTTAAGTAAAACTTATCTGGTTGTGTAGACAGAACTTCTTCTTCTCTCGTGTCGATGACATGACGTCTTAAAGCGAAATACACTTTGTCAGCCCAATATGCCGCCACAGCGAGAGCACGGCAGGACGCGCTCATTACATCCTCCCGCAAGCAAGTTTCAGGGCACAGCACTTAAAAACCACAATAGACAGAACTGAAAAACCAGATTAGATTAACTTGGAATTAACAAGAAAAAAGAACAAGCTTGAAAAACCTATCCTTATAAATATATTCTTTAATGATCCTAAAATTATAGGTAGAAAAACCGTGAATGGAAAACAATTTTTTCATTCTAAAAATAGATTCTGTGCTCTGGTATTTTGTGCCATATACAAATAAGTTTCTATTAAATATTATTACTATAGTGTTGACTATACTATACTATAAGTGGTTCCCTAGAGTTTCACTTGTCTCCCAAGGAAACTAGGTATTACCAGCAACCGCATAACATATGGCAATAAAAAAAAAATGAAAAGCCTTTTATTTCCATTAGGTATTAAAAGTATACAATTCTTCTTAAAACATAACATACCTATATACCTATGGCAATACGGAATCCAGAGTCTGAACACTACATTATCGGTTCAGTAGTTTATAGTTTAGTCAGGATTGCAAAGTATAATAACTGTCTATTGCTGTGCTATTCTATGCAAGAAAGACGGCGTTCTTAGAACAACTTCACCGAAGTTTTCCAACCTTTAACCTTGCAGTTAGCAATACTTTTCAATAAAAACTTTATAATGGGATTGAAAGTTTTCGAATATAAGATTTTAAAGGCTTTAGATTAAATAACATGCTTTTATCATTATTGGTTTTACGTTAAAGGGTTTTTAAGGACTTCAAAAGAAGTTTCGTTTCAAATAAACTGAAATAATATTAGGATTTTGTGCATCAATCGAGCGTTAATAATCTGATAGTCCGAGGTTGGCAGACATTTTTGAGTAGGTACTTGAGACAAGTAAGTATCTTTTCTTAAGGTTGTTCTATAAATATATGAATCATGTGCTTAAATGTGTGATGTGAATTCTAATATTGCTCTAGTTTTCCTGAGATATCCGCTGATGACAATGCATTTTTACAATTACATTATCTTTTGTATTACAAATTATCCTCAATACGTAAGGATTTGCAACATACAAAATGTGCGTCCCCTTTTACCAAACAACAGAACTGATTTATCTTGATTTATTATTGCGGTATTTAATGCCTTTGTTTTTCGATGCTTTTTGAATAATAATAATCATTTGACATTGTGGAATTTTAAGATACTACGTCATTAAAGCCGCGTGAACGCAAGAAGGAAAATAATTTGTATTCAGTGTTTTATTGTTTTGGGAAATGCAGTGTCGTGCATTTTACGATAACGATGTGGGTCAAGGATTTAAATTGTTTATTAGGAAAATAACCCGACAGCTTGAGAAAGGAATTGTTTTGGAGGTTATAGAGTTATCTTCCATATCCAAATAAACCATATAAGGTTAATCCTTTGCTGTTGTGTGAACAATATAACTACTTGTATCACATTAATTTATGTTTAACGAATTTATATAAGTAGGTACCTTAGCGTATGGCGATTTAAGACCTTT
Source organism: Helicoverpa zea x Helicoverpa armigera (assembly GCA_033682625.1). NCBI lineage: Eukaryota > Metazoa > Arthropoda > Insecta > Lepidoptera > Noctuidae > Helicoverpa > Helicoverpa zea x Helicoverpa armigera. The sequence continues at coordinate 3,652,547 of JAWIIS010000044.1, read as the reverse complement.
TAATTCAGGTTTCCTCACAATATTGTTTTACATCTTTAGACAACAGAGTCCAAGGTACTAAGAAAGTATTTAAGACTTCGAATAATTAGCACAGTACATATCTGACTTAGATTCGAATCCACTCGAGGCAAGTGCCTTAACTAGTAAGCCACCGCGACTGCTACTCAAATTATTATAATATCATATCAAGTGGCTCTTACCTTCACGGTCTGAAGAATTCGAAAGATTCTAATTTTGGAAGTGTCCTTATTTCGTTCGTCGGAAAATATAATGCTGTGGATAGCTTTATTAAAATATTTTGGTCGCCCTCTAGCGTAATAAGTAGGGTCTCGCATTTTAAAACGGTTCATTTTACAAGGAATGTGGGCTATGAATATTTTTAGGGCACCTTATATTGTTATTATTATTTAATTTTCGTAGGTACTTTAGTTCAATTTTAGTACCTGCACAACGTTGTACTGCCATAAATAGATAGTAGGGAAATTATTTTTATGTAAAATTACTTAACGGAAATAAAATACGTTCCTTTCACGCCTTCAAGCAAAAATATTAGTCTGCCCACTATATAAAAAAAATATGCTCCCAACATAAATAAGCATCAAAACAATCGGACATTCGGTTTATTTTCTGTAGATATTTCTTCTTCCAATAATAATGACAAAAAACTACTTAACGAACTCAATCATTAATTTCAGTTTAATAAACTTCTTAAAACAGTTTACTGCATATATTACATAGCTAGCTATATCTTTAAACCGTATAAACTAATTTCTACAAAAAGGTTTTTATCAATTGTCCTTACGGGAACGCGTAGGCACAGGCCATTGCATTCGTGGTCACGCTCCTTCCTCCAAACGCTATTTCTGTCCATTTCCCTCATATTTGAATAGAAAATGTCGTTTTACTGCCTTACCTGTCATATCCAGGGGCGATTACCTACACTTTTTTCTGCGAATTTATTGAAAAGGGTAAGTTTTTGCTGAAAATAATGCCTACCTACGGTTTTATTATTTTGCTACGATTTATTTTTAGGGTTTTGTGCTCGGACATTTTTTTTATTTAACTTAAAATACGACAAGTTATCTTATGTTATTTCGGAGAATTTAATAGAAAATTAATATACTTATCATATTTTACTGGTACATCCAAATTGTTACCGTTTTAAGTCGTTATGCGTATGCACATGATTTACAAATGAAAAATAAAACCACCACCGCACTGAGCTCGATTTTCATCGATTCCTCATTCCTCCATTCTATTTGTTCTTTTATCAGACTTCTATACCTCTAAATACACCGTGTATGTATGTAGCCTACGTTTAGGTAGACATTATCAAGCGATATGTCAAGAAGATAATGTTTCTCTGCTCATTCGAACCACGCCTGTGTTATGAGCGTTATATGAGAGGGAGATATCAAGAAATTGTCATTACTTAATTTAAAGCTAAAAAAATGAAAATGTAAACCTACTTTATTTTGTCTCCGACGTAGGGTTTACAGATTGAATACATACTAAATTAATAAAACTTTCATATTTTATTACCCACACTGCACTCAACTCAATATTCATCTGTTTCTTATAAAAACTGAACTTTTTTGACTCTATTCTATTTGTGCTTTTATCCGACTGCTATAAATAGGCCGTATATGTACGTAGCCTACGTTTAGGTAGACATTATCAAGTGATATGTCAAGAAGATAATGTTTCTCTGCTCTTCCGAACCCCGCCTGTGTTAATGCACGCGCCATGCCGCAAGCGATCACTGTGTTATGTGAGAAGGCACCAAGAAAATATTATTACGTAACTAATGTTGAAAAAAAAAGGAATTTAGTTTTGGAATATTAGTACAATAGGTTTATGATTATTGACGTTAGAGCTATGTACATATAAATATTCACCGAAAAAGTTTGTTAAAGTGTGTTCTTATGAACGAATCATGACGCTTTGAAAAATATTCTCGTGCCATTTTTATCCGAATTATGTAAATCTTTATTTCCGCCCAAAATAGGCCGAAAGTAACTTACCAATTAACTCACAAACTCACGAATCGGGTCGGTAGGCTAAAAATATTTTAGGTAAAAATTGAGTAGGTAGTACAAAAATATCGTGACCTTTTTATTTTTGATGACTGGTAGTTAAGCTTAACACCATCCATCATTTGCTTAAATATGATGCCGCATGGCCTCGCATAATTTACCCCAGATTGGAAGTCGGGCAGAGTCGGGATACGCATTAATTGCTCACACTTGCCCGAGTAATTGTATTAAGAATAATATTTTAAGGGGTCTACACACCAAAGCCGCTGACCCGGCGGCACAGCCCGGCGGCACGACTGCCGCGGCATGTGGTGTTCTAGTAATTGTCAAATACTCTATGAAAGCCGGCGGCATGATAGTACAAAATACGGCCGGCGGGTTGGGCCGCCGGGCTGTGCCGCCGGCATCAGCGGCTTTGGTGTGTAGACACCTTAACATTTCAAGTAAGTAAAAAAATTAAAAAGGTTATATTTTTAGAAAATTATTTTGCAGGTTGAAAATTCGGCTCAATTTTTTGGTTCTATTTTTAACAGTTTGTCACTTTTTACGCAAATAGGTGGCCGATAAGCCTAGAATGTGGATCATCAAGACGAATATAAAAATACTATAAATTATACTTTAAAAATTGACACATCAGCCAGCGGTATTCTTAATTAAAGAACCCTGTGCAATTTTGTTGGGAATTCACATACGAGATATTAGCATAGAACCACCGATGTTTAGAACGTAATGAGATGACATTTTGCTCATGTTGGATATCCGCAATGGCACAAGGGATTTAATTAATAACCCTTAGAACCTTTACTTTAAAAAACCAGTACATTTATTTATTTTAATTTCTTCGTAACACTGATATTAAACACTGATGACTGAAAAATATTTTAGTAATGTATTACTTATTTACCTACATACAAATTTTGCAGTATTGTTAGGACCAAAAATAATTATTACCAGCAAGTTTTACTCATCTATTCACCAGACTTATACCGCCCTTTTAGAAACCTACACATTGAAACCCAAATTATATAAATTACTTTGAAAAACAAAAATAATACATAGACCCTTTTTATCCCAAACTTAAATTACACGAATCATGCAAAAATCCTTTACATGTAAATATTTATTTGACATTCAAGGAAAGGTTAAGAAAATGCCAAATGGTACTTACTATCTAATTTATAGAAGCCCTGCTTAAAGAATATATCTGTAGGAATTTTCCATGATTGTATTACTTTCGCTTAGGGATGACCTTTTACTAAAATTTAAATTAACAATGTATGTATCATTTTCTTCGTATTTACGCTTTTATTAGGTCGATTTGTATGTTAATATAAACTATGTAATGGAATCTACCTCTAAGATAACTTATTTAGCCCATGATTGTCATGAAAATAAGCAGCTTTATACGAGTATATGATATGGTACTGCCGAACTGATCTGATGATGAAGCCGGAAAATATGAACTGGAATTTCATGATGGAACATACGTACGCGTTTTTCTAGTATTTTTTAAGCTTTTATTTCAATCGATTTTTTTTGGTTATTAATTTATTTGAAGGCATACTTTGTATCGTGTTCTACTTAAAATAAATCTGAAATCATGTTAAATCCTGATATTCAGAAATCAAAGGCCCAATTCGAAATTTATTCGGGATCTCGAATCGTTATTTCAGATTAATGTCAATAATTGAAAAGGGACTAATCGATTCTTACGAGTAGGTATGTAAGCTTAATAGTCGAATACTTTCGAATGAATGATTCTTCTCGATCCCGGTTCATTTCCCCTGAGAATGTACGAGTCGATTCATTTTGTCATATAAGAAACAGTAATTTGTACTTTTGGACAATTGTGAGAAAATCCATCTTGTGATTTAAATTGATTTCCTGATCCTCTCTCAATGATTAATATCGATATTGATTTTGTATGTAGTTACATTTTTATTTGTAGACATTCTCATATACCTAACATGTATGGAACATTATCAGATTCAAAACTCGGTCTCCCATCCATCGATTGACCTCGCTCTAGCTTAACCTCGTGGATAAACCACCTCGTGTACACCTACATTATGTTTATATTTCGTCACGATGTTTTCTCTTCCTACATGTAATTATTCAGATCACTGGTTGTGAAGATTGGCTTTTAAATAAGTTGCTTTTTGATAAACCGATTTATACTTAAGTTATTTTACATCAAGAGTCGCTGATTATGTTCAAGCCACGGAGAAAGGAAAGATAGCGGAGATACCATAAGGAAGGCAGGTCAGGCGCCTTCTCGTCGGTCACGGTAACGTACGGTAACGTCGGGTTCCTTGTCAAATCACGACCAATCTTGGACAGATTGGACCAATCTTGGACAGAGAATCTTGAATCTTGGTCCTGATTTGACAAGGAACCCAACCGTCACGGTTTTCATACCGTGACCTACAAGAAAGCGTCTAGCGCGTGTCCTGATTGATTTTAGATTTTTCTTAGGAGATATTCCATTACGACATTTCTTCATCAGACATCTCTAGTTATTTTGTTCTCCATGGTTTAAACTCAATTAAAGGAAAGGCGGTTTTATTACATATTTATTAAGGCTGTTCACCATTACAAGACCGTTTGTTCTTAATTGACTTCCTAAAAGGAAGAGGTTCTCGATTCACGTGTATATTTTTTATATTTATGTTAAGCGAATATTCGTGCATGTGTGAGAACCAATTTGGAAAATTTTGTCATTATAAACATTTGAACCAACTTCCAATAACACATAAAAGTGAAAAAAAAATATAGCGTTTATTTTACCAATGACTTCTAAAGCGATGCAAAGATTTATTTTTCTCTTTCCCATGTTTTTGGAAATCGGTTTAATATGTTTTTCTTGTTTCAGTTTTTTTTCCTAATAAGTTTTTACCTGTAACTGGTTCACGCAGGCACTTTTTCGTAGGAGTTAGAAATCTTCCATGTAGGCTAATAAATTCTTGATTAATGACGCAAACAAAATAATCGTTTTTCCACTAAGAAAATCACACCTGCAGTTACGTGTTAAAATATTAATTGCCTACTTAAATAAGCTCATGGTAATAGGTATAACTCCATAATGTGTATTTTATGAATGGATTAAGGATTAATATGCATTTTCCTAATCATTGAAAGGGTGGTACACAATTTTTATTTAACTGAAATAATTATGAATAGCAAAAACAAAAAGAAAAATAACTAGCAGTTCATTCACTCTACTGATTTCAAAGAGACGGATCCCAGCAAATAATGGGATAGTTTTGATCCGCGTGAACATTGTTGTACCCTCAGGCAAAACCACGGAATACAGCTAGTAGGAAATAATTGGCAAACCATACGAATGCTCACCAAATCTAAGGAAATCGAACGAAAAAATGTTAATTTGATACATGTCTTTTTTAAAACAAAATTTCATTTATTCTCAACTAGCTTCTGCCAGTGGATTCCCCCGCTTTCTGTGTAATACTTCACGTAGGTAGTTTAAAAAAAAAAGAATTAGATAACCCAATTATCGAGTAAGCTAGAGCCTAGCAATAGGAAAGAGTTATTTAACACTCGAGAGTTATTTACTTCTCAAAGAATGCTTCAAATAAGAGTAGTACCCAAAAAAACAAATTCATAAGAATTTGTTTTTTTGGGTACTACTCTTATGCTTTATGCTTATGCTTATGCTTATGCTTTATATTATTAGTATATTTAGATACAGATCTGCATAATACAATTCTGATCAACCCTCTATTACTACCCGATAACATTACATAGTCATAGAATGTTACCATGTGATTGCTATACAGATACATAGTAATAGACAATTGTAGGTAATGTTTGTTCGTTTAGCAATGCTGTTAGTTTTGTACCATAAATATGCATGTTTATTAATTCGTAAAGAGAAAATTTTGAGACCTTTTGTGTAGATTGCACGATGAGATTAGGTTAATAGGATAAAGGATTTTGTTGATCTATAAAATCTCGGTTAGATGTAATCAATTTTGGCGAAATTGCGAACGAAAAACTTATTTTCCATAATTTTGAAGCGCCTTGAATTAATTATCAACCAGCCGTCCCGAGGGAAGTACTGTCCGAGCCAAGATAAATCAGTTCAGTATTTTTATCGTAAACGGATGGACAGACAGAGTTACTTCTGCAATTAAAATGTAACTAAGGATAATAGTTGACGCCATTGCTAATTAATATTGTAAACATTAGATTCTCAACATGAACAATAACCATTATAACGATATCAGATCAAGAAAAACAATAAAGTCGTGTAATCTGTACCACAAGTAAACATTTATATCGATTACAATGTCACGATTTATATCGATTTACATAAGTACCCGCATGAATCGAATGATGGAACTTGGGAAAATCATAATGATTCATACTTTAAACTTTGAGATAACGCCCCTATTGTTAAAAGTGTCATTTTTTTAATGCATTGTCATTTTTGTGTGTCATTTGGGAATATGAATATCATGTGTTACGCATACGAATTACCTACGTATAAGTAGGTAACAGTTATATTTATCCTTGTGTAAGTTAATAGTGGGGAAAATACGCGATTTCTGTAGGAAGTAAGTATTGGTTGTGTATTAGGAAGTAAACTAGTCACGCTTACGATAAATATAGACGGTAGTGTTTTCCCAGATGTTTACTAGTATTCGAAGATTGAAAACTGCAAGCTGGATGCTGCAAATGCATGATGGATGACTTAAAATGGAGTAGCTACGTTTTACCTCATGCTACCATCATTATCATCATATCAGCTAATTGACATCCAGTGCTTAACGTAAACCTCATGCTATATTAAGACTTCGATAAAATACCTCTCTTTCTTTAATCTGAGTAATACTTACCTATAATTATTTTAGGGATAACATGCTTTAATACACCCACCACTACGATATTGATACAGGATAAAAACTACATTAACTCTGAAACCGGATTACGAAACAGTTTATAAAAGCCAAATCCATCCCGGTACTGAGTTGCATTCAGATTTAAAAACTTTCGTACGAAAACCCCTTTTTAAAACGACTAAGAAGTAGACGCACACTTCAGACGAAAAAGTCGGACGACAGTTGACCCAATGGTTGGCAATTTGGTTTTTATAAAGAAAATCTTGAATATAATCAAAGTCATTCATTCTAATACCGTCTAAATACCTACAGCCTTACTTATAAAAATCAACAAATCATCTTCTAAGCATTGTTTTAAGTAATTACTACTTAAAGCCTTAAGTAGTGATTAAATTATTTTGACCTATAAACGTTCATTAAGCATGTCTTAAGTAATGAACAGATAATGACATAAAAACATACTAATTTCTCAACACTACCGGAATGTTGGTAGCTTAAAAAAATATTTGTCATCAAAACGTTGTGTAATATCAACAATGGCATCCGTAAAATATAAAATTAAAAAGTTGAGCTGTCAATAAACCGGAAATGTAAAATCAGCTGGTAAGAATCCAGCCATTTTGATAATTAGCGGGTTAAACAAGGGTGTGAGGCTACTTAATTTGACAGCTCATTTAAGACATTGCTAAGAAAATGATTTATTTCAGCCACGTTTATAAGTAAGATTTTTTCTTAAACATCTCTTAAGTATAACTTATTATTTTATAAGTAAGGCTGTAAATCTTTGTAATGTGCGTACTAGCATATCTCTTCATACTGATTTATGAGTCCAAACAAACTATCGGCCGACTAAAAGTTTTTAGTGTGCGAGCAATCTTAAAACGACTAAGAAATCCAGTTCGTAGCTAAAGCCTCTATCATTTCTTTTAAATCCTTTGCCTTTGCAAAGCTGAAAGAAGATTTTGCATTAAATTCTGAAGATTTTTTCCTTCGAAATAATCTGTTCAGTCCGCTTTCATTATTAATTTGCTGAATGATCAAACAAATGAGAGCTAATCCAGTGCTTTTAAAATTGTTCAGACATTTTTTTTGGAGACGGTCCATTGACTTGGTTTAACGGAGCGTAGTTGAAAGTTTGGTAGACAGTACAGTAAGTTACCATTATTGAAAATCGCGGACTTCTAGATTTTTCTAGAACAATCTACGGACAATATTCAAGGGAAACTAGATATAACATTGAAAAAATTACTGTTGTAATCACTCAATTTACCTCTCCTAAATTGATAGGAACGTATGAAGTGTCGAAACCAATCTCTGGCTCGAGAACCGGCCTTTAATATAAAATGTTTCATATATAAGGCCCAAAATAAACTAGAGCCAATTTTTCTCATAAGCCCAGCTTCCAAACTTTACCTTAGCAACCTTCGATAAACTTATAAAAAGATTAACAGTAGTAAGTGGAAAGCAATAAATCTTTATTATTCATGTTCCAAGTAACTTGTTTGTGCCGAAACAAAATTTATGGGTCTAAGGTAGACTGTATTTACAGAGGAACCGATATTTTCGCCGATAGCGGATCTGTTAAGAGTTTTCTTCGTGGAGAGGGATGATAAGAAAAAAAAACTGTTGTGACATTTAGAATTCACGCTACAAAATTTTAGTCGTCCGTTATTTTTTGGGCTAGGAACAATAAGTAGATCCAGGTATTGGGCTGGTATTAGACCGACTGATTTGATTGGAATCAAGATTCTAAAATGCTATCAACTTTCGGCCAACTGTTTCGTCTGCATTATTCGGGAACTCTTAATCGACTTCCCACGGGTGCATTTTTATTCAAACCAACCAAAGTACACTTGTATTACAAAAGAATAATTCGGTTCAAACCTTAACTTAAAAATGAACGGCCAGATGCAACCGATTTCAAAAAGACGGCACCACAATACTCTTAAGTGCAGAAAATAAAAATAATGGAATTTATTTCATAGAGAAAGATACATAAAGTCTTTTGTTAAAGTTTAACGTCTTTTCTAACACTTACGTTTTACAAGCTATATTAAATCTAATACAATATGGGACACTAATGCACTTACTGCGGGCACTGCGTATGTGCAAACGTTTTTACTGTGGTTAGAAAGTGGTTGAAAATATAGAAAATACTGAGGTACATAGTAAGTAACATATACTATAGAAAATACTATGGAAGGAGGAAACTTTTCTTAGGGCTAAAGAGCTAGAAAGGCAGTCTTTTATTTTGTTTGCATTCATCTTAAACATTTATTGATATCGGGCCTTTTATAGAATTATTTCAATGAAAGGCTTCGAAAGGTCTTTAGTGATTTCAGGTACCTACCTAAAATTAAGTTCTATATTAGCTGTAGACTTGACCAAATTTTATCCAGGTCATCATTTTTTATCCATGATAGAATATGGTAGGCTAATAAATAGACCACAAAATATATCCAGAAACATGACAGCCTACTTTTTAGACATTTTATAAGAAAACTTGTTCGCTCATGCCTTTGTAACCACAGAACTGACCGCTAGCATCTAAAAGCGGATTTGAAGGATTATACGCAAAAAATCCTGACCCTAAATGATATTTTACCTCTGAAAACGATCGCACACAATAGAAGGGCTTCCATACAATTCGATAAAACATTCTGGCCTTTATGACGTAGGATTCAAGGTCAGATTATGTCATATTTTATATCTGGGGCCCTTTTATGAACTTTCGGGCCAGCCTTTCCTAAAATTTGATTTTTCGCAGATGTAATAACCTCTTGTAAGGACAAAGGTTTTCTTGTTAAGGTGCTGAATGTGTTGAAATTCGAATGTATTGGCTTTTTGATTGGTTTTCTTCAGAGAAGGGGATTAATAATTGGATGAAATGCGTGTGAGTGTTATCTAATAGGGAGTAGTCGCGTACAATTTGTGGCTAAGGATTTAAATTAAGCACGTGATAATTGGGAAAATAAAGTCATTTTTTTCAGGTTTAAATTTGAATGGAGATTTCACATTTTGACATGACATTAGCAATAAATTAGGCTGAATAAGAAACATAATATGACTAAAAACACTACACCGTACGTGCGTACTCTTCCTGGTAACAAAACGGACTGCTTCTAAAATTAAATATTCTCAAACAAAGTTCTATCTTTAGGAGGCATTTTGTGTAAAACCGTTTTTCACAAGTATGATGGAAACTTTGGTAGGAGTTGTTGTTAAATTTTCATTCAGCAACCAAATTGGGTAGGAAATCTTCAATTACTTTTTAATGTTGTATCACCATACCTTGGGACCAAGTTTAATAGTCTGTAAGGAAAACTGCTTAATTCAATGAGAAAAGGCCACGAAGGGAGGAAAGATAGCGGAGATGCTATAGGGAAGGTAGGTCAGGCGCCTTCTTGTAGGTCAAGTAATTAACACGAGGTGTGATCAGTTACTAGAACTAATAAGACGTTCGGGTTCCTTGTCTATTCAAAACCAATCTGTCAAATATTGGTCTGGATTAGGATATATCGTGGACAGACGACCTTATAAAGGTTGCCGGAAGATGCTGGATGCAGGTCGCCTCCAACAGGTATCTGTGGAGATCTAAGGGGGAGGCCTATGTTCAGCAGTGGACGTCCTATGGCTGAGATGATGATGATGATGATGATTATATACCTATTGAAAATAATGGGTGCGTTCCATAGATGACATATAAGGGCGGAGCTATTAACGTTCCTCGTACCCCGAACAATCGCATTTTGGCGTTACTTTCTTAGTAGATTTTGCGTTATGACATCTCCTTTAATCATTTTGTTCTCCATGGAAAAGGGCATTTTATGGAGTTTAGAAGCTTTTAAAAGGTCGGATATACCTTGTTAATAAAAACAACAGTGATTTTGTTTTGTTTGTCTTTTCGGGCATTGAATTTCAAAAGAGATCATTAGGTTTAACGTAGATTTTGGTTTACGCATTTTTTTGAATCTAGCTCATTATTTGGGAATTAGGGCCGTAGTACAGACAGATTTTGAAGAAAATGTTTTTGTTCTTTAACATTAATTGGCTGGATATTTTTTTTATGTGTGTGTACAAAGTATTAGGGATGAAAGTTATTTATTTTTGCATGCAACATAAATTGCTTACCAATCAACAAATATCAGAATTCTAATAGAACCACGAAAAGTCTGGTCCGATATGTCATTGCACAGATTCCTGTTCAAAAGTGAATATTTTTAGTACCAGAGAACAAAAGAAAGTTTTTTTAAGCCGTCATATCTGTATGCTGAGCTAATAATAAAACTCACCCTAAAGGGCTTATCGGAAGTAACTTCAAACAAACAGGAAAATAAACTCATAAAACATACTTATTCCAAAAGCCATGTACAATATTTAAAAAGTTAGCAACGTTCGTCGAAAAAGGTATGAGTCTATATGACCCATAGAGGAAGGAAGATAGCGGAGATGCCATAAGTGAGATGAGTCACTAGCTTCGTTAATGTAGAAAGACGTAAGAACGTGTACGACGAACCATAGAAGTACCAGTAGAAGTGATCAGTTACTAAAACTACTGAGGCGTTCTGGTTCCATGTCAAAGATTGGTTTTAATAAATCGATAATTTTATTTAAAAAACCGACTTCCAAAAATACTAAAAAGCCAAAAAATTTTAGGTGCATCGGCCTAGGAGCCGGTGTCTAATGGATGTTCCTAAGTTAATTTTGCCACCGACTTCTAGGCCGATGCACTTGAAATTAGTTTTTTTGGCTTTTTAGTGTTTTTGGAAGTCGGTTTATTTTTTTTGTAAAAAAGTTTTTTTGAGAAGTCTGTTAAAAATAATTTCATAGAAATGTTTCCATAGAAGGCATGCGAGGGTGGAGCTAGTAACGTTCTGTTCCCTGAATACCCGCACTATGGCGCTTTACTTTCTTAGGAGATTTTGCGTTATGACATCTCCGCTGGTCATTTTGTTCTCCGTGATTATGACCCTTCGTTATGAAAGATGAATAAGTAAACATTTTACATCCTGCCAGCCTTCCGGGAGTCCAACCTTTTTCGAAACAATTATTAGAGTTCCCTTTTACCCATCCTTAAAAATCATTGGGCTATTTACTGTCACACTAAAGGGCAAAGGTTTTTTTCTAATACGAACAAGGGATAAGGTATCTCAGATTTAGCTTGGGACAGAATAGCGAATTCAAACTTTTTGCAAGTCACTTATTCTGCAATAAAATATAATATCTTGGCACACAAAAAAAATATTCAGATATGTCTTATACATCATCAGCCTATGGCAGTCCACTGCTGGACATAGGCCTCTCCAAGTCTTATTAAATTGCCTATATATAGCAATATACAGATACATGTTTACGTGAAATCGTTTTGACGTTCCGAAATTAGCTTGCTGCTGACTTCACGATACTCAAAATATACGAAAATGACACCACTGCGCATGCGTGCTATGTCAAATGGCTAACTTCAGAGAAGCATAGTTACATTCAAAAGAACTGTACGTTGTATGTCTTTTTTTACTTTTCAGTTAGGCTTATCTCAAAAATGTTTGTTTTGTCATTGAAACAAGTAAATAAAAGTATGTAACAATAAAACTGCTATCTATATTATGAGCAATCGAGATGACCTGTTTTAGTTTATCTAAGAAGGTTAAGAGTTCCTTAGTCCTTGAAGTACTAAAAACAAAACAAATTAAATATTTAAAGGAGCAACATTTCGTGCTTGGGTCCGGCTCTCACTTGGCCGGTTTTTAATGTGCTGTGTGTGTTAACCAACCACACTTTAATTAATTTATTAAACAGTAGGATAAATATGTGACTCATTATCGATGTAAGTAAATAAAACACGTAATATTTTAAGTAGCTATATATATTTTCCTATAAAAATCTCAGTCGCTTTTCCTCAGTTAGTATAAAAAGTTTTAAGTTCTTGCAAAGCTCAACAAGGAATGCTCAACGAGCATGATTGCTATGTATTTAAACAAATGAACTACGTATTAAGTTACTACGTACAAGGAAGAATAATCGAATACATTATTTATAAAGCTTAACATTCTATGATGTCACTTTTGAGAAATCATTGCATATGCAATAACAGTGACGTCACAATACAAAGGAATTGACCTTAACCTATAATTATATTGAAACAAGTAATATATCTTCCTTTGTGACTTTATTATGAGCAAAATAAAGTTATTTTCCCACTGCTGTCATTAGTCGTATCGGGTAGTCAGAAGCTCTGGAAAATCCGACAACCAGTCTAACCTAGGAAACTCAACTAAAACTCAAAAACGTTTATTCAAATTAGGCTGATAAATCAGCACTTTTCGGAAGTCAAAAACAAAAGACAGCCCAAAAAAGGTCCTACATCCTATGTGTTTTTGCTGGGAAGAAGAAGTGGCGCAACAAACTCCCCAGCAACACATGTCTGACTATTAGGTTAGGGATATCAGATTGCCCGGGTTCCTGGGTAGGTCAGATAGGCAGTCGGTTATTGTAAAACACTGGTACTTAGCTTTATCCAGTTAGACTGGAAGTCGACCCTAACATTGTAGGGAAAAGGATAGGCAGATGATGAGTACCTTAAGGAACTGGGTAAAACCACGAATGGAAGCTAGTTTGTTATATTTTTTCTACAAAATAAGACTACAAAAAGTGTATAAGCTGCCTAAAACATCTAATCGAATCATGCCAAAAGTATATCATACCTAATTTAACAGGGAAAAAAAATATATGGCAAATCAACGTATTGAAAATTCCAGCTTATAATGCGATTAGGCATTGTGTTTCATTCAAATCATTCCTTAAGTACTTAAGCTCTTTTAAGAATAAAAATTCGCTACTCATCTGTTACCACGAAATGTGGATCAATTGAATACTAGCTGTTGCCCGTGGTTTTATTCGCTTTCCCTGAGTCCTAGTACTACTACTTCGAATATAATAAAGAGGAAACATTTTTTTGTTTGTTTGTTTGAACCTCAAAGGCTCCGAAACTGCAGAACCGATTTGAAAAAACATTTTTCTGTTAGAAAACTAAACTATCCCCGGGTGCTATGGGCTCTATTTTATCCAGATGCAGGAAGAAGTGTCCCCGCATGAAACACCTTATTCTAAGAATTGGTTATACTAATTCCAAGTTTCATCAAAATCCACCCAGTAGTAGTTGTTGCAGAAAAAGTAACAAACATACGTCTTCACAAACTTTCGCATTAACAATATTAGTAGTATTGAAGATCGTAATATCGTGACATCTGGCTGATCAGATAAAAAAACTGTGACTCGCAAGAATCCTGTATGAGTCAGTTAAATGGGAGGAGGCAAAGATGTGCGTTATTCGCGGTTTCAAGTAATGCAGTCGTGAGCTTTATGTGCACTTAAGAATGGTATAGACTGGTCATTTTGTGAAGGGAAAACACGGAATCAATGAATCCGGGAAGTTTATGCATAATAATATAAGCTTTTTGAAACTTTGCTGCCTGGGAAAATCCAAAAAAAAAAAAATTAACATTTTAGAGAGGTTAAATTAATAGCTTGATTATAGTGTTCCACTTATTTTTCTTTTTTTAATATGGAAATGCATGTGGTTGTCTGTATCTGTAATAGAATAAATGGGAATATTTTTTGTTTTTACCCAAAAGGCTACGAACCGATTTTACCTATGTATCGAAAAAAAATGAAATATTGACGAGTATCTAACACAAGCTATATTTTGCCCGGGTACGGGAAGAAATTCCCCAGAATGCAGGAAACGATAGTACCGAGCAGTCAGCAATCTCAGTCTATTGTTAGCAAATGCTCTTACAAGAGTTATGGAATGATGACTCTTAATTGGATTGACTACAGCACACAATAAAAAAACTAAGACCACTTTGGACCGCATTTTCTCGGATAAGGATCAAACCCCTTGCGTGAGTGCTCTCAGTCCTGGTAATACCGATTCCGATGCTAAATCGAGTCTTATCGATGCAGTTGAAACGAGTAGTCGATTCCGAAGATGAATTCTTCGGTTTATGGTCTTGCTAATGATCTACTTTTTGCGGCTACTGTCTAGTATATTTTACTAATTGACAGGTTATAAGATAAGCGGAGATGCCATAATGAAGGTAGTTCAGACGCCTTCTTCTAGGTCAAATACGTACGGCATGACCAAAACGATCAGTTACGAGTAAGCTAACGGGTGGTTTGGGTTTTGGTATTACAAAAAATGGACGAGTCCATAGAAGGCGTATCGTCTTTGGACTTCATTTTTTGTAAGGCGAAGATTGTAAGGTTCCTTGTCACCCAAACACCCGCATTTTGGCGCGCTATTTTCTTAGGTGATTTTCTTTTACTGCACCTCTGTTATTAATTTTGTTCTTCATGAGTTATAATTATAGAAACCAGAATATGGTTTTCAATCTATTTTGGGAGCTATTGTTATGATGGGAAGACACAAATTTAATTGAAATGTCTTGTTCTGGGAAGCCTGCCTTGGTGATTGTTAACGCTCATTTGAACTCCGGTTCGGAGAAAGTGATGTCGGGTATTCCCTTTGGGAAATTCTCGGAAATTCTCTCAAGTGATTGGCAAAGAAATTGTTCTTCAATATGAGATTACATACTAAAGATTGATTGATCTAAAATTTTTTAGGCCTCCGCCGTATATGTACTGAAATTAATTTAATATCGGGACATATAACATTTTTTCACACACGGTCGGCTAGCCGTAAGGCAAGCTATTGATAATCCATACAAATGATAAACTCCTGACATATTCTTGCAAACAGGGCTCAAGTGGCTTAGGTGTTTCGAAGGGGACACATCTTCTTGCGATTTAAAATTTGATATCTTTTTATTTCCTACTGGAACTTTAACCATCCCATTTATTTGTGAGCCAAGTCTAAATTTCAATTGTTGTTTCAGTTGTGTAATCATAAAAATACCTACGAACTCACTATTATATTTGTTATGAAGTATAAGATACACTTAGTACGCTAGGTCTACATTGTTGACAAGCGCAAAACTATGAAAAGAGAACAAGGTTTACCGTTTATCTATTGTTTAACTAATATAAAAACGTTTTCAGCTTTAGACAATGTAACATAGTATTTCAAGAGCATTTATTTCTTTAGTCATTTACATAGAATTATTATTTTGAAGCCACAATAATAATATTTAAAGACGTGCGTTAACTTCTTGCATGGCTCTTAACCGTGCATTGTGCGAACAATAGTCAAAGACACAGTAATATAAATAAATAGGTTAAAAGAAGTAATAAAATAACTGTAACAAATACGCAGTAAAATATCATAGAGTTGAGAACCGAAATCAATTAAATTCACCTTAAAATAAAGGCTAGCGTAGACTGTCGATTAAAATTCCTTACTCGAAAATTTTTAATTGATGTCAAACGGGATAGATTGGAATTTCTTATAGACATACCTTTGTAAGATTGGAGAGAATCTACAAGTAATTTAAGATAGTTAACTTATTTAACTTATTTATCGGTCACTTGCCGTTTTCCCGCGGTTTCACCCGCGTCCCGTGGGAACTTTTGATCGTATATATCTTATCGTATAAAATATAACCTATGTTACTGAGGGGGAGTGTAGCTTTCCAACAGTGAGAGGATTTTTCAAACCAGTTCCGTGGATTTGGAGCCTTTAGGGTATAAACAAACAAACAAACCAATTTTGTTTTTGTCCTTGTGTAATTTTGACGTGAAAAAGTGCAAAAAATTTGCCTACTTTTTAATAAACGTTTTTGACTTTGACTTTGAAAACAAACAAAAAATTATTCTTCTTTATAGATTAGTAAAGATTACAAATATATTTTTACACACAGTTTATTTTTAGTCACCTTTCCTTTTACGCTGGGAAAATGTGGTAGGTACACACCTGCTCGATATATTCATAGCTCTATGGTAATACTATAGGCAAGTTAGCTTACCGTGAGCTTGTGAGAAGTAAGTAGTATATATAATCAAGTGCGTTTTACGTTCAAACATTCCAGTTGAGATAGTCCATCCATTCAGTTGTGTGATTCAGTTTATAAGTACTTACAGGTAAATGTGATTTTATTTTCGAAGCTTATAAATAATACTGGTGTATCGATATAAATAGTTAATAATAAAGAACATAATAGGATGGTAAATTAGTGAGTTGGTCTGTGTTTACTAAAGCGTTATTAAAGTTAAGTTTTCAGTTAAAAGTGGATGTGAAAGTTTCGGTATTAATTAATTTCAAGCGAATTAAATGGTACCTACCTAATTCGATATATCTATAATATTTGAAAACCTTGTTATAGTAAACTTGTTAAGATCTATGTGAACTGATTTATTCGTTGATACCTATATTTTCGGACTTTACCTTAATTGTTTCTTAAAGTCACACTTTATGTCTTACCCACTTGTTCTGTATTTATTTCTTCCTTAATTTAATTTATTAACACAAATCAGTTCCCTGGCCTTTTTGCTGCCTAACAAAGTTAATGAAATAATTACATTATCAAGCTTAGTAGAGCACTTACTAATTAATTAGTAATTAGTCACAATTGCCTTAAATTTTTTAAGTCTTAATTTTATAAAAGCAATGCTTTGATAATTCCCGGCTTTTTATCCACTAACACTATTTAACCATTATTTTAATGCAATTTCCTTGTGTCCTGTGTAAACTATTGTACGTGTCGGGATAAGATATAGTTTACCATACTCGGGAAGAGTGTAGCTTTCCAAAGGTGAAATGATTTTGCAAATCGGTACAGTAGTTTTGGAGCCTCCTCTGCCCCTTTATTGTATTAGTATAGAAAAACCTACTGTAGGTACTATTTGGATTTAAAAGGAATCTTTTGAATTTATGAACAAATTACCAAGGATTAAGGAATAACGTAGAATAGTACCTAACTATTAAGTAATCTGTGGTAGACTGATAAAATATAACCCACAAATTGTTCAATAAGTTATTCGTGCAGTATACGTTATTAAAGATGTTTTGAGTATTGTCGATCAACATAAACATTATAAACGATACTAATTATGAAAACATTTGAAATGACTTGTTGTTCATAAACATTCTACATTGGATTACGGAAGAATAGCAGTTACTTATACGTTATGAAGTGGTTGAAACGTAACGTAAAAGTGTGGGCAAATATTGTGTTTTTTATAACAATAGGAACGTAGAGAAATATAGAAACTAATAGTTTTGATAGTGTTTCGGAATCTAGTTCAATTTAGTGATATTGTGATTAAAGTTGTATTTATTTGGAAAGGTTATAATATATTTGAAAGCTGAAAGTGTATGTATCTTTCTATTTAAGTGCCTTTGGCTCATTTATTACATGTATTTTAGTTCAGTTAGTAGATATACAACCTCAATACCTATGGAGCTTATAATTTACAATTTTTTTTGAGTCCCCCAGGGATATCTTACTAGAGCCATTTTCAGAGTATTGAGTCACGACGTTATGTCCCATTTATAGCTATTGCTTCACCCTCTATGACATGAAATTTTACTATTATGTGCCCAAACTGTGTGGATAATATCTATCCACATTGTGCTCAACTATCCATTCAAGAATATTGAGCGTTACTCTATATTTTTTACATATAAAAAATCATGCAAAAAGGCGACTTCAACACCAACCATTATTCTCTATTGGGACATAAATGATGTCCTCCTAGCCGATTATCGGCTACGGTGGCTGTTCTCATGTACGGAGATTACCCAACTGCTCAGGACATATTTTAGTGCAGAAGCATTTGCGCAGTCACAGGTGCACTCACTATTCGTTCACTCTCGTAGCCCAATGGGGTGGCAATCCGACACCACCGGAGAGAGATCAGGCCCAGGACTGACATAAATATTGTAATATGTTTTTCTCTCGTTTTCAGAAAACCAAATCATCATGTCCAGAATAGCTCTTCTTTTGGTCCTAGCCATTGTACCCTGCTTCTGCCAACGTCCATTCTACGCTGGAATCCGACCAATCGGCTTCCCTGAAACGCCAGTAGTTTCTGGAATCTTCGATCGCTTCTCAAATGAGCCAATACCAGCACAGCTAAACGGTGACAGAGATTACGCCAACAGACTAAACGCACTGCCATTGGAAAATCAACCTTTCTTTTTTGTAAATAGGGAACAGGTTGCTGCGAATCTGAATAATCCTCAAACTTATCCGCAACGACCAAGTGTGTTTAATGATAATCGTAATCGTATTTAAGTTAGTTTTCTTTAAAGACTAAATACTGTTTGTTATATTTTAGAGTTATGTTTTAATTATAAATGTTTTATTTATAAAATTAGGTAATTAAAATTTTCCATATTAAAGCTTTTCTTTCATTAGTTGAGTAAGTACATCAATAGAATTCTTTATTGTCCTGAATTAATTGCCTATTTTATATTCTTCTAACTGTCACTAAGGTCTGTAAAATGAAAATTAAGCGCACTTAAACAGTTTATTGCTTTAGTTTTATTTTTAGTACTAAACGATTTACTTTATCAACAAATCCATTAAAAATAAAATTAGGTCAGTATTCAAGTTTAATTTTAAACAAGACCTGAATGGCGGGTTTTGTTATCATTATGGTATATTTTCGAGATAAACATCCTACGCACGCGGTTTCGATCGCATTTTTCTGAGATAAGCATGCGATCGACAAAACCCTCATATCATACAGTCTACAGCCCGCTTGAAGTTGATCGCAATTGCTAGCGTTTGTAGTAGGTACACCTCGGAAGCACACCTCAATCAAAATGCCACAGAGTATAGAAATGCTCTTTAACATAATATCTCAGAAATTACACGACACGTTAAAAGACATTCTCAGTTTGTAAACAAATAGTTTCAATTCAATTCAGCTTTATTATTAGTCGGTGTCCTACCTATTGGAAACTAATCAAGAAGTATAAAAACTTGTCGATGCGGAAGAAGTGGGTGAAGGGATAGGGCGAGGTAAATACTGCAATTATATGCAGCTATTATTGAATAATAACTCTAAAAGTGGTTAATTACACTACCTATGTATATGCAAAGTGATTGTATGTATAATGCTAGTGGCAAAGTGTGCACAGACATTCTAAATAGGAACTTTGACAATGATTTATATAGCCTTGAAGATTGTGCTTTTATTTACTTACCTATATTTTGTACACGATTTTGCACGTTTCTTTCTAGACGGAAGGCATAGAAGACTAGCTGCCACTGGATGTTTCACCCGTGTCCTGTAGTGATTATTCTGAGCTACTTGATAAAAAGTGGCTTATACATATAGCGCTAGATAAATAGCCTATCAAACAGAGACTAATACTGAAAGAATTTTCAAATCGGTCCAGTAGTTTATGAGATTATAAAAAAAATCTTCAGCTTTTTAATTTATTTTTTCAAAGTCAAAGTCTGTATAGAGCTATAAAATCCTAGAACAAAAACTACAAGAAACTTTAAAGCAGTCTAAATGTTAGTTCTAAACAGTAGGGTACTAAAAACCTCTTCGAGTTCGGAACACTCGCTTGCAGAAAAACTGACGCAAAAGCGATTAGCTACGAAGCTAATCGTTCAGAGAGCTAAATGGCCACGAAGTGGATATTGCAAATATACGGTTTAGGGTTGTAGCACACTTAGTTTATTAACTTTGAAACGGTTAGCCATCGCATCGATGCGAGTCATTCGTCATCATCATTATCTGTCTCGGTGTATAAGGGTTCAATTACAATTTTTATTTGGGGTCGGCACAACACAATGTTTTTCTTTCAAACTTTTTCATATGACGTCATCTCACAAGAACCACTTACAATATTTCTAGCCATATCATAGTCCTATATTTTACCTATTTTTTTATATAGAGGCACTTTGATCAAAATAGTAATGTATTTGTTTCGCCCCAGGTCAATACATTGATACTGTCGATCCTTGCGTTGCGTTTCATTTCCGAGTTGAAATAAAAGTGTGCTGCGACCTTTAAAAGTAACCAAAATGAAGTAAACGACGAATTCTGTGTGAATTACCGGGCCATACATGTTGACATTCAACGCAAACAATAAATTGACTCTAAGTCAATATTTGAGGATTTGTGGTGACATTACACAATGATGAATATTATTTAGCTACCTTTGACTGTTATACTATTTGTGGTACTTGTTTGATTTCGGAGTATTTTGGTGTTTATAATGTAGAAGCAGCTGGTTTCTACAGAATTGTTTCTTTGATTTTGCAACTGGTAAAGTTATACTTATAATGGCGTGTTTTGTACATTTGTCTTCGTATTAATTTAATTCAATCGCCACCATGAGGACGGGCAGTTAAGCTTTAAATAAGTGAAAAACAAAAAAGTAATTGATGAAAAATATACTTAAAACACTTTTACTAACTAATATGTAAAACGCATGTAGGTGGTTTGTTAAGCTTTCAAGCTAAAACAACTGTACCGATTGAAATGTTGCATGGAGGCAGATACCATGGAGTCGGAGATATGCAAATACTCTTAATACAGTTTACAAACTTTTATCCGAGGGAGTAGTGGACGGAACTGTGTGCAAATCTAGCTTATAAATAAATTGCAACGTTAACCTAATCAATAAAATCTTTAACTGTACAAAGTCTGTTCCTACCAGTGTAGGAATGTTCATTACCTACTCGTTACTCCAATACTCGACGTTCCCGATCTTAGAAGATGTAAGTAACTGGACACGTCATTGACTTGGACTATGTTCATTCAGTTTGTGTTTATGCTTGTCAATTTTGTCGTGTGTGTGCGTAACGATGGATAGACGACATTTTTCATGACGGTTATTCCGCGTTTTGGAAGGCATGTTTAATTAGTAGATCCCATATGCCATTTGATCACCTCTGGCAGTCGTAACGAGTAGTCGGAAACGCAAAAAGTCTTACGGAGGAGAATAAGGTTGAGGATTTAAAAAGGAGGAGCATAAATAGGAATTCGCTACAAATTAATCACAGGTACTCAGCTGGATCCGATTAGACTGGAAGCCGACCCCAAAATAGCAGCAGAAAATACTGATCATGTGTGCGTAACAATGTGATCAAAAATGCCGGAGTTGTGAGCCCTGACTTAAATTGTCAAACGTGTTTATTTACGGTGGTTCCAGTGGTTTCAATGCTCTAAGTACCGGATACATTGTGGCAGATGTTCAACCGCTTTAACGAGCTGACACCGATACTGTAGTTAGTTCGGAGTATATAACTTGGGAATTGAGACACTGATCTTGTTTAGTAGTGTTTGAGTACAAATAGATTTGTATTACAGTTGTTGGTAGTTGTTTTGACACGTGTTGGAGATGGAGAAATAAATTGTGGTTTATTAGCAGTAAAGTAAACCTTTAACACAAACTAGAACTTAAGTTACGTGTTTCGGATAAACCGTTAAACTGCGGGTCCCGGCAATCATTTGAACATCTCTGGCAGTCGTTATGGGGAGTCAGAACTATGGCAAAAAGTCTGACAAGCAGTCTTACCAAGGGATATTGGTTTGCCCGAGTAACTGGATTAAGCTCCGGTTAGCCTGGAAGCCGGCTCCAACGCAGTTAGGAAAAGGCTAGGCAGATGACCAATGTGCGACGCAATCATTCCTCTGGACTATTTGCCGTAGCAAACAGTCACAAAGTTGCAGTCTAGACAATAAAAATAAGTTATTTAACTTAATCTAAACATATTAGAGAACAACATCATACATTCTTCATTCACTAAATTTGTAGTACAACTAAGAATTAGAAACATTACTAAAACAACAACAACAAACTCAATGTTGACTGTCCCATTCCATCGCACAAAACATTTATATTTGTAGGATCTCGCCCAAAACTTCAACAGAGTTAGGATCAGTAACTTCAATCTTGGAACCTTAATTAAAGAGTATCTCGTATTCGTCAATATTTACTCCGATCACGTAGGCTTGAAAGGGCTTAGGAAAATGTCACAAGCAATGGAAAATTTTGATGAAATTATGTCAGTATTATAAGTCGAAATATATCTAAGAAGCTTGTTTGTATTGATGTTTACGAGCAAAATACCGTACTAGCTTTTTTCGGCGGTTTCATCATTCATTTGGACAAAAAGCATTCTATTCTGGCAGACTATTACTGCCATCATCTCCATATTAAATTATTGCCGTCCACTGCTGAATGTATGCCTCCCACAGTAAGCGTCTCCCATGCCGGTCATGGGCAGTCTGTATCCATCCACTGCTTTCTTCGAATCGTTGGTACACCGTACAGCAAGACGTCCTACACTACTTTAGGTCAAACTCGATCTATGCTCTAAGACATGGTCTGCTCCATAGTTCTGTAATTCATCAAATCCGTTTAGTAGCTTTTTTATGAAAGATAAGCAAACATCAATCTACTTACGCATTTTTACAAACTTTCGTATTTCAAACTAGCTTCTGCCCGCGACTTCGTACGCGGATAAAGTCCCTTATGCCAGCGACTACGGGGTCAGCAAAATCAAAGATCTGAACCGTCTGATATTGAATTTTAAGGGTCCGTTGACTTGAAAACAACCAGGGAGTAGCGACCCCGGTGGGCTATACAGGGTTATTTTTCATTCACCATCCAAATTTAAAAATCGAGGACTTTTAATTAATTTATTTTCATATGTGAAACATTATAATCAAATAATAACAAAAACAAAAAAAAACATCCAAAAGAAAATATCCGAAAATAAACAGAATGTAGAGACACGCAGCAAGGTTATTGACCTCGCTCGCTCGCTGCGATTGATGTAGGTACCTACGCGGTCTTACTTAAAAGGGTTGATTCCAATTTTCCCTTCATACTTTACGGGCTTAGGACCGACATAATAAAATAATGAATGTGAAATCACTGGTTTTTATTATGGCGTATTTAAAAAATTGGAATCAACTAGCTATTTACAATAATTCAACTTACCAAATAAACTCGATTAACCTACAAATTACGTGTACTTCAGTAATTGTTCAAAATGGAGTCCGTTTCTCTCAATACACAAACGTGCACGTTTTTCTAAACTATTTTTTAATAAGTTTAAAGTATCTGTTTGATTTTTAATTTCATTAAATGCATTTATTATTTTACTACGGAGGTCCTCAACACTTTGTGCTTCTTCAACGTAAACACGTCTTTTAACTTCACCCCATAAAAAAAAATCAAGTGGCGTTAAATCTGGTGACCTGGCAGGCCATAGGACAGGCCCTCCGCGACCAATCCATCTATCGCCATACTTATTATTTAAAAACTCACGCACTGCACTTGTGTAATGAGGTGGTGCACCGTCATGCTGATAATAATGATTGTTGTAGTATGAAAGTGGCACCTCGTCTATTAAGTCTTCAATAACACCACGTAACATGTTTAAATAATTAGTACCCGTCAAGCGTCCTTCAATAAAAATCGGTCCCACGATAACATTACCGATAATACCTGCCCAAACATTCGCACTAAAACGCACTTGATGGTAGTTATTTCTAATAACGTGGGGGTTGCTTAACGCCCAATAATGTTCGTTTCGGCTGTTATAAATTCCGATTCGCGTAAATAATGCTTCATCAGTCCACAAAATGTTACAATTAATGTTTCTTAACAGCCATTCACAAAACACGATTCTAGCGGGTCCATCGTTATCGTGAAGAGATTGCACTGGTTGGTAATGGTATGGGTGATAACCAGATGAATTCAGCAGCTTCCACACGTAATACTGACTGACACCGAAGCGCCGAGCAGCGTCGTTAGTGCTAGCGCAGGGGTCACGTTCGAAAAACTCGAGTACAGAATTTTCGACTGCTGGTGTTATTTCGTTGTGACCGCCACGACTTGTTGCATGGGCTGGTGTGATAAACTGCCCATAATCTAACAACCTTTGGTTTGCGGCTAAAATTGTTTGTCTATTAGGCACTCGCGAATTAATACCTCGTCTTTGTAAACGCGGTAAACTTTCTGCACTGTACATTCTTTGCGCACCATTTAAACTTTCGCCACTTAAAATGTAGCACCTGACCATTTCAAAATACTCTGCATTAGAATAAAAAGTCGCCATGTCGTGCGATGATAACCGACCGGAATTCGGAATCGAAAATGCAGCGAGAGCGACAAAAATATGGCACACGTTCGCACGTAACTAGGTCACGGTCAACTAAACAAAAAGTCACCGGCGCTTGGCCGACCGGGGGCTGTGCGGGGTGCGGGGTATGAGGGAGGGGGGCGTAGTGCCGGTAGTACGATGTCGGGCGTAGTGCATGCTGTTTTTTGTGTGCGTTTCCCGAATCTTGAGGCAAGCGCGCCATGTTCAACAACCGAACTGTGTGTATTCCACACGTTGTGATTTTAGTAGCGGACAATGATGAAAATCATCTAATATTTTTTATATTTTTTTATTTGATTAATTGATTAGGTTACCGATTCTAAATCATTTCTGAAAATTTGGATGGTGGTTGAAAATTAACCCTGTATATACTGAGTTCTCCAGGGAGTGTATACTGTCCCCCATTTCCGGCCGGTCGGAGTGAACCATGACGGGGGGTCTCAGGTCTCACGCCTCTGGCTTGGCTTGGCCGTCCAGAGTGGAGTCGCTAGAGCAGGGTTAATAGCCCTGCTCGGAGGATAGGTGCCTCGTGGTAAGTGACCCACAGGGAGCGCGTAATCTGCGTTTAAAATCCGCCGACGTATCCTCACACTTCAGCCGCTCATATTCCAAGTAGTTTTCATCAACAGTTACGCGGTGTCCTGCGTGAGCGACGAACGCGACGCGACGCGACGCTGCGAACGCGACGAACGCGATCAACTCAAATGAATTCCCTACATGCGGCCTATGTGACAGTCTGCGGCGAGACGCGACGTAACGCGTACTTGTTTTGAGGGCGACCAGACGCGACACCGCGAACTATTCAGAAGCGTTGATTGTTGTGGGACAAAAAAAAAACATAAATATTAAAGAAATCGTTTATTAGTACAAACAAGTTGTAAGATTGTTGCTGTCTGTACTTTAAATATGAACTTTCAAGCAAAATTGTAACACAACTTCTCCATGATTTGAGAAGTAATGACCAAAATCACGTAGGACATCTGTCGCGTATAGCATCGCGTCGCATTACGTCGCGTCGTGTTGCGTCGCGTCGCGTCGCGTTCGTCGCTCACGCAGGACACCGCGTTAGCAATGGTATAGCACAGAACCGGGGATTGTCTTTTTTTTAACGACGTCCACCGGGGATTGTCCTCGGGTTCGTTTCTATAGTGTATAAAGGAATAATCGTCGGTTTTGTTTCACCTTCAGAGTGTTGGCTTCGGCCCCACGTTTGCCTCCCAAAAATTCGGAACTCTGTAGTCCCGAGGTCTGGAAGAGACATACAAAATAATAATGAGATATAACGCAACAAATTCGTCTAGGTATGTAAAATTTGTACTAAGCAGTGACTTAACACAAAATTCAAGTTATATCTTCGTTATAATTTGTTTGTGAGAAGGAGAAAAGAAAAAATACGTGTCCATTATTTTAGGATTATCTAAAAGACGGACTAATTACTTTTTTTGATTCACCATACCACCTATTTTATAACATTCATTTCTATACATTTCAAGTGTAGTATTGATCTTCGATCTTCGATGTATATACGTCAATAGAGAGTGCTTATCAGGTTGAACCACTTTTGCTAAAACGTCATATCTTTATATGCTATTGTCGAGCTGGGCTCCTGGAGTTCCACATCAGGTGTTTTAGATCTTCAATTTGTATAAGTCAATAGAAAGTGCTTATCAAATTGAACAACTTTTGCTAAAACGTCATACCTGTATATGGTACAGAGAAGCTGGGCTCTTGGGGTTCCACATCAGGTGTTCCAGATCTTAAAATTTATTATCTCAGCTGAAAATGCTCATCATATGAAACAATTTTTGCCATGGCACCATTTTTGTATCTCTCATAGTTTTGTTGGTCTGTTGGTGTTCTGCATCAGGTCTTCAAGTTTCGAAGATAAATTATAGCCTATATGTTGACCAGGCTTAATACTGATACAACACAGAAAAAATCATTGAAATCCGTTCAGTAGTTCCGAAGATTAGCGTGTACAAACAAACAGACATACAGACATACAGACATACAGACATGCAGACATACAGACATACAGACAGAATTTTTTTTTTGGATTTGTGCTCCATTACTGTTTCTAAACCCCACCCAATTATTATTTTTTAAATATATTCAATGTACAGACACAGTTTTTTTACAGATTTATTATATGTATAGATATTGGCAGGACGTAAGCCTTTTTTAAAAATAAAGCTGCGAGAACTGACATAATATATTTTTTCTCTAGCTCCTTATAACATTGGCCTCACATTACATTATTTTCTATCCTCTAAAGATTTTACATTATGTATTAACATGAAACATCCCACGATCTCCTTTGTTAGTCCCATCAATCACCATAATGACGTCATGGGTCACAAAATTTGAGCCTTAGCAATTTTTTCAACATAAGTAATGAGTGCGTATTATATTTAGAATCCCAAAGAAAGGTGGTCCTTAATAGAATATATTTATAACATGAAACGCTTTATTGCTTTCCACAAGTAAGTTCAGATGTTAAAAAAAATCGCAGTAGTTTTAAGGAGACTTTGCCAATGATGTACCTTAACTTTTCCCAACTATGTTAGGGTTGGCTTCCACTACCTCTGCATATTTTACCAACACATGGAATAAATAGGTAAATTGGCGGAGTTTATGCCTAGCCATCTTTGCATGCAATAGATCGCAGACGGAATATGAAAGCGCAGTTAATTTTTAAGCAGGCGCTTCTGAACGTAGCCTCAAGGAAACGTATTTCAACTTTCAAAATTATATTACATTGATATAAAAATATCATATGTAACAATAAGTATACAATGTGTTGCATAAATTCTGCATTAATAAGATAAAGGCTGTTTTTTTCGAATAAGGGAAGTAGTTACCTCAGGACGCGAATTAAACCGCGGTCGGAAGCAGTTTACCAAATAATAATAAACCAACAGATATTCTCCTTATTTCTTAATTAATAACTCGTTAATCAAAACTCAATATTACCGTAGAAATGATCTGATCATTATCTGGCGAGAGCTGCAAATTCCGTTACATCTGTTTCGCTTTCCATCAATATTCCGTGCATTAATTAATATTAAATTTATTGAGTAATGGTGGATTCAATATGGTAGATATTCAATTAATTATTATCTGGCATTCCTTTTATCGAGTTTTAATACGATTCAGCACAACTCATTCTGCTTATTGCGTATTTTATTTAATGTTCAGATTAATTGATGGAGGATTTATAATTATTTCAGTTATAAATTAATTAAAGTATTGTGGCTTTCCCTACGGTTTCTCATTGGTTATTTTGATTGATTCTTATTAATATTATAAAGCTGAAGAGCTTGTTTATTTGCACGTGATCTCAGGAACTTAACTGATTTACAAAAGTACGTGAGAGTCCCCTTTATCGAGGCAGACTTTTTGTCCGGGTGCGTGAAGTAATTTCATTGGGATGCGGTTGAATCCGCTGGCGGAAGCTTGTCCAATATGACAGTCTGACGGCACTGGCAGTAAGCTGGCTGCTCATTTATATTGTCATATATAAAGTACATAACTAAGCAATATGTATACTTAGGTAGACCCTATATTTCAAATTCCATACTTTTTGTCATACGCGCATATGTCCAACGAACCTTCCATTTTCAATACAAACAGTCATCATATCATATCTTCCGAACGTCAATATTATTATAAACTCTACGATATAAAAATATTTACACCAATCTACTTCACTGAACCCAATGGTCACAAAATTTTCATTAGCTATCTACGTTACAGGGAGGACGACTCAATAAAAACGAGCTGAAGTATTTTACGTCACTTTTCCAAATTATTATGGGAATGTCGCAATTTTTTTATGAGACTATTTCCCTTAGAGTATCTTCACACTGCAAACTTTTAGTTGGCCGACAGCTGAAAAAGCAAATCTATTTTTAAAGAACATCTTGATTGCAATTAAAGTTTTCAGTCGGTGTATGTTACAGCGTTTTTATCGTCCCACTGCTGGGCACAGGCCTCCTCTCACACGAAGAAGGATTGAGCATTAATCACCGCGCCTGCTCATTGCGGGTTGGTGATTTCAGACTATATAGTCCAGATTTCCTCATGTTGTACTTCACCTTTTTATCAGCCATTGGTATCCAAGATATACTTCAGTCGGTATGACTCCGGCTAAATACCTAAATATCTTTGTAATGTGCGTACTTCCTTCGTACTGATTTATGAGCGCAAATAAACTATCGGCCGACTAAAAGTTTACAGTGTGTGAGAGGTCTTATTTACGTAAATGTGTAAATGTCACTTTGAGAAAATTTCCCCTTAGTCGAATGACAGACATATTTTTCACAAATTGACGGCACTTATTGGTACTTATGTCTTGTGAATTGATACAAATGACTTTCTGATAAAAGTGGGCGTTTGTGCTTCTTATATTTACTTCGTAATATTTTCTCTGTAGGCTGTATTAAGGCTGCTTTTAATGAATCTAGGTCATTAAAACGTAAAAAAATCGGCTACTGATTCAAAAAAACAATGATCATTGAAGTCTATTTAGTCCAATCACTTTAAATTTTATTATCAACAGCTACTGCTGTCAATTTTGTACTTTATATTATTTTATTTTAGTATGATATGATCATAGTATCTATAAACAGTAAGTTCATAGTTCATAGCAGTAAGCTTCTAGTAAGCTCATATTGTTTTGTTCCATTTTTAAAATACTTCAGTTTTGAACCACTTAGACGATACAAACCAGACTCTTAAAATATTTTACAAAAGTCTGTTCCTGAAAGTACAAACTGCAGAGTTATCAGGTAAAACAAAGTCTAACTAAGAGAGAATAGCAAGGATTAATTAAAACCATTAATCACTTTAGAATAATTTTGTTTTGTCAACAATTTAGGGCACTTAAATGCTTAAGTTGAGGAAATATGGCCTGAAAACAAATTGTGAACGGCCATTACACCGAAATACGGGGATAATTTATTAAATCATTAGCTTTAGTGAAAGGGTTTGTTATGATATGAACTTAATTTACTGTTAAGTTGGGACAATACGGTTTTTCCAATGTATCAAATTATATTATTAACAGCTGCTGGACACAGGCCTCCTCTTACTCGGAGCATTAATAACCACGCTTGCTCAATGCGGGTTGGTGATTTCAGACTTTATAGTCCATGTTTCTTCAAAATATTTTCCTTCACCTTCACCATTATTAATACACTTTTTTATATTAATGAAAATCTATAGATAACTAGTTTCATTTAGAAATTAATCCCATGAAATGAAATACACATATATTTTTTTGAGACACTTATAATACCGCTCTATATTCATTCAAATATGTCAATAGATCTATGAAGTTATTCTACTTCACTTTGATGATATTTTGAGAATTTACATAGCAAAATTCTCTTTGAAAAACAGTATATTTTCGCATACTTTTTACGATTTATCTGTCAAATTACTTCGTGGAATTTTTTCGTCAAGTAGAAGTAGGTACTTATTTATTAATGTAGATTAGGTTATTTTCATACGCAAATAAAATTCATGTTCGATATTACTTATTTTATTACAGGTAATCTTATATAAAATTTAGACTATTTTCATCGAAAATATATTAGGTATCTTAACTTAAGCAGTCTTCGTTTAATTGTAAAGACCTTGATTATAATTGATGTCATTCTTTCTAATACTTTGGTCACTTAATTAAAATATGCAGACTCTAATAATGGTGATTTTAAAACTATTTGCGGTGTCATTAATTATCACTCAACGGTCATTAGTCTTTGAATTTAAAATTCGATCTTACATTCCAGAATATGAGTTGTTCTAAATTTAAATTAATGACAAGAATTTTAAGAACAAATGTTAATTTGAATGCTGCAGTCTTTTGTTTTTGGCTTGTTAAGTTCTAAAATTAAAATTGTTTATTATTTTTAACTAACAAGAAGAGAGTTGGATACGTTATCGACAAAGCTATTTTCTCTTTGTGGGTATGTCTGTGGGTTGTTCCTGTTTTGTTCCAAGGCTCTCCAGTTGATGAGCCAGAAGGGTTGCTGGTCGATGGGTAACTTGCTCAACCTCTGCACTAGTTCTGCGTCACCGAGGGCTTCAAGAGGTAGTCTGATTGTGGTTGTGGTGCCAGCTTCACCATCTCCAAATCTGGAATTAATTTGATTTGCTTTAGCTTTTTGTCCCTTCTAATTTAGCTATGTCCCTTCTAATTATTTCGAATTGTGTCTACTGACTAGATACACTTCTGTTTCACCCTAAATAGTGATCTCATGAAGTTTCATTACGAACTGGTTGATTTGCAGGGTCCAAAATGTGTAGCGTTCGCCATCTATATTAGGGCCTTTGTTCAAGTGCCCACAAAGCCTTTTAGATAAACGGGTCTTGGTGTGATGGATATTCATTTATTTCAAGACACACTTAATTATACGCACTAGGCATTTGAGGAATCTTTGTTTACTTTATAATTTAAAGCTAATAATGTTAGAGTAAATATTTACCTGTTACTCAAATCTGATGAAGGAGCTGGAGCCGTTACAGGTGGAACGTAAGGAAACCCGATGGGTAGCCGGCCAGCGTACGGTGACCTTTGTGCGAGGCAGCTCACCATCATGACGGAGAATACTATTAAGGTCTTCATTGTTCTGTTTTTAGTTCTGAAAAATGAATGTAAGTAATTTATTATCACAGTCGAAATTTTAACTAAAACAGGA
Source organism: Helicoverpa zea x Helicoverpa armigera (assembly GCA_033682625.1). Lineage (NCBI taxonomy): Eukaryota > Metazoa > Arthropoda > Insecta > Lepidoptera > Noctuidae > Helicoverpa > Helicoverpa zea x Helicoverpa armigera. The sequence continues at coordinate 3,620,907 of JAWIIS010000044.1, read as the reverse complement.
CCGATTTTTAAATGACAGCAGTTTAACTAAAGCATCTTTGTAGTATGCCTTACAATTTCTCATATATTGTAATGATACCATGTAAATAAATAAATACTTTTTGCTTGGCCATTAAAATGAAATATGTAGAAGGGTTATTGGTGTTCCTGTAATTATTGGTCTGCACAGAACCACGTGCAACCGATAAGTTACTTATCATATTAATATAGATAAAAGTTACATAGGTAAATAAGTCAAATAGGTAGTTATAAGTCATAATTTACTATCAGTGATGATCTAATAATTGTATGCAAAATCATTATACAATACCACGTATTTTCCCAAATAGATTTACCGAGGTAATAATATAAAATGTCTTGATATTTATAAAAACTTTGACCTTTGAGTTTGTTTGCAGTTAAATAACTGCACAATTATTTAATCAAGTTTTAAAAAATAAGTCTGATTTATAGCCAAAATTAATAAGATTGCATAATGCTTTGAACTTTGGACATTTACAAATTGGGAATCAAAAATGAATTAGTAAGCTATGACGTATATTAACACTACAAAACTTTTTCATAAATAGGTTTTTCCCATTTTTCCATAATTATCTTAATATTATATTTATAAAAGAAAGTCGTGTCACTTGCACTTCTTATAACTCAATAGTGGCTAAACCGGATAAGATTAAAATTAGGGGGGAGGTAGCTTAGACCCGGAGAAAGACATAGGATAGATTTTGAAACCATCTTGCTACGGGAAGCTGTTGTTAAAAAAATACAGACATCCGAATTGAGAACCTCCTTTTGGGAAGTCGATTAAAAAGGCAATAACATATAATAGTTACAAGGTCTTTAGTGCAACAAAACCACAGCTGATATCCCAGTGACCTCTGTCTCGTATTCGCTTTGCGATAACAAACAAAACATAAAACAACTGTTAAATACATAATTGACGCGGAAACTGGTTTTAGTATCTAACTTGTATAATAATTAACTAGCTGTTTCTTGCGGTTTCACTTGCGTTTAGAGAAAACTTGGCACTTATAGGTAGCGTATGATACTTACTCATATAGCCAAAAGTGGTTTGAAATCGGTGTAGATTTTTTTTGGAGTTTACCTATTGGTTGCACTTGCAATATTACAAAGATGAGCAATTTTGTAGGTAATATTTGTGCCTAAAGATGAAAATGCCTGATTTTCTTGAATGTTTTATATTTTGAATAGGTATAAAACATTTTATATGAAAGTTACATATTTTTTAAGAGGTATGGATACTCTTTTGGGGGCAAAACTGGACAGACGGAAAAACCGAATCATTATTTCAATTTCATATTACATCAATGCTTTTTGGCGTGTCTACGAATATAACGGCCTGTGCCATCCATTATATTTCTTAAATCAAATTGAATTATTTATTAAAGTGTTTTTTTTTTTAGCATTGGATTACTTTATTTGAGCATTGACCGAAGTGAATTTTTAGCGAAAATAGAAACTACACATTAACCTTTGCACTCATAAATCAACAAATACATTTAAATAAAAACTCACCTTAATTTGTCACTCAAACACCCGAAATAAATAAATTAGTAAATTAATTTTAATATTAAAACTTTTAAAATAATTATAAGTTATTAATATTTCCGTGTTCACACTGCGAACGTAAACAATTCAATGAGTACGATGTCCAAACATATTAATATATAAATAAACGGTCTTAGCAATCAGCTTTGCTGTGTGAAAGAGATAAATAGATATGGTGTGTTAAAGTGCGAAAGAGTCAACCATATGGTCTTCACCGCTATGACGCATAGTGCATCATAATATGGGTATTTCCAACTTATATGGTTTTAAGAAATATATTCTTCAATGGGAATTAGTGACGTATTCTAACTTCGGAATATACGATATATGATGATGTGCAGAAATAGATTTTTATGAGTCACGATCAATAATGAAATACATTAATTTATTATAGTCATTAGTTGATAAGCCAATTGCCAATTGGATTGAATAAGTTATTTAAAGGTAATTTTCTTATTTTACTTTCGAATGTATGTATTATTAAATATTAAGGTTCGAGTTTGTGTCCATAATATTACAACATCGTAGTCAATGTGTGCCTTTTCAGTATACAAACGGTTAGAAATAAGTACTTGGTACTAATGCCACTGAAATCTACATATCCAACGGGGCCTGGGAAAGCCGAGGCCTGCCGGGGCTGCGGTATGGTTCGAAAGAGTTACCGCGGCCCTGGTACATGGTGTATGAAGGAATATGATGTGTGTTAGTCAGTAAGAGTCTGACACTCCCTCACGCTGCAATTCCACTGCGGGGGAAGTCATTTGATGATTTCCCATCGAAAGAAAAGTCTACATAGGTATACTTATTTATAAATGCACTAAACTCAACTTTTAAATCATATTTTAAATTGTGACCATCATAGTAAAGTTCAGGGCTGAGTTCAAGCAAATTCCCAGGTCTCTAAAAATTGAATATTCCTTAACAGAGTTTTATTGTAATTCTGGTAAATATTTCTGGAAACCGACTTGTCGTGTATACAAATTACTTCTTTGAATTACCACAAGTTGGCCTCATAATAAGTGGTTATGTTTCTTCGTAAATAATATTTGCAAAGCAAAAGACAAACCCAGACTTATTTATTATATTATAATTAATTGTAATGACAATCGTTATTATGGAACTAGCTGCATCTTCGTATTGCATCCCGATATAAAATACATGAGAATAGTACCTATACTTTCCCAACAGATAAATAATTTTTCAATTAGGTTCAGTAGTTTGGGAGCCTTTAGGGTTACAAACAAACACAAAAATTCCCTGTTTATTATATTAGTACAGATTGATAAAGTTTTGCAAACTGTGAAAATCATGGCGTAATTAAGTTAATAAGAGCTTTAATTAAATAACCATCAAAATACCCCAAAGCTGTCAGAATTAAAACGTCCTGTCAAAACTTGTGGATTTTAATTCAATTGTCTTATTAAAACTGACACTTTGAATATAATTGGAAGTCCTTGCAGAAATAATAATTATTATAATTTTTCTGTAAACAAACAAACCAGTAAGATTTTTAGTAGGTACTGTAATAAACATTTGGCAATCATCAGCCTTTTTATCGTCCCACTGCTGGGCTGCGGCCTCCTCTCATACGGAGAAGGATTGAGCGTTAATCACCACGCTTGCTCGATGCGGGTTCATGATTTAAGACTTTATAGTCCAAGTTCCCTCGAGCTATGAGTTACTATATACTATATAACTAAAGTATGTAAATATTTTTTCCTCATAATTTGGTGACTGAAAATTAAGTGACAAATTATTAATGTTAATAATGTCATTTCGCAGGCTGTAACTAATTTTATTAAATATATTTTAAGACATAATTTTAACACAATTTTCTAAGTAATTGCCATTATAATAAGATATAATTTAATGAACCCTTATTAAAATTGACATTGTCGGTGAAACATATTTAAATAGCTACTCTAAGAAAGATCAAATTCATCATGAATCCTGATTTGAAAACCATGTTTTTCGAATACGCCACTTGTCAATTTAAAAAAACAGAAGATCAGACTGAATAAAAACAAATGATAAACGCTAAAAACACCACGCAAGTGAAACCGCGTCATTTACCTAGTCTTAGCCTACTCGCACACTGCAGATTAAACAGTCGGTCGATAGGACCTCATGGTTGGCATTTTTTTTTTGAAGAAAATCTTAATTGTAATCATAGTTTGCAGTCGATATGATACCGGCTAAATACTTGATCTTTGTAATGTGCGTGCAACCATTCATTTTCATACTGATTTAAACCATCGGCCGACTAAAATAACTAAATATGAAATGTTATAGCGCACGAGCAAAATTCTTTATTTAAAAATCCTTCGATTTTTGAACTCCGTCAAAGAGGTTCTATTAGGGATGCTCTTTTGAGCTCGTTCGGCGTATAAGTCAATTATTGGACGAACTCTTTGAAAGATAAAGGCTGAAAATTTCTAAGTTCTTTGTACATAAAATTTTGATCTTGAGGCACTTGAGACTTGACAGCTAGTCAATAAAGTGGACGAGATAAGATACTTGCATTTGTGTTAGTTTATTTGTTTTCAAACTCCTGCTCAAAGGACTGTTTATCTGTCTATGGCGTCGTAACTCGTTAAGATGTTGAACTGATTTCAATGGGGCTATTTTCATTCAGAAGCAGATTTTTCAGCGATGATTCTCAGATCTTAAAACCTTGTATTTATGTACCTACTCAGTGTATTTTGATATTTTGTCGCTTTCAATATAGAGGTATCAATGCAATGTTTACAACCACAAATTCATATCAATGCTTTGACCATATTTGACATGGAAGACCACAAAATAATCATATCACGATATTATTTCACACGGGAAATTATAGCTAATTTACCTATAATTGGGATAAGGGCAGGATGATGAATGAAATGAAATAGTGTACTTTACGTCGAATTGACACCAAAATAGGCCAGTAATGTAATAAGCTTAATAGTTTACCACAAATTGTTGTTGGTTCAACTTCTACAGTGTACCCATTAGACGTTGTGTAGTACATACATATGTACGTACATCTATGTATGTCGTTCTATTAAACTTACCTCAAAAATTCTTCAGCGTTCTGACTTTGATCCCATATTCGCCTTCCAAAAACCCGGCACTTTTAGACCTTTGGTCTATTACAGTAGAAAAAAAATCTAGACTAAAACTATAGAGAGGAAAGGTTTTATTGCCTGGTTTTTCTGTTTAACTATCGGTCTGCAGGGGCTCTCATACAACTACAAGATAATATTGTTATCATCATCATCATCATCTCAGCCATAGGACGTCCACTGCTGAACATCGGCCTCCCCCTTAGGTCTCCACAGATACCTGTTGGAGACGACCTGCATCCAGCGTCTTCCGGCGACCTTTATAATATTGTTATAATAAAACGAAATAATAACGTAACAACTAGCATTACTTGACCTGTAAACTATTACCAGTTCCATTAACAAATAGTTCTAGTTATTTTGGTTAAATAACAATATATAACAAGTACCTACTATTGTTTGGAACTCCCATACATTACGTTTTGGAAAAACTTTCCGCATTTTATTCGGATTAGGAATAAAGGCTGGGATTATAATGGGGGTCTTTGTTAGCGACTGAAGGGAAGTGTATGTTATACACGGGTTTGTGTGATCCATTATATTGTTAAAGAAATGCATTATAGTAGGAAGGAAATGCTTTGACGGTTAGCCCGAATAAATGTGGGTTTGGATATTCGGGTATACAAAAAATGTGGGAAAAAGATTTGTTAAAAGTTTAGTCATAAATGTTTGGTATATGTACAATAATATTGTTTTTCTTGTTAAATAAACTTGCTTTGTTCATCTCCATTCAAAGAGTTGGTTTTAAACATTTCTATTTAACGTCTGTAACTTCAGTTGACCTTTTCGCAACAAAATAATACTTCAAATAAACAATAAATTAATTAAGTATTGGATATTTTCGACGACTGCGTCAACTTATAAAGTTAAACGCTAATTTCGGAGCAATAACCGTTAAATTAATATTAAATTGAAACGGACGAAATTCAATTTAATCAATATAGAAACACTTCAAACAATAATTTGTCGCTGAAAATCCTTCAGAACTTTAGAACAAAAGCTAGGATTTGTAGCGAAATATAACAATAGATTCGTAGATTTGTAGAGAAATTCGTTTTAAACCCAACTTACTTATTGTTTTTAATTCATTGTTCGGTAGAACTGTTGTTGTAATTTTAGTGCCAGTATTCGCCTTTTACACACTGAAACTTTGTTGGACTTGGCGAATGGTTTGCTGAGCGTAAAATGTGAGCAATCCGAAAACATTTTTAGACTGACACAGACTGCAAAGTTTTAGTCAGCGGATAATTGGATCATGCTCATAGTCGAGGTGTATTGTGTTGTGCATACTAAATGATCAGGTTCTTTATTTAGTTAGTTAGGCCTTAAAACTTCCCCAGAATCATATATACAATCAGGGTCAAAAAGTTAAAATTTAAATAAACATTTTTGTCTATTTATTAGGTAGTGAAAAAAAAATCGTCTCCGTCTTATCGCGAGGATAAAGTAATTGTATATTTTCACTACGATTACATAATAAACATTTCTGATCTGATTTCATCTGAAAATATAATATAATCTATCTAATATAATTGGCAACCAGGTATACCCCTTGGTAAGTTCTTTATTTTCCTAGAACTAGCAAACAAAAGAGATTGATTTTCAGTCTGGATAGAGTCCAGAAACCGATTTTAATTATCACTCGATAGGTGTAAACTGAAAATTATTCATTCGATAAAATTACGGAGTAAGGAAATATAAGCGGAGAAGTTACAGTGCAGTAGACCGTCCTCTAGGTCAATTCGTCTCGAGTCCTCTAGGTCAATTTCTCGGTTCGTACGGCTTTTCAAGGTTCGTACGGTGGGCATGACCAGAATGATGAGATACGAGTGAACTAACGAGGCGCTTGGGTTCTTTGAGACATCTGTCAACGATTTTTTTACACAAAAAATGGTCATATCCAAAGTAGGCGTATAAGGGCGAAAACAGTGACGTTCCTCGTCGCCCACTCACGCATTTTGGTGCGCTACTTTCTTAGGTTTTCTGTTATGGCACCTCCGCTATTCATTTTGTTCTCCATGGGTAAAATAAATAACAAATGGGAACGGAATATTCCTGACGCCTAGTTAATTGAATTTCAATATGAAGAAGCTGGATTTTTATCTACAGCACGAACAAAGGTTTGTTTTGTTTAACGAAGTGTACTTAATTTTTATTGAGGATCTTTTTTATTTCGTAATTCTGTATTATGTTAGAGAATCGAGAGGTGTATGGGGGTAATGAAGATTAGTTACTAATGTCTCATGTATTCATGGGTCTTCGAATTTTCTTAAAATGGCAAAAAAAGTAAAATTATTGTTGTTTACCGTAGCTACTTTGGTCACATCGCACGGAAAGTCGAAGGAAACCTCGAGAGGCTAATTGTGACCGGTAAATTAGATGGGAAAAGGCCTCGCGGTCGAAGCTCGGTCAGACCAGACTGCTCTCGATTCTACGGTGCACAGTGCCCTTCACACCGCCAAAGACAGAAACTAACGGAATAGCATACTTTCGTGAAGAAACAGGGAGGTCACGACCCTCAGCATTTAAGAATTTCGACGCGAGGAGGAGGACAGTAGCTGTTCAAGTCTTTCAAACAAATTCACAATATGTTACTAACCTTTCAGTATTATAAAACCGTCGAATGAAAACCCATAAAGGGTTTTTGTGGTTTTAACACTTTCACTTGTGTGGATGTTTTAACTAGTAATAATTCAATTACTATTAAATTATTTATATCGACAATACGAATTAAATTCATCCATTATTAAGTGCAGCTGTCGATTTGTTTAGCACTCATGTTTTTGACAATATTAATCGCTCCAATTGGTTGTAATTAATCGGTACCGAAAACAATTCAGCATTTAAATTGTTCGGTGGTTATCTAAATATTATAATTTAATTTATTAATAGAGGCCAAAATACGATATTATATGTAACAAAATAGATTAATGTATACCTATCAATGGCCCCTATCTCTAGTCTTGATCGTAAATCCCTTAGATAAAAAGTCTTCTAAAGAATCAATTTAAAGTGAAATGCGTCTAAAATCTATGCAATAATAATAATAAGAGTTACTAATCGATTGAATCATTATTTTATTTAAGCAGCAGGTATATTTGTTAAATATGTGTATTTAGTGTAAAAGTTCATCAATATCCTTGACTTTTAGTGATAAGTGTCAACTCAAATGGAATATCGCAGGTGATATCGTGTTGAATACTTTGACTTTAAGAAATACTCCCAAAATTTTCTTAAATAAGATTATAACAACAATTTTGAAGCTTATTATTTCCCAAATTATAATCCCAACTGATTTATTTAAGATAAATAAAATTAATCAGCTTTGCAACACTGGCCTATTATTGGATTAACAAAGTTCCCATTTTGGGGGTAAATTGGCTTGGAACGAGGGTGAAATGGGTTGAAAATTCAAACACTTAAGTTTTCAACCCCGAGGGCAATGGATTAAGAACAAAAGTGTCGGAAGAGGGTTATCTGATGGGAAATACTGATAATGCGGTTTCCCGATTATGGGGAAAACAATTGAGGGTCGATGATTTCGAATCTGTTTAGGGTTTTGCATGTTATTCGTGATTTAATTAAAGAAACATTTTATGCAATGAGTTTTTTTTCTAAGGATATATGCAAGCGCCAGGTCGACACTTCCCAGGACACAACGGCTGGCTTTTATTTCGCACAACGATGGTAATGCTGCCAGCCTTTTGGGTACATTACCGAGTGACAGCGATGAGGACCAATTTTTTGATACTCTTTATTAGATTTAATCTTTATATATAAGATAATTTTTTGGTATTTGTTTATGTCAATATGTGTACATTTGTTTATTGAATAAAAATAAAGTGGTTTTTAATGCAATAACATAATAAAATTATATTTCTGCTATATAATATTTAATTATATTCGTGATAGTCTCTGTAATCGTTGATTCCGGAAACAACAACCTGTTCCTTGAATATATTCTTCATTAGATGTCTCTGGCAGAATTCTAATGGCACTTCCACGTATCCTGAAATGTATGAAAATGTTTTAAATCACGTTTGTTGCAGCCTTTTTATTGTCCCACTGCTTTTTTTATGGCATTCGTCAGAAAGATCATTTTAAAAGGTCCATATTTTGACATATAGTTTCAAAGTCCTATGATACACGTTTCACAATTTTAATCCCATTTATTTACTGACCCTTGCATCTTACCCAAAAAATAAAGAAACCGGTGAAAGGCACTACAGAAACAAGTGACAGTCACGCGCTGCTAGTGCGTCACAACTCACTGTATGAAAGATTGACTTAAGAATGATCTTTACCACTTACCTTCTAAATCATCGCCCCTACAAGAAAGCATATCAAAGTAGCAGCCGTTGTTAAAAGTCTTGTAGATATAAGCTCGCATCTTAGACATCCCGCACACTGGTCTGTAATGGTTGGGACAGAAAAGAGGACAGGATTCACCATACACCCTTCTTGCATTCTTGACTTCGTGATTGATGCAAAACTTTAAGGGGGTTTCCACAAATTCTGAAAAGAAGGAAATAAGGAACATTCGGTAAATTAACGTATTTTATTTATTATTTTATTATTAGGGAAAACAAACAGTAGTATATTATTGATACACAAAATGTTCTTAAAACTAAACTTAAAAAACATACTACATTTTCCACAAATTACAAAAAAAAAAAGTGATAAAAAAACAAGTGAAAGATGAAACAATTTTAGATATCATAAATCGGAATTGAAACAAAATTGATATAATGAGGCAGGATGAAATACATATCGCAAAAGGTGCATTAATGAATGCAGAAGGATAGTGAGGAAGAGGAAAACCGAAAAAAAGACGGCTGAATTCTCCAATGATGACATGAATAAGAAGGGACTGAATGGAATATGAGTGCTAGACGAGAAGAAAAGTTACAAATTAAATCTATTAAATATTGCTAAACTGTTTATCATACAAATGACGTAAATTAGAGCACGAGGGCATATAAGCAGATAACTTTTCGCATGACATTAAAAGTTTTTGCCTTGTCCAACCAAAAGTTCCCAAAAACGTAGGGCAAAAAGACTAAACTGTTTGCGTGCGTTTAAGCTAGAATTCATTGTTATGCACATAAATGCAAGTTTGAGTTTAGTTTGAAACTTTTGACACTGGCTGTTTTGAAAATAGGATTTGTCATCATACAAGCATTTATATGGACTGAAAGACACTGATGTTGTTTAGTCTAGTTTCTTCTTCGTCGTCACAGTCTGATAAACGTCCACTGCTGGATAAAGGCCTCCCCCAAACTGGGGATTTGCCAATAATCTCCGCACTGGGCAAGCGTGTTGGTGAGTGCAGTGTGGGATATTTTTTAGCTTCAAAGATGCTTAGGTAAAAGATAAAAAGTCATTTATTCAAAGTAGGCTGAAAATTGGCACTTATTGAAGGTCAAATTTATAAAAGATATCCCCAAAACGCCCACCCTTCACCACTTCCTATATGTTTTTGCTGGGAAGAAGAAGTGGTGGAACTCCCCAGCAATACAATTCTCTCTCTATGGTTTGAAAAACTGCTGATATACAAAATATTGATTTTAAAATTAATATCATTGTAGCTTAGCTAAGTGCAGTATATCGTGTTTAAATACTTACTGACATTATGACAAACGCTATAAGCCTTCAAGGCACATTCACTGGGAAATAACGTGTAGTTTTTATTTTCTGGACTCAAACCACATGTCATCTTCCCTTCTTTCGGGCAGTCATCCTTGCACTCATTGCAGTTTACTGCACTGAATATTGCTGAAAATAAAACAATGATTTTAATTAAGTAATCACTAGTATAAGTTATGTGTTTGTAATATTATATAGATTTCTGGACTCTTTGAGCGTTTTTCCTTACCAATCGAGTCTTATCTTGCGGAAAAACCCACTAATTTGAAGGCGCTCTTTACTTTAATACTTTAGCTACAATGCTAACAGATTATTTCGAGGCAAATGACAGTTTATACAGTAGCACACAAGAAATGTTCCGTACACTTATAAATTATTAAAGTCTAATAGATTAACAATAGAGTTATTTTAGCCTTGACTAAAACCGGACGGCTGGGATATTGATTTGCTTATCTCATCCGACGGCGAGTGCCTACTTCATGATAACGACTACTGCGTCTAACTGTAAACTGGTAGCTGCACGATTGCAACTGCATAGTTCATGTTAAACGACTTTGCTTCATAGAAGTAAGTCGTTTATTGACTTTTGACGGTTTTAATTGCACACTGTGCTTTTGGTCGTACGTTTAGACTATTACGAAAAAGAAAAAGATAATTTCAACGTGGCAACATTACTTATTTTAATGTGAACTGTAAGCATCGTCATTCTAAGGAACGATTATTTTTCTAAGTTGCTTAGAATCAAAGGAATTGTTCGTTCTTAAACAGGTATGGAAAGATTATTGCACAGTTAATGACATTTATATTTAGCCAAATATGTATGGTGGAGTACGGTCTAAAATATATGGTCATTGAAACCGAAAACTACGGTATTCGAATAGGTTTGTCAAAATCTATAGAGTAGGTACTTTACAGAGACAGAACCAAATTAAAATAATTTAGTTTTAAATGCAAAAGCTGAAGATTCATAGCTAGACATTATTTAGTTCAACCACAAAGCTTTGTAGGAGACAATGCAAAATGTTCTCAGTAAGACGACAATGAAAAGAGAGTGGGCAATACATTGGCCTCATTAGATGTGTGAACTTATATCTTTTATTATTAATGCCTGTCATATATTCGGATTGTAGTAATATGAAGCGCTACCGTACAGTCGGAGAGAAAATGCGTAAACTTTCTAAAAATAAATAGATGAACCACATACATAGTATGAGAGAAGGTAGCCTGAAATATAAATTGCGTTATTTTATTGGTTACGGATCTTTTTAAAGATTAACAAAAATATTTCATTAATTTGGTTTTTCTAACAAAATTAATGGTAAATTTGTAAGATTTTTCCTCTTGACTGTACAAAAGCTTGTTGACAATGTATAGACAGTATTACTATTTTAAATAACTCTAATTTATGAGTATAGAGGATGACTAAGCTAGAAGATTGCAGCTTATGCTATAACAACAATAACCACACACAACTAAATAAAACAAATATCAGAAACTAAATATAAAACATAATAACACAAATAAAATACAACAAAACACGTCTTACAATTCAACACGATCAATATCGGCAGCAAATAATTCATTTTCCTTTGACTGCCAACAAATCAATTGGAACGGCTTGACTAGAATCTTACGACTCGTAATTTCAATTAAAATTCAATTAATATTAAGAATTCAGCTATTCACGCTTTCTATGCCTCAATTTCGATATTTGAAGCATGTTTCATTGTCTTTTCCAATTTATTATAGACGCGAAATTAATGTGTGAAATATTTGTGTTATTAGTTTTAGATGTGTAATCAGCTATGTAATTTAGTCGAGAAATTGGTGATTGATAACTTTTCTAAAACGTGAAACTAGATGAATGGTTTACGTCGAGTGCTCAATTTATCTACACAAATTACTCTCTGGAACTGTCAAACACAAGTGATAAAATTTTAGACTAATCAGGCTATTATAGGCAAATCCCAGTTTCAATGACCCAAACTTTTCCCAACTAAATTACGTAGGGAACTTAGGAAAAAATAAATAATAAAAGGGTGTGTATTTCTTCTTGCCATAAGTGTACGGTGCGCAAAGCGATCCCCACTCTTCCGCCGAACGCTCAATATCCGTGCCGATGATTATATTAGGATTAATTCCAAGTGTCATGTTTTCCTTTTTTTCAACTTTAAAAATATAAATAAAGATTATTTGTATGATCATTCCCTCAAGGAAATGCAGCCGTTTATCAGTGTTTATTTGTATATTATTTTACTTCTCTATTATCTCCCCATAGCATACTTCATTCTTACTTTTAAAGTAAGTTTCTGTAAACAAGATGGGCTTGAAGAATTCGTAAACTTCCTAATACTCCATGATAGGAGCGATAAGTATAAACAGGGAGACAGCTTTTTGCATCTTTCTAACTTTGTTGCCAAACAAGTCAAGATTCCAAACAAAGGAGAATTTATGTCTAAAGTGGAGTTCTCTGTTATGGAATTTTGAGAGACACTGCTGCTTATGGCGTGGAGAATAGCCTCTTGAGGCTTGCATATCTAAGGTGCGTTCTTAGGCGAGATATTTTTACGACGTAAATAGAAAACTATAATTTAGCTACTACTTCGCTTCAGGGTTTCGTCGCCTGTTGATTTTTTCTTTTCAATAAATAAGTAGAATTATTTTTTATTCTTCTGGCTTCAAAAGTTTGCCAAAATTATCGGTCCTTGTCCTTGTCCTAAAGAAGTTACCCAAAAAATCACTGATAAGGGAGAAGAAAATCGACAAAAATAAATCTTGTAAATATAGATAGCTACAGAATTTGTCATCCAAAAATATTGGCAACGTAAACTTCAATCACCCTGGGACATCCTAGAATATAAACCAAAGTGGGAGGTGATAAATAATGAAGATTTACCAATCCAAAACAGACACGACAAACAATTGATAGACAATGGAATACAGACAGACTGAGTGCTTGTTTTCTATGGGGACTTGCTTTAACAAAGACGAAAAGGAAAAGTAACTTATTCCCTATAGACAACCAACTTGCTATAAACAGGTCTGGAAATGCCAAAAATAACAAACACTATATTTTGCTCTTTGACATTCACGATTTTTTTTTTCTGATATTGCTGATCGTTCATGACTTATGCTCTTTGATTTTCTTTCTAACAGGACCAATTAAGGCGCTTTAATTGTTAAGACTGGTCACTGGTTAATTTTATTTCACTAGGATTATAAGACAATATTCGTTGTAGTGTATTACTTTACTTTAAACAAAATATCGTTTTATAACACACTGTTTCGTGCGATTCCATCTGTGCACCGGAGGAACTTTTTCCCGTGCCCGGATAAAATACAATTTCTACATAAATATGCCTTTGTTAGATAGCTTAGATTTTTATCAGTGTCTTTTTTTTTTTCAAATCGTATCAGTACTTTTTGGGAATTTAGCACAAATATTTGGTTAGGTACTGGAAGCCGACCCCAACATAGTTGGGAAAAGGGCTCGGAGGATGATGAGCACAAATATATATCTGGTTAAGTATGTTACTTAAACTTTTTAATTGTTCTAACGTGATTACACTACGTTACTTTTGCAGAATGCTTCAAAACGTGAATTACCTTATCACATCCCCCTTTGTGCCTAATGATTATTATCTCCAACAATATTATCTACTTTAATTGGAACTAAAGTATCAAAATATCCTTCTTAATTAGGATGTCTAATTGCGGTTTGAACCGTTAAACGTAATTGAGTTGAATATTACGCATGTGTTACAAAATTGGTTTTGTAGTACACATGCCTATTGCCTAGTTAAAGTTCACGGCTTAAATTAGTTTGACTGTAGGCAGTAGTTATATTGGGTATTTCGATAATTCCGTTCAGCGAATAGTTGGTAATGTCCTTTATTATTATGTACAAATGATGGTTATTGATAGTTCAAGGCTATAACGATCATGTTCTAGTAAAGGTACGTTTTAGAAGCGAGCTGTCGACCGCATGAAATAGGTCGATATCTGATACCGTTTCAATGATACAAACCAGTAGTGCAGCTTCGGCACGTGCGGTCGGCAGTTACAGTCCGCAGCTAGCTTCCAAGATGCACCTTAATTATGAAAATTAGGCTAATGTAGCTTCATACACGATTAGATAGTTTCACATTGCTAAAAGTAAACTAGACTTGAATAGTTTCAGAGATGATAAATGATTGATACGGAAAGCTCTATAATACCTACAAAATTGATTATTATGATAATAGCATGGTAATTTATTTGAAATCGACACAAAAGGCATTCAGTCGCTGGAAGTGTATTTTGATAGATGGACCCAAGAGAGCGGAGGGGAGCAAATCAAAATATTTTGAGATCATTAACTTGACAATAGAACAGAACTTTTTGACAATGCAGGTTAGTGCAGAAGGCTTACTCTTTACCGATTGACTTTTAACCAAAAGAATTGATGAATACCAAAAGTTTCTACGGAACAGCAAATTAGTATTAAATAACCATTTTATTGCTTTTGGGTACTGAATTGCATTCATCTTTAATTTTATCTGTTCGGTTCTTCAAGATATGGATTTGAATGTCCTGATCACATACCTACATTAAAATATTATTGGGAACCCAAACATCTTCGTCAGATATCAAATAACCCGAACGCCTCGTTAGTTCACTCGTAACGGAGCGTGTTGATCACGCCTACTGTCCGTCTTTTTCCTAGAAGAAAGAATCAGTCTTACCTATCTTAAGGCGTCTCCGCTCATCTTTGCCCGTAGTTTAAACTCATAGAAACATTTCTTATAATTTGCTTATAATATCATTCGGGGTTGTCCTACTGTTCTTAAACATTTTACATTCGTAACAATGTTCAAAAGAGATTTTGCCTAATACCCATAAATGGGCTGTGATGGGAGTCCTTTGACTGAATGCAATGATGAACAGCCATTGTGACGAATATTTTCCGAACATTCCAGAATGGGACAGGGGGGTTGACGTCATTCAAATTGATGGAAATTGAATTGTTGTTGTGTACTTTTGGTGCGAAAGTTTCTAATATACATAAGTAATAAATTGGGTCACACTCTTAGTTATGCCATTATTGTCATTTTCTCACTTAATAAATAAATAGTACAATATTTTTATACAGCTTGATAATAAATAAATCGGCACTGTAAACCTCTTTTCAAATCGCAATAATTATGAACACAAAAAAAGAAAAAAACACGGCACCGTAGTCTGTCCAGTCTGTCTCTGTGACAGCTGTCATTGAAAAACAAAATCACAAAAAATTGCGCAATACCTTTAAGTAAATAGATCATGTTAACGAACAGCAACAATAAAAAGAGCATGCCTACTACCTCCGGAGCCCTCGCTCAGCTTGCTAGACCCCGGATCACCATAGTAACATCGGTAGCTTCAGTTGCGTCGAGCTCGAGCGACGAATACTTCTCTCCGCGGAAGTCACTGCCAACTGAGCATCGGCGATGAGTCCACCAGCTGTTGGACGGTACCCAGAGGGCCACCGGCATCGGACAGCCGAAGAAGATCAATCAAGTATAAGAGCGCGCCGTGAGTCCCGCATGCAAGACACTGGAAATGAATGAAAGTGTAATGGGAGCCTGCTTTGGAGCTACATAGAGGGAACTAACCTGACTGCCTACGTAGTCGGATGCTGTCTCTGTTTCAGGTACTTGAACCAACTGTCAACGTGTCGATGTAATGAATGTTGGTTAAAGTGTGCGTTATGGTTTGATTACATAAATGGTATAAACTAATTGATATAGTTATCGGCACGAATCTTGAGCTCTGACCTACATCTGCGCAAAAGTGATTTATTAGCAAAGAACCAATCCCGAGTGACGGCTATGGCGCGATGCACTGCGGGCCAATCACCGCTTTAGCCCGCCCCCGCGCCTCACTTCATACCACAAAAGGGACCCAATAAATTACTACTGCGCAGGTGAAGGTCAGAGCTCAAGATTCGTGCCGATAACTATACTACATAGTTAATTTGGCAGCTAGGTTTATTCAAAGCTTGTCTACAATGAAGTGAAAACAAATAAGTGCGTCACACGCATCCCGTTGTGCAATACCGTTTCTAATACTAATGTGGGCGGGAACAGCACGTGAGACCACAGAGATTCATATTATTTTAGAGGCGGCTTTTAGCTAGAAGATAATGATTATTTTTAATGTTTTTTTTTGTTTATTTAGGCTTTAGAACCATGTTTTTAGTATCGATCTCTCTTTAAGCCTGATTTTGTATTTCAGTCATACTATTTAATTAAATTCTAAATTCAACGTTTGGTATTTTGATGATGGGACCCTTACAAGGTGAGAAACTGTTTTTAAACGGTTTTATTTTTAAACGATCTTACATTTCTAAAAGAAAAAAAAAACATTTGATTGGACTGGACCTAAATTCGTCAAAGTGCGAAATTTTTATTCCTTTTTTATTTGTTAATATGTGCATTTAATATGTTGTCTAATGTAAATATCTTTCTAAATAATTAATAAAGTACCGTATAAAATGTAAAAAAAGTCGTAGAATTTGGATTTTTAAACTAAGCTATGCCAAGTTCTGTGTTCTTTTTTAAATATTTCGGAGTCTCTGCAATCAACATATGTAGATCTATGGCTCACTATATAATCAATTTGCATGGACATGTTTACGTAGTAACAATAGACCACTAGTTGAATTGTTTGTATATGAATAGTGATAGAACTTATTTATTTATGCAATGTACACACTATATGTACCAACTTAAACTACTTATCTTTATACAAATCTAAAAATAAAATACCATATATAAAATATATATTAACATAAAACATATATAAAAGAAGCTGCCAGCCTTTTGGGTACATTACCCAGTGACAGCGATGAGGAGCAATTTTTTGATGCACTGTATTAGTTTTAAGTTGTATATATATAAGTTTATTTTAACTTTAAAATTAATGTAAATATTATGTAAATGCTATAAAAGAACAGCATACAAGTAGTGATAAATGTTTGATTATCTTTTGAAATAAAGATTTTTTATATAACAAGGGCTGCTTGTATACCTAGGTACTCTTTAATAAATATAAGTGGACTATTATGTTGTTTCATTTTCAATATTGTTAGGTATTTATTTTATATTTCAAGTTAAGTATAGACAAATCTATAGCTCTATATCTAATTTTGAAGATTTTTTTTGAGAAGAAAATCATATATCCATTATTAAAATGCTTGTTTCACAAAATATACAGTGAAAGGCATTAATCAGAGGCGAAATTTTTTGTTATAACAAAACACACATATGTACATTTATTTTATACCCATGGTTTGATTAGATCTCCCCCATTTTGTGAAATAAGTCTACCTTTCAGACTTGATTCGATTCCAATAAGATTTTTTCCTAAAAAGCCCAAGTGGAAAACAAACAGAATTTTCTTAGGAGTTTTATGACTTATCTATACTTATTTTTTTCACATAGAAGTAGAAAAATAATATTAAAACACTTTTTTAAGACAACCTTCCTGAAATACAAGTTTTCCACAGTAAGTAATAATAGGTGCTCAGTAATATTATCACACTTGTATTTTATGTAGTGGCAATATTTAACGACAAGAAACACTGCTTGTAATGGCGATTCGTCGATTCGTAGATTGGTTGGCGCCCGGGTAGTTTAAAATAAGGACTACAAAGAAGATATTTGAAACCTTTTTTTTCATAGGATTTATTTGAAGTTCTTTCCTTCTATTTGAAGAAAGGCTAAATTGGTGGCACATTAGGTAAGTTATATTATATTAAGAGAAACATATTTTTGCTTTGTTATCTAAATTGGCAGTGGTTCCTACAACACGCCTGGAAACGACTAGTCTTTTGTATAAAAAACCCATAAGTATTTTAATTCAATTACCTAAATATAATTATTTAATAGAATAGCAATAGCCTGTTATCAAGTCAAAATTATAAATATAATCACAAGAGGTAGGTATCTAAACCTAGGCGTAGTAGTGGGAATTAGTCCGGTATCTCACCGGCTCAAGCTAACAGAAGCGAACACAAAGCGAGCCAATTTACGCGTAGCTTTGTTACCAAATAACAATCACATGTTTACAGGTTTATTACTGGAATTGGTGTTTGTTTATGTTTGTATTTGTTTTAGTTTTGTGGTTATTATTAATACTATTTTTGTTAAAACAATCCAATTCAGTGAGTCATAGTTTTTCATCAGCAAATAAATGCATAAATGCGATAGAGTCAAATTGCATTTGAATTTTTTGGTAGGCGTTAAAAAAAGATTTGTTATCCTTAAAAGCATGGTGAAATCATGGCATAGTAAGTTTATTAAGGCATTTGCTTTATATAACGGTACAAATATTGATTTAACTTCAGGATCTTCATGGCTGAAAGGTCATCATCCTACGAGCCTTTTTCCCAACTATTTGGGTCGACTTTCAGTCTAACCGGTTGTAGATGAGTACCAATGGTTTATAAAGAGCGACTGCCCTATCTGACCCCCTCAACCCAGTTACCCGGGCAACCCAATACCTTGGTTAGACTGGTGTCAGACTGAAAGGTACTTTGATATATTTTAAGTTACATTTTCGTAATGTATACGCCGCGGGAACCGTCCCAAAATTCTTGTCAAAGCACGACAACGTTGTCGCTTCGGTCGTGTCGCACGATAACAATGGGAACGCTCATTTGGAACGGTGACACATGTCGCAAAGTCGCATACATGCGCGTTGCGAACAAAAGCACGCTAAAAGTTTACAAGTTTCACGAAAAATTGTATTGTAGTAAAAACTTTTATGTTTAAAAGTGTTCTTTTTAATATTTCACTTATAAAATGTAGTCTAGACGTATTTGATATCATTTATGTATAAGTTGTTTAGTTATGGTTTTTTTTGCACCCATTATTTGTCATTGTTCAA
This sequence comes from Helicoverpa zea x Helicoverpa armigera, assembly GCA_033682625.1. Classification (NCBI taxonomy): domain Eukaryota; kingdom Metazoa; phylum Arthropoda; class Insecta; order Lepidoptera; family Noctuidae; genus Helicoverpa; species Helicoverpa zea x Helicoverpa armigera. The sequence goes on along the minus strand of JAWIIS010000044.1, from coordinate 3,601,679 downwards.
CAATAGTCAAACCTCTGCCACATGAAAGCTCTAGAAGAGCTATTTATTTAGTCTATGGAAGCCAAGTTGAAACTTGGTGTTTTTTTACTATAAAAAAATAGTTTAGAAATTTTGCAACGTCAGCGATGAAGAAACCTATGAACCTATGAAGGTTCTTGAAAAGCACTCAATATCATTCTTTAGTAGTTCAATTCCAGCACTGAGGTGCATTTTACGACGTAGGTACACAGACTGTTACTCATAATAAAGAGTCTATGCAAGTGTTAGTATGTTATAAAAGCTTATACATACACAGAAAAATAACCATGCATTTAAAATGCTAAATACAATGAACAAAATCTATTAAGCTATGGTCCCAGATCACCATAGCCGTCGCCATCACCTCTGTATGGGACAATCTTTACAAATTTCTAAATATGCATGTGAAATGAGAAAGCTGTGGTCATATTGTTAGCTGGTTTTCAGATGAAATGTAAAAAAATAATGGTGATAATTTGTGTGAATGTTTGATACGTAAGATCAGATGCGGATTTTTATGAGATTTAGCAAACTTAGATGACGTAATAAAATAGCTTTTTTATTTCATGAGGGCTATGTTATATATTGGGGTGTGAGAAGTAACTCCGAGGGAAACGGCTATTTTGTGCAAACATTTAGTTTTTGGAATACGACATGATATAAATAATGTAGCAATTTACTAAGCAAAATGTATATTATTAGTGTCTACTCTCTTCATTCCGTTTGTGACTATATAGTTCATTAACAATAATGGATGCGTGAGTGGGTGCTCAAATTGATGATGATTAATCTAATCCTATCGTGGAGACCTATTAAGTATTTTCTGCTTCAGTTAGTATTTTCATTTGTAACCAAAACACTTAATGTTCCGTTTCCACCTAAAGTATATCAATTAAATTACAGATGTTTACAATTTTTTCTCTTAATTGCGTTTTCTTCCTAACTCAAAACCGATGTTCTGATTAAAAGTATCCATATAGTTTCATTATTATTTATATCATCATCTTATCCGCCTATTGCCACTCTTGTAGGTATACTAAGTCGAATTCAAATCGGTTCACATTACGTTTGCCTAATGATATGTCATCAAAATAATTATTGCGATTTTCCTATCCGCTATCAATGTGACCTCACCTTACAAAACCCTGTCGACACCTGCCCTTAATCTCATTCAATATTCAAATACCCTACAGTTGCTCGTACTGCGAATAAAATAGGCATTTTGTTTACAAATAGGCTCTCGGCAGTTGACAGGAATATTACTCAGGAGACTATCGAAGTTCGCCTCTTTTTGTGGCTTTGTATAAATGTGGATTCTCTGTAAAATAGTGAAGAGTTTAGCTACGTGTAGTAATATTTTTAAAGTAATATTTGTTTTATATTTTGTTACCAGTCTTGCCATGACAAAGAAGTAAATATAAAAAGGCAGGGATAAGCACTTGAATGTTGGGTGACACAATATCCAACCATGCAATGAAATGTCTGTCTGTTTGTTCCTGATAATCTCTGAAACAGCCAAACTGATTTGATGGGACATTCACTGGCAGATAGCTAATGTAACAATTAGCATCATAGGCTAGGCTTAGGCTAGGTTTTGTCAGGGAAGTAGTTTCTTAGGGACAAGGGTGAAAGAACAACTTTTGATATCAAATTGAAGGAATCACTTGTAGGGAATAATCACATAGATAGGTCCCTATGAAATTACATAATCCATTTAGACAATTTAACGTAACGCTTCACTGACATCAAATAAGTAAAAGTCTAGAATTTTGATCGTCGTGCAGTCGAGTGTGAAATATAGGAGCTCGACAGATATTGATACTGCTATTTTGTAACAAGATCACACGAAGATCGAAACTTCTAGAAGATACATTTTCTGATCGAAAAGTAGAATGCCTTGGAAGTAATATTACCTTTAAATGATTGAATATATTTCTTTCTATCGTTTATCATAATAACTTTACTCATAGGTACGCTTTCTACTATATTTCGAACGCAGTTACGTTAGTTACGGGAAAGCAAGCTTTTTGTTTAAGTTGAAGCCTCACTTAAACATAACACATTCTCACTGTTACAAAAAATATACAAGCCGAATTGAGAACCTCCTTTTTGGGAAGTCGGTTAAAAAGGTGCTCTATATAGATATTTAAATAATTCGAAACAAAGATTTGATGGTGCTAAAGACTTTTCCGCTCACCTCCTACCTACTTATGTATCCCATAAATACAATAATATTGTTAGGAACATTACTTATTCCATAAATAGACCCAAGGTATTGTTTACGTACAATTACCTGAGTAAACTTTAATCTGAGGGCAAAATCCTTAGCGCTATAATCTAAACTTTCCACAAGTTAATCTTAAACAAAGCAAGCAAGCACATAAGAGGACTCTTGTTAATAACTAATGTAAGACAAATATATGTGTTTAGTTTCGAAGTATCTTTCGAACTAAATATAACTTGGTGTAATGAACTTAGTCTTAGTGATTTAGATCGGTAACAACCGGGGATTTGTAATTAATGAAAGATTTTAGTTTTTTGTTTGTATGTGTTTCTTATGGTTATTTTTTATTTTATTTCCACGTTTTCGAGGATATAGAGAAGTCTTCTTTCGATATTATAGTATTTATTTAGTAATATACGCTTGCTATAATTTGAAATGAGGGTGCTAAGATATCCTTTATACTAAATTCTTGCAGGCTACCTCGACCAGGTAAAATTAGGATAAGGGCAGAAGGATGATGTTACTTATGCTAAATTGGTTTTTAAAACCCAATACCTATATAGACTGAAAACCACAACCTACAAAGGGGATGATTCAAGCAAAACAAAAAACAATCAAGTTAAGTTCTGAAGCTGAGAATTTTAGAACAAATGAAATGCATTCACATTCTATAAGCAGCCATTTGAGTGCGGTTTGAAACGAAGTCTCAAAAATAAAACTTTCTTAGTATACTAAGAAACTGTCAGAGATATTTCAAAGAAATCTAGACATGCTTTGACTTTGAAGCTTAACCCTTGCAGGGCATTGATTTCAAAGCTTTAAGCTTTCAAAACTTTGAGGTTTTATTACGCGTTGCTATTTATTAATTCAAAATAATTAGTCTTTGGCTTCAGTTTCACTTAGTGCACTTTAATGTGGCTTCATATATACTAAAATATTATATGTTGAATTTTTTTTAAAGACTAAAGTTTTTGTAAAGAGAATTTTCTTTCGTTTCGTAGTGAGTAGGTACGCTTTTATTTCGTCATCATCTACTTTATCTCAACTATGTTGGAGTTTTCTTATAGCCAAACTGGTTTTATCTGGATAAGAGAGTATTTTACCTCTACAATCCCGTTTCCCGGGCAACGAAATATCCTTTACTAAAACTAGTTGTCAAACTTTAATAACAATAAGAAATAATTCACTATTAAATAATTAACTCGTCATGAACTAAATTTGTTATGTCTGAGTCAGATTTCTGCCTACACAGAAAGTTTCGAAGCACTAACAACTTTATTCAGTTGAAAACTGATGAGATTAGCCTAATGAATTGGTTGCTTTAGCCACCAGACGGAATTTATAGAATTTTGCCGCTAGAACTTGGTAAGTTGTAGTCCAAAATAAGTACTATGGTTAAGGGAAATTTTAGTATTTATCTATGTTGGTATTGGTATTTGCATAAGAAAAAAGTTGTGAGCCTAATTTCACATCTACTGATTCAATTTATAAAATGATTTTACTCATATATTTTATTCTGGTTCGGGAAGTAGCTCCCCATGTCACAGGTGAAAGTGATACACCACGTCAGTAATACATATTTTCATGCCAGGGTTGCGGGATTGTTCGAAAGAGTTACCGCGGCCCTGGTACTTATAAGGCCTACGACGGAGCACGATGGTTTTTAGTCAGAAAGAGTCAAAAAACGTTATACATATTTTGTAGGCAATCAATGTGTTTGTCATTATGTATATTTATGGCTCCTATAAGCGCAAAAACGAAAGCATATCTTTGTTTTATGAAGGAGATATTATTATTAACCAACTAAAAATTCCAGACTGCTTCATATCGTCCAAATAAAATATAGCATCAAATTATTCAGCTATTCCTACAATAACAATAGGTTAATCCTAATATCCAGCCACATAGGTTATTCATGCATTGAATTTGTCCAAATAGGTGTTACCAAAGTCAACAGTTACTGTAATAATTTATTGACCAAATACCATTCGGTGTTTGGCCATGCGCTTACTTAATTATTTGGGTCAATCCCCCATTTCCCCCAATACCCCAATCCCCCAAGGGTTAGTATAAGCATGTAACTGCTAATTAACTATCGATATTTCTGTGGCTAAGATTCTTCTTAGAGATAATTAGGAAAATGTTAGTTATGTTCTGGGTAATATTATTGGAGAAAATAGTACGCCTAAGGCTAGTTTTAGTCTAGTAGCGAGATTAGTTTTTGTTGGGAATATTATTTGTATGAAATTACTTATTTATATTTTTCATAAGATTATCTGAGAAATGCTTATGTTTGGATTATACAATTGTGTTTTAGTTGTATCATACGTACAACAATTTTCATCTAACTACTCATAAGTTCTTTTGTTTAAGGAAACACTTTTGAAACAAAACTTAATTCTTAAGTCTATAAACGGATAAATTAATATTAATCGTAGTTTTATAAGAAGAAATAAGATTATTTTTAATGAAAATACCCCGAAAGAGCAATATAAACCTCGTTATGGGTGTAGGGACGGATAAAGTAAGCTTATGGGGGATAACTCCAAGGATTTCTGTCGAAGTTTCCCATGGACACACCCTTCTGGGAAAATAAGATATCTTAATAAACAAATCTATGACCACATTTATTTATGCTATGGATGGCTGAATATAAAAAGGATGATGATACATTTGTTCTAACTGTTGTCTAAAGAGCAAGTTGTAAATAAAATTATGTTTTTTTCTGAAATAAGCTAGTTCAAACAAACAAATACTGTCCAAGTGGCCAGCTTTATATGACCACATAAAATAAATCAACACTTCCGTACTGAATTCATTGAATGGGTCTTTCAATAGTATCTCAACTGGTAATAGGAAGAGTGCTTCAAAGACTATCTTAAGTACTCTCCCACGTTCTTAAGTAGTGGGAGTGAGTTAGTGATATCAATAAAACTTAAAATTTGTTTATTACAAACTAATTGGTCTTGTAATTTCTACAATTCTTGTCATGTGATGTTGTCACTTGGTGTGTCCTCAGTAGTGTTTAATAAAAGCATTTTGACCATCGGAAATTCAAATAATAAAAAAATATATGATATTAAAATTTGCTCTTATAAATGGCAAAAGGTAAACCTGTAGGTTTTACCAACTAACAATCAATGCATTCGTAAAAATTTGGTACAATTCTAACTCTTCAGAGAAAACAGAGGCATGCTTCCTATTGTTACTATTGCAACTGTCAGTTCATATTGTATGACAATACAGTCAAATTAGGTTGATGATTGTTACATGCTGTTATCATGATTAAAGTTTATTCGACAATACGGCAACATTTGTGAATTTCGTTTTGTCCAGCTGCAATTTTACTAGATTTGGGCTGTTAGGAAAAATGTAAAAATAGGAGTTATTTTTACTGGTATTCTACAAAAGTAAAATAAAAATACATATGAAGACATACAGATAAGTGAATTCAGTTAAGTTCCATTCAACAGCAACGTCTCAGCAATTTATTATTAAATATCAAATCAACGACACCAAAATTTTACATAATTTAATATCTACACATGTGTTAACATGAATGATGTTATTTAAATCGTCTTGAAATGTGCGAATTTCAAATAGAGCCGTTGAAAACATAATTATGTGCAGACTTACTTAAATGTTTTTGAGTTTTATTGCAACTGAAATAATTTTGACATTTTAAATTTAATTGATTTACGTCAAAAGTGAGAAAGAATTTTGACGTTAATTAGAATAGAAACCTACCACAGAATATAAAACTATAGACCTTTGCTAAAATTAAATTTTAGGCATGTTGCTTGATTATAATTATTTTATACCTAATCTAGTTTTTGAACAAAATGTAACTAAGCTAACACGTTCTCTCAACACTCTGTATACTCTTTTAAGTACTTAATTAGTTACAAAGTTCGTGGAAATAAAGCTTATGAACAACAAGGATAAAACTTGTCAATTTTTTCCTGTACTAACTTTATAATAAAGAGGTAACATTTTTAAGTTTGTATGATTTGTATGATAATTCTTTCACTGGTGGATAGCTACAAAGTTATTGAGTGCCATAGGCTATATTTAATATAATTATCATACAAATTTTATCTCGGTACGGGCAGTAGTTCATACGGGACGTGGGAGAAACGGCTAGTTTTTTTATATATTACAAACCCACTAAAGAACACTAGGTTATTTTTGTAATAAACATAATGTACAAAAATCTGTTTTCCGTAGTTTAATATTACTGTATAATAGTATAATCTCCGGTTTTCACAAAGGTACTTAACCCTGTCACTTCCACAGTGAGCCAAATATTAAGCACAATTACGCACACCTACATAACTATTACAACCATTTAACCCGTCTTCAAGCAATCAAAGCACTTCTCACCCTCTATTTCCTCTCTCAATAAGAACTAATTAATAGCATTATGCTATATAATCACTGAGTAAGGAAATATCAGCGGAGATACCATAATGTGCGTTTTTTTTTTTTTTTTTTTTTTAATATTTACATTGGGGAGAAAGGGTAACACTTATGGTATGTCTGCGCCTTTCTCCTGACTGGTTTTGGGTTGGGGAGGTATTGTGGAGGGGTTTTAGATATTGTGGGTAGTTTGAGGAGGGATATGTTTTATCAATTATATAATATATACATACATAATAAATAAAATATAAAACTAAATTTACGGGTATGGTACAGAAATGATGGGATGATTTGGGAAATGGTGGGATGATGGTATGGTAATCGGCGGTTACAAATGGGCTAGTTGTTGTTAAACCGCTTGAGCTGCCTGACAATCTGAAAAATGAGATTATGCATGGTGTCCATAGCTTCTGGCGTCAGCTGGGTTATGTCAAAAAAAAAAAAAACCATAATGTGCGTAGGTTGAGCGCCTTCTTTTAGGCCAAGTACGTAAGGTGGGCATGACCTAAACGAAAGTCAGCTAACGATGCGTCCGGGTTCTTTGATACATCTGTCAACGATTCACGAACGATTTGTTCTTCGCCGCTTCTTCTTCCCAGCCATAACACTAGAAAGTGGTGAAGAAAGGGTTGCGTTTTGGGGGCTTTGTCCGTTTGTAATTTTTGACGTGAAAAAGTTCTAAAAACGGTTTTCGACTTTGACTATTGGAATTTCGAAAATTGGTCGGTCCGAAAGACGGCGTATAAGAGCGAAGACAGTAACGCTCCTCGCTCCCCGCTCACCCGCACTTTTGCGCGCTACTTTCTTATGCAATTTTCCGTTCTGGCATCTCTGCTCGATTATCATTTTGTGCTCCATGTACATAATACATTTGCTATGCTCTTCAGTCGCTCGACCGCCGAAACTGACGGGGTTAAGAGCCCCCGCAGACTACAGACTTTTTATCGGCCGATAGTTTGGTCGGGCTCTTAATCAGTACGCAGATGTAAGCAAGTGCGCACACTATGACGATTTGGTATCGGCCGATAAAAAAGTTTGATGGGCTTCCCGATTCCATTCAAACTAAACTGTCGGCAAACTATCGGCCGACCGTATAATCAGTATTGGCTCCCTACCACACGCGCACACATGACGATTTTTTAGTCGGCCGACTAAGCCGATAGTTCAGTTTGCTCCGAGCTTTAACAGCGAATGGTCGATCGCGCGTGTTTTGTAGCTAAGCTAGTTATGCTCATTCGATAAAAGGCGAATTTTTTTTTCGGATAATCGAGTAATTTTGAATGCATACTTAGTGTAAAATTTTCCATTTAATAAATCTATCACTAAAGATATGATGCACCCAATAGGACACTCGGGCTCTCTTTTTTTAATTTTCCTTCTCCGGTGTATGAGAGCAATAATAACATTTCTATGCAATGTTTTATTAATTTTCATTGTGCGGTGCGACCACTCTTTTCACCAGTTAGTTAGAAACGAGCAAATAGTCGGCAGACTGTTGGGATAGTTTGCGCGCTCATCACCGACTAAACTGTTTAGTTGGCTCGGTGTGCGTACCAGCAGGCCAACCCGACTAAACTATCGGCCGATAAAAAGTCTGTGGTCTGCGGGGGCTCTTAGTGTTCCCGAGCACTATCGTATGTACTTGCGTGGTTCCGACAACTGATATTTTGCGCGGAATCTGTATGAATATGAGGATTTAATTTTGGAAATAGGACCTTATTTTTAGGTAAATTGGGTGGTTATTAATCTGTATACGTTTACAATGAAGCAGTGGGTGACACGGGCTGCGCAAAACAGAAAGTTTTAATACCTAAGCTCACAAATTCATGTAAATGCCATAATTGGACGGTTATGCTGTGGTCTTTTTGTATTAATAAATTAATGTTTTTTCATGTACCTATAATTTTTCATATTTTTTTAATTAAAGTCCTGGTATTTCTACTTGTTGTATTTCCATGTGATAGAACGCAACCCACATTTGCAAATTATGTAGTGTTTCTTCATGTAGTTGAGCGCGCTCATCTCAAGGATTATGCTACGAGTTGAAAGATTTCTTAGACCATTTACCGGAAAAGGCAAAGATATTCCCATAGGACACAGGCTAAACTGCAAGCAAGAGCTAGTAACCTACTAGACTACTCTACAGAACTTAAGCAAAATGCATGACCATTATATCCAGAAACTTCTAACGCCCCAGCCTCTGTTATTTCTAGAAGCTTCTAACGATTGCACATGAAATGTAACAAAGTTTATACTGCATGTAATTAGTATGTTAATCGTTCAGTTTATTGCGCGGGAATGTCTTGAGAGCTATCTTTGACTTGCGAGTTGACTGTCATAAGTTCGAGCTGTTTTGAAAGTAGGTTGACTAAGTTTGTGGGAATGGTGGACCGATCGGGGAAAATTAGGTTGGTTGTGTTTTGTTTTTTTTTTTAAGTGGAAACCTATGGAAAAGTATTTTCTTACCTTACTTAACTATTTGGTTGAGAGAATATAATAGCACTTTCACTGGTTTTGTTGGTAAGTATAGAAAATTAAAATAATCAATTCTAAAGAAACTTTGAATTGTCCTTTCATTGTACGGTTAATAGAAGCTAAGCTAAGCTCCTTCAATTTGCTTTATTACTTTCAAAAAGCTTACTCGTCGTAAAAATTCTTTATTAAAAGGCATGTTACAGAAGCCCAAATCCCACGGCAAAAACTAATATAATATCATCTATCATCTAAACAAGTATCTATCTCTGTTTCGAAAACATAACCTTTTTTCTGCCTTTGTCGGGTAAAAATAAACCCAACAATATTCACTCAACGTACAGAAATGTTAAATCTCTTCTAATAAAGTAATAACGAAGGTGCTTTACGAACGCACGGACGGGCAGTTTTTTTAATTAGTTGAAAAAGCTTGCGCTTATGTAGGGAAAATATATTTTCCGGCGCCCGGGGTTAAATAAAAACATGTTGTGTACGTTATAATTTTAGCACCTGATACAAATTTTGATTGTTTTTCGTTGAAAGCACCGAATCTGAGCTTCTATTTTTGTTACGTGTATTCTGGGAGTGTATGAAAAATATGGACAGTAGGTGTTAGGGTGCCAGTGGAAGCCACTAGGGCCAAAGCCTGCCGGAGCTACGGGATTGTTCGAGTGAGTTACCGTGACCCTGGTACAAAAGGGCTTAAGAAGGAATATCGTGGGTTTAACTCAGTAAGAGTCTGACACTCCCAAGCTGCACCTACAGCGGGATGGGTCATTTGATAATTTCGCATGAATAAAAAAAAGGTGAAAAAGGTGAAGCCGTGTAGCGACGGCTTAAGAATACATATGTCGCTACCCCTTCTTCCAGTGGGTGTCGTAAAAGTCGACTAATGGAGTATAAAATGCACCAAACACCAGTGCAAGAGAAGGAAAACTCGGAAAAAACCCTCTATCAACCCGTCTGGCCAGCGTGATAGCAGTAGGCTAAATACCTCTATGAGCAGCACAAAAAAGCCACGGCCCCTAGTTCCCGGCAGTCCCGCTATTCCCGGTCATGGTGGCGACCGTGGTTACGGCGGGGCAGGGGGTGCGAAGAATCTCCGGGTTACGGGAGGCCACCAAACAAAACTGACTCTGGCGACGTACAACGGCCGCACGCTACGGCTTGACTCGCATCTGGCGCAACTCGAGGTGGAACTTGGGAAGATTAGGTGGCACATATTAGGGTTATGTGAAGTTCGAAGAGAGGGGGAGGACACCATAACCCTCGAATCAGGTCACCTAATGTACTTCCGAGAGGGAGACCAACAATCCCAAGGTGGCGTTGGGTTTCTGGTTAATAAGTCCCTAGCTGATAACGTTGTGGAGGTGTCTAGTGTATCGAACAGGGTAGCGTACCTTAGCTTAAAGCTCACCGACAGGTATAGCCTCAAGGTAGTGCAAGTGTACGCACCGACCTCGACACATTCAGACGATGAAGTGGAGGATATGTTTGATGACATATCAAGGGCCCTCCACTTCACTACAAAGACCCATTACACCGTTGTCATGGGGGACTTTAACGCTAAAGTGGGAGTACAGATTTGCGGCGAATCGGCAGTAGGATCCCATGGATTTGGAAGCAGGAATCATAGGGGGCAAATGCTCGTCAACTTCCTCGAACGTGAGGGGCTCTTTTTGATGAACTCTTTTTACAAAAAGCAGCCCCAAAGGAAGTGGACGTGGCAAAGCCCCGACACTATGACTAAAAATGAGATTGACTTCATCATGACGAACAAGAAGCACATATTCAGAGACGTCTCCGTGATCAATAGGTTTAATACCGGTAGCGATCACCGACTTGTCCGAGGCTCTCTGAATATCAACTTCAAGGCTGAACGTTTCCGTCTGATGAAGGCCAGGCTCCGACCAACACTGCTCCAAACCATGACAGGATCTGAAACGTTCCAGTCAAATTTGGAGAACCGATTTGCCGCCGTGGAAACCACAACAGACGTTAACCAGAACCACGAAAATGTGGTTCGGATCCTCAGGGAGGAAGGTTCGAGATTCTGTAACATGCAGCGTAAGGGCAAGAAATCAAAGCTTTCGGAAGAGACATTAGGGCTTATGAAGAGACGACGTGAAAACCCACCTGTCACTTCGTCAGCTAAGCGGGCTCTAAACCAAGAGATCAACAAGCACGTACGACGCGACCTCCGGTGCTCCAATACTCTTGACATTGAAAGAGCAATTGAGCTGAATCGGGGGTCAAAGGTGTTCGTACAATCTCTTGGAAGAAGCCACTTGACGAAGCTGACCACAACAAGTGGAGAAGTCGTTTCTTCGGTGCCGGCAGTCCTTTCGGAAGTGTAAAATTTCTATGGCCGGTTATACGCATCGCATGCATCTCGACCTGATCCCGGAAATGAGGACTCTAGAGCCACATTAACGCGCCATTTCACCGAAGACCTGCCAGAAGTCAGCAGTGGCGAAATCGAGATCGCTCTGAGACAGCTCAAAAATGGAAAAGCCCCTGGCGAGGATGGCATTACAACAGAGCTATTAAAAGCAGGAGGAAAGCCCGTACTGGGGGAGCTCCAGAAGCTTTTTAATGCCGTCCTGTTTGAAGGGAGAACTCCAGAGGCGTGGAGTAGGAGTGTTGTCGTCCTGTTCTTCAAAAAGGGAGACAAAACCCAGTTGAAGAACTATCGACCCATTTCCCTCCTAAGCCACGTCTATAAGCTGTTCTCAAGAGTGATCACGAACCGACTTGCGCGAAGACTCGACGAATTCCAACCACCGGAGCAGGCTGGGTTTCGGAGCGGATACGGCACCATAGACCACATCCACACAGTGCGGCAGATTATACAGAAGACCGAAGAGTATAATCAGCCCCTGTGTCTAGCATTTGTGGACTATGAGAAGGCCTTTGACTCGGTTGAAATCTGGTCTGTTCTGGAGTCCCTGCAGCGTTGTCAAGTAGATTGGCGATACATCCAAGTGATGAGATGTCTCTACGAAGCCGCTACAATGTCCGTCCAAGTACAAAATCAGCAAACAAGGCCCATACCGTTGCATCGAGGAGTGAGACAAGGGGATGTTATTTCCCCGAAACTGTTCACTAATGCAATGGAGGATATGTTCAAGACGCTGAACTGGAAAGGACGTGGCATCAACATCAATGGCGAACACATCTCTCACTTGCGATTTGCTGACGTTATCGTCATCATGGCAGAAACGCTGCAGGACCTACAACAAATGCTGAACGACCTGGCTGAATCTTCTCTACGCATCGGCCTACGATCGGATGAACTTGGACAAAACCAAGGTCATGTTCAATGAACATGTTCTACCGGAACCGATTGCGATACACGGCGCCGTTCTCGAAGTTGTTCGGAAATATGTATACCTCGGGCAGACATTGCAGTTAGGTAGAAACAACTTTGAGGACGAGGTGAATAGGAGAATTCAGTTGGGTTGGGCTGCATTTGGGAAGCTACGTCGAGTCCTAACATCGTCGATCCCACAGTGCCTAAAGACGAAAGTCTTCAATCAGTGCGTCCTACCTGTCATGACTTACGGAGCCGAAACGTGGACACTGACGGTACGGCTGGTCCACAAGTTTAAAGTCGCTCAGCGGGCTATGGAAAGGGCTATGCTTGGCATTTCTCTGAGGGATCGCATCAGAAATGAGGTAATCCGTCAGAGAACCAAGGTCATCGACATAGCCCACCGAATCAGCAAGCTGAAGTGGCAGTGGGCTGGCCATATTAGCCGAAGAACCGATAACCGTTGGGGTAAACGAGTTCTAGAGTGGAGACCACGCCTCGGCAAGCGTAGTGTAGGACGTCCTCAGGCACGGTGGAGTGATGACTTGCGCAAGACGGCTGGCAGGAGCTGGATGCGAGTAGCCGAAAATCGATCTCAGTGGCGTGCACTTGGAGAGGCCTATGTCCAGCAGTGGACTGCGATAGGCTGATGATGAAAAAAAAGGTATCCGTTACCAGATTTTTTCCTTAACTAAAACAGAACTATTATTATCATATATCTGTACCTATTTACTGATATGGCAATAAATATTTGAAGTTTGAAGTTTATAGGTTGTTGTACAAAATATAGCCCATATTTTATTTAGATTCAAATATGGTCACGAAAGTAATTCCGTAAGTCCGTTCTGTATCTGGTTTCCGATAAATATTCCTCATACGACGCCCGCCACAAAGGGATTGGGACGTATATGTATACTTGTACATACATAATGTTATGTATCACACGTATAAGCAAGATACTCACTGAGGATTTGTATGAAGACGTTGAAAAGAATTCAGAATAATATTTTACTATATTTTCTGTAAACGAAGGATTTCGTAAGGATGATTTTAACGGGCTTTTTTGATTACTGAACTGATTAAACTATTGGGAATGAAAAGCACCTGAGAATTGCAAGCAAACTACAACTACAGGTGACTTTCTCTCAATTTTATCTTTTTGAAAGTATCTTCCTTCAATACTTCCAGCGCAGTATAATTTAAAAACAAAATCTTTGACGTTTGTCCATTTGTCAGCAATAAAGTTGAAACACTAGTTATCATCATCTCCCGAGCCTTTTCCCAACTTTGTTAGGGTCGGCTTCCAGTGTAACCGGATGCAGCTCAGTACCAGTGTTGTACAAGGAGCGACTGCCTATCTGACCTCCTCAGCCCAGTTACCCGGGCAACCCGATACCCCTTGGTTAGTTAAAACACTAGTTACTCTGAATAGATTTTCATACAATTTCACTAATTCAGAAGATGAGTGATTCATGAAGAAAGTTGAAGTCACCTACATATATATATAGTAACTTATTCTCGGAGCTAGAACGGGTCGCTAGTTATAAAGACGTTAGTACACTAATCTAAGAACCGGGTGTTCAACTAATAGAAATCGATTAGGCAATCGTTATAAACTTCTCGAGTTCTCGAGAACTTTGTCGATAGCTCTACGGGACAATGCTTTAGAGCAAAATCGTATTCCATGATGACTTTATGAATTCGATTATTATGAATACTTGCTCACACTATTTTTGACGTCGTTCAAATGGTGTTGAAATCCTTTTTAGTAATAACTATCCGTTTTCCCGCGGTTACCCTCTTATCGTATATAATTCGGGAAGGATGTAGCTATCCAACAGTTAAATAATATTTTTTCAAATCGGTTCAGTAGTTTCGGAGCTTTTAGGGTACAAACATACAAACAAAAAAAAACCTCTTTATTATATTAGTAGATACTTATAGTATAGATATCATGCATTTTTTTGTTTTTGCTTGTATGAGAAAATCCTCGCATAAAACCCTCGCGACACCATAACGAAAGAGATGAGTTTGGCTAATGAGCACAAAACCAGACAATGGGACAAAAACTGTAGCAAGGATGAATGAAACTTTTGTGTCATTGCACCCGTGTGAGAGCCTCCGCACACTATAAACTTTTAGTCGGCTGACAGTTTTTTTGTGACAGATAGTACCTATAAATTAGAATGGAGATGAATAATAGTGTGGAAATTACAAAGATTCGGTATCAGGCCGGTATCTGATCGACAACAAAGTTTGTACGATTTCCTTTAAAATCAACCAACTCTCGGCCGACAGGCTAGTTGGAGTATGTGGAAGCTCTTATACGTAGAGTACAATGTTTGCATCATATGAACATATCCTATGTATAAGTCATCATCCTCCGAGCCTTTTTCCCAAACTACGTTGGGGTCGGCTTCCAGTCTAACCGGATGTAGCTGAGTACCAGTGCTTTACAAGGAGCGACTGCCCTATCTGACCCCCTCAACCCAGTTCCCCAGGCAACCCAATACCCCTTGGTTAGACTGGTGTCAGACTTACTGGCTTCTGACTACCCGTAACGACTGCCAAGGATGTTCAATGACAGCCGGGACCTACAGTTTAACGTGCCATCCGAAACACAGTCATTGGCGTCTAAGATATACTTAGAAAGTACATACAAACTTAGAAAAGTTGCATTGGTACTTGCCTGACCTGGAATCGAACCCGCGCCCTCATACTCGAGAGGCTGGTTCTTTGCCCACTAGGCCACCACGACTTCCTATGTATAAGTAGTGGAGAAAATAATTAAGTAGGTGACCTTCTACTATGTTTTACTTTCTCAGTAAATAAATGCCTGGTTTAGGTGGAATCACAACTCTTTTCTTTCAAAATTTAATCAGCAATAATTAAAGTGTGTCTTTATCTATATCTCTGCTAGTCGAAAGCTAACTGTACTGTAACTAAATGCCTTTAAATAACAAGAGCTTCCTAGTTCCATACCTACGTATAGCTAAACTTTACATAAATACCTTTAAAAACAATAGCAGAAAAGGGATAATTAATCTAATTATAGAGTCTGATACATAAAGAAATATAAGGAAAGATGTTGGGTAAAACCCAGCACGTTGTGGCCACTTATTTCTGAACTGGTTCTATAAAATTATGTCGTTTTTTTGTACTTTTGCGGATGTTTTGAATTTTTAAAACGTAGGTACACACCTTTTTGGATTGAGTTACTTACGGAAAGATTTTTATTGCGTTGGTTCATTTTTCCTTTATAAGTGGAACAAAATAATAAGCCTGTGCTCTAGAAATTATGCAGCAGGTGTGAATAAGCTACATAAAATACCAAAGTATTTCATAATTTCAAAGTAATTTTGTTTAGCTTTATTTTAGACTGTAACTGCAAGCTTTCTCTCAAAGCCTTAACTGGAACGAATGTCATCTTATTCATCCTTATTTCCTATTATAATTTTCCTTTTCTTTAATCATGCTGAAAAATTGAACTGGTAATTTAGATTGTGAATCAAACTAGCGCAAGATACTCATGATGTGTAGTATAACAGTTCACTTAGAACATGAGTGCCTACAACTGTGGGTGGAAACTGGTTGCCAAATAAGCCAAACATAATCCAAAATAGTCAAAAATGTAACTCTAGTGACGTCATCGTAACATGAATGAAATAGAACAAAAGTAGACTTTTTAATTTGGCTTCGTGACGCACGTAAGTCTGTTAAGGCTATACCTACATGAAATTACTCAATATCAATTTTACTTCATACGTTAAGGGATTGTAGGGTTGTCTAAGTTAGTAAAAAAATCCAAATAAAAAAATCCAAAATAAAACAATATTTCATCGAGGAAAATTTGTTTTATTGCTAGAGAAAAAAATGTATACTTGCTTATTTACACGTCGCCGCATCTCGGCGCGAGACCTCTGCTATATAAATATCTGATATATTACCTCTATAGCACTGTATGCGCACAAAAGTCTCAATTTGTAGCTGCTCACTCGAGCGAGTACTCACACCAGAAGATGATTGATACATTACACACCGATGGAATCTCACCTTTAGGTAAATGATTTAAAAATAATATTGCAGTCTCTTATTAACAAGGCGCACCAAATAACCTTTTTAAGAAAACAGCAAATAATTCAAACTACTTACGTGTTCTAAACTTACACACACATTCTTACTTATTCTTTTTAGATCAAAAATTGAAGTTTCTTTACCTTTGATAACCCTAAACCCACGCATTACAATATTCTACGATTTAATTACATATTCTGAAATTCGAATTTCTGATTGCTACATCTTGTTTCGTTCATTTTGGGATCAATCTTCGTAGACTTAATTCATTTTGGTTAGATAAAAATTCAATATGTAGATTGAGCTTTGATTTAAGCGAAATACGAATAGTTGTGAATGGGAGATTGATAGTCGTTTATCCCATTTTGCTGCCATTATATCTAAAATAGAAATTACTAACAAAGTTAGGTAACCTTTCGTTAATGAGCCGATTGTTTTTCTTGGAATTGGTGGGAAACTTACACTTAGCATTTTTATGGGTTGGCCATTATTATATAAATGTGACTAATGATTTAAATAAATAGCTAACAAAGGTCTCATTTACCTTTGATAATCTGTTTAATTAATACTCAGAGTGGTAAAAAGACTACAAACAGTTTTCATCAAATATCTTTACCGGTCCGAAGTATAGCGTCTAAAATGTTTTCATACATTTTGCTACTATTGCTGATACATCGTAGTCTAGTGCTGTACTATATTTACACACAATTGGGACATAGTCGGAGTTTGTCGAGAACTGTAATCATACTAAAAATAGCTAGGCATCTGCAAAAGCAATGTAAGTAAATTAGGTAAATAAAATATTTTATTACTCCACATGAACATTGAAGATTTATCTGTCATAAAATCTAACACATGTAATCCTCTTCCCACTGACAGTCTACGCGTTTGGTACGCCCATGGATAACAAAATGACTAGCGGAGGTGCCATAACGGAAAATCACCTAAGGACTCCAATGTAGCTTGAAGCAGTCAGGGGCGACAACTTCAAACTGTCGATCGCACGCATCAGTTGCAACTGCTCGAGCGGTTCGTGTATGTGCGTCCATAGAACTCTGCAGTTAACTGTGCAGTCGACAGCTTGAAGCTGTCGCCTCTGACTGCTTCAAGCGGTCCGTGTATTGCCGGCCTAAAAAAGTAGCACGCCAAAATGCGGGTGAGCTGGGGGACGAGAAACGTTAATGTTTTCGCCCTAATACACCTTCTTTGGACCCGACCATTTTGGTAATACCAAAAATCGTTGGCAGATGGCTCAAAGAACCCAAATGCTTCGTTAGTACACCCGTAATGGATCGTTTTGGTCATGAGCGTCTTACGTGTTTGACCTAGAAGAAGGCGCTTTACGTACGTATAGGTACATTGTGGTATCTCCGCTCATCTTTCTTTGCTCTTGGTAACACCTTATTATGTGGATTTAATACTTTTTGCCGTGGGAGTTTGCCACGTGTATTTATTAAGTCTTGAAGTTTATTTATTGCGTAGAAGCATTTTCTATTAAGTGCCTGTATTAGATGTTACGCGTCTTCAGAGAGGTACCTGTCTACTGACATCTCGTACCTAAATATAAATTAAAATAATTCCAAGCGTGTTGAAACTATACTCGAATATCATAATAAAGGCAATATTTTTTTCAGAGGCTCACAAATACAGATAGAGTAGAAACGATAGGGTATAGGGTAATTTTTACCCCGGTTGCGGAAAGTGGTGGTCCCGGTACCAAAGGTCCTGGGTAATAGACAATATTTTATTAAATAAAATAACGATGCATTTTACTCTTTAAAAAATTTGATATCTTAAAAATTGTGAAGTAAAGAAAACATAGCACTAACTTATGTAAGCAAACTCCGGCACACGACAAAAATGTTAAGAAGATGATTTATTACTAGCCAAGGTTTTAACAAGGAGATTACCGGATAACTAGACTGCATTTTATCATTTTTATTTTCGTTCCTAGACACGTCTGTAAGACTTTTAAATTAGATTTTTGAGATAATCTGGACATCGAGACACATTAAAGCTTTGTAACTATTTAATAAATTTAAGTCTTACCTAGGGGTTGTGGGTTGCTCAGCAACTGGGTTGGGGAGGTCAGATAAGCAGTCGCTCCTTGTAAACACTGGTACTCAGCTGCAAGCCGACTGGAAGCCGACCCCAACATAGTTGGAAAAAGGCTAGGCAGATTATAACTTTACATGCCTAAATGAACTTAGATCTGAGCACTTTTTCCATACAAGTTGCTATATTTCACAGTGCAAACATAATCTCTTCTGTGTGCCTTTGTAATCTTGAAATCAGAGTTAAATTGAGGATGTGTGAAATAATAGTAGATATGGTGGTGACAATTTGCTCAGTATAGCTGTTGGAGAAAGTTCAGGGTCCTTTAAAATATTTTCGTCGAATACAACAAATTACGATGCACTATTATTTTTTTAAATTTTTGATTAGAGGTATATTGAACAAGAATATTTTGAAGTTCAGTTTGAAAACAAAAGTTAATTTAGACACATAAGGGAGACGAATATCTCAGATTCACAATCTATTTCCTAAGCTGCGTTTAGCCTAACCAAACATATACTAACTAGAACATGATAAATATTTTTCAGTTTATCAGCATCTTGTATCGTTGTTCTTTATAATAACACTTGGTAGATATATTCCTTATGGCTTATTGTTTCCGCGCATTTTGTTCAAAAACACCCTTAGAAAACAATTTTCAAACACAATATCCAGTCCCATTATCTTCCACGATCCTCGTGGTAATCCCTGTGCAAACAATATGATGTAACAAGTCAAGACTTATGGAAATTACTGTGAATTACTTCACACATCAGTAACGGGATTAACTGTAATTGATTAAGCAGCATCCCGTTTAATATAGGTAAGTAGGTATGTTGAGGCAAACTCGGGGATTTTCCCCGCGAAATGCTGTGGAAAGGGGTCCGCGCCATTTTGGATTTGTTATACAGGCTGTTTATTGGATGCGAAGTTTAAATGAGCTTATGCTTTTGCATTTTTCTTCCATATGGGCGAAGATGATGCTAAAATAAAGTTAATGTAAAATCTACATATGTTTTTGGCTAAAAATATAATAAAAAAGGTGAAGAAATATGGTATATTGCACGGAAAAACCGAAAGAGAATGCAAAATTATTTTTCCACATGCTGTAGAATGTTTTGGATGCGTATGAAAATTAATCGTCCATGTCAATATGGTGTTGCTTTGTTTTTTGTATTATATCCTTATTTTTTGGGTAAACAAAAATGTTTCCGTAATATCCCAGGGATCTGTTCAGAAATGAGAATAAAGCTTCGTTTATCCTGTCCAATCTTCGGATCATAACACAATTTCTGAATCAATTTGCGTGGTATAAAGAGGGCTTTGTAATTTAAATCAAAACTAATTTATAATGTGAAAGTTTCTATCTGACTGACATTTACAAAAAAACAATTGAGCCGATTTAAACCGATGATTTAAACACACTCTCCGTATTGTGCCTGAGAATGGTGCCTGAGAATTTGCCAATTACAGGCAAAACATGTATGGCTCTAACCAACCTAATCTTAACACCTCATGTTTAACAATACCTATGTTTTGTAAACATATACCCATGTTTTAACAAAATAAATTATCTTTTTATCTTTTTTTATCTTTTAATGGTCATAGATAGGCATTTTTTTTTGATGCAGAAAGTAGGTCCCTCGGGGCGCGGCTGGAACCGCGGGGAATAGCCAGTTTTAATAAAGAAGATATTTATTAATTCAACCACGTCCCGAGGGAACTACTTATCGGATAAAAATTTGCCTATCTAACATTACATAGTCCAATACATGTGTAAAAACAATTGCTTTCAGTAATCTCTATGTAGAATTAATAGTAAAAAGAGTAGAAAACCAGTGAACCTATGAATGGATTTCATGAAACAGACTCGTATCGTAAGACTGAACGTATGAATCAGTCATCGTGTAACCTAACCCTATACTACCCGTTTCGATATTGATACGACATGATACAGACAGTTGGTGATTTGTCACGAAGATACACTTGAAAGCAACTATTACTCACACTATCGAGGATCTATCGATGATATAATATTGTTAACTAGTTGGTGCATGTGGTTTTACCCTCTTCATACAGCGTATAACTTGGTTTGAATAATATTTGCGGAATTTTAAAACTCTGGTATAAAAACATGGCCCACATTAATATTAAGCTATATGTATGTTGACTGGTCACCTCACTTTTTTCACAATTGGACTAGCTGTTCCATAGATAGCCGCAGAAGACGTACAGATTTTTTTTGACGATGCATGATTGATGCAGGCATTGTGTTAAGGTACTATAAAAGTTGCATTTTTGAAAAGCTGAGCGTATAACTGATATAATTTTAGATAAAGTATACCTACAGGTACATCTAAAATTAACAAGCTGTTAATAATATTCTGCTCACAACATGATCCGCGCTAAGTCTGTGGCATATTGTTCACCGCACAGATTAATGGATTTGATAGATTTAACAATGTGGTCTGATGTCTAAGATAACTTGATTGTTATATAATAAACAGGTATTATATAATAATTTGAAAATAATCTTTTTGTAATCAAACAGGGTCACGAACTTGTTCTTAACTAGGTGAATTAGAGTTCCCGCAGATTGAAAACTTTTTGTCGGCCGATATTTTCTTTGTTCACATAAATCGGACCGACTCAAAAGTGGATTGGTTTCCTGATCACCTTCAAATTAAGATGGCCAACAAATGGTTGACAGTATCTGTAATGGGCGGAGTCGCGTCAAGTTGGTACGTATAATGGACTAGCTTCTGCCAGCGGTTTCACCCGCATCCCGTGGGAACCTCTGCACGAACCCGGATAAAAAGTAGCCTATAGCCTTCCTCGATAAATGGGCTATCTATCTAAAACTGGAATTTTTTGAAATCGTACCTACCAGTAGTTCCTGAGATTAGCTCGTTCAAGCAAACAAACAAACTCTTCAGCTTTATAATATTAGAATAGATTAATGGAAATGAATTTCATCATAATAAGATATCATGCTGTCGAAAAAATGGCTGGTCAGCTGCGGACTTTGGAGTCTTCATTTTGATTCCTAGGTTGAACAATATAATCAGTTTTCCACCTGCGTGTTTATAATCTATTATATTTCTTTATATTTTTATGTGTCTTTGTATAGACTACAGATCTCCTTGGTAAATAAGGATAAAAGGCCTATTATAGTCATGCAATTAAATTATTTTATGACCTAACCATTAAAGTCACCTTTTCATTTGAAACAATTGGCATGAATGCTGGGAAAACCCAAAAGATAGGTAATTGGAACTTCATGATATTAATTTAAAATGAATAGTTTAATAAGAAAACTTACATCGAAAACCACAATAATGTGGTTAATAGTTTAACCTTAATATTTTAATTTTAGTTTGTGGTTTGCAAATTTTGAGAATGGTATCTAGGTATCATGAATGGAAATCCGTTGTATAGCATATTTTTTAACTGTTCTGCGGTGTGATGGTAATAATGCTTAATGGATTTAGATAAGTTTAGAATTGGAGATACATAGATAATATTCAATATTTTTAGAAAAGAAGGAACGATGTTCTTTTTGTTTTTTTTTTTCACGAAGGCTCTCATGAAGACTTTAGGAGATAGGTGACGTTAGGAACTTAAGTTAGTATTACTTTAAAGAATATTTCGTTCTGATAGGTATTTAGTTCTGCAAAACAATAGAAACAAATAACTTACCTAAACGTTAACGTGAATCAATAACGTATTATTAATTACACAGCCGTGACTTGCAGGATAATGGGTTTTACCCAATAATGTGTTAAGTTTACGACTTCTGTAGTTTGTTACAGATTAACGATTTTAGGCTTTGTTAATTTGTTTTAAACATTATTTAAATTAAAACTTTACTTTATTTATACTTAATTGTTATCTATGTCCAGATCTCGGTAGTTACCTATTTCATAATCGATGGTTTACTGTAATTTTTTGGTCACATTGTATCTAAGTAGGTAGGTATCTAATTGGCAAGCCGTATTGAAAGTCCATAAAACTCGTTATAAATACAAATTATAAAAAAGTACGCAATTAAGTAGTTTATCCATATTTTACCCGAATTATTCTGGATTTTTCTTCAGGGTATGTCAGGTCAGGCAAGTACCAATGCAACTTTTCTAAGTTTGTACTTATGTACTTTCTAAGTATATCGTAGACACCAATGACTGTGTTTCGGATGGCACGATAAACTGTAGGTCCCGGCTGTTATTGAACATCCTTGGCAGTCGTTACGGGTAGTCAGAAGCCAGTAAGTCTGACTCCAGACTAACCAAGGGGTTGCCCAGGTAACTGGGTTGAGGAGGTCAGACAGGCAGTCGCTTCTTGTAAAGCACTGGTACTCAGCTGACTCCGGTTAGACTGGAAGCCGACCCCAACATCGTTGGGAAAAAGGCTTGGAAGATGATGACGACGACCTCGATGGCGCAATGGTCACCATGCCGGACTGCCGAACCTGAGGTCCCGGGTTCGATTCCCGGCTCGGTCGACATTTGTGTGATGAGCATGCTTGTTAGCCGTGGTATGGGTGTTACAATATGTATTTATAAATATGTAGCTATATGTAGTTTATCAGTTGTGTTAGCACTCAAAACACAAGTTAATTAATAACTTACCGTGGGGCAAACCGACCGTGTGTGAAAAGGTGTCCCGACATTATTTATTATTATTTTATTATTTATTATTATCTTAACAAGAAAGAGACCACTAGCATTTTTTCCTTATTTTAAAAAATGATACAACAGGAAACAACCGAATAAAATAATTTACTACGCATAGGTACGTAATTTATGTATTTACGCAAATAAACATATATAGGCATATTTAGTATATAATTAATGACAAAATATAACAACAATGATTAATTAACACCGCAAAATTATCAATAATTCCGTATTCCCGTAAGACCACAAGAATTTGTTTACTCCTATATTATTAGTTATTAATATGTTTAGATATTAATAAAGGCCTCGTACTATTATTAATCTTACTATGGAATTAATACTGATTTACGAGGAATTACTTTGTAAACAATATGTGTGTTAATATAACTTAGTATATTTTATTTAGTCCGGAAATACCGTCTAATCAATGACGCATTAAAGGGTTGTTTGTAATAATTACAAAGAATGTTAAGACAATAAGAATTATGACAAAGAATTTTATAAGATGAAATTATGATCATCTCAATATAGAATTGAATTTATTATTCTTTAATTCAATCATGGAAATACCCAATAAAACTCTATTAATAACACTGAACAATGTACATTTACTATGAATTCATGAATCACGTAATTTTAAGTAGGTAAAAATGCATTCACTCAATTCTTTATTTCGATTGATTACTCATCTACCTACATAGGTACCAGATATGTAGATGATGATTTTGAATTCATAATTATTGTTAAATTCGAGATCCCGCAGTTCTATATACAGATGAGTTTATAATGTATCTCATTGAGCAGGTTAAACCTCGAATAACCTTTTTAAATAGTTCAAAGTAAGCACTTTATACCACTAAAGATTCGGGAAATAAAGTCTACTCTAGCCATGAATCGCAAAAAAGCCTTGAATTACCCACATTTAATGTTATTATTCACTCGAAAGAAACACATACTTAGGTAAACTAATTATCCTTTCCTTATCAACTTGCTGCATTCGGACTAAATCGGAATCACAATTAAATTACTCGGAAAGTGCTTTTCCGAGAGCTAAAGTTAGAACAAAGTGCTTTAGTTAACATGTTTTGTATTTTAAATTATCACCTGCAAATTGCCATAGTTTTGGCTGTGTTCTTTACTTTTACATTTACGGTGGTTAGGTACCTACTGGATGGACCAAAATCATTTCATAATAAGAATCATTGAATTCTAGGCTAAAATCAGCACTTTTTGATCATCACAAAACAGCAACCCAAAGGCGTGGGCCCTTCACCAACTGGATAATATTTTCCATCTATCTCGCTAGACATCTGTTCAACCACTTTATTGTAGATGCGGCTTTTTATGCATCTACAATGTGAAATAATGAAAATATTTAAGTTCAACCAAAAAAATACGTGAATATTTTAACACTAGTTCAAGTCTATTTTAATACCTTCATTCAAACTTGTCACAACCCAGCTTGTTCGTAATATCCGCTCCCAAAATATCTGTGACGCTTCACTATAATGAAGCTTTGTGTTTAAAACATACGTCTGCGAAACTTAGGAATTAAATCCACTTAGTTGTACTGTCAGTGTTCTGCTGAAAACTGAAGTCTTTATAAGTGGATTGAGGAGTTGAACGTTAAGTTTTAAAGTTATCATTGATATACATTACATACCTACTGACATACCTACATTGCATGATGGATGCTAAAACATTTTTTATGTTTTGGCATAGCAGGCTTGATCTTTGAGACCAAGCCTGCTATCACAACAGAAATTATACAAAAAACATGATCAGTAACTATCTCTTAGCACAACCAATAAACTTCGTACATAACGCTATAACAGCCAATCACGTATTCTACAAAATTCAAAATTGGCCGCTTGAAAATAACACACAAAAAAATACATATTCCAAATTGGTAGACCAACCTTTCCAATATCAACAAGCTTGTAATTAAAACTTTATAGTTCGTAACTGAAACTGGCCAAAACGTTTTTCCACACAACGCTCTTCAGTAATTGGGTTAAGGATTTAAACATTCCAACAGCTTTATTCCGAACAAAAGTATTAACATACGCCAGATTTTATTAAATTCAAAATCCCAAACAATTGAATATATTCCATCATCATCTGCCTAGCCTTTTCCCAACTATGTTGGGGTCAATTCCAGTCTAATCAGATGCAACTGAATACCAGTGTTTTATAAGCGGCGACTGCCTATCTGACCTCCTCAACCCAGTAACCTGGGCAACCCCTAGCTAAGACTGGTTGACAGCTGGGAACTGCATATTATAGTGCGCTCCGAAATACGGTCATACATAGGTGTCCAAAATATACCTAGAAAATACATACATCTTTTAAAAAGTTGCATTGGTACTTGCCTGACCCGGAATCGAACCCGCATCATACTTTAGTGGTTGGTTCTTTACCCACTAGGCCACCACGACTTCCCCCGAATTTTAAATCCACAAAATCCCAAACAATTGAATATATTCCATTAAATTGAATACAAAGGTCAATAGCCCGAAAACCAATTAAACATTTTAATGGGAGGAACCCCTTTTGATGATTGTATTGTCGAATCAATGGCTTGTATTAACATTTTAAGCCACGGTCTCACTCATTGCCAGTGGTTATAATCTGTGTTCCCGTTTTTTTGGGCGAAAAGCATTTTATTGTAAAAATTGAAAAATCTATGTTAAGGTGTGTGTTGCGACTGCATGAAATCGATCGATAGCTGAGGGCGACTATACTGGCTGCTGCCGCTTAGATTCAAAACGGTTTCATGTAAATACATATAAACCAGTAGCGCAGCTGTGGCCGTTTTCATGCAATCGCGACAGTTTTCAAAATGTACCTTTAGGCTCACTCTGTTTTTATTGAAGAAATATGGTTAACAAATTAAAATACACTCTGTGTGGGATATAATTTACAAAAATATTGCGTTTTATTTACTATCGCGTGCAATTTGGTATGCTAATTAAAATATATATATTTTCTGTGCAAGAGATACTCGCATATTTTGAAAATAAAATACTTTTTATAGCGGACAGCTAAATGGACCATTATTAAAATCTGTTGTATGATACGTAAAATAATAGTTCATATTTTTATTTATTTTTTTATGTTTGAAGCGAGTGTAAAAATGTTAAACATCGGATATCTAGGTGAAAAGGGGAATTAATATAAAAAAATGTTTTTTAAATGCTATGACTGCAAAATTTCTGCAAAAAAGCGTCGTACATTTGCGTCTGTTTTTAATGCCTAATTAATATAAAATAATACCTTTTAAAGCCTTTTTGATCAATTAATGTGAGATGCGAGATTAAATCATGTTGTCAGATTTGAAATAAAACATGCAAAATTTATTGGGAATAAATAAAAGTTGAACATTATGGGCCTTACTACAAAAACTTTAAACCCTGTTTTACACTTGTCTAATAAAATGTTGGCTGCAAAATGAACCATATGTCAACGTCATAATTTGACATTTTTTTAGACAAGGCATAAACTGACGTTTAAAAGTTTTTGTGGTAAGACGGTATAAGTCATATAAAAACATTTTAGGCATATTAATTAATAACATATTAGTTGGACATTTCTAACTTTTAAGGCTTACTGATTTAACATTAAGTCTTTTTTGTTTAATTAAAGGGGTCATTCACTTTTAGTAGTGATAAAAACTTTTTAGAGTGTGCCTTTATTATCAAAAGATCAAGTTTTGAGTTCACTGGAGTTCATTTATGACGGATTTTTTATGGTTGGTTTTCGAAATCAAAATCTTGTTTTCAAAAATTCTGATGGAAGTTTCTTGGGTAATATTCAAATACATTTTTAAAAGATATGTATAAAAGTAGAGGTAATTTATAGTAATATTTTATCAACACGTAATAATCCGGGATCGGAATTGATACCCATTTGAGCCATAAGTTGTAACCTAAGCATTTAATTTTTCGACCACTATTAGGCATATGACCTAAGCACAAAAAACTGATAAAAATTGATCATAACTAATAGAATTTGCCTACTCGTTTCCCTCATATAATTTGAATATAAAGTTCAAAACAATTGCTGACAAGTTCAATTGTTTTAACTATTATTGTGTATTTACACGTAATATAATGAAGCGGGGAAAACCAGCTATTGATGTCAGTTTTATAACAAATTAAAGTACTTTCTAATTGCATAGTGTAGGTATCAATACTGGACAATTACAGTTCTGTGAGAGTTTGCGCAATAATAACACATAATGTGGTAAAACCCATGTAACTTTCTATGTTTTCGAAAGTTATTTTTTGTTCTGAGTAATTCCTTTTTTTATGTGTAAGGGGTTATCAAAATAAAGTGTGAGCACTGTGAGCAGGATAACAGTTCGTTAAGACGTTTTTTTTTGAAAAAGTTTAGTGAAAACTAAAACCAGAGAAGCATTTAGCTATAACTGGCTTCCGCCCGCGGTTTCACCCACGTCCCGATATAACTGCTTCCTGTATCCATCCGTCTGGGGTGACATAAACAGATCTAAGCCGCTCTAATTTTCAGCTTAAATAGTTCTGCCATACAGTACATAGTTATAAGTAGGTAGTGTAACTAACTAGGTAGATGAATGCATAAAATAGCAACTTTCTTTTTAAAAAGCATAGTCCACTTTCACAACCCACAAATTTTAAACTTGCAACGTAAAAATCTTAAAGCTCAAAGTAAAAACTTAAAGTGCCAACTCAGACTTCCAGTACCAAATTCAGTTTGAACCTAGATTCTCATCCAGGAAATTAATTCAGCTGTAAGTTTCTGCCAACGCGAGTAAAACCGCGTATAATAGCTAGTAATAACAATAATTTACCAAGTGCATTGGCGTTCTAGTTTAAAAGTACCCACAAACTGAAGACTAAATAGTCGGCCGACAGTTGGCCCGATGGTTGGAAAAAATATTTATAAAAAAATCGAGGATCGAAGTTTTTACTCAGTCTGATACCGATAAAATACCTGATAATTGTTATGAGTGTACTACCATTCATCTTCATATTTATTTATGAGCCGTGCATCGGAGAGCACGTAAATGTCGGTTCTGCGCCTGATCTCTCTCCGGTCGTGTCGGATTGCCGTCCCATCGGGCTATGAGAGTGAAGCTCACTATTCAGTGAGTGCACCTAGCTGTGTCTGCGCAAATGCTTGTGCACTATAATATGTCCTGTGCAGTTGGCTAATCTCATTATAAGATAACAGCCGCCGTAGCCTCAGGACATCATCATCGTCATGAGCCGTAACAAATTATCTACCGCCGACTAAAAGTTTGCTGTGTGTGGGTACTCCTAAAAGTAGGTTTTCTTGTACTTGCCAAGGGGTATGGATGTCAAGAAAGAATCGAAAGTTTCTTGAACTTTTGTCACACTGCATTGAATACGCATTTGGGTCACGCGACAAAGCATGTGAATTATTTGGCGTTTTGTGTGTGTAAAATTATATGTTTTCTTATATGAATGAAAGTAAGTTGCGAAGATTTTCAAAAGATAAATCCAGAAGTAAAAATACTACACACCAAACATTTAAATCGGTTCAGTAGTTTTATTCGGGAAAGCTTTATTTTAAATCGATTTTTATAAAGGTTAACAATTTAGTATTTCCGATCAAGATAATTTCATTCTTTGAATTCATTTGATAACTAGCTTCTGCCAGCGGTTTCACCCGCATCTCGTGGGAACTACTTCCCGTACCGAGATAAATATAAGTAGCCTATAGCCTTCCTCGATAAATGGGCTATCTAACACTGAAAGAAATTTTCAAATCGGACCAGTAGTTCCTGAGATTAGCGCGTTCAAACAAACAAACAAACAAACTCTTCAGCTGTATAATATTAGTATAGATGGTAACGTGGTTTTTAATTTTCAGATTAATTGTACAGCAGTATATCATGCATTTCAATGAGCTTTAAACATACTACAGGTTTCTCATACACACTCAGAGTTAGATATTGGTAGAGTTCCTTATCCAATATAGTAATATTTGTACTGAAATCCCGCAGTCCCGAAGATCTCCAGTACAATTTCTGCAATAGCATACAAACTGAAATCTCACGATAGAACAAACATACACAATCGGAACAACTATCTGTGTCAAGCAAATATTTGTAGCGAACGAGAATCGAACCTGCTCTTCTTACAGTTGATAAAAATTACACGTCAGATTGTATTGTAGCCAATTTATTGTGAAAATTATAACAATTCATGTAAACGCAGTTTGTTAAACATTTTATCTTGATTAACTCCACTTTTCTGTACTGGCAAGGTTTTGAAACCACACTCTTTTGCGACAAAAGCAGGCTCTTCAAGACTGTAAAGTATTTAAATACAGCCCATTTACAGAAATAATATTTTTTTACCAGTGACAAATACTTAATACAAGCTTTGTTACAATAAATAAGAAACAGTTCGTTTTGCTTACCAACCCACTTGAGATTTTTGACATAAGCCTCAAATAATAAACCCTTTTTGTAGACTACTTTTTCTTCATTAGTATCTCTCTGGTTTACCATAGCATCTTTTGGAATAATACTTATTTACTGCGCATTTGCTAGACTTTAAACTTGCAATATCATTAAGTCTTCATATCAAAATATTTCTTCGAAATCAAATCTTCATCAACTTAAAGTTCTTATTAAAATTCATCTCTCTAGCGACTACGTAGGATTTAAGCTTTGTTTGATTGCTATCAGATTTTAGTTTTCTGCTGAACGACTGCGCAGTAGCCATTGTGTTGTGCAGTTAATTCATATCTGGAATCAGCTTTAACTAGATCTTCTAAGAATTGTATTAATTATTCGAAATTGTACTTATATTCGAGTGTTTTAGTTGTGGTAGTTTATTTCGCTGTAGCTTTTTAGTTAGTATTTGCTTTTCGATGAAAAATTATCGCATAGCGTTCCAGGAGGAGTACGAGTGGATTTTAGCCTGTAAGTGTCTGACATTCCTTTCGCTGCATCTACAGAGTTCATTTAAAAATAGTTTTTCACCAATAGAGAGATTCTTTAAAGAATGTCTATTAAGCACAGCAAATCTGTCTGCTATCATCTCACGAGTAACAATCTCTGTAACATACATATACTCTTTGTAGATAGACTTAGTAATTCGTAATTAAAACCCGCAGCTTAATCAATAAGAAGACTATAAGACCTAATAGTTCATCAGAAGCGACTGCACTCTTTGTGTCAACGGTCTACATCTGAACACAAGCTATTGAATCGCTGGTCCTTTGGCACTTCGTCTCAATACCGTCTGTAGACCACTCCAACAGATTAATTCCCAAAGCTCTGTGCAGCTGTTTGACGAGTACTGGAAATAAACGTTTGTATGACTTTTAGAAGAACTAGTTGTTTTCCGCGGTTTTGGTTGTATCCTAGAAAAACTGATTTAAGTGCCCAGTATGTATCGGGATTACAATCCCGACTACACTAACGTATTTTCTATATATACAAAGATGGATATGGATATGTTTGTTATCTTTTATATAGTTAAACCTTTCTCATTTAAATTAGCTTATTGATTGTAATACTAATTTGATACAGGATGCTTTTCTCGTAGATAAGTTCTTTCAGAGTACAGTAAAATATAATGTATAATGTTACGTTCTGCGCTAGATTTTAATAGATCTTTATCCAGAATTTCATCTAAATGGCTAACAAACTAAAATTCATAATATAATACTAGTTTCCGCCAGCGGCTTTGCCCGCGTAGAGTTCGGTTATATCGCGTTTCCAAGAGAATTCTTCAAAAGTGCGAGATAAAAACTATCCTATGTTCTTTCTCAAGGTCAACTCTATCTCTGTACCAAATTTTATTAAAATCGGTTCAGTGGTTTAGACATAAAAGCGTAACAAACAGACAGACAGACAGAGTTACTTTCGCATTTATAATATTAGTAGGGATTAGTTGATATAAGCTTTTCGTTAGTTTCGAGTTTAAAGTCGTGGGAAGCACTTAATTAGTTCCATTTGGCTATTTGTTAAGTGTTGTTTTACCTGAGTTGAGAATTTGGTCCCACGCAACAAGTTTCATGAAATTGTATATTTAGTTGTAATGGCTGTTTCAATTATTTGGCTAAAGTATTATTAAGCCTTTATTCATTGAAGTAATAATAACAGGAGCTAAGTATCAGGGGATTTTGAAAACGTTAGTGGTTTCGCAAAACTGCAGACTGGTATACTCTAAATATATATTGATCCTGGCCGATTTCGGCCACAGCGACTTGGATCTGCGCTTAATTTTGAGAGCTTCGCTGGTGTGCTCTCCAGTGACTGACAAAGCCAATTTTAGTAGTGAATACTAATAACAATAACACTTTGGAAATTCCTATATACTTACTGGCGTTGAAGCAAAAGGAACTTTTTTATAATGACCTCTCCCGCTGAAACACATCATATTTCTTCTTAAGCCCTTTATGTACCAGACCCACGGTAACTTTTTCGAACAATCGCGCAGCCCCAGGCCCTCTGCCTTTCTCTCCTGACCAGTGGTGTATTTTTGCTTTTAAAATTCTACGGCGCAACTACAGAGAAAAACCTATACTGATTCAATTAATTTATTCATACATGTCATTAGGGCAAGTTAAGTATTTTTTTTTCTAATGAATAATCAAAAAGGATAGTATGGTCCAAGTAGTGGTGAGGCAGGAGTGTCCCCAATAAAACATAGCTGCATACATTTGAAGTTTCAATTTATCTGTCAAACGGACTACCTAAAATGGCGATCGGCTTTGAAATGGTGATCGAGCGCTTTCATAATTATTCCGTAGGTATTACTAGGATGAATTATTTATAACAATGAACTATTAGTTGAGTTGTTTCGAAAGATAATCATATTGCTTTTTTCACTTGGTATAGTAATATTTAGTAAGATTGATAACCTGAAACTTTTTAATGCGTCTGAATTTTCTTTTACAAAATCTGCTTTGTTTTTGAAAGTTTTTAAAAGAGAAATAAACGCACATCATATTTGAAGTTGCTGAAAAATAAGTAAATGCAAGAAATTCGCATTTTTTTGTTAATAAAACTTTATCACTTACATTATTTTAGAAAACATACTTTTTCTGTTATTGTTATGAAAGCTATCTCTTAGTTTTATTGAGCAGAAAAAAATGTGGTATCCTACATTTTAACGACCTCACATTGCGTTTGTAAGTATACTTTTTTTTTCAATATTCTTTCATTTGGCTAATCGCACCTGCTTTTTCCGAAAGATGGATTCCAGATATGTAGTAGACTAACTGAGGGCCTATTAAGATAATGCGTGTACTGTAGTGTATTGCGAAGTTTTAATGTAGCAAAAGGTCTGTTATCATTATTAATTAAACTAAGGTCATGAGCTCATGACATTGTTTTCTTTCGTGTCTGCGCAGTGGCAATATAAATAATATTTATCAGGGCTACTGATTGCCTCGTTATTATGTATCTTTCCTAGTGGTTAAGTGAATAAAGCAAGAAATTATGTTCGTAACATCTTGATTTCTAGTACATTAAAGTACATGTTAAAGTAAAAGTTTCAGAAACTGTATGCTTTTCCTCGTAATTGAAGTTTATTATAGGATTATGTATACTTAAGCTATTCGAAAAGCATGCCCTTATTTTTGTACTTCTAAAAATAATTTCCATTTGCTTGCACGTGTCTGTATGTAAATAATAACTTTTGCGTATTACAACATTTTAATTGTTTATCCTTAAATGTTATGATAAGACTTGTTAAAAATGGGAGAATAATAAAAATGGGTTGTTATCTAATAAAAAAATATATTTTAATTTACCAATTAAAATAAATGCAATATAATGGCAATTTTTGCAAATATTACACTAACAAAATTTCTTAACCTAATTAACAACAAAATTAATATTTTTGCACTGGCACTTCACAATTTTTGCTAGCCAATGACAGTTCATCCATCATAGAGCCAATAAAAAATAGTTCAATTCTAAGAAACGAATTCCAATTTTGAAATTTAAAATTCCGTTTTCAAATCATCCATCACACAACACGATCACACTCAAAAATATATTAATACTGTTTGAATTTAGAATCTCAGGCAGACGTTAGTGCCGGACGCGGTTCCACAAATTCCAATTTCGATTCGCATATTTATTTATCAGTCTAGAATCGAGTTGTGCATTCGAGATTCTAAATCGATTCGTACATCCTAATATAAGATTTTCTTCTACTTGGTACCGATGAAGCTGTTTTGCCTCTGAGGGTAGGTTTGTGGGTTACGCCTGAAGTTCTCATATTGCCTCCAGTTGAGGTACCAGAAAGGTTGATTTTCGACTGGAAGTTGGTTGAGCCTGTTTATGAGATTCCCGTCGCCTCTCGCGTCAATAGGGTAGGAGTCATCTTCACCGAATCTATTCGATATTAGATCCGCTTCCACGGCCGGGTATCCGATAGGGCTCAGTCCAGCGTAGAACGGCCTTTGTGCCTTCACTACGGCAATTAAGATTGTGAGCGCTAGAGCGATTTTGTAGGCGGCCATTGTCTGTGAACAAAGAAATAAGGATTCAATAAAATTATAGGCAAGACACGATGTTGTGGATTTGTGTTTATTTTTTGCGCTGTAACCGGTTTCTTGCTAGTTACAACGAGATTGTAAATTATAGTTATTTTATCTGTTGAAGGATGCAGGTTTCTTAGATGCGTACTTGTGATAAAAAGATGAATATTAAATAAACTGAATTGTCTGCTGTTTATTTAATGTTGGCAAATGCTAAGTTTGTTAAAGTTTGCTAGGTTTGTTAAAAGTAATTAGGAAATGAGAATGAAAAAAAATAATTCATTATGATTACGATGCATTTGGCAAGTAACATAAAAATAATGAAATATTAATTTAATTTTAAAATTGTAAATATGATTTCAATAATTTATTTATTCAAGAATAAACTACAATTAGCTCATCCCCAACAATAATCCTTCTAAATTCAAAATCCCAATTCAAAAATCTAACGCAATATTTACCTCTGTTCTTATTTTCTTATTTTGAAGCACAACAACAACTAAAGCGGGGTGAACGCACTCAATGACTGTTACTGTCGCTCGTTCGCAATTCGAACTGTGACTCGATACAACTGGACACTGTATAAATATGAACGCGTCGTAATCGCGAACATCGGTACCACAGGCTTGAGGAAGTTTAGACTGGAAACAATTGCCAATATAATTTTTTAAGTTTTGAAAGTAGAATAAAGTATAGTGGTTTTAAAATAAGTGACTAACATAAAGGACTATTTTATTAGGTACTAAAACAGTTTTTTAATGCTTTATGTTTGGAGTGTAAATTGAAATAATCTGCATACTTATTTATTTATTTTTGCATTCAATAGTATTTCATCCCCGACTAGAAAACGAAGGGATATGTAAGGCATCGTAACCCTTGAAGGGATAAACCACTTTTGTTTGAGTTTTTAACCACTACTATGCCAAACCACTATTTTCTATTGCAAATGACTTGAAATCATTAAACAATTATCACTCAATTAAAAATAAAACCACAAAAATGTCAATAAACAAACACCATTTAAATAAGACCAACATTTATTTGCATACAGCCTTCTCTAAACATTCTGTAAGCTACGTAAAAACCCCATTCAACACGTCACGCGGGAATTCGTCTCGC
Source organism: Helicoverpa zea x Helicoverpa armigera (assembly GCA_033682625.1). NCBI lineage: Eukaryota > Metazoa > Arthropoda > Insecta > Lepidoptera > Noctuidae > Helicoverpa > Helicoverpa zea x Helicoverpa armigera. The sequence continues at coordinate 3,566,794 of JAWIIS010000044.1, read as the reverse complement.
CGACAGCTGACGTCACAGTTCACGTCCAAGTCAATCAATGACCAATCAAAGCTGACCTGTAGTCATTCACTCAATGACCTGTCTGACGTCCACTAATGTTCGAACGGAGAGGGGAGAAGGAGGTCAAGATATATTGGTTGGTGTCAAAGATGGGTTTTGAGTCACTTTATGAGATAATATTTATTTATTTATGCAAGTCACTGGTTATTAAACACACCCCCAGACGTTGGGTTTTTTCGGCGTAGTGTAGTAGTATTGCATAAAGCCGTTAGTTGAGTCAACTAAGTGTGGTAGACATTTTTTTTTCTGCTAATTGGTTGCGGTTTGACCTAGTTTGGAGAGGATAAAAATATTCACCTGTAGGCTTGTCGGTAGTTACACTTAATTCTCTTTGGGAAAACCCAATGATATGGTTGACCTTTGGTCGGCGCTTAAATGGGTGCCAAAGAGGGATGATTTATTTTTGTTTTTGCATTGAATGTGGACCGACTTCTTTTTTTATTGAATTAATTTAAAGTTCATTGTTATTTTTACTAAATATCGAATATTAGCTAGTATATACTAAATCAGAAACACAAAACAGGCTGTTTTACATGTATACAGGCATACATTTTTCAAAAATGGAACACTTCGCCTTTGTTTTAAATTCTTTAATCGAATTAGGTATGGTTAATTTCGAATTAAGAATGTGCTTGATTTTCTTTTTTCATTAATTTATAAGTTGAATAAAATTATGCATTACCGAGTTTATTGGTAAATGGGATACATCTAAGTTTTAACTAACTAACTAACAGCGAACCAAGGGGTATTGGGTTGCCCGGGTAACTGGTTTGAGGGGGTCAGATAGGCAGTCGCTTCTTGTAAAGCACTGGTACTCAGCTACATCGGGTTAGACTGGAAGTCGACCCCAACATAGTTGGGAAAAAGGCTCGGAGGAGGATGGATGGGATACATCTAACTTTCTTTCTTCTTTCTCCTGCCCTGTTCCCAAAATTTTACTTGGGGTCGGCGCAATATGTCATTTTCTTCCATTTTCCCCTGTCACTCGTCATACTGACACTCACTCCCTTCCTATTCATATCATCTTTCAGGCAATCCATCCATCTTTTCTTAGGTCTTCCTCTTCCATTCATACTTAGCACACACTTTGTTGCATGCGTATCATCCCTCCTCATCACATGTCCATACCACGACAATCTTCTACTTCTCATCTTTTCTGTAACTGGCGCTACTTTCAGACTTCCTCTAATGTAATTATTCCTCACTTTATACATCTAACTTTAAGCCTACAATACTATGGGTTTTTTTCAAGGTGACTAATGAATAAGGTCAATCGTCCCACCAATATAATTATGCTATAAAAAGATTGCATCTCATGCTGTGAATCAGCTATTGTTATTTAAATGTCATTATTACAACTAGTACATAAAATATATCTATTGTGTATTTTCCTGTGAACGCGGAAGAGTAGATTTTATAGCTTAACCGGTTCCTGTGTAGTTAAACCCAGTAATACTATCTTTTTATGATAGTTTTAGAATCTAGTTTTATCGGTTGCCATTAAAATTAACGAATGAATTATTGAATAGCCTTTTTGTTATTCTCGCTGTAATAAGTACGGACCTTCTGTAAACAGGTAAAATGTTGGTGTTAATAAAATACTGAGAAAAAAAAATTGTATCTGTAGGTATATAAATATTCGAAATAAACTTTTTGTTTATTTCTACAGTTCAAAAAAAGTTCCTCAGTTCCTGAACTTTGAATGAGCTTCAAGAAAGAGTTTAAGTCTAAAGGAGAACAACTCAGAAATTATTTATTACTTATAAAAAGTATTATTTTCATTTAAAATATGTGTTGCTCTTAAGTGTCAATTTATTGCGGAAAAAAACAATAATAATAGTTAGTTCAAGTACAGGACTTTGTCATCGCTGATAAACAGATGATGTTTAAATAATTAAAATGTATATAAATAAATAAACAAGAATAATAAAACAAAACAATAATAATATCAAGCCTACCTCGCTGTATTTGAATATCGGTACAAACTACGTTTGATTTTAATTATAATTAATGTTATACCCAGAATTGATAAGAACATGCACGTTGTTTACGTATGAAATAATACCATAATAATCCAACATATTATAACAATATTTCCAATATATTATTATTACCTGAACATGTTATAATACCGTTAAGACGGCCTTAATTAACCCTACGAAAAGAGGGAAAATACTAAATAAGTACTAAAATTATATTATGTTCCTAATTATCTAGAATTAATCATGTTCAGTTCCAAAAACATGAGATTTTGGGTAAATGAACAATTTCAATAAGGGCCAAATTGACTGAGATACTCTCAATAGTTATTATTTATCAAACATTTTAATATGCTAAGTAAATAAACATTTTATGCTTAAAAAGATAGAGTCTAGTTTTGTGAAATCCTAGCAACCACGAGTATAGATCGTGCAAGCTATCAACTATAACCACCGATGCAGTTCAAAGTTCCATCTTCACGACTTTCACGATATTCTTATATAAAACATACATACGCAGACTCTTACATACCTATACATACATCATTAACAATACTAAAAAGATTAGTTAGCCGTTTTCCCCCGGTTACACCCGTGTTACTTGGGAATTATGATACTCGGGAAGAGTGTAGCTTTCCAACGATGAAAGCATTTTTCAAATTGGTTAAGAATTTTGTGGTACAAACAAATAAACGAACAAAAACATATGCCCTCTTTATTATAGGTATTTGTTTAGATTATCGGCCACGGCCTCTGTTCTCATATAAGGAGATTAGCCAACTCTGTAGGACATTTTATAGTGCACAAGCATTTGCACTCACTATTCCTTCACTCTCATAGCCCGATGGGAGGACAATCCGATGCGACTCGTGCATCAGAGAGTAGGTACGTAAATATCTATCTTGGTAGATACATACGCCTACTCTTGGGTATACATTATTATCTACGTCATAAAACAAGATAAGAGGATAACCCAAGAAGTTGGATCATGGACTTGAAAACAATTCCGTAAAATTGTATGTTTACTTTTTTTTGTTTTTGTAGCTGGCTTGTAGATATGATTTGTTGTGAATCATAAATTATGGTATTGCGTTCTTACAAACATTCTTAAAATAATCTGGTTATCAGCTGCTTGTCTCATATTTGGACTTTTTTACTATAGTGATAAAAGGGTTAATTGTTAATTGGGTTTGGGTTGGGTTTTATTTGTTACGTAATCTTAATAATATCTTGATTATGTCTAATTGTATCAGAATGAACAATTATAACGGTATTTTTGTATAGTCTGGAAAAACCGTTTCTTTTAATTCTTATAGCTTTTATTTCAAACGATTTAATTCATATTATTTCATTTCTAAAAAATATTAACAATTTGCATTATATACGACAAACGATCAAGTATGCCAATTATTTAACTGTCTAACATTTATTAAGGGGAAATAATAAGTGTAGCCACAAAATTATTTATTGGACACATGATTAAACTTCTAATTTTATAACTAAGCAACGGGGAAATGACATAGCCTCTAATAAAATAATTCGTCTTTTTTACAACGCCATCTACTAGAAAGCTTCAATAAAAGATCACCAATTATTGTAACTTGTCCGCCGCAACCGCCGGAGCCCCGCAGCGCCGGAGCCGTGACAGAAGCCATGCTTGCTGCATGTTGCAAGCTTACTTCCTCGCTGGGTCAATTAATATGGGATGTGTTATATTTTAAACAAAAAACTCAGTAGGTACGAGTTAAAAAATTAGAAGGTAAATAAATATTTTTTATGATGTCATTTAATAGTATTTAAGAAGTTTACTGTTAGAATGCATGCTACAAATTTAGATGCAAAAAAATAACTATCATGCTGAGTTGTATTTAGAGTGGAAGATAACTCGTGGCTAAGATAGTATTATTTAGATGCTCGACGCTTTATTAATTGTGGCTGACTTAGTAATTTAGAAGGCAACATACATTTTGGGGGCGAATAATGATATTAAAAAGAAGCTTGTTTAATTAGCACCTTTCACCTAATGTTATGGTATATAAACATGTTCCGTTGTCCGTTAATAACTGAAATTAAAACTTCAAACAAATCATACACTTAACAAACACACAAGCAAGAACCATTCCGTTCCAAGTGCATTTAAAAAGAAAAAATCACCTCAAAAACTGGCTGTAAATCTCCAAAAGCACGACTGTAAATAAATACGAAACGGCCATTTTCTTTCAATTAGCCAACCTTTTTCGTGCGTCATAAATATCTTGTTAAAGACACCTGGCGACCTGCCAGATTACAGTTTCCGAACTAAGCCTGTTACAATGTTGAATGTACCCCATTCCACTCTGTCTTTGATTTTGACAGCCATTGAATTTATTGACTGTCTTTCTTGTTTTTATGGTATGTTAAATACTTATTTATATACCTAGATAAATATAAGTAACTTACCGTCTATCTTTAATTTGTGAACTGTAATAATTTTACATATGCTTCTAGTATTTTACAAATAAACATGCTTTCTGTAACACCTGTTATCCCTTTCACAATAACTTTGAAATGATACACTAAAACAACACAACTAGAACTTATACTAATAATTCAAACAAAATTAATAATCATCTATTTATTTTCATTTCAAAGGGACACAAAGTTAATTTACGCGAGAATTTGTAATAAATAAATACCTAGTAATAATTACTTTTGCAAGTAGCATACAGATTTAATTAGTCAAGTTAATTAATACCACCAAAACAAAGAAACAAACAGACTTTGTTCTCAAACGAGTTCATAAAAGGCTTTATTTGGAAATACAGTTATTTCAGAAAAAGCATTTTCTTCTAAACATAGCTAAAAAACCGTTGTTCTTTGATACGAAGTCACAAGATGTTTCAGAAATACGTCGCCGTAATGATGTAGCTGAGGGCACGTCAAATTGTTTTACCCTTAAGGTCCTCAAAATAAAAGGAGTGTGAAGGATCTGTTTGTAAATGGGCTTTTACACTCGAGAGCCAAGATTTGGGTCAGTCGGGAGAATGTTTATTTATAGCTCATGAACTATGATGCAAACTTAAGTCTAGGTGTTTTTTAACTAGCTGGCTGGTGTTTTAATTCAGGCTGGCTAAATAAAAAAATATTATCTTGGTACAACTATGTAAATCTTAGGCAATGTTTTGAAAACATATTTGTGTGACCTACTTATAGGCAGTTCTATAGATATTTTCCTATCATCAATATACATCATATACACAGCTACTAGAAGTTTGAAATATAGAGTTTTTTGAAACACCTTGCGTGTCTTCCATCTAAAAGGTTGCACCAAAAGTCAGTAGTACAAAATAAACGTTTATGCTATGACCAAAAAAACCCACTTCAATTCAATTGACTTCAATAATTTTCAAGGAAGAGTATGACACATAAACAGTATTTACTCAATACGTATACATAGGAAAACCAAAACTTACGTTACGTTACACATGAGGAGGTAAATCTTATCATATTCCAAATTCCTACGAAAACAAGTCACTCCCGAAACTTGCAATATCATGCATTCCAATAACATGTTGTCATGGAAAATGATTGATAGTACGCTTAATATAATGACGTCTTCATATTTTCTCAAAGAGTCATTTAATCGTGAACATATTTGCAATTTTCTGTAAAAGGTAAATATAGTTTAGCGTTTTATTCTTTAAGTTCTTTTTAATCTTAATTTCCAAATTAATAATTGCTACTGTCGTTCTGTCTAGATAAAAACTTTTTCAGATTTAATTTTTAGTTTACCGTTCAATAAAATAATCCTAGGCGTCTTCAGCCAGATTGCGACACTTCTACGAAAAACTAAAAAAAAACAAACACTTGTGAAACCGCAAAAATCTTATGAGACTGATGATATAACAAACAAGTTATAGTATAGGTTAAGGATAATCTTAACAATTGAGAATCAAAAATAATAGCCTACGATGGGAAAAACCCGTCTCATACAAAAACATTGGCCACTCTCTTTACGTCATAATTTTGGATTGGGGCGAAATTTGTGCTTTTTTTGGTTGGCTGATTTCCTTCTGGCTAAGGGGATTCCTAAGTCTTTCTGTAGTATCTATTTATTATTGTATTTCAGACATTTTAGTACATTCATAGTCTTATTTGTCGAATGATCGTAAAGCGTAACTGCTATGCAAGGGGCTTCGGACAGACATGTGTTGCTGGGGAGTTTGTTGCGCCACTTCTTCTTCCCAGCAAAAACACATAGGAAGTGGTGAAGGGTGGGCGTTTTGGGGGCTGTCTTTTGTAATTTCTTTTTTGACGTTCCAAAAGTGCTGTTTTGCAGCCGAGTTTGAATAAATGAGTTTTTTGATTTTGATTTCGGACTCGATGCCCGAGTGTGATCCAAAACGGTTTGGGGGTTTTATAAAACTTTGACAAAGCAGCCTGGATTTTACAAGTTGGTGATTGGATACAGCCGTACATCGTAGTAAACAAAGTCATAGTCAAGTATAAAACGATTTTAGATATAAATAAAATTGCAATTATAAGTTTGGTAACACTTTAAACTGATTTTAATCAAAGTTATAATTTGTAAACTAATCTAAACAAACATAGAGATCAAATATTTTAAGTTTAGTTTATTTAAATATTGAGACATAAGTTAGTAGATATTAGTTACGTACTGCTCACAGAGACAAATGGATGCTGGAAACATATTTTGCCGACCCTAAATAACTTGGTGCACCCAGAGAAGAAAGCGGAATAATTATTTTTGATATTATATTCAAGTTTTAACAATGTGCAAATCCAGACGAAGGAACAAGGTATACGTGTATTTGTAGTTAGTATAGGTAAGGAATAGGGCTGGCTAGGGCATGTGCAGCGGATGGAGCCTTCTCGTTTGCCAAGACAAACTCTCCTGGGACAAATCTCAGACGCCAAACGACCAGTTGGGCGGCCATTGTTGCGATTTAAGGACAGCGTTAAACGCGACATGGTATCCTTTTAAATTGACCCGAACATCTGGGAAAAAGCTTCTGGTGACCGTGACAGTTGGAGGAAAATACTATCTCATGGAGTGGTCGCGCATGACAAAGCCTGGTTCGATTTGCTCTCCCACAAACGCGATCTACGTCACGAACGAATGGCACAACCTCCAACGTCACCAGGAACACAGTTCGTTTGTGGACGTTGCGATCGGCGCTGTCGCTCTCGCATAGGCCTTGTTAGTCATCAGCGCAAGTGCCAAAGTCAAACAACTTGATACGGATGCAGCTTAAATCATCTTTTATAGATGTAAAAGGCCACTGATGAGGTAAGGAATACCTATGCGTTTCCTGAAAATACTTGATAAATGCGGAAAACAACAATTTTGTTTACGTACATGATTCATATAATGTGATTCGTAATGTCTGCGAACTACCAGATAAGCCATATAGGTTACTACATGTGTGTACATAATATTTATTCTTAAATAGTAGGTACTCACTCATTATAATTTTCCTTAAACATGTTTAGAAGTAACCTACAATACCGTAAACTATAGAGATAAGAAAATCGGCCATTCGATACCCATAGTATTTTTTTACCATAGTGTAGTAATTTGTTTTTTCGAAGTCTTCAGATAACTTACTGCTTCGAATTGCATATCAATATATACCATCATTCACTTCAATTTCACGATAGTCAAAATATATTAACATCTTTGCCACTGTGAAATCAAGCATTATATTCAGCATTATATATCAAGTATTATCAGCAAAATAGATAAGAAGGTTATAGACATCGGTAATTTACATAGCACGTAACATACAGCACGTGGATAAACATGCGTTCTCTGTGACGTTTGTCTATGTTTTTTCACCCAGTTTAATGTCAAATAAGTAATAACTGCCTACGTTTGCTGATTTTTTTACATAGTCGTAGTAGACAATATATTTTACTTATTATGTATAGAAAAAAAATGTTGCCATATTCAAATAGTTACAGATTTTTGCAATCTGGCATTAAATTGCTTAAAACACTAGTAAAAATCTACACTCTGTTTTCAGATCCTTTCAACACTTTTGTTTGTTTTATTATACGGATGGCATCTGATGCATATTAAAAAAATGAAGAACTACAGATGCGATTTTAATAAAATTAGGGCATGAAGACCAAGCAGTCAGAATAAGACCCATTTAATGCGCGCTCAGACAATATGTATGCAAAGACAGGTCGTAAAACGTGCTTCAATTCGACTATTATTGCCCTTACTTGTGTGGCCACGAAAACAGCGGCCAAGAAGTTTAAAAGAAAGCTCACAAGACACACAAAAATCCGCAAAAACGAGACTTAACTAATAATAAAAATTTATACGTGTACTTAGACGACTTGTTAAGAAAAGATCTTGAAATTCGATTATCTTGAAACCTGTTAACTTTTGCCCAATGTATCCCATGCTACCTATACTATCACCTCATGAAAGGATGCGGTCTATTTACAAGTAACCCTGTATAAATAGCACCTGTCTTAAGAAGTCCCCCCTCGCAGTTTTAAAGCCCCCAAAGTGACAGACAGTTGAGCACCCGATATCAAGCGGATATTGCATGCGGTTACTGCATTCGAATCCGTCTAGTGACCACAAAACGTGACTTATTGCATGGATCACTCCGTGGCTGACTGTGCAAGACGTACCTGTGTGTGGTTTCAGGTAGAAACGGCAATGGATAGCGAAATTAGCGAAAAGTACCTATTAGTTCGGGATTTAATGTTTAAAGTACGGGTAAACATGTTGAAGGATACAATTATTTTAAAACAAATGAATACATGCTAAGGGTCGGATCAGATAAAGACCACCTACGATGTCGAGGTTGCCTAAAGGTTCAAAGTCCATTAGGTACTGTACTGGACATAATCGAAGTGACGTCTTGATATTCCCAATATTTTATCTTAAATATACCAATAAAGTAATACAGGTATAAGGTATGATGATAGGTCTCCTTTATTTAACAAGCACTTTGAAGCACTAGACATATGAGTGTATCATCCTCTAAATCGAATCTAATCTCAGATTCCAAAAACACGCGTGAGCCCACTGAAATTTCTTGTTCGCTAGAACGAGTAGACCAAAAGAAACATTTGTATGCGTCACAGTGCCCCGCACTGGTAGAATCTCGCCTTCATTTACATTATTGTCTTAATACCCTTCGTCTTCTCCAATTGAGTGACCATCAAAATTTTCCACAACGATTACATCTAAATTCTCTGGTGTAATCGTAAAATTTACCTTGACTATTAAAGTTTATTTGGCCAATAATATCTTTGGTAGTAAATTTTGGTTCAAACGGTGATCAAACTGGTTGGTTATTTGTTTGTGAATTGAAAAGCCTTTGATGGGAAATATCATTTTGATGTAGTGGTTCCCATTCTGGGTAAGCATTAAGGAAATTATGGACTTTGAGCTTTTGATTCCGCGTTTGTTGTTGACTGGGTACCCACATTGCTTGTTTTCGAAACGTAGCTCTACATTATTAAGGATTCACTTTTGTGTAGCTTTTAAACAACTGTGAGCTCTACCTCTAGGTATTCGCTATTTTGTTGTACAATTGGTGCCTACATTAACTAGTTTAAATACTTTTACTTTCTTTGATATTGTCAAACGTTACTTAATTTTAGGGCCTAGGTATTTACTTGAAAACAGGCGTAGGTACGTCAACTTTAGAACTTAAGTACTTAAAACAAGCATTATATATAAGTAGGTACAGTGTATAATAATGAAAATTATACATGTAAAATTTATTTGATGTACAAAATAATTCATCAGACATTCCGTAGACATGATTGCTGTAAGTTCATAAATTATCTTCTTCAATCACTCAGTTCATAAAACAAGACATTTTACATGAGATATTTAAAGCAATTTCAGTGTACGTGAAGTTTCATTAGATTAATTATAATGCGGTCTCCGTACGGCAACATTAATTACTTTTGGGCCTAACAGGGTTACCATGTGACAGTCACATTAAAATTCACAACAAACAACACACTTGTGCGAAGTTTTTTTGAATTTTAAAATCTGTCCTCATCACTTTAGTACCGTAATTATTTGTTCGCATCTGGTTTTATTTTTTGAAGTGAAAATAATCACTTGGCTGGACTGTACTCCGTTAAGCAGATTTGCATCTATTTACATAATATGTTTTCTTTTGTATTGGTACTTATTTATGTACTTACTAGCTTCCACCCGCGTCCAGTTCGGTTATATCGCGTTTCCAAGGCAACTCTTCAAAAGTCCGGGATAAAAACTATCCTATGTTCTTTCTCAAGTTCAACTCTATCTCTGTACCGAAATGTTATTAAAATCAGTTCAGTGCTTTAGAAGTGAAAGCGTAACAGACAGACAGAGTTACTTTCGCATTTATAATATTAGTAGGGATCTATATTCAGGATTGTTAAATGTGCAATAGTTGCTTTTGCTGTCTGAAACCCGCTAACTTGAACTTTAATCTAATTGAAGAGTATTTCTCTAATATAAGTCAAACTGACTATGTGCTATCTTGTCTCCTTAGACCAAAAACTACACACTTGTATTTTGTATAAAAACTTATAATCGACAAAATACTACATGTAACTAAAATCAATAACAAAGTTTTTCATAACAGTGTAACTAAATATAATTGTAGAGGTCATTGACACTGTACATAATTGACACCGCTACGTTGATAACGGTAGTTAAATAACTGTCAACTTGTAACAAAATAAAAACATTGATGTTGACACAAAAAACGTAGTAGAGGCACTACCAAATACTGCAATTTATAATAATGATATTCTTAAAAACTGAAAACATGACAGATAGTCTGACGTTGATTGGATTGAATTAATACGTTAGTAAAAAAACAAGCGACATATAAGTGTAAAATCCCTAACCTTAACCCAGTTCATCGCTATCATTCCCTTGACCTCATCCTAATTTATTATTTAGAATTCTTATTTGACAACATCTCCCAAGTAACAATTTACAGCCGTATCATCTTTGGTATACTCCATCCGCCGTGTCTTTGGTCCTCTTCCTCTATCTATATCCTTTATATACCCATATTCTTTGACCCCTACTTCATTTTACTCAGATAAAAATGCGTCAGTAAATTATGTGCTTCGATGACAAATGAATTCGATGAACAACCCTTCGAGTTCCAACAAAACAAAACTGAAAATTCTAGCTAAACGTTCAAGTATGTAGTTAAAACATAGACTTAATATAATTTGAACGCTAATTCACTCAGTGTCTACGTCTGTAATTTAAGCTTGTTTGTGCTAACAGACACAATTTATTAACATAATATCTTCTAGCTACGATGTAATTACATCGCTGACATTTCTATATATGGAACTCAAAGTTTGAAGTTGTTTTTACAAAATGAGTTTCTGAACTGTAGCTTGTTACCTTCTTAGAACACCCTGCAGATTGAACAGTGGACCGATAGTCAACCCCGATGGTTGGCAATTTTTTTTTAAAGGAAAATCTTGAATTCTATCTATGTCTTCGGTGGTCCCGACACCGGCTAAATACCTGATCTGTGTAGGTAATATGCGTTATCATTAATTTTCATACTGATTTATGCGCCTTAACAATCTGAAGACTAACCCCCTTACTTATAAAAATCTCTAATCACCTTCTAAGCAACATTTTAACTAATCACTACTTAAAGCCTTAAGTAGTGATTAAATGTTAGTTAAGACATGTTCTTAAACAGCCCTTAAAAATTACTTATTATTTAATTCACGTTTATAAGTAAGGCTGTAAAAGTTTGCAGTGTAGTTCTGAAAAGGTACTCTGACTGCAATGTTTCAATTTTTCAGTCGTGGAATTTCTATTGAAATACTGGGCTTCGATTGGTGCAAAAAAATGCTTTTTCGCCGATATGGTGAAACTGGAAAAATATCAGACGGGTCACCAAAACGCATACAAAGCGAGTGCCTACCAAGCATTTCTTTTACATTGAGGTGAATTCGTCACTGTTAGGTACATGTTATTACTCGAATTTCTATACCTTCTATTTCTTTCAGATATTCAGAATAACTATCCTTTGGTTAACAGTGATGTGATCATGGTTTAATTGTTACGACAAAAATGTTTAAAAAATTGTCAGTTCTAATTTTTATTTTGAGGATCCAATATATTCCTACATTTTAATACTATACTGTAGCCTAGACTCGCGTGATCCTCTACAAAATATAGGATAGCAATTGAGTGTTATATTGCTACTTCAAAGGGTGGATAAACCAAATTAGATCCAAGATATATTAGCCTATATTAGTAAACCAGTGAAATATAGCTGAGCCCATGTAGGCGTAAAATTGATAGTTAATTTGACAGTTACATAAATAGTGCTTATAATATTCAACTTTATTGAATTGCACTATTTAAACATAATGATAATGGCGTCCAAGGTCGATTTCGGGCACGGCTTCTATTTTCATATTAAGATATCAGCCAGCAGCGCAGGACATACATATATTAGTGCACGAGCATTTGCTCAAACACAAGTGTACTCACTATTCCTTCACTCTCATAGCCCGATGAGAAGGCAATCCGACACGACCGGAGAGAGATCAGACTCAGGACCGACATTAACGTGCTCTTTGATGCACGGGTGTCTCAATCACCAACTTCCAGACTACGGGCTGCTTTGTGAAAGATTCTAAAACTCGCAAAGCGATTTGGGCCCGACCCTCTCTCGAGACCTCGGCACTGCTATTGGTCAAATTGGCGATTTGACAACTGAAAATGGTTCGGTTATCGTTGTAATTAAATGGTGGAACTCACCGTAAAACAAATGAGGTTATATTAAAAACAAAACAATAAACATATTTCATTGGAAAATTAATTAGGTTATTATTGACCAGTGTAAATTAGATGATACGAATGTCACCTGTTTTCAATAGCACTTATTAAAATTTTGGTTGTTTGAGGGATTATTTTGAAATACAATGGAACTGTAATTTAGTTTTAATGAAGATTAATCTATTTCTCATTAATCATACCGATAATAGTTTGCTTATTAAACATGTCTCTTTGTTTCCTTTGGTTGTCTATAGCTAACTATCATAGCGTACTAAGTAGGTATGTATTCAAAAGACTATAAAGCTCTAGTTTTTAGCACTTTTTATAAGAATTTGCCTAAAAATCGTGATGCCTTGTTCACGGCACGTTTTCATCTTAACCCAAACAAAACTGACAGCCGTGCTTATGTACCGTGAAAACTTGTGTGGTTAAGAGGTATCAACAGAAAATAACGATATAAGCATGGCCGTCCTTTCACTCTATTTTTTTTTCTACAAAAGAAGCCATTTGGCATGTCAAATAGAAACTAATATCTCTTTGGGTTACAAATATTTCTAGGTACTATTCTATTTTATTTTACTTGGGCATTTTCTCTAACAACTTCGGCAATAAGCTTCTAGTAAATAAATAAAACTAAACGACTATTTTATTTGATAGTATTGTTTTATCATCGTAAATACGAAATTACTTTACTACTGAAAATAGGCTTCCCTGGACAGTCACAAATCTGTAAATAGTCTGAAATGAATGTATTTTGTCTGAAAGTCTAGCGTAGGACGAAAGGTTGGTATTGAAAAGTTTTTGATAAATAAGATATTTTTGACTAGTATATTTTTGAATTATTTTTAGTATTTTTATTGAAATGAGACAAAACAATATTTTCAATGTATGCCTATGATTTTTGATAGAGTATGATAAGATATTTGAGAGAGTATGACTAGAGAGAGAGTAGATGTTTGTAAGTAATTACAAATTGTATCTCAGCAATTAAACAATGGTCATGAAATAATCTATCGATTGCTTGAAGCCGCAAGAATATCCGAGTAGGTAGTAGTTTTTACGTTTATTGCGAACAGAGAAACATATGGTCGGACGCGAAGGATTATAGAAACCCACTTATAGTCCTCAAAGTTTTTTGACGAAAACTGTACAACTATGAAAAGCTTTCACCCAACAAGTATGTATAATCGAACTCATTATGAAACCTGCCGCGTAGATTGGGATGTGGGAATCGATATGATCCATTTACCTTCACCGTTTTCGTGTATTCTCAAGAGACCTTCACTTGAACTTGGCTTTAGAATAATCTGGGATTACGGAGAACAAAATTAACCGAGGTATCATGACGCAAAATCAAGCGCCAAAATGCGAGTATTCGGGAAAGTATTCTTCTATTATTATTATTCTATGAAACCCTCCCATTACATATTGTCATCAATAATAATCCTACTAATATTATAAACGCGAAAGTTTGTATGTATGGATGTATGGATGTTTGTTACTCTTTCACGCAAAAACTACTGAATGGATTTTAATGAAACTTTACAATAATATAGCTTATACATCAGAATAACACATAGACTACAATTTGTAAACATATTGTTCGAAATACTAAACCTGCGCAGACGAAGTCGCGGGCACCAGCTAGTAATAATATAATATAATCAATACCAATCTTTGACAGATTGGTTTTGATATGACAAGGAATACGAACGCTTTGTTAGTTCACGACCACTTGACCTACAAAAGGCGAATGACCTAACTTGCCAAAGGCATCTCCACTATCTTTCCTTCCTCCGTGTCTGGAATATTTCCGAACCTTGAAGTCAATGACTAATGTATGCCCTTATGTTGATTCAGAATTGCCAAGCGTGTGGGTTATAATGGATAAGGATACTTTAACTATGACGAGGGTTAAGTGAATAACGATTAGACTACGTGCTATACAAAGCAGTTTATTGAAAAGGAGACCTAAGACAATCACACCATTTGTTAGACCACAGTATCCTAGATTTAGTACAAAGCGTTGATTAAAGCAACATCTATTCTATCCACGATGGCTGGTCCGTTTGGAAATCAGCTATATTATAGGGAATAATCTACATATGTGTGTAGTGTATGTGTAGGTATGCACGGATGGTGCGACATAACTGGTGATACATCATCAATACTTACGTGTTCTCCGGAACGTGGGTATATCGATCACTACTTTTCAGACTGCGAGCTGTTTGAAAGAAAGAAGAAAGGTTCTAAAAACCCAAAAAGCGATTTCGGCCGACCAGGCTAGCTGTATGTCTGTTTGTTTACTTAAATGTTACAATATATCTGGTCAAGAAAAATAAAGTGATCTCTTGCGTCTATACATTTCTATACGAGAGAAACTGGGAGCTACTATATGTATAGTTAGAAGAAAGGTAAATATTAATCTTATTTAATTTATTACGATAGATAAAGGGCTTTAAATCGACAAAGCTTCGTATTGTTTGTTTAAAAACAAATAAATTCAAGTTGTTTGAACAAAAGTTTTATCTCCGAATTTTGTTTTTAATATTTAACATCCAAATTGTTAGAACTGGAAGCTAAATCTATAGCAACAGCTATTAAATCTTTAATATTATGAATATTTATGTAGGTACTTAGTCAGCGTATAGAAAATAACTAAATTACCAGATACCCATATTCACTTTCATTCTTATTTTCTTTTTTTTTCTTTTATATGATTTGAGTTTGTATTTTTAAATAAAAAATCTCTTGGTACAGACGTCTATTTATTTTAAAAAAATCTATACACAGGGTGATTTCTATTAAGGGGTAATTAGAACATCTTTTTTCGCTTATATCTTAAACTTGTACAAATCTTTGGAATATAACTTATTTAAACTTATAATGTACAAAGCCATATATCAATATGTACACTTAACATTTATATTACAACAAATTATTCTATAACATTTAATATAATTATTATAAATAATTAAATATATTCTTTGGTCTTTTAAACCTAATATCGTCTATAATTTACAATTGAAATGTTTTATTCTTATACTTTTATAATATTATTATAAATACATACATTAGTTCAATTGTATATTTTATGCAAGAAATTACACTTGAGAACAATAAATCCTGGCCATGTACAAAAAAAATATCCATTTTACAAAATTCTCATTTTTATAACAACAAAAAAATATTTTTTTTGTTGAATTATAAAATGAGAATGAATAAAATTAAAAAATTATATAATTTAAATGCGCCATTTTTTTATATCATTGTAAGTTGCTCCCGAGTGTACTGAAAATATTACAGTAGGAATAAGAAAAAAAAGAAGATAATTAGGTACTTTGAACGTACATATCGAGTGCATTTACCACTGGGAAGCTTAAACGCTTAACTGTATGCACTATGTACTAACTGTAATTGAGAGCAGTTGCATTTAAGCCAAAGTTACGGGTCTTACACTGGCTTACTGTGGGTCTTACTAAGGCTTAGTTTCAAACTTATAACAGTCTGTGGTAACTATAACATTGTTAAGAGAAATCTTGGTTTTGGTAGAACTTGCCACTGCGTTATACGTCGACAAAAATAGTATAAATAAAATAAATATACAGCAGAGAAGGATTTTCAAAATCCATTGTTTTCATGTTTAACATTTTGTTTATATGTACATAAAATCTTTGATATATTGTGTATCTTAAAACAAATATATTTTTAATATTATGTTATCTATCACTAATTAAACATCTCTTATACATCTAACGTGATAACAAAAAAGTATAATTATGCACTACAATAAATTAAAATATTTTTCAGAATAATTATAACAAGCTTATAATACAGGCTTTGTTCTAAGTGATACAAAAATACTTATACTAAATTTCAGATTTTGATAAATGCATAGAAGTACGCGAAATAGAAAAATTTCTTATATTATTCATTTTAAAATATGTCATGATTTTGTGAATTAAAGTATAACATGATTTTCTCAAGTTAATTTAGTTGCATTTTAGAAAATCACTTCCATTGCTCCAATCGTATACGAAGGTCCATTTGAGAATAAAGTAAAGGAGTCATGTAGATACATTTCTTTAGCCAGTCATCGTACGTAGTAGAGGGCAAATGATGTCTGTCAGTTGTATGTGGACCCAAACATAATAATTTTGAATATAATGTTATAAAAAATTAAAATGCTGAAAGTGTTTTTGTGTATTCCGAAAATATAAATGACTTCCCATTTAAATAAATGGAATTACATTTTATATGACCCAAAATTAAATATCACACGTAGGTACTTGAACGTAACGTGCTGGGCTGGGCTGGTGCTGGTTTAAAGGCAAGGCCACAATTACTGCGGTGCGGTACCGCACCATAGGTATCAAAACAGCTACACAAAAATACGGAGCATTTACCGACGACGCGACGCCGCAACGCAATTATGTAGTCTCGCCCTATAACTTATGTTTTGGTGAGTACTTCTCTTATGATTTTGAATTATTTTTAAGTAGTTTATTATGAAATTGAAAAATGGCATAAATTTTCTTTCATTTTCCTGCCAACAACCAACCCTCAAAACGACAAAAGACAAGCTCACAACTTTTCTATTACACACTAAAGACTCCTTTGACGTCAATTCTCATTGAACCGTAAACTCACGCTTCACCAATCATAAACAATATGACATAGAAAGCGTCATAGACAAGATAAAAATTCACAGATAAAAAAAGTCATTGTCTTTTGTATCGCATCACGATATTTTTGCTTCCCTATCTGTTGATACATTTTTCATCCAAGTCGCCGGTAAGAAAGTCGTTGGAGTCCCGAATGGTCATGATGGTAACCCCATCGGCACTGTTCCTGGTGATGATGTTGCTCTTCTTCTTAGTACTTCCGTAGTCGTAGTTTGATATCACAACGCTCTCTGTCGGATTCCTGTAAAAGTTGATAGAACAATCACCGTTGAAGTTATTTGGTTTGTACGGGGTAGATGACTGGGTATCGTTTTGGTTCAGATATAAAGGGATTTGAATAGCAATGGTATGGATATTGAAAAAGGCAGATAACATAAGAAGTTTATTTATTATTGTTTTAGAGTACCTTGTACCTAAGCATAGCAATCACTTTATGGGAGTGGAATGACATAACATTTTTTCGAGTTAGGGCCGATTTTTCAATTGTCAGATAAACAAACAGATAGGGTATATTCGAGAGATAGCGAAGTTGATGAATTTTTCAATGGTCGAGTAAGACCTATTGGACGAATAAATCCTTATCTGAGGAATTAATTTATTTGCCGCCTTGACCGCCAGGTAAGTACTATTCGATTGATAATTTGACGCAGATGACGTTTTAGTTTGAAGTTATTTCTTGCGCTATTAACAATTTATCAATTTATTATGGATATTTTCGATAATATTGATGACTTGGCTATCGAAGAAGAGACTTTAATAAATGAATATATAAATCCACCCGAAAGAAAAGAAAGAATAATCCGCCCAAGGCCTGAAAGTTATTTCTTGCGCTATTAACAATTTATTATGGATATTTTCGATAATATTGATGACTTGGCTATCGAAGAAGAGACTATAATAAATGAATATATAAATCCACCCGAAAGAAAAGAAAGAATAATCCGCCCAAGGCCTGATCACTTTAGGATTTGGGATTCAAAAGAATTTCATCGCAGATTCAGACTTCGGAAAGAGTCGGTGCAATATTTACTTTCCCTAATTGAAAATAAAATCAAGCACCAAACAGAAAGGTACGTAAGCGGTAAGCTGTTATATCGCACTTTCCGTGATGTAAGATAGTGCTTACCTATGTATGTACTTACAATATCAGTTAAAATAAGGGCTTTTATTTGTTTCAGAAATCAGTGTATTTCACCCATGTTGCAGTTATTAATTGCACTGCGATTTTATGCCACTGGAAGTTTTTACATAACTGTTGGTGATTTTGGTGGTATTCATAGTTCCACTATGTGCCGTATTATTAAAAAAGTTACTGAAGCTATAGCATCTTTAAGAACAATATTCATAAACTTGCCAAGAAGTGACGAAGACATCAGAAGCACTCAACTAGAATTTTATAAAATAGCCAGATTCCCTAGAGTAGTATCGGCTATAGATGGCACCCATATTAGGATTCAGTCGCCTGGTGGTAACACTGCAGAAGAATTCAGGAATAGAAAAGGATTCTTTTCGTTTAATGTTCAAGCAATGTGTTCAGCAGACTTGATGTTTCAAGATATAGTTGCACGTTGGCCTGGCTCTACCCATGATTGCATGATATTTGCCAATTCACATGTGAAATACCACTTTGAGAATGGTGAATTTGGCAATGGAATTATACTTGGAGATAGTGGTTATGAACTAACTAATTACCTACTCACTCCTTTTCAAAATCCAGACACACCAACTAAGACTTTATATAATGAATCACAAATTCGAACACGGAATGTTATTGAAAGGTGCTTTGGAGTTTGGAAAAGACGGTTTCCAGTCCTAAGTATAGGATTAAGGTGTAGGCTGCCGCTTGCACAAGATGTGATTGTAGCCTGTGCTGTACTACACAACTTGGCAAGATCAAAAAATGAGGAGGAACCTCCAGTGGACCCAGAATTGCATATTCCACCACAGCCTATATTTCCACCCGCTATAGCCGATTTTACTGGTGATGAAAGGTGCCATACTAGGAACTTAATCTTAATAAATTATTTTCATGCCTTACCTACTGAATAATCTAGGGCAGCCAAGCTCAATTTTTCAACAGTTTTACTACATATAATCTTTATATTCATTCAATAGAAATTTATGTTTATCATATGTGCAATTTCTTTTTCAATTAATGTTACATAATAAAAACATTGGTATTTTATTAAAGTCAAGTTTTTATTTTTCAAAATAATGAACAAAAATCTAAGTCATGGTATTTGGAACTGCTCCACAATTACACCCATTTTGTTTTAATTGTAATGAGTGTAATTCTTCTTTTCTTCTCTCATCATTAGCTAAATGCAACATTTTCAGTTTATGCTCCTCCTCCATAAACTGGTGCTCAAGTTTGGCAGTCTTCATTTGGAGCTGTACTAGCTCCAGTCGAGCTTCGCTTAATTTGTCTAGTTTGGCGGTGACACTAGCTTTGGAGACATTTGGTTTTAATACATTGGACACCCTTGATTTTAAAGCCTTTGGGTGCCATTTGTCCCAATTATTTTCTGAAAGTAATACAACAACAATTACATACAATACATTACATGAAAGTATACCTACATTTAGTATGGGCTTATGGGCTAATTAAACATAACATGTTTCATTTGTTTGGTTTATTATTAGATATCAAAACACAATCTGTAGTACCCTACTATAATCTTACAACCTGCCTGCAAGCATAAATTATAAATTATGGCCTCATAGAATGCTCCTTAAAATAAAATAACTGAATTTAAGAACATCTGACTTTTATAGACATATACCTTTTTGATTGTCCTCAACAATTTCCCCGATGGCCAAATCAACTACTGGATGGGGTTGGAATGAATTTTCTGGTATTTCTTCTATTTCAAAAATAATATTACTATCTTCAACTTCTTCCAGAGGAGTAGATTCTGAAAAATATTATTACATGTGAGCTTTTGCACTTTAAATAGTAACTGGTAACCAAAAACATGCCAATACTTACTTGAAATAGTGTCACTGTCGTGACGTGGCTCAAGTCCTGTTATGTTCGAGCAGATGCTAAGCACCTTTTCATCGATTTCACTGAATTCTGGAGCTTTTGAAGGCCCTCCTCCAGTTTTGTACATCTCTTGCCTTTGCAGAGAAGATTTCTTTTTTGTGTTTTTTTTTATACCCTCGTATTTCAATTTGAGGGTCTTCCACGATCGGGCATTTGTGGACACTCCACAGGAGTTAAAATTCTCTTCTATTTGCCTCCAGGCTGCCTCCTTATCCTTATTAGTAACGGCATCAGTTTTTTTATTTTCAACAATATTTTTAAATTTTGCCACTAAATTAATTAGGAGCTGAATTTCAGCAGAATCAAAATTGGCTGAGCGCTCTCGTTTTTTGTTTTCCATTATTTTACTTTATGTTTTTCACAAAATCAAAAACAACTCAAACTGAACTGGCTATTTTTAACCTAAAAATTATAGACGGATAATTTGACAGGATAGAAAAAAGTCTGTCTCTGTCTAATGCATTGCTTAGCGATATATTTGTTTCACTTCTCAAAAGCTTAAAATGCTAGAGTTGAAATATTGGATCAAAACGTTATTCATGCAATAAATTACTAATGAAAAATCGACGAGCATCTATTCGTCTGTATAAACAGTCCAATAACGTTATTCCTTAGAATAGTTATTAGGCATTTTATCTGATGATTGAAAAATCGGCCCTTAAGCCATAAATAAATAAACAAAACAACATCGCATCAAATTTCCATTATCAAGGAAAATCTTCACATTGTCGTTTTTCAATTATTTATAAACGATCATAATATACATGATGTTTCGGTTTTCGTTCCATTGAACACGCAAAGGGGATTGATTCGAGCGTTTTACTTTGGTTTTCATGCGCCATTTTTTTTTTCAATTTTATTCTGACAATCAAACGGATTCCATTTTGTATTGAGGTCTGTAGAGTTGTATTTGCTTTGCTTTTTATACGTCCATTAATTGGATTAAAAGATCAAGTTGTATAGATGAAAAAAAAAAACGTTTTTTTTTTTGCACCAATTGAAATAAAGCGGCTCTGTTTTCTAACATTCGTAGTATTTTCTACAGATATGACAAAAAAAAAACTGTAAAGTATTAGCACAAGTAGTAAATTGCTGTACAATACTATAATATAATTATGCCAATGTGATTTTATGGCATTCAGATTTTAAAATCGTCAAAACAACATTTTATTTCTTTAAATTATACAAAGGGCTCGGTAAAAGAATTCCCAGATTTTTATAAATATTTAAGCAACCACAGACGCCGGTTGAGTGAAACCCTCGCATAAATTTATTTTTACCATAAATTCAAAATGTTTTAGCCGTTAAAAAAATGTGTTTTCTTTTTCTTTTCACTAAACGGTTAAAAAAGGTATTAGTACAGGATTTAAAATTTTAATACCATTGAGAATGTAAAAGAAGAAAATCAAAAGAAATCTGCTGGATTAGGCAGTAAAATAAACAGATCCAAAACACAAACAAAGCTTCATTACTCATTAAATCTTAAATTCTTTGAAGTTTACTTTGAGAATATTTTTGGACAAAGAGCCAACCGAAATTAAGATTTTTGTACGAAAATACCCCGGTTTACCCATTACTTCAGATAAAATATATTACATATTTTGAATGATCTGTTTACAAACGATAGGATAGCTTGTTTTATATTAAATTCTTCTTCTATTCAAGAAAATCCAAACCCTGTATATACGAAAACAAAAACAAACACAAAAAAAAAACAAAACAAATTCTACGTTCTAGAATTCCACATTCCAAATTAAAAAAATCACAAAACCCAACCTGTTGCACCGATGTCGATGGGTACTCCTGAACGAGGTCTCGCAGACCGCAGTCCTGGACAGCCGGGAGCTGCAGGTAGGATGGAGTGTTCCTCGGCGGCAGCAGAGGTAGCGGTTGAAGTGGGAGCGAAAGACTCCGCTCACGCAGTAGAGGGCCACTGGGTTTACGCAGGAGTTCAGGAAACTGGGGAAAGAATGGAAGTGTTAGTTTTTGATAATAAAAAATAATGAAAGACAATGAAAAAATATAAAACTGGTCCTGAAAGTTTAATAGACAATAAGTCAATTTTGGTTTAAAAGACTGTATTTATTAAGGACAGCGTTCTAGAGTAATTGTAAATACAGATTGTATTTACAAAGTTCTTCTTAGGTAGATACTTTCCAAAGGCTAAAATATGCAGTTACAATTTCTTTTGGGTCCCCAAAAACATTCATTATTATAGCTAAACCAAGAAAAGCAAAACCAATTTTACAAAACTCCAAACACGCGTCAAAATGACGCCTAAATAACATCACTTGTAACTTCAAGCGTCAGGAAGACACGAAGTGAAATAATTCAAACAGATTGTTTGACCCTCATAAATAAGGTCAGACTTTCATATATCAAGAGCTCCTGTGTCCCTAATCTTCTGAGAGCGACCAACTCAAGGACTTTGGTCAGAAGCTTCGTCAAGATGGCTCTCGATACGGTAAATATTCTAGTTTGCTAGACTTTGTTGACGGACGCCACAAGTGGTAGGTTACATGAAAAAGAGTTAGTTATATTAGGAATCTGGTACAGAGTTGAATTTTTTTCTGGTGGATTTATTTATAAACTGGTATTGTTGTAATTCATATTATGTTTAGATTTTTTTTATATCAAGAATTAAACGAATAATATTGCAGGCATAATTTTTACAAAACGTGAAAATAAAAGTATCATTTTGGATTTAAAAATAATGTCTGAAATTCATAAACTATTATAATAAATGAAATGAAATGCTGCACTACATTATTTTATTTACTAAACAGACTATGCTAGGATTAAAAATCTAAATTAATTAAAGCGAATACTAAATAATTAACTAAGTCAGTGAGGTTGTCCAAATTGTTGAATTTCTTTTGAAGATGTTTTAGGAGTTAAAATCCCAAAAGTTTCCTTTCGTTAAGTAATTATAATTATTATATGAACCATACGTTAGGAATCACATCTAAATTAAATCACATACCTGAGACAAAATCCCATTATTCTGAAGGCATGCATCCAATCATTGTAGTCAGCCTGCGCAGTCGCAGAAAGATGGAACCAAACTTCAAACGCGTGGTACGGTAGAAAGCAGATGAAAAATACTGAAACAAACACAATTATTAAGGCTGGCGTACATATAATATTGTTATGTATGTATACTTTTTGACATTTGCATGATAATTTTATTTTAGAAGGGTACTTTTATATCTACGCATTTTGGAATGCTACAAGTTTTAACAGCAGTAACCATGTGGCAGCGGTTTAGCTTATTGGCCACCGGAGAGTTTCAAAACAACTATTGCTGTCCTTATTTTTATTAGTCGAAAGAAAAGTAAATATGATCCTTTTTGCTCTGGGTTGTGTGTGTATTGTATTGAACAAACATTCAGTCTGTAAAAACATCTGAAAGTCTAAACCAATCTGTTGTAGGTATCATCATCAGCCTATCGCAGTCCACTGCTGGACATAGGCCTCTCCAAGTGCACGCCACTGAGATCGATTTTCGGCTTCTCGCATCCAGCTCCTGCCAGCCGTCTTGCGCAAGTCATCACTCCACCGTGCCTGAGGACGTCCTACACTACAAAGTTGTAGGTATATTGAAATCGAATATATGAGTACAGGGTTTCCTATTTTTCACCCATTGCGTGAACCAGCCTATTCCCATTTTCGTTAAAAATACTCCGTGAATAGAAATCTCATCATCATCACCATCACATCTTCAGCCTTTTTTCTACTACAGGACACAGGCTTCGTCTAATACAGAAAATGAATGAGCCATAGGATTATGGCTCATTCATTTTCTGTATTACCATTTCCACACGCTTCCTCAAGTCCAGGTATAGTCAAGATACACTTAGACAAAACTTATATTTAGTTACTAAAAGTTACTGAAATTACTACACACTCGTACTTTAGAGGCTGCATTTAACCACTAAGCCACCACGATGACTCTCGGTACATAAAAATATAGAAACTTTAAAAACACTCAATATAGTGCTAATCGCCTTACCGAAGACATTAAATTTATACCCTGATGCTAAGAGATTACCTGCTTCCCAAGACTTGAAAATTTAAACTGGAAACCACTTGAAACTTGGTAGCAAGTTTTGGCCCGGTTACTATGTAAATTTTAAACCATCCAGTTATAAGTTTCCTGAGGTAAATGCGAAAATGGATTACTTAGTCGTTAGATTTTGAAGGTCCGAATTTTCAAGGTCAAGATCATCCGATTTTGAAATTACTAATCTATTTTTACTCGACTGCTTATAAGGGTTATATTTTTGATTACTATTATAGATTAAGCCTTCAGAATATTTATTGCTTAATCGCTTTTCTTGAGGGGAAATTAAATTCCAAGGGTTAATCTACGTGGTGTCGCGTTGGCGGGGTCGAGTTGGAATTTATTTTCAAGGTCAATGGAATACGAAAGCTATTTTTAACCTCTGTGTAATGAAAGAAATTAATGCATCTTGAACCGTTTTTGTAGTTGGACAGTGGAATATGGATCATAAAATCGGGCATCCAGAACGAAAATGACACAATTAAAAAATACGCAAATTGAGTTAACATCAGAAACTGACTTAGGATTTCGTACTGACGACTAACATGGACTAGACGGTATGTCGCTATTTCCGTAGAAAATGGGCAAGAATCTAGTGTGGGATGGGACATTCTTGAGCCATCCCATCTTCCTAGAACTGCGTGTTGTGCTCAGCCGCTTCACAAGCAGAGGACCTCAAAAGGCGCAAATATAGGAATTTCATGTTTGACCCGTTTGGGGTTGAAACTCTCAGGCGTGGGAAATTTCTAAGCGCCTTCTTGACACTTCTCGTGACCTAAAGGCTGGCTTTTACTTCGCCTAGCATTAAAGCATTGCCATCCATCGTGGCAATTGCCGCCAGCCTATTGGATAGGTACCTACACTCTCGGGAGTCAGCGATGAGGGCAAATTTTCGACGCTCTTTTTGACTTTTAAGTTTACCTCTTTATGTTAATATAGATTGAGTTTATAATGTAATTAAACTATAAAAATATTAATTGCTTGATTTGACAATGTTAAGGCCGAAGAACTTGGCCGCTTTTCCTAACTCCAATATCCAATAATACTGTGGAAAGTACACGAGCACTGTTGTAACATAGTCGATATCGATAGTATAAATGTTAGCTTATCGACAATCCTGGCAAATCGCCAAGTATTATTTATCGGTTCAGCATCTCCAATTTTGTGTAATCACATGCATTTTGGATTCAGTACAGTCTATTCTGTCGGCTAAGACTTTACTGAATAAATGTATGAATTTATGTTTGTTCCAATCCTTACTAACTTACGCGAAAGTAACTCTGTTTGTCTCTCATACTTTCTTGCCAAATCTACTGATCCATTTAAATTAAAGGTACACAGATAGTTTAGAGCCTGGAAAAAGACATAGCCTAACGTTTATCCCGGTGTAAGAAATAGTACTTTAGGGAAGCGGGTGGAACCGCATGGAACAGCTAGTTCAATTATTATTGATAGAATTAAGTAGGCTTATATTGAAATGGGTGTGCTGACATAAATTCTGTCTTGGGAAAATTTATGAGTGGGTCGAAGGACCGTATAGGACTTACATATACTCAATCATATTTTGTCTCTATTGCTTGAGTTTTGACTTTGTATCGGATAAGGTTTAGAGTTTACAGAAATGTGAGAAAATTTATTTTAATGGACAAGATATTACAAATATTTATGTAGACCACCAACCCGCATTGAGCAAGCGTGTTGATTAATGCTCAATCCTTCTCCGTGTGAGAGGAGGCCTGTGCCCAGCAGTGGGACGATAAAAAGGCTGTAACAGAGCCTACTTTGGAGCTATGAAATAGGATCTCTAGATATTGTAGGTAGAATATTTACCACTCGAAAGATATATTATATATTACTTTGACTTGTTTTTATGCCAATATTTTGCCTGCAAATAAAAACATAGCAATGGTACTTAAAAGCGAAAAGTTATTAATGTGTTACAGAATGTCCATAAAGGAGTTGACACAGAAGTCTTTAACGAATTAGTTATATATTTAATGCTGTTTTCCAAATCATGTAAATTAATAAATGATCTTGTGATTTATATAAAATAATTATAAACTCTTTAACAGCTTTATAAAATCAAGATTTTGCTAAATTAATTGCAAAACTCATTACCAAAACTCAAAAGCAGAAGGTTGTGCTAGATGACAACCTTTTTGGACTTACAAAGACTGCACGAAAGAGATTTTAATACTTTCCAAGACATTCTAGACTAAAGAACTCATTTAAAACTATTCAAAATTCCGATGATTGATTTTTGATTTCACTAATGAATATTATAGAGCTTGACTAAGCAATTGATTACAATATTAAACGATTAAATCTTAAGATTCAAAATCGATTTAAAATAATCGAGTCTTGCGGTTTCTGATGATTGGAAATTAATAATTCAATATAAAGGATTTAAAGTTTAAATTGTAGTTTGAAATGAAGTAAGTTAGCGAAAATAGTTGAATTTTTAGGCTTTCGTACCCAAAGGGTAAAACGGAACCCTATTGTTTTTGCTCCTCTGTCCGTCCGTCCGTCACCGGGCTGTAGGTATCTCATGACCCGTGACAGTTGAGAGAGTTGATATTTCCACAGATGATGTATTTCAAAAAGTTATTTTTTTGCTCATTTTTGCTCAATATCGGTAACGGCAACAGGTAGATGCCGTTTTTTTATATTTTATACTGTTTTATGTTTTCAAGTTTTAAACGATTTTAAGAATCTTACCTAAATATACCAGTTCGGTTCATCAAGTTAGTTATTATATCAATACCATGAATTGCATTTACAATTTATGATGAAACTTAAGCATGTTTAACCTCATCATTTAAACTCAACGGTTTGTTTGGATTTAGTTAGTCGTTTCTAATGTTAATATTAAACAGAACATCTTGTAAATAATATTTGATATTTTATGTGCAGTTTACGCGATTTTATTGCTACCAAATCACAAACAGAAGTTATAGCTTATAAAGTGCGTTCAGATATTCCTTAGCATTCATCATCATCCTTCGAGCCTTTTCCCAACTATGTTGGGGTCAGCTTCCAGTCATTATTCATTATTTCCTTTGAAATGCTTTTTATTTACAGATGCAGTATTTTTTTATTGATCTCTTTTAAACAATTTATTAAGGTTGTGTTCCAGAAGCTTTTTCGGATTTTTCAAATCGGTTGTATAAATTGCAACAGGATGTCCTGAGCTAAGTTTGCTTCAATGAGGTCCCCCTCAAAGACATGTCTGCTTCGACGTTCATCTCTCCTTCTGTTGATGTGTACAGAAGGAGAGAAGAGGTCATGTGACCTCAATGACCTACCCATTTCCACTCTAGCTTACAAATTCTGCGATAAAGCTTTGCTGACTTTAATTTCTGATAAACGAAATATAAAACTTACCAATAACAAACACCAGCACCATACAAGCGACAGACTTCCGAGCCTGCGCTTGCGCCTCTCCTTGACCTCCGTGTAGCGCGCCTGGCATCTCCCTGGTACTGGCCAGTAGACGTCGCGCCATTAGAGAGTAGAAGAACGCAATCACCAGTAGCGGTAGACCGTAGTATACTACTGTCACTAACTTACAGGCTCCGCGCTGTTTTGTGTAAGTTTTTATAACCCACAACGTGATTTCGGCCTGACCCGGGAATTGAAACCAAGATCTCGTGCACAGCAGCCGTGTTTGTGACAAAAAGACCAACAAGGCAGTTTCCTGATATACAAAACTAAAAACTTACCAATAACAAAAACCAGCACCATACAAGCGACAGACTTCCGAGCCTGCGCTTGCGCCTCTCCCTGACCTCCGTGTAACGCGCCAGGCATCTCCCTGGTACTGGCCAGCAATCGTCGCGCCATTAGAGAGTAGAAGAACGCAATCACCAGTAGCGGTAGACCGTAGTATACTACTGTCACCAACTTACAGGCTCCGCAGTTCTTTGTGTAAGTGTTTTAAAACCCACAACGCGATTTAGGCCTCCGGGAATCCAAACCAAGATCTCGTGCACAGCAGCCGTACTTGCGACAAAAAGACCAACGAGGCAGGTTCCTGATATTTAAAGTATAAAACTTACCAATAACAAAAACCAGCACCATACAAGCAACAGACTTCCTAGCCTGCGCTTGCGCCTCTCCCTGACC
This sequence comes from Helicoverpa zea x Helicoverpa armigera, assembly GCA_033682625.1. Taxonomy (NCBI): domain Eukaryota; kingdom Metazoa; phylum Arthropoda; class Insecta; order Lepidoptera; family Noctuidae; genus Helicoverpa; species Helicoverpa zea x Helicoverpa armigera. Next base: position 3,538,032 of record JAWIIS010000044.1, on the reverse strand, counting down.
TCCGTGTAAAGCGCCTGGCATCTCCCTGGTGCTGGCCAGCAATCGACGCGCCATGAGAGAGTAGAAGAACGCAATCACCAGTAGCGGTAGACCGTAGTATACTAGCGCTTTTGCTAAGGTCATCCATCTGGAAGAATGGCTTGGTTAATAAGTGGAACAAATATAAAAATAAGTAGGGTTTACTCTAGTTCAATTTACGATTTATCACATTTCATGTCATTAGATTTTTTGTAGTTATTGCCATTTTTAATAAACCCAAATAAAAAAAAGAAACAGGAATACAAATCTTGACCATTTTTTTTTGCCTCGATGTTGACGACTGATGGTCAACAAAAACAATAAAATAAGAGGCATCCAAGGGCTGAATTCAAAAAGGCAAAGTTATATTACGGAAACTGTATGTACGCTTTCGACACTAAATATTACAATGTATTTATAAAAATGTAAGTATTATTTTTGGCAAAGTGGCTGAGCAATTAGGTTAGAAACTTATATTATCCTATATCCATACAACTTTACCTATAGCATAATTATGAGATGATCCTGCAATTATCATTGATGAAGCTACAAAGACAATAATCATGTGTCATAGACATATTATTGACATAATTAATAATGCGGCTAGCCTAATCAAACCTATAGACAGAGTGTTATTGTGGTTGGGAAATCCATATTAACCGAGCATTGTAAATTGGTGTCATTACTCATCATGCTATTGACGGGTATAGATGACTTACTGTCCTGTGCGGTTTCACCCGAAATTCCCGCGCCCTGATAAAAAGTCTGAAAAGGCAAAGGGAAGAAAATTCCAGATTTATCTAGCTTGCCCCTTTATAAAACAGTAAAACTTTGAGAAAAAAAATCGTACAATTTAGAAAAATTAAACTAAACCACGTAAGAATATTTGTTTTAACTACGAAATATAGGAAATCATTTTATAATTATTATATAATTTTATATATTCCCGTATAATCGTTACCCTGTCTCTAAACAGTAATAAAAGCCAGGCACTGTTAAAATTATATTAATTTAAATTAATTAAATTAAATGTTGCCTGAATATAATCTGACAGCCACAAATCCCAATAGACAATGTAACAAAACTGGATTTTATTAATTTAGTTAATCTTGCTGTCCATTCTCTTTCCTAATTATATTCTAGAATTCATTGTTATGAAATACACTAGAGGCCAACAGATTTGGGTCAGTTATAAAATCCTTTAAACTCAAAATTAATTATTTATTCTTCATGAGCAATAATGAGCATTTGTTTACCTACAACATAAACATTGTGTACTAACGTTTATATACTATGCATAACATAATTTTCAGAAACCGTCTCTCTGACAAACTCACTCGAAAGCAAACATTCAACAATTTACAATTTATTAACATCTTCGTAACTGACCCGGATTGACTGCTCCCGAGTGTATAGTTAATAAATTACAGAAGAACATGCAATGTGCTTCACAAATTCAAATGTGGCGAAGCGAGAGCAGCTTATGTTCGATAGAGAAGGCTTTCGGATGCAATGCAGTGTATTGTTTCCAGGATTTATCAGTGTTATTAGGTATAGATAACATAATAGTTTGTGGTATTACTAGTTAGAATACATAATATTGTAAAAGCTTCGGGCTATCTCCATATTTGATTTGATCTCTGTACCAGGAATCGAAAATGTTAGATACCATTTACAATAACGATCGGTTTCTCACAATGTAATTCAAAAAACCTTTTAATTTTTTAGCTCTGAATCCTAACAAGCAATGACGCAACCTAGGTGTAACATTACTTTTTTTCATATTTTTTTGGTTACGTAAGACATGCGATCAAAACAAAAAAATACCTTCAAAAGTTCAATGACACTTTTTTTTACTTGACATCTGAATCCCCAAATAATAACTATTTATTATTAAACAGAGTTAACACAGAACTGCTCCATCGGCGCCTGGCATTTCATTTTTATTTCGAGACCAATCTACTTTGACATATGAGGCTGAATAAATTATTACCTTGGCTTCGGCCATCGAATTTTGACAACAGCTGTGTTGTTTTTTTTTGCACGATAGTGTATTGTAAATATTTAAATTAAGTTTAGCTATTTTTATGCTGAGTTTTCGGTTTTTATGATAAAAAAAAATACATTTGATTTAATTTAATCGTGTTAAACAGACAGTTTGTAGATCAAAAAAACTTTTCTGAAGAACTTACCTATCGCATGTGAGATTGTATTTTACCTTCGAAGAAAGAGTATAACGTTAAGCAAATTCGCCTTTAAATACTTATCAATTTGTTTTCAAATATCTAGGAACCTACACAACAGATGTGATCAAGCTGATATAAATTCCTACATATCGATAACTACCGCCTAGTAACATTCTGTTGATTGGAATAGGCAATATTTCGCACAGTAATTAAACAAGAAAGTGTATTTAGTACATAACTGAACTGTTGGCGGGTTGATTGCTCAATTTCGAGTATCGTTATCAATCAAGCACGTCACTATTCATTTGAGGCTGAAAATGATAACTTATGTTTTAAGTCCTCAGTATGGAGTACCTATGTTACGAAATTTTACTAAATATGATGATAACTAGATTTCTATCTCTAGTACCTATGATGTGTGTGTACTGAGAAACTGACTTACACCTGGTAAGTATACATTTCAAAATTAATGATATTGTCAGCCTGATCAAAATTTAGTGCCTATTAGACACAGGATAAAAATGTTGCTTGCATATTGTAGTTAGGCGTTGGAAACGACACTTCTGCATAACATTTTACCTAGATATGTATAATAAAAGTAAAACTATGTCATTTATTGGATAATTCAAACTCACCACAGATCATTAGTTACCACCTAAACCACTAATCACCATATCAATGCCAAAACTAAAACATTAAAACCAATTGCTCAGCCACCTAAACGCTACACAAAAATCAATCTTAAGACCTAGAAAACAAAGTTCAAATTACTTCGGGTAGCTGTCCCAACCAAGCGGGAAAGGCGTGCAATACACGATGGTGACATTAGGCCTTATTTGCACAGTAACTGTGTTCGAGAACAGCGCTGCAGGTGCCGCGAAGATAAGCGCTGCAGCCCATATGAAAGTTGCACAAACCAGGGGTAGTTTGCGGAGCTGAAACAAAGCTTCAAGTCAGTCAAAGTTTGTACTGTGAGCTATTAAACTGTGAACTAGTTATAAGTGTTTGTTTGTAGTTAATGCTTTATTATTTTGTTAAGATGTAGTTGAGTATGTAATAAGTAGGATATTTATCATCAGACTTTTCCAAGAAACACCAGCTGTTTAAAATATAGACTCGATGCCAGCTTTAAATAATTTGTCTTTAAATATATTAATTTTAGATCTAGCATCGACTATGTCTTACCCTTCTTATACATAATACTTTTGGGAACATAAGACTTTTTCAATGATCAATCTCAAATAGGTACCTTATAACCGACACCGTTCCGGAATAAGGCACCTATTTTCCGTTACATTCTTCGACGGACACAAACTCATCGTTCTTCCGAGAAAAATACATCTTTCACCAATAACATCGATAGCAAAATGTAATAAAAATTCAATTTGCTCACCTGGAGTCTTCTAAAAGGATTTACAATAGCACAATATCGTTCTGCGGATAATGCCGTGAGGGTGAACACTGATACTCCGATGCTGACATCTTTACCCGCTTCGGAGATACGGCAGATCAGCTCTCCCCATGGCCAGGACTCCAGGGTGTATATTATTGAGACGAAGGGCACGCATATCAGGATTACTAAAAGGTCTGCTAGGGCTAAGGAGAATATGTACCTGTAGAAGGACATGACATTAAATCATCGATATAAAAAATTCTCTATAACTTTAAGTCCATAATAATTTTGTTTTATATACAGATTTTCCAAAAGATGACGTCAGTGAGCAATCAAGAGGATGAATGATGTTACGAGATCGTTATCCGATGATCGGTAATCAGATGCTTGTTAAGTTGCATGAAATATGCAAGTGACACAATACCCTTCATATTGGAGGCTGTATGGCTTATAAATTGGTCGTAAATTGTTAAGAAAATGCCTTGCCATTGAAGGATTATGTTCTAGTTACCACAATAACGACACCATATTTTGTGTTTGCTAGAATGACCGCAATTTACTTTAATAAAAATTAAATATTTAATTTGCTATTGTCTTTATCGAATTCATAATTTTCTTCATCAGTTGAGTTTACACAATAAACTTCATTTTCTTCTGCTTTATATGCCTCTTCCTAATAATAGTTAACAATCCTTCAATAAATGAATGGACTAATAATTTTAATTAATTGAAGAACCTTTTATTAATGGGATTCCTTCCTCCTTTCCTATCTTCCTTTGATGACAATGGACCACAAAGTCTCAAAATGGTATAGAATTAAACCAATATTCATCATTTTCGAAAGACAAAAGTTTAACTTTCCAAAGTCCGTTCGATGGGGTAAGATTTATTTGCGGTAATTTCATACACCACAAGGAAATTTTCCGCTAATAAGGGATGTAACTTGGCTAGTTATCGAACAAACTCGTTAGCTAAAGAAAAGTTTGGTAAAACTTTGAAAATGCAGGGAATAGGCAAAAGATGAAGTAGGGAAATATTACGGCTAATGAGTATTGGTTATGAATTAGTAGCTGTGTTCCACGGATCCTCTTAATCCATATACGGTGGAAGAAACAACGTACAATAGGAGTTATAACATATATTATGTTTTTCACTGTTTTATCTGTGTCCTGGATTAGCCTACTGTACTTGGATAAGATATATCTGATTTCACCCCAGAATAGTGTACCTAGCTTCTAAACAGAGGAATAATTTTTCAAATCGCTTCAGTACTTTCGGAGTTTTTTGGGGAACGAAAAAACGAAGAAAACGCATTACAACTATTCATTTACATTACACTATCAAAAGTAAACTTACGTGTTCGGAGCATTTCTCATGCCCCTGTGCCTGACATACACAATAACCAGGGTCCCATTGCCCAGCACACCGACTATGAAGATGATGGCAAACAGGACTGGCACTATGTATGTCTCCAGGCGTTCTTCGTATGGCGTGTACTCGCTTTCCGTCTGGTTGTCATCGGGACTGTATAAGAGGATCGACGTGTTCGGCTGTGCGGTGAACATTTTTGATCTGAGGAAGAAGAGAAAATTGGTTAGCATAAGATGTGTAGGGTATTATGCCTGTAAGACTGTGAGCTAACGTTGAAATTCAACTATTAATCGCAAAGCAATGTATAGATAGGTTATATAAAACCAGCAAAAGTAGGTTATGGCAACATTTTTTCGTTATGAAACAAAATACATATTTCAATGCTTTAAGTTGTCATTATCATCATTATCATTTACTATCACCAAAAAGTAAGTTTCTTCCAAAGTGCGCCTGCTAAGTATTTTAAAGTAGTCTTGGCTAGTCTGTAAAATGTGTAAATTCTGAAAAATTCCTAGCAGCAACAGAGTTAAAGTTCGCTACATTACTATCGCTACCCGCTGTAATGTCTGGGCAATATTTTTCATCGTGTGGCAATGTAGCGTAAAACGGGTAGCACCCATTTTCATAATACGAGCAACAAAGTCTGTGTGAAACACAGTAAAGTATTATGATATAGTCTCGCTTGTATGTTACAATATTCCTTTATATTAGGCGTTTAATTTAGATAGAGTATGCGAGTAATTTTAGTACAAAAGGCCTTGATTTTCATTTACAATCACAATTTTTTACTGCCCTTAACAAGAACAGATGAACAGCTTTTCCTTCAAACTCCCATTTTGTCCAATTAAAATTGTAATTTCCTTCATGGTAATTCACATGAATAATAAGATCTTCATTTATAATTATGCAACTTACTGTCCATGAAATTAGGATCAAAATCAAATGAGGACACCCAGCAAAGTCATTCAACTATAACTATGTGACATAATTCACATACAGCTGTATTCTACGATGTCCCACGTCCCATTGGCTATTCAAATTTGACCCAGAAAGCTCAAACTTCATGCAGATTGAGGGGAACCACTTAAGGAAGGACTGCCCCAAAAAGATCAGCCGTTTTGACTAAACGTATTGACAGGTCGGCTTTATAAATATCAATGAGGATGAGTCCATTACTGCCAATAAAAATATTTAATGTAAAGTTCCTTAAATAGATTTTTATTACTTAAGTTTTTACGTACAAGATGCGTCCAAGGAAGTATTTATCATTTCTTTCAAGAAATACATAGATGAAATTCTATTCCACTGTCGCTTTTCCTTTAGTTTGAGTTGGAATGTTTTATTAATAATATGTTATGTTGGTTGTTCCAGATTGACTTCAGCAGAATAAAGTCATAAAGTTTAATAAATACTCTAAAAGCTTACAGTCATTTTTACGGTATCTTAAACAATTAAAAAAACGAATGTTTGAAGTTAAATAATATTACAAGCTAAAGCAATACAAACATTAATTCGCAATAAAATTGAACCCAACAGACTGTAAACCGCACAACGTTTTATAACTGAACCAAAACTTTAATTAAACTAAAAACAACGGCAAAACATTAAGTGTCTAGACAAAATATCATTGTGCATTTAAATTGAGTCGCAGTGCTTGTTATGCGACACCCGCATACGGGCCGAGGTAGGCACCCTGCAGCACTCCTAGCATTTGTCGTGGTGTAGAAGCTCTGTTTACGTAAATCAGTTTCACAAACGTTGTGGATTCATTACGTGAACCCCTACAATATATTCTCGATTCAATCTAGAAAATGTTATCGAAAGAACTGAGAAAACTCAGTACAAAAAAAATCTATACGAAAGCTTACCCATTCAAACGCTCATGAAAAGTTTTTAATGAGCGCAAGCAACTGAACTTTATTAAAAAGGTTCGCAGGTAACGTACCGGACTGGACGGTATGTTTTTTATGGAAAAAAGAAAAGTTCAATATAGAGTTTTCTTAAGTGAGTTTCCTAGTTATACTTTAAAGTTGGACTGGGAAAAGTGAACTTTGCTATCTGGTTTTAGATGCAGTAGTTAAGACTCATTAGTAAGTTCAAATGGTTTGAAATACCTTTGCAATTTTTTAACGAGACCATCATCTGTATCGACCATTTTATGCTCGAGAATTTTAGGTTTTTATCTTATCGATTGTTTTTTTTTAATTGCAGGACATTTTACTTTAGAACAGAATAAAATATTTTGTATTAAATAAAAAGTACGCATGAAGCGTACTTTTTATATAAGCAGCAGTTCCACATTCAAAGGCTTTTCAAGCAATAATTCATACTATTGACTCAGATCCCTACTCTACAAGGGTCAAGTGTAAATACATAACTACAAAACGGTAGGTCTCATTCATCAAACATGAGCGGAACTCGAACCCACGCTACAACGCCCACGATACCAATATCAAAGGAATAATAAAAAAATGCTCAAAAATATGACAGTACGAAGCTCCGCGTCCATATTGTCGACATACCAATAGTTATAGGCTACGGGTCGTTATGGTACGAGCCATTTGTTTTAGTTCGGTGGTTGACTTTTAGGAGACATGTGGGACTGTCAAATAAATAACTGGATTTTATATTTTTCACTGTTGAAATATTTGATTCTCAATCTTACAATTCTAAATTCCCTTATTTGTTTAAAATCCAATATCAAATCCCAATATTTTTAGACCTTCCTTAATAGTAGGAGATATTTGGGCATGTAGTTTTATACAGTGCTTTGCAGATAAATACATATACCTGCAAGTTTATAGTCTTTCCTACAGCACATAAATTTAATGATTTTTAATACCTATTTGAAAAATGCCATATTTACACCATTTCCTATGAAGATCACGTCATCGTTTAAAGTCCCACCTTTAAATCTTTTTATGTCCTTTCTAAGCAAACTACTTACTTATTGGCGACGAGTTGGCGGCAGTTCTAATAAACACCTAGCCTTCGTTTTATCACGTATGTATGAGTATGACGTCACAATACCTGTAGACTGTGGTACAGTCAGTGTCAAAACTCGTTGAACAAATCAAAATTTTCAAAGCTGCCTTACAACTTAAAGGGTCATCATTTCTTCAGAACACAAACGCCAAACAAAGTTGATGACGAAGAAGACACGGTGTTTAGCAGTTTTGAAAATTTTGATTTGTTCAAATACTTTTGAAGCTGATTGTACAAGCAAAGCTTCCCTGACCTTTATTCAAGCGTAGGGGTAAGTGCGTCAGATTGCAACTAGAATAGGCTGTAAAATTAATAGCTTCATGTAGCGAGTATTAATCGAGTGTAGGTTTTCATTAACTGGAAGTGATTGAAGAATTGTTGGAAACTAATAGTGTATGTGTGAGAATGATTAAAATAATCATAAGTACTTCATTGTAAAGTAAGCAAAAAAGTATGATGTATTACTAACAATATAAGTCTGAAATAAAGAATCTGAATTGAATTGAATTGTGAAGACAAAATAATGTTGAATCTGATGTCCAAAAACCGTAGGTGTTCGCACTGGGTTAGGTAGCATAAGCAATAAATTGGGTTCTATTTTTTTTAATGTTTCATGATTTTATTTTGGTTCCATGAATCTTCATAGGTAGATAGATTTCAATGAAGCCATAATTTTTAGTACTTTAAGAGGCACAAAATACCCAAATTAGTCTCGGCTAGAAGAACATCAAACTTGATAGGAGTGCCAGAGCCTTCTGCAAGCCCTGTGCCCCTGATGATGAAAAATCCCATACAATATACCATCACCATCATCACTTTTAGATTTTAAACTGAGATTTAATTAAGAAATCAAAAAACAATAAAACATTAATAAAAATGTAATTGGCATGACCTATGACGCGTAGTAATGTATTCTAAACCGAGATAAATTGTCGATATTTTGTTTCGAAACACGATACGGCCTGTAATGGCTGGATTCGACAATTTATCAAATTGCTTTTAGTTTTTTGTATTAGATTTATTGAGGTGCCATAAAATGTACTGTCCAATAATGGAGTGCTGTACTTACTAGATAAATCTATATTCTGTCTGAAAACTATACTTTTCATATTGTGACGTAAATATTAGGATGTTGTTAGCCCATTTTTTGGGCCTTGTTTTCGATCTATTTTTGGAATACGAAAGTACTTTGAACAGTTTTTTTTAAAGCTTATATTTTGTTTTGTCCTACCATTTGTTACAGCACAAATATTCTTTGCTATTAGTACATTATTTTAAATTAACCTTATTTTTGTTCGCTAAATTCTGTTAGGCAGCAAATAAGACAATAAACGTAAGTCTTCTTCATTTTATAAGGCACTAATATTTTTTGTGACCTAAAACTGTGACATTTTGATACCTCATTCTTTTCGCTTTAGGCATAATTATTATTGTAGGTCCCACAATAAATACTGAACACATTTTATTATGAAAATAAGTTGAAAAATCTACCGGTACCGTTAATGAAGAAATAAAATACGTGGAAAGTCCAAAATGATTGATGATATTAAACTTATAATTATTAGGCTTCTCACAAGCACAATAAAAAATGTACAATAACTTTCAGACGAACATGATACTGCTGTAACTTGAGAAGGCAACGAAAGATTTTGAAACGATAAAAGTGAACTCCAGCTTAGAACAAAATATTTGTTCAACAAACTTGTTAAACTAGTAACATACTCCATTTTCAACCCCCACTAATTCAACAGACGTTCAAACGTTTAAAAAAGGAATCCAAATAAAAACATGGCGGAATTCAATTTCTGCAAACCAACAACCCGACGGATTACCGTTCCAGGCACCCCACTACGCTACGCTACGCAAAGGCAATTTTATTACCACCGTCCGGCCATACTACTAAACAAACTAACATAAGACGCACATCCACTTAGATTATTTTATATGGCGGTCGTAAAAGGCGATATAGAAAGGCGAGAAAAGCATATAATATGTTATTCCCTAATGACAGCACATTGAGATCATTATTTTCCTTCATCAAGTGGTTATTAGGGCGAAATCTCCATTTAATCGTTTTCTGTAACGGGTTAAGGAAGAGGGTCGTGTTTATTTAGTATTGGGTATTTTGGGATATTTGAGGAGATTAGCATGATATAGGAGATTTGAATGGTTTGAGATTCTCTGTTGCTTCCGTCAATTGTTTCTCGGGTCTAGACTCTAGACTGTTCCATTGTTAGTCAAATGTTTTCATCCACAGTGATCAGATGTCACATCAGTTAAGTCGCATATGTAATGCCTCATTTTGTATGCATAATATTTACCCTAAGAATTATTTTGGATACTTTTTTCCAATTAGTCTGCGTTGCATATAAATGGAACCCTCAAAATATTCTCACACACACGTCACTTTATCCTTATTTTCCTTCATTTTTCAAACATTGACGTAAATCAATCAGGATTTTTATGACAGCGGAAAATCTGTTGCCGGCTGTGTTTCGGATTTATCGCTCGTGTTTTTTTATAGATACAAGATGAAGTGACAGACTATAACGTCAATTATCGTTATATCGTAGATTTTGCTAACTAAATGAAATTAATAAACTTAATAATTTCTTGACATTTCGCGGGGCTTCTTTTCTTGGGTAGTTTAAAAAATCTAATAATCTTAACCTTATCCAATTAGAGGTGCCATGTAATGCGATCAATTATTGAAATTATTTGCTAATTTAATAATATTTCTCCACCACCTAAGGGTAGACTGGAAGAAAATGCCTAAGGTGTTAAGTCCGCCATTGTACGAAATGTGCATGAAGTAGTAATAAATAAAATTAATGCGCAATTCACAAGTCTGGAAATAGCTTAATAAAGATATTATATTTTTTATTCGTTAATTTCAGTACGATTCAAATTTATCCAAGTCTATGTCCACTAAAGATCCAATATCATATCCATTGAAACTACAAATAAATATAATTCAGCCTTAATTCCGCCATTTTGTATATTACCCGGGAATCATGTTACTTGAACAATGTAATTGTTTTGGGCCACTGTTCTCTTTGTCGCTTAAACAATTTGGGAGGTTGTAAAATCAAATTGTTGCCTTTTGTTGAAATAAGTGTAATGCTGTCCTGTCACTTAAATAGGTTAGATTTATGTTAACAAGTCAATATATATCAATTCTCAGTGTTTACCGTAATTGCATAAGTAAATATGTTATAGGGATATTTACAGGTGTAAGATAATTTTAGCAAAAGAATATAAAAATAACAAGAAAATCTTCTTCGTTGAAAAAAATTTTGCATATTATATTCCATCACGCTTCAACACAAATCATTGCACATAAAGCCGCGTACGCACGTACGAACAAATTTGTTGCGTTACATGATATGCAACAACTTGGTTCGCACGTGCGTACCACTATCGAACATCGAACACTCTGTTCGTCAAACATGTTCGCGGCGATCCTTGTAGTGTGTTCTGTATGGACGGTGTTCGAAGGGCTTTAATAACTTCACAATCGACCACTTCCAAAGGCGCCGTCATGGCTACTAAGATAGAGTTCACGACTGTTGTTCGCGAACTCGACTCGAACTATGTTTGCGTTCGTGTTCGAATATGCCGTCCATACGTACGAACCAAATGTTCGGGTCTGGTGTTTGTGTTCGCTATGTTCGCGTTCGTACGTGCGTACGCGCCTATATCCACAAGGCTTATAACTTAAAAACTAAAGCATATTTTTCTATAAAATTCACAGACATCTCCAATAATATGAGTATTTTTCATATGAAGTTAAGTTAAAGCCAATGTTCGATTTATGTATTTTCTTGTAGATAACTTTAGATATTGATACGAAGGTATCCCACGAAAAAAGAAACCTTGATACATATTCTTTTATTTATAAAAATTCTGCCTGTATTCCCATTTTTGTGAATCATGCGTGCAGTAGTTTCGAGTTGATTTTGAATAACCAGAATACATCAATAACAGTTTGGCACATGTAATCCCGAAATATGAACATAAAAGCTTGACGACATAAAAGGCGGAGGCATTACGAGCTGTTACTAAAAGGAATTCCTAGCAATATATTATTGCGATTGTCACAATAAATTACATTTTCTTACTAAGCAAATTACATAAAAGGCCTTGATAAATAAATCAAGCCAATCGATCAGCAATCGGATATGTGGCGCGGTGACAAATTAAATTGAAGCCTGTGCCACCCTTTAGTACCCGCCTACTGCACACTAAAAAGTTGGCCGACAGTTAAGACCCGATGTTGATTTTTGGAATGCATACAGTTGCAGTTGTCCTTGAGTTTGCATTATATAACTATAAGTCTACTACTGTTATGTAACCGAGTCTTTGTGAACACATAATGTATAATCTTCAAAATCTAAAATCTTAAAAAGTGTCGATGGAGTTTCATGCCAGTGCTCCTACATGGAGCCTACTTTTTGGTACCGTGCAACTAGTGTGACAGTGCGTAAGAAAGGCCTACTTGAAATAAAATCATCTGGCTTTGACATTTGATTTGGCAATCTTTTTTGAAGGAAATCTGAATGTGAATGCCATTATAAGGTGAAAAAAAAGAATATCAGCTAGATACCTGATTTGTGAGCCCAAAAAACTATCGGCCGACTAAAAGTTTGCAGTCTGCAGGTACTCTTATTGAAAGCCAGTTCCTTTGTATAAATTGTATTAAACGCTGTGCTGTGAAAAGCTGATAATTTGACATCGGAATTGGGTTGGCCTTTTTTCATGTTTTATGTTTCGCTTTTTCGGCTTTTGGGTGTCTGATTTTCTGTTGGTAATTTTTGCTACGGAAATTGGTGCTGATATAATATGTTAGGTTAGGTTTAAAGGTTATTATTTTTTGTAGCTATTTCCTGCGTCCTGTAGCCTAGTTACGTAAAAGTAGCCTATGTCGTTGTCACGCTCCAGAGTATTGCTGTACCAAATTTTATTTAAATGTGTCCAGTAGTTTAGGATTGAAAGTGCTACCATACAGACAGAGTTACTTTCGCATTAAGTAAGAATTCCACTGGGACCAAGTCCAGAAATGGATCTACTGATACATAATTAGTGTCGTAGTGAACATTTTTTGACTCATTCCTGAAACCGTCTTGCTAATGTCGTTAATTAAATATTTCTTTAATTACATCTTGGACTTTCTCTAGAACGAACTTACAATCTTTTTTCACCAGTATAAGAAAGAAGAAAACTTAAAACTAAAGAAGTTTAATTCCTGAATTTTATTTCGTACCTTTCCGTGAACGTTAATAAAATTAAGGGTGAAATTTTCATACAGATTCCCTTGCAAATGAAATGAGCTGTCATTTATGTTGATACCAGCTGAGCTTAAACTGACCAACACTGGAAGTTGGCACGTGTTCTACATATACCTTACAATTCAGAAGTTGTACAATTTCAGGAATGCACCAGTGTGCACCAATGGATTCTACACTTAATTGTGTTGCCAACATTCTTGTATATAGCACTAGTTTCTACTTGCACTTTCACCCACGTCCCGGGAGAACTACTCTGCACACTCGAATAGCAGAATATAGCCTATAGGTTTCCTTGATAAATGGGCTATTTAACACTGAACAGTTTTTTGCGAAATCTAGTACTTTTTGAGATAGCGCATTCAAGCAGACAAACTCTTCCCTTTGCATTTAACAGAAACGGAATCAAAGAAAGCACATATCATTGGAAGTAGTAATAAACGAGAAAACTTATAAACAAAATAAAGACTCTAGGAATTAACTGCAAAGGTCGATCGATCAAGATAAACCTCCATACCTCCTTGGATGACCATCCATTTCATACAGAGACGTTTCTGTCCCTCCAAAGCCATGGTAAGCCGTCTGGACTTATATTATATTGTATAAATGATAGATATGGACCAAAGCCTGGGACTACATCGATCTGTCTTTACGAAAGAACACTATGAATTGCATACAGTCTAAGCTTTCAAACTTGGAGATGTTCAAACTAGCAAAAACAATTGACGACTACCGGTGCAAAGTAAGACATTTCAAACCGCGCGACAGAATTTTGGCCCTCGGAGTGTCTGTGAAAATCCCGCTAGTGTGAAAGGATTCTCATAAAATAACATTTTCGATTAATTAGCTTTTCGATGCCTTGCGCGAGCCTTGTAGTGTTTTGATCGTGTTTCATCATCATCATCAGCCTATCGCAGTTCACTGCTGAGTTCACACTGAAATCGATTTTCGGCTTCTCGTATCCAGTTCCTGCCAGCCGTCTTGCGCAAGTCATCACTCCACCGTGCCTAAGGACTTACTTTCCTACGTTTGCCGAGGCGTGGTCTCCACTCTAGGACTCGTTTACCCCAACGGTTATCGGTTCTTCAGCTAATATGGCCAGCCCACTGTCACTTCAGCTTGATCGTGTTTGCGTATCGTAAAGTCACTAGAAACGAATTTCGGAACGGCAGTGTTATTTCAGCAAGTACTGTAGACAATAGACATACTCCACAATATAGAAACAGCCAATATTGCTATCAGCTAAATGCATCGGTAATAACTATGCGCTATAGTTAATTAAGCAATAGGGTCTCAGCATTATGCTGAGCGAGGGCCGTTTCACGCGGGTGACACATAGGTATTTCCCGTTATGTAATTTCTTCTCGTGTCGTGTCTTTTATTGTAATTCGTCTTTTTTTAGGTCTAATTATTTTGTATTTTTTTTTTGTTTTTGTCCATGTGTCACTCGCGTGAATAAAATGTTTTTCCTTCTTTCTTTCCATAAACATGGGCTGTAAAAGAAACAGCATTTAACCACATGGAAACCATCGCAATTTTCCTTCATAAAAATTGATAGGCACGAACGTCACTAACACAATTGTTCGACCAACGAACGCAACCACTGTCTGTCAATTCAAATCAAATTCACAATAGATTTGTTCACGTAAACAGGGTGGTGTCAAAAACAGAAATATTACGTAGGTTGACCATTGTACTGACGCAGCTACAGGGTGTTACGGACGAGTGGACGTGTCGAAAACATTATGACAGACTGGTCCAAGTAGATACGCGGATTGTCAGCGTTGCGGAACATTTGTCATAATTATTGGGTCGTTCACGTTGTGACAGGAATAAGAATTGATAGCAGAGTGGAATGAAATGCGTTAAAATTGTATTTTATTTGACAGGTCCACGTTTTTCTAAAAATGGCCTTTATATTTATACGAGTCAAGTTAAAGCAAAAAATAAATGCCCATAATTGGTCTGAAAATGTACCCAAAGACAGTGTGTCTTTCAAATCCATTCACTTATTAATAGCCATCACATTTACAAAAAGTTTGAAACTCCTTCTTTACTTTCAAGAAAATGAAGACCTATTTCGTAAGTAAGTATAAAGTAAGTGTTAAGACATTAACAGTACCTAAAGCAGTTAGTACATAATTCGATTCTAATCTCCAAAATTACTGGACAACTTTTGGTATTAACAATTTAATTGCAGCGACTGTATAGTATATTTGAATGGGAACTCTCACAAACTCCTATAATTGGCAACGTTATTCTTAGTTAGGTACAACTTTGTTCAAACGACTTTATCACGGTTTCTGGAGATTTTCGACGCCAATTTACTGCTAGACCACAAGGTTTTTCAAAACTTCTACCATTTGAAAGTCTTATGGATTTTTTTTATCACTTTTTTAGCAGATTTTTTTCTTTAAAAGTCACGTTTACTTAAACATAATCGCACTTAAAGTCTACACTTCTTCTTTCCAGCAAAACACATAGGAAGTGGTGAAGGGCAGGTGTTTTTGGAGGCTGTCTTTTGTAATTGCTGATTTTCAGCCTACTTTGAATAAATGACTTTTGATTTTGATTTTTGAGTACCTACCTAGGTAGGTAGGTACTCAAAAAAAATAATGGGTAGGTACCCATTATTTTTTATTTAAAATTGTGAATACATAAATAATTTCTACCTTCTACCACTAATCAGATGCTTATTTCACCATATTAGTACATACCTTGTTCAAAAAAATCTTAAAATTAATAACGAAACAACGAATTTTACGAGCTCGTAAAGCTCACAGACTCGTAAAAGTAATATGAAATCTTTTTTGACGATAAAACATTATTCTGATTCGGTACATTTGTTAAAAGGGTTCCATTTTCATCTGGTATGTAATCTGTAAACAATATCTCATTTTTATATGTTACACCTTATGTTATTTCTTATGCTATTTCGTGGGTATTTGCCCCAGGTGGGCCCACTCATACATGTATGAATATATTGATATAGGTATATTATCTACTAGCTGTATCCTGTTGTTCGATCCTCATCCCGAGAAAACTACGGAATTTCGTTTAAATTGGTTGAGTAGTTTTGGTGTGACATACAGAAAGTAACACTCTCACTCATGTGTTTCCGGCTATGAAACAGCGAAGGACACCTATGTAGATATATAAATATTTTTTATCAAGTTACAAGATAATGTCATAGACCACTCTATTACTGCAATTCCCTGAAGAGTTAAAATATAATTAAGACAAAAACCTAGCCTACATTTTAACTCAAAACAAACCATAATTTAAATTCAAATAACAGCTTTCTTTGTGCCGTTCTTTATAGCAGAGTCGTTAAAACTACGTTTGTACATAATGTAGTGTACAAGCGATGTGCAAAGATTAGTGAGCGAGGCCGTTACAAATGCAGTCTAATGAAGTGATGCTGCATTCTTTGGCAGATGTGCGCCTAAATTGTAAGCTTTGGAAGTAAACTTTCTAAATGAATGAAGGTTTTGTTTCGTGTTTATTTGATTTGTAACCTAATTATGTAAAGTGTTTAGTGTCATAATTATAGTATTAGTGGTATGACTCATACAGTGTTAATGCACAAATGTACAATGTCCTAGTGAATAGGCATGGATAAGCTTATGCACATTCATATGAAGACTGTGTACATGTATGTAAGTACTCTACACTTATATACTTTTACATATACACAAGTATGGCTCACCTAGTTTCGTGAGATAAGACATACCTACATAATAGTCTAGTTTCTTGTGCAGAAAACTGTCGTTATCTTCAGGTTAAGGTTTACCTACTTAGGTAAGTACACAGATTTATTACATAGTACGGTAAGTACATAGATTTATTTATACCCATTTATGAAGATGAAGCATTTATCTCGAACGTGGAACATTTAGTATACTTCTCGGGATGGAATATCAAAGAGTATTCAATTCCGCTTGATTGAAAGAAAATGGGGCCAGTTTTCTTTATTAAGAATCCTTCTGAAAGCATCAGATAAGACTTCAAGAATAATGATAGCTTGAAAGAGGTAAAAAATTGAACTTTAAGCGCATATTACTATTTCATCGGATTATATTTGCGTCAAACCTTGTAGGAAAATTTCCAATTTATAGAAATGTCAAGCAGTGTAATCGATTTTCTAATGGCGAGGATCTCGGTATAATATTTTCATAAAATATCGCATTAGAATATTGAACCGTTGGCGATATGCTAAAACTTCATGCTATCGTACATCGCATATTTTGTAACTGCCTCCTAAGGCCGATGTGAGGGACAAGATTTTAATAAAAATCTTCGAGACAAGCATAATGAGGCGAAAGGCACATCACAGTCATATAAGATGTTTGGGTGTATTATAAAACCTGACAACCGAGATACTTTACTAATTACTCACACATATCAATAGTAGCTTGTCTCCTTTTCCAGGTTACATCATCATCATCATCATCCAACTGCACGCCACTGAGATGGATTTTCGGCTTACAATCCAGGAAAAAACGTAGGCAAACATCTTAATTGGTTCAACCGTTTTAGTGCAAAAACAAATAAAGTCACTCTAATAACATTTATAACAAGGTGATCATGATTACCAATGTATTAGCAGCCGTGTAACAAGCCTGAACATAAACGTCACAACTTCACATTAATTGATAAAAATAAAACAGGAAAGTTCCCCAAAGTCACCTTTAAATTCCCGTGTAAGGAAATATAAACTCTTTAGTGAAAATCCCTCGCTACGAGATAAGCCTATCGCATAGCATTCTGGTTAAAATAAATGACTGTGCATAAAGTCTAGTCGACAAAGCTTTAACGATGCCACACGATATTCGAGACCGCTTTGATTATGACAAAGTAGATGCTTCTCGGTATTTTGTGGTATAATAATTTGTGCATCATTATGAAATTTTATGTGAAGTGACTGCAAAATTTAAAAATAGAGGGAATTTGACTGGTTGTAGGATATCATCACCAAAATCAACTAGATACCTTTACAATCGAAATAATTCATAGGTGTTATAGGACCGACAAACATTACTACAATCGTCATGTCATAATGCATATTCTCTTAAAATTATTTCAACCATGACAAAATTCGATTAAATAACAATCTTTCTTCTTATAACAGCTATTAAAAAATTATGTAAAAGAAACCTGATTACCTATCGTATCCGCATCACCATTGATCGATAAAACCTACCTAAAAACACAGCTATAACAATTTACAGAAATGCTCAGTTACAGAACTGCGCTCCACAGACAAAGAAGACGAATGTAAGACCCGAGAACAATGAACTACATATAAGTACAGCCCCATCTCTCTATCAACACTCATTGTCTTGTCACTTCCAGTAGTCTTCCGCAAAATTACATCTGGGGCGTTCTCTGATTGTTGGGGAAATCTCCAGATAATTTGTTTTGGAACTTTGATTGCTGTGCAGAAGTCATCGCTTTTCTTTTAAAAGAAAAAGTTTTCGAAAAATTTAATCTTCGATGGAATTGAAATTGAGAGTGTCTTTTGAAATAAGTAATGACTTTGGTTTATTTCCTATCAGATTGATGTTATGTTGGCTTGTTGATAGGGACAAAAGCTGTATATGTAGCTTTATAATCTCTCTTGTTTTGTCTGTATAAAATATATTAGAAAGCAGACTTATACAATATACATAGCTCTGTTTCGCTAGATACAAAATCTATAAACGCCTTTAAATGTAGGAACTTCTTTTTTCAGAAAAAATACCATATAAAAGTCAACGTAGATAGAATCTTATTATTCACATGAAACTTCACAGTTTTCTAGCTTCATTGGACGGTAAAATGAATATCCTGTCTCCATAACAGATAATATTCTTTAAAATTCCACTGCAATTTTCTAACAAAGTCTGACAGTATTCAATTGAAACCGAAACGGTCTAACAATTCAGACAACTGCTTTGTTGTCCACAAAACGTCTCGAAATACCTTTAAAATATAAAAACATCTTTGTGAAAATACATATAAATAAAATGCTCACAGATGAAAAAGGTATGTAATAATAAAATGTTAGGTACTTACAGTCATAAAAGATGGGTACTATTCAATTTCGAATATCTTGTAGATCCCTATACCTATTTCTTAGTGCTTTTGTAGATTAGGACTATCATATGACCCTTTGTACGTAGTTGGATTTCTTGGGAACTAGCTTACTAACATACTGGAATATTTTATGAGGGTAGAATCTAGCTTTTCACGCAGATATCCTCCCATTTTGGGGATGACTACATCATGAACCTTCTTAGTCTAAAATAAGATATCCTCTATGTCCTTTCTTGGAATTTGAGGATATCTATAATAATGTTAAAATGTGGACGTATTTGTTACTAAGATCACGCGCACTACAAACTTTAAGTCGGCCGATAGTTTGTTATGGCGCATAAATCAGTAAGAAGATGAGTCGTAGTACGCACATACCGCACATTATAAATACCCAGAACTTTGATTGGAATTAACATTTTCTTTAAAAAAAATACTTTTGACGACCATCAAGTCAACTGTCGGCCGTCTGATTAGTCTACACATTTAAAGGATAACATAAGGGGACTTTCATTTCCCGAATCCAAAAGTATGTATCAAACTCTACTCGCTCCCCAAATTCCTTATGATAGCTTTGTAAACGTTGGTCGAGACTCACGTCTTAGCCAAGATGCTATTAGGACATTAGCCAATGGCTTATCTGAATAAAAACGGGTAAGCACCCACTGCAAATGTCGTCTTCTTTGTGTGCCAACTCCTTTTAAGTATATTGGCTTTATGAGAAATTAATTCTGAGGCCGATTCTGGACGGTTTCTTTAGGCTTTTGTCTAACAGTGATGCTAGGAAAGGCAATTCTGACTTCTAGGATAGAAAAACCATCTGACTAGCTTTCTCTCTCAACTAAATAAATATGTTGGAATCGGCTCCCAGTCTAACCGGGTGCAGGTGAGTACCAGTATTTTACAAGGAGCGACTTGATATCTGACCTTCTCAACTCAGTTACCTGGACAGCCCAATCCCCCTCAGTATGAGTGTATAAGGTTTTTTTTAATAACCAGTGGAATGTGGATAATGGGTGTGTCTATTATAGAGTTTGTTAGTCGGCAATACAGCGTTAAACCATTGTTTAGGTACAAAAAAGTTTATAGAACGCAAATGTCCTCACAATTTTCCATTCTAAACCCAAGTTTACACAAAACGACGCGATACTTTTTTCATTGAAAGCGAATACGCTCGTGTATCGTAGGTTTTATAAATAGAGTTTGTTTATTCATGAGCGGGGATGAGTGAAACTCATGCTGAGGAAAAACAAAAGAAACGGAATACAATGAAACGTGTCACATTTCAGACGTTTTGTTGGCTACCAATTATGCAACGAGGATTTTTTTTTAAGTTATGAGAGCTTAAAATATACATTATGTTACTTAAGTATGGTCTTATAAGTGCTTAAGGCTTAAAATAAGCTCTCAAATATCTACCACGATCTTTTAGGGTCATTGTCATAGTAACTTGTGACTCGGAGAAAAATTATAAGGGTCCGTTTAGACAACGAATAAACTAAAACCAAAGCAAGATTTTTTTGTAACATTTGAGTAGGTAATATTTCTTTGTGATTTTAATATAGACAGGTGCAGAGCATTCTTTCATTCTCTTTATAAAAATAAAATGATATAGGTAAGGATAGAATGGGCATTTGATTGTTTCGCTTAAGCGTGCTCTTAAAACTATCTTATGTTTTGTTTTCTTCTAGAAATAATATATTTTCAAATAACAAGGTGTATTTAAATAACTTAATTTGTAAAACTAAGTTTCATGCTTCTTCCAAGAATACGTTAAAATGCAAGAAAGGAGGGAAATGTTGTCAGCCGAAATAAACAAGATTCCAGTGTTGCAACTTTATAACTAAGAAATGGAGCTCTTTGGTTTTATGTTTAATTTAATTGAACAAAGAAATTGTTTCGGTTGCAGAGACGAGTTTTCGCTAAATGCAAATAGTTTTGTATTCCGCATATTGTTCGTAGTTAGCTGCATGCAGTTGTGGAATTGTAAAGACTAGTTGCAAATGAAGGTATGAAAGCATACATAGTTAGCTGAATGTAATTTTTTATACTTCTAACACATAAAAAAAAATATATGCTTTGTTTGTTAAAAACCTGTATGGGGATAAGTTGTGTCATATGTTTTATCACGCTTTAAGGCACGAAATACCGCTTGCTGAAGCTAGTTTCTCTATATCAGAATCGTTGAACTCTCCACCAGCCACGTGTATTCAATAATAATTTTTATCATTTTTCTACAAGAAAAACCTAGTTGGTGATACATTATTTCAAGCATATATTAACGTTAATTTAAATAAAATTTCAAGGAAACACCTTCCCGCATGTATTAAATCATCATCACTATACGAAAGAGTCGGAAATATAAATAAAAAGACGTGAGAAAACAAACGACCTAGTTTCAAAGCGGATTTAAGATTTCAACGGAATTCTGTGTTTGAAAAAGTATTGTGTTACTCAAATTGTTAAATAATATACCTCAAATACTTATAGTATTTATTACCAGATGATAATCAATCAAGTCGGTCCTACGCCTGATCTCTCTCCAGTCGTGTCTTATTAACGTCCCATAGGGCTATAAGAGTGAAGGAACAGTGAGTGCACCTGTGTCTGCGTATGTGTTTGTGCACTATTATGTCCTGCGCATTTGGCTGATCACCTTATTTGAGAACAGCAGCAGCCATGACCGATAAATTGGAACAACAACACAGAATCGATTCTATTAACTAAACTTGAACAAATGAAGATCTTGGTGATCCGATTTACATTTTCGCTACAATGAGTGTGGATGGATGGAGAAGGAGAGGCAGACCGAAAAAATATGGATTGTATGCCCGAGAGAGGACATGAATAAAAAGAGAGTGAATGTTATGATTGCTGACAAAGAGGAATGTTAGGGAAAGCATAATTCGCCAACCCCAAATGAAGTGGAAACTGGGCAGGAAGAATAAAAAACGCTCACACCAAATAGGTGACATTTGAAATCTCACCAACTTCTTGGTAGCTTAGTATCAGTTACACCCACATACTTCTCGCACGTGCTAGACAAAAGTCCAACTTCATCTTTGAATATACACTTGTATAATCAAGGAACTTCGCACGTAGGTTTATCACACACTACCACGCATATCCTTTGGGCCATGCAACGCTTGCAAGCATGCGCCTTAATTTAGTTGTGAGAATTAGGTAGCTACACGTGTTTCAATACAAAATGGCTTGGGATTAGTTGCCATCATCATCTGCCTAGCCCTTTCCTAACTGATAATGTCATTCTACACGTCTCCGTTGACGGTGACACCCTGGCATAAACCGGTCATTTGGTTTCGTTCATGAGCTCGTATATGACTTGTGACACCAAATTTGCCTTGAACACGCGGTCACAAATAGCGCAGTAAAGTTTCCTAACTATTTTAGCATCAGCTTCCAGTGTAATTGGATGCAGCTGAGGACTCAATTTTATCACGGAACGTCTGACCTCAAGTCGCGGTAACCCGATACTCTTAAGTAAGAATGCATGTCAGATTTTCTGTCTTTGACTACACGGAACGAATGTTGATCTCATCAATTGGGTTTGCTAATGGCAATTCTATCAACGATAGGAAGTCATAGTATTTATCTACCTAAAATTAAACCTTATACCTAACTAAAATGAAGCCATAGGTACTTAATCAACACCTGAAAATTTCCCAAGTCAAGTAACACTTTTGAGATTTTCGTATAGTCTTCAAACTTCTCTAAAAAGGCTTGATTCATCGTACCTTGAATACGTCAATTTACATATTTCCTTAAACTCGGAATTTTGACTTTACTTTGATCTGCAAAAAGTAGCGATAGAAGTTTTCTGACATAATTCCAAACGTCTCTCAAAGCTATTGAAACGCTCTTCAGTTGTAAATATGTTATATTAATTGAAGTATAGATGTAGAAATCGATAGAAACAGACGTTTACAATACAAAAAAGTTCCCAACTGGCAAGTAATTATATACAAAAAAGGGTTTAAATAACTACATGTTAACGATGGTGTATTCAGGGTCTAAACCACATTTTAGCGGCTACGTTAGAATTAAAATGTACCTAACTCGGAATTCAGGAAAATAGAATTTAAAGTAGATTTAGGTAACAGTTTTCTCGTAATTGGATTCATTCGAAATGAATTAGGAATGTCAGTCGGATAGAACATTAATGATGAAGGTATTTTTTGTGAGAACACTTGATAGATCTCACAATCAGTGACTCATCTTTCAATATCTCAGAACTACTGAGCCGATTTTAAAAAATCTTTCACTGTAAAAAGATTCACTATTTTCGAGTTACATAGGCTATATTTTATTTTCGTACGGGTAATATAAAAGTAAAAAAAAGTAGTACTTTTATACTATTACTAGCTTCCGCCCGCGGCTTCGCACGCGTAGAGTTCGGACATCGAGTTTCCAGAATTTTC
Source organism: Helicoverpa zea x Helicoverpa armigera (assembly GCA_033682625.1). NCBI lineage: Eukaryota > Metazoa > Arthropoda > Insecta > Lepidoptera > Noctuidae > Helicoverpa > Helicoverpa zea x Helicoverpa armigera. Next base: position 3,514,280 of record JAWIIS010000044.1, on the reverse strand, counting down.
TTTGCTATAAACCTCACGGAGCCCAAGACCTTTCCAACGAATGCAAAACCGTGGAAATCGGTTCGTGCATTCTAAGGTTATAGCGTCAGGGAGGAAAACCCGACTTATTTTTATATAATAGATAGAAGTAGTTCCCACGAGACGCGAGTAAAACCGCAGGGACACGGCTACTATGAACAAAATTGGCATTTCAAAACATAACTTTTAACTGTAGGAAAGATGTAGAAACGACTTAACGACATACTTAAGTGCAGAACTGGGCCAAGACGCAAGTTAAACATAAATATGAAGAACAAAATTCCATTAGATTAAACCAGAAAATTCTTAGAAACTAGGGTAATAACGCGGGCAAAAAAAGCTGAGAAGCCAGCAATGCACTATATCATTTTTAATTAAAACTGCCCAAGCGTTCGAATAAAAACAAATAAGTGTATACTGTTGATCATCTTTGAGATTTTCTGCAACTACTTTATTACAAGTAATTAAGAGTTTCTGCACGTTTTCACAATTTATTATGATAACTATACATTACTAGCTGTTCCTCGTGATTTCACTGGCGAGGGAACTATTTCTGGACTTGGATAAAAAGTAACCTATCTATACCTACTAATATTATAAAGCTGAAGAGTTTGTTTGCGTGTCCGATTGTTTGCTTGTTTGCTTGAACTCGTTTATCTCAGGAACTACTGGTCCGATTTGAAGAATTCTTTCAGTGTCAGATAGCCCATTTATCGAGGAAGGCTATAGGCTATACTTTTTATCCGGTTTCGTGCAGAGGTTCCCACGGGATGCGGGTGAAACCGATGGCACAAGCTAGTATGTTATTAAGTTGTGAAAGCTACATCACAGAAATATTTCATCAAAATACATTCAGACTGATCTTAAAATCTACTTACATTAAATTAATGTCCTAAGACTTCACATAAATAAGGATTTAGTGGGATGCTGCAATTTGATGTTGGTGCATATTAAATTATTGTCTGACAGAATTATGAGATATAGGCATGATAAAATATTTCAAACACTTCTGAAATATAGAATTATGTGTAGTTTCGGTATTTTTCTCGGTCAATAATTATATTTTTCGCATATTTAATTCTCATATTTCGGAACTTTTGAAGTTCTTTAACTGTTTGACCTTACTGTGGAATGTAAGATGTTATTAATTAATTTGAATATGAAGTTGATCTTTTATGAAAAAACTTTTTGTATTTTGGCTTGGTTTTCATGCCGGCAATTACAGCAACAGACATTACAATTATATTTTTTGAGATAAAATATTTCATAATAATAAAATCTTAGTGAGAATTTAAAATGTGTTCCACGCAATAAAACTTATGTGTAAGCAGAATTAAATGAAATATTTTGAGCGTTGCTCTGAAATGGTTGCCAACTGAAAATGTCACTTGTCGTAAGATAATCTGTACATGTGTAAAGAAAATGTTTCTATAATATTCTAAGAGTATGCGCAAACAATAAACTTTAAGTCGGCCGATAGTTGGTTTGGGCTCATAAGTCAGTACGAAGATGAATGGAACTACGCACGTAGCAACGATCAGATATTTGTCCGGTATCAGACCGACAAAAATCTTTGATTGAATTTACGATTTTCTAAAAAACAAAATCCAACTACCGGTATCAACAGTAGGCCGACTATTTTGTCTGAAATGTACTCGTGGGCTAATGAGTACGTACACAGCGTGGTCTGAAACATTATATTCGTAGTTCTCTTGATTTATGTAATAATGTTTCTTATGAAAATAATACAATGCTACTGTAATAGTGAGCTTTAGATAAGAGAAATATATTTTTGACTTTGAAACGTAATGGCTTTTGAAGAAATAGTTTGCTAAATGGGTGAGAGAAAATCGAGGATTCAACGACAGATACTAAATTCACACTGTTATGATGTATTTGTGTGATGTCCTCTGAGCCGATTACCGGCTACGGCGGCTATTCATTATTTATTTATTTATTTATTTATTAAACCACCTTAAAACTATCATCACAGGACTTATCCTAATACGATAGCTAAGAACTTACTTAACACTATTTTTAAAAACTACGTTATTTACAACTATTGTATTATACATTATTCTACTTGGTAACATGGTATTAAATATTATTATTCTACTTATAGCATAAAATAAACAGTAATTCCTTTGTGAATTCACCCAAACAACATGTGAATACATCAATCTTTTTATGTAGGTCATTAATTGTGCCGATAGCTCTAGTTAGTGGTGCTTTGGCGAGTAGGTTGGTTCTCGCTGTGGGTACCAGTAGTAGAAGCGGGCTCCGCCGCCACACGTAGCGGTCCGGCACACACAGGCTCAAGCGCTGCAGCACTGCCGGGTGACTCTCGAATCCGCGAAGCACCTTCACCAAGTAGGCAACCATTGCAAACTCTCGTCGGACACGCAGTTGATTATAGCCAACCATGCCCAGGACAAAAAGGGTGGGATACATCAGTGGGTAAAATGGATATACCCCATATAGCTTCTTATACAGATGGCGCGTGAATTTATTCTGAACGCGCTCTAACATAACCGCGTACTTCGCTTCGTGTGGGGCCCATATGACCGCACTATGTTCCAGATGGCTCCTGACTAGCGCATCATATAGGACCCTAACTGCTGCGATGTTGGTGAAGTTATGTGTCTGCCTCAGAATAAACCCTAAGTTTCTGTACGCTTTCTTACAGATTCTAGTTACATGCTCCCGGAATGTTAGATCGGGAGTCATGAAAACACCTAAGTCTCGTACCTCCGTGACTCGTTGCAGTGGCGCCCCGTCATATGTAAGGAGATTAGCAAACTGCGCAGAACATATTATAGTACTCAGCACTCACTATTCCTTCACTCTCTGCGCCCGATGGGACGGCAATCCGACATGACCGGACAGAGATCAGGCGCAGGACCAACATTTACGTGTTCTCCGATGCACGGGTGTATCAATCACCAACCAACTTAATGTATTTGTGTAAGTAGGTACAGTCAACTTCAGGTCAGTGGTAACAGTTTTATAGGAAAATCGTACTTATTATTATTGAGTTAAGGTGCATGACAGTTACCACTGATGTGCAGTCTACCGTACGTACATCAAAATTGTTATTTAGTTTGAATTTCAAGAAAACTCATCAATTTAAATAATTTCTATAGCTAAAGATAGTATTTAAATGGCTGTAACGAGGAAAATGAACACACAGTCATACGGACAATTTATTATTTAAATTGTATTTATCCTGATTTACATACAACATACCTATTATATTACAATTACATGATGGCTATATTTATAAAAGGATTAGTCGTACTAATATGTTTTTAGTTTTCAATAAATATTTTGTACTTACTTGTCAATTTACAATAATTTATTTAAAAATATTGTTGGTAAACTACATAATGATGTAATACCTTTTACCAGCTTAAAAAAAACTTAGTTTAAGTGAATTAGGATTAATTTACCTATCATTTAAAAATAATTTATTTACATTCGTATTAAAAGAACACTGTAAAATGTAACATTACTTCTTAATCTAAATAATTCTAATATTTACAGATACTACATGAACAAAAGATTTCATAATGAGCTATTTAAGCCGGTTCAGAATGAAAACCACAATAATAAAGTCATCAAACCAAAATATACTATTCGGAATTCCCGGACAATATTGCTACTATCTGCACTTTAACAAAATTGATGAAAACCTATATGAAACACGTATAACATAAATTTTTAATACATTTTATGTATCCAAGTAGGTATGTGAGGCTAAATTGGATAAGCTTTTATAGACATTTTTGAAAAAATACTTTAAGTTGAGTAAGTATAAGTTGGTATTTTGAGAACTGACATTCCGAAACTTTCTTTGAATTAACGTCACATTTATGGTCCAATTTTTATCTTGAGTAATAAATAATAGCAGTAGCCGTTATATATCAGTATTGATAAATACTAAGAGAGTATCATGTGTCCTACTTAATAGTAATAAAATTGTCACTAATTCAATTTTGGTGTTTTGGCGTTGACATAACAGGCATCTAAGCCTTCAGTTGAAAGAGCTAAAAGATAATGACTATCTTGGTCCATTTGAATTAGATTTTTAAGAACTCCCTCATGACTCCTTCTAGGTGGAAGATCATATAATTGGAAACCATCATCCATTTCAACGTCAGGACCAGAATGTCTATATGGAATAGGACTAGGAACTGTGTCATATTCAGTCTCCGAATCGCTGACATCTGCTGATTTATCAATTTCTACTTTAGGGATTTCAATCTGCACTTCATTTTTTTCTTCGGGTTGCAATTTATTTTCAATTTCATTATTTGGTTTACTTTCCCTTTCTTCCTTAAGGTCTTTGTCAATTTCAATTTTAGACTCTTTTTCAGGTTCTGGCTTTGTTGCGACTGCCGATTCTAGTTTGGGTTTTTGAGCTTCGATTTTCTCGAATGTTTTAATCTTTGATTCAATATTCTCTTCTTCTTTGAGTTCTTTTGGAGATTCCTCCACTACATCACATTTGTCCTCAGACTTTTCTTCATTCTTTATATTCAAAAGTTCGTTCAAATCCCTGAAACTAGCGGAATCAGTTTTCTGCACTCGTTTCAAAACCTCTTTACAAATTGCGTCCATTTGTCCTCGAGGCATTACCGGGACTATTGGATTAATAGGCTTCTTTGTGAACGTAATTTTGGTCTCTTCTATACGTACGGGAGTGTCTGGTTCACTTATTCTAGACTCACTTATTTCTATGACACCACTATTGACCGTTAGTGTGCTTCCATTATTTTTGTTATTATCATCATAATTGCTATTATATAGTGGTACAACTCCTGTAGACTCTTGTCTTACATACTGTTTGCTGACATTTGGTCCGAATAGTTGTTTGTTATTTCGGAGTAAGTACAGTGCCACTGATAAGCCAATTATGGCTAGAAGCATTAAGAGCATTGTAAACCCGATCAAGTATATTCCATAAGTTGGTAATGTGACGACATTTCGCCGATGTTTCTCTTTAGAAGTTGGTTTCTCGTAATGACTAAAATCTGCAATGAGTGATGAAGAAAAGTAATTTTAGGTGAGTCAAGTAAATGTACTTTGTATTTATTTAGCTTTAAAAATAATAGATAGAAAAATAGTAAGATATATTTTTTTTCCTGTTAGTTGTCTTAAATTAGATTTGAAATTGAGAAGATTCATATTGATGAGGATCAACGTCTATTAATGGAAATTCATTTGAAAGGTTGGAGTCTAAACAATCCTTTACAAAAAATTAAATGAGAAAGACTTACCATCAGAAGGTCCATCTCCATGTCCAAAAATATTTTTACAATCAGCACTTATAATAAAAACACAAAATATAATCACAAATGTACAGTAACACCCCATTTTGTTACACTACGTGTCAATCACAACATATTAGTTACAAACTGAACCAGTCAATAGAGGAATAAGTTAAGGAAAATAATTTATGACAATAATAGCTATGACGAAAACAAAGGATTTTGAACTTTGACCTGCAAGGTTTAAAGTCGAAAATTGTGCAGTCATGTTGTTGTACTAGTGAGTGTGATAGTAGCATCGTCTATTTTAGTATTTATATTGTAAATTGTTTTAATAATAAATTATTTATCTTAACTAGGCATATAAAGCGTGCCATTCGTTAAGGGTGCCGTTATACCAGAAGATCAAGAAATACTCATGCCCTTTTGCACGACAAATACCTAAATTTAGGGATCCCCTAAGAGCGTTTAGAGAACACTTAATACGAATTTCGTTCTCACCAAAGTTTAAGTGTCCCTTATAACCTTTAAGTATTGGGGGAGCCCTTATTCTTAGTGACACTTAGTTAGGCAAACGATAAGAGATTGTCGGTGAAAACGGGCATTATTGTTCTTGTTTCAGCCCTAGATCTTTGCAAAGACACGACGTACATTTTTCCAAGCACGTAAATTCAAAATCCAAAGATATTTTGTATACGTTCTTCACTGCCGAAGAAATTATGTGTAGTTGTAATTAATTTCAAACTTTTTCAGCAACCGTTGTTTGTTAAAGTTTGTCTTCCTTTGTAAGTACAACGAGCAATTTTTTTAATCAAAACATCTCGTAGGTTCTTTACAAGTAAAACTATATTGTTGAAAATTTTAATTTTGAAGTATGAAAAAATATTTTCTTTGAAGAAACTTCCTCCATTGAGTTTTGAAAGTAGAAAGTGGAGTTCGAATGTATGAATATGTTTGTAGATAATTATCAAATTATGAACGCATAAATTGGATGATCTATAAAGAAATTCTTATACAAAACTCAGTAGTATCTAGTAAAATTAAGATAGGTAATAACTTGCTTTCAAAAATCAGTTCTACTTTTTACGAGTAAAATAAATCCTATCAAACAAATATCTCGGCATATCAAATGAGGTAAGTCTAAATTGGCATCTCGGCAGTGAATACCTACTCGCTTCATATGTCAGAAGCTTTATTTAAAAAACATTGAGTACGACAGTGACAGACAAATTACTGTCACCAGTCAACCTTATTAGTCAGACGATTGACGTATTTCATTTGTTTTCCTGTTTTCCGCATTTTGCTATAGACAAAAGCGGTGCATATATCGGTTTAACACAAAATAATGGTATAGGCATATTTTATATGTATGTAGTTTTCATTTGAGATTTATATTAATTAAGTAATAAGCGGAATTAGGTGTAGAATAGAAATACATACACATAAGAGCGATAAGACTGCCACTTGTGTCACCTAAAGTTTTAAATATTTAGTTAGGTTTTTAGTAATTTTATTTGGTGTACTGTACATAATTAAAAATATATCGATATATCTTAATAGGTTATTGTAAAAAAATGCCGCATCAAATTAGAAGCCTATCAAAAATGATGATTGTTTCACGATTTACTTTCATAGACTTTATTCCAGCTTCTTCAGTTTAGAAAAAAACCCGGTCATTAATTCATTTGACCGCAATTTTTCATTCGAATCCCTTACTCGAACACAGCAAAAAAAACTTAAGAACGCCAACACGACAGAACCCGACAGCTAATTCTTCTCTAAGGAGTAGGGACCTTAATCTTAAGGGCATTAAGTGAGTGTCTGTAATTGGCACTCAATGAATCGTAAATTGATTAGTTAATTTATCTTTTTTCTTTACCTTTTATTTTCTTTCAGCTTGCCGTACGTTTTACTAATGATTCGAAGGTGATGGCAATTTTAAGAGGGCATGGCTAAAAAGGACATCGATTGTGACATGAGGTTAGACAGAGAACTGAAAAACAAAGACATGCTGCACTAAGTAAAATAAAATTGGGTTACATAAGGGCAAAATGATGATGGTAAAACCGCAGAATACGTATAAATAAATCTTCTCCTAGTATGAATAAGACTGAATTGACTGAGATGACATTTTGTCATAGAGATAGCTGATACTCTGGAGATGAAGATAAGTTAAGTAGGTAGATATAATTATTATCTGGCTAAAGGACGTAGTTTGGTCGAGAAGCTTACTAGTTCCATAGAGGTAATTATTATACCTAATTAACATTTCAATTGCACAAGCAGGCTCATTTAGTTTCAAGTAGGAGCTTATAGGTCAATAATACCCGCATAGATCGGAACTGATCCGATAAGCTATGCGTTGCAGCATGCATAGGGTTAAGTGTACTTAGATAATATCGATGTAGGGTGCTTGATACTTGTGAATATCAAAGAAAATGTGACCAAAGGAAAATTTCACTAAGAGCTTTTAACACCTTATTATGAAACACAAATTTTGTAAAAAAGAAATAACTGCACAAAGTATGCGCTTTTCACAAAGTTGCTGAAAGGTAAATACTGAGAAATAGCATATTATTTATTACATAAATCTTAATTAATAAAGCAAATTAAAATGTCAAATTCATGAGAAATTGCAAAAGCATTGTTTAAGAGAATATTATTAAAATAATATAAATTAATTTTAAATCGCGAACGATTGGTCGCTTTCTATTAATTTTGTCAAATGCAAAGATTAACAATGCTTTAATCTCGAGACAGAATAGTTTAATCACGAATTTTAGTTCGTAAAGAACAATGTAAAGATAGATTAAAATTAATAATTATAATAGTTCAAAGAGTGTTCTAGGTATAATAGACATTTCAAAGTCAGCTTTTTTTCAATAATGTGTAAATGAAAACATATAGAGGTAAACCTGCGAGAGATACTCGTAGTATCATCAGCCTACGGTAGTGTCCACAGTTAACCAGGCCAACTTTTAGTAACCGACTAAATTTGCGGTATTCGTCTTCCATATATTTGAAATGAAGTGTCCAAACTTTGTTAGATAGGCTCACTTTGCGCAGTTTCTAGCGCTACATGCGCCGACTGTCTTAATGGCCGACATAGCAAAACTATCAAGAAAATTCATCTGAGATTGCAGATAACTCAAATTTCAGTTCGCCACATTACGGCACACTCAGTCAAACTGCTGACTACATTAGACAAAACGTAACTATTCTATATGAATAAAGTCACAGAGGATATCTAGACTCAATAAACGTTTTTCTTAGTATAAAAAAGATACGCTCCCATTTCCCATTTGTTACCCGCTTCATTTATAGAGCTAAGAACAAATAGATCTGACTGTACAAAGGCGAGATCGTGACTAGAATAATATTCTACGAACGCTTCGCTCATGGAATAAGAAAAGAGCGGAGATGCCAACGCAGGTAACGCAGGTAGGTCAGGTGCCTTCTTCTAGGTCAAATACGTACGGTGGGATTGAATAAAACGATCAGTTACGAGTTAACTAATGAGTCGTTCGGGTTCTTTAAGACATCAGTCAAAGATTGTTTGTATTACAAAAAAATATCGGGTCCAAAGAAGGCGGCGTATAAAGGTGAAGACAGTAAAGCCGGGTATCCACTTAGGTTCGCCGTGGTTCGCGAACGCGCCCGCTCCGCAAACCAAACATAAGAGCGTGTACGCTCGGCGCGCGAAGTCAACTTTAGGTAATTCAACGCAAAAAACCGCGCAGACTAGCGTCGCGGCTGTGTGCGTGCCTATCATACTTCACGTATAGTCACACAAACCATTTTGATCCTTTCGAGTGAAATTGGTAGAACAAAAAATATATTATTTAGTAAATAGTTAATAGCGGGAAAATAGTGTAAGTCTATGGATGTCTAAAATATAAAAGCATGAAAATAAGTCGTTAATACTTACACTCTTTTGCAAAAAAATCGGGCACCTATGAAAACCTTGGTTTTGAGGACTTTCTTTTGAGGACTTGGTTTTGTCGACTGATGATTAATGACAATGTTAAGAGTTTCTGTATTTTAACTGATTTCAAAAAAAGAAAGGAGGAGGTTTCAATTAGATTGTTTTGTGATTGTTCTCAATTTGATTGTTCTCGATTTCTCAAAGACGCCTGGACCGATTTGAAAAATTGATTGTTTATATGAATGGTCCAGTCCATCCAGACCGAAAAATTGTGGTCAAATAACAACAATTGCCGGAAAGCCAAATATTGGTGAAGAGCTTGGGTTTACCATTGCAAATAAAGTTTTAAGTTATCTATCCTATATGCTTCAAAAGTTATTCGAGATCAAAAGTCAAAATTTGGGTACATCCAAAATGAAAAAAAAAAAAATTATAGCTCGATTGGTAACAGACATCTGCAATAAGTGATTTCTAGCCAAAGGAGTCCGCCATATTGGATTTAGACTCGCGACACATTTTTTTTCGAGTTATTCATAGCAAGCCCTTTCATTTGATACCCATATCGTAGGAATGCATTAAAAACTTTTTTTTCTCCATCTTGGGTATACCGCCATATTGGATATAGAATCATACATTGTCATTAAAACTGAACATTCAAACAAAATTTCAACTCAATCGATAAAAAAAATATGCTTCAAAATTGAGCTTTAAATAAAATAGTAATGTATCAAGATTTGTTGGTCGCGCTTGAAATGTACTCTATTCTCGGTATCCACGGCAGAGGTTATTCACCCTACGCGATGTGACGGAGCGATACGTCCTCTCTCTGTGAAGCCTTGCGGCGGTCTGGTCTGAGTTGACTCGCGTGCAGCGTTTTATAGTAGTTTTTAAATAATTTATAAAAAAATAAAAACGAGAGATTAAATTATAATATAAAGTTTATGTTTTAAAGAAAGAGTTATATTACTATAGTAAATAATTGTTATATTAAATTAAGTAAGATAGATAGGTAAAAAAAGCATTTGAACTTCACAATTTTTCACATTGTTAAAATATTTTTTTCTGAAAGATAGAGACCTAAATCAAAAAATGTTTTCAATTAACTATAGGCATGGGGATTTCGTCTATGAGTAAAAAAATAAATATGATTAGATTTGCCACTGTTTTCACGTGAATTTAAGCTTCGAAATAGACGCTGAACGGGATTTTTATAAAACATCTGTTACGTTTTAGGGGTTTTAAGTATTTAAACTACACAAATTGAAATTTATGTTCAATTAACTATATAGACAGTGAAATTACCTTGCGTTATTAAAAAATAACATAGTTATAGGATAAGTAGTTACTGAGAAACAGTGGTTTGAAAAGTACCATTTTAGGCCAAATGGCGCGCGATTGACGTACACGCTCATAATGGATACGTCGTGATCGCGGAGCGCGACTGGAGCACGATCGGAGCACGGCGGAGCGCTCTGGAAGCGGTTTTTTGCGCGAACTCAAAGGGGAGCGCAGTTTGTTCACTGATGTTGCAGCCTAAGTGTGTACACTGTACACGTTCACGTTCGCGGACCACACAGTGGTCGCAAACCACGGCGAACCTAAGTGGATACCCGGCTTAACGTTCCTCGACAACCGCACACCCATATTTAGCGAGTGAAACGGATCTATTTTATTGTTCTCCGAGTGAATTTACAAGGAATGCATTATTTATTATTAGTTATAGGTAGTAGATAAATACTTTAGTTTTTAGTATAAATAATTTATATGTTCATTAAGGCACATTTATCGCATTGGGGTAACCTGTAATGGTAAATGTATGTAGATAAATAAATAAATAAATAAAATTTTTGCCGCGCTTTTTTTTAGGAGATTGTCCGTTACGGCACCTCCGCTAGACATTTTGTTCTCCATGGCTTCAGTCTTATAAAGGTGAGAACGATAATACAGTTCTAGTGATATTCATTCACAGCGTTTTGCACTCGAGTCAGGACTATTGTCTGACACAACGATATCTTTTAACGATACAGATGATACCTTTTGTCCATTTGTTACGATAAATTCTTGCTTTGTACCACTTTAGTTAGGTTTATCATGTGAATTTTGTACAACGTTTGATAAGGCGGGGATTTATGTAACCTAAATTGTGTTGTTAAAGAAATATAGAGCAACAATTTTGAGAGATTTTTTGTACCTAACTAGCTCATTTACTTATCTAATTATTTTATTAAAACTGTCTAAGATTTTATATACCTATATTTTTGGCTGTCTGTTTTAGCTTCATATAAAAGCTGGAATATTCAATTAAAATAAATAATATTAGAATATTTTTTGACAAAAAATAACCAAAATAAAAATACACAAAATAGTTTAAATACTTAAAGAATAATTAATCATCCCTTTACACAACAGTGTAAAATTAGAATTACTATAATGAAACCTAAATACACTTGCAAATAGGTCGCCTGAATGAATATTTGAATAATAAGACAAAGGGCCTTTCAGAAACTCTCTTTTGTGTGTCAAAAATAATAGACAGTGCTGAAGTAGATATTTTTGGGTACAACGTTTATTTACAGAGGCTACTGTTACGTATTTTTTTTTGTATACGCTGTATTATACTTTAAATTATTGTGAATAAAGATCTCTTCTAGGAAGAAAATATGATATGTCAGCAGGCAGATACATAGCATGTGTCGAAAATAAACATGTTGCGCTAATATAATATTGCATCAATGCTTTTCAAGTTATAATGTGGGCCGATCCCGGCGGCACTGCAATGCCGGGCCGACCCGTGACGGGAGTGGAGCGAGCCCCGATCATCCCGTCAGTTTTCAAAAATCAGTTTAATATACTGGTCCCTCAGTTAGGGAACTTTCAGATATTAAGCTGAAAAGAACAGATACTACACTTTGATCTTAGCCAAAAGGCCGAGAAGCGATACCGTACTGCCGGCACCCCGGGGTAGTCATTCAACCGCGGAGAATCTTAATACCGCGATTCAGAAATGTGACGTCAGCGTACAGCGCCATCTATCGTGTTGCGGAATACGCTACCGACAAACAATAAAAGAAGAATAAAAAAATCTTCAAGTTTCAAACGTTTGTACAAAAAAAATGGACGTCAATAATGTACTCAAAACCTTTTCCCAAGTCTGAAAAATATTATGCTGACTATTAACCGAATCAATACCTGTTCAGGGAAACGTGAGATAATAGCGCACAAAAATACCTACATACAAAACCCTTCTTGGCAGTCGAGTGATAAAAACATCCGCCCATATATTTCCACAATAATTACAAATCCATATAGTCAAGGTAAATCAGTCGTATCTATTAACTTTATTTGCCAACTAAAAAGCAAAGAAGAATAAACATAATACCTCGACAAACATGACATCTATGTGACACCGGTAGCGGTGTGGCCGCTAGTCTCTATTGTAATATAAATTGAGGGGCTGACAGAATTGGAACAATTTCTAAGAAACATTGTGTTATAATCCGTAGGGTGATTTACAGTAAAACGAGCAAAAAGCCAATACCAGAAAAAAATATCAATAATTGAAGTAGAAGACGTTTTTTGTAGGATGATGGTTGAAAAGCGAAATTAAGGAAGAATGCGGTGAAAGTGCGAACCAAGATACAAACTATAATTTTAAAATGTTACTGTTTTACCGAATAGGACAAAAGTATGATTATGAATAATATGTCATCATCATCATCATAGTATATAAATAATATGTACTTAGCTTATGAAATTAATAGGCATATTTATTGCCTGTATTGTCGACCAAAATTAACGGACGATCCAAAAATTTAAACAGTAGGTTTCCCTCATCATATTTAAAGTGAAACTGCAAAATTTAAATTAATAATATAATATAATCAAGTATAATGTAGGTGCTTGCGTAATGAATAGCTATATTACGTCAAGAAAAATACCTGTAAAACACTTACCTAGTTAAGTCTCAAGAAATTCCATTAAGGGTAATACTTTAGATGCTACGACCATCTCCTCAAACAAATCGCTTTTCTAAAATTCTTCAAGATTTCCAAGTTGTAATAAAATGTTCTACCAGGAACAATTAAATTAAAATCTGCACGCCAATCTGGGGAAGAAAATTAAAACCCTTGTTTGGACTTTGAAGATAGCCATTTATTCATTTTAATGAATAAAATGGTGGATGGCTTTTCGTAGTAACTATCTAGGTAAGTACAATAAATCTAGCTATCGATAGAGATTTCAGTGCCTACCTATAAAGTTACATCATTTTATTTAAAGAATGTGATTTGTGAGAACGTTACTTGTCTTCTTAATTATTTAATCCATATTTCTCTGTCTGACGGACCCTATAGAAGAATTGAGGATAAGAGCAGGAAGACAATGAACAATTAAAATATAAAATATCTAATAGTATTATCATCATTCTGCCCTTATCCGTATTGTCATGTTTTCTTTTTCCTTACTTTTCTAATCGTCTTTAAATATTCGTTGCATTTTTATCGGTTTTTTGTAACTCAGTCGGTATACTGGTAGGGTTTGATATAAAGTGAAAAAGCTCAGTATAAAGTGGAATAATACCTAGTCGTGTAATGTGTAACCTACTCCATTTGCAGTGTCAAACTTGTGGCTTCGGTTTGGCAGTCACATACAGTGTAATATGTTACGTGCACCGAATGACAACAGTTTCAACTTTAATAAAAACATTTTTGATAGTTATTTTATTGGTATGTATTTTTTTAAGGCAAAGTTGTTATATTAATTTGAAACGTTTCTCTCGGTGAGATTTAAATTAGTTAAATAAATAGCTATTTCATATATTTTTTTATTAGGTATTAATTAGGTATTAGTAATAAACTCAACAAAAATACAAATCACAGTTCTAGGTAACTAATACAGTATAAGATATAATTTGTCAATTTGTTTATGGTGGCAAAACTTTCAAAATGCTGTAAAGACTTTATTACAGAGAAGCTTATATCAAAACTGCTGCATTTATGTAACTTTACTACTGCAGTGAGTTGACTGCAATGAAACTATTATTTTTTGAGCTTTAGTACAAACAAACTTTCAAATTCAATGAAAGTATAACAATAAACAATACTTTGCTTTTAGATACAATATTTTCAATAATTGTTCTGGTCAACATTGTTACATGTTTGACCTAGAGTCGAACCCACGCTCCGCACTTGAGAGGTAGATCTTTTAGCCACTAGGGTGCTTTACCCACTAGACCACCAAGATTACCAGCAACCAAAGTGGAGGTTAATTTAAGACAAAATCATCGAAGTATTATGTGACCTAAAACAGTTATAAGGCTTCCTTTTAATCACGAACTTTAAAGTCAAAGTGCTGATAGATTTTGTACAGCTTCTCACTTTCATGGTAATTGACGCACGAGTAAGTTAATACATGCATCAGTACCACTATATACTTAGTATAAAAGACACTGAAGCTTCCTGCTCTCTGTCCCTATGTATATGCTTAGATCTTTCAAAGAGCGTAACGGATTTTGAGGACGGTTTTTGTGTAGGGCGGGTCACTTGTTTTAATAGGTACAGTCAACTTCAGGTCAGTGGTACAAGTTTTATAGGAAAATCGTACTTATTACTATTGTGATAAGGTGCATGACAGTTACCACTGATGTGCAGTCTACCGTACCTGTCATTTATATCTATTTAACTCGCATTTGACCGTGTGCCGTATTTTATAAAAATCCGACGAATGTTTTTGGTTAAACTTTAAGGCGTATAAACTTTTATATTTATTTTACATATTATTCACATTTACATGATTTTGACTGAGGGCCGAAACCAAACCGAAATAATGCCATATGTATTTATTTTTGCAACAATGGAAATTATGAAATTTCCATATGAGCATAAATATAAACGAACGATATAATGAGAATATGTATATTGTTTTGATTCCAACAGAAACCAGACTATTTTTCAGAATGTTTTTTTTTTTTTGATAAACTGAATTTTAAAATTCTAAAATTCAAACCGAGATCTTTAAATTCCGTATCAAAACTTGACGTCACAGGAACTTTATTAATAAAACTTTACTGCGTCGCTTTAAAATCCGAGTTAAATCCATAACTGCACTAAAATAATCCAGGACTTCCCTCTTGATATTGAGCTATAAAACTTTATTCCCAATCTGGATGCGGGGTTTGACGTCAAAATGAGGGAGTGCCAAAGCTTTCAATCGAAATCTACTTAATAGATTTTATTGATAGTATAAAATATGATGATCGAGCCACATCTTATAGTAGACTAGCTTCAGTCAGCGGTTTCACCCGCTTCATATTAATATTGTTTATTGCATATCATAACGTATGTTGTTTTTGTCCTCCTAGCCGATTATCGATCAAAGCGGCTGTTATTAGAAGATCAGCCATCTGTGCAGGACATTTATAGTGCACAAGCGCTTGCGACACAGGTGCACTCACTATTCCTTTACTCTCATAGCCCGATGAGACTTTAATCCGACACGACCGAAGATCAGCCGCCTGATGACTGTAGGAACAAAGATGGAAAATATAAAATGGTTGTCACAATTATGGATCGGCTTATGTTTAAACACCACCCTAAAAAGTACCTATTTTACTACCAAAAAAATTCTAAACGGTTACCAAAATGGATATATGGTCACCAAACAACGTTTCCAAAAATATTATTAGATAAAACCATTTTTTCGTATTATTGACTACTAAAAAAATATATGGACGCCATATTAAAATACACTTTAGACCAAATATTATATATTGTCACTACTTAGATGTTACCAATTATGTAATACCATGACTCCTAATTTGGTCATTTTTGTTAGACTAAAAAAGCTAACGATCGCTAGAATATTTCCCAAATACCAATTAATATACTAGGGTTCCCAAACGTACGTCGCTTATTTATTGTTATATGAATTTGTGTGTAACTCAGTGCGTTTAAAATGTAAGCACGCAACATGCAGCAAGCATGGCTTCTGTCACGGCTCCGGCGCTGCAGGGCTCCGGCGGTCCCATGCGAGCTTATCGTCGCAAATGGTTTTCACGCTCACCACCGCAGCTTCGGCTTGCTGGCCGGCTGTGCCGGCCAGCCTCAGTCGCAGCGGCGAGCCTTAAAACTACCTGCGCCTCAGCTCGCAGGCCGCCTCGCCCCTCCGCGCCTACGCGGTTTTGAATTGCACTCTAGGGGTAGGGCAGACAAGACTACGTGGAGTCGGTTTTGCAGCGATTCGTCACTTACTTTTTGGTAGTAATATTAATCTTTTAGTTGGATAGAATTTGGTGACCATTAATCCATTTTGGGAACCAAAAATAATATTTGTGCGAGATTTGCGGTTTTTCTGATGTTATTTTATTTTTTTTTGGATCATAGCATTATATACTTTAGTGCCCTTTTAATAAAGTCAATTTAATTTTTTGGAGTTGTTTATTTTATTTGGTGCCTCAGCTTAGAGTCTTAAAAATATTTTTGGTGACCGCCTAAATTATACCCTTATGGATCCTGACAGGCACAGCAAAAATAACTGGGTTCTTACTAGTCTAGGAAAACTAGATACCCTATATTATGCTTATGTTATTCTGATTTGTAAGCTATTTATATCTACTACCGCGTTTCATCAAAATCCATCTAGTAGTTTTAGCGTGAAAGAGGAACAAATATCCATATTTGGCGTTTATAATATTACTTGAATTGATGAAAATTATAACCAGAGTATGAAGCGTTTCCATTTGACATATTTATGCTCCTTTTCGTTCTTTTTCTTTTATTTTTCTATATGTAAATGTAAAATGTTCATGTAATTTTCAACAGCAGACGAGTACCTATTATCATTTCGTACATTTCACATTTACGGTACTTATTATATTATGTCAGACATATTATTAAGTATTTTCCTTGTTAAGCTACAAATAGCGACATGTTCACACCATACAATTTGACTACAAATGACTATTGTCACTCCGGAGGTAATTAGCAATTTACTGAATTATCTTCCTTCCTATTTAGCCAAATTACGGCAAAACGTTGGTAATTTTGTATAGTAAGTAGGTAATTTTATTTTCAGTACTTAATTGTATTAAAACATAGCTGCTTTTAGAATATGAGCAATTTCTCTATAGGAAGTCGAAGTATCCTTAGTAATCCTTGCTTAATTAATTCATAATATTATATTTATTTAATAATATTATAAATTAAAGCAAAAGCAACTGTTTGTTATTGTTGTTGGTTATATAAGTTGGTACACACATAGTCCAGTGCCTAAATAAGGTCATAGGTATTAGCTGTATAACTTAAATAAATTATTCAAAAAGTAATAATTTAAAAGAATAAGCTGGCAACCCCAAGAGAGAGCGGGGGTGAAGAGGCGCGGAGGCGGCCATTCGAAGAGGCATGGCGGTTGCGATATTGTGAATTTGTGAAAACTGATTAAATTCGTATTATACATATAATATCATTGAATTCGTAAGTGTTTTTCTAATATTTCAGAAGTGACAAGTACACATCGCTCCACGAACTTGGTATGTTATTGAACACATTTTATAAGTAGTATAATCGACAAAACAAAACTTGTTTTCTTTCTTCTAAGTATCGAATAATTAGTTAACTGCATTACTCCGTGTACACATTTATTTGTGTACGTAGAGGATTGAATATAGCAATAATATAATTACATCGATGTTCAGTAAATGGATCGACAACATTTGACTATCATATATTCCGAATTCCGAGAAGCCATCATAGAATAACATGTTGCATTCAAACGATTTAAGAAATACCACAAAAATAGTACACAATTAGTAACGAAACATATAACCCAAGTAATTATTCGTAATCATAGAAAATCGACGTGTCAAGTATGCATTTCGGTCAGTGGGTCGTCTTAGGGGCGGAGTTTCCTCTAGATTAGTACCAAGTAAAAATAAAATTAAAAATAAATAGGTAATAGATAGAATCACAAAATATACGAAGTACTTACTTATTGAACTGTTTGTTTCGACTAGTATCTATGAAATTATAGTAATAGTTATAAAACAAGCTCCCACGGTCAAGCTCCTCTATGTTGCCGTGCCCTACAAGGTCCATAGTGTACCAAAACAACCTTCATGAAACTTATGGAGTGCAATAAAATATTGAATTGAATTGAAATAGCAACACAAGTGTTTTACAGCATGTATGTATCATTGTCATCTCCCTAGACCTTTATTTTTAACTACGTTGGGCTCGTCTTCCAGTCTAATGGGATTCACCTGGGTTATACCAATGTTTTACAAGGATCAACTGCTCTATCTGACCTTCTAAAACCTGTTACTAGGGGTACCCAATACCGCTTGCAGACCCGATGTCAGACTTACTGAATTCTAGCTACCCGTAACAACAAGGATGTTCGATGACAGCTGAGACTTACAGTTAACACTTCCTCCAAAACTCAGTAATCCTGGTGCAAGATATACTAAGATAGTACATTTAGATTTACAAAAAAAAAAAAAAGAGTTGGAATAGAGTAAACATTTTAGGTTAAACAAATAAAAAGTATTTACAAAATAATTAATAATAAAATAGCAATGGTACTCTCCTGACCTGGAATTGAACCCACACATTCATACCTGATAAGTTGGTTCTTTACCCACTAGGGCACCACAACTATTTAGTAGTATGTGTCTATAAATAAATACTAATTTATAGAAAGGATATTCCTTGATATTGATATGATATTTCTTCTATTATTTTATTGATAATAATTAATCATACTATGTTCACCGTAAAATTACATAGGCATGCTTGTTTACTTTCCTTAACCCAGTTTTCAAAGCAAAGTTTATTCAAAGCTACTTAAGCTAACTTTATTAACATATTGATTTGATCTCAAGTGTGGTAACTAATTTGCTGAACCTTGACTAAATCATTGTTATTTTGAGCTTGAGTTTAATAAATTTGTAGCATGAACATTAACATCTGAAATTATTGTTCCTACTTAAATTTATAGGGTATTTGAGCTATAATGCAAAAACTTTTGTCTCCATTTTTCCTTTAAGAATAAAAACAAAAACAATAAATAACTAAATTTCTGAACAAATTTAGAACGATAAATGGTGATCTATAACACAGAGGAGGTTTAATTCAGATACCTTTCTATAGATGCAACATAATAATGTATTTAGCATATAATAATTTAAAGAAAATAATGATTTCATTTATTGTATTGTATAACTTTAGTATGGTTTCTCTTACTGCTTCTACCCCATTTGTCTCAGACATGTAAAGATGACTTGACTGATAAATGATGACCGACTTTTCATGAGAGGCTCTCATGCAGGCCTATTTAAAATAAAAAACTTTTGATTAACTTTTGACTGAATTATCTAAATATAGTTATTTATGTTTGACTTTATAGTGACTTATATTTTAGCTATTGGGTTTTCTATTATTGTTTGCTTTTGCTAACAATCAATTTACTAATCGCACCAATTTATTTCCACCTTCCGCCTTCCACCTTTCTCTTCTTGATAATTATTTTACAAATATATATTTACGTTTCATTTTATACAATCTATATCACTTAACCATCAATTAATCTTACAAACTTATCCACTTAACGAATTGAACTTGGAATTTGCATTAAAAAAAAAAAAAAAAATAGAGAGAGAAAGTAAATATATATATTTATCGCTAAGCCGATGGAGAATTACGCACGTGACGGTCTCACGCCGCCGTTACCTACGGGTAAAACATGTTCAAGGTCAACCAAGAGAAAAGACGATAGTTACATGTACTCTCGAAAGAAGCGTTGTAGGTCACGCAGCCCAAGTCGCGGACGACCACGTCGCAAAAGTGGTCATCATGAACGTCGCAGGCATCGACGTTCCGGATCTAGGCTGAGAACCACTAAAAGGAAAAGCAGGAGTAGGTCACGATCCACTTCAAGAAACCGCCGTTCACGGTACCGTCGTGACTCATCTCACAGCCGCCGGCGTAATAATAGTTATTTCTCAGACTCCACTAGTAACCGATCAGACAGCCTACAGTCTAAGACTACTCATAGCTCTGACGAATGGAGCACCGGCTCGTCTACGTCGTCAGCTGAACGCGAATCACGATCGAGGTCAAGGGATAGCAGAACATACGACTCTCGGCGCCGTCATCGCGACCGTCGTACTAAACCAAGGCGATCCAGTCACTCAGAAATGGAAAGACTCGTTAGTGCGATTAGTAACCACAGCCGCAATACGTTTGTAGGAGCGCACGATATAATACCTAAATTCGATCCAGGACTGAAAACGCAAACTTCAAAATCTGGATCAAAAAGGTTAACGAGACTGCTGATATGTACAACTGGAGTGATAAGCAGATTATCTTTCACGCATTGCCCAAACTCGACGGTCTAGCACGACGGTGGTATGAAGGTTTATCGTCAGTGAACCTTAGTTGGAGGGAATGGCAGCGGAAGATTCTAGAAAATTTTCCGGATGACAGGAATTACGCCGACCGTTTAGTAGAAATGCTGGATAGGAGGAGCAAGCGCGAAGAAACTCTCGAAGAATATTTTTACGACAAAATTAAACTGATAAGCCACTGCAATATAAAGGGAAAGGACGCAGTAGACTGCGTTATACATGGGATTTATGATAGTAATATTAGATTAAACGCGCAGGGTGCGAATTTTAGAAGCCCAAACAAGCTCCTAAGATATCTGCGCAGTATTACTGCTAAAACGTTTAAAGATAATCGGAAGACTCTAACGCAACCAAACAATAGAATAAATAAATCCAATTTTAACGGAAAAGGGCCGGATACAAGCAAAAATAGTAGAATTTCGGGTATTAAATGCTTTAACTGCTCCGAAAATGGGCATACTGCACCAAGATGCACAAAAGAATGGCAAAGATGTGTAAAGTGTAATCGTATGGGCCATATAGCAGAACACTGTAGGCGAGATCAAGCCAATAAGATTACTAAAACAACCACCGACGATAAGAAAGGAAGTTCAGAAAATAAAGTACTACATATTACCGGTAACAATGAAAAAACAAACATATATAACAAGATGGTGACCATCAACGGTCACCAGAAACATGCCTTCCTTGATTTTGGCAGCCAATGTACAATCGGCAAACAAAGTTTGGCTGACGAATTGTCCCTAAAACTAGATTCTAAGGATCTATTACACATTAGAGGTTTCGCATTTGGAACAATTCAGCCTATTGGGAAAGCAAAGGCTGAGATAGTACTGGATTTTGTGAAGGCTGAGGTAGACATATACATAGTGCCAGATGAGTATTTAAGTACAGATTTACTAATTGGCCAAAATTTTACGGAAAGACCAGGTGTCGTAGTATACAAAACTAGCACAAGCCTAACTCTATATTCCGATTTCCCCGAAAAGGTTGATTTGTTAATCGCGGAAGATACTACGGTTGGTAAAATGACTAACATCAAAATCCGCTACGCAAACCAACACACTGGATATATATACATACCTGGGAATATATCTTACAAGATGGACGAGGAAATTATTACAATTCCTGGCATATATCAGGTTGGTGATGGTGTAGGGATGTTGCCAGTAATTAATTACTCCGGAAAAGAAGTCCTTATGCGAAAAGACAAAGTTATAGCTCGTGCATTACCTATACCTAATATACCTACGCTTTTGCATACACCAGTTTTAGAGGTAAATAACATAATAGAGTCTGACAGTACTAATTCTTATAGTTATAAACCTTTGACTATGGACATGTTAAATATAGGTGCCGACGCTACGCATGACCAACGTGATAGACTACTAACACTACTGAACGACTATAGGGACTGTTTCGCATTAGAATTAGACGAACTCGGTAGGACCTCTATTTCTGAAATGCATATCAAATTACAGGACGATGTACCTATATCCTATAAGCCTTACCGCTTACCCTATACAGAGAAACTGGTAGTTCGAAATTTGGTGAACGAGCTCCTTGATTCTGGCATTGTGAGGGAATCCAATTCATCGTATGCGAGCCCCATAGTCCTTGTTAAAAAGAAAAACGGCGAGTATCGTTTATGTGTGGACTACAGAGCCCTGAATAAGAAAACTATCAAGGATTCTTACCCAATGCCGGTCATAGATGACCAGTTAGATCGTTTGAGCGGTAAAAACTATTTTACCAGTCTCGACCTTAAGTCTGGGTACTATCAGATTCCCGTCGCGGAAGATTCCAAGCATTTAACCGCATTTATTACACCAGACGGACATTATGAGTACACCAGGATGCCGTTTGGCCTCGTGAACGCTCCTGCTGTATTCCAACATATGATCAACAAGGCTCTGGGTAAGGATAGATACGATCTGGCAATGCCTTACATGGATGATTTGTTATCCCCAGCCACGACGATAGATGACGGGTTGGACAAACTCAGGAAAATATTGGAGTCGTTATGCAAAGCAAGTTTGACACTCAATGTTAAGAAATGCTATTTCTTTCAAACATCTTTAGACTATCTGGGATATGAGGTATCCAAAGACGGCCTAAGGCCTGGAAGCAAGAAAATCGACGCCGTCGCGTCTTTTCCGGTCCCAACAAATATACATCATGTGAGACAATTTGTCGGTTTGGCAAGCTTCTTCCGAAGATTTATTCCGAACTTCGGTGCTATCGCCAAGCCGTTGACTAGTCTCACGAAGGCCAACGTGCCCTGGTCATGGGAACAACCTCAAGAAGAAGCGTTTAATACAATTAAAGCCAAATTGATTCAGCGGCCTTTATTGGCCCTTTATGACCCTAGTTTCATTACAGAAGTACACTGCGATGCAAGTAAGCACGGAGTAGGAGGCATTCTACTTCAAAAACCTGATGAAAAGTCACCTCTGAGACCGGTAGCTTATTTCAGTAAGCAGACTACTAAGGAAGAGGAGTTTTTGCACTCCTATGAGTTAGAAACTCTAGCCGTAGTTCTATCGTTGAAGAAGTTTCGCATATATCTCATCGGTATTAACTTTAAGGTATACACCGACTGTAATGCCCTCAGAACGACACTAACAAAAAGGGACTTAGTTCCTCGAATTGCACGGTGGTGGCTTCTGCTTCAGGAGTATAACTTTACAATAGACTACAGACCTGGAGAGAGTATGAGACACGTGGACGCTTTAAGCCGCAATCCCATAACATCGGTAGATGACCCCGGATTGTTGGACGGGGACGAATTGGCGATCATGAATATTGGGACCACTGACTGGTTGCAGTCGGTACAATTGGCGGATCCACATCTGAAACTAGTCAGATCGATACTAAACACCGATAAGAGGGACATAAAGGATATTATGGAAAATTATGTTTTACGGAATGATAAGATATACCGAAAAATTGGAGATCAACTTAAATGGGTTGTCCCTAACGGGGCTAGGTGGCGCATCTGCCAGATGGGCCATGACGAATCTGGGCATTTCTCTGTAGATAAAACCCTCGACAAGATACAAAAAGATTTCTGGTTCCCCAAAATGACGAAATTCATCAAAAAATACGTGTCGTCGTGCCTCAACTGCGCTTACAATAAAGCGTCGACTGGCAAAAGCAGCGGCTACCTGCACCCTATCCCCAAAGGGCGCACCCCCTTTCATACCTTACATATGGACCACTTAGGTCCATTTGTAAGAAGCAAAAATGGAAACGAATACATTTTAGGGATTATTGACGGATATAGTAAATTTATATTCATTAAACCGGTACGAAATCTCAAAAGCAAAACGACTATAAAAGTTTTAAAGGACATTTTCTGTGTGGTAGGTGTCCCAAAAATCATAATCAGCGATAGGGGAACAAGTTTCACATCCCTACTGTTTAAACGATACGTCCAGTCTATAGGTGTAAAACATGTTCAAAACTCCGTGGCAACCCCGCGAGCAAATGGGCAGATCGAGAGATATAACCGGACCATACTGGAGTCTCTAGCCGCATCCAACCACGGTCAGGATGAACGAGATTGGGACATGCACATAGAAAATGTGCAGTGGAGCCTGAACAATACCCGAAACAAAACTACTGGAGTCTCTCCGTCCGAAATCGTGTTTGGTAAAAGAACGACTGGACCCAACGAAGGGAACATTCTTAACGCCTTACGGGAAGACGACAGCGTAAACACTGACAATGACGAGGAACCGAATACGGAAGAATCAACTGATAAAGAACCGAATGGAAACGAACCGAGTAGATACGAACTTGACAGAGAAAAACAAAGATCTATAATTCGCGAGCTAGCCAATAAAAATATAGAAGATAGTCAGAAACAGATGAAGTTAAGATATGACAGCAACAAGGCACCTACCAAGATGTTTAATTTAGGGGACTTAGTCATGATCCCCAACCATCATCTCCCCGCAACCGGAAAAAGTAAGAAGCTTCTTCCTAAATTTAGAGGACCATATAAAATATCTGCGGTACTCAAAAATGATCGGTATGAAATTTCCAGTATTGACGGTCTGTCAAAACGGAAATATAAAAGCATATATCCTGCTGATCACCTAAAGAAGTGGATCACGTTTAATACTGACAACAATAGTGACGCACACGACCTAACCGACAGCGACTCCGACATTAACTGAATAGTGATTTCTGACACTTACTCGTTTACTGTATCAAACACTTAAATAAAACTACTCTTACAGATTTTATCGCGGTTTTATTATATTATTAGCTGAAACTAATACTTATATGTATCACTAGCTTATGATATCTTTCCCACCAGTTTACTCCTTTACCTAATATTTTACAGGCATCACACATCTAGATACATGTGTGTGTATTAATAATATGTACATACAACACTCACTATTATAATATAGTAGATATTACCTAGATAGCTTCCCCCTTCCTCTAAGGCTACATTCCAGGATATACCGGAGTCAAGGGAGGAATAAAATCTGCCACTACGTTTACTTTGTTGGTGGAAATGGATACAAACCATGTACGTATAAATTGGTGGTGAAGGTCACCAACCGACATTTATAACACCTAATTGTCTGAGTGATGATGACTGAAGGATACCGTAGCGTAAGGTGCTCACTGAGACTAGTGAAGGATACCGAAACGCGCGGTGCTCGTCACATTACAAAGCAAACATTGGAGAAGGATGCTCATTTATTGTGGCGCTCTCCTATGACGTTCAACTCGTTAAAGAATACTGTGGCGTAAGGTGCTCACTGAAACTAGTGAAGGATACCGAAACACGCGATGCTCGTCACACTACAAAGAAAACGTTGGAGAAGGATGCTTATTTATCGGGGCGCTCTCCTAAGACGTTCAATTCGTCAAACTACAAGACGGCACTAATCGATGCAGATTTGTATCTTACTTACTAGTTGGCCTCTCTAATAATACGTTAGAGAACCATTAATTGTTATTGTAACTAACTAATCTAATAAATTAAATATTAGAGATAACACTACAAATCAACCTCAAGTATTTTACAATAATTGTAAAGATAATAATATATTATATTTTACTTCTGGAAATCATAAAATTTACTGAATTAGTGGCCAGACATTAACTTAAACTTGTTTGACTGACACCAAAACCTAACTAATGAATTTAATTCTCATATCCACAGACCCTTTACTGGATTAAACCAACCGAATCTCTGGATGACTACAAAAGGCGGATGGAGAAATAAACTTCAAAAGAGCGGAAGACAGACAAAATTGTTATAGGAGTAAAGCAGTTAACTTGAAGAAATTATGGAAACTGATTTACTTCACAATCATTATCATGAAACTGTATGAGGACATACCACGTACAGCTCGAATGGCCGACACGGAATAGGGTCATTCCGTTAACAGGACGGCCGTCTATTAGCTGTATAACTTAAATAAATTATTCAAAAAGTAATAATTTAAAAGAATAAGCTGGCAACCCCAAGAGAGAGCGGGGGTGAAGAGGCGCGGAGGCGGCCATTCGAAGAGGCATGGCGGTTGCGATATTGTGAATTTGTGAAAACTGATTAAATTCGTATTATACATATAATATCATTGAATTCGTAAGTGTTTTTCTAATATAGGCTACTTTTTTTTTCTGGTGCGTGGGAAGTTATTCCCTCAGGATACGGGTGAAACCAAGGGCGGAAGCTAGTGGCACAGAAAAGGTGGTATGAAGAGAAAATCCGCTTTCACCGGTTTTCTAAAAATACCGGTTCTTTAATAAAAAAGGCAAGAAATCTACAGATTTCGTATTCGTACCACAAAATTATATTTAGATCAAGTAAAAAAGCTTATTGCCTACAGAAAACTGAAGTCTTATTTCATGAAAAAAATTCCATTAAAAAGTAATCCTCTTAGTTATGAAAGAAAATATAAATAATTTTTTGGGTCTAGAAATCTGGGCTTTAATTTGTTTAGCTTAATTATTGTTATATTGGTGAAGGCGAGTATTTTTTTATTTTGCGCTATAAATAACAGAATTTCATTATTATTTATAAAATTAAAACATTTTATGTATTATGAGGTAAATAATGTCCACCAAAACTAAAAAGATAGTTTGTCTGTTGGATCATACAGGTATCTTAACTATTATTTTAACTATACCTATACTAAGTAAATAGGTTTTTTATAGCTTGTGACACTCACAAATAACGTGCGTTTCCATTGATATCTTACCATAGGTCTGAGGTACCTCTGAGGTGCAACTTTTCAAACTTAAATCTATAAAATTTAATATGAACCTGGACTATATAGTCTGAAATCACCAACCCGCATTGAGCAAGCATGGTGATTAACGCTCAATAAGTACTTCTTTTCTCTTTATGAGAGGAGGCCTGTGCCTAGTATTGGGGTGATCAAATGCTGATGAAGATGATGTAATAATTATGGTAACTTAGTAACAGATCAATAGATCTGTCTTCAGTATTCACCACATAAAATAAAACAATAGCATATTCTTATACTAATATTGCATGTCAACCCGGCTCACAATGTGTGCATTGCCCTAATGGCATCCAAAGTGGAGCCCCAAAATGGACGAAAACCATTATTACACCAAGATGTGAAAACCGATATTATAAGGGTAGTCAACAACTTGACCGCTAAGAGTACCCTGCAGACTAAATAGTCGGCCGGTAGCTAATAGCTGGCAATTGTTTTTAAAGAAAATCTTGAATCTAAGAAAAGTTTTCTGTCGATCTGATACTGGTTAAATACCAGTTCTTTGTAATGTGCATTTCATCTTCATATTGATTTATGAGCCCAAACTATTGGCCGACTAAAAGTTTGCAGTTTGCGGGAGCTCTAAGAACAGTACAGGTGTCAAATGCTCATACTTTATGATAGATCTTATATTAAATAACTACTTTATTGATAGAAACTATAACGTTTATAAATGACGTCATATTTTATAATAAACAAAAACAAGTCAATGAAGTATAAGTAATATTCAGTTAACAAATAAATATCAGAACAGATTAATGTTTTCATCTTAAATATTACGAGTAATAAACCAAACCCATTAAAATGCGCGAACAATATTGATGTCTTCTATTACCAAAGAAAATAGCATAACTTTGAGTTAAATAATATTTTCTTGAAATAATAGAGTTATGCTAAAATAGACTGGGCAATGGTTTATTCATGTTCTGACAGACTAATTTATCTGCACACAATTGATGACTTATCCAAGATAGGATATTGAATAAGTATGGTTATCACAATTTGCCGGTAAATAATAAGAAGATATAAGATAATAATTCATTATTAATTATTTTGTAAATAAAGAAGATATTTATTTCTTCGCCTAAAAATATCTGCATAGTAACAAATCTGTTATAATTATAAAGCTCTAGGTTTATCAGTTATATCTCTGGAACGACCCATTAGAAAAAATATTTTTATCAGTTCTAGATAGCC
Source organism: Helicoverpa zea x Helicoverpa armigera (assembly GCA_033682625.1). Taxonomy (NCBI): domain Eukaryota; kingdom Metazoa; phylum Arthropoda; class Insecta; order Lepidoptera; family Noctuidae; genus Helicoverpa; species Helicoverpa zea x Helicoverpa armigera. The sequence goes on along the minus strand of JAWIIS010000044.1, from coordinate 3,486,197 downwards.
CATTTATCGAGGAAGATATCTCTTTCAAGGACTTTACGAGTGAAACCGAAGGCATAACTTAGTATTTACTAATAAATAGAAACAAAAAAAAATATTGGTTCTGAATAGAGAGTTTCTTTATATAAAAACAATTTGAAAGTTCCTTTAAAAATACGATTTTCAATAACCGCAGTTGACCATATGGGTATTCCAATTTTGGCATAACGCCATTGAGAAATTGACTGAAATTTTCTATTACTACTCCATTTATATTCATGGTATCTAACAGCCATTTTATATCTGATGCCATAAATCAGTTGGCAGTAACATAAGACAAAAATAACTTTGCGTTTCATCAAATGACGTATTGGTATCAAATAAATAATATTTGGATGGTTTGAATGAAATAATTTTCTGTTTATATTGCATAAGCCATACAAGAAACTTCGTGAATCGAAGTCCAAAAGAAGAAGAAAAAGTCTAAAAAAATATCTATTCTTGTCTTTGCGTAAGATTTTTTATTCAAAAGAAATTTGAGATGGAGTGAATGCTAATAAACTGCAAATTAATATTAGTTTTTTCCTAACTGTAGTTCTTTGGTCAATGTTCTACTTTTACAGCACTAAACTGCATAACAATTGCCTGGGATATTTGCCAGCGTAAAGTAAATCACGAAAAGATCTTGCGACGTCACATAAAATAATAACAAAATGAAACACGTACAAACAAGCGCAGATGTGTTTTTCATTCAAATTATGACGATAATTCTATCAGAAGAAAAGTATTACAGGATGTTTTGATTCACATTAAAACATAATAAAACTTTCACAGTAGTGAAGGTTATTTTAAATACCGGCCAAGTGCGAGTCAGTCTGGCACGCAAGGGGTATTGTACAGTAAACTGCACATTAGTGGTCACTGTCATGCACCTTAACTCAATAGTAATAAGTACGATTTTCTTATAAATATAATAAATATAATAAATATAATGTCTGGACACATTTTCACACACGGTCGATTAGGCCCATGGTAAGTTATTAATTAACTTGTGTTATGGGTGCTAACACAACTGATAAACTACATATAGCTACATATATACATATTGATAAATACATATTGTAACACCCAGACCACGGCCAACAAACATGCTCATCACAACTAAATATTACCACTGACCTGAAGTTGACTGTACTATCTGTGATGTGAGGGCAATGTTGATTTTATTCTAGTTTTCAGCACGTTTTTTTTTCTATAGTGGCATTATTTATGCTACCTATAATGGACAGACAGACAACTTATTAACAGAGTCCCGTTTTTGCCTTTGTGTACCCTAAAATAAACGTTAACTTTGTGCACATAACCGTTGATTATTTAAACCGAGACGACCTTGAGTTACATATAAAAATGCCATAAAAATTAACGTCGCTTCCTAGAATTAGACTATTTGACTCATTTGACGTTTTATTGTTCTGTAAATATTTCAATTTGACGTCCATCCTAAAATAAACTAACAAATTAATTGTGAAACTGTGTTGCAAAAAAATATAGCCAAATCTTTTGATATAGATATTGTACTATTGGTAAAAATCTTTAACATATAGTTGCATATTTTGTTTAGGTGTTCCTCAAGGTGCATGAAGTGAGAATTTTGCGTTAAGTATTCAATCCCTAAGGGGAAAAATATTCTGCCGGGTTTGCGGGATTGTTCGAAAGAGTTTCCACGGCCCTAGTAGGTACCTACATAAAAGGCCTACGACGGAACACGACTGATTTTAGTCAGTAAGAGTCTGACACTCCCTCACCGCTGCTAACCCACAGTTGGAGGGGGCCATTTGATGATTTTTAGCGTCATTAAAAAAGGGGACGAAAATATATACACTGATGAATTCACGGATAAAGCAGAATGTAATTTATTCTGCAGTTATTAATTTTACACAAATATCATTGTGCATTTTGCACAAGAGCCCGCATATCGTATATTTTTCATTGATTGATTGACGGTTGATTTCCATACACGACACATATGCCATTCTCGTTGACGTTGGCTTCATATGCAGTTTCTGATATTTGAATAAACTCTAGAATAACATTTTAAAGGAAATCTGGACTATAGAGTCTGAAATTACCAACCCGCATTGAGCAAGCGTGGTGATTAACGCTCAATCCTTCTCTGTGTGAGAGGAAACCTGTGCCCAGCTGTAGGACGATAAAAAGGCACAATGAGAATGAATAATTCAAAGCTTTGTTTGTGTGTGTTCGTGTTAACATTACATAATCGATTACAAAGTGACTCGAGAAAAAATGGAGACAGATCACCCAATTTGTATATCAATTTCAGTTTCAGGAGAATAAGAAGCTACGAGTAAAACGCTTAAATGACGTAGCTCTGTGAATCTATCTAAGTTATCGATCGTATATTAACAATAAATCTTAAACATAAAACAGTATTCAAGGAGCAGTTTTATTTCTAAGCCATTAAAGGTTATTTTACTATGGCAGCTTAACCGCGGAGTAACTTATAAGGGGACATTTGCCAAGCGGAGAGACATCTTGAAAATATCGAGAGAAACGGGTACCATTGTTTATTTTAATCTTGATTAATTTATTTGTTGTTCATTTAATCTAACAATTTAATTCTTAAGCCTTTACCATTTTTTGTACAACACTTTGTTAGGTAAATCAGAATAAATGTTTTAAAAACGGCTTTTCAAGATCCTCCTTTTTTTGACAACTTGGGAGCTAGTTGGTCCTGTTTTCTGTGCCTCTTTCAATAAGGTAGCAATGATTCACGTTATATTCGTTTTAATGCTATCGATCACAGTACGTTTTACTACTGTTTTATTTTATTACGCCCTATGCGTGACGATACTAGGGGGGGTGACCTACTTAATACATAGTACCCTAACTTTTCGATAGATGGCGTTGTACCGTCACGTCACATTTCTGAATCGCGGTGTTAAGATTCTCCGCGGTTGAATGACTACGCCGGGGTGCCGGCAGTACGGTATCGCTTCTCGGCCTTTTGGCTAAGATCAAAGTGTAGTATCTGTTCTTTTCAGCTTAATATCTGAAAGTTCCCTTACTGAGGGACCAGTATATTAAACTGATTTTTGTAAACTGACGGGATGTTCGGGGCTCGCTCCACTCCCGTCACGGGTCGGCCCGGCATTGCAGTGCCGCCGGGATCGGCTCACATTATTACTAGAAAATCTGCTAATAAGCATCTTATTTCTATTATGATTTTCTAAAGCTTGTCAAAATGCTGTGTTCGTTCGATACCTATCGATAAAATGTGCGCTCTCACCATGTGAACAACATATAAAATTAAAATCTGAAAGAAATGATTGATACCCATAACACGTCATCATTTTTCAAAACCGATAATAATATTTGCCAAGTTTTATAAATTACTAAACTTTTCAATACTTGACCGTTAAGTGACCAGTCAAGGTGAGATGTGTGAAACCGTTTAACTGAACGAAACATAAAGTAATATTAACCATGCCTTCGTTCATTAATAATAGCTTTAACAAGCCCCATAAAGTTTAGTTTCTATTAGGATTTCATTCATTTTGAATTCAAAAGTTCCTGACACTGTCTATGCCCTTATTCCATTTGATCCATACTTCGACCCTATATTTTCGGTAAACAATCCTTTTAGAAATCGGTGGGGTAGGTCAACGTTGATTAAAATTAATGAATATAAGTACAAGACGGACTTGGCTAATGGTCAAGGAATTAATAATCCTAAAATAAACCTTTTTGTAACTCCCTATCCACCTTGACGAAGCGTGGTAATATTAGATAATATATTATAATTATCGGCACGAATCTTGAGCTCTGACCTTCACCTACGCAGAAGTAATTTATTGGGTCCCTTTTGTGGTATGAAGTGAGGCGCGGGGGAGGGCTAAAGCGGTGATTGGCCCGCAGCGCATCTCGTCTTAGCCGTCACTCGGGATTGGTTCTTTGCTAATAAATCACTTCTGCGCAGATGTAGGTCAGAGCTCAAGATTCGTGCCGATAACTATATCAATACTTAGTATCAAAACAGGCCTTACTCAGTATGCTTGGTATATGATAGAACATTACTGTATCCAATATGACTATAAACTTTCTTTTATCTCCAAATTTTCTAGCTTCAAAAACCCATCAATCAATCGTAAACGCGCTGATCTGTAAAAGCTAACGTAACAAAGTTAACGCCTACATACCATTGTACCAGGGTATCATAAATCACAGGGCCAAGTTATTGCGAAGCCTAAAAGCGTTGACCCGTATGTTGTGGTTGCTCGCACTCAGGCATACAGACTCTTTGAAGTAAACGTCATCAGACGGGACTTGAGGTTGCGTGCTTCTGACGTATTCAAAGGTTGGCTGGAACTATTTTGCTTTTTATGTGTTTTTTTTTTTGTAGTGGTGGAAATGGTTTGAAATCTTTTCTTGGGGTGAAGTTTTTATTTCTGTTTTTTATTTATTAATGGTGTCTGTTTAGTTACGAAACAAAATAGGAAATAACAAAAATATTCGTGAAGTTCTGATTTATAGTTCCTACAGTAAAAAGGCCTACTTTTTACAGTTATTTTTTTTCGTAGTGTTATGTATTTCTATGTAGTACATTACTTACGTGATCAAATACTTTCAGTTGAATTCATCTTTATTCCAGAATTCCAACATTGTCGTTCAGCAATAGCATGGTGACTTACCCTGCAACAAAGAAAACAATTTTCAGACAAATGTTACATATTGATAAAAATAGAGTAGGTACAATATAAAATAGAGTAAAAGAACATAGAAAAACAAAACGAGCTGCTCCGATCCCAAATAAAATTGGGATAAGGGCAGGAGGAGGATGATAATAAAATAGATAATTATTGACTCTCAAACACACACAAAAATAAACCTTAGCTTTCTTCCTCGGTTGAATATTACAGAAAATGATTATTTCGTTGTCCACAGGTAACGAGGGTCCAATAGGTAATCTAAAGTCGTTTGAGCAATAAATCTTGTGGCATAAGGGCAAGAGGCTTTGGTAAACCAACAGACCGTTCAATTTCTGCTAAACTACCTTTACAAAACCACAGATTCTTGGTTTCTGAAAGCTATTTTGGTTGTCATTTAATTAGGCTTTAGAAACATAACTGACCATTATAGTAAGGATAGTCAGGTTTATAGAAGACTAGCTTCCGCCCGCGATTTCGCCCGCGTTGAGTTCGGTTATATCGCGTTTCCAGGAAAGATAAAACCAAGAAAGATAAAAACTGTCCTATGTTCTTTCTCAAGGTCAACTCTATATCAGTACCAAATTTTATTAAAATCAGTTCAGTGGTTTAGACGTGAAAGCGTAACAAACAGACAGACAGGCAGAGTTACTTTCGCATTTATAATATTAGTAGGGACTAGCTTTTTCCCATAGTTCATTCACTCATGTCCCGGGAGAACCACTGTCCGCAAGCAGGTAAAAAGTAACTTGCGCCCTGTTTCAGGATCTTTACTATCTGCATTTAAATTGGTTCAATAGATTAGGCGACAGACAGACAGATAAAGTTATTTTCGCATTCATCATTTAGTTACCATTTATCCACACAATCGTCACTCAAGGACAGTCTAGCTTTTAATTGGATAATCTATTTTAAGTTTCAATTCCATCATTCCATATAATAAACAAACAAACTATTTTTATATTATATTAAAAATATTCTTTGAATAAGAACAAACAGTGATGATTCAAAGTCAAACCTCTTAGGTATTTCATTTTAGCCTTTAAAGACACTTATGAAAGTCAAAAATATAAATAAGGTTGATTCTAGGTGCCCATTTCAAAAGTAGCTTCCTATGAAGAAGAACAGGCAAGAAACTCCATAGTCATTCTTTTTAAAAAAAGAAGTACTCATAAAAAAAAAAACCTGTCTCACATGGAAAATACCCAAAAATAGTTCTGCATATTTAACACGACACAAACATTGTATATTTGTTTAACTGTTTTTGCAATCAATTGTCTGCGAATAATTACGTAATTAACGCAAATAGGTACATACTGTCTGACCTCCACAACCCTTGTTAGGATTTCATTATCAATCAGACACTGTCAAATTATCGTACCTTGTTGTACTAACTGATTACTGATTAGTGCTCATTTGTAAGCGCTTGTAATGTTATTAGTTATTAAAACAATATGTGTTTTTTAATTGTTCTTCCATATTTAGACTTAGTGTATACAATCATCATGATCGCACATTATTCTGTACACATTGAAGAATCGACCGCGCCAAAGAAATCAGTTGTATTTACTTTACACCTATCGCATTCTTTTTACATGTAAATATCATTATTAAAACGACATCACTATTAAGTATTTCATTGTATTAACATACACGCTGAATGCAATGTATATTCTTTGACCGAAGTTTAGGCCAGCCCTTTGGTCACGAGTGGACTCCATTGAGCGCTTGCTTATTAATTACATTATAACATCATCACTTAAATAAGCTAATATTATAAAGCAGAAGGGTTTCTTTACTTGAATGAAATAATCTCAGGAACTAATTAGACCGATTTTAAAAAACTTCGTTAATTAAGTAAGTAATTTTGGCTAACACGTGTTTCCATGAGACAATCTTACGTGCAAGCAAGAAATACCACCAAAAACAAGGCGAAACAAAATAAAGGAAGTGATTATCACACGACAATGACTCATCATAAACTGGTATCGTACTCATGACGTCATTGTTGGTAAATAATACGTCATATCCAGCTTGTCAACTGCCTGATATACCCTTTTGTGACGAAAAAAGGTTCTCTGGGCCCGGATGTTAGTTTCGTCACTTTTCATGTACCGATATTGATAAGGTCTAAATATACTCTTATAGTATGACGTAGGTAGGTACTATAATGTCGGGGCTGCGAGATCGTTTTAAAGAGTTACGCCGGTCCTGGTATACAAAGGGCTCTAGAAAGAACTTGGTGGATTTTGGTCAGTAAATCTCTGACACTCTCACAGCAGGAGTCAGAATCTGATGATTTTCGATGTCAAAAATAAATGTTTTGAAGTAACAAGTTAATAATCCGATTACAAGAACCCATGTTATAATCGTTGCCATGGTAACAAACTGTAGTACAAAAATAACCCGAGGCCGATGGCTTTAGCTGAGCACATACAAATATACTGGGATTCTTTTATTTAGAAGCCCTAAAGAAATAACCTACTCTTTAATACTCTTTAAAATTTATCGATATTTTCCGAATTCAGATGTACCAATAAAAACTTTATATACTTCTACTTACTTAAACTGTATTACCTTTATTTCAGTGTGTATTTATTCGATACATAAAAAAGCTATATACCACTGATCGAGTATTCATTATTTTCTTCTTTTTATAGTCTCAAGAAAAGAGGATTATTTTCTGTTTTTTCAGTACATACTTGATTCAATATTTATTGTAACAAAATACCCACCTACATACATACCTGTGAGAATATGAGTTACATTTTACAGAATTCTATTTATAGGTACAATGGTACCTATATAAGAATGTTGGTTCATTATTTATTTCAAGTTCAATCATGTGATATGAATTTTCCAATGATCGTATTTTATTTTTGTAACTCTGTCTGTCAGTCGCGCTTTTACCTACGCCAAAACTACAGAACTTATTAAATTTAAATGAAATTCTACACACAGATATTCGCAGGAATCTGTACTAACATTATAAGGAGGGTGTTTCTGTGGTTGTTTGTTTTTAATTAATATACTCAAAAACTGCTGGACCGATTTTAAAAATTATTTCATTGTTGGATAGCTATACTACACTCTTTCCGAGTAACAAAGGCTAAGGCTAGGCTAGGCTTTTTCCCAGTACGGACAGTAGTTTATACGAGACGCGGGTGAAACCGCGGGAAACAGATAGTAATTCATACTTATGCAAATGATTTCGCACCAAGAATGACGTTATCTACAAAATTGAACGAAATGGAATTCAACGTATTTGAGACTTATTTTGACGCCAGAAAGTCGTGGTATGAAGAAATTCATCCATGTTCTCAATATGGTACGCTTTCGACATAATATTTGTTGGAGCGGGTCATGGTGACTGGAAATTGAAATGTATTGCACTGAAATTAAGGTTCAAAATCGATTGCATTTGGAATGAAGATGGAACGTTTTGTCTTCAGGGGTACCGGTGCCATCTGCAGCAGCACTTTCAGTGACGACTGGTGGGCTTAGTAATGGAGTTGTCAGTAGGCATTTGGCTATCTGTTTGTCATAATATAATTAGTGTTTTAATTGATCTCAGTGGCGAGCACTTGGAGAGGCCTATGACAGCAGTGGACTGCGATAGGCTGATGATGATGATGATGATGAATTAGTGTTTTAGAATTAACAACAAACTAATTTACAGTTGCGACCTATGTCCGTTTGTATAATAATCAATTTTACAAAAGAAAAAAGTCGTCAGTAGAGTTGATATTTTCGAATACCTAATGAACGAGACCAGTAATATTTTGGTTCTTTAAGGCGCTTTTTTGCCATTTATTGTGTGTAGGCGAGTACTTAAGTATTTATCAAAAACGAATCTCAAATTAACATCTAAAACAATTTTTATTCCGTGACTATTTACAAAACATACCTACCAAACCACACAGTTTTCGGTACCTACTCGTAACAAACCTTCGCCTAGACTGTTGGTAATAACAGAAGCAAAGCAATCAACCATTTTTATTTTATAGCTCCCGTCACGCGAACCAACCCGTAATATATATGTAAAGTTCAAATTTCAGTGTTACGCCTCTTTTGTGTAGTCCGTATGAAAAAAGCATATTTTTTTAATGGGCATGGTAATCTCGTAATCTATGTTAGATTGAAAAACAGTGAAAATGAATTGAAAAACTAGGAATTCAAACACGATATGTATGCTATTGTGTATCTGAGATCTCCATTACTCTTTTGACAAAATAGTTAAAGTTTTTAAAATGGCTGAACCGATTTTCATGAGTAGCAAGCAGCTTTTAGCCAAAAAAACACATCTAAAGCGCTTCGTCCGTTTACGACCTACTGGTGCCACAAACAGACAGACGAACACATAAGTAGCTGTCAAAATATAACAACTCTCTTTTTGTTCCCGGCCTTAAAAAAACAACATCAAAATGTTTGTACTAATTGTCGATACCCATTCGTAAAGGCTTATTGGCAATCAATACAATTTAATTTAGATTTGTTACAAACATACATTGTAGGACCTAAATCAATAGTACCAAACGAGTTCCGAAACTTGAATTTACTTAACCCTTGATCTTCTAACGAGGGCTCGCAATGTATGCAAAAGAAATTGCAGACTACGTACCCCTAATATTCGTGTATGTGCCTAGAAAGGTTCTTTTAGTAACATTATTCCATATTAAAATAAATTCCAGCTTCACAAAGGTACATATGGGTAATAAACTTGGTGAATTAAGAAAAAAATACACAGCTAAAACAATACTTCTTAAGTCCAAAGTAAAAAAAGAAAAACTTTTAGGTAATTTAGGATATCAAAATTTATTTTATGCACTTCCTATTACAATATCTAAAAGCTTTGTAATAATATTATCGTGTATACGTATGTGTTTCGGTATATATTCTGTCCATATATTTTGAAATTTTAAATGGCGGACCCATACCAATGATAAATGACCATTATCAAAGTGATGTCCACATTTTCATACACTCGTTAGCATCTGGTATTAGGAATAATAACAGCTCAATTACGTAACATATAGTGTTACCTAGAGGTGTTGAATGAGGCACTTAGTAACGCAAATGGACTAATTCCATCTATGTATTCTACACATAGCGTGGTAATTTTCATATTTGCTGAATAAAAAAGTTAGATATAATGAAAATGGATCAGGCACCGCATGGGTTAATACTTTTTACAGCGTAGCAGAGTGTTGCCACTATTCAGAGTTTTGTTACAATTTTATGCATGACCAAATTTTGATTAAAAAACTTGATAATACACATAGAAGAAGATCACTTTTAACCACACCTAGGTCAACTTATTAAAATGTGGTCCTAAAAAGTACTGGCTTTAATACTAGGTATAAACCATCGCCTCGAACAAAGTTAACGCTCTAAACCTAGTACCAATCAAGGTATATACATAAAAATATGTATAATATTTTTTGGGATGAGAGAATCATTAAGATGATAAAAGATATATAATTTACTATCTCTCTGATCTATATCGGTTACACCATAGAAAACATCATCAACATACCACATCTACCACACAAAGAAACTTATTTACAGAAACAAAAACGCCCCCTTCGTTAATTTAGGAAAATATTGTTGCAAATAAAGATAAGTGATGATACAATTATCTCGTGAACCCAGGCGTCCTTTGTTTGTTAATAACAATATCCTGTGACCACTAATCCCTTGTCATGGGGTGTGCTCACGGAAATATTTTGCCCATACATTGTAGCTCTATATTGGAATAGTCGGTTGACTTTGTTGGACCGAGTTTAGGAGAAAATAAGAATGGACTGTGATTTTTTTATGTTATCTGTAAAAATAAGATCATGGTAATAAATAAACATGTTTTTTTTTGTATTTTGTTACGAAACTATGTATGCTGGAAGAGATTTCTTTAGACATAAGCATTACCTTTGTGAATATCTTTATTATGTGTGCGTACAAAAATGTGTAAATAAATAAATAAATGAAACTAACATAGTAGTTATAAATGACTCTTACTTCACGCATTTGTATATAAAAATATATACTCAACATAGGTAAAGCTTTCCTGATATATGGGCCATTATCTACTTAAAGATTTTCACATCAAACCGTACCTAGTTACTGGGATTAGCGCATCTTATAATAAAGCGTGTTTCTTTAAACATTACCGGCTTGAGTTAAACCGTTAATTTTCTTCAAGATTAGTTCAAACATAGCACTAAAGCTGGTTAAGACCACATTTTATAGTCAGGTAGATTGTTATAATATTTGTTAAAGATAAAATTATTCATAAATAAAACAACGTCAGTTCTTACATCTGTGAACATAGGGTATTTATGGTATAAAGGTATTCATATTAAGGAATCACTATGCACTGCTAAAAAAATTAATAAAAATTAATCGTTTTAAAAACTAAAAATACACGCTAGTCATGTATTGTCATCAGAACTCAGAGTGTGTGCCTTTCATCCTAATCGAAGACCGGGAAGTGGGTCAAATTAAGATTCCAATATTCTCTTACATACAAGTGCAGCTAATATAAGCAAACAGTTTTTACCCAACTTACTTCAGACGTATACCGTATTATAACTAAACTAAATAAATAAATAAACTACAAAGTCATCAAAATTTTTGTCCCTATCCCTGTATTGATAGCCCGCGAGTGTACTTCGTCATTGATGGATGTAGGAAATAGTCTATGCATCTCATCCGAAGGCTTGTCCTCCCATAAATCAAACGGGACGCTTCTATCGCGCTTGTATAATTAAATGTACATACATAACTGATATATACAGGAGTAATACTGTAGTATGGTTCACATATGTAGAGTTTATCTAAGACAGCCTTTTAATTAAGTACACAGTATTCATTTACAGCCTTTGCTATACGTAAAGAGAGTATTAAACATGGATCTGTGAATAGTTTATTTTACATGTGATGTAGGTATGAGTACTAGATATATTTTTGTGATAAATTAAATGATTCATCCCGCTTTTTTTTCAACAACGTCAAAAATCATCAAATGATCCCTCCCGCTGTGGGTTAGCAGCGGTGCGGGAGTGTCAGACTCTTACTGACTAAAAACCGTCGTGTTCCGTCATAGGCCTTTTATGTACCAGGGCCGCGGTATCTCTTTCGAACAACCCGCAGCCCCGGCAGGCTTTGGCCTTGCTGGGCCCCGCTGGGGTTGCTGACATCTCTTTGAGGAGCGCGTGGAACAACGCGCGCCGTCGACACGGGTCTGTCGTCTAAGCAGACAGAGGGACGATGAGCCACCCGAACTCACCGCCCACAGACCCTGACTCATCCCGCTATAGGTACATCGTGAGGAAGTGTCAGAGTCTAATTGACAAACCGACCATAGTCTCGCTGGAGCCGTTTGTGTACCAGGGCCGCGGTAACTCTTACGAACAATCCCGCGGCCTTTTAATATTATTAACATAACTTTGCCCCTACGCAGCTACGCTACGTTTGGAATTTCTCTTGCAGCGTAGATTACCAAATAATTTTCACACATGCACACACTAGCAGGAATCTTGGTTCGGACAGGAATAGAAACCGTAATACTCAGATTAGCAACTACACCTACGAAAAACGTGACCGTCAATCTTCTCACATTTATTTACTTTTCAAATATATCAATATACATATCTACCTACATAATTATTATGTACGGTATTCATGACATCTGCGGTATTTTCCTTCAGGCTTTTTATGAATGAATTGTTCAATTCTTCCCATAGCAATTGAGGTATATATTAAGCTAATGCAATGCGAAAAAATAAAACCGAGCCGTTTTATTTAATGGTGGCTTCCTGCGAGATTGTGAATGAGAATAAAAATAAACATTCTAAAGCATTGAAAGATCAAAATGTATTCAAAAGTTTTTCTTTTCCATGCTCATTTGCATGTTTTGAAATTGGATACTTACTTTTGAAACATTTTTATGTACAATAGATAAGAGGAAAAAATGATAAGATATAATTATGGGAATTATTGAAAGTATGGAATAGAAAAATGTGTGAAACTCATGTCAATGGTTTACTGGTTCTGAGAGAATAGATTGATTGAAATATGCCAAGACAAGAATAATATATTTTTCATGCCTGCAATTTCCTATAAGTACCTCAGGATGTCATATAAGTTTATTAATCGCACACTACCAGAACTCCAGAACCCACGCTTACACTAGCCCTTTCTATTACCCATATCAGAAAATCAAATCTCTCTAACAAAATTTCCGATCAAACAATTACTCCCGATAAAACCATTCAGCGCTTTATCGCTGGAGCGCTGCACAGCGCTGAAGCAGCTTATCTGGCTGCAGCAGCATACATTAATGCTAAAACTTCGATAAATTGTCGGCTAGAAGCGTCAACTACAGTTTGAAATACAATATTCATGAGATTCAGGTTGTTGTTTTTGATTGAAGGAGTTTGAAGAGGTAGGACTCGAGTCATTTGTTTTTTTATTGGTTTATTAGGTAAAGTACTCATACACTGACATACGTCATATAGGAAAACTCTTACACAATAATGTAGAGGTTAGATTAAGTTAAATCATCATCCGAGCATTTTCTCAACTGTGTTGGAGTCGGCTTTCAGTCTAACCGAATAGTTTAAATAAAATATTATTTGAAAAAGATTTCGAGAGACGAATCAGTAATGCCAGCGTAATCTTTTCAGATAACTCGATACATATTTCATTTTAATGATTCTAGGTAATGTAATTCATTGAGAATTGAGTAACAAGAACTTCAACGAATAACATCATCCTGGGAATGCAATTACGAATCCCATAGAATCAATCCCATCAAAAACATTTAATGTAAAAAAAGCCAATCCTCTACGCAGTTCCTCCACCGTAAAAAGTTTTGAGATCGCATAGAAGCCAAGTCCTGTTCAACTTTAATTGTAATAATAAATCAACATTTTGTGACTATATCAATTAAATAGTTTTGTTCACATTAGAATAATATTGACTTGGCCATGAGCACAATAAACTACAAATATAATACAGCATATCTTGAAGAGGTGAAAGTCAAACATGGAGTTTAATATCACAGAATTAAATACATTTAGTTTATTCAATCGTTACTAAATGACAGTCAGTATCATCCATCACTGAACTGCACATGTACTATGGCGGATGTTTAGTCCATGGTGATCTCAAATTCTAAGTCTTTTAAGTCCTTGTCTAAGTTCTTCAGTGCATAATCAGTCCAATCGTAAAATCATGTCCATATAGAATTTATCAATTCAATGGTATTTACACATTATTACAAGGAGCGACTTTTAACTTGTGCTCATGGCCAAGACAATATTATTGTAATATGAACAAAACTATTTAATTGATATAGTCACAAAATGTTGATTTATTATTACAATTAAAGTTGAACAGGACTTGGCTTCTATGCGATCTCAAAACTTTTTACGGTGGAGGAACTGCGTAGAGGATTGGCTTTTTTTACATTTAATGTTTTTGATGGGATCTAATTTATTTTTTGTAGGTCTCTTTCTTCTCTAAGTATCTCTTTCTTCTATAGTATATAACAAATTAAATTAACTTACATGCAACTAACTAAATATATAACAAACTAAATATGTACATAAGTAGCACGTAAAGAACATTTTTTTTAAATAAACTAATAATTTTCGAAATTGACGAATTTTTGAATCAAATATCTTTTAGAACAAAAGAGATTTATTTCAGAGGTAGATGGCGCTATCACATGTAATTATTTGGTTTTTTTTAAAAGTACTACTTATACTAAGCTATGTAACGAAACCATAGCGCGATTTAGACCAGGACAACGCCATCTATCGAGCGAGCATGCAGTATGTATCGCACTGCATTAATATGAAAGATTTTATCATTGTTCATTTCATTTTAACCTAGCTTTTTTATTCATATGTATGTATATTTAATACATAATAACAATATACCACACTACGTAACAATAAAACAAATAGTAACATTTTGTACATAAATAAATAACAAAGTTATCAATGCAGTCAAAATTCATACACAATGTTCTTGAAAAACCGCAAATATAAATTTGTTTCCTATTTTTTTATTAAGTTTTAAGGTTTTTATTATTTTCCCTTTATATGTAGCTAGCAACCTATCTTGGTGCCAAATTTGAAGGTTCTAAGTTTGCTAGAAGTACCTTAGACTTTTGATGATCGGTCAGTGAGTGAGTCAGTGACAAAATGGTGTGACTTTGATCGCTCATAACTCGTAAACTATTTATTCAAATGTCTTGTAATTTTGAGACTGAGCTTGTTCTAATACTTACTCTTGGTCATCGAAAACCTAAACTCATAGCTTTGTTCACATGGAAGTTACAGGGGGCTGAAATAGCCGCGAAACGCTTCGAGAAAAGATGGTACGGCCGTGCCCGCTTTGCTCGAGTCTTGGCTGGGGCACTGCCGTGCCCTCAGATTTCCATAGAAATAGATCGTGGAAATTGACAAATAACAGAGTAACACATCTATTTCTACGCAACTAACCTATTTACGTTCCTAAGTACTACTTATAGGATATACTATGTATATTGAATCTTCACTTACGACGTAGATATAACAACATACTTAGATCGTTAAGCCAACTGGAGATGCCGTTGGCGTGCCTAACCTTCTGCTGCCAAATCTTACAAATTGTACCAATCGAGCATGGGCCTTCCAATATTGTGATAAGGTTGAAAATTTATTGAAAATTGACAGATTGAGGTAGGTTGATGTGCTATCGTCTATGCAAGAGTACCGGTCATACTCCTATGTACCTACATACATTTTAAAAGTGTAAAGTATCAAGTATATGTTTATGTTTGTAAATTTTGTTTGAGGTATACGTGCGTAACAATGTGATCAAAAATGCATGAGTGTCCTGCCTGTATTCGTTGCGTCGCCCTCCGTGAGTGAATTGGCACACTTTTTCGCACAGAAATAAGTGTTCATGGCGGTTCCGGTTGGCCAAATGCTCTTAGCCAATCTGTTAGGAATCTTCACTTACGACGTATGTACAATGACGTCATGCATCGCTTAACGCTGTCAGTTTGTATTAAAAGAGCTCGATATTAGAGTGACGTGGATGTGTACAAACAACTTTGGTCCCTAGGTAGATTATGCTAAGGTGTTTTTTAGTTTGCATGTTAGGAAATTTTTCAGTGATTTTTCTTTCGTGAGTGTGGAAATAGCTGCTGTGGTTAAAATATTGACTTGACATGATTTGGTAGTGTAGCTAATTTCTAGTCTGTCAATTGCAGAGGGATTTTTATACATTTTAAATGTGATGAAAAAAATAATAAGATTGCATGACATTGCAATTTAATGCATTTTTATAGATGAAAAACATGAAATCTCATATCCTCATATCTAAGTTGAGCACAGAAATACCAATTCATGACAACTTAGTTCCGCATTTTAATCCAATGTAAACAGAATAAGAAACTAATATAAAATGTAGGTAAAGGTACATTTACGGCCGTTTCAAATCTGAGGTTTTGCTTATTAAGAGATAGGAATTTGAGATTACTTGTATGGAGCTAATGTCAAAATTCTATCGCTAGTAAGCAAATTCACAGATAGTCAGAATATTGAGAACGCTGTATAGAGTCACTTACTGTATAACGACAAGTCAGAAAAGATACCTTTCTAACCACTAACCTTACCTACATAGACTATTTTTAATCCAGGTAACCACTACGTTCCAATTCAGTCAAGCAATTTTCAACCCTAAGCACACAACTATAAGGTTGAAATCTACTCACTCAAGACCACATAAAGAAGTTCTTTCAGAAAGCCAGTAAAAATGCGAGTTACAGTATAAAATATTTCGAAGCTAATAGAAGCCATTTCTAGACTTATCAAAGCAGAAAGAAGTGAGTAAGAATGTTTTTTTAATTAAAATAGTTTCTTGGTAAGCTTGGCAGACCGACTTTATCGGATCTAGATTCAGTTTTTCTTTTTATCGGAAACTATTCGAGTCTTGTTGGAGTTGGTGTGTTGTTTTTTTAACTCGATGTAGTATAAAATATGTATATGAAAGAAGTAGCTGTAGAATGATACTGTCGTGATTGTATCTTGTCTTGGCCGTAATCGATTAAGATTCAGTAATCTCAATAATCAAAGTGTTACACCTTATTAGCTGTAAGTAAATAAATGAGCATATGGTAAATGCACATAATTTTGTTAAATTATGTAGTGTATAGTGTATGGTATGTAATGATGCTTGTTACTCTTTCACGCACAAATTACTCAACAGTTATTTATTAATCAAACTATACAGTAAAATATCCCAGACATTCAAATACCACATGAACTGCAATTCAATAAAGATACCGGCTCATCCACTAGCGGAAACTAATCATTCCTAAAGTTCAAATATCAATTAAAAAGATTACCCACTAATTACAGGAAATTAGATAAAGGCTAGACAGCGCATATTGACATAACTATCTTATCAAATCCTGACCTAAAAAGCCATAGATTATTATGTCATGGGGCTTGGATCCCATTGCACAGTGATTCACGTTCCATACAAAGGCGGCCATAAATACGAAACTCACAAATACTTTTAATTAATTTATTTTACACGTTGAAATATGTTAAGATAAGTGTAAATTATTAAAATTATAACATAACCACATTCATTTAACAAAAATATCATACTATTTAGGTGTAAAAATTACTCGCAGTAATTTTGTTTTAGACGATAAACCTAAAATATGTCATACTGCGACTTTTAATGAAAAATCTATATAAATAATGGTTATTTATATTAAAAACAACCAAAGGAATAAAATAAAACAGCAAAAATACATGAACAACCTTTTTTGCAAATACACACAAAACACAAAATATACCAGAATACATTCAAGCTCAAAAGTATTTACTACAAACAGATAACAAATCTAGAACATATTTTGATAGGACACCTTTTGTTTTTGACAGGTAACTTTCGTAAACCTGTTGGGAAGGGATCTGAATGAAGAAGCTGATGGTTCAACTTTGCCAGACTTCTGAGATAAATGTAACTCAATTCGCTCTACATCAATATTTTCAACTACATTCAGCCAATCTGAATCATCATCCTCCGAGCCTTTTTCCCAATCATGTTGGGGTCGGCTTCCAGTCTAACCGGATTCAGCTGAGTACCAGTGCTTTACAAGAAGCGACTGCCTATCTGACCTCCTCAACCCAGTTACCCGGGGAATCAGCCAATCTGAATATTTCTCTATAAATTTAGACCTACTACGATTTGATTTTGCCCAATAATGAGAAATTCGTTTACATACATTCATAATTTTATTACTTAAAGTCTCTAGTTTGATATTTATGATGTCATCCGAAAGGCACGATGTTTCGGTCAAATTATTCAGGACATGTTGCATTTTTCATTTGGACTACCCTCTTTAGAGTGCCAAATGTCAAAAATAGTCGCCCTCGAAACAGAACAATTGACAGCTTTACCTAAAACAACATGAAAGCTGAACTTAAAATATAAAGTTTTTTCAATACTATGGACATGCATACTTTGACACTCCTTTAACCCAAGAAGGGGCAGAAAGATGCAGATGAAACTTATATGGTTTTATAAGAACATCCTCTTTATTCGAAAAACATTTGCCTCAAGTGCAGCACTGAGCAGCAAAAAGTTATAGGTCCAAATGAAATCAAAGTATACCAAACAAATCTACAAAAACGCTACCTTCAATAAAAAAATAAAAAAAAATATTAAGCGCATTAAAAAAAATAAAAAAGTAGTTGATAATAGAAGTACATACCTTGGTCTTGGACCTCCATACTGTCACCATACGTAAACACTTGATTTGGAATAGTGACACTCAAAAACAAAGTGTTAAGTTTTGATGTCTCACACGTTGCGATAATTAGACTCGAGATGCGCTAACTTCCGATGCACAAAAGTGGTCAATAAGTTGACCTTATGACACGGGTATTTAGAGTTTTTGGTAGCTTCTTTACTTGTTAATCAGTTAGTAAGTAGATCTAATGGGGATAAGCCTATGACATTTTTCGATTTATGGCCTTAGAGTGAATCACTGTGCATTGATGCGAATAATCCTTTGGCTCGACGCTATTCAGTATTGGATTTTCGGGGAAACATGGTAATTAGTCATACGGTAAAATTGTTGCTAAGGTATAATTAAAATATCGAAAAAAGGCCCTATTTAGATACTATTCCGCAAATAATATGTACTTAAAAGACCTCTTTTCATAATGAAGAACGTACGAATAATCGTTGGCAATTTTAATCTTTTCGGCCCAGGTTTTTCAAAAATTTTCTTGTCAAAGATGTTATTTAGAAAGTACCGATGCCAAGAAAAAAGAACTTACAAAATCTCTCACTTGATTTTCATATACCGACGGCTCCTAAGTATACTGAGTCAACTAACAAATTTTGCGAATTGCACTTTTTTGTGTATTAACAATAGTTAAATCATTTTCTATTTACCTGTAAAATAAAAAAAATTCTATCTTTATAAATAACTAAGAAAAAATAGCGTATACTCGATCAAGTATAGTAATTTATTTATTTTGCACTTAGTAAACTGAGTCAAGTGTTTGCTACCAATATACGTGGGACGCGAATGCGCTCGCTTTGGTGCAAGTTCAAACTGACTCAGTATACGGCGAAACAGCGGGGTGTGCGGACGTTATTAAGTGCTTTTTGTTATCAAGAAATAGTTGCTTTTCTGTGTTATTCTTATTTAAATTTAGAGTCATAATTTTATAGAAAGGGGTGATGAGTACCAGGTCTCGAAAAATCATTAATTTAGTGAATGAAAAATATGATACCTAATTCTGACGTTAATAAAGAAAATACTTCTGAAGCTTGTGATAATGTTTATTAATCTTTTTTAAAGAAAATCATAATTATTAATACTAACTTAAACTAACTTAACATATAAGTTACATTTTTAAATATTAATTTAAAAATAAAAAAATATTTAAAAATAGGTTGCCACCGATATCGGGCACAGGGTCCAAGGTACCGTTGGTTAGGGTCCCAGAGACAGAAACCTCCTCACAATACGCGCCGTATCAAGGAGTACTGCCTTCTGAATCAGTCCCTTGATCCAGCCGCCTAACGAGAGCCTCATGAGGTGTTGGTCGAGGCTCTTGGCTAGTAGACCATTGGCCGTAACGACAATCGGCACGATAACAGCCGTGTCGACATTCCACATGGCGACAACCTCATGCGCTAAGTCGAGATACTTTATTTGTTTCTCATTCTCAGCTTTCACGAGGTTCTCGTCATGCGGAACGGCGACATCGATTATCATCGCGCGGCGCGCTAAGCGATCTACCACCACTATATCAGGCTTATTGGCTACAACAGTCCTGTCAGTGATGATAGATCGATCCCAGTACAATGTGATATGGTCCTTTTCGAGAACTAGGTCGGGCGCATACTTGTAGTACGGTACCTACAAGGTTGTATTGCAGGGCAAGCTGCTGGTGGATGATCTTGGCCACTTGGTTATGTCTGTGCAAATATTCACCGTTAGCCAAACGAGAACAACCAGATATAATATGTCTGATAGACTCACCCGGATGGTGACATGC
Organism: Helicoverpa zea x Helicoverpa armigera; assembly: GCA_033682625.1. Taxonomy (NCBI): domain Eukaryota; kingdom Metazoa; phylum Arthropoda; class Insecta; order Lepidoptera; family Noctuidae; genus Helicoverpa; species Helicoverpa zea x Helicoverpa armigera. The sequence continues at coordinate 3,465,907 of JAWIIS010000044.1, read as the reverse complement.
CCGAAATATGTCAACCGTCCCGTCTTTCATGATATTTCTCCGGTAGTTATTCGTCAGGATAACTTCGTCCATAATTGCACATACAAACCCTTCGGTTTCTCCAAAAAGGTCACCGAAGCGTAGCCAAGATACGGATGCTTTGAAGTCTACATCGGGGCCATGAAGAGCCCCGAAGAAGCGTCCGTGTAGCTGTTTGCTCTGCCATACCTCCTTGCGATCATGGGTAGTTAGTTAGTACGACAGGTTTGCGCCAGTTCTCTTTTGCCAACGATAGTGGGGTGAGTCCTCTGTCCACTGCTATCATATCACGGTGCATACCCACGTCGTTTTTAAGAAAATATTCTCTGAGACTGCACACCTCACGGTTGTGGAGTCTTTGCATTTAAAAAGCCTCGGCCTCCACATTTCCGTGGGATGTACAGTCTCATCACCGACGATCGTGGGTGATGCATTCGTTCTTCGGTCAGCAGTGTGCGGACTCTCCTATCCAGGGCATCCAATTCAGTTTGGGTCCATTTCAGTATTCCGAAGGAGTACATCAGGACTGGCATGACCCAACCATTAAAGGCGCGAAGCTTGTTGCCGCCCGATAAGGAACTTTTTAGAACCTTATTCAGGCGGCCAAAGAAACGCTCCTGTAATGACTGTTTCATGACAGCCACATTGATGCCTAAACCCTCCGCCATACCCACGTATTTAGGTATATGAATCTGAGAGTTGTACTCCCTCAGATTCCACAATTTCCCCTCGCTTTACATGCATGACTGCACATAATTATCCTTATTCTTAGTATTTATTGCTGAGAATAAAATCAGTTTAAAAAATTAACTTAAGTACTTAATAATTATCTAGGAAAAAAAAAACAATCTAGGCAAAGAAAAAACACAAATGATTAAGAATAATAAAATAATTAATTATTAAGTACTTAGCTCATAAGTTAATTTTTGAGAAAATAAAATCATTATTCTCAGCAATAAATACTAAGGATAAGGATTATTGATTAAGGATTATTGTTGATTTTTGTAATTTTTTGTTAATTTTATAGATATCCTAAAGTTGTGCTTATGTTGCCAATACCGTTTTGAATTTTTCTTTGATTAAAATATTAAACATGAAAGGCGTTTTTGATAAATTAACTATTTTGTACCACACTTGACTCAATTTAAGTATGGTTCACTTTTGAAATTATGCCCATGTACAGTGAGTCAACTTATTATATTTTAACAAAAAATAAATTCACGACAGACAATATAATATATAAAAAATCCAATAAGTAAATAAAAATATTTTTTGCCACACTTGTAGAGTAATTTTTGTTTATAACGTAGATTCAATAATGCGACGTATAAAAATATAAGTGGTACTTGATCCATTTTTAAGAGACAAATAATCGCCGTATACTAGTATATCTACAATATCTCATAAATTAATAAAATAATATGAAATTTATTGTGTACAGATGAGAGGCTTTATTATATTTAATTCACTACGATTAGTTTTTTTTTCATGGTTGTATTAACAATTTAAATATAACCATTTGATCTTCTTATCGCCCTCCTGTAAAGTTACTAAAAGTATAGTTGACTCAGTATACTTAGGAGCCGTCGATACACACATATTGCAGGGGTAGTTCAGACCAAATGAAAAAATAACTAGGGCTAGGACAAGACCACTTTTTGATTAGCGTTTAGGTAGTAATCTGTGGTTTTAAATAATCTTCGAGAACTAAGAACAATTCATATCGTTTTATATTAAAATTAGAATAATGAAATAAGGTGGACATAAAATGAGCATTCGTTCGTTCCATACGAATGAGCCATTACAGTAGCAAAGATACATTAGGTAGTATCTTACCAAGGCAAGGCGTATTTGCCTAGATACACACTGTGTTAACCCTAATGGTTTGCAAACATGCTCTGAACAAACGTGCTGGTCGTTCAACTTATGCTATGTAACTATCATTTACAGAAAATGGTGTAATGGTCTTTTATGGAGACCTATATTCTGTGCCTATACTAATCTTTACTTCTATTATATTTGTTGGTTTGCACCCTAAAGACACCGAAACGTTTGAACCGATTTGGAAAATTCTTCCGTTGTCCAAACTCCACATTCTTCCCAAGTAGCAAGGCTATATTTTATCCCAAAATTTTCCATGGGTGAAACCGCAGGAAAGCGGCTACTCAGTAACAATAATGAGAAATAACCATGATACTGATATACATATACATTATACATATTAGGTATCAACGATTCGAAAATAATTCTGTCCAAGGAGATAACGACATATTTTGGAATAAGATAATCGTTGGATTCGTGTGTGATATGTGAATTAGTTCCAAACATCAGGATACAACCAAAAAAAAAATGGACTTTACTTTTTTGAACACTAGCTCAAAATCTCAACTCTTGGCAATTTATCAATATCGAAAAAAAAAGCAAACAAATGAACCGATTTATCAATTTAATCGTAGCAAATAATCTTCAATTTCTTTACACTACGATATCATTAGTAAATTAAATAAAACTCATCCATTAGCCGTGCATTAGTTTATTTGACAACACCATTCACGATATTTTGTCCATTAAAAGCACAAAAAAATAAGGCATGATAAATGATAGCTGAGACTTTGACAAACTATCTTCCAAATATGCTGAAAGATTGCTAAAGTTGAGACTTATTTATAAAATACTAGCATTTTCCCGCGGTTTTACAGTCCCGCGGTGTATGAACAACCCGCACCCCCTTTTATCGTCCCACTGCTGGGCATAGGTCTCCTCTCACACGGAGAAGGATTGAGCATTAATCTATTATCTAGCATTAAATTAATTAATGTACTAGTACCCAAACTTATTGCATTTTAATCAGTTCAATAGATTTACCGTGAAAGCTCGACAGACAGTTTCTTTCGATTTTATAATATTAGTAAGGACTTTAATCCAAGACGGATGAGTCATTTATTTAATTTTTCAACATTTTTCTTTTATTCCATTAGCAAAGTAAACATTAATAGGCACTCAGTACTGTAATGAAATCGTGGGCTTTAAAAGGCTTTTGAAGAAAAACTATTGTCACAAGGGCAAAAGAAGTAGGTACTAAAGAAATTTTTGTTTTCATATTATCATGATATTTTCTTTTTTATTACTACGAAGGAATGTATCGTGAGGAAACTCGCGGACTATGAAAAATTACCAATAAAGCGTCTTTGAAAACGCGAGTAATTTTTGCGCCTCCTATGTTTGAATAGAAGCCTTTTCAGGCCAAAGGCTTTTATTCATAAAACATAACTTATTCATTGTTGATGCATTGGATCGAAAAAAATAAATAAACAAAGCTATAAATTGGTATCAATATGCCTATCAACTTTGATAAAAATTATATTTCTTTGAAAATCACTTTTTACGTAATAATATTTGCCTTAATATGTACATGAATAAAATTTGAATTTTTCATTTGAATCGATGGAAAATGGGAAAACATGAGAAAAGCTAGCTTGCCATCTTTTCAAAAATAAAGTTGACTTGTTTCACAACAAACACATTTCATTTGCGTTTGATACCTACAAAATCTTCCACTTCATCGACTTTTGATAGACGATGTACAAAATACTTCAGAGATCGTAAACAGTTGAGATATCAAAGTAATGTCGGTTACATGATCTTACGAATAACGAGTAGTAATAAATATAACACATCGTTAAGTAATTTGGACATGGCTATAAAGAAATATCGGTCATCTGAATTGGAACACCCTTGAATGCTCGAATTACGGAAAACATGACTCAACACTACGATGTTTTTAAATTGTACTGTCAGTATCAAAAGTAGTTTGAACAAATCAAAATTTTCAAAAGCGTATAATGACTAAAATATACATAGCCATTCATCACAGCCCAAGGATCACCATGCCGGACTGCTGATCTGATGGTCCCGGGTTCGATTCCGGATATAGTCAACATTTGTGTGATGAGCATGCTTGTTGTCTGTAGTCTAGGTGTTATATGATGTACTTTACTTATATGTATATAAAGTATACGTAGTTTATCAGTAAGCTAATAAATAGCTCACAATAAGAATAACCTACCGTGTGTGAAGGTGTCACGATATATTAAAAAAAAATTTGTTCAGCCACTTCTGATGGTGATCGTACATTTTTCATTTGATTTAGATGTTTTGTATAAATCTTTGTTGTATATCAATCTAGTCTCGCTTCTCTTTTGTTTTATTTATCGTGGGTGTTTGATTTGTGAATTTGTTACGTGTATATATTCTATAGTTCGGCCGCTCAGAGAATGCGTTTCTGACACATCGCGATTGAACTGACGACGTAACTTTGTAATGGCGTTGCAGTACGATAAAAATATTTTTGCTGGTTGTTTATCGTTTTAACAATTGATGAGCATTAAAACAACATTATTATATCAATAATAATCAATGAATGTTGTAATTTTGTGCCAAATTGAGTGTCAAATAATTTGGGAAACAATATTTTTCTAAATCTATACTGCGCTATTACAAGGTTATGTCAGCGCTTTATATTTGTAGTGCTGTGCTAAAAATAACAGGCAAGTATCGTAATCTGTTCTGGTTGATGGTTCTTATACAGTTATACTTATAATATAAAATAATACGTTTTGTTTTTCTTTTTAAGAATTTGAAAATAATGGACTATAAGATAACTTTTATGAAATATAAAAATAAAACTATGATCAAACTGAACGCGCGAAAGTCGTCGCGAAATTGGAGGCGTGGCCACGAGCTACAGTTCCCTATGTGGCTTCTGGCTACCGTGGCAACTTGGCGACGTGGCCACAGTAGCCACTATAATGTACACGCACTGTCGAGACGCCATGGCCACTCGACTTGGCGACATTTGGATGCCAGAAGTAGCCAGACCTGTGCCGCTGGCGACGACGCCATGGCGTCCCAGTGAGGTAGAGCTCTAAAAACCTGATTTTGGAAGATTTTGACCGAGATATCAGGATTGATTCTGTTATTGATAATACCTAATATAATTATACACGTAGGCGAAGATGATGATGAAGACACCACCTCCTCAAGCGAATCGGAGTCTGATTAATATTCTGTACGCACATTCAATTCAATGTACTTTATTGCATAGAAATACAGATTGTAACTTGTAACAAAGAATAAATAAAACGATTTTATTATATGAATATTACCTTTTTTTGGTTTCCACTTAAATAACTAAAATATAAATTTTAAATGATTCCGCCAATTTAAAACGAAAATAATCTTAAAATAATGCGGCGGTTTATTTTGGGGGAACGGTAACGAACTCAGTGTTATGTTGTGCCCATCACTAGTCCTGACTAACTGATAGGTGTCAGGAACGCATTCTCTGAACGGCCGAACTATAGTGTCTGTAATACTGAATTTTATAATAGGTTTGAACTTGTTACTAACGTGAATTCTATTTCCTATAAAAATATTTAATCAGTTTAAGAAGTAACATCTACTACTAGCTTCTGTCAGTGGTTTATAATCCAATCTCTCTTCTTCTATTGTTAAACTACTTTCAATATAAAATACGATAAAAAATAGTCTATAACCTTCCTGGATTATTGCGCAGTCGTTCCTGAGATCAGCGTGTTCAACAACTTAGATTTATTAAAATAAGTAAAGATAAATTAAAATCTAGCCGATAAATTCCAGCATAAGGTACCGAGTTTACAAATGAAAAGAAAACAGAAACTGTTAAGTATCTAGTAAAATCTACAAAATAAAACTGCTAAACGATTGTTCGAAACTCGAATGAAAACATCAAAGTTCTGTAAGATTGCAGTTGTACTCGTAAAACTTGAATTGAACTTAGCGGAACTTTCAACGTAAGAAAGTTATCTGATACAGAACTTGAAATTTTATCGTTCTTGACTTTGTATAAAAAAAGCATTCATTTTTAACCCCAGATGCAAAAAAGGAGTTTAATATAGTTCGCTATCCATTGCTGCAGCTCTTAATAATCAACCGATTTAGACGCAATTTAATTATTTAAAAGCGGTTTTTTCAGCATAAGTTTTTGGATATATTTAGTTGAAATCGGCTCAGCCGTTTTAATGTTACTTATTAGCTATTTTATCAACAGCAGCAAGGATCACAGACACGAAACTGCAAAAAATGTTATTTGTGTTCGTTTCGATTCGTAACATAAGGGGTGGATTCCACGATTTAACAATAATGACAGCTAAACCATAGCCAGCCGTGAAATTACCGCCCATTGGCAAAATTGGCTACCCACCATAAAATATTATCGTGTTTTGTAAACAATGAAAAAAATACGACCTCAATCGCGTCACTTGATTTCACTGTCAAAAGCTCAGAGATTACTTTGTAATTTTTTCAATTGGAAAAGAAAATTATTGATAGGAACATCAGTGATTCTTGGCATTTTTATCATGTTGTAAAATTCATTTATGTAGACTATCTAACGAGATAAATTATACGGAAAAGATTGATGAATTGGACAAGATAATAAAAGAGAAGGAAAATATTGAAATAACTGTTATAAAAGATATTGTATGGAAGAAAATGACGAGCCGAGCCGATAAGGAAGCCAAAATATTAATCATGAAATTCCGAGACTAGATGCTGTCTTTATGAAATAATTTAATATGAAAAAAGCTTCCGAAAAAAGAAAGTCAGAAGTCTCTTAAATGTAAGGCTGTAAAATTATCATCATCTGCCTAGACATTTTCCCAACTATGTTGGGCTTCCAGTCTAACTGGAGCATGCAGCTGAGTATTAATGTTTTACAAGAGGCCACTGCCTATCTGACCTACTCAACCCAATACCGCTTAGTAGCACTGGTTATCAGACTTTCTGGCTTCTGCCTACCCGTAACGACTGCTAAAGATGTTCAATTGACAGCAGCAATTACACGCAAAAAGTACATAAGCGATAAAAAATTGGTATACCTACAGAAAACTAGAGCTTAAAAATGAACAGACTGCTTTCTATCCAGGTGCGATAAGTAGCATTTACGGGACACGAGTAAAATCGACACGGGAAACTGCTACAATCGGATAAAATTCCCCTTAATCACAAACTAAAATAAAAACACCATGTAACTGGAACCAGGCTTCGAACAGAAACATCAAATAAATAGTAATTACGCCTAAATGTCCTCGGCAATAGTAGCCGTTAAGCCAATGACGTGGAAGACAATAAAATGGAATTGTAACAGTACTATGTAGCGTAGTATTCACGCATGTGTGTGTCAGCCATTGATGCCTCTGCCCTTAGGTTACGTACCCACTGTGTGAAAATACTATTACTGTTCTCATTTTCATGCATAGAAAACCTGCCATTATAAAAAATATAAACAATATATTGAGTATCCTTTAACTATGTCAAATTGTCAATTTAAAACAAAATCATATATTTCATTAAGGTTGCATATACATACATATCATTACTCTAAATATCGTGTATTAACTACAATAAGCCTAATCACTGGGCTTCTGTAGATTAGGGCTGCCCCGGGTTCAACTCGCGTAACATTCTAGCGGCTTGCCATCGCTCGCAATCGCTCGGGTTCGTACGCTTGTTTGGCAATTTCGAAACAAATAATAAGAACAGCATAAAAGTCAAGCAAGCTTAAAACAGCATCGTTCATTACTATTTATAGTCACTACGAAGTGAAAACCCGCCTTAATCCAATGCTATACTTACAAATTAGGGTGTCGCCCGAAATGAACTCGGCAAATAAAAACTACGAAACTCGAACAAATCGGTCTTTAGTAGTTACTAGAACTAGAATAGTACTCCGTTAGGGTTGCGACTAATCGATGCCAATCGTTTTACACTCGATAGCAATAAATCTGGATTAGTTACAGGAATCTTAGGTAATGTAAACAACTGAAGATCGTATTTCACTTAGAATTTGTCGATCACAAATATTTTCGCACTTCTTAGAGAGTTACTTTAGTTGTAGTCAAGTATATTTATCACTACGCAAAAAAGGATATTGAGTCTAGGATATTGTGGCTAAACTATAACTGGTCGCTAGGTCAATCCTTAGATGACGTCGGCGTAGAATTCTTAATATTATGACGAATTTCTCCGTGAATCTTAGCAATAGATATCAAATGCATCCAGTTGGACTGAAAACAAACCCCAAAAAAGTTGATAAATGCCTAGGTACACTATTAATCTTCTAGAATTCCGTAATCCGTAACTGCTAATCCAATAAAAAAATTCTATATAATATAATGAAATAGTCTTACGCTTTAAAACCAATATAATCGCCTTTGATTGTCCACTGCGGTTCTTTTAATTCCGTTGCAGCCATAAAAGTACCCTTCAAAGTAATTGAAGAAGATTGTGAAAACACTATTCAAGTCTTCAAATAGGAATTCTTTAAGTAGCTACTCCACTGCTTTTCTAATCTCCTGGTAGTCGACCTAGTTCTACTTTTTTTCTCTCTACAACTTTGTTTTATTGTAAAATGTAAAATTATTCATCTATGCTGAGCATTCACGGACTTCGGATGTTACGTAGATTAGTTTTGTAAAATGCTGTAAAAAACTTTTGTTTAAATTAATAAACGGCATCGTTTAACTACTACTGAAAGGATTTAAAGAAAGATTTGGTCATTAGATAATAAGATATGTCTATTGAAATATGTTATATTTTGAGGAGATTCTGAGTTTATAACCCTAAATGTTTGATCAGCCTGTTTTTAATTTCTCAAATATTATCTAGAGTAGACTAAGGTATTAAAAAAAATTGTAATTGTAAAAAAAATACTCTACTATCTTAACGAATTAAAGGTATATGATGACGTAATTTGTTGTTAACAGTTGTTGATGTAATATAATCATAAAAAAACATAAACAAAAGTAAACATCATTATCCGCTATACGATAGAAAAACATTTCATCGCCTAAACTCTAGAACACCGATAAATCATTCACGCCAATCAATCGAGCAAGGTTATCAATCGGCGAATCAATCTATCAATCGCATGTGCTTTAACTATTACCAATGTGTGCTGAATATTAATATTATAAACACTAGGACTAATTGTTTGCTTTGTGTAAGCATTTCTCACATTCCTAGTAGGTAGTGCAAGTACCTACATAATTATATCAAACTAGCTTTCGCCCGCGGATTTGCTGGTCAACTCTATCTCGGTACCAAATTTTATTAAAATCAGTTCAGTGGTTTAGACGTGAAAGCTTAAGAGACAGACAGGCAGAGTTACTTTAACATTTATAGTAGAGATTGTCCATTAACTCAATTCCGTAGTAAATAACTGCTAGCTTCCATCTGTGATTTCAGCCATATTCCATGATAACTACTTAGCACACAGACTTCTTCTATAAATAGGCCAACGAACATTGAAAGAAATTTTCAATTCGGATCAGTGGTTCTTGAGATAAGCGCGTTCAAGCAAGCAAACTTTGCAAATTTATACTTCATATTTTTATGTAGTACATTTTTAGTTGAAAGATGGCTTATTTGTTATTTTAATGTAATTTTTAGTTATCTTCAGTAAGTCTTGAGTCAGCTTCTATAAAAATCTTTTCTGTATTTCTTCAGTAAGTATAGGTTCCGAGCCGAAACTTATCCCATTTATCATTCTATGAAGATAATCACATTACCTATGTAGGTCATGGAGATTTTGTCCCAACTTCAGATACCTACCGAGATTTGTCTACACTATATTGTTATGAGGAGGAAAGATTTGTATGTATGTAAAAATAAGCTCAGAAACTACTGGACAAGTTTCGAAAATTATTTTACTTTTAGAATGTGCATATTTTATTAACATAGACTAATTAATTTCTTGTAAGGAACTTATTCATTTCAAAGAGCCGAAGGCAAAACCGCAAGAAACAGCTACGAACATAATCTCGATTGCTACATGTAATTCTGAGAGGGTTAAAAAAGGTTATAATTAATTTGATAAAGGGAAAATTGTCTTATAAGCACATGAAGACTCTGTTTCAAAAGTTATTGTGACTTTAAAACAATAGAATAAAGCAAAAACCAACTACTGAACAAAAATCAACTACTTAACATAACTACAAACTAGTCCAAACAGACAAATAAGCAACATTTCATCTAGAAATTTAATCTCCGGCAAGGCAGGTTATCTATCACTGATTCCAACCACACAAAAGCTAAAAACGCCCGTAATCCCGGCTTTCTGCGAACCACATTCAGCAAACCAATATAGATCTGCGTAGAACTGACCTAACTGTGAGTTCTATTGATGTAACGGACCTATTTGTGAGTTCTATCAATGTAGAACTCGCCTATTTGCAAGTTCTTTGATAAATTGTGTATTTTTATTGATGGATTTTATCTATTAGATTATTCAATATCTACTGTTCGGTAGATTTATCGTAATAAGGCAAAAGAGATGTGTAGTTAGTTTTATTTTGCGTAAACCAATTTGGTTGGTTTATTTCTGAGTACATTTTTGGTAGATAATATTATTTTGTTTCTTGTTATGTAAATGCGAAAGAGGGGTTGTGCAGACATTTGTTTAATGGTGAATAGATTGTATTCTGTGATGGTTATGACCTGGAAGACATAATATTTATAAGGTACTGCAAGTTATACATCGTCGTTGATCTCACCGTTGATTCAGTCGATAGACATCCACTGTTGGGCAAAGGCCTCCCCAAAATTTGCTACTGAGTCTAGAATGTCTAGACGTCAAATAATATTATTCATAGTAAAACGTGCTAACATCTGCCTATGCCTCAAATATTTTCCATCTAGTGATCACACACATTACAAAACAGTTTTCCAAACTATGTCTACTACATCAATTTTTGTGGTTCTAGACTAATCCTGTCTAGTTCTTCACATTTACCCCATTTCATGGGTCATTTCGTATGATACTTACCCACTTACGAAAGTTTAGTGAGCCTTATAATAAATCGACCATACCATAATACAAAGTTTGGCAAATAAATCTATCTTTATCTTTCCATGCTTCTCATCTTTTCATTCATTTAACACGCGAACGTTTTTATAGTTTTATTAGTTGTAACAATTTGTGGCTTTTGTCGTTTATTGGCCAAGAATTATGTGTCAAATAAATATCATGGCCCTTTATGAGTTGTGTGAGTGGATTATCTAAATGGAACGTTTGGTGGCTATTTTGTTATTTAATAAATGTCGTGCAATAATGGATGATTTACGATAGCGTAATGTGTTGTAGCATTCTAAATTGTTTTTTTTTTTTAATTCAAGGTCTTTTCGTGAAATTTTAACACACGCACCCTATTAGCTCTACCTATTTGATGGAGGTCAATGTATAACTTCCTTTTTCCTTTGTAATAGGTTTCAGTATATTTACAAAATTAATTTCATCGAATTTGTTTCTCTCATTTTACCACAAAATATTGTACCAAGTTGGTAATTTTTATTTAAGCATATATTGCAGCCAATTTATTTTTTCAGTCTTAATAATGCTAAATTTATTTTAGAAGCCTACTCAAAGCATCTGTAATGGTCTATAAAACTGTATAAAAGTATATATTGTTGAAGCAAAGCCTGTATCCCATCAAATGGTTCGTTAAACACACTCATCTCGGGTTGTGCCCACACTAACACATTTCATGTGACCGAGTAAAAATGTCATCTCGAGTTTGTGATAAGCTTTCTATATTGCTTTGGCTTTTTGCTTTTATTTGGCAAAACTTAAAAAATAAGTATAGGTACAAATAAAAAAGCACGATAACTAAACTCGGCCAAAATTAAAAAATAAGGTACCTAATTTTAATTAATTAATTTATTTATTTGAATCAGGCATCTAAGGCCAATAGAAAAATACAATACACATACCTAATTTTAATAATTCGTAGTAAAATATAACCACGTCGTATGTTGATTATTTAACGAAAATTCGAGAAATCATCAGACGTAGCTTTTCTCCATCACCTGGGCACCATGTGTGTAAAATTTTGTCTCAAATGGTACAGCCGTTTCAGCATGAAAACATAACAAACACACAAACTGCATTAACATAATAAAAATTGCATCACCCATACCAATACTTAATGATAAACAATTATCTAGAAAACATCTTACATCATTTCTATAATCCCCCAAATTATGCCATTGATGGTCACAAATTTACATCACCACACATATAAGAGGTCTATAAATCACGATACAATGCTATCATATAATTGTTATGGTAAGTTTTGGGTGATAATCGTAAACCATGCCTTGGTTAAGCCATCAAACGTGATTGGCAGACTAAGTTGGTTTAGCTTTGTTAGCGCTTGCATGATCTATGTATGGAGTATATGAATTTGGTTTGAATTTGTAATGGGTCGTAACTGTCATCATGTCATGTCTGTACAGGGTACCGAATCTTTTGGGCAGTTGACAGTTGGCAGCTCAAGGAAAAAAAACAGTAAGACCCTAATTGTTTCTTCACTATGTCAGTATAAATGTATAGGTAAGTATATTACTGTGTAGTTATATCAAAAGTTTAATAGCTCTAGCTTATACATTTGAATACCTACGTTATACGTCCAAATACATATACCTACAACCTTTCACGATTATTATATAAGTGTGATGTGATATAATATAAGTGTGAAGTATATCAACTACTACTTTACAGTGTTTTTCTAAAACCTTTTATAGTACAACGGTCATTATCAACTCTGCGTAAAATGCATAGACTTTTAGCAGCATAATCGGTGTAGGCTGCATTACAATAGCCTTCAATAGTGGTCATAGTACATAAATACCTAAACATCCAACAAGACCTGGTTATTGTGGTTCAACCCCACTCTATTCTTACAATAGCTGTAATTCAAGTTGATTTGAAGGCAGGTTATATTAGAAAATTATAGTAAATAAATAATTCAGTATTGAAAACATAAGAAGGATAATAATGTACTGTAGAAGTAAAAAATAATGTACTGTAAACTATCTTTCAACCATTCGTTAACTATAATGCCCCAGACAGAAAGATTGAGACACATTTCTATGCACATATACTTATCAGTCAAACTTAGAACACCCCAATTTTTGTATCCCGATTAAAAAAACACCATTTCCACCCCATCCAACTCTAGGTCTTTTCTCGTAAACAATGAAGTACCAAGGACCTCAAACTTTCGGCTATCATGAACCAGGAGTCTCAAAACTTCAAGAGTTGTACCCATTAACACTTGTAATTGGAGTAAAACCACAAGTTTCAAGTGCTATAGTTGGCTATTGGAACTTTATGTAGGACACGACATTGTCGGCCAGTAATGTATATCCTACTAAACTTTGCAGGAACTACTAGTTACTGGTATAATATAGTTTCGGTTTATGGTTTCGATAATATGGAATATTGTGGGGTAGTTGAATAGGGATGAATAAGTGGAGTCGTGGTGGCGTAATGAGTAAAGCAACCTTTCAATCGTAACTGTGTTGGTTCGATTACCAATGCAACCTTTCTATGTTTGTTTGTGTTTTTAAGTATTTCTTGGATACCAATGTCTGATTTTAAGGTGAAGGAAAACATCTCGAGGAAACCTAGACTTAAAAGTCTGAAATCACCATACCGCATTGAGCTAGCGTGGTGTTTAATGCTCAATCCTTCTCCGTGTGAGAGGAGGCCTCTGCACTACACTACTGATAAGTAAAAATGAAATACTTGAATTAATTTATTTATGTTCACTTATATTTTTAACATACAAAATGTCGGCTGTTTGTTTGGCATTAAAATACGAAACATAATATCCTTGTTCATTTTTATTTTAGTTTATATTATGCATTTATTTTATCCCATATAGGTAATATAGGTATATGAAAAGCATAAAAAAGTACATACGAAACTTATCCCCTACAGGTATATGAAAATATATGGAAAAGGTGCAAACGAAAATGCGATACAATCCTAATGATTGACTGAATTTATTTACATAGTAAAGTATTCGTGTGCGAGCGAACTAAAATTGGAAAATACACTTAGTTTTATAAGCTTTTGGCGAATGTAATTTGATTGGTCTATAAAAATGATATGAGATCTGTCTGCACTATCAATATTTTACGATCACAAAATGTATACCTATCACTTGTTGCTAAAATATATCCGACGATATCACGTGCATTTACTTCCAAAGGTACTTATTTTCAGATGAAAATTACACTACTATGTATACCGAGTTTGTTTGTTTTCTTAAACGCGCTTAGCTCAAAATCTTCTTGTTCTATTTTAATGTTTTTCTGCGTTAAGTAGCCTGTTTATTGAGAAAGACTATGGGGGTGGGATAGGCTACTTTTTATGGGGGTGCAAGAAGTATCTAACCAGGTAAAACCGCTGGTGGAGGCTACTAGGTATATGATATAGGACCTTCCCTGTACTCATTTATCTCTACTAACATTATAAATGCGAAAGTAACTCTGTCTGTCTGTCTGAACTGATTTTAAACAAATTTGGTATAGAGATGGAGTTGACCTTGAGAAAGAACACAGGATAGTTTTTATCCCGGACTTTTGAAGAATTCTCTTGGAAACCGAACTTTACGCGGGTGAAGCCGCGGGTGGAAGCTAGTTTATCATATAACGAGTAGGTAACGAATATACGTATACACATATTTTTAAGTACCTGCTTTACGACATTGCATGTTAAAATATAATATCATACCGTACCTCCCAATGCAACGTAAGTGCATACCCACTATTGTATGAAGATGAAACGGGCATAAATAATCTAGTAGGTTTTGTGTTCCTCACAGTATCTGGAGAACAATATTTTTGGAAAAATAAAGCTCTATTTTACCTGACTGGCAAGAAGTGCTACTTTGCCTATTTTTGAAAGAGTTGGTGAGCCGTTTTTAATCTATAAGACTTAACTATCAGGTAATCTGTGGTTTAAGTGCCTGTGTCAAGAATGCTGTGAACATATTTTTCTTCTAGGTTTTTTGTAAAGATCGTATAACCATAAGTAATTGAGCGTATCTTATCGTTACATAGTACTTATAATGACATACAAATAAGTGTGGGGTGGTGAAAGTATTTTAAGTATTATTCCACAATTAAAAACATGGGCATTTCCCTACTTTCAATCTATCTACATCACAAAATATGACGCTAATCTGTGCAGATTACTCGTTAAAACGCTCCAGACGGAAGAGTTTATACATATTAATATTTTTATAATTTATACGTAATCGTAAGCGTAGCTCATTCACACGTCTCTATGTCATTAACTTCAAGGTTTTTATGACGTATGTGAGTATGACGTTATTCATCTCATCTTTAACTCGGATGAAGTCGGAATAATATTGCAAACATACTTAATATCACAAGTTTCAACTAGAAAGAAATCCCCATGAAAAATATTTTACTCAATTTTGAATTTCCTAAATCGCACGGCAATTTAGGTATACCAACTAATATAAGAAAGAGGTAAAAGTTAGTGGGGTTATAAAGTTAGTCTATAATTTACCAAATCCACAGACTTTCTAACAATTGAATCACGATAGGTATTAATAGGTATGGCCTTGCAATCCACCATTAAATCAATAGAACACTAGACGTATCAAGCTCTTCATGGCTATAAAATGGCGCCGCAACTGACTGAATGGCTTTCGGAAAGCGTATTTCGCCACTAAAATGTCGCTATGCACTTTCAGTGTCGAATGAAAGACGGGTAACACATTCGGTGGCCAGTGATATGCGATTGTCATTTGGTTCGTATATGCTTACTACTAATGAATATCGAATTTATGTTCGATTTTCGAATTTGTGATGTTCGCGTTCAAAAGACCCGGTTTAATCGCTTTAGGGCTATATCCAATATTGTACCTGTTATTTTGCTTCCTATAAATAGTAGTTTGACATTAATTCTATGGGGCTAATGTCTTTCTATCTTTAGTAAGTAAATATAATACTTAGAATACTGGGAACAGTCGTTATTCGATCATGGCTGTTAAAAGGTGCTGTTGATAGTAAGAACAAAATTTTATTATGGTTTTTGTTTCTGACACTACGATAAATGTCACCTATCACCTTTACCTCCGGCCGTGCTCTCGCTGTGGCGGCATATTGGGCTGACAAAGTGTAGTCTCACTATAAGACATGTCATCGACACGGAAGAAGAAGAACACCTATTCTGTCTACAGAAAATACATCTCCATTGAAGATTCCAATTTAAACCAACTCCTTGAATCCAGTGTCCAATTATCACAACGGAAAAAAAATTGAATAGCTTTCATAGAAAAAGTTTTCATCTTTTAGGTAGTCCCAAACTTTTTGTACGTATTTATTACAAATTGAATTCGGAAAGACTAGGCAATCACAAAGGCCGAGCCGACCTGTTTATCCTGAAAATTGAAATACTTGGCTGAATTGATGAAGTTTCAAAGAAAAAAATACAGAGGTTAACAAAACCAAGAATTTTAATTTGCAATATAAGCAATTATTTTTTTATTGTAATGATTTTTTTTATTATTAAAGACTACATAATAATATAAATCATATGAGAGAAACTTCAGCAATGGTCTAGCTAAATCATTGGCCTTTTTATCGTCCCACTGCTGGGCACAGGCCTCCTCTCACACAAAGAAGGATTGAGCGTTAATCACGACGCCTTCTCAATGCGGGCTGGTAATTTCAGACTTTATAGTCCATTTTTCCTCGAGATGTTTCCCCCACTTTCAATCAGTCGTATGTGTCCAACATATACTTAGAAAGTACATGGCCTTAATAAGGTCATTAACCATTCACTATCAAATTCTAGTACAAAGAGAATCAATATTCTACTTGTGTAACAGTATCTGACCTCTGCAGCGTAAATTAGCTAATAGTTAATTAAAGTTGGTGCGATTCTAGCTAAAATTGTCTGCGTAGAGCAGTGCCTGATGAGTCCTTTGACGCTGGGAATGTAGGCTTAGATTGTTTAACCAACTGGATCCGTCATAAACATATAACTCTCTGTCAATGTACGCGTAGGGGCGAGGCAACGCAACAAAATAACGATAGCTCAAAGTCAATTTTGCATTTTCACTCATACGACAAAATTGACAAACAAAAGAAGTAGAAGAGCAACATCTCCAGCAGTAGTTACAGTCAGGTGCCGGGTATCGGGTTGCCCGGATAACTGAGTTGGAGAGGTCATATAGGCAGTAGCTCCTTGTAAAATACTGGTGCTCAGCTACATCCGAATAAACACTGGATAGTGGACACGGCACTAATACCTTTGGAAGAATGGCGTCTCCAGTTGTTCTAAGGATTTTAGTGAGAAAATCACGTTACATTTACATCACGCATAGTAAATGTTTCTCGTACTATGCAAATGATTTGAAGAGAGAAACCGGCTTCTGGGGCGTGGGATTAAAACTTTATAAGAACCAATGAGATTTTTCACAATATTAAAATCTTAAATGAAGGCGGTTTCACCCCTTCTAGAGGAAACTACTATCCGCAGCCGGATAAGAAGTATCTTCCACATTATTCTGATCTATAAGCTATAGTACTGTATAGTTTTATCCAAATTCGTTTAGTCATTTATGCGTGAATAAGCAACAAACACTTAAGGTGTGATGGTTTACAGGATTCTATGGCTACCTATATTTTCCTTTCCATTTTATCATCTAAAGCAGCGGTTCCCAAATGGGGTTCCGCGGAACCCTGAGGTTCCGTGACAGGCCCTCAGGGGTTCCGTGGAAAATTCAAGATTTTCATATGGTAAATCGTTTCACTTTTGACAGTATTAAATTATTTATTTATTTATTTACAAGTTTTTGTACACACACATAATAAAAAAGATGACAGGAAAGAAAGAATTTACAAAGTTTATTCACTTTTAATTAAATTGTTTTAAATATTGCATTCCAAAATTCCATTTAGGCACCATGTAGGTGGGTACCACTCGGGAGTGTAAGTACGAGTTCGCGACAAGTGGCGGGGGAAGGCCACGGCAGCAGATAATTTAATTCCGTTTTTTTACAAATTGCAGATTAACTTAATAAGTCCAGGGTCTTCGGCAATCGGCAAAAATAGGTAGCGAGTCGGCCAAAAATCACCGCATTTTTTGGGCTTATTTCATCGCCAGGATTATACGTTTTCATACATTTGACAGGACGTGAAATGACACGGCATACGAGTATTTCCAGTGGCTATTTTTACCATGAATCAAACAGTGACATTATTTCCTATGTTTGCACCTCCGCGAATCCGAAAATTTCGCGCTCGCTTCGCTCGCGACTCCATGTTACGTATGATGCTTTTATGTTCGTTTAATTGCTCAGGTATCCGACACCGAAAAAATTTCGCGCTCTTCCGTCGAGGTTTCCTTTGATGTTTATTTTTTATTCCTCTGGTTAGAATAAGCAACAGCGCTTTCTTCGCTAGCTGCTTATTCATTTGCATTTGCTTTTTTGTGTGGATATTGTACTTTTTGAGACCTTACTAATTTACAGGGGTTTTGTTTATTTTGTGTAGGTACTTAAACAAAAAAAAAAATTCGCGCTCGCTTCGCTCGCGATATCGGCTACCACTGAATGTCTTTCAATGCTAGCGGGTGCTTGGAACTACTTCTTTTAGTTAAAAAAAAATCGCGCTCTCTCGCCTTGCACCTGTACAAACCCAATCTATTTCTTTTTGCGTTTACTTTGTCAGTCTTCAAACTGAAAACTATTTACATAATACACAAAGTCAAGGTAAAGCTAAATTGTTTTCTGGCCCGTGTGGCAGATAGCCATGCTACGCCTGAGTATACTGAATATGTATCTAACCATATAACCATTTAGTGCGCTACCACACTCTACGAGCCGTACCTAAGTGTATTTACGTCTTTAGTTTACTTCTTACTTAAGCTAAGGTTCCGCCGAAAAATGGTGAAACGAAAAGGGTTCCGAAGCCAAAAGAATTCGGGAACCGCTGATCTAAAGCTCTGACCTTAGTTGGTACGGAAACTTGAGCTTATCTAAACTCCTTGTACGTTCTTTGAAAAAAGGTCTTTTCTTAGTAATAGAACAGTAAATATACCTTCGTTCCTATATCATATTCGTCGAAGTACCAAGCAGTGTAGCTATAGATCACTTATATGTAATGTATAATAACCATATTTAAGTTCCATGAAATTGAGACAAACTATTGTCATCAACATAAGACTATCAACAGCGCTATTCTAACTACATATATGAACCTACATATGTAACCTACGACTAAACAGATTGTCAATTTCCAAGTACTGTTTTCAGCCTTACAATATAAGCCGGAATTCCGAAAGGTGCGACTTAAGTACTACTGCCGCCCGCCCTACAATAATCATGTATTGGAATACATATACGAAAATGATTCCGAGACATGCGATAGACGCGCGTTCCATACTGTAACAAATGACGATTAGCCTCGCACGGCTACCACGAGCCGTTTTAGAATTGCACCTTTATTGAAACCGATTTTTCATCCTGACCAACCGTGAAAAGGGAAACCTTACTTAAAATACCCGCTTCGATAAAGCCATAATAAGGAACTCTCAAACATTTATAGAAATACTAGCCATTGCCCGCGGTTTTACCCGCGTCCCGATGTATTTTTTGACGCCGCCGTGGTACATGGTGAGCAGTAGCGTCTATACTTGGTATTGGTATACTCATATAAGTTATGCTACCCTGGTACATGGTGAGCAGTTGCATCGAAATTTCGTTATTGGTAAACTTATACTCCGGTGAATTATGCTGTCCTAGTACCTTTACTTTTGTAGTTCTGCGGCATTCCGTAAGTTGGTTTTTGTCTAATCTCTCCCGTCCCGGGAATCTTACTCGCAATTTTTCCTTATTTGCTCACCGTTTAGACCTACCCTGGACCTCTACAAACATTTTAAAACCAAAATCAGCTCAATCGGCCCAGCCGTTCTCGAGTTTTAATCAGACTAACGAACAACAATTCATTTTTATTTATATAGATAATTCAAAGCCCAGTTCTATTTTAAGTCGACTTTTAGCAATAAAGCAACAATCATGAATTGAGCAAAGAATTCGTTTTACATAGAAAAACTGCGTTCAGTGAGCGCGAATGATAAAGCTGATTTATAGCCATAATTCGTGCGTTTGTTTGCGTCAAACTGAAAGCTTATTTCAGCTCGCATGTAATTTTGATACTTCATGAAACGGTTAGTGAAATTATTTTTGTCTGTATGTCCGGATGTTGATGATGTTCTTGAAAACAGCTTGACCTTTTTTTTGATGGACTTGAAATTATAATTAGAGGCAGTGATATTTAAGATAATGATTTGATTTTTATTTTAGTAAACAAGAGCTTACGCTTACAAAGACATTATGCATTTGTGCATGCACACTAGTAATATGTCTAACCCGTATTTGAAAAAAAAAATTGTATTGCAACCAATTAGTTTTAATTGGGCCTAATTTTGATTTTCAACTGTCTTTATGTAAACTAGATTATTTAAACTTAAATAGTTTTCAACCCTAAAATACTGATCCCCTAAGTAATTCACATTCAAGCGCGGCTCACAACCACTGTTTTTGGGAATTACACTGACGCGAAATCGACTGGCTTAGAAAAGACGGTACGCTTGAGCTTCTCCAAATTGGTATGACTGAAATTTGTATTCTCACTGAATACCTATTACAGCTGCTGCATTTAGCTTTGGCATCTAAAACGCAAATGTGTAATTACAGTCTAAGCTAGTTACCACAAAACCAACTTACAGCGTTCCCGTACGTGCGTTGCCGCGAAGAAAAACCGAGCGGAAAATCGAGTAGTGAGAACGCGGTGCTAATTAAAACGAAATTGTATTCTGTTAGAATGTTCGAAATACAAAACTTTGAAATCCTGCTTACCTATACTGATGATAAATACAGTTGACAGCTCTCAATTTTCAAGGGTTTTTACAGCATTTTTTATACGGACTGTAAGAAATGTCAGCTGCACCAGAAAAAGGTCAGACCATAGTCTTTTTACAGGCAGCCATAAAGATTATATGGCAATCATAGAGCAAAAAAATTGTTTAAAAATTATGTATTTGAATTTAGAATCGGGATTAGGCATGTAAACATTGTTAAAATGGAAAAAAAGAAAAATATCGATAAATTTGTTTATTCATGTACTAATTAGTTGAAACAATACTCAGTCACAAATTACAAAATACAGTTAGTTACAAAAACCCCAAGACTTGTAATTTGGACGTCAGAAACTAAAGAAAAAACCTATGAAAAACTTGCCATGGCCATATTATTTGTGTTCATAGAATAAAGATGCTATCTCATTCATCGATCACTAAATGAGTGAACGAAATGACGTTGATTGATAATTTTCTTGATTAGAATCTGTGGTAACTCCCTATGGTAAATTAAAAAGATTGGACTTGTTGGTTTTGTTTGGGCATGGAGAACTAAATGACTAGCAGAGGTAGCATAACGGAATAAGAAAAGAGCGCACGCCTTCACGTATACGCCTTCTACATTTTTCTTATAACCGTTTATCTGTAATAACAAAAAATCGTTGATATATGCCTCAAAGAACCCAAACGCCTCGTTAGTTCACCAGCAACTGATCGTTTTGGTCATGCCCGTCGTAGGTATTTATTTATTTTAGCACTTTTGGAAAACTTACAACTAGAAGAAACAAAATGAGATAACTAATATGACACTTGAAGGCCATTTACAAGTTTTCACAAATAGCTTTTACATAGTGATCAAAAATTTACCTAGAAGAAGGCGCCTGGCCTACCTGCATTATGGCATCTCCACTCATCTTCCTTACTCTATGTATTAGATTTGTTGGTTTTGTGTTTAATGGCAATAAGGGGATTTCTCAACAAGGGAAAATATGGCTCTAGGCATAATTTGTGTTACAAAGTTTTAATTTGTTGATATTATGTGAGCAACTGAAGTAATTACTCCAATATTTTGCTTTTGATGAGCTTTTGTGAAAGTTTTTTTTTATGATATCTTTGTTTAAGAGGATGAAGGTTTTATGTTAAGTGAAGATTTTTTTCAGTCTGCTTATACCAATTTATTTTGTTATTTACTTAATTTTTTTCTATATCTACAAATAAAATAAAGAGAAAAGGTTTGATGGTTTGTCTGTTTGAATCGAATATGGCCTGGAACTATTGGGCTATGTTTTACGTATATTTGTCAGTTTACGTATCAGTTTTGGAAAGACTTCATAAATAGCTAACTTATTGATGTGAAATAACTAATGTTCTACCGCTTTCGATGTTATATTTACGCGTTCTTAATTTAAAATCGATATACAGAGCAAGACGGAAATAAGTAGTGGTCTGTTATGATAAAGCTACTTCAGGAGGCAGGTGCAAGGTTCATTTTTACTAATAACTAAACTTGACAGCAGTAGATGGTGTAACTACTAAGAAAATAAACCTATTTATACTTTGATCAGAGGTTACAGTGGACTGTAATTTCCGTCATGAGGTTAAGCAACGCTTGGCGCGGTCCGTCTGTGGATGGATGACCATCTTGTCACAACGAGCTCTTCGGTGTTTCGGAAGATGCGATAAATTGGTGGCTTCCGGCTGTCATTTGAATATCTTTGGCAATCGTTACGGGCAGTCAGAACTCTCACAACTAGTCTGATCAAGGTGTATTGGGTTGTCCAGGTAACTGAGTTGAGGGGGTCAGATAGGCAGTCGCTCCATGTAAAACACTGGTACTCAGCTACATCCAGTAAAATTGAAACCGGACTGCATAATTTTGGGAACTGGCTATAGAGAAAGATATTTAGTTACTGCAATTTTGCGTACCTACAAAAAATGCAGCTCAGTAAACTAAATAAACCAAAAATACTTTTTACAGTCTATTTTAAAGTAGGTAACTTCATTCTGCCGATTCAAATTCTATTTAGCAGAATTCTAAAAATACATTTATGTTAAAACCATTTTTTTTACCGATTGCAAACAAATCGTTAGTATGTCTACTATTTGTTTTTATAACACATACGTTTTTGCGGGAAATAGGTATTTGTGTGTAAAACCAAACTGATTGATTTATTCAGGCAGAATTTTTCAAATACACATAAACTATGGTATACTAGTCTTGCGAATGGAATACCTGGGTTTCTAAATTCTATGTAAGAAAAATAATTTCCACATTCTTCAATTGAAAGAGTGATTTTCAACTTTAAGGCGTATGGAAAAGAGTCCATTTTCAAATAATTGTAGGTCATTAACTGCACTCATTGTCATCGGAAAATACCAATCACTCATCATACTCATATTTTTGTATGACCTAAAACTATTTTTCGAAAACAAAAAACGACCATCATGCGTGGGCCTAAAACACTGCTTTGTTTCGAAAGCGTTGACATTTTTTAATACCTACTTGAAAATATGGGCTGAAATGTTTTGTGAGAACAAAACACTATCACATAGTTCTGGGAGGCCTAAAATGCTGCTTTATTTCGAACGACATTTTTAAAATATTTGAACTGATATGAGCAAAAAAAAAAAAAAAAACTAAATATAAAGACTGCCACATAGTCCTTCAGAGGCCTAAAATGCCGCTGTATTTAGAAAAAAAATGTAAAAAAAGATTGGCTAGTTATTAAAACAAGCGTGTTCCAGTAAACGCAGCAATCCAGTAAAGTAGACCAAGTGCAAGGCGCTCTCGACCAGTGAAAAGTAAAATAATGTTTTTATTTTAAATACTGCGTTACTCGGAACGCAATTCAGTGTTATTTTCGACATATTTATTGAAATTACGTGATAGAAAGAGGCGCGGATATATTTGAATTATAAATTGAAATGAAGCTATCAGTAGATGTAGTAATTTGTGAATTTATAAACTTATTAATTTTCTTAAATGTGTGTAAAATTAATTTATGTTCCTGAGTAGTGAGGTGGTTTATTAATATCATTGTCAGCTAGCAAATGAATAAATATTTTTTTCAGCGTGCAGAAACGCGATTTTAAATTATTTTGTAACTAAAATAGTATGTGTATTAAATAGTATATATATAAATCTGGAAAAAAACTAAAAGAATATGAAAAAATAACTTTATCACTTACCGAATGTGACGTCAGATTCGAAGCATTAAAATTTTCCGAACCGTCGACTCCACGGTGTCGTCCGCATCATAAATCATCTAAAGCCAACAAACTTTCCGCACTTCAACCCAAAATAGCAATTAAAGTACCTACATTCAATTAATATTCAATTACGAGATCAAAGAAATTAATATTTTTATTTAATTTTTTTTTCGTAGTTTTATCGATAAAGTTTTTATAAACATCACTCACTTAAAACACGCACATCACTGTTTATTTTTTAATATTTCATATTTCTAATACTAAACAAAACATTTGACAGTCGAACTTTCTTTTAAAAACTCACTAGAATAAATCGAACGCAAATTCGAAAAACATTCGATGTTCAAAAAAGTATCGCAGTCTCGCTGCGTTCAAAGTTGCGAACAATTTGACGCGCCATAACAGAGGCGGCCACGCGGCCGAGTCTCACAGAATAGACTGGAGTTAGCAACTCGTATTCCACACGAAATTGGAGTAATGCGCATGGTTCGACTAAGATCCGACGTAAAAAGCGAAGATGAACGTGGAAGGCTTTCTCACTGAATGCACCCTTTCTATTGTGCCAGTCATAATGCGAGGTAGATGATTAGCTGCGCGTTTTTCCTCTCCAAAAAGGTCGAAATTTAAAATTCCATGGAAAAGTCGTTATTTGAAGGTTACGTAAACTTTTTTATATTCGGCCGTTGACTGATGATAAAGATCATTTTTAAAACGTTTTTGAAACATTACATACGTTCTAGAATTTGATGGATCATGTCATTAATGTAGAAATATAATCGAACTGTCATATTAAAGTATAAAAGTTTGAATAATCACTAAAAGAAAAATGTAGAGGTGTGTTCGGTTTTCTTCACATATTTATTTACAGTTATTGATATTGTAGCAATATCTTGTTATAAAGTATTGATGTGACTGAATATTATAAAATTCGACAGAAATATCTATGATTTACAATATTTAAGTAAATTCAAATAAATATGTTGATTCATTGTATTACGTCTCCGTCACAAAAAAAAATCTTACAACTCAGTACAAACACAAAAACTGTAGGTATTAAGTATGCATAGTTTTTATAATCCTAACTGAAACTGTTTATTTGTGACTGTTCTACTGTAAAACTGTTGAACAGATAGAGATGAAATATGGTAAAGGAATAGACGGTATCTTGAAGACGGAAATAAGCTTTTATTTATTCTAGTGCGAAATGTAATTCACGGGTGATATCTAGTAAAAATAAATTAAGTACTTATCCCTACGAATATTATAAATGCGAAAGTAACTCTGTCTGACTGTCTATCTGTTATGCTTTCACGTCTAAACCACTGAACTGATTTTAATAAAATTTGGTACAGAGATAGAGTTGACCTTTAGAAAGAACATAGGATAGTTTTTATCCCGGACTTTTGAAGAGTTCCCTTGGAAACGCGATATAACCGAACTCTACGCGGGTAAGCCGCGGGCGGAAGCTAGTTAGAAATAAAACTACTATGTATCGTTCTTATAAAGGAAATGATATAGTTTAAAGACGAAGAAAATACATTATTATATTACAGAATTTTCCTGAACGAAACTTTTCCAAACAAATATATTACCTACCGAATAAAAGCATCCAATAACCTTTTCAATATTTCACGAACGTTTCAATTATAAAAAATTCAATTGAAAATTGTAAATTACGATTTCAATATAAGATTGTGTTCGGAACTAAGATAAAACTTCTGACCCCGGATATTTGAAATTATAGATGAAATCTGAGTTATTTTATTTCAACATTGCTCTTTGTATGAGAAAAATATTTTAAATGGAAGTCTGGGTTGATAAAATCTGTACTAACATAATAGAAAGGGATAATTTTTTTGTTTGTTTGTTTACTGCCTAAAGGCTCCGAAACTACTGAACTGATTTGAAAAAATTCTTTCACTATTGGAAAGCTACACTCTTTCTAAATAACATAGGCTATATTTTATCTCGATACGAGCAGTAGTTCCCACTGAGCTCTGGTTACTCAGCTGAATCCGGTTAGACAGGAAGCCGACCCCAACATGATTGGGAAAAAGGCTCGGAGGATGATGACGAGCAGTAGTTCCCACGGGACGCGGGTAAAACCGCGGGAACACAGCTAGTATGAAATATTTCGTTAACTTTTCATATTGTTTACTTTCTAAACTAATATTATATCACGGGCCTAGTAAACAACTACCAAAATAAACAAAGCCGGTTTTAATCGAGTTCTGCGTGTTCCATTTACAAAAGTTTTTAGAGATTAATCGGCCTGTATGTAATATATTTTGTCAATGTATATTTTGTTTAAGGTAAAGAAAAAGTAGGTACCTATTACAGATGTGTTTTCGTCAAACATGATTCTTTTCGTGGCTTAGATAATCTATATTTTTATTAAAAATCGCAGATTAGTTTAATTTACCGTATATTTGGTTATGTTAGTAGAGAAAAAGTAAGTTATTATCACAGAATTTTGTAGAAAAACATTAATCTTGTCTTAGTTTACCTAATCGTTCAATAAAACAATCGATTTATCTATGCTAATATTATAAGAGATGTTTTTTTCAATGGACAAAATCAAAAACTACTGGACCGCTTTTAAAAATGATTTCGCGTTTAGAAAGCTAATTATCTGCGAGTTACTTAGGTTATATTTTATCAGTAGTTCCCAGTATGTGGGTAAAACCGCGGGAAAATTGCTTGTATTATATAACGTAGCACATTCGTTTAATATAAAATTCAGTAGTATATTCAGTTACAAATCTTGGACAACTATCATGATTCAACCGTTGGTACTAACTTACAGTCATGTAAGTAATGTTCCAATAAATTCTACCTACTACTAGCATTGGTGCCAAAATTCCGCATAATAAGTCAGACAGACTAATTTCGAAAAAGTAGGCTAGCGTTTTAAATTAATGATATTTTTTAAAGAAATTATCGAGCATTTCGTGAAGTGAGTGAATCTACAATTATACAATATTTTATTCGAATTCGTAATAGCTGTCTCAGATAAATAGTCTGTTTAACGCTAAAAGATTGTTTTCGAATCGGTTCAGTAGTTCTTGAGGTTAGCGTGCTCAAGCAAAAAACAAACTCTTCAGCGTCATAATATTAGTATTAATATGTTATTATGTATAGTACTTACACACCTGCACCATAGCTGTCTTTGAAACATTTCAAACGCGTCAAATCTTTTTTTATTGAAATAAATCGGCTTAATTTTCTTTTCCACTCGCCATAATAAGATATCCCCAGAGGCTAAATAAATAATTGGGGTGGCCGAAATAAAGTAGCATTCAATTTATTTAAAGCTTATCGATACTGTATTGATGGAAATCTAAAGTCTCTTGCATAGAGAGAGCAATGCGATGCTTTCGCACAGATTTTCTTGTTGAGAGTACAGCTACACTTGTATCCCATTAACATAAACACGACAAAAGTGTTTTACGACAAACCATCTGAAATAATTTATATGATAAGTAGAAGTCAGAGGACACGATTTTGTTATCGTTGTATCTTATCAATCAATCTTATATTGTCAATATACAATGCATTATTGTCATAACAATATTCCTGTTTAGTTAAAATTTTCCTTCTGTCTGTGCGAGGTTGCCTGTGTAAAGAAAAGACTATTTTTGATATCGCATGAAACGTTAACTGAATATTACGCAGTTTTTCGTACCCGCAATCAATAAATACGACTGTATCGCCACTCATGTTATGTGTGACAAGCTTTAGATAAAAAATACATTAAAATTCTCGCCGCAAGTAAAGAATATCCGATTCGGATATACCTACTAACTTTCAGACGATGTTGGAAGGAAAAATATTTTCCTATCAGATTTCCCGAAACAACCAATGAATTTACTGGGTGAAAATGTAACCTTGTCTAAACATCATCTAAATAGCTTTTTCCAACTATGTTGCGGTCGGCTTCCATTCTGCATGCTGCATGGATGCAGCTTTAGCACCAATATTTTACTGTCTATCTAATCTCCTTAAACCAGTTACTCGGGCAACCCGATATCCATCGGTAAGACTAGTGTATAAATTATATCAATAAATAAGCTGAAAAAATAATGTCTATGGTTTCTTATCTCTTATCGCAATAAAGAGTCACGATAATAACCTTTACGAAATGGTTTTGAATAAAATGAAACTTTTATTTGATGATATGCTTAAAACTGCAAACAAATATTTGTTACTAATTAATATTTATTCATTAATAAATAATGCCAATAATAAAAACTGGCTGATAACAAACCAATTCATATTTCAATGTCAAAATTAATGATCTACCTACGCATAACCATGTACTTGAACACTTGAAAGGTTAACGACCTGGCCACCGCGTCGTCTGACGAATACAAGCATTTTTTTTTCAGTTAATTTATTAAACACGTCAAAACCATTAAAAAGACACGATTTTTTATGGCGTATATAATGATGTATCATTAGACTTTAAGACCTAATCGTTGTCAAAGTTCATCACATGAATTTTCTACACAAGCTACAACAAGTCCAAACAAGTCCAAATACAGCTATGACACGATGTTCCATCATGAAGTTCCAGTTCATATCTTCCGGATCTATCATAAGATCAGTTTGTAAGTACCATATTACTGCATTGCTATCAAAACTACATACACCTGCCAATTTTCAAGACGCTACGGTTCTTGGAAGAAGATTAAATTAGTTACATTAGATTCCATTACACAGTTACATACAGGTGGATCTAATAAATGCGAGTTAAAAAAGGAAGCGTACATAAGACATGCTTGCTGCAATTGAATGATGATAAGTTTTCCTCAATAGAATAGAACCCTTGTCTCATTGTGCACGAGTCGCCTCTAACCCGAACATAGAACCGTTGTAAAGCTGAATGTTATAGAGCTTTTCATGACCATTAATCACAGGTGACACCACAAACTGGAAGTATGTTTGTAGTTTAAAATGTATTTTTTTTACAAAATTATGTAGCTAGTGTTATCCATTTGGTACACATGGTTAAAATATGGTTGTATGCTTTGGAATAATGTATATACTTTAATATAACAAAGATAATTTTTGTTTATACCCTTATGGGTCTGAAACGATGAATCGATTTGAAAAATAATTTTATTGTTGGGAAGCTGCACTAACCCTGAGAAAAATAGGCTTTCCGCTATATGTCATCCGAGTACGGGCAGTAGTTCCCGCGGGACGCAGTCGAAACCGCAATAAAAAAGCTAGCTGTCACTAATAAAAAAAAAAAGCTTTAAAAGATATACCTTCATAAGCAGTACACAATTCAACTCATATCACTGCAAAACACTCATACTCATAATTACGAGGAGTTTACAACAAAAAGCCACTTATAGACATCTCGCCAAGGATTATCCACTTTATGCATTATGCACGTCGATAAGTATCCTACCGTAGATTATACAAACTGACATTGACATAGGTATACATAAAGATACGCGAAAGGAGGTATTAAGTGTCGTTATAGACATTGAAATTGCTATTAAATGGAATGATGGATTGGCGAAATGCGCAAGGCTGTAGAATTGGATGCGTCAAACTAAAGGTTGAGTAATTTGGAAATAAATGGACACCAATTTTGGCAGAAGATTATATGATTAAAGTAACTATGAAAGGAATATATCCAGAATATGATTCATACTAATGAAAATGAAAACAATCAATCGAGTACCTATATAGATAGATAATAGTAATCTTTTACATTATTTCACTGAGAAGCAATTTATTTTAAACTAGCTTCTGCCCGCGACTTCGTACGCGGATCCTGTCCCTTATGCCAGCGACTACGGGGTCAGCAAAATCAAAGATCTTAATCGTCTGATATTGAATTTTAAGAGCCCGTTGACTTGAAAACAACGGGATACGCATTAGAAACGTTCCATATATTTAATTTTTGTACTTCAACGGCAAAAGCACAGCAGACTAAACAAAACGCTGAGAACTGAACCGCAATAGACGCGACCATAGGGATAAATGTAGTGATTCTAATTAGTCCGCATTTAAGTTGTGTGTGGCAAAAATATTACACGTATTACGTAAAAAACATTAAAATAGATGACAAAGTCGTGGTGACTTAGTGGAAGTCGTGGTGGTTTAGTGGGTAGAGAACCAATCTCTCAAGTATGAGCGTGCGTCTTTGATTCCAGGTCTGGCAAGTACCTGCCAATGCAACTTTTCTAAGTTCGTATGTAGGTACTTTCTACGTATATTTTGGATACCAATGACCGTTATTTGGAAGGCTTAAACTGTAGGTTCCGGCTGTCATTGAACATTCTTGGCAGTCGTTATGGGTAGTCAGACCAGTAAGTCTGACCAGTTTTACCAAGGGGTGTTGGGTTGAGCGGGTAACCGGGTTGTGGAGGTCAGATAGGTAGTCGCTCCTTGTAAAACACTGGTACTCAGTTGCATCGTGACTGGAAGTCGACTCTAACATAATTGGGACAAAGGCTCTTGAGATAATAACGACAATAATAATGAGATATAAGCACCGCAGGACATCTGAGGCTGATGACGGGGAGTAGCTACCCCGCGGGGCTGTATATACTGAGTTCTCCAGGGAGAGTATACTGCCCCCATCTCCGGCAGGTCAGAGTGAACCATGACGGGGGTAGGTCTCAAGCCTCTGGCTTGGCTTGGCCGTCCAGAGTGGAGTCGCTAGAGCAGGGTTAGTAGCCCTGCTCGGAGGATGCCTCGTGGTAAGTGACCCACAGGGAGCGCGTAATCTGCGTTTAAAATCCGCCGAGGTATTCTCACACTTCAGCCGCTCATGTCCCTGTTGTCCTCTTGTTGCTATTCAGTGACTGATTCCCGGGGGCCCAGTAAGTGAGCTGGCGAAGTCTCCACCAGCAATTTTTACATGTATCTAATACATTGTCATCGGCAGGTGCCATAGTTCCCGTAGTTTCCCCATTCCTAGTCCATTAGCATCCCATCACAATAGCCCAAGTAATTTTCATCCACAGTTAGCGGTATGGTATAGGGATTGTCTTTTTTTTAACGACGTCCACCGGGGATTGTCCTTGAGTTCATATTTCTATAGTGTATAAAGGGATAATCGTCGGTTTTGTGTCACCATACCTATTTCATAACATTCGTTTCTATACATTTTAAGTGTAGTATTGCTCTTGAAGTTCCACATCAGGTGTTCCAGATCTTCGATGTATATACGTCAATAAAGAGTGCTTATTAGATTGACCACTTTTGCAAAAACGTCATATCTTTATATGCTATAGTCTAGCTGGGCTCCTGGGGTTCCACATCAGGTGTTTTACATCTTCAATTTTTATAAGTCAACAGAGAGTGCTTATCAGATTGAACAGCTTTTGCTAAAACGTCACACCTCTATATGCTATAGTCTAGCTGGGCCCCTGGAGTTCCACATCAGGTGTTTTAGATCTTCAATTTGTATAAGTCAATAGAAAGTGCTTATCAAGTTGAACAACTTTTGCTAAAACGTCATACCTGTATATGGTACAGAGAAGCTGGGCTCTTGGGGTTCCACATCAGGTGTTAAAATTTATTATCTCAGCTGAAAATGCTTATCACATGAAACAATTTTTGCTATGGCACCATTTTGGTATCTCTTATAGTTTTGTTGGTCTGTTGGTGTTCTGCACCAGGTCTTCAAGTTTCGAAGATAAATTATAGCCTATATGTTGACCAGGCTTAATACTGATACAACAAAGAAAAAATCATTGAAATCCGTCCAGTAGTTCCGAAGATTAGCGTGTACAAACAAACAGACATACAGACATACAGACATACAGACATGCAGACATACAGACAGAATTTTTTTTTTGGATTTGTGCTCCATTACTGTTTCTAAACCCCATCCAATTATTATTTTTTTAATATATTCAATGTACAGACACAGTTTTTTTACAGATTTATTATATGTATAGATAAGCTACATCTGCTACATGTTCAATTTTAGAATAGCTAAAATCTAGCTTTTACTAATAAATTAAAATCACGGGTATTAAAGCTTTGAACTAAATAAGCTACTTTGGACTTTTATTTATTTTAAACTAGCTTCCGCCAGCGGCTTCGCCCGCGTGGTGTGTTTACAAAAAAGTAGCCTATGTGTTAATCCAGGGTACCACCTATCTACATACCAAATTTCAATCAAATCGGTCCAGCCGTTTTTGCGTGATTGAATAACAAACATACATCCATACATTATCACAAACTTTCACTTTTATAATATAAGTAGGATTCAATCGTAATTAAGTACTTCAGATACACAAAGTTTTGACAGTTTAGTTTATGGCACCAATAACACAGGCTATTCAATAGCTTACTTTGGGGTTAACCGACCATATAAGAAAGGTACCCCAATCCGATATTATTTATTACAAGCCGTCAAACCGACTGCCAAAAATGGTAATCAGTGATGACGAGCGCTATCGTATTACTTAGCAGAGCTAATTGGATTGCTACGAAATTCAAAACGGGCCGTGTGTTGACTGTGAGCTTTATGCCAGCCTTCGTGCGAGCTACAATCTACATTTTAGTGTTGTATCATAGTCACATACTATCGCAAATACACACGTTACCAAGGCTTTAGTCACGTGTAATAATAGTAATTATTGGTAGTTCATTTATTTATTTCTCAACATATTATTTACATTTTTAAATATTTAATTATTAAAAAAAAAACATTTAAAAATATAAAAAATTGATGGCCACCGATATCGGGCACAGGGTCTTAGGTACCGGTGGTTAGGGTCCCAGAGACAGAAACCTCCTCATAATACGCGCCGTATCAAGGAGTACTGCCTTCTGAATCAGTCCCTTGATCCAGCCGCCTAACGAGAACCTCATGAGGTGTTGGTCGAGGCTCTTGGCTTTTAGACCATTGGCCGTAACGACAATCGGCACAATAATAAAGACGAAATATTGGCCAATATATTTAAAGTAAGTAGGTATTGGCCGACTGTAAGTTTGTACCCTGCTTTCTTCTTTTCCGGCTTTCCCAAGATCTCTAATGCGTGCGGATCACTAAAAATTGGTGTAAATCTTTCTTCCAATAAATAAAAAACAATTGTTTACGTGTTTTTGCTTTAGTTTTGAGCGTTAAATCCTGTAGCCACTAAGTTGAATTCTACAAGTTGTGTGCAAAGTTAACACTTAATCTTTGTTTTATCTTCCACAAGTTTCCTCTTAGTGTATCTGCACGCTGGAAAATTATAGTCGGCCTATAGTTGGTTTGGGCTCATGAATCGGTATGAAGATGAATAGTAGGGCAAAAATCTGGTAAGTATTTAACAGGTATCAGATCGACTAAAAACTCTGATTGAGTTCACAATTTTGTAATTTTTTTTTGTGTCGACTGTTTAGCCTCTGCAATGTGCGGATACTCTTAGTCTACAAAGTTGTTGTTTTTATTTAATTTGTATATAAGTATTTAGCGTTTTAGTAACAGCGAAAGTAAATATTGTTCAAAATCTTCTGTTTAAACGTAACGGTAATTACTGTATTGTTTATTTCTGCTGTTTGACGAAAGGTCTTTTGTTGTTACTTAATATAGCGTTTAAATTTAGCGTTTAATTTATTGCTGATGAGAGAAATATAGGAATTGAACCCACCAAAATACACCTACGATATAACTTCGACAATATACCTAAGATTATGAACCTCCTTTTCAAACATATCTTTTGCACAGCAAAGGCCTTCATCTTTTAAATGGTATCCCACTCACCAGCCTCGCCAAGACTATAAATATATTAATAGGCATAATAAAACAGTTAAGATATTTTCGATAAACACCAATGTCCATCCATTATGAATGGCGATAGAGATTGGGCCATTCATAATATGGCCATTCATAATAGGGGCACCCTAATAATGATAGTATTCAAACACATTTTAAAATTTTTGTCAAAGACACCAATGTCCATTACCCAATCTCTATCACCATACGTAATAGGTGCACCCCTAATGATTATAGCACATATTGAATCGTCGCTACCGATGCGCTTATCAAACGACAGCGTAATGAATGCACGAGTGTTTACATTACGTGTGGGTGAAAATGGATTTATATACACTCTGTATTTAGTCTGCGTAGACCAGGATATAAAGATTCGGTATCTGGATAGCAAGTTTGATGGCCTCCTCAGTTTAGGAGCATTCACGGTGTTCGGAAAGAAGTCTCGGGTTTGATTCATAGGTCATCTGCAGTGGTTAAGGTGGTCTGCTGTCCCAAAACCGTTTAATGGTAGTCGTGTATCTCTTTGCATGAATCCCATCAAACTCTACGGGCGATCCAATGGTCTTTTTTCTCAGACTTGGTGATGTCCTTTAAGGATAGTGGTAATAGTCAGACAGACCCTACAGAGTTAGCTCGTTATTTTTCAAAAAAAAAACACTTGAACTAAAATAAGTATAACAACGCTTTTTGCAGATTTTAGCCAGTTTTAAAAGGT
This sequence comes from Helicoverpa zea x Helicoverpa armigera, assembly GCA_033682625.1. Lineage (NCBI taxonomy): Eukaryota > Metazoa > Arthropoda > Insecta > Lepidoptera > Noctuidae > Helicoverpa > Helicoverpa zea x Helicoverpa armigera. The sequence goes on along the minus strand of JAWIIS010000044.1, from coordinate 3,431,440 downwards.
TTTTCTTTGCTAGAGATTAGGCCATGTCACACGGTATTATGAGAGATCTTTCTCGTAATTCTAACTAACACTGTTATGAATGTGAATTTATGTGTTTGTAAAGCTTTAATGGTAAAACAGCTAATTTTGCGATTAAGCGTACCGTTGCATGAGGTGGTGAAACAGATTTCATTTCGAATTGGCCTCTATTAAATCATCATCTGCCTAGCCTTTTCCCAGCTATGTTAAGGTCGGCTTCCAGCCTAACCTCCTTGACCTGGTTACGTTGGCAACCCAAAATCCCTAGGGAAGGCTGGTTGTCAGGCTTACTGGCTTCTGTCTACCTGTAATAATAGGCGAGACCTACAGTTTATTAAATCACCGAAGAGGCCACTTTTAAACCAACAGCAACAAATAAAATCATTATCATCCTCCTGCCCTTATCCTAATTTTATTTGGGGTTGGCGCAGCATTATTTCTACTTCCATACTCTTCTATCTGCCTTCATCTCACAAGTAACATTCTTTCTTACCATATCTACTTTCACACATACAGCAACAAATATAATAAGCAGTACAAAGTCCCCAAAACGGCGGTATATCATTGCTCTAATCGCCTTGTGATTTCCTCATAGCATTTCCCGGAAAGTTTTCAATAAAATTCATAAAATAAACCGTTCTACTTCAGACTAAATGTCACTGAAACGATTAACCATAATAATTATCTATTTTGGTGTTCACCCCGAAATAAATAATTTCCTGTCTATTCACCCTTTAAATTAAACAACCGAACCTTTTCCTTTATTTAACGTAGGTACTATATTAAAATTAATATCGCAAATTCAACTCAGTATTGCGGAAGGGGTCTTATTAAAATGGATAATCAAAGAACTTTAAGATATTCACTTAATTCAAACTTAAGGTTTTTTGAGAAAAAGAGAGAGCGTTGGTTAATGAAGGATTTTAATGTTTCAATGATATAAAGAGTCGATATTGATGAAAATATCACTCTTTATGGTTGTTACAGCCTAGCATAGCACTATTGGGTAATTTTCGGAAGTGCGCGCATCTAGCCACATAAAATTAAAGTACCTGAAAGTACAAAAGGCGATGGTCGGAAAACGACAGCCATGCGCAATTTTAACTACAAATAAAGTAGGTATATTATTAATAAAGTATATAAGTTTAATAAAGTATATAAGCTAACTAATTTAATTATGCCCTCTGAAAGTAAGGTGAATAAACACAGCACAAAACATTGTAACTCCTCCAAATAAAGATTTGATCGTACCGAAAGTTTCGCCACGCCTACCACACCATGTAATATTATTTATTTTTCTTTATACATTCTTGGGATTTTGCCAGAAACAAATATTATTCGTTCCATTACCTACCCGAAAAAATATTATAGCAGTTTTGGGTAAACATCCCTATCCTATGGTATGTGTAATTGAAGGACGATATTTGGCCGATGGCTCCTTATAGCTTTTTTGCAGTAAGTTTATGGAAAATGGGGAACGTTCAAAATAATGTAGCTTAAAAATTATGAGCCTTAAAATTTTACTTCAGTTTTGCATATGTCGTTATTTCATATTTCAACTTTCTGTTCAATAAAACATTATAAATGTTAACTTTGCACAAATCGTTAGCTCTGTAGATACCTACACTATTCAAATACGGGCTGAACATGAATTAAAGAAAATTTTAAAACCACTTAAAATCATTATTTACGCTGCTACCTTCTTTGAAAAAAAAAATGCATTAAAAAACAACAGGTCCTCTATTAAAACCTTTCTAAGTTTGTTTAAAACCGTTCAACCCTTAGATACAGGGGGATCTCTTTGAGGTCAACCGCAAACCTGAACAAGCGAAGCGAAGGAAATACTCAAACAGACGTAATTAAGCGATTTGCTAATTAATTTGGGACTTAAATACTTAAGCATCTTCATAGCTCTTTAGAACATCTGTTTCAGCATAATTATGGTTGTAAAGATTAATTCTAAATATACATTCTGAGGATATTTAGACACACAATAGGCTTTCCAATTTTAGCTTTCCATTTACTGCCAACCGATTATCTTTTAATATTTTGAAGATATTGAATACTGGCTGTTTTCCTGTTTCACCCGCTTTCCGAGAAAACTTCTTCCCGTACATGACTACCTCTAAAATATAGCCTATGTTACTCGAGAATAGTATAGCTTTTCAGTAGTGAAAGTATTTTCAAATCGGTGCAGTTTCGGAGCCTTTAGCGTTACAAACAAATCTTTTTTCCTCTTTATTATATTAGCATAGATGAGGCTTTTTGCCCACGCAATGTACATTACAACTGTAGCCTCAAATTATCACAGCTCAGCAATTCTCTTTCGATATTTTAAAGGAATGGAATACAGCATATTACCAAAACAAAAGACAATCACATTTCAGGACTCCAAACCATTGTCCATACAAGCGCAGGTCGCGAACCTATATTCAATCTATGGTCCACACATTGTAAAGCTACTTAGCTATGACGTCACAGCAATCACCAGTTATCGCTAACAGACTGTTAATTGAACGACCGAGCAAATTATACGGGTCCTCAACTTAAGTGGGTTTAGGTTCAGTATTGTTTGATTTAGCCCGTCTTAGGCACGTAAGAAATAAGCGGAGATGCCATAATGCAGGTAGGTCAGGGCTTCTTCTAGGTCAAATCTGTACGGCGGGCATGACCAAAACTATCAGTTACGTGTAAACTGACGAGCTGGTTTAACTGTTTCTTTGGGACATATATGTCAACGATTTTTGGTATTACAAAGAATGGTCGGGTGCAAAGCAGGCGTATAAGTGTGAAAACAGGAAAGTTCCTCGTTCCCCGCTCAGGCGCATTTTGGCGCGCTACTTTCTCACGTGATTTTCCGTTATGTCACCTCTGCTAGTCATTTTGTTCTCCATGGTTTCAAGGAACCCTGATTCATAAGTTAGGGTTGTTAGAAACTATTAATCTTGTGTTACTGTTTATTTTAGAACAATTTGGAAACTGTTTGTATTTCTTGTTGTAGATTAGAAGGCAAATTTGCTTGTATCTAAGTGTGGGTTTAGCTCACGATGAACCTAAGGTACGTTTCAAACTAAAACAGTTAGACAAATAAGCTAGCTTAGTAGGAGTTTCAAAATTGATAATAGGTAAAGATAAGAATGAGTCCTAAATTCAATATCTTTGTTTGTGTAAGTACATAATATATGAGACAAAAACATGTTTGATAGATTTAGCCTCTTGTTGTTTTCCACGTGAAGGTTACACATTGCCGAAATGTGCTGGAGTGGACACCACGGGCTAGCAAGCGCAGCGAAGGTTACACTTACACATTGCTGTGCTGAAAATCTTTATTAAGTAAATGAAATTGAAATTTGTTTTCTGGCTTCAATGCGGTAATCTACGGAAATCTATTCGAGGATGCGCTTTCTAACAGCTCATCTTTTAACTGAGGAAGGCTATATAGCTTTCTATCACGAAAGAAGGAAAAATAGGCTACTTTTGAACGAGTTGAAACGAGCAATTCCAACGGGATGCGGGTGAAACCAGTGAGAGAAGAACGACCGAATCTTGACAATAAAATGGGCCATTTCAGCTTTTATTTTAATTGTATTTTTGTTATTGGAATGGTCTATTAACTACCAATAATAGGGTACTCCTAGTGAGTCTGAAGTCATTTCACAGCTTGCTATCTGTGGATGTTGGCTATTATGCCAGACATAAAGCTAAAGTCTTAATAAAAGTCTTTTAATTGGTTTGTTTGATTTTATTTACGGTGCTTTAAGTGCCTAGGTACACATAAATACCAATAAATTATTATCTAACGTATTGAGTAAAGGAAATATTTCTTTTTGCTTTCAGATGGCTTATTCTTGACATCAGCTTCATAGAAGAAGAAGTTGTACTTGAGTTGCGTAAGGATAACCAAACCAGCCGTGGAATTGTCGCCCATTGATATAATCGGCGATTTGACAACTGAAACTACAATCTTAAATATATAAAACTCAAAGGTGACTGACTGACTGACATAGTGATCTATCAACGCACAGCTGAAACCACTGGACGAATCGGGCTGAAATTTGGCATGCAGGTAGATGTTATGACGTAGGCATCCGCTAAGAAAGGATTTTGATCAATTCTACCCCCAAAGGGATAAAATAGGGGATGAAAGTTTGTATGAAACTTTGTCAATTTTAAACCGATCGGACTGAGAATTTGCATGCATAAAGGTACTATGGCGTAGGCAACCCTTAAGAAAGGATTTTGATAAATTCCATCCCTAAAGGGATAAAATAGGGGATGAAAGTTTGTATACATCTTCTTAGATTTGTACACGCTAATCTTCCGAACTACTGAACGGATTTCAATGATTTTTTGTTTGTTGTATCAGTATTAAGCCTGGTCAACATATAGGCTATAATTTATCTTCGAAACTTGAAGACCTGATGCAGAACTCCAACAGACCAACAAAACTATAAGAGATACAAAAATGGTGCCATGGCAAAAATTGTTTCATGTGATGAGCATTTTCAGCTGAGATAATAAATTTTAAGATCTGGAACACCTGATGTGGAACCCCAAGAGCCCAGCTTCTCTATACCATATACAGGTATGACGTTTTAGCAAAAGTTGTTCAATTTGATAAGCACTTTCTATTGATTTACACAAATTGAAGATCTAAAACACCTGATGTGGAACTCCAGGGGCCCAGCTAGACTATAGCATATAGAGGTATGACTTTTTAGCAAAAGTTGTTCAATCTGATAAGCACTCTCTGTTGACGTATAAACATCGAAAATCTGGAACACCTGATGTGGAACTTCAGGAGCAATACTACACTTGAAATGTATAGAAATGAATGTTATGAAATAGGTATGGTGAATCAAAAAAGTAATGAGTCCGTCTTTTAGACACGTATTTTTCTTTTCTCTCTCTCACAAACAAATAATAACGAAGATACAACAACGCTTGAATTCACTGCTTAGTACAAATTTTACATACCTAGACGTGGCGTCACGAGCCCCCACTCTCCGACTTTGTTGCGTTATATCTCATTATTATATTGTATGTCTCTTCCAGACCTCGGGACTATAGAGTTCCGAATTTTTGGGAGGCAAACGTGGGGCCGAAGCCAACTCGCTGAAGCCCTTTTGAGACAACTTTAATGAAATGGTGACACAAAACCGACGATTATCCCTTTATACACTATAGAAATGAACCCAAGGACAATCCCCGGTAGACGTCGTTAAAAAAAGACAATCCCCGGTTTTGTGCTAAAATATTGCTAACTATGGAGGAAAACTACTTGGGCTATTGTGATGGGATGTTAGTGGATGACAATGTACCTATTAGGTACATCTAAAAATGGCAGGTGGAGACTCGCCACCTCACTTACTGGGCCCCCGGGAACCAGTCACTGAATAGCAACAAGAGGGCAACAGGGACATGAGCGGCTGAAGGGTGAGGATACCTCGGTGGACTTTAAACGCAGATTACGCGCTCCCTGTGCTTACCATGAGGCACCTACCCTCCGAGTAGGGCTACTAATCCTGCTGTAGCGAGTTAGTGGATAGAGAACCAATCTCTCAAGTATGAGCGTGCGTCTTTGATTCCAGGTCTGGCAAGTGCCTGCCAATGCAACTTTTCTAAGTTCATATGTACTTTCTACGTATATTTTGGATACCAATGACCGTCATTTGGAGGAGATGTTAAACTGTAGGTTCCGGCTGTCATTGAACATTCTTGGCAGTCGTTATGGGTAGTCAGAAGCCAGTACGTCTTACCAAGGAGTGTTGGGTTGAACGGGTAACCGGGTCGTGGAGGTCAGATAGGCAGTCGCTCCTTGTAAAACACTGGTACTCAGTTGCATCGTGACTGGAAGTCGACCCTAACATAATTGGGACAAAGGCTCTTGAGATAATAACGACAATAATAATGAGATATAGGTACCGCAGGACATCTGAGGCTGGGAGACGGGGAGTAGCGACCCCACGGGGCTATATATACTGAGTTCTCCAGGGAGAGTATACTGTCCCCCATCTCCAGCCGGTCGGAGTGAATCATGACGGGGGTAGGTCTCACGCCTCTGGCTTGGCTTGGCCGTCCAGAGTGGAGTCGCTACAGCAGGATTAGTAGCCCTACTCGGAGGGTAGGTGCCTCATGGTAAGCACAGGGAGCGCGTAATCTGCGTTTAAAGTCCACCGAGGTATCCTCACCCTTCAGCCGCTCATGTCCCTGTTGCCCTCTTGTTGCTATTCAGTGACTGGTTCCCGGGGGCCCAGTAAGTGAGGTGGCGAGTCTCCACCTGCCATTTTTAGATGTACCTAATAGGTACATTGTCATCCACTAACATCCCATCACAATAGCCCAAGTAGTTTTCCTCCATAGTTAGCAATATTTTAGCACAAAACCGGGGATTGTCTTTTTTTAACGACGTCTACCGGGGATTGTCCTTGGGTTCATTTCTATAGTGTATAAAGGGATAATCGTCGGTTTTGTGTCACCATTTCATTAAAGTTGTCTCAAAAGGGCTTCAGCGAGTTGGCTTCGGCCCCACGTTTGCCTCCCAAAAATTCGGAACTCTATAGTCCCGAGGTCTGGAAGAGACATACAATATAATAATGAGATATAACGCAACAAAGTCGGAGAGTGGGGGCTCGTGACGCCACGTCTAGGTATGTAAAATTTGTACTAAGCAGTGAATTCAAGCGTTGTTGTATCTTCGTTATTATTTGTTTGTGAGAGAGAGAAAAGAAAAATACGTGTCTAAAAGACGGACTCATTACTTTTTTGATTCACCATACCTATTTCATAACATTCATTTCTATACATTTCAAGTGTAGTATTGCTCCTGAAGTTCCACATCAGGTGTTCCAGATTTTCGATGTTTATACGTCAACAGAGAGTGCTTATCAGATTGAACAACTTTTGCTAAAAAGTCATACCTCTATATGCTATAGTCTAGCTGGGCCCCTGGAGTTCCACATCAGGTGTTTTAGATCTTCAATTTGTGTAAATCAATAGAAAGTGCTTATCAAATTGAACAACTTTTGCTAAAACGTCATACCTGTATATGGTATAGAGAAGCTGGGCTCTTGGGGTTCCACATCAGGTGTTCCAGATCTTAAAATTTATTATCTCAGCTGAAAATGCTCATCACATGAAACAATTTTTGCCATGGCACCATTTTTGTATCTCTTATAGTTTTGTTGGTCTGTTGGAGTTCTGCATCAGGTCTTCAAGTTTCGAAGATAAATTATAGCCTATATGTTGACCAGGCTTAATACTGATACAACAAACAAAAAATCATTGAAATCCGTTCAGTAGTTCGGAAGATTAGCGTGTACAAATCTAAGAAGATGTATACAAACTTTCATCCCCTATTTTATCCCTTTAGGGATGGAATTTATCAAAATCCTTTCTTAAGGGTTGCCTACGCCATAGTACCTTTATGCATGCAAATTCTCAGTCCGATCGGTTTAAAATTGACAAAGTTTCATACAAACTTTCATCCCCTATTTTATCCCTTTGGGGGTAGAATTGATCAAAATCCTTTCTTAGCGGATGCCTACGTCATAACATCTACCTGCATGCCAAATTTCAGCCCGATTCGTCCAGTGGTTTCAGCTGTGCGTTGATAGATCACTATGTCAGTCAGTCAGTCACCTTTGAGTTTTATATATTTAAGAAGATGGATCTTTTGCTTATCTGCTAGACCGCTAAACTCCGTAGGGAAATCACTCACTAGCAATAAAGGAATGTTATTAGTCGCATTGCAACAGTACTAAAATGCAGTGTTTTGAGAAACTAATGAACCAAGCAAAGTAATGAATAAGCAGACGTTTATGACATTTATGACCTTATTATTTTCTGTGTTGGGCCTTTGGGAGATAAAGATGACATTTGTGTAGGTACCTATTATCTTGGGAACGATATAATTATGCAATATTTAGTAATTTATTGGTATAATTAATTGTTATTACGTGTAAAAGGGATTTATTTAATAGGTCTACATAAGTATTTAAAAAAAAACTAAGATACAGTAATCTAATAACTAAATTATTTATTAACGTGAAGCAAAAAAAAAACAGACAGACCAAGGGTGGGCCGCATCATTTAACTACATAAACGATAACCAAACTATAACCAGCCGTTAACCGGACATTGCATTGGTTAAATCGGCGAACTGGCGACTGGTTATGTGGTCCAGTTAACACTTTCAGCTGTGGTATAGGTTGGTTCCATCCAAAGGTTGTCTGGAAGAAATCTCTGATTAGCGATAAGACCGCCAATTGTTCTATTCTTTGTGTCTTGTGATTTCCTGGTGTTAATTTTCTTGGTGTACAAAAAAGAATCATTTATCTATCTATTTTTACTAACTACTCTTACAAATCTCCAAAAAAACAAGCAGATACAATGCTCAAAGCTAGTACAAAATATAATCAAAGTAAAGAAGCTTCATCTTACTTAGATGGCGGTGTGAGACGCTCCTCGTTATCCGCATGAGTTGGTCTGCAATCAAAGCGATGGGTGTAAGAGACAGCTCAAATTATTGGACCAGAAGATACCTAGCTTATTATCTATTGTAAGTTTGCGTTCTTGGTTTTAAAATGTAGTTGATAAGTAGAAATATGAATTAAAAGCAGTCGTTTTCGTTTGCATGTCAATATTTTAAAATATTATCATGTTTGGTTAAATAATTCATTGGAATTCGTGCTCATTAAACAAATCGAATATTACTGTAATACGAAGTTAATAGGAATGCTTATTGCTTGATTGTTTTTTATCCACCCATGTAAAGCGCATTTGAACTCCCATCAAAATTTTTGAAAGTTTACAGACGCATAGCATTGTTGTGTCCTTGTATATGTTACAGCCAAAGTGATTAAATATATATTATACATAACGACTGGTCATTGTATATAATACCCAAATTGACTAGACAGTGTGAAAGATTAATCACTTTATCTGGATCTAATTCATAATAGCTGGTCAAAGTTAGCCAAAGTAATAAATATGGTATAATCGTCTGACTACTTACTAATTCTTAGAAACGGCTCAAGTTTTATCGACTCTTTTTATGATAAATCATCAAATGATTCCTCCCACTGTGGGAGAGCAGCGTGAGGGACTCAGAGAGCGTGCAGCGTGAGGTCAGACTGTGAATGGCTTAAGCCCACGCGTGGAAAAAACGCGCGCCGCCGAGACGGGGCCGTGTCTCCCAGGAGACGCAAGGACGATAAGGCACCCGAACTCATCGCACAGGTCCACGTCTACGGTGGCTGGGAGTCGTCTCTCGACCACACAAAAGAAGACGATGGCATCCCAGTACCTCTCGCCCCGGACCTTGGCTTGAACCAGGGCCGGGCGCGAGAGGTCGCCGCTGCCGACTGCCTCGACGAGGACACGGCGCGGGCGGTGCCCTTCCCGGGCAGGGCACACTCCGGGCCGTCCGTACAGTGGCCCGAGCCACACTTCAAAGAGGGGACATTTCGCTACTATTATGGGGTGCCCTGCACTGTGCTAACTAGCCTTTTTCGAATTATATTAACGTCAGCTACCAGGCACTTTAGTTAGTTAACATGAAATAATAATCTTTACCTACTTGTTTTATTACATTATCCAAGTCTATGGAGATATTATATAAAATTGCTAGTTAATGTGATTAATTCTGTGTCAATTATCACTTTACCCAAATTGAGAAGATATTATAAATAATAGCTAGATAATATGTATAATATGCAGACTTATTACTTTGGCTGTAACATATATAAAAATTCTATTATATCTAGGTACCTACTAATAGTTCAATGAATGAAAAAGTCGTGGTGGCCTAGTGGGTAAAGAACCAACCTCTCGAGTGTGAGGGCGCGGGTTCGATTCCAGGTCAGGCAAGTACCAATGCAACTTTTCTAAGTTTGTATGTACTTTCTAAATATATCTTAGACACCAATGACTGTGTTTCGGATGGCACGTTAAACTGTAGGTCCCGGCTGTCATTGAACATCCTTGGCAGTCGTTACGGGTAGTCAGAAGCCAGTAAGTCTGACACCAGTCTAACCAAGGGGTATCGGGTTGCCCGGGTAACTGGGTTGAGGAGGTCGGATAGGCAGTCGCTTCTTGTAAAGCACTGGTACTCAGCTGAATCCGGTTAGACTGGAAGCCGACCCCAACATAGTTTGGGAAAAAGGCTCGGAGGATGACCTACTAATAGTTCAATGCTCTTATTCAAACTCTTGTGTCTATTTTGTCTCTAAACACCATTACAATTTAACACCTGAACAATTTTGATTAAACACTTGAGTAGGTAGGTATACGTAGTATATTAGATAGGTGCAGCGTGGGCAGGCCACCACTAGACGAACGAACGATCTGGCCAAGGTCACCGGGAGGTAGTGGATGCGGGTTGCTGAAGATCAAGTGACGAACCTTGGGGGAGGCCTTGGTCCAGCTATGGGCGTCTTTCTGACTGGCTGACACAACGAGGTAGACATTGAAATGTAGGAAGTACGTAGCAGTGTATAATAATAATAGGTAAATTAATTTTAACTCCAAGTATATAGTCATCGGCACGAATCTTGAGCTCTGACCTTCACCTGCGCAGAAGTAATTTATTGGGTCCCTTTTGTGGTATGAAGTGAGGCGCGGGGGCGGGCTAAATCGGTGATTGGCCCGCAGTGCATCGCGTCATAGCCGTCACTCGGGATTGGTTCTTTGCTAATAAATCACTTCTGCGCAGATGTAGGTCAGAGCTCAAGATTCATGCCGATAACTATAATACCCAATCAATACGGGTAAAACCGGGCGCTAATAATAGTAAATCTATTTGGCAAGTGTAAACACTAGGGTAACAGCCGTATCGGTCGTTCAGACCCATGTTGGGGTCTGTTTATGGCTTAATATCGTCACATGATTTATACTAAGTAAGGTTATTACTAACTAGCAACGTCTTATGGCGTCACCCATGCTTAATGCAGCTTAAGCCTAATAAATTGTTCTTGTTGTAAAGCCCTTGAAGCTTTGCCAAAACTCGTTTTTGTTGTCTCATAAATTTTTGAGAGAACTTTTAGACATTAGAGTTGGTGGCAAAAGTCATATACCTAACTACTATGAACTATGAGTGTAACTGTAAAATAAGTGGTTAGGTAGTTACGTTAATAAGGAGTGTTAAGCCCATATAAGAATACAAAAAAATATAGGGCTGAAACAGATAAATAAATATAACGCTGTAAAGTTTGTAAGCCCATTTATCGAGAAAGGCTTTCCTTCTTATCCAGGTGCGCGAAGTAGTTCTCACACAACGCAGGTAAAACCTCTGACGGAAGCTAATAAAATAAACATAATTAAGTCACGTTACTCTTTGATATTTCCTTCTTTGTAACAAATTCTGGTCCATAAAAGTATTCCTACTTTAAAGTTTCTTGACACAGCGTTCCGGTGCAGGCAGTAAAACTGAAATAAGGAATTTCCATCGTAAAAATAAAACATTGTTTTACCGACTTTCCTGGTTTTTAACGGCTGCATAGCATGTTGTTTTAGCCTTTGCTTGAGAAAAATTCCTGCTAGAAAATATTACAGCTCACTGAAGGATTATTATTTAAATGAATCGCTTTATTACCTATTTAGCTAGCTATTCAAGCTATTTCAGCCTTCCTATCGTAAAAAAGTTTTTGAGATATCCATAAATCCCGAGGAAAGAGCACTTTATTTTGACGCCTGTTTTTTCCCTGTTTACTTGTATACCTACATGAAGTCAAACAAAAGGACCTATACCTCTTTCGCTTGGTTTCGCCATCATATTGAGGTAACCACTCAGCATAAAATATAGCCTATGGGTCTCATAAATAACCTGGCTTTCAATAGGTACTTACATTATTTTATAAATGCACCATCTCACGGTCTTATAAATTTTACCTCTGATAGTATAGATAATTATAGGGAAACTTATTAATACATATCTCGAATCTTTAAATACGCTCTAAACTTCTAACAGGATTTGAAAATCAGGTCTAAAAACACAACTAGGTAACTAAAGAAACATCTCTTTAATTCCTTCTCAAAAGTTTCATTTAAAATTCCCATCGTAACTTGTATAGCCAAGCAGTTACGAGTATCCTTGAACCCAAATCAAATTGACTTAGGGTCTGCATCCACTGTAAACTTTAGCTTTGACATTTGAAGGTACTAAAGGCTTGAAACATGGAGAACAAAATGACTAGGGGAGATGTCAAAACGCAATCTCCTAAGAAAACAGCGCGCAAGAACGCGGATGTTCGAGAGACGAGGAACGATGCTAGCTCTGCTTTTACACGCCTTCTATAGAACTCGCACATTATTTTCCAATTAATCAAGACTTGGAGAGATTGGAACCCAAACGCCTCGCTAGTTTTAGTACCCATCACGCCTAACGTACGGTACGTGACCTACAAGAAGTCGCCTGACCTAGCTTTGTTATGGTATCTCCGCAATATTTCCCTCCTCCATGGCTTGAACCATTGAATGAAAATAAGGCTATTTCAGTGAATCGAATTTAATTTGCATCACAAACGATTCTTGTATGCCTTGCAACGTTTGTGTGACTTTCACTTGAAGTCACTCTGATTTATTTCAGTTGTAAAGATTGTTTATTTACTTAAACTCTGTTATGGATAAAATGAACAATGTTTTCTTCTTGTCAGTATTTTCAGAAACCTGAGTAAAGGCAAATTAAGCTAGGTTTTAGGAACATTTTCTGGTGCATAACATTTAGTTGAATGATAGATAGGCATTATACAAATATTCTACAAATAAAAGCTACCTAAGATAAAAACGAATTCCACAGAAATAATTTGCATAAAAATTTACCTGATGCTAAGTTCCCGAGAACAGGTTTAGCAAGCGAGTACAAAATTATACATGCATACTGTTCGACTGGAACTAGCTAAGAGACAAAATCGGCACTTATAATTGAAAGGAGTTTATGTAAAGGAAGAAGCACAAACTCCTGTAAAAATTATTCTCCTTCTGTATTTCGATTTCATGGTTACCCCGCAATAGTTATATCAGTAAAAGTAGCAACAACACAGATAACAGACCACAACTAGAACCACTTGAACGTAAAAGCTGTAAACCAGACACAAATCGTGACAAACAAATAAACGTCATTGCAAACAAAGCGACCCAGTTTCCAGACAGCATTTTGACTCATAAAATAAAAATAACATTACATGTAATCTCTGAAGTGCGTGACAATCTGCAATAAGCTTGAGACCGATCCCAATATATTGTCTATCTCTTGGTTTGCTTACAAAAGATAGATTTAGCCCCATACAAGTAATGTCAACTTTATATCTCTAGTTAGTAAAAGAACAGATGGATAAGATATAGGGATCGGCCTTAAGCCATTAGTCGCCTCGGATCGTTACGGTTTACCACCAGATTATGAAGACCCGTCATACCTTACAGAATATTAAAGTTAAAGGGTCTTATTTATCTGGGCGTTGGAAATTAGACATCTTTATGTTACACCTGTTAAGGACTTAAACTGAATAGATAACAAGAAAATGTACTGTCGTTGTTTTGTTGTGGAATGCGTGTCCATTATCTGTGCAGTATTTGTAAAATCTTTCTATTGAGTGCATTTTCTGTGCAGTATTTGTAAATCTTTAAATTGTGCTTTCTTGCAGGATCTACAGTACATACTTAAGTTTTGAATTTAAGCATAAAAATCATTAATTATAATTAGGCTGAAAATCATCTTTGTAATATTAAAGTTTTTTTGCTAGAACCTCATGCCACAATCTGACACTTATTTTATTTAATAAAAATAAAATAAAACTAATGAGTATAAATCACGACAATGTATGTCCAAAAATCAGGTGTCTTATATTTAGTTTTCATATTATTTACATTTTCATCTGCCACAGTATTTTACTTCACCATAAATAAAGGTACCATAAAAAAAATATTCAGACATATCCACAGTTTTCTAGCAGCACCGACTCCACACAATATAAGTTTCTAAAGCTTAGCTCTACAGATTTTTTGTCATTAGACGACAGTCGTAGACCCAGCCATGGCGTTTTTATTTGTGACTACGTTCTATCTGACAATTCTGCTCTATTCAATATCAAGCCATTCTAGTCATAGAGATGGAGGTTAGTTCTTTGTTCTATTTGCTACGATTTCCTATTCTTTTGTGTGAATTTTAATTAGCTGTGTTTCTCGTGGGTTTGAAATTTTACGTTTGGGAATACAAGGCCTTGATTATGATAGGAGATTGTTTGACAATTTGGATTGCTCAAATCAAGACCTTATTGATGGCTTGGAGTGGAAACCGCGTAAGTGTAAGAGAAGAACTTTTCAGAGAAAAATATATCAAAGAAATTCTTTGTGACTTATTATTTCAAGGAACTTATTAGAAAATGCATTTCTGAGGTTTTCACTTATGACGGTTCAGTAATAAATATTATTTGATTAAAATGGCAATCCACGCAGAAATGGCAATCATGAGTCAAAGTATGTAGGTGTCTTTTTTTTTAATTATTTTGTCTGTTAATTCGTCATTGTATGGAATTAACAGTCAATTGTTTTTGGTAATTAGATACTATCCGAATTGATTGTTTTGACTTTGCTCACAGTGAATTACATCTTAATGGGAACAATTGTTTTATTTGCCACTTTTAAACAAAGCAATTTGATACTATTTTAACTCATTTAGTTGAAGTTTTAAGTAATTTACGAAACCTAGTTACAAGTACATAATTCGTTTTCTAGTAAAACATCAATATTCTTTGTTAATCAGATATCCCGGAATGGTATTACCAGTTGCACGGAGGTAAGATGCTTTGTGGATTACCTATTATCTCATTATATTTCTATAATTCATGTTCAAGCTCTATTATGTATTCTAAATATTTTTCTTAATTAAATTATTTTAATAACTTTATGAGACGTGTTATGAGATGTGTAATGTTTTGTTTTTAGGTATCAGGCTAGCTCAACCATCTTATGGTACAATCTGCAATAGGTTTAACCATCTAGCCCGCAGCCAAAAGGTATGTAAAATATATAGACTTTTATTTGAATTTACAATTATTTTAGTTTTGATTTCAAATCAACGCATTCTCTAAGACATACAAATAAATCCTGGGATGCCCAATGATAACGTTTTTAATCGTTACCTAAATAAAGTATGTCATTTTAGTCTTTAAAAATTTCTATCATTCTAAATTCTAAACCACTGAAAGTGTTCAGTAATTTATTACAAAAAAAAATCTAGTAATTGTTTACGATTGATACATTGATAACACATTACGTATTTTATTTATTTCGCAGTTAATATGCCTACTATGCAAAGGCCTGGACCCTTCATGTCTCCTACCCATGTCCCATTCGACTTCCACTACATCTACAACACCGGCTTCGACTTCTTCGACTACTACTAAACCGAGCTCTCCGACTACAACGACCGCTGCGACTACTCCGGCTGAACCTGCAGCATGAGAATTTTATGTTTGTAATATAGTTCTGAAGTAATTTTGAATCAGGAGAAAAATATTACCCTTATCTCTTATTATTATATGTAATATTTTTAAGACTTTTTCAAATAATTGTTTTTTTTTAAGAATACTACTTTTGCCTTGAAAATATACAATCTATCCTTTACTTATTGTTATTTGTATATTATGTTTGTGCTTCTTCTCTTTATTTAAAATTGACCCTTCATATCTTATACCTATCATACTTAGAAATATGACCCACTCGACTTCTACTACATCTACTACAACGGCTCCGACTCCACCCTCGAGTTCCCACAGTACTTATTGTAAAGGATAAATTATGAAAAGATTTTGACGATTTCTTACCAGGTAAAATGGACCCTTGGTGTCTCACGGCTACCATGCTCTCTGAGTATGATAGCCATTGTATTAGCTACGCTTGTGGCTCCACATTATTTTATAACTGTCATAAATAGAGGATGGATTTTGATAATTTGATTTTATAAGCTGTATTGCTAGATGTTATGTAATAAATAAAATAATATATAGAACGTAGCTCTTTTAAGTATTTTTTGATAGATTAGATTCTAACAAGGTAAAGAAATATTGAGCTGTATCTCTACATTATTTTGACGAAAAAGAAGCTTATGAAAAAATTGTTTTGACAAAACAACATTCCTCCTTTTGGGAATAGTTCCTTTAACTTACGTAATATTTCTTAATACCAAAATATTTTCTATCAAAATCAGTCTTCATACTACCAACCTACAACCTAAGCCCAGCTACATTTATACCAAACATCCTTACCCTTCATTCACCCAGAAAATAAGGGGTGTAACAAGTTAATTAAGTTGTGACGTCAGCCGTTAACACCCGTCAGACGCCTAGCGAAAGGTCTGACAGGCAAGTCTGATCATGGTCATTATATTGACAGCATCATCGCTGGTCAAACGTGAAATTCCTTTGACAACCTCGTTAGTAGAAGTAGGTGTTACAGATTTTGTAGAGGGAATTTGTTGTGACAAGGTGAGGTGAAAGGAATAGTTTTTAGGGATCCGTAAACAATTAGAAAAAAAAAATCCTAATTGTAAGACTTTTCTATCCATCTGTCTGTTACCAGGCCGTATCTTATGAACCGCGATTTAAAATGACAGACGGTCTACAGGCAACTTATATATTGTGACAAGGTATGAAAAAATATTATGTACAACGTTATAAAGCTGAAAATTAATATGATTGTTTAGTTGATCGCGATGATTTCAGGTACTTTTTACTTTAGATAGCCCGTGTTTAAAGAAGGTACAAGCCCTTATCTCTCTATAACATTACTCTAAGCTGAATAAAATAGAGCAACCTTTAGCTATTTAGTATGCGATAATATTTATCTTTGCAACATATTGTAGCATAATACATAAGGCGGGAAACTAGCAATACCCTCGCATTGTTAAATAAATCCGTGAAGAGAGCGAGATTAAAAACAGCTGTCTACGTATTGTCTTTTGATAGGATGACAGGCATATAAGCGAAGCAATATTAGTAGCTAAAGTTTGCTAACACTTCGTATTACATAGGTAAGTCTACATGTTGTATTTTTATTTTCCTTCCGAGAATGTGATTTTCCGCACTAACATTATAAATGCGAAAATAGGTGCAAAATAATAACTAAGTATTTCTGTCGCGCCTTCGCTCCAAATCGACAGACCTTATTTACATGAAACATACACGGAAACTTAAAGACTTGAGAAAAGAAATAGCTTAATTTTTATGTGATAGATACAGGAAGTTGTTCTGTCGGTATTCGGGTGGCCCACATATTCTTGAGAGAGTTATTAGGTAGCATTACTATCTGCTCCTCAATTTGCATTCCACTATCAGCAGGTACTATAATAAAGTCTCTTAGACATACTAAAATATGCCCAAAATTAATAGAAAATCAATTTCCATAATCAAGATCCTCAGCTGCGCCAAGCTGTTCATAGCATTGTTCCCTGATTGGATAACACTAGCACTATTATGCGGGAGCGCTCGAGTGGCTTGTAATCTTCTCGGGACGTCATCCGAGAAACTAATTTTGATTAGTACATTCTCATTTGCCTTGATAGATTGGAATTTGATATTGTGTAGGAACCTTTGTTTTTACCCGACTGCCAAAGAAGGAGGGTAATGTTTTTCGAGTGTATGTAAGTATGTAAGTATGTGTGCAGCGGTGTAGCTTGTTGATAGGGCTGGTGCGCTGATGCAGGAGATTCAGATTTTCAGTAAATAAAACGATTGCAAATAATTACATACGTCTATTCGGTCCGTGTCACAGAGCAAGAGAGAGCAAGTTGCCACAGTACAAAAATATAATAAAAATTAAGTTAATGTTGCGATTTATAAAATCCAACATGCTGCGGCCTCACAGAAGTATAACTATAACTTATATGGTTTTACAAATATGACTTATTATTAAACATTAATACAATTTCTTAAGTACTATCATCATATTCTATTGGCAGTAAACAAATTTTATTGATGGCACGGGTATGGGTTTTCCCATTTGGTGTCCTAACATCAACTGCCCTAATTTTTCCATCATGTCCTGGAAATAATTTAACAATTCGTGCCATTGGCCATGACATAGGAGGAATATTGTCCTCTTTTAAAATAACTAAGTTGCCTAACTTAACATTACAAACTGTATCACGCCACTTAGGCCTGTTTTGTAATAAATTTAAATAACATTGGTGCCACACTTTCCAAAAGGATTGTTTTAAAGAATTACATAGTTGCCAAAACTTAAGTCTATTTTGTGGAATGTTGCATACATTTATTTCAGGATACATTGACAAAGCACTACCTATAATAAAGTGACCAGGTGTTAAATAACAATAATCATCAGAGTTTGAAGATAAAGGTAAGAGTGGCCTAGAATTAAGCACTGCTTCGATTTCAGTTAATACAGTATTAAGCTGTTCATAAGTTAGAACAGTTTTTTGTAATATTCTTTTTAAGTGAAACTTCGTGCTCTTAACTGCCGCTTCCCAGAGCCCGCCAAATGTAGGTGAGTAACATGGTATAAAGTGAAATTGTATCCCACGCTCGGCGGTAAATCTTTGAACCTGCATTTGGTGGCTCTGCGAAGCTTGCAGCTTGTAGAGCTCAACTAATTGACTCCTTGCACTTTTAAAAGTACTTGCATTGTCGCAGTGAATTTCGGTGGGCAAACCTCGTCTGGAGATAAATCTCCTTAAGCACGCAAGAAAGGTTTCCGTGGTCAAATCTGATGCAAGTTCTAAGTGAACTGCTTTTGTCGCGAAACATACGAATACACAGATATACCCTTTACCTATTAAAGATCGTCTTACGCGAGAGAGTTTCACATCAATTGGCCCAGCGAAATCCACGCCGACTTTCTCAAATGGCCTGCTGGTGGCTGTTACACGTGCAGCCGGCAAGGAGCCCATCAGTTGCTTGGCTGCTAAGGCCTTTTGTCTGAAACATACAATACATTTGTGAGTTACTTTCTTAACTTCTAATAAGCCATTAACAATCCAAAACCTTTGATTGAGATGCGAGAGTAAAAGCTTAGGCCCTGCGTGCAGTAGCCTTTCATGTTCACACCTTATAAGCAAGCTAGTAATTGAAGAGCCCTTAGGTAGTATGACAGGATGTTTTTGTGAATAAGCTATATTAGCATAATGCAGCCTGCCACCAACGCGCAATAGACCCCTATTGTCAAGAAAGGGATGCAACTCAACTAGATTCCCCTTCAAGCTCTTATTATTGCTTATTGCTTTGATTTCAGATTTAAAATATATACTTTGTTCATATTTAATAAGTAACATTAATGCATTATCTAACTCAGAACTTTGCAGATAGTTTGTATTTATTTTAGAATTATTTTTGTTAATATTGTTTAAAAATCGCAATATGTATGCTAATAGCCTTACTATTTTATTTATATTAGAGTAATTATGCAAGCGCTTGAACACATAGTCAAGCGGATTGGGATTTTGGCACACCAAGTTGCTGGAAGGAGCTAAGCAGCGCTCCTCTGTGAGTGACTCAGCAGGTGAGCTATAAGCAGCAAACTTGTACTCACTGTTTTGCAGGAACTTAGGGCCATTCCACCAAATATCGCAGCTACTCAGCTCATTCGGGTTGACGCCTCGGCTAATGAGATCAGCAGGATTGTCATGCGTATTGACATAATGCCAACTGTATCCAGATGTGTTTTGACGAATTACACTTACTCTGTTCGATACGTAAGCTTGAAGTTTTGTTAGCTCAGTGTTTAGCCATGCAAGAACGATTTGCGAGTCGCTGAATAAACAAACATGCCTGATGTTAATTTTGACTCTGAGTGTATCATGAGTCCTCAAAACCAATTTTGATAGCAAGAGTGCAGCATTCAATTCAAGCCTTGGCACAGTCATGCCTTTCTTTTGGATAGGGTTGATTCGCGACTTCGAACAAAGTAGATGCAATTTCGTTGTACCTGTTTGGTCTGTGACTCGCAGGTACACACAGCATCCGTAGGCTGTCTTACTCGAAGCGTCAGCAAAGCCGATTAAATCTGCCGAGTCTCCTTCTGAAACACTAATATTCCTATCTAATAGGATAGGCTGCATTGCAGCTAAATTATTGGTATAATTAAACCATTCTTGCTGAACATTTGCAGGCGGACTGTCATTCCAACCTGTGTTCAGTAACCATAATTTTTGCATTATGGCCTTTGCTGTGACCACAATTGGGCTCACAAATCCCATTGGGTCATAGAATCTACCTATATAACTAAGTATGCTCCTTTTTGTAACCTTTTTTGTATCAAATGGTTCTGGAGTAGAGATTATAAAGTGATCATCCTTTACATTTATTTGAAGTCCTAGGGCTTTCATATAATAATTATCTTTTTGCAATTCTAAACTATCAAAATGTCTTTCGTTTGATGGTATAGTACTTAACACATTTTCATTATTTGATGACCATTTATGAGTGTTAAAACTACCTAATTTAAGCAAATCACGAAGTTGGTCTCTGGCACTGATGGTGGTTTCTAAATTATTATTACTATATATAATATCATCAACATACTGATTATTTTTGATAATGGATGAAGCTAGTGGGTATAACTTTTCATATTTATTTGCTAGCTCATCTATACAACGAGTTGCTAAGTAACTTGAACTTTTCAAGCCATATGTAACTGTGTCTAATCTAATACACTTAACTGGCTCGTCCGGATTGTCCCTCCACAAAATATTTTGAAGGGAAGTGTATTGAGGGTCTATTTTAATATTTCTAAACATACGCCTTATATCTGTAGTAAATGTGTATCTACCTAAACGAAATAATAAAATGATATCAAATAATTCCTTTTGAACCACTGGCCCATTAAGTTGTAAATCATTCAAAGAAACTTTTTTGTTTGTTTTCATTGAACCATCAAACACTGTGCGAAGCTTTGTAGTTTTGCTATTGTTATTAATAACCGCATGGTGTGGCAAAAAATATACTGCATGCTTACATAAATCATACAATTCTATATCAACATAATGACCATGACCAAGAGATAGATATTCATGAATGAAATTTTGATATTGCATGAATAAATCAGGATTACTATGCAATCTCTTTTCCAAATTTAAAAACCTTTTTAATGCTAAGTGAAAAGACTCACCAAGAGTATCGTTTACATCTGACAAAGGTATTTTTAAAGGTATAGGAACTTCAAATTGGTTATTAACTAATTTAACTGAACTTTGAAAGATTTTTTCACAAAGTTCTTGCTCAGATGTTTGTTCAACAAATCTCTCTGGAACTTTTTCATTTGTCCAAAACTTGGCAAGTGTCTCATTGAGACCTAATTCACATTTCAAAACTACTCTATTACATGTTTGTTGAGATACCTTAGGTGGCAGATTCCCTCCTACAATGTGCCCGAAGTATGTGTTGAAGACATGTAGCTGTGTGCTACTAGGCTGTTGTGGTGGATGAGCAGCACTCCGGGGCACAGCTGATGACTGGTTGCTGTGGCTGAGCAGGCTGATGGTCATGCGCTGCTCGTTGGGCAATAGCGTCTGGAAAAATACATCAGCCCCTAATAACATGTTGATTTCACTAGGAACATTAAATTGGTCATCTGCCAATATAATGTTGGGTGGTATAATGACCCTAGAGACATCAAATTTGTTTTGCGGTAATTTGCATGTAACATCTTTAAGTACATGACAAGTTACTGTTGTCTTGAATGGTGAATTTAATGAATGAATTTCAATAGGAATGCAGTACTTAATATTACTCTTTTCATTAGTGATTCCAATAATACAAGTATCACTTTGCAAGGGCGTTAATCCTAATAGCTGAACAACCTTTGTGGTTATAAATGAAACTTGAGATCCGCTGTCCAGTAACGCCTTGATAATGTATTGAGTACCATCCCTTGCTACTACCTTGATTTTAGCTGTAGGCAAAAGTACATTGTTATCAACATTACTTGATAAGGTGACAGCTGGTGGGGTTTCACTTAAATTGCAGTGAAGCAGAGTGTTATGAGGCTTCTTGCACTCTGAGCACCGGAAGTGAAACCTGCATTTGCCACCATGCTGACCTAAACAAATCATACATACTTTTTTTTCTTTGGCAAATGTGTATCTATCATTTGCAGGCAATAACTGAAACTTTTTACAATTAAACAATTTATGTTCATAAGACTTACAGTAAGTGCATGTTGCTCCTGTAGTGGCGACTGCTGCTACCTTACTGCTACTATTACCAGGATGGGGTTGATGTCCCTGCTCGACATTCTCCAGTGCGTTGGCTCGGTTCTCAATGTAATTGAGAAAATCCTCCAATTGCGGCTTAGCATTCATATCCCGGTCAAGTTGGTAGGCCTTCGCAGTGTAACTGTCTAGTTTGCGAGAGAGAATACACAACAATATAGCATCCCAGTATATAACATTAGGTTCTTGATATTTGATGGCAGCTATTTGTTGCCTAACCGTTGAAATAAATTCTCTGAGTGAGACTGCTGTTGATTTTACTATTTGTTTTAAGTCTAATAGCTTGCAAATGTGCTCAGAGATTATTCTATATTTATTTTCATATCTATTTTTTAGTAAATTTAAAGCTGCATCATAACTGAGAGCTTCGACTGGCAAGTTTTTGACTAAATCGAATGGCTCACCCTTTAACAATGTTCTTAAATAATAGAATTTTTGTATATTGTCTAAGCTTTTGTCATTATGAATTAATGAATTAAATAAATTGATAAATGGAACATATTCTGTGTATGTGCCCTCAAAGGGTTTTATGGATATAGGTGGTAATTTAGTTTTATGTGATTTTTCATGAGTGGAAGAGCCTGAAGGGTTTGAATCAAGAGGCTTGATGCGTTTGTCAAAGGCTGATAAAGTTTTAAAATAATTGTCCTCCACCGACTCCACATCCTCCTCGTCGGCGGAGTCAAGACCGAGAATATCTTTACATAGGGCTTCGTATTCTTTAAAAGCCACATTGAGCCTATCACGTTTTGTGCATAGGTCATTAATGGAAATATCGTCTAAATTGGCAATGTTCACGAAATTAAATAATCTAGTCATAGTACCTTTCACATAACCGCGTGCGGCGACTTTTTTCTTTAGGTCTTCCATTGTTCGCTAAACTTGTCGATTCTTAAAACAAATATTACCTGTACTTTACGTTAATAACTTAATAATAACTTTACAGGAACACTATTAACTATGTATTACAAGATTCACTGCTATATTAAACACTTTTACAGTATTGATCGGCGACGGCGATCCAATTCTTCCCAACAAAATGGCGGTTGCGCGAGCTCGCCTGTTGCTGCTGTGAAGATTTGCGGCGTCACTTGCTGTCTCTTTCGCGCCCGTACGATTGTCCTATTGTTGCGTGCGGGCGTGCGATGAAATGCGAATCTTTAGAATTTCGATGTGCTCCGTCTCGCTTGCTCTCGCGGAACACCCTATCTTGCTGCCAAGTGTACTCTTCGCACCTGCAGAGGTGACTCCGGCGACGACGGTGAAATCGAAATTTAGATCGATGCTGATGCTGGGCTTCCTCCTGTGGAGCTTGTAATTGTGGCCGTCGAATCGTATAGGTATTGCGATTTTGTAGCGACGACCAGTCTCACAGGAAATCGCGAGCCCGTTTTCTTGCTCAATGCTCACCAAAAAAAATGGCCTCGTGCGACACGGCCGTAAATTTGTTTGCAAACCTGGAGTTTCGTTTCCCAGCAGCGCTTCTTTTTTCGAAGGACCATGTGCAGCGGTGTAGCTTGTTGATAGGGCTGGTGCGCTGATGCAGGAGATTCAGATTTTCAGTAAATAAAACGATTGCAAATAATTACATACGTCTATTCGGTCCGTGTCACAGAGCAAGAGAGAGCAAGTTGCCACAGTACAAAAATATAATAAAAATTAAGTTAATGTTGCGATTTATAAAATCCAACAGTATGTATGTATGTCTGTTCCTTTGTGACCTCCTGTAGCCTAAACGGCTTGATGGATTTTGATGTATGAGGTATCGTTAGATTTGTCTTGATTACGGGAGTGTCATAGGATACATTTTATCCTAAAAGTCCCACGGGATATTTTTTCTAAATTTCCCTTTAAAAAAATATGTATGCGGTATCATTAGATTCATTTCAATCACGGGAGTAATAATTAATATAGGATACGTTTTTTCTCAAAATTCCCACGGGAACATGTTAATTCTGCGTCAACGCAAAGCAACTCATGCGTTAGCAAGCAAAAAGATAGGGCGTGGCCTGGCATGCGGCGCGCGGCGCGGTGCGGAGGGGGATATGCTCGAGTATACAGCCGATAATCATAAGTAACATCACTCGTAATCTAAAGCCAAATGTCGTCGAAATAATTTAAAATGGTACTTACACATACATAGTCTTCTACATCTACAACATTTTCGTTAAATAAAAACAGCTAAAAAGTTATAAATAAAAGAATTATTATTAAAAAAACAAAATACCCGACTGCACACTAAAAAAAGAGTAAAACAAGCCCCACAATAATATTGATCAATCAAATGCTAAATATTGATGGAAAGCATCGCAGGCGGGGACCACCTTGACCGCCACCAACGAAAATTCTGCTAAATGGTGCACAACCGAAATGACTATAAATAAGCCTCTGTTGGTCCCCGCCTGCGATGCTTTCCATCAATATTTAGCATTTGATTGATCAATATTATTGTGGGGCTTGTTTTACTCTTTTTTTAGTGTGCAGTCGGGTATTTTGTTTTTTTATTATTAGGTGGTGTCCTACTACTTAATGTTGCTATGCCCTAACGGTCCACAATAAAAAAACTCCTACTCGAAACATTCCTCGATAAAAATAGGCTATCAAATACCTACTGAAAAAATTGTTCATGTAATCGGTCTAGAAGTTCCTAAGAGTGCCGCGAGCGAAAATACGAATATACCTACTCTTCAGCTTTATGATATTAGTATAGATTTAACACATAAGTATTTCGAGAATAGCAAAGTCACATTTTGATTACTTTAACTCAAAAACTTGAAAATAACTTTCCCTCAGTTTTACCTACATTTTCTATTTATATTCTGACAACTAAAGAATCTGCATATTTTGGATGTTTTAATTCAAGTTAAACTAAAACCAAGCGACCAGCATTCACTTTGTTTTATTTATTTCAGCTTTTTCATACTGTTAACGTAGACCGAGTGTTTGCATTGAATTCGCTTTTAAATATTTATTTACTTACTCATATTTTTGGATAATACTCGGTTATTTTGTAAAATAAAGTCGCATACATTTTTAAGTGTGCACTTTCAATATTTTAAATGGCATGGGAATAAAAATATTTTGATGATTCAATGTAACGTTTTTCAGTAGTTTACTTCATAGCATAGTCTTTATAAAATGTACTTTTAATCTTTACTAACTCTATCTGCCTGTTTCGCTTTCACCACGAAAGTAATCAAACCGATTTACATTTTTGGTTCCTACACAGATAGTGTAGCTAGAGCCTGAGAAAGGATATAGACAACTATTGGTACGGGTGGGAGAAGAGAGTACTTACCCTTAGGAAATTGGGGAAACCGCATTGAAAAACAAGTATTTTTCTATTTTAGATATTTATAACTTATGTAGTTGTAATGAAAGAAACTTTTGTTGTACTTAAACATATTTATACATACACATACAACTTATACATAAACATATTATACATACCCAAATGTATGTATACGTATTTTCCTTGTTCTAAACACAAACAATTCTTAACAAATCATTGTTTTCCTTCCCTGTTTACTTCCGAACCATCAGAATTTGCTTTCACATTTGTTTTTTATATTATCTCCTTATCTTTTCCGCGAAACTTTCCCCGTAATAAATGTCTCTCTTCAGAACTTTGTTCTGACAATGTACAACTTCTGACGGGACATGACGTGTACCGTGTTCTGAATTTTAAAGTGGTTTTTATCGTTTTTCATGGGCTTGAGGTAAAGTTGTCATTATTTTTTTCATTACTCTAATTTTTTAAGGTAAGTAATTAAAAATTTGTGGGTTTTTGAACAAAGTTAAAGACAAATGTTTTTACTTACAGTAGATTGAACAGTCGGCCGACAGTTTGGCAATGTTTTAACAGAAAATCATGATTCCAATAAAAGTTTTCAGTAGATGTAGGTGATCTTCACACTGCCCCGCATCACGCTGCATCTTGCGTGTCGACGCACCTACGCGCGTTCCTGCGGGAGTGCAGATCTGCATCATCGTGCGGGTTTTTCACGCACTCACGCGCGTAGGTGCGTTTTGTAGATTCACGCACGGCGGCTTCCATCGAGTTCCATTTTCAAATATACACGTCACGCCCATTCAAAATCACGCGCGTCACTGCGGGATTCAGTGTGCCATACCTTGCGTCTCGCCCCGCACCTACGCGCGGGGGTGCGTGTTTCTCCGCATGTATGTGCGTGATCCGCATGAACGCGCGTGGATGCATTTTCAGTGTGTTGGACTATGCGTGTTTTCCATACAAACGGAGGTATTTCCATACAACGGAAAAAAACGCATCCACGCACTACGCTGCATCATGCGGGACAGTGTGATAATCGCCTTAATGTCGGCTAAATAACCGATCCCACCAAAAACATTAAATGTAAAAAAAGCCAATCCTCTACGCAATTCCTCCACCGTAAAAAGTTTTGAGATCGCATAGAAGCCAAGTCCTGTTCAACTTTACTTGTAATAATAAATCAATATTTTGTGACTATATCAATAGTTTCGTTCACTTTACAATAATATTGACTTGGCCATGAGCACAATAAACTACAAATATAATACAGCATATCTTGGAGAGGTGAAAGTCAATCATGAAGTTTAATATCACAGAATTAAATACTTTTAGTTTTTTCAATTGTTACTAAATGACCGACAGTCAGTATCATCCAAAATCATGACCTGCACATTTACTATGGCGCATGTTTGGTCCATGGTGATCTCAAATTCCAATCAGTCCAATCGTAAAATCATGTCCATATAGAATGTATCAATTCAATGGTATTTACACATTATTTCAGGGAGCGACTATTAACCTGTGCTCATGGCCAAGACAATATTATTGTAATGTGAACAAAACTATTGATATAGTCACAAAATATTGATTTATTATTACAAATAAAGTTGAACAGGACTTGGCTTCTATGCGATCTCAAAACTTTTTACGGTGGAGGAATTGCGTAGAGGATTGGCTTTTTTTACATTTAATGTTTTTGGTGGGATCTAATTTATTTTTTGTAGGTCTCCTTCTTCTCTAAGTATATAACAAATTAAATTAACTTACATGCAACTAACTAAATATATAACAAACTAAATATGTAGACCTAAAGTAGCACGTAAACAACATTTTTTTTAAATAAATTAAACAATTTCGAAATTGTCGAATTTTTTAATCGAATATCTTTTAGAATAAAAGAGATTTATTTCAGAGGTAGATGGCGCTATCACATGAAATTATTTGTTTTTTTTTTTAACTAAAAACCGTAGCGCGATTTAGACCAGGACAACGCCATCTATCGAGCGAGCATGCAGTATTTATCGCACTGCATTAATATGAAAGATTTTATCATTATTCATTTTATTTTAACCTAGCTTTTTTATTCATATGTATGTATATTTAATACATAATAACAATATACCACACTACGTAACAATAAAACAAATGGTAACATTTTGTACATAAATAAATAACAAAGTTATCAATGCAGTCAAAATTCATACACAATGTTCTTGAAAAACCGCAAATATAAATTTGTTTCCTATTTTTTTATAAAGTTTTAAGGTTTTTATAATTTTCCCTTTATATGTAGCCAATAACCTATCTTGGTGTAAAATTTGAAGGTTCTAAGTTTGCTAGAAGTACCTTAGACTTTTGATGATCGGTCAGTGAGTGAGTCAGTGACAAAATTGTGTAACTTTGATCGCTCATAACTCGTAAACTATTTATTCAAATTTCTTGTAATTTTGGGACTGAGCTTGTTCTAATACCTACTCTTGGTCATCGAAAACCTAAACTCCTAGCTTTGTTCACATGGAAGATACAGGGGGCTGAAATAGCCGCGAAACGCTTCGAGAAAAGATGGTACGGCCGTGCCCGCTTTGCTCGAGTCTTGGCTGGGGCACTGCCGTGCCCTCAGATAATTGTAATGTGCGGACAATCATTAATCTATGAGCCTAAACAAACTATCGGCCGACTAAAAGTTTGTAGTGTGCGGTACTCTTATTACAAACCTTACATTTTTTTTGTGTTCTATAAACAGGTACTTTTAAATACAAAATATGTAGTTTCTAACAATAAAACCAAATACACACCTATGTACATATAGGTATCTGTAACTCTCGTACAAATATTTCTTGAAGCGAGAAACGAAAATACGCTTCACAGCGCCGCAGCAGATGGTCACTCAAACGCCTACCGTGCGAAATATTTAACTATTTTGTGCCAGATTTATTCTAAGTAGAGGTAAGTTTGCATGGCCAAGCTAAGCTGGACTATGTTATACTAATATTTATAGTGCAAACCCCCGCACTCATGTAATAGTTACTCAAATCACTCCTTAGAGACGGATTGTCAAAGACAGAAAGAAAGAAATGAGTCTCTGAGTGCGGGGAAAAATAGTATGTTTACTTGAAGACGCTAATCATGAACGCCACTTTAAATTGAAAAAAAAAAACATCCTTCAGTGTAATCTATCAGAAAATCTATTGAGAAAGGCTATCGGCAATTTTTTATCCCGACAAACGAAGTAGTCCCTACGGCTTGAGGATGAAATTGCTAGCGTAAGCTAGATCAAATCAGATTTTTTATTGAAAGGAAACAAAAAAACAGATATAATTTTGCTATTACATTTTATTAGACACTGTTTTCTATTACACCTAATTTTGATATATTATAACTTTCATGTCTTCGGAAATAAGTAGTATTGAAATAGTTTCCATCAATATTTTAATGGGAATGAGAACGGTGCTTAGATCTTCCATGTTGGCTTGCTGAAGATGGCGACATCTGAAAACAAATGATGCTATTAAAAAGAGACAAGGAATTTAAAATCTGTACTCTGAGAATTAAGGTCGAATGTTGCATGGATCTTGAGGTAAGTAACTACTAATATGGAAGTCTTTTCCGATGTATTTACAATGGTTATTTACTTCTACACAATAGCTATTAAAGGCAGTGCTTTATGAAATACCGATACTGAAAAAGTACCTAACTAAATAATATACAAGCAATTTGATACTTAAGATTTTAAAGCATTTTTGAGAACGTGTTTGAGAACTATGGATTTTGCATTACAATGAAAACCATAAATTGAAAACTGAATTCAGTGTGGTCCTAGTTCGTTTATTTTACATTGATCTACCTTAGGGTTGAGACTATAAAAATTGATACACGGCTTCGTTGCCAGTCAGTCTCAACAACTTTCTTAATTCTAGCCAGTTCAGTTCAGTTTCAGTTGGGATCGTTTTTTGAGCGAGGTGTCCAATGTAACTGACGAGAAAATAGTGCTAATTTGGTACCTAGTACACATACTTTGACTTATGCCTAAACTTAACAGGAAATCACATCCCATACCACACCTAACTAAACACGTTAACATAATCTTCATAAGCGTATAACCACCGCCTCACAATAGCCCATTATAATTTACATATTGTTCAACAACAATACCTGTAGACTATGGCTATTGTTCAATCCGCCTAGGCCATAGAGAAGAAAATGACTAAAGGAGATGTCATAACGCAAAAACTCCTAAGAAAGAAACACACCAAAATATGGATGTTTGGGGAACGAGGAACGTTACTAGCTCCATCGTTCCTTGTCGTCTACGAAACACGTACATTATTTTCAGAACAGAATCTCCAGTCAAAGACCAATCTTTGACAGATTTGACAAGGAACCCGAACGCCTCGTTAGTTGTAATTACTGATCACACCTACCGTGCTTTTCTTGACCGACAAGAAGGCACCTAACCTACTTTTATTCTTAACGACGTCGTTAACGTCAAAAATCATCAAATGACTCCTCCCGCTGTGGGTTAGCAGCGGTGAGGAAGTGTCAGACTCATTGTTGACACTTCCTCACCGCTGCTGCAGTTGTCAGACTCAGTCATAGACCTTTTATGTACCAGGGCCGCGGTATCTCTTTCGAACAACCCGCAGCCCCACCTAACCTACTTTAGTTATGGCATCTCCGCTATCTTTCCTTCCTCCGTGGCCTAGCCTGAAAGCTTGGGGTACTTCGAAATCATTCACATGGTCTGGGTCTGGCCATTGGAAGTCGAAATCAGGGACTGTAGTCGGTTCCTCTTCTTCCACTTTTGTGCTCGTCTTTTGTTTTTTGTGGCGGTTTGATGGCACTGAAAGGAAAATTATGTTTTAGTGGTGATTTTCTTTTGTTTTAGGAAGTCAGAGTTGAAGTGGAGTATAATGTTCGCTAATGTTCGAATCATAACATTGTCCAATATTGAAACTACCTCCACGGTAGATTATGTCCAGCTGGAGTTACTCTACTGATGTGAAATTTCATTTCTACATCTACATCTCTTAAGGCAAAAGTATTTTCAAAAGACGTTTAAAATAACGAATAGCTGGAGCAAAATACTTAAAAAGCCAGTACCTTTATTCACCTTCTACTGACCCTACGCAACGTAAAACTCAATTTTATAACATCACATCTAAAAAGTTTATATGTAGCATCATCACATGGAAATCCACAACTCATTCTAGTACATAATACATAGGCATATAGTTAAGCTGTTAGCGTCACAAACCCTCCTAACTGCCGTAGAGGGGTAAAAAGTTGGGTAATTAGCAAGCCAGCGCTATGTTCGTTTATACTGTCATCATTTTATCCTTTAGTATGTCTCTTAATCGCGTTTTTATTAGAAACAGTAAAAATACTCTATGTACCTATGTACAATGAAATCATATCTTAATTTGTTTGTTGTGTAAATAAGTATTTACATGAGTGTAGGAATTGGAGCGTATGTAGAATTGAGGAAGCTGGAAGGAGGATTAGGTGTGCAAGAGATGGTAAAGTGATAACAGGACATGGAAGAAAAAGGGGATAAGACAATGTAACAGTGTTATCTAATAACAAGACTCTAAGATTTAATTTTAGTAACATAAACAACATCAACTAACGTAACCAACGTAACGTAACGTAGCCCAAGATGTTAAGCATAAAATTTATATAGAAATTAATAGGAAATTTTAAGATTTGCTGCTGTCAACAAACCAAATTGTTTTTCTTTTTTGACGCCGTTCTAACTCACAACAATTAAATAAACTGCAGAGCGGGGTCATGTAAATAATATTATCCTGAATATCTCACATTTATTACTATGTATTGTAACAGTCCCGGGGTTACGGAGTTCATAATAATCTGGACAAAGACTGAAATATGTAATAGGTAAGTAGTGCTTCCCCTGGGTTTATACCGAAGTATACTCGAGAGGATCATAGCTAACAATAGAAATAAACTTCAGCATTAGTTCTCGAATCGATCTCAGTGGCGTGCACTTGGAGAGGCCTATGTCTAGCAGTGGACTGCGATAGGCTGAAGATGATGATGATGATGATTTTATTTTTTATTATTTTATTTAATAGTATAATATTCTTAACGAAATCTGTATCAAAATCAAGCTATATCCTTGACTATTGTCTTGACTTTTAGCCGCTATTTCACCCGCGTCCTATGACAACTACTGCCCGTACCAGGATAAAATATAGCCTATGTTACTCAGGAAAAGTGTAGCTTCTCAACAATTATAAAAATTTTCCTATCGGTTCAGTAGGTAGTTTCGGAAAATTTAAGGTATACTTTTAGTTAAGGACAAATAAACAAACTAATGTCTCCGTTTTATTATAATAGTACCTATAGATTCATAATTTCGACATAAAGTGATTCAAGGAACCAAAATAAACCTAAAACAATCCAAGACTCTCAGACAATATTCATATAAAATTAGTACACAAAGTTTAAAATTTTAAACGTCACGTATCTTCAAAACGTTGAATATTCACGAGCCGTTGTTATGAAGGTGAGAGAGAAATGATCCGTCAAATATAATTATATTCTAACTCGACGGCGGAAAGTTGTGATGTGACAAGTCTACGGAAGTTAAGACGAGGATAAGCGCTATGGTTAGGCAGGAATACTAATATTAATCTCCTGAAATTCTAAATTGTTATATTATACCTACTTATTGGCAATTGAAATCGATCTTCTCATAATATCGGTTTTCTGTAACCTATGTACCAATTGATTTGCGATTTAACATAATTTTTGTATGAGGCTAATGTCTAAATTAAATGTTTAATCGAAAAATCAGTTATAGATATTAGTCAGAATATTACGGCCAAAGAAACGATGGATGGATTGTATAAAATGCTGGAAAGAATGTTCCTTGTGTTGTGTGAAAGGCAGCGGAATAAAAATTGGAGTAATTGCAGGAGGATGATGATGACTTATTACAGGTTCTGAAAATAAAATGTACCTAAATGGATATTAGATTCTTCTATTGAACAAGTACTTTTATGGATAAAAAAGTTTTTGGAATCTATTTTCTATACTTTCTGTCTGTTTTATTACTCGACAAACTGCCCAAATAAAGTTACTCGAAACCTTTAAAACTTATGAGTAATAGCCATTTTAGACAACGCCCACTCGTTTAGGCTAAAACATTTTGATTTCGTGTGGGGTTGTTATAAATAATTCATAAACATTTACAACAAAAACAAAGTTATATCTGGATATTCTGATCAAACATTTACGGATATTCCTACTATTGAATTTATAATAATTTATGGAGAATTATGCCATCTCGCCTCAATGTTGTCTGAAGGATGTTTGATTATTGTTTTAACAGGAGTAACTACTTAAACAGATTACCTAGAAATTCTTTCTTCTTTTTAAGGGAGCTACAAATTTACCTAACAAGCCTTAGTGACAGTTTTTTCAAATCCATCTAACAGCCTTTTTTTTTAACGACTTCAAAAAATCATCAAATGACCCCTCCCGCTCTGGGTTAGCAGCGGTGAAGGAGTGTCAGACTCCTAGTGACTAAAAACCGTCATGTTCCGTCGTAGGCCTTTTATGTACCAAGGCCGCGGTAACTCTTTCGAAAAATCCCGCAGCCCTGACCTAACAGCGTCTGACGTGAAATACAAACATCATGTATGTCAGCCTCTCAGTTACCACCAACATTCAGATTCCGGGTGGCTTTATGAAAGTTTCTAAAAGTCTTCAAAGATAGATCTGTCCAACCTAGGAATAGGACCTGGTATACGGTGCACAGCAGTTGTAGACCGCTAGATATAGATACATAGATAAATTATTGATCCTGCTTCAGTAACTTACATTTCTTATTGACCACCTTTAAACCTTTTTCAAAGTATATAAAAAACAAGTAAAACGAAAAAAGTAATTAAAACATACGGTAAAGAAGATTATATTACTGAATATCCGACGAAAAATAATTAAAATTGAAACAAAATACTACAGTCGGAAACCCGTTGACTATTAATGAATTTGAGCTAAAGCGTACCTAGTATTAATTTGACCTATTTCTGAGAAATCGTTTTAATATTTTCAGGTACAAATTTCAGAACTACCTACATATTAAATTGCGATGAGATTTACAGTAAGTAAAATCTACATAGATACAAACCAGTCCCGGGAATATGACTGTAACTTTAAATGATCAAAGTTTTCAAATTTTTTGGTTATAATTGCCAGAATATTGTAAATAACTGACTAACATTAAATAACGCTTAAAATATTATTTTCAAAAAGCAGTTTCCCCGCGGTTTCACCTGCATCCCGTGAGAACTACTTACTGCCCGTTCCCGGATAAAATACAGCCTATGTTACTCGGAAATAGTCTAGCTTCCCAACAGTGTTTATTTTTCTCAAATCTCTACAGTACGTTCGGACCCTTTACAAACAAACAAAAAAGGTTTCCTCGTCACTAGGTATATTAGTTTTCAATAAGCAAAATTAATAACAATTATACAACTAATTCGATTAACAAGAACACAACTACGAGTATTTTGATATTCTCCACCGAAGCAGAGCACTAATGATTATTTATTCCCCAGCGAAACCATTATTCTAATTCAAAAGACTTGCACATAAATAAATGATCTCAGAAACTTTCTTTCTCAAACTTAGACGAATGACTAATGTGATGAAAACCACCAATTAAACTCAAGAGTTCATCAAATCGGTGGTTTCTGAGAGTCAGCGAAGTTTCTGACGTCACTGATAGGTATTTCAAACTTCTAACATCTCAACACTCATTTTCGGTAATTGTAACTCTTGTTTTAGAAAATGTCTATGAGATTTTCATGTTCATTTCATCGTTTCTAACCGACTGCCCATGGAGAAGGACCTCAATTCTGATGTTTCTATTTTTAAGTATCCAATTAGCTTAATATTTACCCTCTATATAGCCAAAGAAAAGAATACATTTTATGGCCAACTTTCTTCCACCCGCGATTTCACCCGCATCGCAAGGAAACTACTTACCGCATAGGAATAAAAAGTAGTCTACTAAAATAACATTATTCTGATTATAAGCATATTGCCAAGTTTCCAGTTTTGAAATAGTAACAAACAACATTTTTGGTGTCCGAATATACGTTCATGTCAAAACAAAAGGTTTATTTTATCTTCTTATCTTCCCTCTCATATTATACTGAAACCAACTAAAGTAGGTTCGCGTTTTCAAGGTTTCAGCTACTGAAAATAATTAAGGTATTTGACCTCAGTATCAAAGTTATTTCAAAACCAATAACATCTTATTTATATGCATTAACTAAGGTGTCTGGTCAAAACAAATACAGCATTTGAAACATTAATTATTTCTGTTTAATTACTTTTCTTGGCCGTTTATACAATTTATAATTGGTTCTGTTTTCGAACGAAGGAACACAGAATAGTCATTTGTTTTTTTGCGATCTCTCTCTCTCTCTCTCTGTGGTCGGTTACTCACAAAGATCTGAGGTCGATATCGTGGTCAGTATAAGGTACGTTTTTGAATACTAGCTGACCTTACGGCATCGGTTTCACCCACCTTACGGCCGTATGAAGTGCAATCTTGGACAATGATTAGTCTTTTGACTTGATCG
Source organism: Helicoverpa zea x Helicoverpa armigera (assembly GCA_033682625.1). Taxonomy (NCBI): domain Eukaryota; kingdom Metazoa; phylum Arthropoda; class Insecta; order Lepidoptera; family Noctuidae; genus Helicoverpa; species Helicoverpa zea x Helicoverpa armigera. The sequence continues at coordinate 3,396,294 of JAWIIS010000044.1, read as the reverse complement.
ATCCGTCTCTTTGGAGAAGGACCGGACGACCGCGTGATCTTTTACCTTCGACGGTTTTGCCTGTTTTACAATATTGCCTATTTATTTTTTAAAGAAAATCTCTCTCTTTCCAGCTATTTATCCCACATGGTGGTGGGGTCAGCTTTCCTAATTTTTCTTCTCCACTTCGCTCTACTGCGACTATTTTTTAAAGAAAATATCACTCGCAAAAGTTTACTTGTGAGTGTGTTTTAAAAATACCTTAATCGATCAGTTTTGCATTAGGTATCAAACATAAAATAAGTATGATAATGCGTACCTAGTATTCCTTCACATATTTGCGTGTCACGCTCAAAGTCGATAAATACTGAGAATAAATCACGTACTATTGAATAATTCAAAATATAGAAACATTTTTGCATACGTCACCATTCAAAATGTCATTACAGATATCAGAAAAACTTTTTCAACGAAACATTCATGAAATTGTAATATTCTAGAGAACTTTTGCTTGGCGTTTGCTTAAATTTCAGATATTCAGATACCTACTGAATTTATTAGGTATCTACTTCTATTTGTTTTGGCTAGAACTAAGCCAATATCGTTTATTGATGTTTGAGCTAGAACCTAGGTACCAGACTAGTATCAAACCTAGACTATTAGTTTTAGTTTTAGAGTTGTGACGAATTAAACTATCGAATATGATTAGATATACCTATTAATATTTTAAGTAAGTATTGTGTACCTGGCTTTTTAAGTAGAATATTTTTTTCCTTCGAAATACCTGCCTTATTTTTAACAAATTCAGTGTTTGGGTTTCACGCCATCTACCCATATATGCATAAACTAATTTATGCAACAGCAACTCACCTAGTGCCAATATTCATCGCGACAAATGAAGGTCTATAACCTGGCTTTCACTTGTTTTATAAAAGGTTAAAAGCTGATATATCGCTAGTCTAGCATGCCAGTAAAGCTGCTAATGCAAAAAAAAACTTACCTACGCTTATATCTCATTAGAAGCGCCCTACACTGAATATATACTAATTAGGTACTTACAGCCCTATTGGCAACGCAATATAAAAAAATTAATAACATGACAATTGCATCATGCTTCATTTTCTTTCACATACACCCACACCAATAAATAGATTTACAAAAACCAACGACAAAAACCTTTTGAAGTTTACACAAGAAAAAACACATAAATATACAATTTACACAAAATGATTTACGAAGTAAAATACTGAATAGAAATTATTTCAAAAACCGTCACCAGCCACAACCACCGTCAAAAATACAACAAATATTAACAAAAGAATAGATTTCATTCTGCCTGAATTTTCACTGAATATTTCCACAGTGAAAAATGTAGCCACTTTTATATTGACTTGACTTGAAAAAACTAATAACGTCCACTCTGTAATTTTCTAGTAATTTTAGTTCTAACTGATAAGATACTGGTTAAAATTGCTTTGGTTATAATTTTGTGTAATTATTGTTATCACCAAAGAAGAAAATACATTTTCTTTTTGATTGTAAAATTGGTTCTAGATAGGAATAATAGTTAAACCAACTTCTAAAGAATAATGTTCTACCTATGTCCCATTGGTTGAGCGAAACGCCTGTTGAGCGATGTCAAGATTCGGCACATTACTTTTTCTGTTTGCTTACTTTTTCAGTAATCTTCATTCACGATATTAGGCCTAATACTACTTTACAGTACTACCTACAGTAGTACAGGCCTTTCAAAAATTGATGATAAACATACCGACTCAATTAGCCGAGCTTGTTAACCGAAATCATCATGTCGAGAGTCGGTTCTCGTTAATATAGTTCCTCCGGTAACGAAACCATAGCGCGATTCAAAAAACACGCCTCGAGGAACAACGCCATCTAGAGAGCTGGAATGTAAACTTTTACGCAGGAACAAACATCAGACAATTAAATTATATATCTGGAATCTAAATACTTTGAGATATTTAATACGTAACAAAAAAGGTTTACTTTCTGTCAAATCAACATTTTGATTTCTATGCTGAACCTTGTCGTTAATATTCGATCCCCATTGTAATCTACTACAAAAGTGCATTGGATGGAAATGCAAGTTTTCTCATTCCTCCAAATGTTTCTTCAGGGCTTATAAATCTTTTCTAAATTCTAATGGATGATTTTTAGTCGTATGTCCACAAAAATATGTATCGTTATGGAAATAAAAAAACAGTGATCGTACCAAACTTGTATTGGAAAACACTGTAAAAGCAGTACGTAACATTTTCATTCGTGATTTTGGGCCTCACTACTTTACAATACTACCTACAGTAGTGAAGGCCTTTCAAAAATTATTCCATCTCATTACAATTATAATGTAAAGATGTAGCCACCACTAATATCGGGCTGTGGTTATCTTAGAATCGGTTCTCGTTAATATAGTTCCTCCGGTAACGAAACCATAGCGCGATTCAAAAAACACGCCTCGATGAACAACGCCATCTAGAGAGCTGTAATGTAAACTTTTGTACAGAAACAAAAATCAGGCAATTATTTGATATATCTGGAATCTAAATGGACTTTGAGATGTTAAATACGTAACAAAAAGATTTACTTTCTATCAGATCAATATGTTTGATTTCTATGCGGTACTATGTCGTTAATATTCGATCCCCATTGTAATATCCTCTTTCTCATACATCTAAATGTTTATTCGGGGCAAATGTCAAAATTTGGTTTTCTGTTGTACGCCCGCGTTAATACTCGTATGTATAGCAATGGAAATAAAAAATAAGTGATCTTACCAAACTTGTATTGAGAAATACTATTAAAGCAGTACATAATTTTGAGGTAATAAGGCTATGATTTATGAAACATTGCGGTCTCGGCCTAAGATGTGTCTGAGGTTTTGTGTATAGGGAATACATAGGTACCTTTGTGTGTGTAGATGCTCCACAAACAATGGGCCCTTAACCCTATGATTAATGATGCCCTTAACTTGTCAAGATGACAGTAAATCACAAAATGTAGTCCCGACGCGCAAGCAAGCTTACCTTTGAAAGGGTGTTATAATTTTTGAAGAGAAATATATATATTTTTTTGAAAATCTGAGTGTTTCGTGAACATTGTTAAAAGAGTCTTTGGGAAATGCTGTTACTTTTACTTATATATATTTCTTTTTTAAACGGCCTCCTTCGATGTTTCAGAAATTTCTGCATTTTCCATACATTTTCATTCAATGCTTTGTCGTGATATTTCTTTCAATACTTCAATTTTCTATAGCTTAGAAGAATATCTATTAAAAAAAGTATTTTCGTAAAGTTATTTATAAGTAATGATTTTCTTTGATAACCGAGAGTGTTGCTAGTTTTTTTTTTCTTAATTTTCTTGTAAGTGCCAAAATTGTTGGTGATAGGTACCTATTTTAATGATATATTGACCTAATAAAGATAAAATTGCTTAAATTACCACGCACCTCAAAATTCCTACCAAGATATTGCCTACGGGAGTAAGGGAGGTAAGTAAGTAAAGGGAGTAGTAATAAGTTTTCTTGAACAACACTTGCTTAATGAAATGATGATATAATTCGTCCACTTCAAACACTTTATTTATTCCTAAATTCCCTGGAAAAGTACCCGTATACTGCAGACTAAACAATCGACCGATATTTGACATAATGGTTGTAATTATTTTTTTTAAGATTGTTCACTCCCAATTGAACATCCTTGGCAGTAGTTACGGGTAGTCAAAAGCCAGTAAGTCTGACACCAGTCTAACCAAGGGGTATTGGGTTGCCCGGGTAACTGGGTTGAGGGGGTCAGATAGGGCAGTCGCTGCTTGTAAAGCACTGGTACTGATTAGACTGGAAGCTGACCCCAACGTAGTTGGGAAAAAGTGTCGGAGGATGATGTTCATTCCCAATCAAAAGTCTTCAGTTGCTCTGATACCTGATCTTTGCAATGTGCGTACTACCATTCATCTTCATACTGATATATGACGGAGGTCAGATAGGGCAGTCGCTTCTTGTAAAACCCTGGTACTCAGTTGCATCCGGTTAGACTGGAAGCCGACCCCAACATAGTTGGGAAAAGGCTAGGCAGATGATGACTGATATATAAGCCCATACAAACTATCGGCGTACTAAAAGTTAGCTGTGTGCCTTTGCGTAACCTGCCAAAATTAATTAGTGTTGGATATTGTAGATTCCAGACCCATATCAACGATCTATTTTTACATTTTCTTGATAACTTTATCAAAGCTTATTATAGGCAGTTTCGTGAACAGAATTTGTTGCTTGTATTAAAAATGTTTGAGAGCTAGAAGAGCTTAGGGATATTTTAATTTGGGAAAAAATAATTTTGTTGTTAACATATTTTTGTTTATTTAGGTATTTTTAATTAATTTTTCATGTTATCGTAGACTACTAGCTGTTATCTGTGGTTCCACCTGCCTACCAAGGAAACTACTTTTCACTCTGAAATTAAAATCAGCATATTATGTACTTTCTCGGGCATTAGTATTATCCCAAATATCATTTAAATCTTGACATCACATGCGCGACAGACAGAGAGATACTTTTGCTTTAGACTAAAAGTATAGATTATCTCTTTGTTATATTAAGAAGTAATTGATTGTTAAAATGTTTTATATATTTACAAGTAAGTTTATGTTATGATCTTACTTACCTCAAATGATGGAATAATTAACTATGCTAAGTCCAGGAAGGAATACACCTATAGAAATGCAAGTATATCACCCACGAAGACAAAATCACGGACAGCAACTAGTAAAAAAACAATATAAAATATTCTGATGATATTCAAGTCACGCCCATAACTTACACAATAATAGCCTTGTTCACTGTTTTTTCTCACACTCGAACCTGCCTATTACGTTCCCAAAACATTTGTTCCCCAAACTTATTAGAATTAATGTTCTACCAATATTTTCTTACAGGTATTATTTTTCTGGTATGTAGTAATCATTATTTTGGCACTTATGATTGGCAGGAATCTAGGGTCAAGAGGTTAGTAAATATGTATGTTAGTAGTGGTTTTGTGGTCGACAAATTGGGTTGGAATTTTCCTTTGAAAATGTTAGGACTTATCTTTGCTGTTACTGTGGTACTGACTTTGTAGAACTTGTTTGTTGCCAGTGAGTGATTTATATAAACAAGATAGGAATTTTCTCAGTAGGCATTAGTGTATAAGTGGGGAGAAGGTAGCAGTTTTGCTTTTCTAGAAAGTGTGGAGTGTAGTAGTCATTTGTTTTGTTTGATTTATCATTAGTCTGTGATATTAATGTGGATGTTTTTTCTTAAGGTAAGTATGACAAGTCTCTCTGCGCAGTGGGAGACCAGTGGACTTATCTATGTTAGGTACGTAAATACAGTATATAAATTACTTTAATATAATGCGAAAGCAACTCCTTTAACTTAATGCGAAAACTCTGTTTGTCTGACCGGCTTTCACGGTAAACCTACTGAACCTATTAAAATTGGTACACAGCCTGGGAAAGGACATTGTAAGGAACATAATTTTCATCCGGGAAGTAGCTCTCTCAAGACGCCAGTGAAACCGTGTGGAACAGCTATCATTATTGTATATATAGGAACCAAACACGTGACATACAACTATTAACCAATACATAAGCCAATTTAGCCACTGAAAATAACAAAATCTTTTTCGAAATTCCAGCACATTTCGCCATGTAGCTTGTTTCCTTATTCAGTGCGAGAGTATCACTAGAAAACGTGTAAGTACCGCTTGAAGTAGAGAAAGGCAATAAAAAGATTTAAAACTACCGTTGTCGGAGTCGGTGGCTGCCATTTTTTCGGTTTCAAGAACATGAGTGGTCCGTTTTTTTGAAGTTTATAGTGTCGTGTAGTATAGTAAGTTTTTATGTTTGTTGACTTGGTCAGTTGGCTTTGAATATTTTAAAGCTTGGATGGAAAATAAAAATACATAATACTTTGCTTATTTTACTGAAATACATATATAAAGTCCACTTTTGTTCACGTCTTCTTTTTCGATAACCAAGAAAGCGTTTTTTTTTTGTAATTTTGTTATTTCTTTTAATTTTTGTAAAAACTTTTTTCTCTCTCTTGTCTCTTTTTTCTTACTTTATTTATACCTCATGATTATATAGCTTTGGGCCATAGGCTAGTTGTACACGGATCTGCGGAGCAGTTCCTACGCATGCTCTAAACTACCTACTTCCCACTATTTATAGGTCAACTTACATGTCAAGGTTAGGATACCTTCTCAAATGTACAACAACAAATCCAGTCGAGTATCGGAAACGAGACAAAGATCTCACGACAAAGTGTCTGCTTCCTGCACATGTCTGTTTATAAATATCTACTCTGTACTGTTAGTGTGCTTACATAAGTATAGCGTAGGTTAATATAAAGGGACAGCAAAAAACAATGAGGGTTTTCGAAAATGGCGTCCACGAGGTGGCAGCACCGAGTCGTCAGGTCCAGGTAACTGTCAAAGTGCTTATCTTTATTATGAATAGTGAACGATTTTAGTGTTTTTTTTATTTTATAATTAAAGCACTGCATTATTGTTTTACTATTGAGGTTGAGTAAATAAAAAAAACTAAATCATATTGTGTTAACAAATTTTTCAACAAGCTTTTCCTTAGTACCAGTGACTTTTGCACCCTCTCTCTTAGCTCAATTTTTAGTTCGGAAACCTTATTCTGACCGTAGTCCATAATAAAATCAATAACACTTCCAATATAACAGAATTTCAATAAACAATAAGTTCGGCACCTACAATTCCATAGGTACTATTTGACAGCTGTTTGGACCAGACGCATACGTGGCGCCACCCGGTGGCAGAAAAAATTTCAAAAACCCTCATTGAAGGAAAACTCTTCAAAAGGCATATCGAGCTCCCAAACAAGAATTACTTTAGTTAAGAAATATTTTTGTAGTACTGTATTGTTATCATCTCTACCCATACTAAAAATGAATGAGTGTTAAGCACCATTCCGTTTCCAGGTTTTCTCTAAATATGTATTTTCCTTCACGTTTACTCAGTCATTGGTATCCAAGATATGCTTACTTAGGCCCGCCGCTGATTGTAACTTTTTGTCACCGTGACTTTTTGTCACTGTCACCTGCTGTCACCCACGATGCGCTCACAGAATCTGTTCTTGGGTGACAATTCACGTTCATTTTTGTTTGCCGGCTGAGTGACAAAAAGTCACCAGTGAGTGGACTCCCATTGTAATGTACAGGGCGAGTGACAGTCACGTCACTCCGGCATTGCCTGCTGCTGCAACTATTTGTCACCGTATTGTCACGTCACCATAATGAGCGCACTCAGTATAGTTTTCATTGCTCTTGACTAAGTGACAAAAAGTCACGGTGGCGAAAAGTTGCAATCAGCGGCTAGCCTTAATAAATAGATAAGTACTTGCCACAACTGGAAACGAACTGGCACACTCGCACTTGACAAGCAGGACGTATCAAATATAAGGTTTCGCTTACCTTCATAAGAAAAAGGTTATTCCCCTACACACGTCATACAAGTCAATTCATGTAGCTAAAGGATTTATATCCCACGACCTTGCAAGTGTGTGTCCCTAATGAAATGCCGTTGCCTAGCAACGGGGCTGTAAAACCTTACAGCCCAGTAAATGACTACGTAAATACGATTCAGGGATTACTCCTATGTTAGAAGGATTGAAATAAATCCGAGAAAAATGGCCGTTTAGACAACACGCGAAAGTGAATGCTTTTTTAAATTGAATTTAAATGCTAATGTAGTGAGAAGAGTGGATGTAAAGAGTTGTGAACTTAATTGATGGCTGTGTAGGCTTCATGCTTATCGCGGGTGCAAATTGTTCGAAAGAGTTACCACAATATTTTAAATAGTTGGCAGTTGAAGAAATATGGTAGGACCTTTTCAATTAAGGATCTGTCCTTCCTTACCACTTTACTGAAGGTGGAGAGGTCACGAAATTAATGAAAGCAGGTGAGCATCGAATGTGGTGATCAGATCAGTCAGATCAGTCGAAAAATAAATGGCAACAAAAGACATGTCTCTAATAAATATTTGTAAACAAACAACAAGTTACACGTGTAGAAATATTAAGTACTTATTTAACTTCTCAGAATTACCTAATACATAGGCTCCAAAACTCGAATTCCCTTGACAAATATGACCAAAACAAAGTTTGTTTTCATCTACGTCGTTTGAGAGCACTTAAACACACGCCCACATCAATAAAAGTCATAACGCGTTAGAACATCATTGCTGTTTAGGATTTTCTGAATAATTTAAAAGATTTATCGCGGCCTTGGCCGGTGGCAGTATAAATACCACAGAGTACCAAACGGGATATTAAATGCTTTGCTTGGAGGTGGGCAGCAGCATCTCCGAAGGTAATAATATCCTCCATTTCGCTCCCAAACGTGTAGGCCCAGCACGGTGAGTATGGACAAATCCTCCTACCTTGGGGGAGGCCTTTGTCAGGCAGTGGTTGTGGCTATGCGGACGATGATGACAGTTGCCTTGAAAAACACGGGGCTCTATAAGAAAAATGGCTCGGTTAAACCCAGTGAGCTGGCTAGGTCCTAGTGAATATGATGGTATCCCAATGGCTAAAAGACTCAAAGCAGCACTTTGACGTTGTCCAGTACAACGTCCTTCATTTTATAATTTAACAAATAACTCTGAACTTCGCACAACATTTTCCCACTTTTCTTCAACCAAGGTCATTTAAAAAAGAACTCTTACTTCAGTAGTTACAGTAGCATAGTCAATATAAAACCTGATCTAGTTAATCGAGCGTCTGATTGAACGAAGTGCAAATAGAACCAGCTGCAGTTTGTAGAGTGCATCTAATTTGGTAAACAGTTTGAGTAGAATGAATTTCTGTTGGTGTACGAGGATTGTAATGACGTGAATAGTTACTTAGTAACTGTTGGAGTGATCGTGTTTTGTTTGGTTTTGTTCTTCATTCATTTGTTTGGGTATTGCAATAGTCTACTTGATATACCGTCAGTTGCACAGAGACCCATTAAAATTTAAGGCTGCTTAAATCTATTGATAACACTTTTTATCTTCTAGACAAAGAAAGAGTCAGTAATATACTTAAAGAAGCTTTAACTTTAATGGACCTTTGTGCAATTGACGAATGGAACGTCTACATGTTAAAGTATTCATTAAAAAGTACACATAATATGTGTAATTTTTAGATGTCAGCGTGTGCTTTAAAAGGTTACCACAATGTTAGATTCTGAATTGATATAAATTATTCTACGTACCAATAACAAATTTACTTAATACTTAAACATATTTTATACATATACTCAAGTAATACTTGTCATACTTACATTTAAAATCTGGAATGGTTCCATAAATTCACACATACTTAACAACAACAAAAACATTATGTTGCCGAGTTCAGCAAATAACTTCAAGATAAGTTCAAAGGTCAAAGAAAATTCTGAAGAATAGCTACAAAAACTTGCTATTGAAGAAAATATTTTCTTTAGCTAGACATCGCCAGTTTTGAAAAACTTTTCTTTTTGCTAATAATAATAAAGGGTAGGTGTATTTTCTTAGAATTTAAGTTTTCCCTCGTCCATATTTGACTTGTTTTACTTGTAAAATGTCATCGATCCTAACCTAACTTGAGTAACCTTTTGGAACCCCCGCACCATGCTTTTAATCGGCCAACTTTTAGTCGCTCGATAACATGATCGGTCTCGTACATAGGTACATAAGTCTAGAGGACAGTGCACATCAGGCATCCGGCCGGTATCAGATTGATATTGACAAAAAAGTATGATTGAATTTAAAATAAACTGTCGATCATCCAGCGGGCCAACTTACGGCCGACAGTTTAGTCTACAGAGTGTAGCAGCTTCCACTGTTGTAAAAAGGAATACTTAGAAACTTGAGGAGTTTTTCAAGCATCCTGTAAATTTCGGTAATGTTTGCCTCATATGTGGCTTCAAAGCAACGACAGTTTGCTCAACTTTAAAGAGATTAAAGTGTCTTTTAGCCCACTTAGTAAAGCCGCTTAAGCTGCTTAGTAGTAACTCTCTTTGAGAAATAAGAAACTGAAGTTTCTCAATTTTTTCCTCTTTAGAATCTAGTACTAGCTTCCGCCCGCGATTTCGCTCGCGTGCCGAGATAAGTCGTTCCCGTAGCCGGATGGTGACAAAAGTATCTTATGTCCTACTCCCGGGTCTATGCTACCTCAACCTTATTTTTAGTTTAAAAGCTTCAGCCATACTTGAGTTGTAAATAGTCTTACTAACTTAGTTTTATTTTTGACTGTTTAGGCATTGAGTCATTCTCACAAGAAAACGACCTACCCAATTGGAAATGTGACCTTTGACGACAAAAAACTTTATTTTCTCTTCTTAAATATTGTTACAAGAAATTTCCAGGAATAGGACGTATTTCCAATAATTCTATGTAGTTATCAGAAATCCTGGCACGATTCTCATGTCATACACGCTATCATGCGTAACGTTGGTGGGATCAACCGAGATTTGAGGTCTGATCTCCAACACGTGACCCGATTCAGAAGTCAGGTACAGTCAACTACAAGTCAGTGGTAACAGTTTTATAGGAAAATCGTACTTATTACTATTGAGTTAAGGTGCATGACAGTTACCACTGATGTGCAGTTTACTGTACAAGTCTGGTTTGACTTCGATGAAAATAGATTTAGAAATCTTACCTATGTATATAGAACTGGCTTCCGCCCGCGGCTTCGCCCGCTTCGAGTTCGGTTATATCGCGTTTCCAAGAGAACACTTCAAAAGTCTGGGATAAAAACTAACGTATGTTCTTTGTCAAGGTCAATTCTATCTGTGTACCAAATTTTATTAAAATCAGTTCAGTGGTTTAGACGTGAAAGCGTAACAGACAGACAGAGTTACTTTCGCATTTATAATATTAGTAGGGATAGGAATAGATTTTGAGATCTTATATAGAATCAGGATTAAGTGTGTGGGTAGTAAAAATTATGGTGGATTGGTTTTCGTGAAAGGTTACGTGCCGTGTTGTGAATTTTGAAGGATTATGTGTAAAATATTATCTAAAAATACATACACAGGAAAAGCTTTTAAGCTGGTAGAGTATTCTTCTTGTATTTTTGTCAACACTTGTTCGTTTACGTTGTGATATTTAGTAGGTACCTATTTATTATCTAACATATTTTATAAGTATTAAGTATCTAAGTAAATCTTCTACATATTACGAATCCAATACTTATTTATCAAGCGAAAAAAGTGACCCCGCATAACACCAGTGATTCGGGAAAAGAAGTGGCTATGTGGGACGTAGGGTGAAGATAAACATCTTGTGGAAACCTAGATTATATAGTCTGAAATCACTAACCCGCATTGAACAAGTGTGGAGCGCAATCCTTCTCCGTGTGAGAGGAGGCCTGTGCCCAGCATTGGGACGATAAAAAGGCTGTAACAGTAACAGTATGTGGGACTTGCACCAACTAAAAACTTCTCTATTATGTAAAATTTCCGCTATTTTCGACATAGGTACAACAGCTTAGGTACCTACGTTTATTTTCTATTAATGTGGTTTATAACAACCAATAAATGTATCGTGAACAAATTGCTGTCCTGATCCCTGTTTATTACACAAAACGCTTATTCCATTGTATTTATGAAGTCAGCTGCAGTTACACGCAGGGGCAGTAAATTGGGGTCACTTGCTTGGTTTGAAGCAATAACTAGAATATTGCTCATATGGTAATTCGAACTATGTATAATGAAAGTCAAAACTACCTATATACCCGTTAATGTTGATATTCCAAAAAGATATACAGATATTCTTAATATCTTGTGTTGACTTTGCTAGATATCAAGTTCCTTTAACAAATAAACAACGAACAAAAAATAAAATAATAAACTAAAAAGTTTTCCAAGAAAAATCTTTCACAACAGTTTTTTCTAACTGAATATTTTTTACCTACTTATCGGCCAAAAAACAGGGCTTGAATCACGAATATTTTTTTCACGTCCAAAAACTTTTAATATCATATCTATTACCTAGAGTCCTATTTTACTCCTACGCAGCTTCAGTAAAACCTTCTAAACGACTGAACTATCGAAAATACGTTTAGATTTCAACCCTACTTTGTAAAAAAAGTTAAGGATAAACAAGTTTGTGTGAAAAATCGTTTCCAGTTTCGAGAACCTGATAAACAGCGAAGTTATTTATAGACCTACTTTGACTACTTTTTTGGTATTTCAAGTCTAAATAGGTAGCCATTTTTAGGGTTTGCTAAAACTTCGTTATCCTTCTTTTCATCTGGCCGTCACCAACCTGTGCCTATGTAATAAACCGTGATAGTTAGACAGTTAAACACACTGTATGTATTTATACACACTAAGTTGCTGCTATAAAAAAAATAACTAAAAATTACAATAAAATAAATATTGTAGATCTCCCTTACAGCAAACGTGATTCTTTGCTGTTTTAAGATAGCTGTCTTAGGATAATACGGGACCTTTCTAACGCTATGGCCACAACCGTCATTAAGTGTAGATAATTACGTATTAAACTCTAGGAACTATAGGCGTTTACAACTTCAACAGTTACATAATAAAAACTTGCTTCAAGGAAGTTGTACCTAATCCTAGATAATCTGTAGTTAAGTGAAATAATAACTGCATAAACACCAGTTTATTTACTTATTACCTGCGATTCAGGTTTATCAGCGAGAGTTAGATTCCAATTTACATATCTATTTTTATCCTAATGGGCTGCTTAAAGTGACATAAGATCCATTCTTCGTTCATTATCATAATCATGTAAACGCTGTTACTGCATACTTTAAGTTAGTCTATAGTTTGATCGGGTTGAATTCGTATGGTGGTATTCACATGACGATGGCCGACTGAAAACTTTAATGGGATTCTTGACAATTGACCAACAGTTTAGTCTGCAAACTGTGAGGGCTTTTATCCTTTCATAGCCGTCTCGTAAGTGAGAAGATTTAAGAGACGACCTAAGGGTCTATTACATGGCATAAAAAACATTCTCTAGTAGCATTTAGGACCTGCCATACAAAATTACTCCAATTCATAATGAGAACACTTTCCCTCCATTCGTGGCTAAACATAAAAAGACCTAATGACGATTTCAAAATTGTAAAATCAGTAATTTCTTGGATTTTGCAGATGATAGAAAAACAGTCTTGTCCCCAGTTTTAGGTATTTGGAAACATGATTTTATATGGAGAAAATTTAACAATAAACTGGACTAGCTATTTACCGCTGTTCCAACACCGTCCCGTGGAAACTTCTTTTCGCACACTGACAAAGAGTAAGTTTTATTTATTTTGCCCAAATGACGACGCTGGAATTGGTGTAAAGTTGGTGACCAAGTGTAACTAATGACAAAGCGGGAATGAGTTATTCCCGCTTTGTCATTAGTTACACTTGTACTTTCTAGACTATTTTTCTGCCAAACATTAAAAGTTGTTCTGCAGTTAGGTATGCGTGAAAGCCCAACAGATTGACATAGGATTATAAACTTATGTGAAAACTAACACAAGTTCTAAGCATCAGTCACACTACATCCACCAGGAAACTTAAATATAATTATATAATCACTCCAACAAGAACAAAGGGTACTTAATCATTAAGAAACTGAAAGCCAGCAAGACCACCAAAGTCATTAACACAGTTATCTACAACTTTCACACATTCGCACTATGATTGATAGAAGACATACGGAATATGGAAAGTTTCGCACTTTCTAAGCCTAGAAACTATTGTTTTCATCAAAATGAATTAGTCGGCTTATGAATTATTCTAGTTTTGTAAGCTTTAAACATGTTATGGTCGCGAGTCTTACTAAGGTTTTATGAATATTTTCTAAATGTTTAGGCTTTAGAAATGTATTGAAATGTATGTAAGGGTAACATTCGAAACAATTTTTAGACTTCATTACACCAAATGTAAAGACTCTTTGCAATAAAGATATACATGTGTATCAAAAGTAGTGTTCATAATCAACTAAATAAATCACAAATAAATATTTAAGAAGTAATTTTTTACTTGTACTTGCTTTGAAAAAAATTAAGATTTGAAATTAAACTATTTAGAGTTGGCGCCAAACCATATGATGCTGCCCAGAAATCATTTTACAGTACGAGCGAGCGGTGAAAGGCCACATGCGCATACTCGGAAGTTAGTCGCGAGCCGTCATAAAGATTGGCGTGAACTAAACAAAATCGTTTTAACTTTTCGGATAGTTACATTTCTTTTTACACACTTCACAAATCCAAGTAGGTTCCTCAGTAGTAGGCGCCATTGTAGTAGTAGTAGTAGTTGTAGGCATAGGCATTGTAGTCATATTGCCTATTGGTTTGCAAAATACGTAATGGCCATAATGATACGGCGAATGATACGGGCTGTCCTCTATCCAGATGTCAGGTTTGAAATGAAATGGGCTGTCTTCTAAGTAGATGAAGGAGTCCGCATCTGTAAGAAATAACAGTTTTTTATAAATGTTGTGTGGAAAAGGGTCTTATTTTTCAGTCTGTATTAAATTCCAAAAGTTTGATTTTGAAATACTGTAAGACGAATCTATACTAATATTATAAAGCTGAATAGTTTGTTTGTTTGTTCGTTTGAACGCGCTAATCTCCGAAACTACTGGTCCGATTTGAAAAATTATTTCAGTGTTAGATAACCCAGTTATCGAGGAAGGCTATAGGCTACTTTTTATCCGGGTTCGTGCAGAGGTTCCCACGGGATGCGAGTGAAACCGCTGGCAGAAGCTAGTTTGGAAATACGTCTGGTAAGTTCATGTTTATAAATAACTTCTTTGTAGATTGTAGCTTTGAGCTGTAATTGACAATAGGTATCGATTCAATAATCGTAGTCCAAAGTTATTTCTTGAAGCCGACCTTATTTCTTTATAAAAGACAATAGCAAGCTACTTATGGGTTTGAACCTCCAGTGACCCCCAAAACTATTCACTATAGAGAACAATAAGACATTTATAAGTAACAATTCAATAGCAATGCCCCCGCGTAGCCATCTTGAAAACAATACTAACACAACATAATAATTTGAAATTAATTACAACTTAGACAATGATAACTTATCAATGCGGTTTTCACTATATTTGGAATTTAATTAATCAACACAAGATTATATCTATTTGATATCACATTTCTTGGTAATAATCTAATAAGTAAGTACTTATATGGCTTGTCTAATGTTATTGACCTTATAAGTAAATTGTTTTATGTATTTAACTCAAGGAAGACATAAAAACGGGCTAAGCGCGTGTCTGACTCGCGGAAAGTGACGAAGTGTTTAGAAAAAGCCGTCAAAAGTTTTGTTTTGTTCCTTGTGTTCATTCCTATTCTGTCAAATTGGCAATTTTAAAACGTTGATGCTCTTATAACTAAACTTAACAATAATATCTTATAGGTTTACAAGGCATGTTCAATATGGTTTAAAATATTGTGTGAAAATAAAGGTCTTACCGAAATCACTTCGCCGCGGCGAGCAGTAGAGCGGGCAAACTTTCCAACAAAAGAATATCGGCTTGTCTGGAAGGAAAGTTAGAAATTATGAGGTTCTGATATTCCTAAAAAAACGTACCTATCTATGTAGGTATACTAACATGACAAAGAGGAAACATTTTGTTGTTCAATCTCTTAATTCAAAATGCCGTGTATTGAGACAAACATTTGTATTTAAAAATCGCATAAGTTTTAATTGACTTCCCAAAAGTCATCAAAAAGTAGCGATAATAAGCACGGTTAACTGAATAATAATACAATAAAAAATCCCTTGAATGTTTTTCTAAATTGTGCTGTATGTACTATACATTATGGACTAGATTATATTAAAACTATATAACTACTGGTCTTTCGTCTATTTCGTGGATCATTTTCTAGTAGCTACTGTTCGAAAAAGCAAACAAACAATAAATTATTCATAGCTCTTATTATAAACAACTAAGACCTAATAATTTAAGTTTTAGTTTTAATAGTAAAGTCTAGAAATAAACTTAGGTACACTTATCTAGTGTATAAATATTTAGTCAATACGTTTTAAAACAATAATTTTTAATGAAGTTTCGGAACAAAACTAATAATGTTATTATAAATACGTAATTGAAAATGGTATTTATTTCAATGATTCTAAGCTAGTTCTGGCTATTACTTGAATCTTATGTTTATAAAAACAAAGTCGTGTTAGAGATGCATCTTCGCTATGAAACGTGCATAAACAATAAAGAGCAAAAAATTGTTTGTTTGTAGCCAAAAAGCTCTGAAACTACTGAACCCATTTTAAAAATTCCCTCACTGTTCAAACAAGAAAAACTTCCCGAGTAACTTAGTCTATAATCTATCCCTGTACGGGCAGTAGTTCCCACACGACGCGGGTGAAACTTAAAAAATTGGCTAGTAAATTAATAAATTCACAAAAAAAATACCTGAGAAGACAAAAAACGGGTCAGCACACACTCCACTCAAAAGCGTGGTAAAAACAAATATAGCCCAGTACATATTTTCTTATGTTTCCACTAGCACAGCCTTTCACCACGGCTTGGTCTAAAGGTTTCGTCAAAATCACAAGCGTTTCTTATATTGACTCGGTGAAACTGGCCTGTTACGTGTTTTCATGGAAATTACATTCAATTTCGATGACTAGGAAACTTAATGTGAATATTTTTGCTGGTAAATGTGGGAAAGACGAGCAGAGGTGGGTAAAAAATCTATACTTACATTATAAATCTGAGTTTGTATGCTTGCTTGAATGGGAACTCGAGAACTACTGAACCAATTTGAAAATTTCTTTCAGTGTTAAACAGCCTATTTATTGAACCACGTCCTATATCAAAATAAATTGCAATATATCTATAAATTGTTATTATTGTGATATATGTATTTCGCTTCGTGGTTCAAGAAACAAACTGACATAAAAAAATTGGTAAATGCATTGAAGAATTGTTTATATTCTCATGTGTGCAGTAAAAGGGCTTTTCCCATTTATGTATGCACGAACACGTTTTAGCGCTATTAAATAGTTATTCCATTTTACATTTCAACTAATAAAAAAAAATATTTAAAAACAAGCTTTTATTTAAATGCACTAAAACAGAAAATAATAAACTTTTACTGTAACTTTACTGTCAACTTATAACGACATTTCAAATTTAACATTTGACACAATTTATACATTTTAAAAGCTTGTCGCGAGATTTAATTAGTACTCGAATTTACTTTCTTAGTAACGATTTGGTTTTTCGATATGATAACTGAATATCATCCTAACATAAATTATAAAAAGCAAAAGTAATGAATGTTTCTCACCCCCAAAACCACGTATTCATAAACATTACCAACTGAAGCGAACTAGTCTTTTCCCGCCATCATCACTCAAGCTGCCATCTTAGAAACGCGTAGCATTCCAAATTCAAAATACAAAAGAAGGATTTACGAACAAAAGTAGAAAAATCAAACCTTCTTTGACAATATAGTGTTTGTAAGAAAATCTAGGCGCCTGAACAGATTGATAGATTGAAACAACCTTCAGAAATGTCCTCGATGAAATATTAAGGATTGAATATGAAATATCGAAGAGACTTTGAGTCCTGTTTTGTGAAAAGACAATCCATCACGTTATTGCTTTGAAGGTATCTGCGTGTATTTGCAAAATGAATCTACGGTGTATAGTTTTGTAGTTTGAGATCAGAAAAATCATAATAGGTAGTAAGTATGTACTGAGGAAGACATAGGTGTCTAAACAATGTGTGATTTTATTCTTAGCGTGATTAGAGACGATTAATTTTTTTTTACTGTAAGAGGAATATTAAAGTCATTTACAGATTATAGTAAAATAAACAAAGTTAATAAATTAAGTTTTTTTTACTGTAAGAGGAATATTAAAGTCATTTACAGATTATAGTAAAATAAACAAAGTTAATTAATTAAGTTTTTTTTACTGTAAGAGGAATATTAAAGTCATTTACAGATTATAGTAAAATAAACAAAGTTAATTAATTAAGTTTTTTTTACTGTAAGAGGAATATTAAAGTCATTTACAGATTATAGTAAAATAAACAAAGTTAATTAATTAAGTTTTTTTTATAAGACAGGTTACAACCATAAAAATCTATGTTTTTTCTCAGGCTCTAAACTACATGTGCTACTTTCGCATTTATTATATTAGAAAGGGAACAAAATTCCACCCTCAAAAAGTATTTTAAGGATTTGTAAAGATTTCTCCCTTTTCCTTAGACATAAGTAAAAGTAATGTGAGGAAATAATTTCCGCCTGTCAGTCCAATTTGTATGCGCTCAGTATTATAAGTGATATGTGTTAACACCAGTGTCAGTCTGTCAGTTTTGACTTGATACCGTGTATTATACAAATGTGCTTTTACCTACTGTAAAACAGTCGAAACGAGTAGGTATGGAGACAGATGATAATCCTAGTTGTAGATGGTTATACATCGAACAAATACAATTATGGATTCATCGAAAATTGAATTTGAATATGTATGTAGGTATTCACACTTTAGATAAGATACATATACCAACAGCAGAATAGTTTTTTAAATCAACACTAAAGATATTCTGTGATATAAAACCGATCTTACTAACAATGGTTAAGGAAATGGTACTCGTCTATTTGTAAAATACATTCAAAATGAAATCACAAACCCATTTATTGATGGTTCACTTACTTTATTTCTGCTTAAAAGATTTCCTTCCCCACGAAGAATAAAAGAAAGAATTCAGGTGACGAATGATCATTTAACACTTAAACCACTATAGATTTGACAGCCTCTGTCAAATATCCCTACACTATATCGAAATCGAAAAAGACTTAACCCTTAAACGGACAAGATCTGAACATTCAAACGTCTCTATTACAAGCTTTCGGACAGCAAACGATTTTCGACAAAAGGGTTGAGTTTTATCTCGTAAATGTCAGATATTCGATGCTATTCTGACCCTCAACATCCGACAGTGTGCACTCGCGTGAAATGGCTGAGAAAATTACTATTTTACGTTTTCTGATACATTGTGTGGCTTTGAAGGGTGCGTCTAATGTTTCAGACTTCCGCAGAATAAAGGTTCATTTTTTTAAACGGTCTGTTTTCTTATTGTAAATGACTTTGACCTTAGATTTTTGAGCTTCGTTTGAGTTTATCAGCAATTTTTGCTAAAATACAGTTTTAAAATCAGTAAGGTAGGTATTTGAATCTTTTACTGAGAAATAATGTTGTTAACTTAAAAAACAATCTGTTACAAAGTGCAGTAAAGTCAAAGAATACAAATACGACTCTGCCTTCCGGCCAACCCTATTTTTATAAAGCAAAATACCCCACCAAAATAATCCTCAACAAACATTATTTCAAATCAACTAAACCATACACTACTGTAACCATAATATGTTCTCAAATAAAAATAAACCGAAGTTATATTGAGTGAAATCCAAACAAAATACCTGTATAAAGCCTTTCCTGTAACATAAATCCTTTTCATCCCCCTGTGTCCCAAGGAGGAAAAAATGAGCGGACGTACCATAAAGCAGGTAGGTCACTCGCCTTCTTGTAGGTCAAATAGGTTCGGTGGGCATGACCTAAGCGATCATTTACGAGTGAACTAACGAGAACTAACTTCGGGATCTTTGAGACATCTGTCAACGATTTTTGCTACAACAGTATATTGTCGGGTCCAAAGAAGATGTACAATGGAAAAGACAGTAACGTTCCTCGTCCCCCGCTCACCAGCATTTTTTCGCGCTACTTTCTTAGGCGATTTTTCGTTGTTGCACCTCCGCTAGTTATTTTGCTCTCCATGGGCTGTCCCCGGGACTGAGGATGGAGGCGGGTGGAAGAAGGATATGTTCCAAACGTCTGCACGATTACCTGTCAACTTACAGCCTACTTATTCTCAACTTGTTTTTGGTATGTGGATTTGGGAGACTAGGTTTTGAACGCGGTTTTTCCAATGTCGGAGATTTTTTTATAATACGTTTATTAACCGGTAAACCGTTTCAAGAGGTTAGGTTCTCTCGAAACAATATAATTATTTTTAAGCATCTAATCTGAACTGTGTTTCATACTATTCTTGATGAATTATGTTTTCGAAAATGGTCGTGTCTTCTTGGCCTTCATCCATCAATTTCTTACTTTATTACAACTGTAAAGAGCGATTTTTTTTTTGTTCTAGCAACAGGTAAGTACTATGAATTCGATTCAGCTCTGTCCAGACAAAAATACGCGGTTCAGTATTAAGATTCATTTCAAGAGAACTTTCGAATATAATAAACAATCAGAAATTACAAGAAATAAAGTATGCGGATCAAAATAAAATGGCACCGTTTAAGAGATGACTGAAATAAGGGCTCGTCTACACAGGAAGGATGGGTGTAAGTATCTGAGCGATTACCCACCTTCGGCCTACTTATACACGCGCCCTATTTCCAACGCTTCAGAAAATAGATTTCCACATTTCTTATGGGCAAAAATCTTATTTTCATTTTCCCATAGGGGGGATATTTTTAATAAGTGTTATGTAATCATAAAAAAATGAAATAAAAAAATGTATTTCTTATTAGTTAAAACTTAGTTTGTTAGATTTTTCCGAAGCAATGTACACAGCCGTACATACCTATTAGTATATTCTTATTTCTCTTTTATCAGGGTCATTTTCCTGCCGGATTGCACTAGCAGAAAATCATTACCATCAAAATTTTAGTTCCAAATCAACAGATTTGGAACATACGATATGCTAACACTGAAATAATTTATGAATTTCCAATCAAATCTGCTATCACTAACTACTAAATCATTCGAAGAGTCTATAATACTCGTACCTACCTGCTTGCTATGGTGGATATTGACGAAACAATGCGCTCGCTTGATGAATCGGCACTCACAAATCAAAGCCAGCGATAATTATCAAAGTGCTTTCAATAAT
The DNA here is from genome assembly GCA_033682625.1 of Helicoverpa zea x Helicoverpa armigera. NCBI lineage: Eukaryota > Metazoa > Arthropoda > Insecta > Lepidoptera > Noctuidae > Helicoverpa > Helicoverpa zea x Helicoverpa armigera. The sequence continues at coordinate 3,375,361 of JAWIIS010000044.1, read as the reverse complement.
AAAGAGGCAACAGGAAAAGGAACGACTTAGCATTAATGAAAAATTAATATTGATGTAGCTGAAAAAGTCTCTATTGAAATCAACAGTGACTGACTTATATTGTTTTGAAGAAAAAAATATTTATTATATTTTTTTTATGAAGGTACGCTTTTTGTCACTGAAGGTGCCACCTCTTAACGTGAAATTATGCCGTAACGTGATTTGTTTTACCGACTGTGTTGACTGCTGCACGTTTCTGAGTAATAAGTACCCTATAGCCTTTAGCATCAAACTCTGAAATAACTTTTCAAATAGGTTCACTTGTTCCTGAGATGATCGCTTTCAAGCAAACAAACACACTCTTCAGTTTTATTTAACTTAAGTATAGATACGTAGCGACTTACAATCAAGATTTTTATATTTATCTCACTGCATTTCCTCAGTAGATCGTAAACGCGTAGGAATTTGGCGTGCTCAGGAGTTGGCAACAAGAAGCAATAAAATGAAAAGAATGGAAGTGGGAAAACGTTTTAACTGCAAAACTTTTTTCAGATAACTATATATCTAACTGTAGTATTCTTTAAATCACGTAGTTTTAAAAATAAACTAAAGTTGCTTGTTTACATTTTGTTTTATTTGCTTATAAAAGTTATTAATTAAAATTACTAAAAGTAATTTATGTACATAATATGAAATTATGAATCATTTATTAATATAGTAAGAAGTAATTTACAATCAAAACTCAATTAAATGAGGTGTTCCCATATGTGGTACGAAGTCTGACTTCTTTTTTCTAATTACTGCAATAAAAACGGCCTCATTAGTAAGGAAAACTAAGGCAATATTAATTATAAATAGCATAGAACAGATTAATTCTGAGCGTTTTCTAATCATGCGATTAAAAATTAAAATTAATTGATCAACGTTAAGCTGGCTTGCAGCCATCATCAGGCAAATGGCGAATCATTTTGATCAAGTAAAATACTTATACAGTTAGCAAATAGCTGTGCAATTCTGAAGTTAGCCAATTAACTTCTAGAGCATTTGTTTGCAGATACAGATATTGCCAAAATATGTCCCACTGCTGGGCAAAGGCCTCCCTCATAGCCATCCTTCCCTCCATCATCTTTCCCTATCAGTCGCTATTTGTGGCTTGTCCTTGTGTCCAAAATATGTATAGTGAGATAGTAAGGATTCGTCACCGATACTAGAGCACCGAAATTGACTAAAAATTGCGACTGTAGTATTTTCAAGACAGTTCAGTAGAATGAAGATCATTTACTTACTTCAAAGTTGTCATACATGTAGGTATTAGGTACCCTTTTTTAAGCACCTGATCAGATGAAAAATGGACCTAACCTGCTCCTAATTCCGAAGAAAATTAACATAATTTAAAGGGTCTGAAAAATAAATGACGTCATATCGATATTCTAAGGGTCCATCGACTCGAAAAAGCTTAGTCATTAAAGTGTCTACTTAATTATTTTCGGGGGTAACAAAAAATGTGTGCCTATTATGTGCTGACAGCCAATACTTTATATAAAAGCCCCTTTGTTTCCCAAGAGAAAAAGGATCCTTAAGTGGACAACCACGGCAACAAAAATGCAAGGAAATAACGACTTTACTACTTTAGGATTAAGAACGAAGTTGGTTTGCAGATTTCTGACTTCATTACCAAACTATGCGGAAAAGTGATCGTAACTTCAAAAGTGCGCGTTTGTGGGTCATTATTGAAATGGCTATAAATATCTTGAGATTTGTTAAGCGGTTATGAAAACTATAAAAAAAACATCTCATAGTATGATAAAAAGTAGGTATTTTTGGTACAAAACACAAGATTTTTTTACAAGAAAACGCTGCCTTTTTAAGGGTTCTTTCTCATTGCATACCATTTTGAAAATAAAATGAAAAGCGGTTACGTGTTTCACTTTTCAATGAACCTCCTTTTAAAGGTTTTTTAGGGGAAAAAGGAAGGAATTACGATCACGATGTAAGGGCGAGAGTCCACTGTAAACACACCATGAATCATTTTGTTTGATTTTTGGAGACAGAACATTAAGGTTAGGCAGGTAAGGCTGGGAGTTTTGGTTTACTCGCTCTAACAAACAGTATAAGATTGTATATGAACATTTCTAAAATATCGACAAAAATGAAATCTTTGAACACAAAATTGCATTTTAAACGCAACAAAAGTGAGCGTACCTACTATAAAGTCCAAGTCAAAAACGTTTATACTAGGCTAGTTTTAGCGCAACACTCTCAAAACGCCACCACTCTTAAAACTTTTTACTGTTACGGCTTTAAAGAAGATGCGGTGAAGAACAAACTTCCCAGCAACACAGCGAATATTGGTGGAACCTCGCCATAACATAACCCGCGTCTTCTGTTACGTGACTTGTAAACGGTAGCTTTTATCAATAACTGTCAGCAACATAAGGAAGAAAATCCTGCTCGGAGTCGAAACAGGAAAGAAATCGCGGCTACCAACCTTCTGACCTTTAATAAGATGTGCACCGACCATAATAAACGGTTATGTCATAATACTTTCTAACTACAACAGTTTTTATCGCATAAGGTAAAAGAAAGCAGGATATTTTGTTAGTTTGAAGATGTATTGTTGAAAGAACATATCATATTTATGCAAGGCAAGGCAGAATGTTTTTGGAAACAAGATAGATACAGTATGTGAGAATGTCTGAATGCTTATAACTCTTTCAAGCTAAAACTACTTGATGGATTTTGATGAAACTTAGTAGTAGGTATAGCTATTCTTTTAACTATGTGAAGGAAGAAAATATCCAGCCTAGCCTTCGAGCACAGATAGACTTTGTATGCGACGACAAAATAAAATGAACGTTATACAGGTGCTGAAATTCACCTTTAACACAATTTTTTGTATAAACAAAGGCGAAGTTTTTTATCATCGCTCTGTCTTTTTTGGTCATTAAAATTTTCTAACATACCTATAAAAATTACTCAGAAATGACATTGTCATGGCCGAAACGAAGGTCCCGAAACGAGATTCTTGTCACAACTTTTAAATGTTCGTCTCAGTGATTAAAAAGTAATTACATGAAACGACTTATTATTAAGAATTTTTTACGGTTGAATTTTGGAACCAACTTTTTTGGTAGACTCTTGTAATCTTGACATTAACATAAAGTCATCATCCTCCTCCTCCGAGCCTTTTCCCAATCACGTTGGGGTCGGCTTCCAGTCTAACCGGATTCAGCTGAGTACCAGTGCTTTACAAGAAGCGACTGCCTATCTGACCTCCTCAACCCAGTAACCCGGGCAACCCGATACCCCTTGGTTAGACTGGTGTCAGACTTTCTGGCTTCTGACTACCCGTAACGACTGCCAAGGATGTTCACTGACAGCCGGGACCTACAGTTTAACGTGCCATCCGAAACACAGTCAATGGTGTCTAAGATATACTTAGAAAGACATTAACATAAAGTAAATGTTTGTTAAAGAAGGCGTTTTCATAGTAAGTACCAATTAAGTAATCTGTGATTTCTTGGTATACCTATAGTTATTATAAAATGTTTAGTTTTCACAGTATCCCACTGCTATAATAGGTAAATGAGAAATTTTGTAAGGATGGTATTGTTGATTGGAGGTATTTTTTAATAATACTTGTCAGCAATAAAGCTTAGGTATACATGAATTAGATTACATTATTATTTATCTACGCACAGGCAGTTCGGACGCGGGAGAAACCACGGGCGGGAGCTAGTACAATAAAACGCATGTTTTCTAAGACACTTACTGTTATTTACTACACCGAAATATTAAAAGTGATATTAAATTAAGGTCTAGGAGTAATAAGATTACCACAAAAGGGACATAAGTTCAAAGCTAATGCGAAGAAATTCCTTAATAAAAAAAAACATCGCGTCAGCAAGGAAATTTTAAGAGACCTGAATAAGGAATATTCTTGACCTGATATAAGAGTACTTTTAGTACTAGTACTTTACTAATACTTGAGTTTTTTGTACCTGAAGGGACTTTTTATGGTCACTCTGTAACCCCTGTTTACATAATCAATGACATTAGCGTAGAAGTCAGCACAATTTTTAACGATGGGCTGAGAGGACCCAAATTATCTGCTTGCTGTAACTTTTTCAATCTTCAGTTTCAGGTCTATGTATAATAATATAGAAAAAAGGAACCATTTTATTTGTTTGTACATCATCATCATCATCATCTCAGCCATAGGACGTCCACTGCTGAACATAGGCCTCCCCCTTAGATCTCCACAGATACCTGTTGGAGGCGACGTTGTTTGTACCCTGAAAGCTAAACTCCTGAACTGATTTGAAAAAAAATTCCATTGTTGGAAAGCTGCACTCTTCCCGAGTAACATAGGTTAAATTTTATCCCGGTACGGGCAATAGTACCCACTGGGCACGAGTAAAACCGGGAGAAAATGGCTAGTTACGAATATATTGATTTACTCGAAATTGATTGAGTACTATTAGCTATTAAAATATACTACTTTGCAGGTAGGTACAATTTATCAGCCATCTGATTTGCCTTAACAGATTGCACCTAAAATGGATGACAAGACATTAATCTTAGTTAAACTTAACAACCATCAACTGTGATGATCACGTGCAAGGATTAATGAATACAGTTTCCATTAAGATCAGCTGCAGCCTTAAATATATTTGTACTAATAATAAAAAACGGAAGACATTGTCCGTTTGAATACGCTTACTTCAAGAACCACTCGACCGATTTAAAAATATTTCCAAGATAGTACTCCATTTTATCGAAGATAGGATTTCAAGTAATATCCACGAAGCAAATGAAACCGCTGGTAGAAGCTATAGAAATAGTATACAGTTCTGAATAAACACAAGGAAATGCCAAATGTGTGTAATCTACAGGTGCCAAAGCGTTTGTTCAGTCCGTAGGCCTAATTATTCGTAGTGAAGGATAACCCTTGCATGACTACTACTAATTAATTGTCAAGCGCATATTCATGAATCGTTTGAAGGTATCTTGGATACCTGCTTCTCCGAATCCGGGTAAATACCAAAACCTTTATATCCAACTAGCTTCTGTCAGCGGTTTCACCCGCATCCCGTAGGAACCACGGCACGAACCCGGATAAAAAGTACAGCCTTCCTCGATAAATGGGCTATCTAACACTGAAAGAATTTTTCAAATCGGTCCAGCAGTTCTTGAGATTAGCGCTTTCAAACAAACAAACTCTTCAACTTTAAAATATTAGTATAGATAGATGATTATATGACATTAGTATTGGTGGGGTATACCAATCTGCCCAATGACCTTTTTGCTTACTAGCCCTTTTCCTCCGGTTTCACCCGCCTCCCCATACGGGCAGTAGTTCCCAATATAGCCTATGTAACTGGGAAGAGTTGGTAGTTTTCAAACAGTGAAATCATTTTTCATATCGGTAGTTTCGGAGTCTTTAGGGTACAAACAAAAATTGTTGCCTTTGCCTCTTTATTATGTTAGTATGGATATTCAAAAAAGTGTACTGGTCGTGGCTTAGTAACGGTTGCATAGGTTGGTGAACCTTAGCGCAATCGGTCCATGGAATCCGGGCTGTAGTCAGAAGCCAGAAAATCTGACAGCAAAGGTTCAGGAGGTAAAATCGGCATCGTTCCATGCAAAATACTAGCACTTAGCTGTATCCAATTTGACTTTTGGCCAACCTAACATGGGAGAAGGCTAGGTAGATAAACGGGAGACATCTCCCATCCATCTACACCTTAACAAAACAGTTCACGGTTCAACACCTCAAAATAAATATGCGTACAAACCCCTAATGGGTACGTTTGGGGTCGTACCTCGAGTATTTGCTTAGGACAAAGTAGAACACTTAATTAGGTCGCCAATAGTATTACACTATACCTATCACTATTCTTAGGGTGCTTACATAAAGAAACAGGTTGCCGGTACAGACAAACCTGTACGGGTAGGTACCGGTCAGTGCAGGTATAATATTTCAATACAATCCTATTGACTCACTTATAAAGAAACAGGTTACCTGTTTATCTGTTTCTTTGGAATATTATACCTGCACTGATCGGTACCGACCCGTACAGGTTTGTCTGTACCGGCAACCTGTTTCTTTATGTAAGCACCCTTAGGGCAAACCCGGTCCACGATTCCTGGTCATCATTCATCTTTTGAAATAAGCTGTGCCTTTGTAATTTTTTTTTATATTCTTGTCTGTGATTTTATGTGTATGTATATGTTATGGACCATGTGATTAATTCGGGCATTATAAATAATGCCCGAGCATTATGAATAATGTCTAGCTTTATCGGGCCAAGTGATTAATAACTATCTTAACTTCATTATTTTTCACATTGTACGGGCATTATTATGTTGCTACATGACAGTTGGGCAATTTGATAATAAAGCTATGTATATTTTATGCGGTGCGAGGGTGGCAGTTGTTCTAATAAATAAATCCTGTTACTTGCTACATATTTCATGATTATTGTTTTAAATTATATGTTCTAATTTAATGGGAAATTATTAAATTATATATTAAATTATATAGTCGTGGTGACCTAGTGGGCAAAGAACCAACCTCTCGAGTATGAGGGCGCGGGTTCGATCCCAGGTCAGGCAAGTACCAATGCAACTTTTCTAAGTTTGTATGTACTTTCTAAGTATATCTTAGACGCCAATGACTGTGTTTCGGATGGCACGTTAAACTGTAGGTCCCGGCTGTCATTGAACATCATTGGCAGTCGTTACGGGTAGTCAGAAGCCAGTAAGTCTGACACCAGTCTAACCATGGGGTATTGGGTTGCCCGGGTAACTGGGTTGAGGGGGTCAGATAGGGCAGTCGCTCCTTGTAAAGCACTGGTACTCAGCTACATCCGGTTAGACTGGAAGCCGACCCCAACGTAGTTTGGGAAAAAGGCTCGGAGGATGATTAATGGGAAATTATAAGTCTAGCCACAACATTATTAATTGGACAATTGTCATCTAATTTACTAACTCGGCCTCGTTTTTCTTGATCTCATTTTTTTGGCTCGTTTTTTTATGGTAGAATTTAATTTGGATTCAAAACATTGTATTAAAAATTGAACTTAGTGACGAAAACGAATCGCTGCAAAACCGACTCCACGTAGTCTTGTCTGCCCTATTCCTAGAGTGCAATTCAAAACCGCGTAGGCGCGGAGGGGCGAGGCGGCCTGCGAGCTGAGGCGCAGGTAGTTGAAGCGCTCGGCGCCACGGCTGAGGCTGGCCGGCTGTGCCGGCCAGCAAGCCGAAGCTGCGGTGGTGAGCGTGAAAACCATCTGCGACGATAAGCTCGCATGGGACCGCCGGAGCCCCGCAGCGCCGGAGCCGTGACAGAAGCCATGCTTGCTGCATGTTGCATGCTTACTTCCGTGCTGGGTCAATTGATATGGGATGTGTTATATTTTTAACGTACTGAGTAAAAAAATTAGAAGCTAAATAAATATATTTTATGATGTCATTTAAGGCAGAAGTCCTCCATAATTAATCCAAATCATGAGGCTGATTATTTAAGTGGTTTAATATTTAGTTTATTTTAAGTTAAATGTCAATAACAATAAAAAAAAATGAAATTAAATATGTTTGTATTACTTTGCCCAAAAGATCACGGGCAATATGCATAGTGCCCGGTCAATTTGATTATTTGAATAATTATTATCAAACTGCACTCTCATATTGGGCATTTTTCATAATGACCGGGCATTATGTATACTGCCCAATTTATCACTTGGTCCATAACATATATACAAAAACTTTTCCATTAATTAAAAAAAATCCTATTACAGAATGCCAAATGATGTTAATATTTTCGAAAGCACGTTGTCGTTTCGCTAACTTCTCGAACGTGAGATTCGAAACGAAATGGAAATTGAATTTACATTAGGTATAGGTTCACCCTGTAGAAACTTGGTAAGTATTTTATTTGGAAAACCTTTTACATTTATCGAGTGACTAATACTCGCAAGTTCATTAGCTATTTTCAATATCTGTTGGTTTTATGTCAATTTTTCTTTTGTGAATTTATGTTACTAGGTATGTAAGAAAAAAATAATGTGTGGAAGTAAAGATAATTTTGTTACTCTTTAACGCAAAAACTACTAAACGGATATGCCTACTATAAACCTTTGTATATTATGTGTTGTGGTCTATTTTTGGCGAATTTTAATTTATTACGTAAAAAAATCACAATCTTTAATCTTTTACCACTCGGAAAATAATATGACACTAACGGGAAATGGTGTTCTTGGTATTATACTACGTCAATAGTTTCTTAGGGTACCCCAAACCTAAGGTCCTACACACCAATTCACACCATATTTCACGATTATCGATAAAGAATCAACTGTATCACTAGTGTGTTAATAATTAACCCCTTTAACAAGGGGCTATCAAAAATTTCCTAGAAAATGGGTTTTCCGAAAAGTTAAATCCCAAGAGAGCAATGCCATTCAACGACGGAGAATTTTAACACCGCGATTCAGAAAATGCCGTCTACAGTACAACGCCATCTAGTTCAGTTTTTGGAACTAACTGAGGCAATGTGGTTCTGGGTTCTATTCGTAACTCATACGAGCATAAAATGTAGTTTTATTTTAAGTTTTACTACAAATTCTAATACAATACAGGTTCTTTTGTTTCAATATGTAACTATTATGATGTTTTCGTTTCTACGTAGTCCAGTTATTTTAGGTTTCATCAGCGCAATACCTAATTGCTATTGATCATTGACAACTTGAATTAACATTCTCATTATTTGTTGGATTCGTCTAGAAGTCGGTGTCTAGAGGATGTAGCTATTTTTTTTTTCGCCATCTACTCCTAAACCGCACCTAACAGGTTTTTATTCCCTAGTATTTTTTTGTAGTATTTTTTTATTTTATCTTTTTTAGATCTAGAAGAAACAATTTATAGCTACCTACATCAATATAATTTTATAAAACTATTTAAGTTACTATTCTCATGTTTTATGCACACTTAAACTGTTAGTACCAACTAAATGAGTAAATCTGAGCAACCATTACAATAATTGCACTTTAACCAAAAACTTAGGACTTAACAAACTTAGTAAAACTCTTATTAATGTGCTGAAAACGAAGATGCACTAAATCACAGCTCTTGGCAAAGATCACGTAAAATCTTTATTAAAAAGTTTTATAAACAAAGTTTCTTTTGCAATCAAAACTTATGAAAAACAAACTTTGATTTCATATTGCTAAGCTTCACACGCTCGCTTAAAAAAAAGGTTTATTGGCTGAGATTTTTTTACATAGACAATATTACTTACATAGACGATACCTGGAAACTATTTAATAATAATATGGTGTTGGTCCGGAACCTGAAAATAAATAAGTAAATATGTGCAAAATATAGGCATCTCATAGTGCCTACATATATTTTTATTATTCAATCTTTGGTTTTATTGATTAACTTAATATACCTTAAAAGCTCCCTATCTATCTTTACTTACTCACTTTTGAAGCCAAGTATTACCTATTATTGGATAGGTTTTACGCGTATAGGTACACTAGCTCGAACCATTCTGGCCTTCAATATCCGGCATGAGATGTAGCTTATTTCTGGAGGTAAAGTTTGTATCACATTTTTTTTTTGTAGGTAAAAGGAAATAAAACAGTAAGTTAAAATGTTTGTGCCTTTATGTCGCCAGTTTGAGAACAGCGGCATCTCTGTCCACACAGCTGAACTACTATCGCATGAAGGTGTGCAAGGAATCTGCAATAGATGTCGTTACAAGTAGCGTTTAGAACTAATGAAATTGTATTGTTGTAATATTTTTTTTTTAATTATTCCAACTGGTCATTTTATAGTAAATTGTGCCAAAACATGTCACTTTCAGCGTCAATTTAAGTAATCAGAATAAAATAGAAAAGAAAATCAGTTTCTGAAATAATTATTTTGTTCTACCTTCTTACTACATTGTTCTACTATCTTATTAAAATATATCTTTAGCTCAAATTGGATCGCAACTTGAGGTGATTAACATCGTTACAATACGATTTTATGTAACGCCTAACGTTTTATTATGCTGTCTAGGACCATATTTATTTCAGTATATTATGTAGGTATCGCAGACATTTTATGAAGCTGTTACATCCTACATCATCGTTCTGACATAAGTCTGAACTTCTGAAGCGCAACTGCCCCATGTCCAATTTCCTCGGTTTTGGACCGAAATCGCTTTGTGGGTATTCGAAACTTCCACAAAGCAGGCCAGTGTCTGAAAGTTGTCGGTGCTACACCCCCGCGCCTGGGAGGACACGTAAGGCCCACGTCCTCGATTGCTACTTTTAATAGCAGTCTAAAAAATTCCACATCATAGGATGTCAAGCGGATTTGAGAAAACTCGGACACTAGGGTTTTTTAGGTGATTAAACCTACAACTTACTCGATAAGAAGAAGACGTACAATGCTATTTTATCCACTAATTTATGACTGCTTACTAAAACTTTAGGGCTGTGACGTTTGCAGTTAGTGGAGAAATTATGTTCGTACACACAAACCTACAGTCTTAACTAGGGGTATTGAGTTGCCCGGATAACTGGTATGAGGAGGTCAAATAGGCATGCGCTCCTTGTAAAACACTGGTACTCAGCTGAATTCATTTAGACTGGAAGCCGACCCCGAAATAGTTGGGAAAAGGCTCTGGAGGTGATTATGGCATTACCCTTAGCATGTGCTAAATCAGTCTTTCCCAAAGTGGGCGATAACGCCCCCTTGTGGGCGCTGCAGATCTCAAGGGGGGCGGTAAGAGACCCAGAAAGAAAATGGGGGCGTTGCGTAGAGGCCTGGGGGGTCATTTGTAATTGTGTTTAATTCCGCGTTTTTGAGAAATTCTCGAACAAACACTACTTTTATGTCTCAAAACTCAAAAATTTTCGCTTCTTTACTATACCATTCGTTTTTTTTCACATATAGCTACTCCCATTACTCAAAAAAAATCACGCTCCCTTTGCTCGCGGCTTCTTCACTTCACAGTTGCCTTTTATTATATATATATGTTTAGGACTTTTAGTGATCCAAAACTCAAATATTTTCGGGTTTGCTTCACATTACAGTTGATTTTATTTTTCAAAAATTTTAAGTCTACCTCAGCAAAAAGGTAGCGTCGTTGTTAAGTCCTTCTAATAAAGAGAAAGTAACTTCTAGTTTCCATATGAACTTTCTTATTTACGGTACTACTTTAAGTCCCAAAATTGTAATACATAGGCGCCAACACCAACAAAGAGTTATGTACGTACTACATTTTAATTAATTTTTGTTTTGAGTTCTAAAATGTAACAAAAAATTTCACGCTCGCTTCGCTCGCGCTATTAGAAGCTATGTTCCCGTGTTTTTGCATTCACCAACCAGCAATAACTTATGTACGATTGGGCTACATTTTACGTCATTTTTGCTTTGACTTGTTAACTATAAAAAAAAAATTCGCGCTCGCTTCGCTCGCGCCATCTCGTAACTACATGTGTCTCTGTTTTTCGTATGGGTTTGAATTGCAGTTGGAGGGCGCCATAGAAATCTCGCCCAGGGTGCTGGTAGAGTTAAAACCGGCACTGAATACATCATCTGTGAAAATTTCACTCTAACTATCACGGTTCATGAGACACAGCCTGATGACAGACGGACGGACGGACGGAGGAGCGAAAACAATAGGGTCCCGTTATACCCTTTGGGTACGGAACCCTAAAAAATGGGGGCGCTAAAAAAATATTTATTCTCAAAGTGGGCATTAGACAAAATAAGTTTGGGAACCACTGTGCTAAATGAAGGTATGCTTCTTTTGTCTTTAGTCGATTATTATATTAATATTTCAATTTTTATAATTACGTAATTATCTGATGCAAACAGACGTCATGTACATATTTTTTGGCAAATTCATAATCCATCAATCGAGTCGGAAAATCTCTGATTCCGATTAATTTGCAACGTGTTTCGAAGCTTTTGTCCGAATATAACGCACACTCGGACGGGATTATTTTATACATAGCAACGTTGATCCGGCTTAACTAGTATTTAGTATTTCAATATGAAAGTTCGTGGAATTTTTAATTTCATTTCACTCTGAGTTCTATTATTCGGATTTATTCGAAAACCGTTAATGGAAAATGTATGGATTTATAGTGTTTTCTGATGTACTAGCAACGCTTATTATGTTCCATTAGCTAATGATTTTTCTTCAATGTTTCACGAATTAGTACATAGAAAATAATTACTATTTATGACAATTTCGGATATTTGAATGATTTAAGAAGACTCATTTAAATAAAACACAACTTTATTTTATAGAAAGAAATATCTTTAGGTATGGCTCAGAGCTTGTTGAAGTTGAATGTAGCTAAGTTGAATTGACGGTAAAACACGACGGTTAAACTTACAAAATACCTATTACTGGCACGGTGAGCAGCGATCTTGTACGCTGCTCACCGTGCCAGTATCATTGGATGCAATAAATATATTTATAAACCCGATTGTTTAAACGCGATACATATACATATTACTATAAAGGTACCTACGTCACCTTTTCTGATTTCGTTAATTAATTTATTGAGGTCGCATAGTCAGCAACTAAGTCACTACACGAAAACCCTAAAGTATCTATTCTATAAAAATCACTGCTAAAATAGTGCTACCAACTACTTCTCTTCCCTATTTTAAAAGCTTTTCCTAGTACTCCCGACAGATGGCGCGACAAGTCTGGCATTACTTTAATGGCGTCGATGCTACTCAGTTAAGAGTACATCGCAAAAAGCTATATCTATTTTAGTTTGAATTAGACTGGCTGGAATAACCGATGGAAATAAATATGAACACTGTCGAGATCCATTATGACTACATTTTTGGTTATACCTATGTACTTTTGTATAGTTGCGAGAACGGAAAGTAGGTACCATTTAGTCTTAAAATGGGTTATTATAGCAATTCCAAATCATTATCATAGATCCACCTTTTTCCTGAGAGATCAATTTCCAGTCGAACCTTTAGCTGAATGTTGTAACAATATTTTGTTAGTAGGGACCGGCTGCTGGCTGCTTATCTACCCGGGCAACCTGATTCCTCGAATGTCTGCCGAAGGTGCAGATACAGCAGCTGCCTACATTGCTTGAGCTTTAAACAACTTAATGAAGACAAAAATAACTTAACACCACAAAAATCGAAAACATGTTTTTCATAAGCACTTCTTCCTATTATTTATTTTGAGTCGGCACAATTTGTTTTCCGCTCACATTCCTTGCCATTAGCCGTCACTTCCTTTTTATTCAAGTCCTCTTTCAGGCAACCTATACAATGTACGACAGTGAAAAATTTCATTTTTCTTCGGTCTACCTCTTCCCCTCCCTCCATTCACATTCATGTCTTTCCAAAACACATTGCTTTTTTAATCACCTATCACCAAAAAGCATCGTCCAAAACAATTAATCCCACAAACCTACTCATATCTTCACGAACCTTCCAAGCTATCTAAACTCGGCAGTACAGCTATGCGCCAGTAACAGTCAGAATGAAGGATGACGGAGTCACGTACGCAATCTTACTGAGATTGATGCGTCGTCTGCGTCGCGATTATGTCCGGAATGTCCTGTGATCTGTGTGTCCTTGCTCATATGACCATGTTGGGAGGAATTTGGGGATAATTGTCTTGGTTGTTGACGAAGAGAAGAACTTAAATTTCTGAGAAAAAATCCCTTACAATTTGCACATTAGTACTTGTTTGTTGTGCCCTGACCTCTTCTATGAAGAAAAACTGTTAGTGAAGTATCTTAAGTTGATGAGCCTACCAGCTCAACGGTAAAGCGCAATTATATAGTTTTGTATCTAGAATACACAACCAGAAAGTTTCAGAATGGACGGATTTACTTCCCAAGTATCTCAGAAATGTTCGTATTATGGTCGCTCACCTAATCGCGGTCCGCGGCACCGTGAATGGAATAAGATAGTATACTTACTTACTATTTACTTACTTAATACTTTTTGTAATGAAACAATCAAATCAAATCTTCGAGAAAGCCCTGATCGAATTCTATTCATAAACTATGAACCTTCCTAATTAAACACTCACAACTCACAACATGGAACACAAAGAAAAATAATACAAACAGCTACATAATTATATTCCAACGAAAAACCCGAATTTCAACTTCACATCATCAAAAATTAACTCTGATATAACATCGCTCTTTCCATAATAATTATCGGAAACCCTTTTATTGAATACCTCTTTGTTCCATCACAAATTGAAGCCCGAATTAATTTAAAATATCACGAGCTTCCTGTCAAAGGCTTTCATTTATACAAACGTACATGCCCAGTTTAAAACCACGATCAATACAGCGCCCGCAGTTATTTTCACTACAACTAATATGAATATTAATCCCACGTTTTCAGGGAAAATTTTAATTTACATTTTCATGGAACCGTCACTGTATGTTCTGTTTTTGCATGATATTTGCTAAAAGGCTTTATTGTACTCATTTCAGTTGAAATTACGCTTTTAATATACGTTATGTTTCATGTTCGTGTAATGAATTCCTCTAAAATGGGAGAGTATGGTGCACCTACATATCGGATTCATCTCGTATTGCAATTCCAGCAATCAATTTTCGAACATATACCTATACAGTAAAGCATAATTTCCTTTGTTTACTTTGATTGAACATACCATGTACAACATACATTTTATGATGAAATTCTTTGAGTTTATTACATATTGCGACTTTATTAAATTCTGTGAAGAGAAAAACAATTAGGATAATTAACTGTGTATTACTCCTGTATGTAAGGTTCTTGACACTCTCAAAGAAAATGTAGGAGGGAGTATTTTTTATTCTTTGCAATTTAATTAGTCGCTCATATTTTTTTTGCCTGTCTGTCGGGGTCTTAGCTGTTAGCGAGATAAAAAGGATGCTTTGTTGGCTGGAGCTGGGCTTTGGAGAACAAAACCTACTTTATTCATATTAGACAGGTTCTGAGAAGAGCCTTATTAGATCGTAGTCTCATATAAAGTTGTGTTGGTGTCAAAGACAGGGGAAATGATTATTTTCTATGTTTCTATATTTAGTCTTATACTATATTTATGTTAAGACAAAATCTTATCATTCGGGTAACTAAGTTGAGGGGGTCAGATAAGCAGTCGTAAGTAACGTAAAGGTTTTTTTTAACGACGTCAAAAATCATCAAATGACCCCTCCCGCTGTGGGTTAGCAGCGGTGAGGGAGTGTCAGACTCTTACAGGCTAAAAACCGTCGTGTTCCGTCATAGGCCTTTTCATGTGCTAGGGCCGCGGTATCTCTTTCGAACAACCCGCAGCAGGTACAACCGGCTGTACTTAACACAAGATTTCAACCATCGTCTTTAAGAAATCTTCAAGAATGTTCCGATTAAAGCCTATACTTTTTTGAGACCACGTTCTATAATAAAGTGAAATATTCTGCAACGCTCATTCTTTGTCTGTAGATCTATATACTTATGTAATGATAAAATCACTACGTGCGTAGCAGCTACAACTGCGTAGTAATTTGTGTATCTGTGCTACGAATCTTGCAGAAGCGAAGTTTAGGATGCTAACTATTTGTAGAAAACATAATTGATTGAATAGTGGGTTGCGAATTTAACATTGGTTATAAAATCATGCTAAAGTTACCCTGTCTGTCTATTCGTCGCGCTTTCACGCCAAAACAAAGAAACCAATATTAATTTGGATACAGTTCTTTTAGAGACTGGGTAAGAATATGCGTTACCTTTTATCCGAATACGATAAGCAGTTCCCTCGGAACTATGGGGAACAACAGTTTTTGATAAATTAATCTTTGTCAGTTTATTCAGTGTTAATCATCATCTACCAAGCCTTTTCCCGACTATGTAGACGTCGGCTTCCACCTACTCTAAATACACAGAAATGCTAGTATATATACTGGTACATGCTACATATGCAATTACTGTTTCTCTGAATACAGCGCCTTACAGTTCGCTGGCTGGCTATTAAGGAAACGTCGATCACTGTATGGACACAGATTGCAGAGGACGTTAGCCTGCCTTTGTTCACAAAGCCTAAGAAAGAGCTACTTTTTATCGCACAATACCTCTAGTAAGATAAAAACTACTGCTTTCACTTGAGACCATGAAAGTCTAGAACTAGCCTGTAGGATTGTCCGAAAGAGTTACCGCGGCCCTGGTATATAAAAGGCCTACAAAGGGTTGACACATGATGGGTTTTAGTCAGTAAGAGTCTGACTCTCCTTCACCGCTTCTAACTCCCAGCGGGAGGATTAATTTGATGATTTCAAAACCACCACAAAAAAAGTCTAAAACCAGCTCTGTCAAAAACAGGACACCTCATTGCCTTTCAAATCAAAATTTAGTTTACTCAATGTAATGTCTCGAATACACACACAGGTTCTAGGTACGAGTATATCCTACATATGCAATTACTGTTTCTCCGAATACAGCGTCTTACAGTTCGCTGGCTGGCTATTAAGGAAATGTCGATCACTGTATGGACACCGATTGCACAGGACGTTAGCTCGCCTTCGTTCACAAAGCCTAAGAAAGAGTATAGGCAACTTTTATTGCTAGTTAATAAAAACTACTATCTTTACCTAACACTATGAAAGTCTCAAACCAGCTCTGTCAAAAACACAATCCCTGACAGCCTCTCAAATCAAGTTTACATTAAATTTCAAATCACTTTTTCACTCTAAGGTTGGCTGTAAGAACCCAACACTGGGCTAAGCTCGCCGTTGTACATAATCTCTCTGTTTTCAGTGTGTTAAAATGTACTTACATATGTGTGCTAGAAAGAATTATAGTAGTTTTAGTTAGTTTACTCACTGTAATGTCTCGAATACGCACACGTTCTAGGTACGAGTATATCCTACATATGCAATTACTGTTTCTCCGAATACAGCGTCTTACAGTTCGCTGGCTGGCTATTAAGGAAACGTCGATCACTGTATGGACACCGATTGCAGGGGACGTTAGCCTGCCTTTGTTTAATCAAAGCTTGCTGGCTTGTCTTAGACAGGGTGTATGATAGCTTCAGGCTGAGTTTGTGTCTTATGTGTTGTGTCTTGGGGGTGAAATTTCTGTGTGTGTGTGTGTATCTAAGTTAATTTATTTAATTCAATACGCACTATTATTTACATGTACTCTTCAACGCTAAATTAAGGGGGAAGATTTGTACTTTGGAACCTGAAAGGTTTCTGAAAAAACAAACCTACTTGGAACTATCTACTTCATACACCTGAATAAAGCCTCCCGCGATAAATAGACTAAACGCTGAAAGAATTTTTCTGCATCTTATATATTTTTTTATGAAAGATCTGAAATAATAATTGTAAAATATTACCTTCTTTAATTCTCACAATTTATAACGACCTATCATGAAGCCCTTACTGCATTCCGATAAATAAATAATAATTATCGATTAACGGTAAATAAGGTAATATCGTACGTATTTCTCACACTGACAGTTATTTAATTTTCCGTGAAAAATTAAACAAATTTTTAACAGGAATATCTGAGCGGCTTATTAAAAAATCCAGAATTAAGAACTTAATACCTACATTTTTTTTAAATCAGTGGAACAAACTTCATGACGTAGGTATGCTTGCAATTTTTCCCTCCCCAAACCAAAACACAAAGGACGAGCAAAATATTCTGACTTTTGAAGCAAAACTTGAACTTTCAGGTGGTTAATAATAATTCTATCGGACTCTTGATCAGTAGTGCGTATCTATAGAACAAAGACCGACTTAAAACTTTGATGGAATTCACGGTTGTCTTCAAACTCTAAACAGCTAACAGTTTTGGCAGTAAAATTTGTGTCTGGTCTGTGGGAGCTCTAAAAGCATTAAAAATATTATGAACAGCCTTTAACTAATTTCCATATAAAGGGAGTAGCTATGCAACAGTCGTATGAGTCGATAGAATAGATCATAGCTTCATATAAGGCAAGGCCACGCTTGGGCGTGGTCGGTCCGTTGAAGGGTGACCATCTTGCCATTTCGTCAACTCCATGTAAAAAAACAGAGGTGAACTGCAACCGGATAGTCTGGAAGCCGACCTCAACATAATCAAAGTCAAAGTCAAATGTTTTTATTTCAAATAGGCCTTTGCAGGCTCCAATGAAACGTCACACTATTTGCACTAGTTAATTGGGAAAAGGCTAGACAAATAGATGATGAACAAAATAGCATATCTTTTCAAAATAAAATAATGCAGTACTGCAATCCAACTCGAGCATATCCCTCGGTAAATCTTACACAAGTTTTGAAACCTCACTAATAACTTTCTGAACAAGTTCGTCGTCTAAGCTATGAAAACGCAGCTCCAAGAAAATTTCTTACCAACTTTTAATAAGTAGTACCAGTGAAAATTTGACGAGATGTTTAAGAGGATTATCGTTTAGTAAGAAAAAAGTGATCATTGGATAATTAATTTAATTAGTTGCCAAGCTTAGTGAGGAGATTTTTTGAGAACATAATTTGCTATCAGAGTTCATTATTGTAAGCATTTTTCATGAAGTGTGTTAATTAAGGATCAATTTAATATGTTAATTAAGACCAGAATTTTTAGCAATAAAAATAATATTCTTCTTCTTCTGGTTTTTTCAAGTTGATCCAATTATCATCGACATACACAACACACCACAAGCCCCCCAGCTGCTTCTGACGTATGAATATAAACCTAAAGAACCACACTATCTAGTAGTGAACATGAGTAAATATCGAAAAAGTTGTGAAAACCGTGAGAAAATATGTGCAGTCATAACCTAACCTAACCTAACATTTTTGCAATGTGGCCAAAAAATACACATATTGATTCATTACATTTCTACAAATAACCCCTATCAAATACCTACTCACCATACCCATAAAAGCAGCCACAAACTTCAATCACACCTTCAATCAAAGCCTACAAGTTCTCATCGCTCCATCAAAGATAACTTATCTACCACTACTACAATTGCACCATGACATCTATAGATTGGCGGAGATGATAGCTCATCCCATTGTCGGTAAACAAGCAACTACTCAATGTACATACATACCTGTGTATTGGACATTGTATGTATGTATAGGTAGGTATGTATCTGTGGAACTAGGATAAACAGTGCGAGCGCCTTGGTTATGGGAGAAGACAGATGTCTTCTCCATGACCATTCGGGTCGCAAATCAACATTTTGACAGATAAATAATAAACAACCCCGATACATATAATATTGTGTACTATCGATAACCATGGTGTTTTGGGACGATAAATGTCACCGATGGCGGAACCTATTTGATTCATAAAAACGGCAATGTTTTGATACTTATTTTCCACACACTAACACACACAAAATTTCCTATTTATTCCACATTCACAAGACTTAATCTAAACCAAGTTTTTACAAAACACACTATTGCCCTTTAGAACAACGAAATAATCACATATTTAGATTCACAACCCTGTATTCATAATAATTATAACGCCCTATATTTAGAATGTGTCAAAGCTTTGCGAAGCGTCTAACTAATGAGATGTCATTGAAATTCAGATTACAAACACGAAACCTCACTTGGTTAAAGCATTGGTAATTTAAGGTATGAAACAAAGGAAATCATCGCGCTTTTTATAAAACGCTAACTTTATGTAGTGATATCACACGCGTTACAAAGGAACTTCTTTTCTTAATGCGACAAAATATACGCGTACAAATAATGTGGTTATCTATTGACAAAATAATTTGAAAAAGTAGATTTAAATTTTCAGGAAGACATTTTGTACAAATGATAAACTTTGAGTAGGAAACTCTAACTGTGTCTGACTGTCGCGCTTTCACGTCTAAATTACTGAAAAAAATCCATACAATTTTGGTACAAAGATAAGCCTGAGAGAGGACATAAGCTACTCTTTATCTGGGTACCCGGCAGTTGCACAAAGCTCCATTAAAGTCATAGCTTCTTTAAATCTGTTGCTGACTCTTTCTTTGTCAACGAAATAAAAAGTGTCAGCAATAGATTGAATAATGAGAAATAGATCTCTCGGGATTCACGATATCCGTACTTTTTCGTCATAATATTTTTGCAATCTGCAATCAATCGACAAATGACGATGACGTGCACACAGGCCTCAGGCATGCATCAGCCTGATATGTACAGTTCCATGTAATAAAGCTCCCGAGTGGCGAATATCAACGAAAAACCAGCTCAAAGGGACTTCGATTTTTTGTTTACTATCCAAAAATATCAATATGGTTTCAAATGGTTTTCAATACTTTTCAATTTTTTACTTGCGTATTTACTTTACCCACGCACTGCTGGTATTTTTAAATAAAACTCCGTGAGTTAAAAAAATAAAAAACCAGGTCATCATTATTTGTATGAATACAAATAGGAGTATGCAAGTTGTCGGTACATCATTATGTCACGCCTTTCGCAACAGGGGTAAAATAAAAAACATGATTTTCTTTAAAGAAATACAGATTTTTATAACGCAAGTGAAACCTTCGACTCCTGTTATATCTAACGAAAAAAAATGTTAAAAAGACCGACATAAAAACAGCTTAAAAATACATGTAAGTACCCTTGCATACCCTTAATGACACAGCTGATAGAAGACAAAAAAAAATACAAATTGTTTATTTCAGACGTATTTTCCTACTCGTTGAATGAGTTCACAAAGACTACTTTGTATGTATTATCTTATATTATAATGAAATATGATATAAAAGAAATATTTAAACACACTACTGCGTTTGCAAATTACATAAATCCCAATAAAAACACTTTACAATTATTGTTTTTTTTTTTTTATAATAACTAGCCTATAATGGCCCACTGCTGGGCAAAGGCCTCCCCATTTCGCTTCCACACTTCCCGATTATTCAACCTAAAATCACTACATTAAAAAAAAACGTGACCCATTTCAGTAACCTATCACCTCTTTTAAACAAAACATCACTACCTAATTATAACCATTATTTTCCCCTTTCCCCTACAGACGATAGTTGACAATCAAACCCCAATAACCGATCCTTAGCTAATAGATCGAATCATTTCCACGTAAGGCGGTGATACCATTACTGTTCCACGTTAGTTATCTACAGCCACCCTTGGTAGCACTTTCAGCACTTAGAACAGTGAAACAACTGGACCCGCCATATGTACCTCTATACGAAAAAGTCTACTGCGCAAAGAGGTTTGACATCATATCTTTACATGCACATTATATAAACGACTGGAACAGCCATGTGCCAAAAAATTATACAAAAAAATCTGCCTAGGCAACGTTGTTTACTTATGCACGTTGTTCACTTATGCATTTTCGATCACATCTTTACACAATTGAAAAACACAAGAATATAGCTGCCGCGAGCATACACAAATGAGTATGACCTTTATTTACGACAGCAATCCATCGTGTTCCTTCGTAGGCCTTTTATGTACCAGGCCCGCGGTAACTCTTTCGAACAATCCTGCCGCAAATGAGTATGACCTACCTCTCAGCTGGTTAAAGCTACTGCAATTTCGTTTCCGATTGGTTGAATGCTCTAAGTTTGAGCCTAATCGGATGACGAGTCTACGTGGCAAACAGGCAAAGCCGGCTGCTAGCATTAGGCTTACCGTCTCAATTGGCGACTGGCATACTGACTGCTATATGAGTGGGATCGTGCTGGCTGTTTTGCATAAGGGGGTCAGCAGGACTGTGCAGTGTGCGCCTAAATATGGGTGTCATTCTGCAGAGCTTATGAATGGTTCATTCATTGTATTGCTAATTACATTTATGCAAGATAATGAGGCTTTTAATGATAAATAAACAGTGTAACAATTAGGTATATTGAACTGAATGTCGTTTTTTATGTACCACATTTACTGGGCATGTCTTTAATTACGGGGATAAATCTATATTTGTGAATAAAATTAAAAAAAAAAATCCACGGGACCCAAACTTATAATCCTGCACTTACAATATATTTACTACAACAACAAACTGAATTCTCAATAAGTCCATTAAAAATAAAATTGAATTCTCCGTTAAGCTAGCACAAAGGTTTTAATAAAGGTGCCAACATACCCCGTTCACAAATAGTTAGCATAGTTTCGGAGGCGACACCCGGCCTCCGATCCAAGCGAGCTTCAGCAAGTGCTCACGCTTGGCATGCACTCAACTTCCCATTGTGTAACCTGCCAGTGCATCTTGCAACTTGCTACCACACACAATGGAAACTCGCCTTTATTTTGAGACGACGGAGCCCGACTTTGAAGCGGATTATCGGAAATCTCATACACCACCACTAGTACCTGCTATGTACACTAGCACACAGATATACTATCTGTACTAGTGATACATATGACCGTCGACAGCTCGTTCCCGGTAGTACATAAACCTGAGTATTGATTTTTACATTTTACATAGATGCCTATGTATTAACATTCGAGCATGAACTGTCCGTAAAACGATGAGCCTCGAAACTGTTTCATTTTTCAGTTGCGTAAATGGAACTGAAAAATGAAACAGACTCTGTCTATATTTCAGTTTTTGTTCACGTGAAACCTCTCCTATTACGTTTGTTGAGAGCTTTAAGCTGAGAATGTACAGGAATTTGCTTTATTAAAACTATCAGTGTACCTACATTTACATTTCATCCGGTTGTTCACAATCTCTTTGTTCCGATCTCTTTGTTTATTCGACCAATGCTGTCGCATAATATATAGGTCATGTTAAGGTGTAATTACCGATAGGAACTAAGATGTCTGCGCATCTGTCCGTGTATTCAGCGCGGACTTGCAAGACAATGGACTACAGGACATTGATTACGCACGTTAGACGTATCTATTGTTTTGTTTACATTCGGTGCGATCTGTAGCTTAATTACACGACGTCGGCACCTTGAGACGAGGCATGTAGCTTCACCTGAGCGGCAGATGCGTCGCAGCTGCCGGCCGGGCTAGTCCTCTCGCCCGCGCGCCCCGCGCCCCGCGCTCCCGCCGGTCCGCGCAATCGCGGCTAACAGTTTTATTTCCTCGAATAAACTTTATCAAACAAAGCGTGCGTGCCCCGCGCGCCCTGCATCTGCTCGCCCAGCTGTTCCCGCTGCAGCTGACCTTGCCGTCTCGCTCTAGCGTTCGCTACGCCCCGCCCCCTGACAGAGATAGCAAGTCTCGGTGTAATCGCGGGGCCCTTCAATTCCCAGTGCATAGCCCATTCGCAGTTTGTGTTTCGATGCCGTCGGGCAAACTGATAATGATGAACAAGCGTAAGCGCGACGATACCGGCGACCGCCGCGCTAAGCGTCAACGCATTCGCAAGCGTTCTCGCAGCGAGCCGCTGAGGAACGACTCCGTCACTGCTGAGAAGAGGGAGGCTCTCAAGCGTCTGTTCGGGAGAATCTGCTCCGTGGAGATGGACGACAACCAGCGCGTGTCGGACGAGGAGGAGGAGTTGGCGTACGAGCTGCTGCGCGAGCAGAACGGAGACCCGCTGCTGGATGACGTGCCGGTGGACATGGACCCGGAGCAGCTCGGGTTCCTGGTGTGTGCTCAGGAGACTCTGCGCTTCCTGCACGGGCGTGGCATCTCGTTCGAGCACCCGGTGTTCGCTCGCCTCCGCCTGCGCCTGCTGCAAGGGATCGGCGAGATTGGGGTTGCCTGAGTATTGCTGGGCCCTGAGCCCGCCCGCATGTAAACTCTCCGCAACCGATGTCTTCGTTTCGGCCACTTCGTTTCGGATCACTTCCTCATGTGTTTCTTTAACCCTGTGACCCCGTGACGTTCCTTCTTCGGAGTTGTTTCTATCTTCATGTTAAGGTTCCGGCAAATCAAGTCAAAATAAAGACTCTATACACATTGTGGCGTTTAAAAGCAACAGGTGTCCCGCTTGGGAATTCTAGTCACTATCTAGTCAAATTTTACGTATTATATGTGTTAAGAAATTTACTCTATTGATGTATAACGATTGAATAAATCGTCTCTATGGAATTGGTGTTCAATTATTTATCTCCCAATTGTTTTTGTTATTGTGCCAGTTTTGTTTGTGTTTATTTGTTTACGTTATTATCAGTAAGGTTACGAAACTCGCAAGTCAAATTGGCTTACAAATAATACACAAAAGCCAGAGACAAAACCTTTTTCAAAACTTTTGTTTTTCTATCTTCGAATTTCAAAGTTACCTTTTTCAGTACATTCCTTTGTTTCAAACCCAATGCAAAATGTCTGACAACCCCTTTTGTTTTGCATTTTTATGTAACACTCGTACAAAACTAAGCATTCACTTAATGAATAGGGCTGAGCGAAAACACTAGCGAATGACATGAATGCTTTATTTTTTATAAAAATTCACCACGGAGTTACTATCCGTATTCAAATTCCCTTTTCAATTTAAATAATAACATCCCTTTTCATTCACAAAAAAATAACGAGGTCACTTGTACTCATAAAAGCCAAAACTTACTGTAATAAAACAAATTCACAGTAAGATACAAGTTCAAAACTTAGTATTGACCTTAAAATTATGTAATGGGGTGACCCAGTGTAAAAGGGGACTTGATTCAGTCATTCAAGTGAGCTAGGGGCATGTGAGCACCTGCTTAACCCTTATACTATAACAAATGACAGTTGTAAACTGACTAAAGGTTTGCAAATACAAAGAATATCAACAGAGCTGACATTGGAATCATTTTTGCGGCTAATGGGTATGTAAGTATGAATGTCCGAGTAAGTATGATACTAAATAGAGTTCATATTCGATTCTGAATTTGTTTGATTGTCAAAATCGTGTACAAATCAAATGGGATTACAAGAAAACTTAACCTTCTGCAACTGAGGTGAGTTTACAGTCAACATTCGACTGAGGTGTAGTCTGTCAGGCGTCACTATATACAGCATGATTCGATTATAACTTTCAGAAATATTAGAGCTCTAGTTTTATTTTATGATTAATGGGTTTATGTATAATGAAATAAAAATAAATAAGCTTTCTCAAAACAAAAAACAAGTTCAGGATGGAATCATTTATTGAGATCAGTATTTTCATTACTTTTACGCTTAAACTTACAAAACTATTTAAAAAAAAAAACGAAATTATAAAACTTCTATCAAACTGTTCATTAATCTTAAGCATTATCTTATAGCTCTAAAACAAAAAAATCAACAAGATATCACGGTTCAATTAGGCACAAATCAGTCTCAAAGTTACCCTTAATTCTAAAGCGTAAGTTTACAGTCTTGACATAGCGGAGAAGAACATTGTAGACAAATTGGCTTTTTGCATGCGCAACAGTGGTATCTTGTTTGCCTCTTCAATCTACTGGGGCATATGCAGCATAGTTTCCTTCCTGCAGGACCTGGTAGCTGAGCCACGGGTGGAGGGGGAGGCAAATCTTTGCCTAAAACTCGCGTTATAGTAAGACGGAGTTCTCTGGGCAATCTGTCATTATAAACGCGTTCTTTTAAGCCAGGAAGAACCAATTCTCTTGCCAAAGATAGTAAAAAGTCTCCTCTTCGCAGCTTGGTGCCTGGACAAGACCTTCTTAGACCTTCCTTCTTAGACCATAGAAATCCGTTTTTTCCAATGTAGTTTGAACCATCCTGGTCACCACAAACTAAAGAACTGAGGGGCTCCTCGTCTTCAGAATTAAAATCACTCTCACTCGATTAGGTATTCTGTTCCTCGAGGTCTTCGTTTTCCTCTTGCTGTACATTTTCTTCCACATAATTAGGGTCTTCTACCGAATCATCAAAGTCGCTAAACTCGTGTTCTTCTTCTAATTCATTAAGCCAATCCTCAATCTGCTCATCATCATTTGTATATCT
The DNA here is from genome assembly GCA_033682625.1 of Helicoverpa zea x Helicoverpa armigera. NCBI lineage: Eukaryota > Metazoa > Arthropoda > Insecta > Lepidoptera > Noctuidae > Helicoverpa > Helicoverpa zea x Helicoverpa armigera. Next base: position 3,349,562 of record JAWIIS010000044.1, on the reverse strand, counting down.
TCCACTGCTGTCTCGTTTTGGTGCCCTACTATCTGTGCTTTGAGTCGCCATCTAAAAAAATATGAATGTTATGTCTGAGAGACACTATACTTTTACTGATGAAACGACTCACAGACACTATGAACCTAAAAAGATATTGGTGAGGTGACGTCTGTCAGAATCAACGTTTATTGCTGGACTTACGTCTGTGAGACACCGGCTGTCTATAACTCCAAACGTACACACCGCTGCGCCGCCCGCGCCTCACTGACCGTTAGCGCGAGCCGTTTCAGGAAGGTACTGAGCAAGACAGAGCTGCATCACGCCATATTACCATTTGGCGACGTCTTTTGTGATTGGTGGTGTCCGATAGACTACCACCTCAGTCGCAGAAGGTTAAAATTGGAGTGTACAGGTGATAGGCCTTTGTTCTCATTGCTGTATTGAAAAAGCTAGTTAGAAAATGGGATAAGCTTTGACTTCGGAAATAAAACAAAGTAATGGGAGTGGTTTATCATAATAAAGTTATAACTCAATATCTATAGTTACTTGCATTTATTAATATGAATCAAACTTTTGCGTAACAAGTAAAATCGGCCAACAACTAACTTCTCTCACTTAGAATGGCAATTAAAATAAAAATAAGCTTCAAACTTTTACCATAGATGTTATTCGTATTTTTAAAGTCACACATTGATTGAAAGATGGAAAGCTAGATCAGATGAGCCTTTCTTTTTCCTGATGTGGTAATAAATAAACAGAGGCTCATTTCTTTTTGTTATATTAGACTTTCTAGGCACATTTACTAATTTGTTCAATTTGAACCAGAAACTTATGTAGTGCAACGTAAGTAAATACCTATTAACTTATCTAGTTAGACTTTGTGACATCAGTTAGTAGGAATCTTAATATTCTATGGGGATTGTAATGCAACTGAAAAAAGTGTCCGTTTACTCATGGGTGGAAAACTAACAATGAGTTAGGATGAATTATTGGCGATTGGTACTATGTTGAATAAGCTCTGAACGGTTCGTGGCAATCAACTTTCTTGAAGTTATCCATTTCATCCTCTGCGCATTTGTTCGAACAGATCTTTTCAATATTTTCTTTGTCCTAGATTGCTTTAGTTAGTGACTGCTGGACTTTGTAGTGTTGACATTACAGAACTGACAAAATCTATTAACAAAACACGACTTGTGTGTGATGTGAGACTTTAAATGTCTTACTTTAGAAAAGCAAAGTTAATTAGCGCCAAACTGTTCATCTTGAAGACTACAACTGTTGTTGTGCCGATTGTCGTTACGGTCAATGGTTTAATAGCCAAGAGCCTCGACGAACACCTCAGGAGGCTCTCGTTGGGCGGCTGGATCAAGGAACTGATTCAGAAGGCAGTACTCCTTGATACGGCACGTATTGTGAGGAGGTTTCTGTCTCTGGGACCCTAACCACCGGTACCTTGGACCCTGTGCCCGATATCGGTGGCAACCTATTTTTTATATTTTTAAATGTTTTTTATTTTTATATTTAATATTTAAAAATGTAAATTATATGTTTGAAAATAAATAAATGATACTAAATAGTTGTATAAACTAAAATACAACCAAAATACAAACATCAAATAGACATGTTGAATCCGAAACTCAACCTGATTTCCACAAGCCTAGAAACAAGAAATAATTCTCTCAAATCTGACCACACAAGCAAAATCGCATTTCCGAAATCCGGATATACGTTTCCAAAATAATATTAACCTACGCTAACATTTAAAGCAAATAATCCTCAAAGTTTCAGCCCAATTTTGCACAATGGGAAGAGAAAATACACGCTCATGAGAGCTGTAACTTAATCTAGACATAACAATCGGTGGACCGTATAAGCCCCAAATTAGTCTGAGTATTGGGCTAGACAACATTTTGAACCTGAATTTAATCTGCTTTATAAACAATGGAGGCAAAGATTAATTATGTTAGATTGGTGGATTTTGAGCTGATGATGGAGTAAGGGGTAAATTAGTGCAGAGTTTGATGGATACATCGGTTTTAGTGAATGACAACGGATTTGTAGGTGATGGCTTTTGAAGTCGCTTATTTTGTTAGAATTCTGTTGATGGTGAAAGTTTAGATTGTAAAAGTAACTGAAAATGCAAAGAGAACACTTTTGGAAAGAAACGCAAAGAATATCCTATTTCATCCTCCTAAAAAGTTAAGTTTTTTTACATTTTCCATTTGTTTGGGTACGTATTTTCTTTATAAGCTAGAACTATTCGCGATACCTGTATCGATAAATTCAATATGTCGTAAACCCCAACAAGAGCTATTTTGGAATGTTCATCGCAAAATAATATGTTCCTCAAAAGCCAATAAAAACGTAAACTTCCAAGCAATTATGTTAACAAATTCATAAAGTTCTCTTTTCCCCGAATTTGTTCGCAATATAATACCATTACTTTTCCTGGAATTTTCCAATAGCTGGAGCAAAAAAACATTGCTGGTTGCCTAGCAACCGGAAGATTAAGCTTCAGCACTCGATGTAGAATATAATTAGATCATATAACCTACTAGAATCGTTCCAGACAAAAATACTTCACATTAACCTTCTAATACTACTTATATACATAACATTATAATTATAATACCTACCAATATATTATTATTTGGAAATAATAATAAAATTATCTACATAGGTACTAATACTACATGTAATTAATTGTAAACTTAATAGCTATAGTTAATACCAATGTACCAAAGTCAATAGTTTAAAAAATCTGATCCAACAGACAAACTGTTGTATACAGTTTTGTTGGACATTTTGTACCTTTTAGAATATATAATGTACCTTGTAATAAGCAATAAAATAAAATAATAGATGTAGGTGAAAAAGGTTGCTAATATACCTACGCGTGGGAGGCGAGGCAACGTCACAAAAAGATATAGCTCACTAATGCCTTTATGATCACATTATTTTTTTCAATTAAATCTTAAAACATATATAATAAATGTAAAGGACAATATTTTTTATTTAACTTGACGCTCACATCTACATACTCGTATATACCTAAGTAATACCAGCGGTCTCATAACTTTGGCAGAAGTGAAGGCATGGCGTGTCCAATTGGTTGAATGCTCTAAGTGAATTTCGAACTCAGTTTTTTACTCCATTTGAGATGGGAAGTCGGATTTAATGACGATTATGCAGTTCTATAGTCTATGATATAGCAGATTATAGTGTTTGTGGTTTTCGCTTTGTACTCGTTTTTGGTTGGTGACCACTGAACTCTGTAGGGTGTGCTGTGGCCAGGCTTTTTTTTTAAATTCTGTTGTAAAAAAGGGGTTCAATAGGCTTACAGTGACAATACGTATTAGGCTTCTCGGTATATTATGTTCAAAATTACGTCTCCCATCATCGGGTATTAAACCCTTTAACTCTTTACAGAAATTTTAATAACCTACGTATACTCAAGGATGCATTTAGAAACTTATTTCCAATTTAAATAAATAGCTATGAACTAAAAATACACTTTTTATTTGTTAGTTTCCGCGTAAAAGATGAATAAATCCTAACAATTTCAAAAGGAATATTCCTAGGTTATATATTACATCCCACTCTATTTATGTAGGAAGATGAGGAGAAAAATAAGGGCTGCAGCATATCAACGTTTCTGGTTTTACATACAATAAAAAAACCATCAGTGAATCTCGATGAAAAGTTCTCGTCAATATCTAATATCATCCAAACACAAGGAAGTCCCTCGACTTCCACACGTCATCAGTTGCTCAACTCTAAGCAACAATAAGCTAAATTAGCTATTTATGTAATACAAAATATCTTACAACGTAACAAAACTCTCATCAATATAATAAAAGTCCGTGAGTGTTCCATTCACGAGCAAAAAATCCAGAAACTAAAACTGAACTACTAACAAGTCACTAACATTAAAGATTTTATAAATTTCTAATAATATCGCGTAGTTACTAAAAATCGCAATTCCAATAAAAGCCTCACAATAAAGTCGTATCAGCGATCGTAGGTAGCACTAGTAAGGATTTTTCCTATACTTGTCGGTTGCCTAACAACACTCCTACGTCCTTATTTATTTGAAACTTGGAAAATAACTCAGTACTTTCAGTAAATATAGGTATCTTAACAGCCAATTTCACCGACAGTGTATTGTAATCGGTTGGTTAAAGGAAAACTTTTTTGAATACAAGGCAGCAATAAGAATCTATTTCTTATCCATCTTTGATTAATCAATCGTTTAATAAGGAATCCAAGTTCCTTGAACTTCTGGAGATTTTAATAAAACTATACCTATTATTATATACCTCTTTACACGAAAACCACTGAATGGCTTTTAACTTAGTACCTAGTAACCTAACTTATAAATCAGAAAAAAATAAAGGCTCCTCTTTATCCGAGAATCATTTCCCTTGGAATTCGGACCAAACGGCGCGGACCAGCGGAAAACGGCCAGCCAAAAAGTTTATGATAAACAGCTGTTTTCTTAATCGGCTAGTCATTTTGTTGGTGAAAATGGGCTTTGGTAGTCACGATTTCACTTCAATATTTGAGACTTCATGTACTGAATATTTATAGTCAAAGTAACATTTCTTTGATGGATTTTATTGAAGGATAGGTACAGTTCGGTCCCCTTGATAAAGTCTTATGAAAAGCACTATATTGAGTTCATACCTACATTGAGTTTGAGTTGAAAATTTCTACAGAATCCAATTCAAAACTGTCAACTCGAAATTGCAAGCACCGTAACTATATCGTACTTACTTACATAATATTTATAGTTTGTTAGAAACTCATTCAAGTTGCCCATTGCAATTATTCTTGCAAAGGAGTTTAAAATCTATTCTGTATCTAATTATCGTTTAAATAGAATGCTAAAATAATGCTTCAAGAGCAAAAAAAAATTACACTATCCCGTTACATGAAAATCTGTAACACAATCGACAAATCAATTTAACCCTACTTTTTTACAAACAAAAGAATGATAAACACATGACCGACTAACAGAAAGGACAATTATAATGGACATGACAGCTACTCAACAGAGTTCCCAGTTCCCAGTCCCCTAATACAAAACAAACCGACGAGTGTAACTGAAACGAACAGTTTTCTGGGAAAGAATAAAGTAAATGGGTTACCGAGGTGTACTTAATGGATAGTACATAAAGCTTTGGTAAGGATAGCTGTGTGTCGTTTTTTGTGACAGCAAGTGTACAATTTTTTTTTTATGGACTCGAGGATGTGTACTTGGAACTGTCGTTTAAAGAGCCAGTGCCGTCAGTTTCGTATGCTTTTGAATGACAGTGATATGGAAAAGTATTTACGACTGGATAGATTTTCGTTTGTGCAGTTCTTCTTTGTGATACAAGAACAACTACAGTTACTAGTGTGTGAGCTTGAATTTAGAGCAATAGATATGCAATTCTCTGAAATATATTTTTATTTCCATATTTTCAAATTTTCTGCGGAATGTACCTCGTGGGAAAAACCCCACTTTACCTTTGTGTGCAGCATAAGGGGTGTCAAAATCTTAGTGACTAAAACCCACCTTCCGTGTGTTCTTCCTATGTTCCTTCTTGAGCCCTTCAAGTATCAGGGTTACCGCTTGGTAAGAAGGTAAAGAGTTACCGCTTGATAACTCTTTCGAACAACCCTGCTGTCTCGACTTACCTACACCTGGAAGTTACTTATCTACATTGTGCCTCAATTTGTCACTGACACTTTACGGCGAAGGACTTATTTGAAAGACATCCTTAAAACGAAAGACATAAATAAACATTCGCAGAAATAAAGCTCAGATACAAACGTACCAGGAAACCAACGGAAATGTACATCACTGATCTTTTAATTCAGTTCCTACTTATACAAATGCGAAAATAACTCGTCTGTCTGCCTGTCACGCCAAAACTTGTGAATCGATTAAAATTGTATTTGGTGCATAGGTAGTCTACTAGAGCCTGAATTTAATTTTTCTTTTCATACAAAGGCTACTTATAACCCGATAACAGAAGTGCTTAACAGTGATGTGGGTGACATCGCGGGGAGTAGATACTTCAGTTTTTTTAATCTTTGCATGACTTTAGAATTTAAGCTTTTCCCGGATTCACCCACATCTAGCTATTTACGTTAAAGTTAGACAAAAAATATCCCTTCTCAATCGACTTACAAAAGTTTAACAAACAAACTTAATTCCTATCAAGTTATAACTAAATACAGAGTCAGTCGCTTACTAGAATTCCCGGGGGAATTTCCAATATCAAGAGAGCTGGTTGCCTAGCAACGAATAGAGCTTCCTACAAAATACGAACCTATAATTATATTTTTAGTTTTCAGTACTGAAAGCTGTAGATTTTTCGAGGAATTAGTTCAACTGGGTTTGTTTTCAGGTATTCAGTTTATTGATAAACGAACCTTTGATCCATGGAACTGTAATGAAACACTCTTGCTTGTTGTTTTTGAAAAATACGCTTTTATTTTTTTTTTTCGAGCTGCATTGTGAGGATTAAATCAAAGGCTTTCTGATGCTTTTTATGGAAACAGAGTGTAGTACTAAAAAAATGCATTTTGGTTTAAGCGCATTTTTTTTTCAGCACATCTCTTTGTTGTCTATCAAGATAAGATACAGGTTCCCACAAATGGCTAGTTAAAAAAAAAATGTAAATCGATACAGTAAACTATTGTCAGATCTATTTTTAATCAGCTTACTATACTTACATATTAATATCCATTCGTAACTTCGTCTTATAAATATAGGTATAATGGCTGAGTATATAAAGAATTAAAAATAAAATGTATTAACTAAGGATGAGTATTATAAACTATCATTTGGTGTCGTTACAGATCTTAGGATTGCACTTTGCAATAAATTATATAAAATAATATCAAGTAAATATTCTTAATTCTACTACTTTACCCATCACCAACTATAAACTATTTTCTTTATACCCATTAAATGAATTTATTCATCAGATCTTCATCTGCATTGACTATAATTATGACAATCTCAAGTTCTTTTTGGATACAATAAAATACAAGTTGACTAATTTTATTTACGACTAATATCATGCTTCTCCTTAACATATTAGTGATGCATTTTCAATAAGTTCTTAACCTAAATATTTTGACTAATAAACACAAAAATAATAAATTAATCTACAATAAACAATTGATCTATTCAGCTGGCACCTTATACCGTATATCGCAACCTCTATAAGCGAATTCTATAAGCAATCTCTTGATTTCATCTTCGGTCATAGTTTCAGAGAAATTGTCCCTGCCTTCTAGAACCTTCTGTATGGCTTTGTGAAACTCGTGGGCTGCCATCTTGGTCGGTTTGGGCAGTACTTGGCCTTTATGCAGCACGTTGTCGGGTTCAGGAATCATTCTGTAATCAAAGATAGAACAATTTGAATATAAGTGGATAAGGTTGTCTTTTGTGTAGGATGTGTAATAGAGATTACTACGTATTACGTTGGCAGCCTTTATTGAATGTACATAAATATCAGAACGACTATTATTTTATTGCCTTAGTAGCTTCCACCGGCGGTTTCATCCGCGTCCCTTGAGCTCCTCGGACCCAGATAAATAGACTATATTTTTCTTCGATAAATAGGCTAATTAACCATAACTTTCCTGAGCTTTAGCAGACAAACAAACAAACTCTTGATTTATATATTCTAGAATGTACCTATATGTTTTACAAAAAAATGTCTTCAAACTGAAATGACGCCGAGAAAAACTACTAGTTTTAAATGCTAGAAAGACAGCCTCTTAATTCAAATCAATAAGTAGGTACACAAGATATTTCAAATTTTTATTTTATTTGATTCACGAATACGTTCCTTCATATACCAAGCGAAGCCTTGAGAAACACCTAGACTACAGAAAGCCAATCTTCCGTCGACGCCGTACAGGAACATAACCATGTAGTATGTACTACATATATAGGTTGTAGTACATAGTTTTGTAAGCTCCTTTGTCGGACCTAAAGCTCCAAGGGATTTGTGTGATTGAAGTGTCGCAAACCAAAGTTGTGATACAACTATGTAGGTAATATTTCTTACATTTATAACGTAAGAGGATTAGGAAGTATTTAGTTTCAAAGAATGAAAGAAAGGATGTAAAATAAATGTAGACTAAATATAGGTTTTGCTGAAGTGTGTGCTTGCGAAAATGGTGGCAATTAGACTGATTTCTGAAAAATCTTTCAGTTGTTATTTATGTTTTAAATTATACCAACGTTTCCTAAGGTTTATTAAGAAAAACCAGCCAGTAATACTTAAGAATCTGCTACTTGAATTTTCATCGAGACCCTGCAGAAAACCTTATTTCAAACATTTAAAAAATACTAAACTAATGCCACATAGGTACCCATTAATACCTACTCCGCTAAGTGCAGACACATAGACAGCCACACGGCACCATACTTTAAAACAGTCGATAGAAAACTTTTAGTTCACAACTCTTACTCTAATGCAATTAGAGTTGATTCCGCTGCAGGCAGTCTGAGGGAGGTAACTAGTTGCCAGTTAGTTTCTATACAATCATACAGTCCTGGTAGACTGTTTGTTAGCGAATATGAGCTCTTAGACTGAATGTTATGTTTATAATGAACTTGGTAGGATAGGGTTTTGAATCATCTTAGCCGTACAAATTATAAGTAGGTACTTCAAAATCATCTTAGTATCTCTATTTTACGGGACTGGATAAAGCGGTAGTAGGTAAGTACCTAATATTCTAAGACTTTTTTGTACATTTTTTGTACATACTGCAATAAACTAGCAGCATGACAACATGACAGCGGTATAGGTAACCATACAATATTATTGTTATAAGGACAAGTAGATAGATGTGGGCAAGTCCGAAAATGAATTTCCACTATTTACGGATTAATTTACATTTCCATTTTTTTACTATTAATAGAGCAACTCGTGTGAGGTACCAGGGCGACATAAGAGCGCGTAGGTAACGCCTGTCGCTAGCAGTGACGGCGACGCTTTCCTCCCTCTTGCTAAGCGGTCGAGCTTGTCCACGTATTTGTATAATGGGTAGAACACTTTGTTTTGGCTTCAAAATGTTAAGAACGCTTATATAGAGTGCTGTGCGGAAGTACTTGCTTAAGAAATCGTTGGCAGAATTATCATCATAATAATTTATTGGTATGTTATATGTATATATGTGTGTATGTATGTATTTATTGTTAAGTACTTGTATTAATATTGTTGTATTTAATTAGTATTTAGTGTTTTATTCATCATTAAGTTTTCGTTTTATTTTCTAATGAACCACCTACCATGTTTTTCTCTGCATCACCCTAAGGTTGACTGGAAAGAATGCCTATGGCATTAAGTCCGCCTATGTAATATTTTTGTTGCATAAAGTTTAAATAAATAAATATCATATTTTTTGATCTATTAAACTGAAGCCGTACCATTCAATGGTCACAAGCTTACATCGCGGTTTCCCGCACCCGCTTCTTGATGAAACTACTTCCGGCACATGTATAAAAATAGCATGTATGTTATTCTGATATGTAGTTATCTAAGCTATATTACTGCTAAGTTTGATCAAAATCCTCCGAACAGTTTCAGCGTGAAAAAGTAAGCAACCTTTTCAAAAATCAAACTTCGTTTCTTTTGTATGAAAACAAAGAATTCCTTGCAATTTCTACTAAATGCCTCCATACTTCATAATTACGTCATCAGCTGACATAATTACAGTCAATATGCAAGCAATAGCATTATTAAAGGCATGAGCAGAGGCAAATCTCCGGGACATGATGGTCTAAGCATTGAACACTTTCAGTATGCTGGTCCGCATTTACCCAGGATCTTATCAATGCTGTATAATTTTTGCCTGAGACACTCCTACCTACCTAAGGACTTAATGAGGACAATAGTAGTGCCTATTGTCAAAAATAAGACTGGGGATGCGTCGGATAAGGACAATTATAGGCCTATCTCACTGGCCACTATAGCAGCTAAAGTGCTTGACAGTGTGCTTGAGCGCAGAGTGACTGGACAGCTCATTCCTCATGATTCCCAATTTGGGTTTAGATCTGGACTTTCCACGGAGACAGCTATATTGACGCTCAAAAATACTGTAAGGTATTATGTGGATAGGAGGACTCCAGTGTATGCCGCGTTCCTGGACCTCTCCAAGGCTTTTGACCTGGTTAATTATAGGATCTTATGGACTAAATTACGGGAAAAAGCAGTAGCTCATGAGATGGTTAATCTCCTGGAGTATTGGTACAACAACCAGGTTAATCAGGTCAAATGGTCTGGGGCGTTATCTGGTGAGTATGGACTGGAGTGTGGTGTAAGGCAGGGAGGTTCGACATCACCGGCACTCTTCAGTTTATACATAAATCAGTTAGTTGAGGATCTTGCCAGTACTGGTCTTGGATGTTCTATTGATGGTAGGACTATCAATAGTATAAGCTATGCTGATGACATGGTGCTGCTGAGTCCCTCGATTGATGCTCTTAGACAGTTACTTGGGTTGTGTGAAGGATACGCGGTGGCACATGGCCTACTGTACAATGTTAGAAAAAGTGAGTTTATGGTGTTTCGGGCAGGCTCAAAAAAACCAGCGACAGTGCCTCCAGTTTATTTATATGGGGTGGCGCTAAAGAGAGTTTCTCGGTTTAAATACCTTGGGCACATTCTGACCGACAATCTGAACGATGATGAGGATATTGAGAGGGAACGTAGGGCGTTGTCGGTTCGATGTAATATGCTGGCTCGCAGGTTTGCAAGGTGTACAAGAAGTGTAAAAATTACGCTATTTAGGGCGTATTGCCAAACATTCTACACATGTAGCCTGTGGGTCAGATATACGCAGAAGGCCGACAACTCCCTTCGTATTCAATACAATAACGCGTTTCGGATGCTGCTGGGGCTTCCTCGGTTCTGTAGCGCGTCAAACATGTTTGCTCAGGCTGGTGTAGATAGTTTTGAGGCTATTATGCGCAAAAGAACGGCATCTCTGATGTGTAGGATACGTGGTAGCTCCAATAGCATCCTGAGGGCTATTGCTGAGAGGCCGGACTGCCCTTTTCTAATGCACTGGTCACATAGACATTGCCGCGGGCTAGGGGCTGAGGACAGGTATTTAAATTAAATTTATTTGAATTGAATATAATTTTGATTATTTTTATGATATTTATATTATTGTTCAATGAAGTTATAATTTTAATGTAATTTATTCCAATTCTAATCAATTTCTATGAAGTGTTAATTTAATATATTTATTTTAGAGTTTTAATTGTACTAACGTAGCTGTAAGTCTTTTGTAACACTAACACTATATGGATGAAATCCGAAATAAATGATTATTATTATTATCTTGTATGTCTCTACCAGACCTCGGGACTATAGAGTCCCGGATTTTTGGGAGGCGAACGTGGGGCCGAAGCCAACACGCTGAAGCCCTTTTGAGACAACTTTAATGAAATGGTGACACAAAACCGACGATTATCCCTGTATACACTATAGAAATGTACCCAAGGACAATCCTCGGTTCTGTGCTAAACTATTGCTAACTATGGATGAAAACTACTTGGGCTATTGTGATGGGATGCTAATGGACTAGGAATGGGGAAACTACGGGAACTATGGCACCTGCCGATAACAATGTAATAAATACACGTAAAAATGGCAGGTGGAGACTCGCCAACTCACTTACTGGGCCCCCGGGAATCAGTCACTGAAAAGCAACAAGAGGGCAACAGGTACATGAGCGGCTGAGAAGGGTGAGGATACCTCGGCGGACTTTAAACGCAGATCACGCGCTCCCTGTGGGTCCAGCATCACCGGCCCACTCGCCACTTACCACGAGGCACCTACCCTCCGAGCATTGCTCTAGCGACTCCACTCTGACCGGCCGGTGAAGGCAAGCCAAGAGGCGGGAGACCTATCCCCCGTCATGCTTCACTCCGGCAAGCCGGAGATGGGGGACAGTATACTCTCCCTGGAGCACTCGGATATATAGCCCCGCGGGGTCGCTACTCCCCGTCATCCGCCTCAGATGCCCTGCGGGGCTTATTATTATTATTATTACAATATCTCACATCTATGTGTGGTTATTTGATGGCACGGGCCGAAGCCAAGTGCTTTTAAAAATTATGAGTTTAGAAATTTTCTTGTTAATCTACATGTATTCAGGATTACTGCTTTTTGCAGTAGTAGATACGTAGATGGACTAATTTTTAATGTATTTAGGCTATTGTGCAAGGTTTTTGGGATAACTCCCGTGCTGGATATTATGATGGGGATAGTTTTGGTATGACTGATATTCCATTGAGTTTTAAGTTCTATTGATAAATCTGTGTATTTGGCTATTTTTTCAGTGTGTGTGTTAGTAAGATTATGGGTGTTGCATATAGCTATGTCTATTATGTATACTAATTTATTTCGTTTATCTACCATAGTTATGTCGGGTCTGTTGTTATAAATGGTTTTATCTGTGATTATGGTCCTATCCCAGTACAATTTGAAATTATCGTTCTCTAAGACTGCTTGTGGTTTATATTTATAGTAAGGTACCTTGTCTGTAATAAGTTTTGTTTGAATTGCTAATGATTGATGGATTATTGCAGCTACTTGGTCATGGCGGTGTTTGTAATCAGTTTGAGCTATGGCTCTACAAGCTCCTGTGATGTGCTGGATGGTCTCAGATGCTCCATGACACCGTCTACAGGAGTCGTTGTAGTTGGGTCGGCGTATTATGTACTTCTGGTAGTTGGCAGTGTCAATAACCTGGTCCTGAATAGCGATCATAAATCCCTCCGTCTCAGGGAAGAGTTCACCTCGCTGCAGCCACGCGTTCGATGCTTTCATATCGACATGAGGTTGCTGCAAGTCGAGGCGATGTCTTCCGTGAAGGGATTTACTCTCCCAAGCCGCTATTTTGTCTGCTTTGCTGGTGATACGTTCATTGGTCTGTGGGTCAGTGCTGTGTAAATTGAGTGGAGTAATTTTTTTATCTGTTTGGGTGATTATTTTATGAAGAGGTGATTCAAGGGCTTTCTGCATGAAAAACTTTCTTAAGCTGGTTATTTGTTTGTTGTGTAAATTTTCTATGTCTATAAGACCGCGGCCTCCTTCGTCTCGCGGTAGCGTGAGTCTTTGGACACAGGATCGTGGGTGGTGTTTTCTGTTCGTCGTTAGGGTGGTGTTTATAGAGCGCTGTAGTTTAGTAAGATCAGATTTGGACCAATTTATAATGCCGAAGGAGTAGGTAAGTAGGGCAATAGCAAATGAATTTATGGATTTTATTAAATTACGCGATGTCAGTTGTGATTTTACCAGCATGTTGAGTCTGTGTCTGTATTTAGTGATTATTTTGTTTTTTGTGTGTTTTTGATTAATTTGGTGTGATTGTTCAAATCCTAAATATTTGTATGTGTCATTTTGTGATAAGGGTTCTATTGTTTTGCCAGAGTCTAATACATATGGGTTTCTATCAACATCCTTTCCATTTCGTAAAGTTAATGTTTTACATTTGTCAATACCGAATAACATGTTTATATCATCAGAAAAAGTTTGAGTAAGATCTGCTAGTGAGTGAAGTCCTGTTATAGTATTGCTATAGAGTTTGATATCGTCCATAAACATTAAATGGGTCAGCTGATAGCTATCCTGTCTTTCGTTATTTTTAATTATAAGGCCACTGTTAGAAGAGTTCAAAAGGTTAGATAAAGGGTTTAAAGCTAGGCAAAACCAAAGAGGGCTTAAAGCGTCTCCTTGGTAAATTCCTCGCTTTATGGGTATGGGATCTGTTTCTATTGATTTTCCTACTTTAAGTTTAGTATTCCAATGTTTCATGGACTGTGTCAAAAAATGAATTATTTCGGGATGAATTTTGTAATGTTTTAGTATATATAGCAGCCAACTATGGGGAACAGAGTCAAAAGCTTTTTGATAATCTATATACATGGTGCAGATATCATTTTTTAATTTAACATTATGTTTCATGGCTATGGCGTCTATTGTTAATTGCTCTTTACACCCCTGGCTATATTTACGGCACCCTTTTTGCTCCTCCGCTAGGATATTGTTCTGTACAGTGTGTTTATATATGATTTCTGCGATACAGCCGGTAGTTAATTTGTAAATAGTTTGTAGACAAGTTATAGGCCTGTATTTGGCTGGATTCGTATAGTCGGAGTCTTTAGGGAGCATGTAGGTTAGGCCTTGGGTGATAAATTCTGGGACATTTTCTGGATATTTTATAAAATCATTGATGTGATTATAGATAGAGGGGTGTAGAGAAGTTAATTTCTTATAGTAGTAGTTGTGGATGTGATCAGTACCAGGACTTTTCCAGTTATGTGCTTTATTGATGACGTTAGCGAAGACCTCTAATGGAATAGCGGTGAATTCCATATCTGTTACGGTTTCTAAATAGCTTTTATCGTCTTCTATCCATCTAGCAGTTTGATTATGTTCTGATGCATTCGACCAAATGTTTGACCAAAAGGCGTGTAGTTGTTCGGGATTAGGATTAGGTCTGTCTACTGTCTGTTGTCTATTTTGTATATTTGTAGTGTCTGTGGTTAGTGTTCTGTAAAACTGTCTTTCGTTGTTTGTAAATTGAATATTTTGGTCTTTACGTTTAGTGCAATTGAAATATCTGCGGCGCCTACTTGTTACGGCGGAAAGTTTCTGTTTTAGACTATCCATAAATTGTTCGTTTGTTATGTTAGGTTCTTCGTAGCTAGAGTGTGTTCTGTATTTGTGTTTGATTCTATCAATGTGTGTAATTAGTCTTAGATGCCTGTTTCCGTTGATGTATTGTGTCATTCTTCCTATGTCTTTGCGTATTTTTTCTATTTTTATATCTAGTCGTTTTAGCCACTTTGGTCTTCGGTCTACTACTGTGTTGCGCTGTGGAGTCGTTTGTGTAAGTGTTTGTGTAGTTGTTGTTTGCTCTTTAAGTTTAGTTCCATTACAAATTGCTGCGGTATAGGCAGCGCAATAGATAAGTGTATGAGTTTTCAGAAAGTTGTCTTCTTTAGTTGCGTACTTTGGTAAAACATTGTTATTTAAATATGTAATTATGTGTGCAAATTTCTTTGATGTTTTCTGTTTGGGTATAAAAGGTCTATTTGTGGGGTCTGATAATAAATATTTGTTGTAGGTTTCTTCAAATAGCTTTTCTATTTTGGTGTCTAGGGATTCATCTACAAACATAGTACTTATCGTTTCTTCGGTTACTGTATCTAACTGTGGGAGTGCACTATCAATTGTTATTGGGATATCTGTTTGATTTAAGCCTAAACCATTACTACTGCGTAAGTTGATAGGTTGTGTATTTACAGTTGGACTGCTCGTTGTTGTGTCGTCATATGTATCATGTGTGGGCTGAATGTTGAGGAAATCCCTAACTTGTCGTTTTATTTCTTCTAATCTATCATCAGAGATAAGCCTATTATTTATAATTACTCTGCGCTGATCAGCAATACGCTGTTCAGAGACATGTGCGATACAGGAGAATCGTTGTGTTATGACTGTGTGCAGTTGTTTTCTGTAAGCTGTTCTATTGGTCTCTAAATGGGTTATTTTAAAATATTCTGTTATTATTGCCTCATTTATATCGTCAGTCCATCTTAAACGACCAGTTGTGTTCATGGGTTGCTGTGAGTCAGCTACGAAAGGTTGTGTAAGTGTTAGTGTAGTGTTACTTATATTTTGTAGACTAATTCGTACCTCATTTTTTATGGACTCTATCGTGGTTTCAGGAAGTAATTTATTTCGTAAAATTGCGCGTTTCTGATCTCCTAAACGTTGTTTTGATACTGGTATTTCGGGAAATTTTTGTATGAATTTAACATATAATGGGTCTAAGTAACCGCGGATTTTAGTATCTAAATCGGTAACTTGAAGGTAAGTGCGCCAGATGAACTCATTCATCTCTCTTGTCCATCTCAATCGCGCGCGAGCTTGGCCAGTGGTGGGTGCAGGATTGTCGGCTACTGCCTCCTGCACAACATCCATGACTGCAGAAGTTATTGAACTAGGTGGGGAAATAGAAGAAGAATCAGTATTATAGTTCAAACAAGAAAGAGGAGAAGAAGGGAGTGAAGGGAATAGAGATACAGAAGAAGATGGTCTGCTGTAACCTTGTTCGGGTGACCCGGTAGGAGCCCGCTGACTCAACTCACTACCACCGATGGTTCGTATGCTGGAGCGCCCAGCATCGGCTCCAGGCGCGCCCCGGCGATCGCCCCCGGGCAGCGATCCTATACGTAATTTTCTTTGTGCTCTAGTCTCCATTTTGTCGATGGGTTACTATTGCCACGTTAGCCGCCCAGTAATATTATTTTTGCGTTGCCCGCCCCCCACGTGATCTGGTGTTCGATCGGGACGTGTGGTTAGGTTTCAGGGGGCTTATTATTATTATTATTAATGCCTTAAACAAAGGGTTGATTATAGAAAAAAATACCATTAATAATGGGAATAGCACCACTTTACTGCAGACGCTGTAATTTGCACTGCAATAGTGAACACAAACTGTTGGTTCACAACGTAAATTATAGAAATAATGAGCAAAAACTATTATGGGTTCATAATGAATCAATATGTGTAGATAACTGTGGAAAATGTAGCATAAATAGGTCACCTATTTTTACGCACTATACTTGTCTACTATAATTACTTTCCTACTAATGTCCTAAAGCTGATGAGTTCGTTCGTTGCTAGAACATGCTTATTTTAGGAACTAATGGACCGACATGAAGTAGCCCATTTATCGAGGAATTTTTAACAGAATAGTAGCAACGTGGGTGGAATCGCTGGTAGAAGCTACCGTTTAAGGTTTTAACTGCCTAGTTAAAATCTTGATATTAACAACATGTACATATACTATGTAGATATAGTTATCGGCACGAATCTTGAGCTCTGACCTTCACCTGCGCAGACAGAAGTAATTTATTGGGTCCCTTTTGTGTTATGAATACCTACTCACTAATCAGCTTAAAGATTCGATCCGCGACTGATAAATAGATAGATATCATTGTTACAATTGGCTTTATTCCGTCAATGAAGCCTTAGCTTGTCAAGATAACAACTGTCATCTCGTGTACAAATTATAGACATGATAACAAAAGACGATCTAATAGTATCACGTACTAAGTACATATGTATTTGCAAGATACTCTTTGAATGTACAAATATATGTAGTTCTGGTGTGGATCTGGGGAGTTCGTTGCGCCACTTCTTCTTCCCAGCAAAATCACATAGGAAGTTGTGAAGGGTGGGCGTTTTGGGGGCTGTCTTCTGTAAATTTCTGACGTTCAAAAAGTGCTGTTTTGCATCCAAGTTTGAATAAACGATTTTTGATTTTTGATTGGCTTACCATAAAATGATCATATGTGGTGTTAGGAGTTATACTACAACTTGCTTTGGGTTACTGTAATGCTATTCAAATGTTAGATGATTGTTCACACAACTGCATAGCTGATATTCTATTACCAAGAGCGAACACCAAACAGTGAAATACGTAACGAGAATAATGCAGCCTGTTGCTAGTTGTCACACATTCCTATTGCTCTGACAAATACATAAACTCAACTAACGTAATATAATGAGCGATCAACTATAAAAACGCCATTAAAGCTAGGTATGTACTTTTGCATCAAAAGATAATTTTTCACTCATCACTGAGCACATACTGCAAGCTACGTAGAAACGTTCAAATTTCATATTTGTACTTTCACAACAAACAAATAAATATCAAAGTTCAACTGTAACTCTATAAGCTTAAAGTAGAATTTCGCACAACGATTAATTCCAGCGAAAATGAGCACTGAAAATGAGGATATGACATCGGTAATAAGCGCACTTGTAGTTGGAATTCCAGTAATTCACAAAGGGAAGCTACAAATGAAAAGTACGTAGTTTATAAACAAAGCTTCAGAGCTTCTGCTACAATTTAGTTGAATGCGCTTATTACTAACTCAGGGGAAACCTGTTAGCGCCAACATATGTTTGAAACTTTGAATGACTCACTTGTTAGCCGTGGGGTTCCGAAGCAAAAAGTGCACCTTACAGCCGGCGCCCCTCGGCGATATCTTACGCAAACCTTACGATTACACCTTTAAATTTACAAGAAAAAACACACACACCACACGGAGCTTTCAATCGCACCCGAACTGTCGACAAAATGCCGGGGAAAGACCGTCAGAGTCATTCAAGACCACTTTTTTTTTTCAACAAGCCCGGGGTGGATGTTGCCATTGAAAACTCGACCGTAGTTGATTGAGTTAGGGCTTATTTTCGTTTGTGGGTGTTTATTTAGGGGTGCATCTGGAAGCCGGCTGGCCCCATTTGTGTGATTTACCCCGACATGTGGCCGATTCGCTCGGAACGGGAATGAAGCACACTCAACGTACAAAAATGAATGATATCGCAACCAATATCACAAGAGAGATTCGGATGTGTTTTTTGTTTCGACTTATCGTGATTTCCTCTCTTTTATGCGATGAGAGTTTATCTGGTAGTTTGCTTCGTGATTTGTGTCAGTGCATTCATTGCTTTTAGGTATTTTTCTACTTTTGTATGCAGTTTATGTATGCTAATATTTTTGTAGTAATCCATGCCGTACCATAATCAAATAACCACATACAAACGTCGGTAGTTTTATTACCAATTCCCAAAGCATTCAACAGTCCACCCTTTCACCGTTACCTACAATGTTTCACATCCTCAAATAGAACACGATTCAAAAACATACAGCAAGAGCAACCCCAATAGAGAAACATAAATGAAACCCTCCAATGGTCACGAACGACGGATAAAAATATCAACAAGAGCACGTGGCTCCCATACGCATGGAAGGATTCTGTCAATCGCTCGAACAATTTACATAACAAGCTCATAGACCCGGCTCTATTATACCCAACCCTTTAACACCCAAAATAAATTCCAGTTTTTAAATCTCGAACAATAGAATTATTTAAAAAAAACGACCAAGTGCGAGTCGGACTCGCGCTCGTAGGGTTCCGTACCATCCAAACTAATGTTCTATATATATTTATGGATATCGAGCAAAAATTAGCAAAACGTTTGTCGTATGGGAGCCCCCCGAAATATTTATTTTATTCTAGTTTTCAGTATTTGTTGTTAAAGCGGCAACAGTAATACATCATCTGTGAAAATTTAAACTCTAACTATCACGGTTCATGAGATACAGCCTGGTGACAGACGGACGGACGGACGAACGGACGGACGGACGGATGGACGGACGGACAGAGGAGCGAAAACAATAGGGTCCCGTTTTACCCTTTGGGTACGGAACCCTAAAAAGAATGAGCTATGTGAAACTAGATTTTGTTTAAATTTAGAACTACGTGGGGTCATTGTTGAAACCAGTTGGCACGTTCCAAATTTAATTTGTAGGGTTGTCTAATAATGGTCAGCTAGTAGATTTATGGTTAGGCTAAAATCACATCTGCTCATAATTAAAAATAATTAATTCGTAATTTATTCAAATTGAATCTTAACAAATAAAATATTTGGTATTGTGCTATTTTATTACTATTTATATTATATTATTATTTTTACAATAATAGAAACGGCTTAACATAATGCATACGACAGGACTGGACCAAATCGTAGCTTATAAAATACCATTCATTAAATACTTCAGGATATTATTATACGTGTTAAATAAATATATTTTTATTGATGCCAATACAAAGGAGGAATTTATTTGTTTGTCGTCAACTTCAGTATTCATACATCTTGTTGGTTAAGGAATGCCTATTGACGACATAAATTAACCCTCATGCATTCATAACAATTGTTCGCCCGCATGAATCAGGAACCCACATTATTTCTATACATTCTGAAGTGAGTCCTGATTATAACTAGAACTTTCACTAAAAACCACTAACTTAAATACTTAAATTGATAAACATACTATAAACTACTGAAGTTCTAATATATTTTTTTTTAATATTCGTCTAATTTATTCATATAATTTCAAATAAATTAATAATAAAATCTAATCATACCTATATGTCAAAATCTTTATCTATTTTATGCAAATTGTACACAACATAACAATTTTAGTATTGCAAAAAATATTTATCAAAATCTCTTAGGAATATTCCAAATGCTATTCATAGACAAAACTAGTTACGTGTGGCCTCGTGTGTTCAAACTCCAGGCATAGACAACATTCGTTCTGTACCTAGAAATGAGTTTCCAATTACTTATTGCTTATTCATTGATACAAGGTAATTTTTGTAGCAAGGTTGCTGGGCCTTTATATTGGTTTTTGGAACTTTCTCGTGTTAATAATACTTCACCAGTCAATGGTCTTTGGCATGGATATCATAAAATGCCATGCTCCCGGCTGCATTAGTTACGAATGGGAATGTCAGACTCCTACTGATTATTATATAGGTAAACCTTGTTTCTTCACTGATACTTCACTGAACAGAGTGCCAAGTTAACGTTTTCGAAGAAACCTTGGCAGGCCAGTACCTGCAAATAAAAGATGTCCCCATTTATTTTGACCTTTCATATGAAAGAGATAGCCACACGGGTTGATCAGTGATATCATTAAACAATCAATATGGAGTCGCCGGTTATCCGGGTAACAAGATTGGGGCAGTCATTCTATGAAAAACACTGGTACTGAGCTGAATCCCCTTACTGATGCCAATACATTCCCGACTGGAAGAGGCTAGGCAGATGATGAACTTCCAAATGTACGCGCCGTTCTTCAATTTGCTGTGATGAAATAGAATCGAATCGTTTCACCAAGTATTCTGCCGCAACTTGTGTAAGTAAGGTTTGCTTGAATTTCCTTATACGCCTGCGTTTCATCTTTAAAGGGCTTATTACACTTGACTAAATTAAGTCGTCATAGGGCAGATTTTTCAATCGCCAGATAACTTCTATCTGAGGAATATTTTTAACGTTTTGATAGCTTTTGTATGGAAAATATGTTAAACCGCCATATTTATTCCTCAGATAGAAGTTAACTGATGATTGAAAAATCAGCCCTAAATGATTCAGTCACTAAATTTAGTCAAATGTAATCGCATTTAGGAAGGTAGGTTTCATTAAATTATTTAGAAATCTAATGAGAAAAACCTAGTTAGACGACTGCATTTAGTCAAATGTAATAAGCCCTTAACTCTGACTTCTTTAATACCTGATTAAGCGTCACTTATGACAACGTAAACAAATAATCAGACAGTAAGTAGGTATATACCTACTAAGATTAAAGACTACTGCCGGTATTTTTTATCTTTACTTGTAAGTAGTTATTTAAGTATCGTTGAACTATGACCCCATTATAGACAAAGTCGGAGTTCCCAAATTGTTAGTATTGTTTTTTCTTTTCTATAAAATAAATGTAATACCTGTATAATTACATTGCACCTTTACTGTACCGTTCAAATAGACATAATTTAACATTAAATTCTGTATAGTTATAGTTGTACCTACATATTCTGTTTGACGAGCAAATCTAATCTCAATGCAGTTAAGTTATTTAACACCGTAAAACAATAAAATACAATAAATTTCTTATCACCAAGCGTAATAAATATTGACTATATTGATAACGTACCACAGGATTTTACACCTTAAAACATTCGCAGAAAATCAAAAATAGCTTGAATGCCATCTCAGACTGATATTAAAACAACGAGTTTCCTAAAATAGTATAGAAAATATATGTAATGCAGAGAAAAATTGTTTAAGCTATTTCAAGTGTTACGGCCTTGTATTAAGGTCGATATTCGCGTGAGCTATTTCGATAAGGTGCGAACTTTAGTTGTGTACTGTTCATGACAATGGCCGCACGTAGTATGAGGCATACGTTTACGAACTGAGACAAATGACAGTCGCGTACGCATCGCTCGAAGAAAAACCGTGACACACCAGTTTATAGTGAAATAAAATCGTGAAAAATCCATGCTGTGATATCATGCGAACTGATTTCAAAGGATATTTGTGCCAAGGAAATATAATTGTGTTCGTGTTTTGGATAACGTGAATGTAAGAATTATTTCGAGTACTGTTTTGGTGTGATTCGCTTTGATTTGCCGTGGTGTGTTATTGTTATTATAGGCTAGTCTTGTACGTGGCGGTAGGCTTCCATTCTCACTCACCCGCATTTACAATAACATGAGGAAATGGGACACTTAACTAGGTACATACACATGCCACAAAACTATTCAACGAAACACATTAGAAATTAATTCGTATATACGAGCTAAAGATATAGCTTAATAAAAAATCATCACTGCAAACAAATAAACTTTCCGTGCTACTGGTCGGTAACAAAACATATGTAGGCCAAAGAAATCAAAACAATAACAGTCTGATAAGACCTCGAATATAGTTACCAAGAGTAACCTAACACCGAAGGAAAGATCCACAGTGGAATCCTTACAAATATTTAGTATAAACTATCTACAGAGAAAGCGGCCTTCGATGGAAAAATACGGAAAATATTTCGATAAGATTTAGTTAGGAAAAAGGACTTAGAAAATAAAACTAAGTAGGTAATTCCTAATTATAGAGGATTTTGTTATTTTATTCTCCAAAGGACTAAAACCACTTTTTGGAAAAGTGCAATCAGAAAAAAACCCTGCAAAGGCCAAATTAAAACAAACTTTGACTGGGATCATTTCAAGAAGAATAAGTAAAGTCATATTCTACGATTGCTAGTTAATAATAAGTTGTGGAATGTGATTCAGTAACAAGCCACGGTTTATAATTGTGTCAACTTCTTATTATTCATCTCACGTTTGTGGAGAATCAATACAATACAATGAAAAATTATAAATAGTTTGGCTACTGTAGAATGTTGGACACATAGCTCAGTAAGTAAAGCATTGAAAAAAAAATGACTAGTGGATATATCATAACCCAAAATCTCCTAAGAAAGTAGCACGATAAAATGGGAGTGTTCGGGTGACGAGGAACGTTACTATTTCCGCCCTTACATGCATCTGTAGAATCCGCCGATTCAATCTTTGACTGATTGGTTTTGATTTGCTAAGAAACCCAAATTCGCATCTCCGCTATCTTTCCTTTCTCCGTTGTATAGGTAGGGCCAGTTTTCAGTTTAGCCAAGGTATATTACAACTTCACATTAGTAGACCTATTCTATATTCGGGCCCAAATAATGACAGCCTAAACTGTCAGTCTATATTTGGCCCAAAAGTTGGCTGATAGTTTATTCCAACAATCTGGTATCTGGCCGATATCAGACCGAACAAAACGTTTGTTTAGATTCACGATTACCATCAAATTATATGTACTGTCGTGGTGAAGAACCGGTGTTAAGTTAATTAATTTACTATAGATATTTCTAATTAATATGCATTCTGTGTTTAGCCTATTCAAAGCCGTTTACGAATTCAAAAGTAAATTGTCAATGATCTAGATAAAAACACTAAAACCTGCTTTGTACCTACCTATGTCATGTCAATGAAACCGAGAACAAAATGTGTTTAGTTATTTAGATAATTGATAATAATAGTTTTTATCTTATACGTCATACAGTCAGTGAGAAAAATAAAACTTACGGCAAGTTCACTAATTCAATTGATGATGCTTTATCTTAAGACTTAAAGATGCAAGTGACACCGCAAAAACTACATAATATCCAGTCAGTTAAATAATAAAGATTGCATGATGAGCACTCAAATACATACCTCAAAAGAATTCAGAACCTATTCACAAGCAATTACAGTTGATTTTCCAATACACGTCTTGTTATCATAAAAACATCTGGACGGACAAAATAGGTGGGACATCTAAGCTTAGCGGGCTGGTTACCATGGCAACATTAGTGGAGCGCACTCTCCAAGGATTATCCTTTCCCCCTTTTCCCCTTTTCCTGGATTTCACGACGCTCACAGGATACTGAGTAGAAACTCTTTGCTAATTAAAAAGTCGTTCATGACAAAAACTGTGAAAGACTCGGGCGTCGCAAAAATAAAAAGTAAAAAATTAATTTAGCGCGAATGGTCTCTGATGTAAGTTTTTATTAAAGCACAAAGAACTTATGTAGTATTTTTGTACATGCTTTTTTATTAACGGTAGCATAATTAAATACGGAACGGGATTCTAGGAAATTATTCCAGGAATTATTGTTTTCCGTGTGCATTTAAAAATAAACTCTGCTTCATACTACCTTTTAATTAATTTTATTGGAACTGCAAGATTACTTTTTAATAGTATTTACGCGTATTCCAATTAATTAAGTATTAATTAATAACGTCAACAATACGAATACCAATTAAAACTTGATTCAATTAGTGAAAGCATAAACGCGTATCAATTTTTAATTGGCACATAAGCCCTTACACACACATAAACAGCATTCATTCGTATAAACTGTTACATAATAAAACCGTACACATACCAATTGATATAATAACAGTAATACATAATGTACTGTCGGGTACAGATGCGAAAACTATGTCATCGTACAAAATCAATAACCGCGGCGCTTCATTAAAATATCATTTTACTGTCAACCAAATTAATTGGTAAATTTATTTTCAGGAGTGTACGCGGTTGTACCAATGTGGACATATTCGAGTGTGGACATAGCTGGGACGCATATCAGTAGGACTGATCGGATCAAGATCTATTTGTCGGAATGCGTGGTGTGTTTCTGTATAGTATTCTTTATTCTTTGTGTAGGACTACTGCTGTATTTGTTCTTTCATTTGTACACGACAGTGACGTCAGCTGGGAAACTTGCTGGGACTTTAGCGGAAAGTTGAATGTTTAGTATTATGAAGACTGAGAATCTAGTGTTTGTGAATAAGATGTATTTTGTGATAATTTTAGTTTTTAAGGAGACGAGAAGATGAGAGATTCTTTAGCAGTGATTCGATATTAACGATGTTAGTCATTACTATAACCTGTCTATACAATTGTTATTTAGAGACAAAAATGGTGCTTCCAGAATGTTATATATTTAAAGATCTAGAAATGATGAAGAAGATGCACTAAGCAAGGGCCCATATTTGTTCAACATACTTAGGTATCTTTAGAACCAGCTTTGCCTGACATTTTCTATTACAACATTTCTATTTCCTTTTAACACAATATTTGAACCAGAATGTTTTGCTACTGCAGAAGAAAATAGAAAAGTAGCCTTTAATATTCCTTTGAGAGCATTTCCCAGCAACTTCCCTCTATACAATTCCAATAGCTTCAAAGACATTTGTACTAAAGTTGTTATTTGTACTGAAATCGCTATGGCACATAAGACCTTTTCCGACTATTTCAAGAGATATTTAACAAGCAAACTTACAGAGCGTAATCGCTACTTAAACGTGGACTCTAATAGAAAATGCTTTTACAGTTGGCTTATCGGCAAATTAACATGGGACATTCAACCTTAAGGTATATAAACTCAAGGTTGAAAATTGAATGAGTGGAAATTAAAAAGTTCTATCAGCCAAAAACATGGGTAAATTGGTCCCTACATTAATAGGGTCCGTCTGTGGTCTCAACGCACTGGACAGCTTTGTGGTGGAGTGTCAATAGTGTCACAGTATGAATGTCGCAGTGTCCAATGTTGTGCTAGACCACAATTTTGTGGTCTGTTTTTCTGTTTGCTGATTAGATTGGCTGTTTTGTTTTGTTTGTGATCTGTTAAGTTAAGCATTTAATAAAAGCTGATTTTTTTTGAGAAAATTTTAAAAATAAATGGTTCGATTGTATGTCATGTAGCTTCAAAGTAATCAAAATTGACTAGGAGTAGGAGAGGACATGGAGTTTCTTGCCGGCTCTTCTCCATGAGACCAACTTTTTGGAACCGTGCAACTAATTTGACGTTTCATAAGAGCCTGCAAAGGCCTATTTGAAATAAAAACAATTTGATTTTGATTTTGAGGTACTTAAAAAGACATAAACTTACGAGATCTGCAATCTGAAATGATAAACTATAAAACGAAATGTTTAAATAAAAATAATATCGATCGGTTTCCCCAACAATCTGAAATTTGCACATAATCATCAGGTTTAATACCCTCTTAAAATTTGAGTGACGTTTATAGCAAGTTTAACCAGGAGCCGGCCACTCATAATAAGTGACGATTAAACTTATCTGCCAGATTTCAAGTGAAAAACATTCCAATTATTAATATTTAATCGGGTAGATTAAGCCCAGAATTACTGAAAAAAGGTGCCGACAAATTGATCAAGTCTTTCTTTATGAAGTCGGTTAAGATGCGGCATTAAAGTCAGAAAAAGAAGGGTTGTTACTGATAATTTTTTGAAATTAAGATGTTTATTTGTTAAAGAAAGCACTGAAACAAAAATAGTTTAAAAATAGTTTAACCTAATAATTTCTTGTCATACTACAATAATTCTCGATCTTACTGTCATCCACATTTATAATTATGTAAACAAGATGATTTACAATTGTTATTTAAACAAATATAGTTCTTATGTGTAAAGAAATAGAAGCTATTCCAAAGTAACTTTGGCTGTTATGTATGTTGTGAATCTATATATGTATGTAGTCAATAAAGATTTGTTTTGTTATGAAATTATCATTGTTTTTTTATGCCACTAGATTTCCGTATTGTGTGTTTTCAATTGTTAAACACGGTTTTTTATTTATCTATGAAATATGTTTCTAGCTATAAAATGCCTGATATAATATCTTAGTGTTTAAACTCATTCGGTGATTCTTTGCAAACTCATTTAACGAGTACGCGTAGGTAAATATATACCTATACCTTAATGATAACATACATATATAATGATAATATACTTCATAGCAGGGGAAATACAGTTCATGAAATGGCCTTGTAAAGACTATAAGGTAACATTAAAACTAATGAGTGATTTATCTCAATTGCTTCACGTCACCAACCATTTAAATTGAACGAGGTAACGTGTAAAATAATCTAGATCCCACGTTTACCGATAACATAAACGCACGTTTTTTTTTGTGTTAAATAACTGATTTGAAAATTGAACGTAAAAATTCATAGAAAACGGTTATTGTAAGAAATCCGACGTTTATAATATTGGCGTTGGACTTTTGCCTACGTTCACACTAGCAGATTTTGCAGCGCGTTTAGCGACGCGCGGTATATACAATTCCGTGCAGCAAAACATCTATCACACATAAACGCGCGGTTTTAGACGTAATGGCTCAAATCAAGTAGTAGTAGTTTAGGTTAATTGTCGCTTTTATACGAGTGATGATTAGTCCCATTCGACCAACGCATAAAATCGTAAAAACAAATCTGCTAAGTACTTTGAAATCGCAGTAATAGTATTCAACTGTTACCTGCGCGCTATCGGGTTGGCATTGAATATCTAAGTCATTGACACACAGCGGAGTATTTACGCAGAAACAGTATTAGAATGACCCTGGACTTAGGGAAATATTCTCACGGTGCAAACGAAGTATGAATAGAAATTTTGGCATAACCTTGCGTGGATGATGTAATTGTATTAGCCGTGACTTGTAAGTCAAAGGATGCAAAATTACCAGTAAGTACCAAATTGTGACACAATTAAGAAGGTCTGCAGCCCGAAGCTTGGAAGTTGGTGATTGATACACCCGTGCATCGGAGAGCACTGAAATGTCGATCCTGCGCCTGATGTCTTTCCGGTCGTGTCGGATTGCCGTCCCACCGGGCTATGAAAGTGAAGGAATACTGAGTGCAGCTGTGCCTACTGCCTGCCCAAATGCTTGTGCACTATAATATGTCCTGCGCAGTTGGCCAATCTCCTTTCATCAGAACAGCCGTCGCAGCAGATAGTCGGCTAGGAGGACATTATGCTCGACACCAAGAGTTATCGCGCGGAAAATCCGCTAGTGTAAAAACACACTCAACCACATTCGTCATCAATCATAAAGGTCCTCGTTGCTATCCGTACCTAGGTAATTAACATTGTCAAAATGTTCATCATAACATTAATTACTACGGAAACAATGACTTCATGTTTATAGTGACAATCTGTTTGTTCGAAAGAATTTCTATTCGTTCTATTTACTGAGATATTTAGATAACTACAAGGTCGTTTATGAGGTCGTACATAACAATTCTCACCTGGTTTATTTAACTAAGATTTAATTTATGTGAATTTTTGATAAGAGAAAAAATAAACATGAAGTTGATAAACATCTTTGGCAAAACCAGCCCCGGATCTAGGGGGGGGCAAGCCGGGGCCCATGCCCCGGGCGGCAAATTCAGGGGGCGGCAAAATCAGGCGGCTGCGTGATTTTAAATCCTACATCACAGATTATCATAATAGTTACCTACAGGGCCGTCTTAACCTATGGTGCAGGGTGTGCGAATAACCCGGCCGCCTCGGTATCAGGAGCGCCGCGGGGCGCCCCACCACCAGAAAATGTCGATGAAATTACACCCGTTTGATAAGGAAGTTCCACATTGTGTCATGATACTGACAAGCAAAGTTTCTAAAAAAGTCGCCTTTGCTTTGTTTAATTGATCATTTTGATTATTTTTCACTTTTAACATCCTCCAACTAAGTGAAAAAATTCTCGCTCGCTACGCTCGCGACTAAATGACAATGTACGCGCTCTTTTTCTGATGGTTTATTATTTTTATTGACGCACCGAATCAACGAACACAAATTTTAATGACACTCGCTCTAATCACGGTTTCTTTTTATTTGTACATAATTCCCAGTTTAATTTGTGAGTCTTCAAACAAATAACTAATAAATTTCGCGCTCGTTTCGCTCGCGGCTACTTGTTGCTTGACAATGTACTTAATCAGGTACTTTTGTGTCGCAGGCACAAAAAATTTCGCGCTCGCTTCGCTCGCGCAATATTATACAAACGTTACTTTGTTACCATCATAAGTCAAATCTACGATGTCTTACCGTCTATAAGTCAAGTGTAGCAAAAATAACTTTTTGTGTACATTAATCTGTCTCGACTCTCATTACTTAAACCTGGCCAACAGTTTGAGCCTACAATGATTTGAACACTTTTTTATAGTCATTTACCTACCAAAAAAGTTACAATCGTTGGTGAAAATAAACATAAGTAGGTAGGTAGGCGGGGCGGCATTTTTCAGTTTTTGCCCCGCCTAAAATAAATTGAAGATCCGAGGCTGGGCAAAACACTGCATTATTTTTATCATTCTTAAGGCAAGGTGAGTTTAAACAAATTTGCCGAGTCGAATTCGGCTACTATTTTCACGACAGTCAAAATATACTGACAAAACACAAATTCAGGCGTCATGTTGACTTCAAAGATGCTTTACCTATTTGACAAGCACTGGACTTTCATCATCGGAAAAACTTTCCCCAACTGTATAGAGACCAACTTTCCTATGCGCAATCGCTTGCAGCCGAGTACCAATGAACTCGTCATGCGAAGACGATCACCCACTCACGGACCCACCGCGTCAAGCGTTGCTTAACCTTATGATCGATCAACCTGTGTGGCTATTACTTAGCTACAAGCCTTCTCACACAAGACATCTTGCTGAGAGGAACGGGACATTACCTAAGTACTTTGAGAAAATTCTTCACGATGATATGCTATTTTGTAGGTCCCGGCTGTCATTGAACATCCTTGGTAGTTGTTACGGCTAGTCAGAAGCCAGTAAGTCTGACACCAGTCTAACCAAGGGGTATTGGGTTGCCCGGGTAACTGGGTTGAGGAGGTCAGATACTTAGGCAGTCGCTTCTTGTAAAGCACTGGTACTCAGCTGAATCCGGTTAGACTGGAAGCCGACCCCAACATAGTTGGGAAAAAGGCTCGGAGGATGATGTTATGCTATTTTGTAACGTCACATTTAAGCCGTATTTGACAAAACAAGTGGTAATTACAATATTGAATTGTGTCTTAGTAGTAAATCAAATAAGCCTTTTGTCTCCATTGTGGTATATTTACTCTTCAAGGCAAACTCATTTGATAATTTCTTCCACAGTAAACACATATTTGATGATAACAGGGAGATACATGCTTGGAGAATAATAAAGTTGTTCATTTGTTATCTTGTACTGATCTTATAAAATTAATTGTCAAACATAAGTTAACTTCATTTTAACTTTATCATGTTTTCGTGTACGTACCTACATATACCACTACTTTTTCATCTTTCGATAAGAAACATACATTTCTTCTTGAATAAGACCCTAACTCTTGTTGATGCCGGTTCTTTCATTTCTATCTATCGTGTGCTAATTTTTGAACCTCTGTATGTTAAGACCCTAACTCTTGTTGATGCCGCTTCTTTCATTTCTATCTATCGTGTGCTAATTTTTGAACCTCTGTATGTATACGGTTAATATGCTTGATAACTAACAATTAGGTATTTACCAAGAGTCCAGTACTATTATTCAACTTCCAAAATCAAAAGGCAGCACCATGGCACCCCAGCGGGGCCCAGCAGGGCTAAGGCCTGCCGGGGCTGCGGGTTGTTCGAAAGAGATACCGCGGCCCTGGTACATAAAAGGCCTATGACGGAACACGACGGTTTTTAGTCAGTAAGAGTCTGACACTCCCTCACGGCTGCTAACCCACAGCGGGAGGGGTCATTTGGTGATTTTTGAAGTCCTTAAAAAAAAGAAAAGCACCATGGCAGCGCCTCTTATTTCCTGACTCCTTTATTCCGAACACTATATGCCGTATGACATAATGCATCGATCACGCTTCACCGATTTCACGTCAAAACAAAACGTCAGTTACGTCATGATCGGACACAATAGCGAACTTTATTTTGGAGGCTAGTAAAGTGGAAATATCTACAAGTTTGAGAAGTACCGCAGCTTTGGCTGTATTCCAACTTTGAGGTATTGGAATAACTTGGTAACTTTGGTATTGGTAGGTATCTTAAATGCGTCGAAGACGCTTGTACAGTAGTATGTCTACGATTAAACCATATAGAATCATCGGCACGAATCTTGAGCGCTGACCTTCACCTGCGTAGAAGTGATTATTAGCAAAGAACCAATACCGAGTGAGGGCTATGACGCGATGCCCTGCGGGCTAATCACCGCTTTAGCCCGCCCCCACGCCTCACTTCATAGCTCAAAAGGGACCCAATAAATCACTGCCGATGATTATAGTTAGCATGCTTTCACCAGCTTCCTTTTTCCCGCGATTTCACGTGTCCTGTGGAAACTTGGTACCCACTTCCCGTGCCTACCTGGATAAAATTTCTCAATTTTAGTTTGTAGTTTGCAAGCCTTCAAATACAAACAAACAATGTTTAAGCTAAAATTATCATCATGTCAATAGATAGCTAAAGTTCTAGGTCGAACTATTTTCTCCTATCACGTAAAGGCAATCCTTAGAGACTAGACAGGCACAAAATGAATCTATGTAACTGGCAGGCTGAGATCGTAATTAAACTTTGTGGAGGCAACAGGAATACTATGTAGCCACAGTGTAGCGAAAACTGGCTGAAAATAAACAGTTGACCTATGTTCATCTTAAGAGGACGAATTGGAATTTTTGGCGCCAAGGATGTCAATTTTTCTCAGTAAATACAAAACGGATCAAAATACAACTTGGTTACCTGAAAGTTCATGATATAAGCCTTATTTTGTTAGTTGTAGAAACATGATTAGGTAACTTTTATAACAGAGAAAAATATATCAAACATACCTCTTTTTAAAAAGAGATTCACATATTATGGGCAAACGGGACCGATTTAAGCCTCTTAACTTTTTTAGTAGTTGAGTACCTATATACATACTCTTTAAAATGGTAGTAGGAATTTTTATTAAATTATCATTTCTAAATATTAAAATTACAAAACCATTTTGTCGCTTACGACTTTTAGTTATAAGCTAGCGCGCGTATTGTTATCCTCGCCCCGCTCAGACGCTCCGACCCCTTTTGGCGCCTTAGGTGCGCGTACCGGTTATGGAATTATTGTTGACCACTTCCTCGCCTTAACTTTGTTGCACTGCTTTTTTGTGTATTGTTATGTAGACTGGGGCTATATCCTATCCTACTAATATTTGAAAAAATAATGTGAACGTTTGTGAGAATGTATGGATGTATGTTTGTTATTCTATCACGCAAAAACAGCTGGACAGATTTGGTTCAAATTTGGTATGTAGATAGGTGATACCTTGGATTGACACATAGGCTACTTTTATCAACGAACCACGCGAGCGAGGCCGCTAGCGGAAGCCAGTTTTTAAATAAATAGGTAAAGGTTCTAATACAGACAATAGTTTAAGAGCCTTCGCACACTGCAGAATAGCTGTTGGTTTGTCCTGAAGGTATTGGTGAATTCTAACCAAACATTTTAGTTGGCCTGATACCGGCTGGATACCTGATCGTTGTATTGTGCGCACTGCCATTTATCTTGGATCAGATTTATGAGTCCAATCAAACTATCCGCCGAATAAAAATTTACTTTGTACGAGAGCTATTAGTTTTATACTAAACTGTTTGAATAAATTGCAAGAATAAAGGTCAAACGCTTATTTTTTTGAATAATCCAAAGTTCAACACGGCTCAAAGATTTATTTTTAAATCAAAACAACAATTAAAAGTATCAGTCATATGACGTCAGGCATCGTGATACCCGGAAGATTAACGCTAACTTAAAAACAAAAAAATCACATTTATGTCACCTACGTTTAAATTAGCATTTTCGCGTTAAAACCTTGAAAAACACGTAAATTAAACGATGACTCTACCGACATATAATTATTAGTATTAAAGCAATAAAACCTGAGAAAATTAGCTCGCATAATTCAGATACCAGCGGACCAAAACATGGAAGTTTACGAACCATAGAGAAAACTTAAAGAGGCTGGACAGTACTTTCAAACAAACAAATTAGGTTCCTTTAAACGTGGTTTCATAGTATTTACTTTAAACTGATTAAACCATACGATAACAAAACCAACGAAAAAAGTTATTTTTATTTAAATATTTGATTCGTTTATTTACAGGTCTACTGACCTACAAACTTGTATAACAATATAATACAGTAGCTATAATAAAAAGAGATATTGTTTTTGCCGCGCGGTCAACGACTCGGCCTAGAGGAATTGATAAGGTCTTGTACCGTCTACAACATTGTAAACAACCAGGGAAAGGGAAGTACAGTATATACCCTATTGCTTCAGATGTAAAGTATTATTAGTGAATTTATCACGCCTAGTAGCCTAAATGCTTGATGATTATAAGTTAATTAGGTACCTAAACATAGGTACTACTACTACTACTTAGGTAGGTACTACTTAGGTACCTATTTAAGAATTTCACAACCTCAATCCTTTGTCCTTGTTAATTTGCCAGAAAATGTGAGAATAATATGTAAAGTTATAACTTTACCCCCAAGGTGTTAAATAAAGATATTTATGTTATCATCATCACTGAGAATTTTTCTGTAAACTATTTTTTGTTATATAGGTATGATAATCACACTTTGGACCACTATCACAAGAAAGTAATGATGCGGTCAAAGGTAAAAAATCCAAATTTATATTTCTGACAGGTATATTTCCAGTAAACCACCAAAATACTAAATAGGTCCCGCTATTTAAGAACCAACGTCATCCAACCGAAATATAACAAGCGACACTCTATTTACGGGTCGGATGGTCGGCGTCCGATTCTGTCGACAACTGTCTCCGATCCCATCCGACGGCTCGCCGGCAATCCGGCAGATGTCGGAAATATCACACTTGTTTTAAATACTTTTCGCTCTTTTAATTGAAAACGTGTGTAACTCCAAATTTTTTCCTGTATCAATAGAATAGTTGTGAATAGTTTTCGGAGCCCTGTGTTTACTTCAATTTTAGTTTCGGAGTATCGTGGCCCTGCTGTAACTATGTTTTGAAAGCTGCACAGACAATGTATCTATGTGTAATTTTGTTTTTATCATAACACTTTCCAATTAAATACAGTCTTCCCAAAGAGTGTCAAAATTACAATAATAACAAATGACGATCCAGTAGGTATTCTCATACAAAATTCCCCACACAATAGACGCCTGATTTAGTTTGAGAGCAATACCACGCATAGCATAACACGTAAGTGAACATTATTTCTATTAGGCGTTACCTTGTTTCATGCAGGCGTTGAAAGACCTTCATGGAAAGGCCAGTAAGGAAGACTGTCTTCTAGTACCTCTTCTTATACAAATAAATGCATTTATAAGTACTGCAATAGCACGAGTAACATAAAGCAGTAACATCGACTGAACTCTGCAGAACAGTGAAGTTCCACTGTTAAACTTTCGCCTCGTTTAATTATTTTGCTTTGAGAGAGATTAACAAGATTAATTTCCTAAAAATAATAAAACTATCCGATGATGTCTCCATTATACTAGTAGTAGACTCGTGCTGGTGGCGCATACACATTTTTTGTTGGCAAAAATATCTGTGGAATCCCGCCTTTACCAGATGATCCGTTTGGACAAACACTCAGCCAATGTCATCTCTCTTGAATCTATAAATTCAGTCATTACTTACCTACGTATTTTATCACAGGATATGTCTTAATATTCCGACAAGCATGTAGTTACACATATTTAATTAATTTAAGCGGAAAGTGCCTGTTTATCTTATCTCGTAATTAACATCAAGAAAAGGTTAGCTTATGTACCAAAATAACAAGACGTTGTTTCGCGAAACTGTTTACACGAAATTCAATCTTACTTGTTTAATTGCTCGCGTCTAATAATCAGGGTATAATGCCTATTCAATCAATATTACAGTAGTCACACACTGAATGCTAAACAGTCGGCCGACAGTTGAGCCAATAGTTGCTTCTTTAAAAAAAATCTTTGTTCCAATCAATATTAAAATGGAACTGGGCCGGACACGTCAGCCGAATGCATCCAGAAAGATGGGCCACTGTCGTCGCTCAGTGGACACCTCAGGATGGACACCGCAGGCGGGGTAGGCTCCGGAAGAGATGGCGTGAAGACCTGGATACCTATTGTCGAAACTGGTGGGCTCGGTCAAAAGATCGAGAACTGTGGAAGCAAGATGGGGAGGCGTTTGCCCAGCAGTGGGACATTATGGGCTAAAAATAATAATAATAAATGTTCCAATCTAAGTCGGTCTGATACAGCTAAATACCTGATCTTTGTAATGTGCGTACTACCATTCAGATTTCATCATCATACAGATTTATGAGCCCAGACTATCGGCCGACTAAAAGTTTTCAGTGTGGCTACTGTTATACATAATGACTGGTTGAGATTATTGCGTATCTATTGATCTATTGATGGATAGATATTAATTTGAAGGCCTTTGTGGGAGAATTAATCGTGGTGTTGTCATCACAGCTGGGCTAAGGCATCTTCATCGTAATAACTTGATGCTTTGCCATATGAAACACATTAGTCCAGGCAAATTATGTTAAAAAATTAATTATGTACAAAATGAAGTATGTAATTTTATTACTTTCATATGTAAAGCAAAATAATCTTACGGAACCCCAAAAACAAAATCAAGCTGTTCAAATATATGGCATGTTCACTCGGAGCATATGTAAACAGCTTTAAATACCTTATAACGGCCTCGTTGTTGTTTAAAATATTCGGTGTTTCAGAAGATTGCACTAGAACAAAATAACTATTACAATACTTTACCTTCATACCCACATTTTCAGTTTAAGGTACTTTATATTAAACAACTGCCGTACCCTTCTAGTCTACGAGGACCAGAAATCCTATTTTGCAAAATTTAAAAATCAACTTTTTTACTTTACAAAATCATTTTTTACGCCTACTATGAAAATATTTCAACAATAGCAGTAGAGCAGTAGGCATATATCTCTCAAAAGCCGGGCAGTAGATTTGAAAATAAAACATTGATCAAAAACTGACAATCGAAAAACAAAAAAGTTTG
The DNA here is from genome assembly GCA_033682625.1 of Helicoverpa zea x Helicoverpa armigera. Taxonomy (NCBI): domain Eukaryota; kingdom Metazoa; phylum Arthropoda; class Insecta; order Lepidoptera; family Noctuidae; genus Helicoverpa; species Helicoverpa zea x Helicoverpa armigera. Next base: position 3,313,740 of record JAWIIS010000044.1, on the reverse strand, counting down.
TAACCAGAATTGGAATCTAGTGCCCAGATAGTTCTTCAAAGCCCCGTCCTCCAAAATTTCCAGGAAATCCGAACAGCTTACAGTACTAAAAGCGTGCAAAACTCTAATATACAAACTTTCAGACGATGTCAGAAACTGCAATACCGTCAGAGGCAGTTATTTTAACCAGTTTCCAACTTTACCTGAATGTCATCGTGTTCTGGCGAAACTAGCAGAATGTTATGTGTAGGGAAATGGAAATACACTGCCGGGAACTTATGCGGGGTAACTATGTACGTGTACACTTGTTAGCATTGAAAATTACCTGGTTATAAAAATCTTAAGTTAGAATTTTTGGATGTAAGGATGAAATATATTTATTAAATAATTTGGGATATTTCTAGCTATGGCAAATATCAATAGTTTTTTAGTTCAACGATTGGTAAGTAATACCTGAATACTACTCCGTGCAAACTGGATAGCAAGGATGCATATAAAAGCAACTTAAAAAAAATATATACATTGCAAAAATGTCCAGTTGGTACCTAAAGATCCGCCAAAGACTTCTACATAAAATTATCTACATGGAACCAAAGGATGCATATAAAACCAACTTAAAAGAAAATAAAACATTGCAAAAATCTCCCTTTAGTACCTAAAAATCTGCCAAAGACTTCTACATAAAATTATCTTTATGAAACATCATATAAACCCATACATCAAACAACACATAAGTACATCAGACTACACAAAGTAATAAACCAAACGTCATCACAGAATCCTGCCGGAACTGCAACGTATATTTAATCAAAAGAAAAAACTACAAGCAAAGGAAATAAAGCTCTCCAGTCTTGCAACGTGAGGACAGTAAAAAGGAAAAATGTATACAGTAAAGACTGTTTGAAAGAAAAACTACGTCCGAAGAGCAAACATGCCTTCGAAGCACGGACTGAATTACAGGAATTCGCTCTGGTCTTGATATGCACGGAGTAAGATATTAAACAACTTTCATTCCTTTTTTGAGCGGTCAGAGATATTTTGTTTGGTTTCAGTACCCATGTTTGTCTTTTTTTTTTGTTTCAGTCATATGAAATGGTCTTCAATTTTAATTTGGATTCTCATGTCCCTTAATGTACGCTTTACAAACATGGGTTTTGGAATATACGGCAAAATTACAAACTGAATTTTATGATGTAAAAGGCAATCTGAATTCTGGAAACTATGTATTATTGGCATCTGCTTTTCCCCAAATGTGATGGGGTCAGCCTAGGTAAGACTGGTCGGCCGACTTTCTGGTTTCTGTCTACCCGTAAAGACTGCCAAAAATGTTTCAAAATAACAGCCGAAACCCACTGGTGCGTTTTGGACACTAGAGGAACACCTGTAAAAAAAGAGTAGGTACCTAAAATATAATTTAGAATGATTTACCGGTATAGTACATTCCTCTAAGTCACATAAATACTTCACATATTTCACCTTTATTTAAAAACACTAAAATCCACAAACCAAACAATGTTAAATTTTAACTCCTTATAAAATAGTTGCTCCAACATGCCAGTGCGTCAACGTGCTATTAAATTACATCAGGCGCTCCGATCTCTGCGGTCTCAATATTGATGCAGAATCTGTCTCGATGAACTAAGTTAATTAATTACGTTTTAACTATAAATCCGTCCTTATATGTACTCTGATATCTGTTAAAATATAATTTATTAATTAGTGGAAGTCTGCGGATCGATTGCCGTGCAGTTTTACCCGCACGAGTAGTTTCTTGTATGGTTCTTATCCCTACTTGCGTATAAGTCAAGCTGATACTAAAACGACTATAACTACAGATTGATACTATAGAGTACATTTATTTTCGCGAAAATATGAAATATGTGGTCTACTTTTCTATCATTAGGTACTTGAAAAGTATGATTGACTGGTAAAGTTGGTGATTATGGTGATATATTATGGCGCAGGGTAATGGGAGTTTTTAATCGTTAACTTATTCTAGGCATTTACAGTTTTGTGTTTAATAAAAATAAAAGCATCTAAGTAGGTACAACATACAGAAAACAAAACAAAATTAGAAGAAACCACTGAAAACTCTATAGTACACTGTCGGATATTTGGCAATTACTTATAGATCCGTAGTACAGAGAGTATCGTGTTCAGTGTTCAGCAGCGATCGATCAGAATTCAACACCATCCCACTGCTCTGAAAAAATATATTCCCCTTTAAAATATTGTCACAGCTTGTATAAAAAACTACATACACATACAGGACGCGATACTCAAATACAATTATTTGGCAACTTTGAATACTAAAAAAAAGCAACAAAAAAATCGCTAAAAAATAAAGTTTGTTAAACCCTGTTACGTAAAACGAAACGTCACGTGTCTAGTTGGTTTTTTTGCGCTCTAGCCGATCGTTCACCCGGGCAGTGTGCGGATTGACACGACAGAAATAGTTCTGCGTCCATTCACAGTAGAACTGAAGTTTTAGACAATATCATTATAATCTATAAACTGATTGCCAACAAAAACGTGTTTCTTAATAAGTATTTTTCTCTGTAACATCCATGAATTATGTAATAATACTGTTTAGTTAATCTTTGTAATAGCTACTTCTTCTCACGACATAAAAAAGCAATACGTGCGTTAAAAATCAGTCGTTTTTTCAAAACAAAATGCAATCAGCTGAAATTCATACAATTAATATATCTGCCTATATAACCAGCTGGTAACCATATTTTTACCTTTAACCAGGCTTGACACCCTAATTGAGCAGCAACCATCTGTAATTTCAGTAATACCTACTGAAATTAAAAGAAAAAATAAAAAGAAGCCTGAAAAGCAACAAAAACTCAAATATAACGGTCATTATCACTCACATCATCAATTGGTTGACTCTGTCAATTAAAAGTTTACAAATGAACGAACATAACAATTATGTACTCAAAAAGTGACTGATGCACAATTTTCATGAGATATTCATAAAAACTTCGCTATCCAACTAAAAGAATATAATGATTTTATAGTTTATTTATTTTTTTATTCAGGCAAACGAACAACATATTTACAAAAAAGTAAAGTTGCTTAGTTTCATACGTATGTGTTTACAGCGTAAATATGTCACATACAGATATGCACAACAATTACAATAAGTTGTGGTAGTCGCTTTGAAAATTGGGTCAAGTGCATCAATAATAGGGAAAAAAATAATAAAATGTTTTTAAAACCACGACGGTCGTAAAAAATCTAGATGTATTTATTAATTATTTTTGAAGGGCATAAAAACTCAACGAGATAATACTTTAGCTCAATTAAGAATCAGTTGTATTCTATTTTCCTGTTGGCAAAAGCATAGTTTTTTTTGTACTTAGTCATTTTATAAGATTGTCAATACGCCAAATTGTTCAGTTAAAAATAATGTTCCCGTAATTTAGGGAAAGTGGGCCAAGTAATGACAATTCGAATTGTCGGGATTAGACAACGATGAATGGATGTAATGTAATACCGGGAATAATATCAGCATTTGAAAAAATCAATCCTATTAAGAACTTTATTTATAAAAGTGCTATATTTGGCTTGGTTATGTAACTAAACAAACCCTATAGAACTTTCTACACAAATACAGAAATTAAATTAACCATTATACTTATTTAATATACATAGTAAATAACAATAAAAAAATATCTGTTATCATAGGATAAAGGGGATGCGGTCAGCTGCGGGATTGTCCGAAAGAGTTATCGCGGCCCTGGCACATAAAAGGCCTACGAAGGAATATGATAAGTTTTAGTCAGTAAAAGTCTGACACTCCCTCACGCTGCTAACCCACAGTGGGAGAAATCATATGATCATTTCCCATCAAAAGATGCGGCCTCGGTGAGACAAAGTCCGGGCGCTGATTTTTAGCGATAGCCTAAGGGCCTACGCAGACCGGGACGTCATGGCAAGGGATTTTGCCGTGAGTCAGCGCACACCGGCTGCTTAGATACCGCGGCATACCAGCATTTTACCACGGCATGCCACGGCGTGCCGCGGCATTCCAGCATTTTGCCACGGCATGCCCCGGCATGACAAAGCACGCCTCAGCGACTCCTGCTGCCTGCAGTCTTCAGTTGCGTTTGATTGAGTGAAGTGGACCCCCACCGCCGCACCCCGCAGTATATTACTACGAGTGCTGGAGTCCGTGTCATGCCGTTGCCTACCGCAGTATGCCGCGGCATCCCGCCACGGGAGCCTGTGACGAGCGCCGGAGTCCGTGTCATGCCGTTGCCTACCGCAGTATGCCGCGGCATCCCGCCACGGGAGCCTGTGGCGTGTCTTTTCGATTAAATCCCTTTCAATGCCACGGCATCATTTTAAAGCATAGCAATTTATGTCGTATTTCTGTAACAGTACGGTTGAATGTCCATTAGTAAAAATTAAAATCCCTTGCCATTCCGTCCCGGTCTGCGTAGGCCTTTAGCTAACGTTATGATGTCAAACGGATGTTAATTATTTATAGGTATGGTACGGTATGGTATGGTATGATTTATGGTATGGTATGGTTTTCATTTCATTTCATTAGGTATGTGCCATTCGGCTGTTAGAAACTACTAAAATAAAAAAAATGTAGGTATCATGATATGTTAATAACTATTTAGTTAGTAGTATTAAAACACGCTGATAATAATAGTTCGTTCAGATAACAAAAGTTAGTTATGATAGGGTCTCCCTATTTCAAAATTATTAGTCTTTATCTGATGTCAAGGTCTCGATGAGATCATCGAATATATCTATCTGCTCAAAATATAAACATGTACTTTATTTTTTTTTCCTAATTACTATTTCATCAGATTCTATTTTATGTACCTACTTCCCTTTTCCTCTCACATGACACACTTATACTAGATATTTGAAAAATCATGTTTTTGATAGCCAGTACTTTTAAAAAATTCTTATACCTACCTTTTAATATTTGACCTTTTTATTAGATTGTCAATACCCCTATATGGTCAATTAAAAAGAATATAGGTACTCGTAAGGGAAAGTGGGCCAAGTTATGACAACTCGCATTGTCGGGATTAGACAACGTTCAATGGATACCATAATTGGAAGAAAATCGCGAAACATTGACACAAGAAAATTGAAAAACCAATTATAATAAGAATGTAATGGGTAAATAGGTAATAGTAAGTATATAGGAAAAGTTGTAGAACACTCTTATCCGACTACAAAAGTCTAGCTCAAGAAAAGGGTAAAACCGCGGGATAAGGGCAGTAGCTAATGAATTTAATAGTCTATCAGGTAATTTGGCAGTCAATTCCAGACACCTTTAGTAAGACGGTGAGTTAAACACGGGATGACCTTAACATTTTCTATTCTAATTGCGTACTGAGAGCTTACACATAGGGTTGTCTAGCACAGGAACTTGTAAGACTTTGCAATTCACGCGTGTTGTAGTTCTCTAAAATAAAGAATAAGTAAATAATATTTTTATATTTTATATGCTATTTTTCTATAAAGCTTTAACATGTTTTCATCCTGATAATACTTCGTCGTCGTCGTTTCAGCCGAAGATCCGCTCTTTTGCTCGATCTTACGCAACCCGCATAAGCTGCTTCCTGTCGACCATGGTCAGATCATCCGTCCGGCTGATGGGCAGAAAAGATAGCCCAAAAAAAGTTGGAAGACGATGCTTGGGCAAGCACCTCACAATAATAAAGAAAATTAGGATTGTTAACTCCTTTGAAGGGTCACTACTGTCATTTTTAATTAGCAGAACAGTGTTAGACAAAAACTACAACAGCATAATATTGGATCACACGACCTATTTTTCTGATATCTGCACTCAACAAAAGCACTCACAGATTTAGCAGAAACCAAATTTTATGTACCTACGTATGCATCTACTCTTTAGAAATCATACGTACTAATGAATAACAGATGGCTTTCACAAACCAAAAAAACGAAGGTAAGTAGGTATCTAGTGCCTATTTTGTGGGTAATAGTAAACTCTGAATATGCTATTTTGAAAATTACCTACCAGATTTTGAAAATTCTCTTACAAAAAGCAAGCCACGTAATCTGTAAACAGCCACGTTATTTCAACCGAAAGTGCGGTTAAACAGCTAGCTACTTTAACAAACCTTAGCACCAGCCCTAGAGTAACTTTAGATTCATAGCAGCCGTCGAATGCTCCCTTCCTCGTCTCAGACAATGCGGCTTCATTTCAACAAACTGATCCAATTGTTCTCTTCGATGACAGTACTACAAGTATTTGAGGGCTCCAAACCAACCAATTTAATTGTTGGGCGCAGAATTTCAACCAATTCAAGGTATGCAAGTCCCTCGGATCGGGTAAACGTCCAGTTTGCTTGTAATGTTGTTGTCTTAAGATTGGTGATCTGAATTGAGTAATGCTGTTCTGTGTAATCTGAGTAAATGTTTTATTGTAGTAGTGTTGCCTATTTTAATCGCAATCATTTATTTGATCAGGCGAAAGCACCAAGTGCCCAGCCTTGTTAGATACCTATAGAGATATAAAAAAACACAAGCACGAACTTACGAACTTCTTTCTAGAGCCATTCGATTTTGCCCAATTGGAAGAAATTTTTGCATGGTCGAGTAAGTTTAAACCCTTGAGCTCCCAGAATCCCTTATAGAAACTGAACAACCGTTAGACTAAAGGTCATGACAATTGTTGATAAAACTATCGTTAAATAAAAAACAAACAGTAATAACATTTTAGAAACATAAACCTTCATTAATAACGGATACCTACCTATATGTTATTATTTTAATAGTCGAAAAGGAAATATCATTCTGAACTTGAACTATGATTGATAAGAATTTTCCACGAGGCATAATATACGAGTTTACCTAACCTATACTTAAGTATCGAGTATTAGCCTCTGCCCGCGGTTTCACTCGCGTCCCGTGATAACTGCCTCCCGGAGCCGGATGGTGACAAAAACTATTCTATATCCTTCTTCCGGATCTAAGCTACCCTTTAATTTTTTTTTTAATTTTCAGCTTAACAAGTTGTGTAACTAACACGACTTTCGTCGCGGGAAACAGACCTGAGTACCTCTAATTTTAATACGTTTATTTTTGGCATGAAAACACTATAGACAGACAAACTCACTTACCTAGCTACTTTCAAGTTAGAATTCAGATTCAATTCCATGAAGAGTCTCCTAATTGTCAGATTCACCATTCACACAGAAACTCGTATTCCTTGAGTTACTGTAAGCGGGTAGGTAAATCAGTCACTATCGCAATTTTGTTTTCGGACATTCCCGCAATTCCAAACTTCTTGCTTAAAAATATCTACCCATAGCAATTGATTAGCTAGCTATATAGCCGTGGTATGCAAGGATATTTCGTGCCGATTTTAAAGTAGTAACCGATTTATATGTGTACCTTAAAGCTCCTAATTAGTACACATTTACAGCAACTTTACATTTTGATTGTAGGCATATAAAGTAGTTATTTTCAATGGCCCAGCAATTTGCAAGCCGTGAAGACCTTGGTTTGTGCCTTGGCTTAAAAATAACGATAGCGACATATCGAAACATTAGAAATGTATCATTAGTTTTTAAGGACATCAGTTTTGCAGAGTGTTTTCCTTTACGGTAGAGGTAAGGTTTAACTGTACAATTATATGAGGCCCTGATTTACTTCAGCATTATTCGCATCAATGTGAGCGGTGAATCTAGAAAAAATCAAGTGTAATTATTTTTATTAATAAATTTTTTGTTACTTTTTCGACACCGAAGTTAAATACCAATTGGCGCTGTCATGGGATATGCGTTGGAACTGAAACGATTCGTGCTTAAAATTTTGGTGCCGCAATACTTCCGATTTCTCAGATCCTCATCAGATCCTGGACATCCGAATTCACATCTTCCTTCTTTTTGGGAAGTCTGTTATCAATACAAACTAGCGTTCCGACCTGTAGTACTATCCTCTGAAACTGCTTCTTCTTTTAAGTTTTTTAAACTATCCTGACTTTGAATATTCTTCTCCATGGAATTTTAGTAATATTTATATTCAAAGAAACGTCCTATTCCCCTTAATTTAAAAGTATTTTGATTAATATCTGCCACTTTTGCAAAGCGGATCAGTTAGCCCAGTGACCTTTAACAGATAATATCTAATTGTTGTTGTCAACCTCTAAGTAATAGAATAGTTTTTTTCCATATCTGTGTGGTTTAATTATTATTTTGATACAAGCTTCCGACCTCGGTTTTTCCCGCGTCCAGAGAGAAGTTACCGCACCCAGATAAAAAATTATCTCATGTGTTAAGCCCGAACACAATCTCTATGGCCTATGGTAATGACTGGTCTTTTAAGTATGGAGTTACAGTTGAAATTTTTTTCACACAGAAACCGGCCGCTGCCATTCCGGTGTAACTGAAGCCTTAGTGTGCCTTTCTGCTTATTTTTTGAAGGACAAACATTCGGACATGCAAACGCATAAACAGTAGCAATATTAGTAGGATTTCTTTTGATGGTCAGTCGCATGTGCCACACTGCTACTCAGCTGCATCTGATTGGACTGACAGCCTCTTCAGAGTTGGGATTAAGTTTAAGCAGATGAAGAAGTATTACATAACTAGCAATGATATTTTTCCTCTAAAATAATTAAGTAATACCTACCTAAAAGATCCAAATGATGCTTCTATTTAAAAGGCTTCATTATGGACTTTTAAATCACTTTCGAAAATCGACCTAGAAAAAATATCCCTTTATTAGGGATATTTATCTTTCTAATTCACATAACTTGTTACATAATTATCATGCTAAAGTTATTTTTCTAAACAAGCTGATACTTAGGTCGGTAATAATACAGCTGATAATAAAATTTGTATCATCATCCCTACTTCAAAATTTTTGCTTATTATTTATCTATAATCGGAAATCCCGGAGCAGAATGAACAACTGTATTTTTTTTCTAATTAATGTTCTATCCGATTCTATCTTATGTCACACTATTACATACCTACTAGTTATTAGAAAATATATATTTTTTACAAGTAAAAAGTACTGTTTATAAAAATAGACAGTACTTTTTACTTGTCTTAAAAATCTTATACTTACCTACTTACTAATTATATCATAATTAGACATTATGCTCAGTGTATCTTCATTTTTTTAACTATTTTTAATATATTAGTTGCATTAAAAAAACGTACCTTTCCTTTATAGATGTCTGATCTTATAGAATAAAACTTGTGTTTTACTCGGAACGACTGCCTATCTGACTTCCACTACCCAAGTTACCCGCCGGGCAACCCGATAACCATTGGTAATGTTGTTTTCAGACTTTCTGGCTTTCTGACTTTCGGACTACCCGTAACGACTGCTAAAGATGTTCAAATGACAGCCAGGACCTACAGTTTATAGTGCCCTCCATCACGGTCATTGGTGTCCAAGATATACTTAGAGAGTACGTACAAACTGACCTGAAATCCTACCCACACTCATACTTGGGAGGTTGGTTCTTTACCCACAAGGCCACTAAGATTTTATAGGCATTAGATAGGTACATAATTCATCTCAGTAAGGTTATTTTCTAAACAAGCTAATAGGTAATCTTCTATAATATAAAAATTAATCGCAAAATGTGTTGGTAAGCGCATAACTCAACAACGCCTGGACCAATTTGGCTAATTATTTTTTGTTGTGTTTGTTATTGTCAGGAGAAGGTTCTTATGAAAAAAAAATAGGGTAAAGTAGAGAAGTCAGTTGACAGGAGCGAAGCCGCGGGCAAAAGCTAGTAGGTAATAATATTAGTTCTGATAATAAAAGTCACATGACAGGGCCTCCCTATTTCAAAATGCTTTGCTATTGCTTATTATTTATCTAATTTTAGGGTTCCCGAAGCAGATCTTGGAATCTATAATTATAAATATGTATTTTTTTTCCTAGCTAATACAATATTTCATCTGATCCTTTCTTTTATATCAGCTTTTTATGCCTTTTGCGTCTCACATAAAACACATAAATACAGTAGTTACTGGAAAAATCATATTTTTGACAGACAGTACTTTTTTAAACTAGCTACCTAAAAATCTTCTATCTTACTAATAACTTCACATTATGCTCAGTGTATATTTATTTTTTAAATGCAATTTGGAAAAATACTTTCCCCTTATAGAATAAATTGTAACATGGTAAATTTTATCACATTTACCTACATGGAACGACTGCCTATCTGACTTCCACAACCCAAGTTACCTGCCGGGCAACCCGATACCCCCTGGTAAGAGTGGTTTTCAGACTTTCTTGGGTCACCCGTAACGACTGCCAAAGATGTTCAAGTGACAGCCGGGACACACCAATTTTTCGTGCCTTCCGAAAGAAGTAAGAACTCGTTATGGCAAGGTGTTCATCCATCTGGCAAGCTCTTCTTAAAATATGATCTATCTATACTTTAATATATTGATATGAAATGATGCATTTAACATCTTCATTAACAAAATAATAATTATTAAACAAAAAAACCGGCCAAGTGCGAGTCGGGCTCGCGCACCGAGGATTCCGTACAAATCCTGTATAGATAAAAAGTTACTCTCGCGCAAACCATTCAGTTTAGAACAATCTTAGTTATGGTAATTTCGTGAAAATAGTCAATATTTTTGATTTTATAATATAACTAAAATATGTAGTACGCCAATAGGTACCAATACCTTGTAAAAGTTATTTTATTAAAGTTATTTGTTTACAACATTTTATAGTCATCATTCAGAAATCATGTGAATTTTATGTGAATTTCAGCTTGATACGTCCACGCGTTCATGAGATAAAGGGTCTTGACAGACAGACAGACGGACAAGACAACAAAGTGATCCTATAAGGGTTCCGTTTTTTCCTTTTGAGGTACGGAACCCTAAAAATCTAAAAAAAACGTTCAGGATTGTCCGATCATGTAAGATTCAGTAGCGGCAATTAATACCTACAGCGTTATCACATCGTCATAATCATTATCAATGAAATTGCGCGCACGCATATATTGCCCAAGGAATGCCCGAGTACTGGTAGTTGCTTCTCAGTCGCCGCGAGAGCCGCACGTCTTTCGCGCGCTCACGTTTCTAAGAAAACGTGGTTCCGACGCGTGTTAATAACCATGGTGAGTGTTTTGTTTGTAACTTCGCGTGCAATTAGCATTTGTGATCGTGACTTATTGATTATAAAACTAATTTTCTAATTGAAATTATCTTTCCACGTGTCCTATGGAAAAGTTACTGATCATGTTAATTTTTACGGTGTTGTTTTATGGAGTAAATCGTAAAATAGCTGACGTATTATTTGAAGCAATAATACTATGAAATTACTTTGTATTATGGCGAGCGTTTGATGCACAAGAATTGCCTAGAAGAAATTAATTTAATTTCGTAAAACAATAATATATCTATCTATCAGCAAAATAACGAGAATCTTGCACAAGTGCATCTTTTCATAAATCATTAATATTATGCAATAAGTTAGCGTGTAAACAAGGCAATAGGCGGTTATGCAAGCAAACGCAGACATGTGCAAATATAAAACACCACTATCGCGAATTTGACTTACTTTACCATTTCATTGAAAAACAGGTTTATTCAAATATTCCTCACACTACAGACTAAAAACAGTCGGCCGACAGTTAACCTAATGTTTGGAAATTTTGTTTAGGAATGTCGTGATTTCAGTTGGTCTTGCACCGGGTAAATAGCTGATCTTTGTAATGTGCGTACTACCATTCATCTTCATACTGTATCATGAGCCTTAACAAACTACCGTCCGACTAAAAGTTTGCTGTGTGCAGATACTCATTTTTGCGAACTCATTCAAGGAAAAGAAATAACACTCTGTGATTAATTACGGATCATAAGGTCGAGATGATCAACTTGATAATTATTTTATTGATAACTTTATAACTGTATATACCATATCAATATTTATTTTAAAAAAACTAGAACTATATGTAATTTTCCGGCTTAATTCAAAATATTTTGACCAGCACATTATGTTACCTACTCTTAATTCACTGAGTTTACCCGACAGCAACAGGATTACATCTTATGTATTTAAAATGAAGTCTTTATAAAATTACTTATGCTGAAGAGAATTTCCAGAATGAAAGGTTATTGTATACCAACGTGCATATCTTCTATTTGATGTCAATGTCAATACAATTTGTTGGCAGTATTTTTTCTGGGACAATCAAACCTGAAACTTTTATATTACTTACCTTCATCGGCATCGTATGAACAATTACTATCGTGTTTTGTATTCGCGACTTATCAGTTCTTTCATTTTCTATGCAACCTTAACATAGTTACATTCTTTGCATTATTAATCGACAGTTTGTTTGGATAACAATTTGCCAATACTATGTCTAGTCTATTAATAGAACGTACAATTTGTAACGTGTGTCTAGGTAAAAAGTCAATTTTAGTCCGATTTCTGAAGTCTACACTTTAAAAGAAAAAAAATATCTAAAGGTATTTGAGACTCAAAACAAATGATAAAATAAGATATAATGTGGACTTAAGCATGATTTTAACAAACAAAACCTTTAAGGTATGCCTAATGTTTTGACAAAAAAAACGATAGGTTTAGGACAGCCCTTTGTGTTTTTTCCTCAAAGAGTTCCTAAAACCAATACTTCAAATTATACGAGTTTGCAAAGAATTCTTTAAACAGCATATACATACATAATTATGAAGCATATATCTAGTTATGAAAATTATACAAAACATGGTGCTGAGCTAGTTCTGAGATAACATAATTTTATCATTTCATATCACAAGCATCATAAATCTACAAAGATTAAATAAATAATGTAAATGTACATTAAGATTTCCGTGCATAAAGAAAAATATTATTTTCATATTAATTGATTATATACATATATCAATAACTTAAGGAGTCAAAGACAAGATGACAAGTTTTATTTATTGGACACTTAACAAATAAAACTTGAACATTATTTATAGTAATTTAATTACCTATGTTAAACTACTAGCTAATCTATGTAAAACAAACAGTATATAGGATATATTTATTTAACCTTTCCTCATGCATGACTTTATCCAACGATAGAAACCGCATCAGAATCTATGCTATATTTTTTAAGTTGCCGAACTGACAAATATGGCTAAAGGACATACTTGTTTTACGATATCTAATAGGTACGTAGTAAAGTCCATTACACATTGTCACCAAATATAAGCCAGATACAGTAACCCTTTTCCCAGAAACCGGCCATTACCCAACCAGTGTAAAAGTCAACAAAAACTGTTATGTGGACAAAAAAATTGTATTCAATTTCAATCAAAAGACGTCATATGTCGATCGATGATTTGATTAGGCACGCAATTTAATCCGCATCATGATCAATAAACATTTTTTTATAATAATGTTTGAAAAAATTGTTTCAAGATTATTTAGCAATACAGGAATCGATTACAAATAAAAAACGATAAGCATATAATATCTACGAATATATCTATGTTATTGATAGCTTAAACATGTTAGATAAAAAACGATAGTATAATTAGAGCAGTTCCAAACTAAACTATATTTTGTTAAAATCATAAGAACAACATGTATGTCAAAGGTACAGTTGAAGGCTAACTTAACGCAACAGCGCTTAAGCCTCAAGAAATAAATGATGTAAAAAGGTACATTATTTTTTTCTCGTCTTTAAACACTTAATGCTCTTTAATACGAGCTAAGGTAGTGTTTTCGTACGGAATAGCATAGGGCAATGTTTTCGCAGGTTATTCTTTAACTCAAACAATGCATATTAATAGTTCGTCTATACACTGAAGAGTCCTGAAAGGAATACTACTCGCACATGGATAAAAAACAGCCTAATTCTATATTCAAACTAAATAACTGCCGTCAGAATCCATCCAGTAGTTTTAGCGTGTCTTACCTTCTAACAGACATCTGTACCCCGCATATACAGGGTTACTGGTAAGTAGACCGCATCCTTTCAGGAGGTGATAGTACTGGTCAATACGGACAAATTTGACCCTGGGATACACTGGGCAAAAGTTAGCCCGTTTCAAGATAATCGAATTTCAAGATCAGTCGTCTAGGTACACGTATAAATTTTCATTATTAGTCAAAAGTCTCGTTTTTGTGGATTTTTGTGTGTTTTTGGATAGAAGATGAATCATTTCATAATAACAAACCATAAAACTGTACAAATCACAGAGGAAATTATAGCGAACAGAAATTACTTTTTTAGTAGATATTTTCTCAAAAATATTACTCTTCATTTTTTTGTGCAGAATACTTAAAAAACATCTACATTTATCTAGCTATCCAAAAAGCCACAAAACACACAAAAACCCGCAAAAACGAGACTTTTAACTAGTAATAAAAATGTATACGTGTACCTAGACGACTTGTAAAGAAAAGATCTTAAAATTCGATTATCTTGAAACGGGTTAACTTTTGCCCAGTGTATCCCAGGGTCAAATTTGTCCGTATTGACCAGTACTATCACCTCCTGAAAGGATGCGGTCTACTTACCAGTAACCCTGTATAATATTAGTAGCATCCATTCCTACAATATCTCAATACATCATATAATATAGTACAAATATATCATACAGCACTAATTCATATGCATGGTACATGTACATTTGTACAGCACTGTCATCATCAGTCATCATTTGTCATTTAATACGACCGACGCCCGACGTGACACCTGAGCATCTCGATTTTATGAATCGATTATGATTATGTCCTTGAGCTGTGTCACGTCAATTCGATCGGAAGTAATCGGTATGAAGTTTGCAAGAATTTATCTATACTTACTATGATAAAAAGGACTCATTTTTTTGTTTGTACCCAAAAGGCTCTGAAACTACTGAACCGATTTGGAAAATTGTTTCACTGATGGAAAGCTACACTCTTCCCAAATACCATAAGCTATATTTTATCCTCGTTAGGGTAGTAGTTGCCTTGATACGCGGGTGAAACAGCGTCAAAACGGCTAGTTGTGGGATATTTTTCGATGTGCAAAGTGTGAGCGTTGTCACTTTCACGGGGTTTAGCCACCATAGGTGAAAAAGTAGGAGCTCTTTTTTATAGGCTACGGCTTATATGGGAAACGTGTCTATACGGTATAGCCTGCCGTACGGTCCTTTTTTCCATTTTGTAACATTTTTCGCACACTGTTAATTTTTACTGCACCGGTTTTGCGGTTAGTAATTTTGCTGTGGAAACAAGGTAAATAAACACTTAAGGGACAGATCACATTTACCTGTACCTAAGAAATAGGTTAAGGTAATAGGTAAGGTAAATGTACCTATTAATTAATTTCTCCCTTCAGAGCACCTTCTCAGTTATCCTCTTAGCAGCTCTTAAAGTAAAATAACTACGCAATAAATATCTTCTTATTAATTAGTTTTTATCGATAAAATAAATGTAATCTTTATGAATCATCCATCAATAGATCGTTGTGCACGAGATGAACCGTCAAATAAATCACGAATCAGTAATTTAGATAAAAAATACAAATCAATCTTCAAGGATAAATCATTCGTTTAACAATTTAGCATGGTCAAGCGCATGTCGGTAATAAATCATACGCTACTTTAAGTAGAACTACAAGACTGTTAGAGTTCGACATAAAACAAGGTCTAATGTTACTGGCTATTTTTTTTTTCTATGATGTGCCATGGCAGTCAGTTGTGTTAAATAGCCATTAAGCGTAACACAAAGAACAAAGAAATTCAATAAAAATATGTGTTGAAGTACAGGTACCTTTTTTTAGTAAAGTAACGCAAAAATGCTTTAAGAACACCTACTTGAATTTTATAAATGTTCAGACGGTAACAACAGCAAAACAAAACAGAAATGCCCCTTTTATAACAACTTTCAAAAATAATTATTGATTTAAAGAAGGTTTCCTTTATACTATTAAAAGCACACTAAAAATATAATATCCAATCTAAGCATATACCTAAAATTACAGTAAGACTTTTTTCGTCCCACTGCTGGACACAGGCCTCCTCTCACACAGAGAAAGATTGAGCGTTAATACAAGTTACCTACGTACATGTACAAGTAGAAATAGTAGTTGTAAATTTTTCAGCACACTTACGCAATTCTACAAGTTCAATACCGCGACTTACTAACCTTACTCAATAAAATTCCGTATACTTACCGTCACAGTCATTTTACTTTGTTAATGAAACATTAATATATTCTGCAAAGGTCTAGACCAAAAGGTCTTTCATTTATTGACGTGATTTTATTGATAAGACTGTCCTATTTGATTTATTATTACTTAGTTTATAGTTTCTGATTAATTAATTACTGTATGTTAATATGTTTGATTAAATATAATGTTGTAGTTATTATCCTATAGTACTTACATGTTGTAAGATAAATAGTTTTATCTTTGATTATTACATAAATTGTACCTTTTTATATTTCTAAGTCGGATTCAAGCATTAAGGGTTCCGTATCATTTATAACATCTGTCAAAAAAATAGTTAAGCAATATTTATTTTATTCCAATTTTCAGTACTATCAAAGCGCCAATTGAAATACGTAATACATGTTATAAAAGTTCATTAATATATATATCATAATTTCAAACAATTTGATATGGAGAATATTCCTTAAACACGTGACTAACTGTTTAACTTTTTTGTATTAAGACCGATTAGGTTTATTAATCCTTCTATATATAATTAATTACATTTCCTGCCATATCAATTATTCAAAAGATCTCCATCAACACATTACTAGCAAGAACATTGCTTCAAACGTCTACAAGCGACCAGACAGACAGCTAGCGAGTTATATTTAAAACAAAAGAAGGCAAAGAAATGGTATTCGCTGTCTACTTACTGTCTGCAATCTGTATTGGCAGACATCTTGACGCTTTTTCTTATAGATACAACTAGCGTTTGCCCGCGACTTCTCCGAGGTTATTGGCTCGTTCTTACATGTAGCTTTACCGGTACCTACTCATGAAAATGTAATAGTACTTTTCATGATTGATTTTATTCTGGCGATTTTCAATTTATCCCGTATTTCCGGAAAAAAATGTGGTACAGGAGAAACAAAACCATCAAATTGAAGGTCAAGTTTATTTTCTATCTTCTTATCGATTTTTTTTTTAAATCTATTTTTATGATATTTTTATTGTATCTATGTCATGCGTATAAACAGCGGTTGGTAAAGGACCTTCCTGCACGCATTCAACTTGCATTTGGTCAGTTTTTTTTCTATATTATTTATCTGTTTAAAATCAAGTGGCAGTTACAACACGTGCAGACAAAATTATTAAATACTCGTACCTAAAATTAATTAATATAGGTAACGTGTTCATTTTTTTGCCTATCAGACTGGATCTCGAAACAAAGGCTGCTCCAACGTTTTTATTTATAAGCAGACCTGTTTTTAAGCTTCTATAAATAGATAACTACCGTAAAGATCGTTAATATGCGATCTTTGCAAGATGTGTTTTATTAAGAATGTCAGTTATCCTTATTTGCTTACCATTATTGTAAATGCGGTTTGTTTTCGAAACTACTGCTATTTTAACCGATTGCCAGAAGGTTGATGACTAGGTAAAGGTGAAAAAAAAAACAACTCGAGGAAACCTAGACCTTCATAATCTGAAAAGCGATGATTTCTTCTCCGTTTAAGAAGAGGTCTGTGATTTACAATGGGTCTATAAAAAGACTTATGATGATGAAACACTTAATTTTGTTATAGAATTTAAATGAATAAATGCAAAATGTTAGACAACATTATCATACACCATTGTTTCAAATACAGAGTAAAATTATTCCAGCAACATAATTAAGTCCACTCGAGCATCAATCTTGTAACAACCATTTCTCGAAGTCTGTAGCTTCCAATCTCATGCATCGTATTTCTTAGCTCGGCCGTCCGTTAAGCCTGTCGATGCAATAATGCACATAAGGGTGAAACGGGGGCTTGTTCCCATTTGACTCCAAACCAATTGTTTTCTATTTTCATACATTTCTGCAACTTTTGTCCAAAATTTTATAGAATAATTCCTAAATAATAAATTCCTTCTACACTCTGACTCCAAAAAATGTTGTATATCTTCAGCAAAATATCAAAAACTTTTACAAAAAAATAAAACCGACTAACAAAACACTGAAAAGCAAAAAAAAACTATTCTTAGGTGCATCGGCCTAGAAGTCAGTGTCTAATGCATGTACCTAAGTATATTTCGCCACCGACTTCTAGGCCGTTGCACCTCCGTTGGGAAGGAATTTGTGGAGCTGGTGGGAACAAGCCGAAACGGGGAGTACCTACCCCCTTCTACGACGTAAACTCATCTACCTGTAGTTGCCTAGCAACCAGATAGGATGTCAAAGCCACTCCTTTGAAGGCACCTTTAAGCTACGATGTTGCATAATAGTAGATTGTGCTCTAAATTTGATATCCTGGTAGAAGATTGTGTTGCAAATTTTTGACTTGCCTTTGTTGAATTACAAGGTAAGTTTTCAATCTCGTCTTCATTGCTTTGTTTGTAAGGGGTGGTACAAAATGAGTGGTGTTCTTTTTTATTATGTCTCGCTAGCATTTTTATGTTGGTCCACATAACTATGGTACCCGAATCTATAGGAACAAATATAAAATCCGATGACCTTTAGTTATCTTAACAGAGGCAAAGTGTTCTATAAAAAAAGACCAGAAGAAAGTTCACAGTCAAAAAGTTTATACTACAAAAAAACGACAAGCATGTCCACACAAAATCATATTCAAGAATATTGCGTTCCTTATTCGAATACAGCAAACATAAACCGTAGATCAAATCCAAGATATTCCCCCTTCGAAACCCACACACTTGCACGTGTATGTGCACTGACACATACATGCACAGCTTCCTCCAATTACACAGTTCACTTTGTAACATCTTCCGACATCATTACATAGGTGTAGTACATATGTATGTGTTTGTGTGTGAAATACATGACTCCTTGCAGTTGTGCACAATTATGGTGTAATAAGATAATCGCTGCGCTTGTTGGTAACTGATTATCAGCAAAAAGTATTTATATGTTGCATAGAGTAGTTGCTATGGAGTTTTTGTCTACAATATGTTTTGATTAAAACGCCTATCCAACGTTTTTGAAGCGTCTATGGCCAAACTTAATTGACAACTTAAACCTCAGTTTTTTTTACTGACGGCCCTTTCACACGGCAGTCCAGTTTTTTGCAGGATCCCGTTGGATCGCAAAAGATATTACGACGGGAACAGCATTTTGCAGGATCCTGCATGCGGTTTGCTTGTGTGAACACTAGCATATAATATCTTTTGCTATCAAACGGGATCCTGCAAAAAACGGTATCCTGCAAAAAACTGGACTGCCGTGTGAAAGGGCCGCGTACATAGGCTCAAGTTCAACGAGAACAGTCATACAGGTACCTCCGTTTTTTTAACTATATTTTTTTATCACAAAGTAAACAGTTGTTTTAAGGAAAATGGACGTTTATGATATTACTTTACTTGGGCCTAAAATCGAAGTTGACCCGACATTTGACATTAGGTATGTCAAATGTCGGGTCAACTTCGGTTTTAATAAATCGATTATAACATTCGAATACAAAAAGATAGAGCATATAAATTATTGTTTCTTACATTTCACAAGCCAATTTAAGAACCTGCACAAGATCGATGCATCTAACCTAGTCGGCTGACCCAGTTCTAGCTACACTATACTTGTCACTCGACTCGACCGGTATAATGCCACTCCAATTTGAAATCGATTTAAATTGAAATCATGTACTCGGTTAAGGTTAAACGTAATAACGTTGAATTTTCTATTCGATTTTGTGAATGACAGGTGCATTTTCGCTGGTGTTATTTTTGAGTGAATAACTTCTTAAGTGACTTTAAATGCTCATAATTGTAGGATACCTAATGTATACGGCTTCATCTGCGTCCCTAGTGAACTATTTACCACAGGCGGATTAAATTTAGCCTATGACACTCACAACTAATGAAGCTTTTTGATGGTAAAAGAATTTACAAAATCGGTTCACTAGATCCCAAGATTAGCTATCAACATCATGTATGATACTTTTTAGAACAATCATTTACAATATATGTAAAATATTTTTGTTTTTCTGTTTCGACTTATCGGACGTGTCTGGCCAATAACTAAATCAAAAGGAAATACCTCAACTTCTTGTTTGTAACATGCATAACGCAGTAACGAATCATTGAAATTAACATATATTTTTTGCGATCTAATTCTGAAGATCTTGAAATAACTAACCTTGATGCGGTTGCCCCATACCTACGTGCAATTTGACAGAAATAATGATTTTTTTTTTGTAGTTTTTTCCTGGTCTTCTTAAGAGATGCACTCTTTTTGCGCTACTCTTTCCACAATAAAACTAACGTAATACTAGCTTCAGCGTTTTCAAAGACTCCTCGCACCTGGATAAAAGTACCTACCTCGTATAAATATATGGACTCACTGAAAGGCTCACTCATCAAACAAACTCTTCAGCTATAAAATATATTAGTATAAATGACGTCCAAAAATCATTTGACGTTCAAAAAGTTTTCTTTTCTCTTCCTTAATTTATTCAGCTAAAATGCATTTGACACAGATTCCAATCTTGTGAACAAAGTCGGGTTAATTAGTGGAATGTCATCGAGAATCGAGATCTCGAGCAGTCTCATTTCTTATCGACTTTCCGTGGAATTGAAAACCGGTATCTTCCGGTTTCGACGACAAGCGGCTCTAGACTGCAAGACAGTGATAAATGTGCTATTACTTTAATACTTACTCAAATATGTCATGTATAAAATTACACAAAAATCCGGGAACAAAATGATGGACGTTGCATACATACTTGTTATACTGTTGCCCCTTAAAATATGCATTTATATACAAACTTACAAAAATGAGTCAAAAGCTATCGTTTTACAGACAAAGCTTTTTCTAATAACCTTTCGTATTCATAATTATGTTACTAATTGAACCATTCGTAATATCTCATTTGCAACTATGTTCGCGGAATTCATTTGTAATGAACCCCACTTTACCTTTACAATAAACTAGGAACAGCAACAAAATCAATAACCAATTAATTTATTCTAATAAACAGAACATAATTACAAAGGAAAATCACGAGCACAATATTGAAAAATTATGTTTTCATATTAAAATATCCGCCGCAGTATACCTAGAACGCACTGGATTTTATAATGAACTTAATATCGGATAATAAAGCTGGACTTTAATTATAAAAATGGTGCTCCAACTACGTAGTTCCACGAGTTTATTCCGATATTCCCAACAGCACTCGAATTAAGCTTTCGGAAAATATGAAATTTACAAAAAAAAAACAGATATTACGTAAAAGGTTTTAATAAACAAAGCTTGATATCGCCAGGTTTCGGCGAATCATTCGTTTTAACGCTGACCTGGTTCAAACAAAATATTGGAAATCAGTGCTGAGCATAATCCGGCCTTTGTATTACAAATGGAAAATGAAATAAGCTTTAATGATGTACCTGGAAGTGCACAATGCTGTATAGTTTTTCATTTTGCGAAATGAAAATAAGTTTTTCTTTGTCCTCTTCCTAGTAATGGCTCACGGGAGATAAGTCCTGGAAATGTTTGAAAGAGAACGTAATTTTACGGGAAATATATTTCAGTTTGGTAAAGAGGAGCTGTTCTGAAGCTAACTTGGTGTTTATTTTCATATTGTTTTAGTTTTACCTTGCTTGAATAACTCAATGCATGGTTCTAAATATTACGTAATTTTATGTATTGAACAAAACAGTATTCAGTGCCTTTGTTTTGGGCGGTCCATACAATTCAAAATTTTGGGTGATCTGTCTGTCAGAATTCTTAATGACTTTCCATTGTTTCGTTTTTGTTTGAAGAGCTCGTAGCTAAATATAGTTAACTCAACGCTTGTCTCGGTCTGTCCGTGAATGGGTGACCATCTATATATTGGCGAGTTCCTCCGTGTTTCGAAAGGCACGTTAGATTGGTGGATCCTGGCTGTCGTCACAAGACACCAGTAAGTCAACCAGTCTTACCAAGGGGTACCGGTTGCCCTTGTAACTGGGTTAAAGAGATCAGAAAAGCATTCGTTTCATAGACGCATCCATTTGAAGTGGATGACACCCCGACATATTAACATATATTTCTGGTAAACTACAAAAAGGAAAAAGGTTTTTGAAATTGGATTCGTCAGAATCATGTAACTGATAGATACTCACTTTACATAAAATTCTTATAAAGCGGTAAATGCAATTCCCATGAAACTAATATTGGCATACGTTAGATAAGTCACTATATGAATATTGCAAGAATACAGAAGGTTCAATGTGGCCGATTTTCCAAGAAAAGCAGTGACGTACTTTAGATGCACCCATAGTTTACTTTGATTTCCTTTGAAGTCCTATGTAATCTTATATAGTAGGAAATAGATATATTGACATACCTTTTCCTTCCTCATAAATCCTGCTTCCTCGAAAAAGGGAACCGATAAGTGCAGTCGCTATGTAAAATGAAAATCATTTTTCCATCCACATAGTTCGAAAAAAAAAGTATTATATTGAAACTACTAGCCTAGCTAATCTGTAATATCCATAGCATATTTTTTCCTCCAAATATAAGTATTAAAAATATGATAACTGAAATTCATTAACCTTCTGACATTCCCAGCCTCGTTACAACTCTGTCTTTGACTTGTATCAGTACATAGACAAGTACACAGCACAGTCAGCTTACCCAAAGCCTTGAGCCGGAGATGATATTGCGCTTAATCGATTACCCCACCCGTACTACATGATACCCGGTCGGGGAAAATAAATGCATCCGGTTATGGCATCTAAAAGTAGAATTTGTACATAGTTAGCTTATACAGAGCTTTAAGTCGTAGATGATGTTGTGCTCTCGATTAACCTCATCATCCTCCTCCGAGCCTTTTTCCCAACTATGTTGGGGTCGGCTTCCAGTCTAACCGGATGTAGCTGAGTACCAGTGCTTTACAAGAAGCGACTGCCCTGCCTGACCTCCTCAACCCAGTTACCCGGGCAACCCGATACCCCTTGGTTAGACTGGTGTCAGACTTACTGGCTTCTGACTACCCGTAACGACTGCCAAGGATGTTCAATGACAGCCGGGACCTACTGTTTAACGTGCCATCCGAAACACAGTCATTGGTGTCTAAGATATACTTAGAAAGTACATATAAACTTAGAAATGTTGCATTGGTACTTGCCTGACTTGGAATCGAACCCGCGCCCTCATACTCGAGAGGTTGGTTCTTTGCCCACTAGGCCACCACGACTTTTTTTAACTTTACTACTACTCTCGATTAACCTACCCGGACTATTTAATACCCGGTCGAGAAAAATAACTGCATCCGGGTATGACATCTAAAAGTTGAATTTTAATGATAAATTCTGGGAGTTGAAAATGGAAATTATGCTTTCTTGAAATGTAGCGAAGTAGGTGTCTTATTTTTATTAATAGTGTTCTTTGAAAAGGAACTTTTCCGGGAAACTCGGTAGTACCAGAGACTCAGTAAGTTAGCATTAAGTATTATTGCCGTGCCAGTGATTACTTACCTTTGCTTGAGGATAAGACTTCCTACTTTAAGTTTTTTATTGGAACAGGTTGGTACATATCAAAAGTTAGGATTTCTATCAAGAAGGATCTCTCGTTGATACCTACTGGTCGGAAAACTTGACATAAATACATGTAAGATATTATGACACAGTTATGAAATTAAATTCAAATGCCTAACCACTTTTAGTAGCAACTTTTAAATAACATACTTACTAGCTATTAAATTAACGTCTACAAATATCGATAATATTTCCCAAGATGTTCACATCTCTAGTCGAGCAGCTACGAAGCATCGTAACGACGTGGTCATATCGATATCGATCGACTCGATACCTACATAGCAGTCTTCATATTTCATCGATATTGTAGCGAGGATTTGCGTAATCTATCGTACCATTATCGAAATGTCAGAATAGTACTAGTTTAGTATCATCCAATCATGGCAAGGTAACTCAAGTAGTTTCTTTTCATATTTGGCAAAGTCCAGCACTAATCGAAGTTTTGATCCTTTTTACCTGCTTCATTTGAATTGTTTCCTTTTAAAGAGAAAAGGATAATTTGTCATGTTTGATTTTCTTTACTGAATTTCAAGAGGCAACTAATATTTCCTCTCGTAAAATCATGGGAAAAGAGCTACAGTTAAAAGGGATAATTTAAGGTTATGTGTCACCACTCCATTCATATCACCTCAAAGGGTTATATTCCCGTACGCAAAGGTTCTAGTAGCTCATCATCGCTCTATTCACGTTAATACTGGGTTTCACGTTAGCTTAAAATCGCTTCATGTCTAACGTTCTAAGGGCCAATTTAACAGACAGTCGATTACGTACCTACTTAGCAGGTTATTCGACCTTCCCTTTTATATTGAATATTGAAACACTTTTCTTTCCTTGCTTTGGTAATCACAAAAAAAATATATTTTGATAGTAAGATGGGCCTAAAAACAAATGTAAAATACAAAACCTACCGAACGAGATGATATTTTTCCAAAACTATATATTTTACATACAAAACTGAATAAAAAACGTTGTCATGCTAACTTAGCGCAAGTAATAGATAAAAATAACGATTCAGTTACATTGTTACATCGCACAAAAGGTGCACACTTAACATAAATTGTATACAAAATATAATATAATAGCAAATTCAATGTCGATTTCACACTAAATACGTTTTACGACAAACCTTGTTCGTTAAGATCGTGAAATGTATGATAATACATTTTACACCTTCATTTATATTGTTTTTATTTTCATTCTCAGTGTTGTATTGACTAATTATTATAAAGTTAATAAACGAATTTGCAATATCTCATTTAAAAATGCTAGTCTTGAGAAATGAATCGCCTATTCTTTATAATTGGCTAATTAGGGTAAACTCGTTAATTTTGCATGCCTAAACAGAGGTGCTAATTTTGTACCCGAATTCAAAAATCGAATAACTAACAAAGGCTACATCTATGACGTCCTATTTAAAATTCGAATAGAACGATTATTTCGAGATTTTTAACTTTAGAACACTTTTATTTTTTTTTATTCTACCACATGCTTTCAAAGACAAAAAAGCAACTGACCTCTTTTATAGTAATTAGTGTACTTCAAACTGCTTTTCTGTTTGTATTTTAAGCTCAGTAAATACAATACATGAACACACGTAGAATATAAAATGAGTGGATACAGTGTCAGGTAGCCATTAGCTCGCAATCTGGCCGTAATTAATTAGTGATATAATTAGTGGCAACTGTCACTATAGGGATTTGTTCGACTATATTCCAGTTGTGTTGTCCGAAAAATATCGGTATTTCTAGCGCATCTATCGATATGCAGTTCATTGTAACTTTAATATAGAGGCATACCTAACTCATATAGGTACGGATAAATGACTTAAAACACTTACTTTTTAACTTTTTCTGGGTCCCAGTAACCATTCATCATTTCTAACAATCTATTACCCACTTGCCTATTAGACTTACCATAAAGGCTACCGGAATGTAACACCATACGTCAAACGTCGGAAAGGGCGAACTCCGCATATTTGGTCCTAGTTCAAGCTCTTAGTATTACAATCACGTTTATAATGGACCTTTGATAGACTGCCACTTAGAACACTTAACATACTGGATTCGACCTAAGCAAACCTATGTGCTTAATTCTGCCAATTTACGCGCCGGAGGCGAGGCATTGCAGCAAATAGACATAGCTCAGTCATGCATTTTCGATCACATCATCAAACACGCTTGACGCACACATGTAAACTCGAGTAAGACTGGCCTCATATCATTGGTAGAGCATAAGGGAAGGTTCATATCTCACGGAGAATGCATCGAGTTTATTGTAAATACATATATGATGGACGAACTAAAGAATCATCAGTTAAGTGTGAATGATTGTATGTTTTATTGTGCATTTATCTGTCTTGGTGCTACGCGACGCATGTTCCGTCAGATTTTAACCTTCTCTAAAGGCAATGGCGTGTCCAGATAGTTGAATGATCTAAGCCTTTCATAGACTGTTATGATCAGAGCGTTGGTACTGTTTTGTAATAATAGGTTAATCTACTCAAACCAATTATCTTATCTGATAGATGTTTGTGCAATTATCGCGTAAAGCCCGATTTGGAAAATTAAGTGTTACCCAAATTGGATCCGAATAAATCTATGCGCTCTCATTGCTGTGATACGCCTGTTAATTTCGTCAATGTACTTTGCCGTAAAAGTGTTTACAGGTAATATATGTAATTGCTCTTACTGCAACAGATAAAAGATAAGATAAAGTTAAAAAGTGGAGGTCAAGTTTACAAAAGAAACTAAACGCCCAAACTTCACCACTTCGTATGTGATTTTACTGGGAAGATGAAATGGTTGAACAAACTCCCCAGCAACAATGTTATTACTTAAATCTTTCGTCAAATAAGATTGCCGATATGAAGTCATTAAAAACAAAACACTATCGCGGATGCACGACGCTAACTTCGCTATCTTCGAACGAAAGTTATTTGACGACAAATATAACACTGGCACTCAAAACGACTTACAAAATCTTAACAGTATCGAAATAACAAATCTCCCATCGAACTTCTGTTTCGAGTACAGGTAGCTGGTACAATAACTTAGAATGAAAAGCAACAGTAACCCGCTTACCTAGCAGCATAGACTGAGGAAATAGCTTCCACCACTGTTCGTAAATAGGAAATGGACTGCAGACACACTTCCACAAATTGCACGATGCTTGTATACTGTTGGAAAAATAAACTGTGTTGCTTGGTGCACCGAAACTGTGTTGGAGATTTTTCTGATCCAATCAATGATTGTTATGTTATGGCAAAGTTGAATTGATTTACTGGGGACATTTTTGTTGTCTAGTCAAGTCTATATTATCTCCCAAGCTGTTTCCCGATTATGGTGGGTAAGTTACCAGTCTAACCAAAATTCATAATATTATAAAACCCTACTAATATTATAAATGCGAAAGTAACTCTGTCTGTCTGTCTGTCTGTCGGTCTATCTGTTACGCTTTCACGTCTAATCCACTGAACTGATTTTAATAAAATTTAAAAACATGGATAGTTTGTATCCAGGAGCTTATAAATTAAAAAGATAAGTTACACGCAAAAATATCTTGAAAATTATGAATCTAATAGTGTAATTGATATACATATACGAGTTTAGGTACCATATTATGAACCTAACTTATCTTTCCGAAAAAAAAATCTACATTACCTAAGTGTACTAAAAGGAATGCGAAGAGTCACCTTACTCTTAATTATTCAAATATTTACAAGACATCTGATTAGGTTGGTATATTTACACAGACCGGAAACCTCCGAAATACAAGCTCAGGTTACTTCATACGTTTGCTAAAAGTACAATCACCAACAAAAGGAACATCTTATTTACATAAAACGACAATATAAATTGTTAATACGTCAAATATTGATCTTATCTCTAAAATATGTGGGGTTATAATTTCTATCTATTATAGTCTATTTAACTTCAAAAACGAATTCAGTAATTAAGTATACTGAAACCCAAACAACATATAGTTGGGCTTCGCAAATCATCATTTGCATCATTATCAAAAAGCAACAGAAATGATATGATACCAACTGAGGAAAAACAAATGCCAATTGCACCGAAAGACCCACGATTAAGTTTTCTCAACAATGAACTTTAACTACATCAAAATTAAATAACTAATCGCTTATCATGACTACTCTATAGCCAGCACAAACAAATATATAAGATATTTCTAAAAACACCTTCACAGTACATTCTCTCATTATACCAATAAACATAATCTCCTTATCTAATGATACCAGTGTTATCAGCAAGGAGGCAAGCTATCAACTACGTAATTATGAAATTATCAAACACAGGTAATTCGCCGTCGGAAACATATGCTTTATAAAACACACATCCCGTTCTTTTAGGTACAAAATTCGTCTTTGTAAGTGCATATCTATTTTAAACACAACTAAAATGTTAATACTTAACTTATTTTTATTGCATACTTTAGAATTTTGATCTAATCGTGCTCCGTTCGTACCAAAGTCCTTGATTTCATACTGCTTGATCCGAAACGTCTTTCACTTATAGATATTTCAGTATCTCCACAATGCTTTGCATCATACAAATTATTACGATAGTACAATCCAATTACTTTGTTCTTAAACGGCTTTTATGCAGAAATTGTACATAAATAATAAACACAGAAGCTTAAAGTGAATGTCGTGAAAAGATTCAAAGATTCTTATTTCAGCCTCAATCAACATTGCTTATGTCGTGATTCCGATTTAAAGGATATGAAAACTGATTGAATGGTTGGCCTGTGACGACTTATTCAACATGGCTCGTTTCCTCTTTCTACGTATTTATTCCTTGATGATAAACTGATCATGTACACCTGTTCTATATTTGGAATCAATTAAATACTATTACTGAACTCCCAATTGTTAGTCACGAACTTTCTGGGCCAAAACATTGTATCTCAATGATAAAACAGTCGTGGTTAACAAAGTGATTCGATACATTGTCGGTTTTCTGTTCTTCAGAAAATCTCTTTAGTATTTTAATACTTATAGGAAACTTCTCACTTATTTTCATTGGTTACTTCATCAACATATTAATTTTACATGGCTTGTCATGGTCCTATATGTTTAATGTCTTTGCTTATGTCTGCCATGACCCTAATACCAGACACTAAGAACTTAAGAACTAATTTAATTCTGGCAACCCATGAAAAGGAACAAAAATTATTAGCTTGATCCATCACAACATTCAAACCATAAACGTTTGGCATTTAACCATTCATATTGCTCAATAAAATTTACTTACAAATCCAAGATTCAATTTTGTTTTTACTCAACTTCATCCATTCCTGCACATAATTTATAACGCTTCACTCAACTAACGATGATCTTAGTTAGAAACAAGAATATTCCTGTCGTGTTTTCCTCATTTATTCTAGAAATTTCCTTTGCCAGGAAAACTCGAGCGTTACAATCTTATTCTACCTTATTAGCTTAGGTTTACTGGATTAGTCTGTAGATTCAATTTTGATATAGACTGGCGGTAGCTACGGGTTGCTTCTTCGAATTACGTAAGGATGATACTGAAATATCGAAATTCGAGTACGTAAAATGTGGTGTGGATTATTTTAATTATTTCGCCTTAAAAAGCGTGTGAACAGAGTTAGGAAGCTCTCTTCTCCTCTATTTAATGAGAACTTAATGTAAAGCTATTTCTCAAAAATAGATAACTTTGTAAAAGTCCCCATTTGTTATATTCTAATCCTTCTTCAGTTCACACAAAAAAACACGGCAAATCCTTCTATACATAGTCATACAAATATTAACTAACGCGAGCTAAAACAGCCTTAATTCCCTCAATAAGTACCTATTCATAGAAAATCCTTAAATCAATAACGGAGTCTCCATCGCTAGAAACACAGGATGGAAGTATTTAGTCTGCGTACCATCTCTCTCACATTCCTGTAAGTAGGTTAAGAATTTAATTAATAGGCAACCACTGGAGCTTGGAGCTTGCACGGACTAGCTAGATGCTAGACCACAAAGTCTTGCAAACATACCGCTTACTATATTACTAAAAACTATTGCACCATCAAGGGAAACTGAACCCTAAAGCACGAAGCTTAGGGTTGAAACTCCCTTGGTGGGGTATAAATCAAAGCCTTTAATTTGTACTAAAGAACATTCTACATTTTCAGTGGGAGGAAACAATTTTTCAGCTTCGAAGCGGTAACTCGCGATACCCCTGAGATTCTTTCAACTTGATTGCACTTACGTTGCAACAGTTTATTGCAACTGTGTAATGTGCTTATGTCGAGGGATTTTATAGGATATCCACTCTCGAATAGAAGACGTTTTGTGTCATTTTTTTTGTAGTTGTTTAGATACTGCAATGTTTGTTTTTGCGAGCAAATGTTTCCTTTTCTGTGTAAGAGGAGGACTGAGGTCAACAGTGGGACAATAAAAAAATGGCTCATTATGAATTTATTACAGTATAATTTATGCTAGTTTTAATATTTCTTAATTCTTCTATCAGTGTTAATAATTTTGTGTATAACAAAAAACCTGAGTGAATAATTCTTGAAAATTATTGAAATGCGTAGTGATGACGTAGACCGATGCATATTAAAACAGGAACCAAATATTACCACAAGGACAGAATAAAATGTCACGCATGCCAACACACGAAAATCTAAACTTAGCTTCTAAAACTACATTATTGTAGGTACTCTACAAATGAACTAGTTATAACGCTCCTAATTAACCACTTACCTAAACCCTATGACTAAATTTAGTGAGCCTGCCTAAAACAACG
This sequence comes from Helicoverpa zea x Helicoverpa armigera, assembly GCA_033682625.1. Lineage (NCBI taxonomy): Eukaryota > Metazoa > Arthropoda > Insecta > Lepidoptera > Noctuidae > Helicoverpa > Helicoverpa zea x Helicoverpa armigera. The sequence goes on along the minus strand of JAWIIS010000044.1, from coordinate 3,283,332 downwards.
GCTATTGTTTTTATATTAAAATCAAAGGAAACACGAAGCACATATAGACACATAAAAAATAAAACAATACTCTCTTTGAAATATACGTCTACTGTATATTAATTTGTAGAACCCCGAACTGCCTCATAAAGGAAAACAGATACATATCTATTAAAAACAATAGAAATAATTCACAATGCAAAATCATGACCCGCCAAAATCTATCTTAGGATCTCACCATTGATCGTTCCGAAGATAATTAAAAATTCAGGAAGCGTCATCGACAGGATATGTCAAAGTTATAGGTTTATTTCCAGCTATTATTCGTGTCCATATTATTTCTGATCGAGCGTAGATAAGGATGGTCATTAAACTGTCGTTTCTAGGCACATAAATTGATGTCATGTTATGATGAGGAAAAGTACCATGAAGTGGACCTTTTGCCAACCTTATCACGTCTTTTTGAAGGATTCATGATAATAGATAGACTGTAATAATGAAGTCTAGATAGACGTAAAGCCTTCAAATGTAAACAACATTAGAAACTTTTCAATGAAATCGGTATCGTAGACGTCATTTAACTATGTAATATCAAAGTCCCCTTGATAATTCCTATATAGGTAATAATGATAGATAAAGTTCGATTTTCCGCAATTGTTAGGTAAACATTAATACTATTTTCAACAAATATATTTTAACAACAACATTACTCATAAGAACAATATTTTGAGGCTTCAATGAACTTTTTATCTGAAACTCTGCCAGCTCATTAGCGCAATATTTACAAATATTTTTGGACTTTCAGGTAATTGCCCTTTACTAGATAATTATAACAACAGACACTAGCTACTATAGATTAGTTTAGAAAACTCTCAAGATTTCGTATACAGTTCTTCCTAAAAGAAAATTAATTAGGTTTTGTGATGAAAAGATTCAAGTCCACTTTTTAATATTATCATAAACTGCTACAGCCTTTTTATCGTCCCACTGCTGGGCACAGGCCTCCTCTCACACGGAGAAGGATTGAGCATCACGCTTGCTCAATATCATAAAACCGTTTTTATATTTTTCTCTTGAAGATTGAGTGTTTTCAAGGAAATACTCCGTTGCATTGATATCAAACCAAAATGCCAATAATCTATCAAACAGATAACGACGGCGTTTTACTTATTCTGACTTTTGGATTATTAGCAACACACAGTCAAAGAATAGGCATGCCTATCAATTATATTTTATCTTTGATAATACAGTATTATTGTTCACACCTTCATTTTATATTGATAAGGTATTCTCACGTGCCATCTAACTCTAATGTGCATATTATCGATACACTTAAAAAATACTATGTTATGCAATTATCTAAATGCTATATTGCAATCAAATCTATTTCCAAATTATATTTAAATCTTCTAAAGAATACAATATCCGCAATCACCTTTTTTTTCAACTACATCAAAAATCATCATGACCCCTCCCGCTGTGGGTTAGCAGCGAGCGGTGAGGGAGTGTCAGACTCTTACTGACTAAAAACCGTCGTGTTCCGTCATAGGCCTTTTATGTACCAGGGCCGCGGTAACTCTTTCGAACAATCCCGCAGCCCCGGCAGACCTTGGCCCTGCTGGGTTGAGCTGGGGTTGCTGACATGTCTATCCGCAATTACCTAAAACTCCTAAAACCATGCTCAAGATAAATATTTACATTTCCGGATCACACGTAGATCATGCCACTAAAGTGAAGTTAGGTTCGGTCATTTGGATAAGATATCGAAACTTTATCAACATTTGATAAAGTTTTATTTAAATTATTTGATTATTTCAAATTGCTTATACTTCCGACGTGCAAACGAACCTTCCGGGTGACTTATTGCAAGTGAAAATTTAATATTTTGAAATAACGCATTATCAAGAATTTTTCATTATTGTTTGAAAAAATATTTCGGATGTTAAATAGTCCATTTATCGAGGAAGATAATAAGGTTTTTTTGACCAAAAAGTCGACACAAAAGTCATGAAAACATACTACCTCTACAACACGTCTACAAGATAAATAATTTAATGGTAAAATATTTACCGTTCATATCAGTATAACGTGAAGATAAAACAGCCAAATTATGGATTAGACTAATATGCGGCCAATTTACGATAGTTAATTATCTAATCCGCAAGATAAATACCGCCAACGACATAAGTGCATAAGCCCTTTTAATTTATAGACTTTCTATCCTCGTGTAGGAACATTAATTGATTTTTACAAACAATTTCAATTTCTCCAGGTTCTCATTGTTTCTAAGATTTTTGTCTTAACAATCTGCCAAATTATATAAATAAAATATATAACAGAAATAACTTAGCAGCATACTACTTAGTAGAAACAAATCATATTTTTATGCAAATCAATAATATTCACACGCCAAGAAAACTAATTCAAAATATCGTCATTAATATGCATTGATCGTCAATAATTTTGGATTATCGCGACCAATACGATAAGATATCAATTGACTAACACTTGAATAAACAAATATGTGAAAGAATAAGGAAATTAGCATAATCTTTACTCACACACGCACAGGTTTACAATAAAACATTTACCGTTTAGACGTCTATTCGGCCACAGCAATGGCGGACTTTACAACCGACTGTTAACACTCAAAACACAGTAACCAAACATAATTCCTGTTTCAAACACCCGAGTCCAGACGAGACATTGCACAAAAAACGAACGTTCATTGAACTGCCGAATATCGATACTTTAATTGTAAAAGATTCCTTCACGCAGCTCTTACCTGGGGCAGTCAGTTCTTGGAAACTTATTAACTCCAGGGTGAGGTAAAAAAGTGAACCACTTTGTAGGAACAGGGTCGTTTGTAACAAGGTTGTGTAAACTGACGCAACGAGGGAAAAAAAGCACGTGCTTTGGTATTGGCTTTTGATATTTAATGAGGTGTAGTGTGAATCCTTAATACAGTGACACAGAACGAAAACATTATTACATGTAAAATAATATAAAAAGCTGTACAAATATGTAACTGGTTTGAGATAGGAATAAAGTTCAGTAGGTATAAAGCTCAAACTCAAACTCAAAAACGTTTATTCAAATTAGTAAAATGTGTCAAAGAGTGGTAAAATGTGTCAATGTCATTTCTAAGAACTGAGCTTTTCATTCACAAAATAAATATCTGCAAAATGTACATTTAGATGTAACTGTTCCGGTAATAAAGAAAATACATACGTGTCTATGTTATTTTTGTCGCGTATTTTCTTCTCATATTCAAGACTTCGTCGTAAAAAGTCAAGGCTGTTGGACAAGACAACTTTTTTCAATTTCGTTGTATGAGTCGATGTACAGTAATGTAGTTATAAATAAACTAGGAAACTAGTATTATTCGAACAATTGTATATTTCATATTTGTGCATCTTTCTTTCTATCCTGGATAGATAACACGTGGTGATTGAATCATGGATTTTTTATTAATGATTCTAATCGAATTGCAAGTCTTATTCTAAAAAAATATTGCTTTAATGTACGAAAAAATTGTGACCGATGCGGCCAGAAGGCGTTCGAGTAATTTGATAGCGTTAATGTTTCTTGTATTTCATAAATATGCTTGAATTCTACAACACAGTGATTTTTCATTCATTTAGTCTAGACTGGCATTAAGTAATAGGATTGACTACAATGAAAGCTATTTGTACAATTTCCTTTGACTGTCTCTTAAAATAACGGGGAACGTCTGTGGGCTGATGCATACCGGAGGCATGCTTCAATTGCATAACAACACAAAAAAAATCAAACGCTATGTGCTATATAAATTGCAATAATAATAATATATTAAGTAATTTTTAATTAAATATAAATTAGTCTAGTCAGTATTTATTTACTTCATTTTAATAGAACATTTTCATCAGTGTTAATTTGTAATGACTTACTCATTCCTAGCTCTGAGCAATGTTCGAATAAAAAAAACATTATTTATTCGAACAAAATACATTGTCAAAATTCTTGAACCGGTATACAAAACAAATATAAATTTTAGTGCTATTGTTGAAAGGCATGGAGGAACATTTCAAATGATGTTAGCACAAGTGTCCTGGATACAAAAAGGTTCCTTAGAAAATAACTTTAAATGAATGTTGGCTTTGAACCCACAAACAGGATTCTTAGCTCTAGGTAAAAAAAACTTTAAATTAATGTTTGTTTTGAACTTTAATTGAACTATGTTTATTTGGAAATAGTGAACGAAATATGTCTGGAGATAAGGATCTTAAGATCAAATTGAAAAGTATAACTGATAGACTGACGCTAGTGTTAAACTTAGCAACAATTCCTTTTTTTGAAAATAAGACCTGTCTGTAAAAAATATGCTGTGTCTTTTCAAAACGGTAAAAGGGAGGTTTTTGGCCGTGCTGTCCATTTTCAAGTTTTGTCTGAAAAAGTGCTAATAACGGCTTTGACTTAGTAAAGCCTAATATATCGGGTGTGTCGTTCACAATCACATTAAATCATATCACATATACTTTATGATATTCTATGGCGAATTGTAAAAAAAATAACCTAATCCATTCAGTGGTTTAGCCACAGGAGTCATTTTTCGTTTTTATAATTTACAACATCATGTGTAAAGCAGAGATAAAGTTAGGAGTATCGTATGTTTTGATCAGTTGACAGCTGTCAGTTTTCAAGGGAGAATTTCAGTTGTTTGTAATGACTGACTTTTATATGGTGTTCTAATTTTTGCACATTTTTATTCCATTTACTTTGTTTGAAAAAATCATTTTTTTATTTTTACGTATTTTTCTTTTATATTTGTGTTAATCGACATATATTAACCAGTATATTAACGCATTTTATTTAATGTGATTATGAACGACACACCCGATATATAGAACATCTATATGTATATAAAGACATCGGCCCATTACAGCGTAGGATGTGCACTGAGCTATAAGAAGCCGCGTGGGTTGTCTACCACAGAGCATCCTGCAAGTCACTAATGAAGTATCGCTTGTGAAGCTCTGCGATGTGGGCTACCAGCCTACGCTAGTCACAGTAGTTTGTGACGTTATTGAACTATTAATAGATATAATAATGTTCATATGTTCCTTTAAACTAGAAACAATTAGTTTTCAAATAAAATAATTATCACAACTGATACTCATTAATATAGCAAGCAACCAAAAGATACTGCTAAAGCTTTTGATTTAAGGGAAGTTCATTATGTAAAAAAATCCTAGATACTCAAAAGAAGAACTATGAGATGCGGCTGGTTATTTTTAATCATCACATTGGTTCACGCAAAAACTAACCAACGGGTTTTGAAAAAATAACACAGTAATATATGTAGCTCAAGCATCAGAATAACATATACTTAGGCCACTTTTTACCCGACTGTAGGGAGTAGTTCCCTCAGGAAGCGGGTCCTCAACAGCTATTTATCCATACCCAGAAATGGGACAGCTTCTTAACATCAATAATATTGTCCTACTGTACCTAATACTAGAAGATAGCTCTCTCCGTGTGCTGACATCCTGTCCAAACGAGGCACAGGACGGATATTGCTTATTATAGTGTATTTACACGACAGAAATTGATGTAGGAATACTAAGCATTAGTTACCTACTTGGAAGTACTGAGATTTCATAGCACTATATTAATCATGTATGTATTAAGCTTCTGTGTTTAAAAAAAATCTTGACTCCATGCGACTAGTTCAAATTACAAAAAAGCTTATGACAATCAATCCCCCATTTCAATATTATTATTATTTACGCAATTCTACAATTATTTAAGAATATTTTAGGCTTTCGGATCAAAGTACGCACGGTAATCAACTTATTTAATATCAAACTAGGCCTTTTTGTTGTTTCTGTAAATAAGCACATTTTAAGTATATTTTTGTTTATCAGCCACTGAATGCATTCTATTGAAGAAGTAAATGCACAACAAGGTCGGTTATCAAATGAAACGCTGAATTTGTAAATGGAACGTTTTCAAATAGTCATTCGTTTTTGTTTTTAATTTATTTTTAAAGGCATCGTGAATCTTATGACAGTAGCAATACATAGGTATATACAGGACCTATTTACCTGGAAAAAAAAAATTATTTGCTGACCGATTAAATGTACTGGACAGTGAGTCTTTTGTGTGGAACGGTCTTTTTACAAATTACTTTTACGCCTATTAAAATATTCTCAGAAAAGATTGAATCGCTTACTATCTTTATTAACTCTAATTACTTCTTGACTATAAACTATTAGTTTGATTGTCTAGAAGCGCACTCGTTTGTACAATTAGAGAGCATCGAGATAAAACTGACCAATTACATGATACCGACTTTATGGTCGGTCATGACAACTTGCCCTTTTACTATAATGGTTGTAATGTCGGCAAATAATTGAATGAAACAGCTGTTCTTCTTGAAGGTTACGTACTTAAATAAAGATGTGAAATAATCAACATTTGTGTAGTTGTTACTCTTTGCGGGAATTATAATGTCAGGCGCGCGGCAAAGTATGAACAGAGCTAGATATATTTATTTATCAAATAGTTTTACGTCCATAAGCATATACCTAGCTTGCCACAGTACACCATGACAGCTCTGTGGGATTTATTTAAAAATACACAAATTGTATTCTATATCAGCTCTTCACCACTTTTTCACAAACCACTCTAAAATATTCTAAGCGAATTTTGTAACCATTTTCACGATTCCCAGCTGAAAATAAAACCAGAATACAGGATAATTAAATCATTCATTCCGTCATTCACTCATTCATTTCGCTCACTCCACGCGGCTAATGCGCGCAGCTAACTAGGGATGTATACCTACTTGTATAGTGTATATAGGTATAAAGTGTATAGGTATATCGTGTATAGGTATATAGTGTATAGCTGGCACAATCACGGTAATCCCTGAAGGGCTCAATTTCAATTAGAGCCGAACCACTCTATCCACTTTTAGCGTCAAAATGGCGCGGTTAAAAGTAAAAATAATTGCACTGTTCTCATAGACTATGAAGGTTTGAATGTGGTAGTGTCTCGAAATAACTTTAAAGTAATATGAACTGTGGAATATTTTTATTCTTATTTAAAGTGCTATTTGAGCTTTTGCGCCGTTTTTAACAGTTTACGTGATTAATTAATGGATTAAGCCTATCACGAGGAATCTAATTAGGAACAATAGTTTAAGCATTACTTCCAGTTTATAATTCAACATGCTGCAGCGTCAATCAACCCACTAACTATGAGACTAATTTTGAAGTATTTACCTACAAAAAACTGTCATCAAAATATAGGTATTTCACGTTTAAACCAGCCAATTTATAATGCAGCAAAAAGTAATTAGTTTATCGATGCGGCCTCGCGAATCGGGACGCGCGTGTAGGTTTAGCAAAAAAGGATTTTTCACGATATATCCATTGGCAGAATGGTCGGCCATTGCGTAGCTGCAATTTCAGTTCGTGAATGTTACAGAATATCCAACAAAGTGCATTTTAATTACACGGGAGTTAATGAATGCTGGGCTGAACTATTTTCTATATGGTTTTTATTTTTGCTCCTATGTAGATAAGTCGTCATAACACAGATTTATGAAAAATGACAAAGACCTTTTGTGTTCTCTCTAGGTTCAATAGGTGTAGGAGGTTTGAGCGTTCTCGTAAACACCAATCTTAAGTGGATTGGTGATTTAGAACTCACGAAAGATTTTTGGTTATCTATTATTTTCCAATTTTGTTTCTAAAAAGGCCTGAGGAGAATAGTGACGAAATACATCGTTAGGTTCACTGAAAATACCTACAATTCGGTGACTTCACACCACAGTGAGGTACTGCCTGTAAAAGTACTGTCCTATTATCAGCTTATGTACCAGTAAATTCATCTGGCATGCTGCCTATCCCTGAACGCATCCATATTGTGATGGCAGAGAGCGAAAAACCCCTGAAAATAACAACGTAATAGGTATCGCCAAAAAAGCCAAAAAAACGGAAACATTTACGAAATACGATTTTTGTACGAGTTTTAAAATCGACATCCCGAATGTGACGTGATGTTTTTTTTTTATAAACCTTGTTTTGATGTATGGTAGTTTTTTTTAGCATTTTATTTACATAGGCTTTAGGTAATACTGTACAGAATATTTTAGTTATCCAAAACTTTTGCTGAAATAGGCAAATATTTTTCTATAGACATTTTTCAATTGATATAATTTATCCATTTAAGACAAGCTTTGCTATGGCTCTTCTATAATTCTCCATTACGGAACTCTGGTCTTGGCTGACTTTATAATTTGCAACTTTTATAATATTACAAAAGTAGCATATCTCAAATACCTACTCAAAAATGTCTTTCCAGCCATAAACCTCCATTTCTCCAACTTCAAAATAGCTCGAAATAAACTCTCAGATACCAAGTCTTATTGAACAATTCATTCATTCATTCACAAAGATCGTTATTAGATAATAGCAGTCTATGGAACTCGGATGTATCAATGGCGTACTAATTGTTGTTTTTTTTTAGCTTGAACGTCATTCACTTGTTTATGGTTCCACTTGTACATAAATTGAGGTACTATTGTTGTATTCTAAGAAGTTTAGAGAACAAAATTCTTGGGTTTACTTTCGAAAAATTTGGTAGGTATGTATTGATCTTTTGGTTCCCGCTGCCTTCGTACTTGTAAGTTCGTAATAGATCTTCTTAAAATATAAATTGATTTGTAAATTATAAGTAGGTATGGTACTGTAAATGAAAAGAAAATACATATAGGTAGGTATTACATTATTTATGTTTAACACTATTGAAACAAAAACAGAAGAGTTTTTTACATAGCGTTGGCGTTATTTATACAATATTCTTACAGATACTTATACCTAAGTACATAAAAAAATATTTACAGATCTTCAACGTTTTTTTGTTCAAAAATTTCATATTTGTATCCTACTTTATAATCAATTATTTACAGTCGCATTTTCTTATGTATTAGTTGGTTCACTCATATTTTCTTCACACATAACAATATCTTGATTTCTCTGTTTATGAAAAAATCTTTGGCTCAAACATTTTTCATAAAACTCATGCCAGATTTCTCTATTCCTCCTAACTTTAATTAAATATATGTTTAATGCTAGCACACTGAAATAAAATATTACAGTTTCTATGATTCTAGCCATTCTAGGGTAAAATAGTTTTAATACATAATTATTAGTTAATAATATATTACTTAATATAAATATCAACGTAGCTTTGTATAGACTATGCCAATTCTCACTAGATGTATTGGCACCAGAATTGAAACTTAAACAAACTGATGCAACAATTATAATATAGAGAAAACAATTTATAATTAAAGGTATGATTACCATAGGTATCATAAGCATTACTATTTTACTACTTTTTGAAGCAACATTAAAATATAAGTACGTAAACAATTGAGAGGTTATCAACGCTCCGAACCACGAAAAAATGCAACTCCTTCGAGATCTTCTTTGTATGCGTTCCGTAAAAACTTTAACCTTATCCACGTAAATCATGAGATATATCACCAACCACCAATGATTCTTCACAGTATAAAAGTATATTAACTGATGAATTACGATCTCTATAAACCATTCATTTGCGTACTTAAAACTGGCGTAATATTCGTCGTAAATGTCTATAGTTAGTATTAAATACAGTAATAAGTTCGTCAAGATGGCGTTTAGGCACACAAAGTTTGTTAGATTGCGGAATTTCCTTATGAGACACCAAGACGTCACTCCTATTAATAGTGTAATCAGGGTTAAAGAGAAAATGAACCAGTGTATAATAAGTTCGTAAGTTGAAGAATTTCCCCAGAAAGTGACACAGTCTGCTGAGCAGTTTGCATCGATATTTTGACCAAACATTGCTTAGGTTTCACTTCTACAGTTCAACACTAAAAAAAAAATCAGTAACACTTCACAATTTTAATACACTATTGATTTAATAAACTTTGCAAAGTCGTATTTAATACCATAACTAAAAGAGGTGTTGTTCATATTGCAGTAGACTTAATATTGCTCATAATACAAATATAAGGAAATTATTTATCAATTAATTCTATATTTTCCTACTCGAAGTGAGCTAATTCTGGACCTTAACTCAGGCGAGCAGTTCTTTTTTTAACAAGGCGCCAAAAATCATGTTTTGGGCCGCCGAAATGCCTAAACTCGATAAGTTCGAACATTTGATGTGTTCTTACTCTATTTATTACCAACTAGCTACCTACCCTGGTTTCCCTTTAATTAATGGTTTATCGATACAAACCATATCCTGTCAAATATAAAAAAGGCGAAAAAAAAACAATCGAATTTGGTGCAGTCCAGAAGTTAGGTATGCGCTTTGTTATATTCCGGGAATCCATTTTTGTTTAGGTTTGAGTATTAATTGAACCAACTATCCTGTTTGTGCTGGCTTATCAGCTTATTAGCTTATTCACGGAATTAGGATATGTATTTACTTTATGTACCTATATTACATGTACTTATGTAGGTACATAACAGAGTCTGAAGTCGTTAACTTTCGCTTTTGAAGTTTACCAAACTAACAAAATAGTAATTCTATAAGAATACTTTTCTCAATTCGAAAATTAATCGACAGAAATAACTCTAAATACTGCACTATTTATTCATATATCTTTAATAAAAAAGTATGCAGCTATAAAAAAAGAACTTCCTCTTTTTTATACCGGTTTAAAAATAAACTCCATTTGCAGTTGAAATATAAACTTTTTTCAAATAAATCCACGTAAAACGGAGCGTTCTTTTTGAGCGCGTCACCTGTCTGCGAATATGACACGTTATTATTTCATCGGTTGAGCAGCGCTCAAAGGTCATATCCGGCGTAACTATTGATTTTTCCACGATTGCCAATAACACTATGAACTGAAATAACAAATAACAACAAGCTTTACGTATTCGAAATAGATTGAAACCTAACTGTTTTGTGCGGTTTCATCCGCGTCCCGAACGAACCTCCTTCAAAATTATGCAACAGGAATATGGGTTACTACACACATACAAATAAAATTACTTTCTATTGGTAAAATAATTTCTAGTAAATCCAAGTACAGATTAATCCCTACGACATCATAAACTTTACCTCTAAAGTATTACTACAGAATAAAACTAAATAAAACAAATGACGATATATACTAAGTAACGATATATTTACAAAACTAAATTCATTGCTGGTCTGCTAACTGTTTTATTGTGTACGTGACCACGCAACCGTCAATGTATGCTACATAAGTATTACATATCGCTATATAGATAGATACAGCCATGTCATTAAAAGGATTTATATTTAGCGAGACCACAGCTGCGCTCGGGGTATTTCAGACTGATCGGCTAATGATTTTAAAGCATAATTATGTTAGTCTGTGCTAGATTTATCCTTTTTTTATAAAGAGGTGAAGTATTTCTAGATTTACTGAACGGATTTTGACAATTGTCTTACCAATAGATCACGTTATTTCTGAGTATCATAGGCTACTCTTACATACGCAAAAGTAGATCCGTCGGTACGTTTATTATGTACCTTATGTGTATTGAAAAAGGTATTTATGTGAACATAACAATATTGTTTCAATTTGTATATTTTAAACATTTTTTAAACAAAGAAGACCACAAAAAAATCCTTCATAAATTCAATATTAACTACTTTAGGGAGGTTTCAAAATCCTGTAGGTACCTACTACTTTAATAGTATGGTGCAAAGATAAACTCATGTAGGTACAGTCGACCAAGAAAGTGGTTCACCAGTTTTGAGAAAAGTTCTTTGTGTGAGAGTGAATCACATTTTTGGCCTACTGTACCTGTTAGTACATAAACTGTATTCCATACTATATACCTATGTCAGGGTTGCGGTTCTGCTCTGACAAACTGCGCATGTCGATAAAACGCACACAAAAATTTACATGGAATAAACTATCTACTACGCACTGAAAATGTGCGGCTAAAAGCCTATAATGAACCTTATGTGCTAGGACATAAAGTTCAGTTATAGCTCGTATCTCACCCCATTTAGTATATTGTATAACTAGGTGACCTGAATCTATAGATAGTGTGTAGATTCTAACATCATAACAAAATGTGTATGCGTAGGTTTATGTAGGACCTCATGGAATGCAAGTGAAACCATAGAAATTATATAGTTCTAACTGTATTCCGCGGTTTTACCCGCCTCCTTAGGGTACTTCTTTCCACACCTGGCCATAAAGCAACCTAAGTAGGTACCTATTTGTTATTCTGATACTTAGCTATATTACACTGCAACGTTCTTCTTGCTTCCAAGTAACAAACATCCAGGCATCCGAACTTTTGTCGACTGATGTATAGACAAGCGACATAATTAAGGAACATATACCTATGTATAACGAGTCCAACATTTGTGTGTTTATATATAGGTAAGCTTCAACATTAATTACCGAATGACTTATACATAATTATACATAAGCCGTCCGGTAATTATCGGTTAACATGGCCGTTAATAGTAAGCTGTCTGTCATACGTATAGATATACAAATAACATGGCTATAGACTGTGATTGTCCTATTATAGACAGGAAACTTTGGCAAAGTTTATCTGCAACTACCTACTTCCCGTGGTTTTACCCGCGTCCAAACACAACTACCTACTTCCTGGACCAGGATAAATTTGTCCAAATACAACTTTTATTGGTACCCGGATAACTGTTAGCCTAAGTTACTCCTTATTGCATTTGATATCTCTTAGAAAATGTTATGTCAAAATCAGTCTAGTCAATTCAGAGATAAAAAATGTGGCAATGGTCTTAATTTTACTAATACAGGTACATAATAACCTCCTATTTCTAGTATTATACAGCTTAAAAAAATGCAATATTTAACCGAGAAAAAAACAGTAAAGGACTAATTAAAAAAACCTCGTTCCTTCAAAGAACGCGCCGACAAACAGACGAAAAATGCCTCGTTTTTGTTTTTACCTAATGATTGCAACCTTTGTGCTTTGTCCGGCCTATTTGCTCGCATGAGACTACTCGGAAAAAGGACAATGACCAGGTTTCATGAACAAAAAGGAACAAGTAATAGCTAACTTAACATTTGGTTATTCTTAAGTACTGATTAATTTTACAATTAGCAGTATTTGCGGTTTCACCTTTGTTCCAAAAGATAAGCTTAACCCACAAACAAACTTACACACAGGCAATATAAGGCATTTATTTGTTTTACAATATAATTTTGTATATTTTTAAATATTGAATACATCTTTTGTATTTTTACCACCGATTTTCACCGTTATCGGAGACAGAGTCCAAGGTAGCGGTGGTTAGGGCCTAAAAGACAGAAACCTCCTCACAATACGCGCCGTATCAAGGAGTACTACTGCCTTCTGAATCTGTCCCTTGATCCAGCCGCCTAACGAGAGCCTCGTAAGGTGTTGTTAGACAATAACTATTAGTATGTGAAACGTACATGTTAAAAATTAAAGCATTTAGGATATTTTCCAGGAAATCATTCCAACGTGCATAAAAACGCACTAGAAACAGTTAACAAACACAATTGGACATAAACAGTCGCCTACGTACCAATAAAACAGATCAATCGATTGACTTCTACGTCAATATCGATGGCAATTTATGTCTGTAGGTATACTTTATAGTAATTACCTAACGCTTAGTAAAAATATTGAAGTACTTGTGCTCTACAAGTACTAAGAAAAGAGCAGGTACTAAGTTTGTTTCGGAACATAGGAATTAATGGTCGGATTTGGAAAAGACTTTCAGTGTCAGATATAGTTATCGGCACGAATCTTGAGCTCTGACCTACATCTGCGCAAAACTGATTTATTACCAAAGAACCCGAGTGACGGCTATGACGCGATGCACTGCTCGCCAATCACCGCTTTAGCCCGCCTTCGCGCCTCACTTCATACCACAAAAGGGACCCAATAAATTACTTCTGTGCAGATGTAGGTCAGAACTCAAGATTCGTGCCGATAATTTTATAGCACATTTAACATCGATTCATCCATTCATCGAGGGAAGCTGTGGGTTACTTTTTAGCCAAAAATCCAAACTTAAAATCCTTCAGGTCTCACGATCGGTGAGGTTAAGTTTAAAGGTACAACAATGTTTCAGTACTAATTTCTAAAACGTTCCAACAATCACACAACATGAACCGTACAAAATTGTAGTTAATTGCGGCCTTCAAACTTCTGTACCTATAATATGCTCTACCCAATATCTGTTGGACAATAATTGATTATGAAGTTTGCGTGAGTTATGAATGTTATGATCTTGTGTATTCCGTCCGCCATAATACTTTGTCTTTTTTGTTTCATTTCCTCAATTAGTATTCATGAAACAAAAGAAATAAAAACGTCTTCATTCAAGGTAACTTTTCCGTTAGGACAAACTGTATTAAAATCTTATATTGACTCGGTACGCGTATGTACTATAAGATATTACATATAGGCACATAAGTCTACAATCAATAGGACAAGACAAAAAAACGGACCATCAACATAGACATTACTTCATTTAAACCTGGTCTTAACCTTAAAATTTCTAATTTCCAGAAACTTCTAGTAGCAACATTACTGGCCGTGGTGGCGCTGGCGTCAGGCAACGTGCTAAAGCCTAAAGGTTCCTTCGAACTCCTCATCCTACACAACAATGATATGCACGCACACTTCGAGCAGTCCTCACAACGCAGTGGAACTTGCACCAACGATGATCGCGAGGCCGGCAAATGCTACGGTGGCTTCCCTAGAGTCGCTCATGTGTAAGTATGGAGTACCTGACAGGATTATAGCAAACTAGCTTCAAAAGTCCAAGAGAACTCTTCAAAAGTCCGGGATAAAAAACTATCCTATGTTCTTTCTCAAGGTCAACTCTATCTCTGTACCAAATTTTATTAAAATCAGTTCAGTGGTTTACACGTGACAGCGTAACAGACAGACAGATAGACAGACAGACTTACTTTCGCAGTTATAATATTAGTAGGGATTGACATCTTTGTTACATGCCTAGATCTGTATTGGGTGGGCTTGAAACTGAATAGGCCCCAGCCTTAGATGGCCATAAAACGTTGTCAAATTTCATGTTTAGCCTTAAATAAACCTATCAATGCAGTGAATGAGTCTTAATAAATGCTTACCCCCGCACTCAGACATTAAATGGTAACTTAAGTCACTCCTTAGTGACAGATTCTCATAGAAATCCTTCACTAAGGAACGGCTTAAGTAACCATTCAATGTCTCTGAGTGTGTCCATTTTAATCAGTTAGATCTTTTTACCTCTTGAAATTTGTGTTCATTGTGAGTCACTTTCGTTTGATGAGGAGAATACTAACATCAACAATGTTCTCATTTCAGTGTGAAGGAGGCACGTGCAGCAGCCCTCAACCACACGGGTCCTCCGGTGCTTTACCTGAACGCCGGAGACACGTACACCGGTACAGCATGGTTCACCATCTACAAATGGAAGATCGCCGCCGAATTCGTCAACGCTTTACAACCTGACGCTGTTGTGAGTACCAAAAATAACCTTTAAAAAAAAAGAACTTCACAGTTTTATATACTGTCATGTTTTTTCATCCGTCAATTATTCGTGCTGTGAGCGTCCCGTCGGCTTCATGGAACGTTGATTTCCATCAAAGTTTCGACACTCATTATTTTTATGGCTTCAATTGCTTGTTGTGTCGTCGAAATTAGGTCAATGGTGCGTAAAAATTCGCGTGATTAGAACTTGAGTGTTGTTTAAATGAGGCTGAAGGCGAAATCGGTGCGTTGTTTAATTAGCAAGGCAATTAATTCAGCACATTTGACCAGATCATAAAGCTCTTTCTGGAGGACAAAATACAAAGCTGAAAACCGTAAACTTTGAACAATCTATTGCGCTAATCCATAACATTTCTAATACGCCGAAATCGACATAACGGGCAGTCATAATCTGTCAATACCGATTCGCACTTAACAGACAGGGACATTGGTTTTCGAGATAGTCATGAATAAATATGACGATCGAATAGTTCCTGGAAATTTAATATGTCCTACATACTGTATAGCTTTATATAGCACAGGTATATTGGACTAAATTCGCAATACTGGCCGTCAGATGACAGTTCGCTTCCGATACTGAATTCGAAAACAGTTTTTAATGAAACTTGCATACTACCCTCAGAATTTAAAACGCAAAACAAGTCACTCTTTGTGCCGCTTTACGTCAACTGTGTTAATTTTACGTCAGTTTTACGTCGCTTTAAGTGCGTTAATGAAGTTTTGAATCAATTATCCAGTTGTATCAATTGATTAACTGGTTTTTGAGTGATCTTTCTTTCTTACGAACGTCGGTTACTTAGATTAGTAAGTGTTTAAAACTTGCAAAGCTAAAGAACTTATTATTATGATAATTTGTGAAATTGATTCTTATGCCTGAAACATAGCTAATGTATAACATAAAACAAGTTATCCAAACCAAAATATATCTCCTTCAGTAAGTAGTTCAAAGTAAATATTCTGCCTTTAATAACTCGCTCAAATAAACAGCGGCGGTTTCAAAATCAATTTCATATTCAGCCTGTCAGAACCAAAATATGACCTGGATGCTGAAATAAAATCGTTAAAATCATCAAAAAGGACCTCATTCTATATGTGTTACTTTTCACATTCTTTGCTTCAGTGTATTTATTATTTCATTATAAGCGTTGTACTGTGTTGTCTACATATAACTATAATGTGCTATTCATAAACATGTATATCTTCGATTGACAATCACTGACCCTTTGGTCAAGAAAGCATTCATTCTGCTGAAGACTACAATCCTGGGTTCGAATCCCAACTTAGACATTCTTAAACCTTGTCCAAACAAAGTAGTTAGATCACGACTTTTGGTAGAACCAACATCAAAATTTTAATGTCACTTAATGAACTTGTAAGATGCTATTAGGATAATGAAGTGCTTTGAAAATTCTATTAGGACATGAAATATTGTAAAACCATTAAAAGAAGATTGTAGGCCCTGGCCCCATAGGCCGAAAAAGAAGGAGAAACGAGTTTCAACCAGTATTGTAAGTATTATTTTCAATAAGTAGTAAAACTCAAGTGACTAACCAAACCAACAAAGTACCTAGATTAAAAATGTGTTCTAACACTAACTGACTAACTAATTAACGACTGACTTAATACTTATTAATATATATTTTTCCATGTGTGATGTCTATGGTGTACGGGTGATCTTTTGAGAAAACGGGTATTTGTGTAGTTTTACGTTAATGTATGTGTCTTATGTGTAACAAGTGTGTAAAGCAAACATAACACTGCTTCGGAATCTGGTGATGGAAGTAAGTTAAGATTTTGTATCTAACATCTCCCCTTATGTTTCATTCTAATGATTATCAAACCACGAGAAATTAATACAATAATTCATAATACTAATTATTCTAATTCCGACATATACTTTATCCTTTCAGTCACTTGGAAACAACGAAGTCGAAAAGGATTCGGAGGTGTCACCGTTCCTTCAAAATTTAAAAACAAATATTCTAGCCAGCAATGTCGTCATAAAATCTGCTGAAGGCAAAGCTAACATTGAAAAATCTATCATTTTTGATATCGAAGGTGTCAAAGTTGGAGTCGTTGGATACTTAACACCTGAAAACAGCATGTTAGATAGCTTTGGCAATGTTGAATACATTGATGAAGTTTTAGCAGTTACAGAAGAGGTAGAAAAACTTCAAGCTGCAAATGTTAACATTATCATCGCTTTAGGTCACTCAACTACCGCTAAACACCTGGACATAGCGAAAGAAGTCGCTGGTGTTGATATGGTTATTACTGGTACTAAGAACACATACTATATGACTGGCCAAACAGTTACAGATTTTCACGAACCTGTGATTATCACACAGGAAAGCGGTAAACAAGTACCAATCATACCTTCAACAGCTTACAATAAATACCTTGGCAGCATTAGAGCTCAATTCGATGAAAATGGAGAACTTTTATCCTACAATGTTGACCCTATTCTGCTTGATTCATCGGTGCCTCAAGATCCAGCAGCCGTGCAAATGCTGAACAGTTATGCTTCAGATGTTGTGTCTAGAAACACAGAGGTCATTGGAAATACTTCTGTTGTGCTGGATGGTGAAACTTGCCATAAAGAAGAATGTAACTACGGAAACCTGATTGCTGATGCTGTTTCCTATTACTACGCTATGCGGTATGAAGGAGACAGATGGACAGATGCCCCTATAACTATAATTCAAAGTGGCGCTATTGCAGGCTCGATCGCACCAGCCAATCGACCTGCTGACATAACCAGGGCTGACTTACTGCCTACTTTGCCTTTAGAAAGCAACATAGTGAAAGTGACCATGTCTCCGTCGATCCTGAGGCGAGTCTTGGAACAGTCAGTTTATAATTACAACGAACCAGATTTCAAAGGACAGCTTCTGCAGTTTTCTGGAGTTCGTGCAGTTTACGACTTAGCACGAGCACCTGGCTCCAGATTAGTTAGCGCCGTAGTTCGTTGCTGGAACTGCTATGTACCAGAGTACTATGAAATCGAGGATAATAGGTCTTACACTGTTTTGATGCCTGCAGCTGTGGCTAACGGAGACTTTGGTTTCTCTATGTTGAATGGGCTTTATAGAAATGAGCTGGCTTATGATGAGGTGACTTGTTTGGAAGAGTATGTGAGATTGAGAAGTCCGCTGTACCCAGAAGTGGCTGGACGCATAGTTTTGGAAAACGTCAGTGCTACTGAGACTGACAATGATACTGATGATAATACTGATGATAATACTGATACTGACGATAATACTGATGCCGAGGCTGATGCTGATAATGATGATGAGACTGACGCTGAGACCGGTTCTTCCTCAGCTCTCAGTTCTTCCATCCTTTTACTAACTGTAACAGTTCTAATCATAGCCATGAACTACGTGTGTCAGTAGGTTATGTCATCACAATTAATTTTACAACATAATATTTTATGTATCCTAATATGAATGCATGTACATATTTGAATGCTCCCATTTTTATTTATCAAGTGGTATTATAACAACATTTTCAAATAAATCTGTGTTTTATTGATTAACCTCTAGATATTACAGTTAATACTAATGAAGATAGCCAGTGAACAGAAGATTTTTTAAAATTGAATAGGCAAAACTAGGCCTTTAAATAAATTGTAAGTACATATTTGACAGCATGAGTCTGAGTAAGAATTCTTAAAATTGATTTATTCGATTGGGAATGAAATCCGCATGTTCTACATTGGGTTGTAAATTACACTTTTTTCACATGGAAAAATTAGTTGTCATTATTTGATTAACCAACCTCATAACAGAAGGTCCTCTTGGAGACAAAAGAACATTTGTAAGTCGATTAATGTCTTTCTTTCTTTCTTTTGTGAATGTTTTGTTACTAATATGCACGATACTGTCTCTGAATGAACTTCCATAAAGACATAGAAAATGGTTGCACTAGCCATGAACCATGACCATAAATCAATCACGTAATAAACTGCTGCAATTTATTACACAGAAGATTACGTGGTTTTTGTACTAACCATATTTTACACAAGTGTGCATTTATTTTACAATAATGTACTGTGTATGTTATCCTAAAGTATACCATAACTCCCTATGTTAATAACCTCATACTCATCGCTTTAGACGAATCAATTTTTAAAAATGTCAAACTCTACAGAATAACAATGGTTTGTTGAATTTATCTCTTCCACATCAGACGATTTTCACTCCGAAGTGATGTTTTATACTGAATGACTAATATGGTTTCCAATACATGAATGTTATGTTTGTTTATGAATGTTTGCATGATTACCCACACCTCCTCCACTATGCACTGCATATGTTCGTTCTTTGTTTCAGTCCCTGGGAAACCACGAATTCGATAACGGCGTATCAGGGCTGATACCATTCATTCGAAACTTAACATGTCCAGTTCTAGCCGCCAATCTCATACTCACAAAGGAACCAGAGCTACAGGCTGAACCTAATCTAATGGAATCTGTTGTATTAGACAAAAATGGCACAAAAATTGGTGTTATAGGATACCTTACACCAGATACTAAATTCCTAGCTCAAAGAAACTACGTTGATTACATAGATGAAGTCACGGCAATTCGGAAACAGGCGGCAATTCTAAAAAGTAATGGAGTGAACATATTAATTGCTCTTGGTCACTCAGGTTTTATAATGGATGTAAAAATAGCAAAAGAAGTAGAGGATATAGACATTGTTATAGGTGCCCACACACACACATTTCTGTGGAACGACCATAAACCAGATTTGGATGAACCCCAAGGGTTATATCCGACTATGGTAGAACAACATTCGGGAAAAATAGTCCCTGTAGTACAAGCCTATGCATATACAAAATATCTCGGGAAATTACACGTCATATTTAATTCCGATGGTGAAATTATAGATTCTCATGGAAATCCTATTCTGTTAAATAACTCAATACCACAAGATCCAACGGTTTTAGAAATTGTAAATACTTACAGTAAAAATATGGTTGCAATTACCGAAACGATGATTGGTAATACTTCGGTATATGTAGACGGGCAAACATGTCGATTAAAAGAATGCAACATGGGAAATTTTATTAGCGATGCAATAATATATAAGTATGCGTCTGTCTATAGAGGACAGGGATGGACGGATGCACCTATTGCTATTATCCATAGTGGTGGTATACGATCTTCTTTTAATAAAGTAGAATTCCCCAGCTATATCACAAAAGGAGACCTTATAAGAGTAATGCCTTTTGATGGAGTGTTAGTTAAATTAACTGTAAGTGGGGATACTATACTAAAAATGTTGGAATATTCTATACACAGTTATAACCCGAAGGACCCTACGGGGAAATTTTTGCAAATGTCAGGAATGAGAGTTAAATATAACATAGGCAAACCACCTAACAAAAGAGTGATGAAAGTTGCCGTGCGATGTGGTGAATGTTTATATCCTGAATATTCTGCCCTAAACAAGACTAAAACATACAACATTTTAATCCCTGCATTTTTGGCAAATGGTGGAGATAGTTTCACAATGCTTGAAAACCTACCTATCACTGATATTGGCATTAATCAAATTGAATCAACAGAAGCCTTTATAAAAACTCATAGTCCTTTGTATCCCGCTGTGGAAGGAAGAATAATATTAGAAAATACGGAGATGGTTGACACTTAAGAAAACTCTTTTCGTCTCAGTAAGATACTAGAAGTTCAGACTATCATCGCTTGGAAATGAAGTAAATATGCCTGAGGAGAAGCAACGTACTAAGTAACCAAGGTGAAAGACAAGCTCGTCATAATACGTAATAAGAACAATTAATGTAAAGTACATGTATAGTATAATTTAGCAGTAGCAAACATTTTTTCAACATGAAACCTATATACCAATATATTTACATACTGACTTATGTAACTATGTGCACATCTTATTTAATAATTATACAAATAACAAACGTGTTTGTTTTCTATTTGCAACATCCTTGGTCTCACTTTAAAAGAATTGTGTCTAAATTATTTAGACCTTTTTCTTACTTGCCTCCGTTTTCTTCGAATTTTCTGTGTTCAATCGAGTTTCGATATTTTTAACAAACAAAAATAAATCTTCAAGACACGCAAAACGTATCGGAGACTTTTGTGAGTACCTGTGTATTTTTGTAGGCATGTCGCAGTATAAATACGGGCAATTTTAAACTAAAAACAAAATGCATGTTAAACAATAAATCTAATTCTACAATAACAATGACTTCTTTATGAATTATTCTAACGTATCTCGGTATTTAGTTGATTTAAGATGTATCATTTTCATGTAAATTGCTTCAACATAATGTACTAACTAACATTTGTAAGTTGCTGCACTAAACCAGTTTCAGTTCGTCGTTGCATGTAGTTTATAATTCTTATTTATTATGAAGATTGCATGTAGTATATAATTCTTATGTATTAAGAAGATTGCATGATTATCCAAAAGTAGACAGTGATCATTTATCTTTTTTTTGTTTCAGTCTCTGGGAAACCATGAATTTGATAATGGAATATCTGGCCTCACACCGTTTATTGAGAATCTTACATGTCCCATCCTCTGTGCAAACCTCATACTTACCAAAGAACCAGAGTTGCAAGCTGAACGCAACTTAATGGATTCTGTCGTCTTCAATATTAATGGCACTAAGATTGGCGTCATTGGTTACCTTACACCCGACACTAAAGTATTAGCTATCAGAAATGACGTGGAATATATCGAAGAAGTGACAGCCATCAAAAAAGAAGCAACCAGACTTAAAAATATGGGAGTAAACATTCTTATAGCTCTCGGCCATTCTGGCTTTACCAAAGATTTAGAAATTGCTGAAAAAGTAGAAGATATCGATTTAGTTATAGGTGGACACACTAACACATTTTTATGGAATGGTACCACACCTGACATTGAAAAAGCTGAAGGGCCTTATCCAACCTTAGTAAAACAAAAGTCAGGTAGATTAGTGCCCGCTGTTCAAGCATACGCGTACACCAAGTATCTAGGTAAATTACACATTTTATTTGATTCTAATGGCGAAATCATCAGATCAAACGGAAATCCTATTCTTCTTGATAATTCAATTAAACAAGACCCTGAAGTACTAGCAATTGTGAATCGCTATCGTGAAAACATAATGATAATAACCGAAGAAGTTGTTGGTACTACGTCAGTGATATTAGATGGACAATCATGTCGCTTAAAAGAATGCAACATGGGGAATCTGATAGCAGATGCTATGGTATATAAGTATGCTTCAGAATATAGAGGATATGGTTGGACCGACGCTCCAGCTGCAATAATTCAAGGTGGCGGAATTAGAGCTTCAATTGCTCATGTAAATTCACCAGCAAACATAACCAAAGGGGATTTGTTGCGTGTTATGCCTTTTGATGGAAATGTAGTAAAAGTTACAATTAATGGGAGAGATGTATGGAGGATGCTGGAACATTCAGTATGGAGGTACAACCCGTTACGAGCTCCGGGGCAATTCCTTCAAATGTCTGGAATGATGGTAGAATATGATTTTCAACAGCCTCCTGGGAAGAGAGTTATGAAAGTCTACATAAGATGTGGCGAATGTCTCAATCCTGAATACTCTGTTCTGAATACGACAGGAAAGTACAAAATATTAATGCCAGCCTTTTTATCTATGGGAGGTGATGGTTTTTCAGTTTTCGATGATCTTCCTTCAACTCCTTTGCATTATGATGAGTTGAATTGCACTATGAACTACATAGAAAAACATAGTCCAGTTTATCCATCTACTGAGGGTCGAATTATAATCAATAATCTAGATAAATTAAAGAGCTCAGCAGCAACATTGAATTTATCTTTGTCTGCAGTGGTAGCCCTTGTCTTCTCTTCAATACTTTAAAATTATTTCGTGATAGTACTTTACAGTAACATTTTTTTGTTAAGGAAATTATAAAATGTGTTCGCCGTATTTCCTTCCTAAATAGTACAAGAGCCATCCGTTGGGTAAGTATAATAGGTTCTATAAATATTATGGATAGTACTTCTGTACAGAAACTTACGCTAAAAGCCATTCCATGTTCAACTTGCACTTATTGCAGCCGTGCATTTACCAGATCAGTATTATATACAATGTAAGTACTAAAAGTTACTTAATTTTCTATTGTTTTCTTTATTATTTTTCTTGTTGAGGTTGTTATTTTCTTACTTTTACATAATATAAAACACTTATGTATTAATTATGTATTTGTATTTATTTACCTTCCCTTCCTTAATACTAAACATAATAGGTACTGTGTTAATAATGCGACACTAATCCTTTTTTTAGAACGACATTTGAATCAAAGTTTGAACCATATTGGTGCATTGAAAACTACGCAGCTCAGCTAACAGAGAGCTATTTATAAATTCGCCAGTTCACGGACGCGTAACAAAAATCGTTAACAGACAGTACATAGCCTGTACATGAGTACTATGTACTACCTAGTTACCTATAGTAATACACCGCACCGACCAATCAATAAAACTGCAATTGAGCGCCGACACAAAATATGTCCGAACAAAGTAATCACGATGATTGAATGATATTGCACTACGTACATACGCCGTTCTCTATGATACATACTAACTGACCCCTGTTTCAAACTTTCAATGGATTCGCGAGCGGTGAATTTTCGCTTTGAAACTCGACTGTACCTTTCCATGCAGATATATACTGTATCTATCCCTATTGAATTCTGACGTTGGCATATTCAAACAAAGAGTGACCGGAAAAACAAGCGGCAGCTTATTACGCAGGCGTAAACTGACCCTAACAAATGGAACTATTTTTATTTGGGTACATCTGTGGTTTAGTTTTAAATATTTCAGTTACTTATAATTAAGTTACACGTTAATACGTGTTAATCATAATAAAGTTGAATTCTTGCTACATTACACTTTTTTGTTTCAGTCTCTCGGAAATCACGAATTTGACAATGGAGTCAGCGGGCTCACTCCCTTCATAGAAAATTTGAAATGTCCAGTTTTATGTGCTAATCTTAATCTTAAGAAAGTGCCAGAACTTGCAAGAGAACCAAATCTTAAAAAATCTATTATACTTGATGTTGCCGGTCACAAAGTAGGTGTAGTTGGTTATCTAACTCCTGATACTAAAGTATTAGCTAAACCAAATGATGTAGAATACTTTGAAGAAATTGAAGCCCTCAATACAGAAGTGAAGAAACTCCAAGCGCAAGGAATAAAAATTATTTTTGCTGTTGGACATTCTGGGTACGAGAAGGACAAGATGATAGCTGAAGCAATAGACGGTATTGATGTAGTTATTGGTGGGCACACAAACACGTTCCTCTGGAATGGAACAAGTCCAGATTCAGAGCGCGCTGCAGGTTACTATCCTACTTACGTTAAACAAGCATCTGGAAGAACCGTTCTAGTTGTTCAAGCATATGCTTATACAAAATACTTGGGCAAACTGCACTTAGTATTTGATTCAAACGGTGAAATCATAACAGCAGATGGGGCTCCCATACTTTTAGATAAAAGTATACCGCAAGACAAAGATGTCTTACAAATTGTAAACAAATACCGTCAAAGTATCCTCAATATAACTGAGACAGTATTGGGGCATACATCTGTAATTTTAGATAATGATAGATGCCATCAGGATGAATGTAACTTGGGTAACATGATCGCCGACGCCATGGTATACAGGTATGCTTCAGACCATACCGGTGAGCACTGGACAGATGCGCCAATCGCTGTCCTCGGTGGATGTGGTATTCGATCAACGATAGCGCATGCCAAAATGCCAATGAACATAACTAAAGGTGATTTACTAGAAGTAATGCCTTTCGAAGGCGACTTAGTGGCAGTTACGCTCAATGGCAGCGTCCTTCTACAAGCTCTTGAACATTCAGTTGCTGGCATTAACAACGTTATGGGACTCGGGGGATTTCTACAGTACTCTGGTATTAAAGTTACATACAACTTAAACAAGCCAGTGGGATCCAGAGTTGTCCAAGCTGAAGCGAGATGTTGGGCGTGTGATGTACCTAGGTTTTCAAAAATACAAGAGAAAGACATTTATAAAGTGTTGATGCCCGGATTCTTGGCAAATGGCGGGGACGGATTCGCGATGTTCCTGGGATTGCCAAGGGATAATTTAAATTATAATGAATTGCAATGTACAGAATACTATGTTTCCCGCCAAAATATAGTTTACCCACAAATCGAAGGGCGAATTACTTTTGTGCATGAAAACGGAAACAGTTCGTCATCTATCGCAAAAATATCATTATTAACAATTATAATTGCTTTTGTTTCTTTACTTTTACTTTAAGCTGATCCAGTATTTTAGTACAAATTGAGTAGAAATTAATGTTTACCGTATTAATAACGACTGAAACTTTTTTTAAATCTCTAGTTTATCGATGTGCTAAGTATTATTTACTAAATGACTGACTACAATGTGTCCTAAATTTGTTTTATTTTTTGTGAAATAAACTTCTACATAATAGATATGATTATTTTATTTTCCACTGCTAATTTCCTAAAAAATCTTCTTTTCAAGGTTACGGGTTTTCAATGTAACTAATATTTTACACGTGGCTCCACACTATTTTACTAACATATTTTAATCTATGTAGAAGTAGCAATGCTTTATAATTTTGTGTCATAACCAGAACTAAAAACCTCTAATGATTAATTATGTCTTTTGTGTATGTGTTTATTAATAACAAGTATATACTTTTTTACTAACACTAATTAACACTAACTGTTACTTTCAGTCACTGGGCAACCACGAGTTCGACCAAAATGTGGAAGGATTAGTGCCATTTATCAAAAACTTGACCGCACCTGTTTTGGCAGCCAACCTCGTTTTAGACAAAGTACCATCTCTGCAGAACCTTAAAAACTTAAAAAAATCAATAATAATAGAGAAAGATAAAGTTAAAATTGGTATTATTGGATACTTGACGCCAGAGACAAAAACTTTCGCTCCTGGAAACGACGTTGAGTATGAAGACGAAGTAGTAGCCCTAAGGAGAGAGGTACAGAAACTCAGAGAACAAAATGTTAACATTGTGATAGCTTTGGGTCATTCCGGATATGAAAGGGACAAGAAGATTGCCGAATTGGTTGAAGGCTTAGATATAGTAGTTGGAGGGCATTCTCACACTTTCTTATCGAACGAAAAAAATATTTCGGAGATCCCTGAAACGGTTGGAGGAGACTACCCCACAGAAGTACAAGTCAATGGTAGAAAAGTAAGAGTTGTACAAGCTTACTGTAACAACAAATATTTGGGGAGATTGCATTTAGTTTTTGACTCAAATGGTGAAATTACTCATTGCGATGGCGCTCCCATATTGTTAAATAAAGACATTCCAGAAGATGATGACCTTGTCCACATGCTTGCAGCACATTCAGACGAAATGAACAAGCTGATGAAAGTTGTTGGTAACTCATCAGTTGACTTGGAACAAAGCATGTGTCGGTTTAGCGAATGCAATTTAGGTAATTTTATCGCTGACGTCATATTAAATTATACCCGGGAGGAACATCATGACGTGGATATAGCAATCGTGCAAGGCGGAGACATGCGATCGCCAATTCTCCAAGATGGAGGCTTCCCATTTAACATAACCCAAGGCGACTGGTTGAACGTACTACAGTATTCTGGCCCACTGCATATACTCACCATGAACGGAACAGTGCTCAAAGAAGCTCTAGAACACTCAGTGTCTCAATGGTCTGATAAAAAGGGAAAGTTCCTACAAGTTTCTGGAATTGAAGTCGTCTATGACTTGGCGAGACCTGTCGGTAATCGCGTTGTTCAAGCTAAAGCTGTGTGTTCTCAGTGTGGACACGCAATGCGGGACGTAAATAATGACGATGAATACAAAGTCATTATGCCTGCCTTCATTGCCAGACAAGGTGATGGTTATGAGATGTTCGCGAATCTCCCTAAAACTGTACTCCCTTACAATGAATTACACTGTGCGGTGGAATATTCAAAGAAGTACAGTCCCATTTATAAGGTATTGGAAGATCGAATTATCCTACGTAATACAGATAAGGCCAAAGAGGTAGAGAATTCACAGGTAAAACAATAAATTATATCAATGTAGAAAAAATACAAAACATTCGAATAGATTTTACAATATGTTTTGAATTCATTTTAGGATTTTATGATTAATATAATAACTAGCTGGGTAGGTTAATCATGTAATTGATGTGTTGAATTTATGTAGGTAATATGATTAAGGCCTTCTTCACACTGCTGTAATTTGACCAGTTTTTCAAGGAAAGCATTTTTATTCCGATGATTAAGTAAACCACAATCTATAGGAGTAAAATTTTGTGTTCCAGTGAGATTATGATAATAGTATGTACGATCATCATTTTTTACTTGGTTTCATGAAACAACGGGTAATTTAAGACCTATGATTAAATACTCAATAGTTGTAAGTATACCTATGTGTTATGAATTACGTAGGCAAAACCACGGGGTAAAACATTATTTAGGTTAATTTTATTACGGGTACATATTTTTCGGGTAATTTTATTACGGGTTTTATTTAATTAATTATATTTGTTTTGGAATAAATATGTATTTCGTTAGATTTTTTGTAAAATGATGTCTATATTTGTTGCAATTTGTTGTAATTCTATGAAAACTAAAGTATATTAGTCACTTTGCAATCGTTGGTAGTTTATATAGTCCAAGACTGTGATTCTAAAAGAATCTCTTTATTTTTCCCTTCGAATTTCAATATTGTTTTGTATTAATTAAGACTCTTCTCTTTTTCCCGACTGTCAAGAAGTCTTTTTCATCCTTACATGTATCTAAAAGGATAGGTATTCTCTAAGCTTACTTTATTTTTTTTATGAGTACTTTTTGTTCAAAGTAACTAACTTAATCTTTTGTCACATACTAACTTACTAATCTTTTTAACACAATTAACCTGGTATTTCTGGAGAATTTTTTGTGTTGATTAATGATAGATATATTTAATGAAGTACTTACTATTTAAACGCTTGTAAACTGAGATGCAAAAACTATTCCTCGATGAATAGATATACATAATTATGTACTTACCTAACCAAAAAAGCTTGTTGGAGTGACCTAATATCTACCAAAGAATTTTATACAGA
The DNA here is from genome assembly GCA_033682625.1 of Helicoverpa zea x Helicoverpa armigera. Classification (NCBI taxonomy): domain Eukaryota; kingdom Metazoa; phylum Arthropoda; class Insecta; order Lepidoptera; family Noctuidae; genus Helicoverpa; species Helicoverpa zea x Helicoverpa armigera. The sequence goes on along the minus strand of JAWIIS010000044.1, from coordinate 3,254,663 downwards.
ACTTTTAAAGAAATAAATATATTTTGCATGTTTTTTTGTGATTTTATTTTGTTCCCCTAGCTAAGATTTAAAACGACTTTAGGTGGGTATCAAGTTTCCCCTATATAAATAGGTAATGTTTTTGTCAATTGGACAAGAAGAGTTTAATTTATATTTGCAATAAATCCCAGTCGTAATAGAAGAAAGAGAGGTGGCGGTTAATTCTAATAGAATGAAAGAATACCTAAATATAGATAGACCTACTGCAAAAAGTTACGTAACACAAAGTTTTCGTTGCAGTCACTTGGCAACCACGAGTTCGACGAAGCAGTTGATGGAGTAGTTCCATTCATTAGAAACTTGAGCGCCCCTGTTGTGGCCGCTAATCTCATTCTAGACAAAGTACCTCAACTAAAGGATTTAAAAAACCTATACAAATCCGTCGTAATAGTCAAAGATCACGTTAAAATTGGAATCATAGGTTATCTAACGCCACAGACCAAAGAGTTAGCCCCCAAAAATGACGTTGAATACGAAGATGAGATTCCAGCCATACGAAGAGAAGTAAAAAAACTGAAACAACAAAACGTTAACATTCTAATAGCCTTAGGTCATTCCGGGTTTATAACAGACTTAGATATAGCGAGAGAAGTAGAAGACATTGACTTAGTAATCGGAGGTCATTCAAATACATTCCTTTGGAACGCTGCTAGTACCTCGGAAACACCTGAAGTCCCTGAGGGACCCTACCCTACTGAAGTAAAACAAGCAGATGGTAGAATTGTTAGAGTCGTACAAGCTTACGCTTACACTAAATATTTGGGTAAACTGCATTTACTGTTCGACTCAGCTGGCGAAATTATAAAATGCGAAGGTACCCCTTTGCTGTTGAATCAGGAAGTACCAAGAGATCCTGAACTGTTAACCACAGTTAATAAATACCGTAAAGACATGGATCGCATAAACAATGAGCCTGTCGGTACTTCGTTAGTTTCGCTGAATGGGACTGGCTGCCGGTTAAGAGAATGCAATTTAGGCGACTTAATCGCTGATGCTATGCTAAACTATACGAGGGAAGAACATCACAAAGAGTACCCCGACGTGAATATAGCAATAGTGCAGGGAGGCCGGATACGAACATCAATATTTCATGAGGGCACGCCCTTCACCGTCACTAGAGGCGACTGGATAAGCGTATTACCATTTTCAGACACATTGGTTATCGTTACAATGAATGGGATAACACTCAAGCAGAGTCTCGAACATTCTGTGTCAACATGGCGGACTATAGACAGTACGGGACAATTTCAACAGTTTTCCGGAATGGAGGTTGCTTATGACTTAGAAAAGCCAGTAGGGTCCCGTGTCGTCAAAGCAAGAGCAGTATGTTCAAAATGTGGATTTTATGAGTTGCAGGATGTAAAAGATGACTATGAATACCAAATGATGATGCCAACTTTTCTAGCCGACGGTGGGGACGGATACAGTATGTTCACAAATCTTCCTAGAGAAACACTTCTTTACAACGAGCTAGACAGTGTGTTGTACTATATGAAAAAGTACAGTCCCGTGGACACGCAATTAGACGGTCGAATTAAAATACTCAATGAAGATAAAGTTAAGGTTTCCGACGTAAAAATTGAACGAAGGAGGATGCCTTCAAATGCAGTAGCAGTTAACTTTAGTCTGAACATGTATTATGTACTTACGATGTTATTTTTATTGAAATACTCACTAGAATCTATGTAAAGTTAGTATGAATTTAATTCAATATTAGTAGTAGTATTTTATGGGTGATAGACCAATTTTAGTATTCCATAGTATAATTTGTATTGTATCCAGTGTTTATCTATATTTTCCAGAATATAAAGACGTAGACTAATCGATATACCTACCTGTTTAGAAATAAGATTAAGTAGTGAAATGGTATTTAAATATGTTGTAGAAACCGTGATAAACTAGACTTAACATTAACACATGCGATGGGGTGATAGAATATCGACGATTTTTTTTCTGATACAAAAATGTTGCTTGTAATTTGTAATGTATGTAATGAAGTACAATTTATGCAAACTAGTGTTGGGCCCAACAAAAAGTATATACACTATAAAACACAGAACGTAAATGTCCCATATCCGTTTTTATTTTTGATAAATTTCTACAATGTACACACTATACATATATACAAACTTAAGCTACTTATCTTTATACAAAACTAAAAATAAAGTACTATATACAAAATATATATAAACATAAAACATAAAATATAAAAGAGCATCGATCAGGCGTCGAAGTATTCCTCCGCATCACTGTCCTCCGGAAACGTGCCCAGAAGACTGGCTGCATTGCCACGTTGAATGGCAATGCTAATTCTTTGTCCGAAGAATAAGCCAGCCCTCTGGTCACGCGAAGCGTCGACAAGCCTTTTCGCGATGTCTTTATAAAGTAACCGCGAACTCGGGCCCCATGGTCCGAGCGTTTCGACCCCAAACGGCTCAAAAGTATAGTTCCCAATAAGGTTACTATACTTGCGCCGCTTGGTGGTCTCTGCAGAAGCAGCAGCCGCACCAGCATGACCTGCCGTGCAGGGAAGATGCGATGGCGCCAGGGTGTCGACGCACGTTGCATCCCACACCAAGGGCCTACCCAACTTCCATGGCAACAACGTCATACCATCTGACCTCTTTCCATCGTCACGTACCAGTCCATTAGGCTCTAACACGGCTGGCACGCCGGCGGTGGAAAGAGCACGACGGATAATGTCGTTAATGCTGGCATGCCGTGCAATACGACCAGCACTTCTGCAGCACGACAGACCATGGTGCCCGAGGCTGTCGACGGCTTCACCGCAATGGCAGCGATGCGGAGCAACACAGGGAGCGCCTAACCGTAAGCATGTAGCGATGCGGAACGTTGTGTCATCCAGCATAGTGCCTATGCTAGATGACGGGATCGCCTGTAACCAGAGGCCCGACTCCCACTCTCCCACAGCCAACAAACGGGCACGCTCAGCAGCACTATTACACGTATTTAATAGATTATTCCGTATAGTGCTACAGAGCGGCCCGTCCCATTGTCTCTGAGAGCAGCGGTTGCCGGGCAAATCCGTATTGGGAGTAGCCATTTTCCAGGCATCCAGCGCATCGGTCAAACACGGTACTTCAACATCAACCAGTGCAGAAGACGACAATATCTTTCTGGTTAATGTATCAGTACTGTGAACCGAGGAGAGGAATGCCGGTAAACTAACACTTGAAATTTTGCGGACGCCGAGACCTCCCATGCGTATTGGGAGTGCAGCTTGCTGCCAGGCTCGATCGTCCAAGGCCACATTGAGGATGGAGGTGAGGGTGCTTCTGATAATTTGGTCAACTTTGTCCAAAATTTGTGGGTGCTTCCATATATGTGAGGAGCGAAGAATATAAGTAAATTTTGGTCCAAAACAACAGTACCGAATCAAAGTGAAGGCCGAATGTATACTGATTTTGTATAATCTCTCTGAAACATCATTAAAATTTTGAATTTTCTCGTTAATATAACTGGTGAAGGACTCATCGAGAATAGGTGATCCTAAGAGGCGAAGGGAACTTTTTTCTAGTACTGTCAAATTTGGAGCTATGGATTGAAATTTGGAAAAGACTTGTTGGTTGTTATCAGGGATGAAGATTTCACATTTTGATAAATTTAGTTGTAAGCCAATCGAGTCGAATTTTTGTATTAAAAATCTAAAGTCTTCAGCTACAGTATCTGCGTCGCCTCCTAGGATCCCATCATCGAGGTACCACACATTAAATTTAGAATTTAGCTGTCGAATAATAGGGTTAATAGCCAAGCTGAAAATGGCAGGCCCCAGAGGATCACCTTGTTGACATCCGACGGCCGAATCTAGAACTTTGTCTTTATAGAGTAATTTAGTTGAATGTCTATAACACTGCCAAAGAAATTTATATAATTTTGGAATTTCATTTTTAACTTCCGTCAACAAGGTATCTCTATTTACGGAGTTAAAGGCGTTCCTAATGTCAACCTTAAGGATGACCTCGCCTTTCCCGCTATTTACATACGTGGAAAGGGCGTGTACCGCAGCCTCACAGCCCCCCTTCGAGCCAAAACCTAGTTGTAAGGGCTGAAATTTGGCGGCCAGGGTTTCTTTGTAGTAGGCACAGCCAAACTTGGCTGCGATACGGCCAAGTTTCTTGTGTCGCAACTTATACGTAGAATGTTATGCTGTATAGTTATCGGCACGAATCTTGAGCTCTGACCTTCACCTGCGCAGAAGTAATTTATTGGGTCCCTTTTGTGGTATGAAGTGAGGCGCGGGGGCGGGCTAAAGCGGTGATTGGCCCACAGTGCATCGCGTCATAGCCGTCACTCGGGATTTGTTCTTTGCTAATCAATCACTTCTGCGCAGGTGTAGGTGTGCGCAGAGCTCAAGATTCGTGCCGATGATTATAATCACTTATGTCTGTCCTCACAACTTTTTAAGTACGAACAGAAAAATAATTGTCAATATTATTTAAAAGTAAGTCTAGTTACGGTTAATTACAAATATAGAAATCACGTAGCTTTTATGTTTTAGTATTAGTTGATTGGGTGATTACAATTTTATTTATTATTTGTATGCATGACACATATGATACTACCTCTTATAAGTACAAGCATATCAAATATGTCGACTTACATTGTTTTATGTTTTAATTATTTAATTTGTGTTATTTATTATTATATTATTTATGACGCATTTCTCTTACGTAATTATTTGAAGGTAGCTCAGTAGATGGTTGTTGTGGTTTGAGTCTAGGGTTCAATTCCTGAGCCGAGTTAGTATTTGTTTGCAGATAACTATTTTTGTGCATGTAAGCTTTACAGCATTTTAACGCTAAGCATGACGAAGTTTAGTGTGGGCCAACGTGTTTTATTTAATATTAAACATTTCTTCTTAAAAATCTCTTTTATTTTACTTTGAAACTGGTTAAAACAACATTCCATTGAAATCGCATTTTGGGTTATTGGGAGGAATTAAAAATGAGTATTTTCCACACATTTATTCAGTGAAGTAAGTTACATAGAAAATAAAGGGTATTCGTTCCCTATAATATAACCAGTAATACAAATAGATCAATATTAGACCAATGGGGTTATAGAAAATACTTGTAGATTTTGAAAATAAAGCTACTCCCACACTGAAATTAAATAGAATTTACTCTTTTAGAGTGGCGGTAGCTTAGGAAATTTTGATTGTGCCGCTACCAGACTATCCTTATCACAAACAGACAAAATGACTCATAATTAAATCTGCAACATGAAGCTTAGATCTTGTAAAACTTAGTTCATAGATATTTCTGAAATATTAAAGAAGTTTAAAATCTCCTCTATAACTTCAGTGTGGGAAAACCTTCATAAAAAATACTCAAATATATCAAGAACTTTTGTGTAACACATGGACATAAAGTCAAAGTACTAATTACTTTATATGAATGAGCGACATATAATTCGTAGTAATTATTAGGTATGTATTTGATTATTTCTTCATTAACATTAAATCCTAGTATTTAGTTCTTAAACTTTCCACTGCTTGTAAAAAAAACAGGGACTTAAATTCACAGAGATACGCTCAGGAAAACAAGTTAAGAAGAAGTAGTCAAATAACTCTAACAATAGACAATTATATTCTATAGGAACAGCTAAAAATACTGGCTGCTCCAAATGTCCTTATTCCTAATCTACATACGACAATTTCATAAACAGACATACATACAGATTTCAAAAGACTATGTTATATCGTAGACATCAATTATGAAGATTGTCTTGTGGATAAACATGTTTACTTCTACCACGGAGAAAGGAAACAGCGGAGATGCCATAAGGAAGGTAGGTCAGGCGCCTTCTTGTAGGTCAAGTGATGTAAGGTAGGCGTGATCCGTTACTAGAACTACCGAGACGTACGGGTTCCTTGTCAAATCATAACCAACTGTCAAATATTGGGGGGATTATTAAAGAGTGGGTTCCATAGAAGGCGTGTAATGGCGGAGCTTGTAACATTCTTCATGCCACGAGCATCCGCATTTTGGCGCGCTACTTTTTAGGAGACTTTGCGTGATGACACCTCCGCTAGTCATTTTGTTCTCCATGACTACTATCAATTCTGCTGTGTATGTTATACAATATTAAAACATTGAAATACTATTTGGTTAATTTACTTTAACTCCTGATATTTAACAAAAAATAATACCAGTCCACGATCACAATGCTGCCATTCTGTCCGTCTTTCAATATCCTTACAATACGCAACTATGGCAAGAGCCTGCTAAGCAACACTCACTCTTATTCCTTGTACAATAAGCACCAATATCATCTACGATGTCTCTTACTTCATTACAAAATTTAGGCACCATTTAGGCTTTGCTTCTGGGTAAGTAGAGCACTTTTTGCAGATATTTTTTTTTATTTAGGAAATACAACACAAAAGTTATTTCATAGGTAAAAATTTAATAGGAGAAAAATTGAAAGATATAATGCTAGATTCCACCTTATTTGTTCGTTTAGTCTAACAAAACGCACCCTAAGGTGCAAACACACAGCCAAATATTTGCTTTTTTAATTCAGAACATGTTAAACAATGAAAGGTAAGTTATTTCAGAAACTGCCTAAGTGCCTCTGCCCTTGAATAGCCTCATACTAAATTGTTTCAATTTTTTTTAATTTACATCAACACCCTAATTTTGTATCACAATGTCTTTGTGCGAATATTATATTGTAACTGTCAAATGTATACTTTTGTTGATATTACATAATTAGGGTGTGGGTCTATCTATAAGCCAATTATTTTTTAATTTTCTACCTAACTGTCAGACCATATCATATCACACGAAATACCCTTTTTAGATAACAAACCTTCATTCCAAACATATAACATAAAGTTTGTTAGTATTATAGACACTATTAACACACACATCTATTTAGATGTTTTACTAGTGTGTGTAAATGTACGTATGCACATTGCCTTGGCAACTTGACCGCTCCCAAGCTTACGCATACAAAGACAATGTGCATGTACCTACATTTACACACACAAGTAAAGCCTCACCCGCTTTAGTGAGAAAACATCTACACAAATTTCTTACGACTGAATACATAATACCATTAATTTTATGTGGCACTTTAAAAGAGACTTTAGTGCCATGAGCTTAAAGACGATTTTTCAGATGCCCGTAATAAGACATCCAAACGTTAGTATATCAGAAAATGCTATACTAGCATTTTCGTATAGTACTACTATACTACTATAGTACTATAGTACTATACTCTACCATATCTACTATAGTAGTATACTAGAGATAATTAAATGACAATAATCATTCACAAATTATTTTTACGTCGTTGTGGTAAGTAGTATAAAGTATTTTATATCTGATGCGAAAGCCAAACGACATCTGTGATTATTTCATACGAAAGAGTATGTACGAAAGAGTTGATATTGATCAGATATGTACCTACTCAGACTATTTCTTTATATCAAACAGATTCAAATACTACATATTATTATTCTTCGAGAAGGTTATCTACGGTAAGTAATGTCAAAAAATGTTCGAACAGCTAATCTTATTCTAAAACAGGCTACTAACTACCACTACTGTTACTGTTACAATAATGACTTACTTTTTAATTAAAAAGATACTCATGTCGATAAACTTAGCTCAAAATAGGTACTCTACTTAGAAATAATTATAATTTGCATAAAATCTAATTGAAAACATAAACGAATATATAACTTCTAACTAAATTGGTGGACTGTACTTCATCTTTATAAGATCCGATTTCATTCGGGAACTCAACTGACAGCAGATGGCGTTGCAATCTATTTTCCAAAATGGCCGCCGAGTAGGATGGTCTATGTCATATATTTTACTAATTCTTCTACACTATTACAAGTTTCTTTGTAGATTTGGAACTACCAACTTTATGATAAGTCTTTATTGTGCTCAGTATATTCTCAATTAAATTTAAATTCATTCCCATCTGTCAATTTTGTATAACGACAAATTATAAAAAAATGTAAATAGTAATCACTGAATTCAAAATGTTACTAGTTTTTTTTTAAGTTAATTTAACATTTGCAGCAGCTTTGGCAGTTGAGATCGCGAATGCAATCAGCACATAACAATAATTAACATTATATAAATTTAAATTAATGTAAATAATGCTACATAACTTTTAACTGGAGACTTTAAAATAATTTTCATCCAGATTATTTTCTGCTATAGATATATTTTTAACCAATCAAGAACCTTGTTAAATAGTTTCATCAATTTCTTTCATGGTTCAAATAAATATACTCAAAAGTACTCAAAACATAGGTACATTTTAAACTTATTCTAAAATACTAATGTGGACTAGAAACATGTGTCTAAGTCAAATATAGGTTTACCTACTAATAGTAATAGTTGAATATAGGTAGGTATAGTAACTATTATGTAGGTATCTCTAGCAAAAATACGAAAATAGTCACATAAAGTATTTTTTTGTAATACTTTTTTGTGCAAATTGAAAAAAAACAAGAAGCAAAAGCAGCCAAAAAAATGTAGTATCAAATACAAATCTCACCGAAACAGTAAATAAAACTTCAAAAACCCTAAAGAAATACTCAAATCGCATAGCTTAGAAATCAACTAACGCTAAGCCATAACATTTTATCAAAATTATAACGAGTTAAACAAAAAAATTAGGCCAGGTATTGTGCGCCTTGACCAGTGTAGAAGCGAGAGGTAGCCGATGGAGAAGTTCTGGGGCAGGGCAACTCCCACTGAATGAAGTTGCTTAACCCATGATGAACAACTCCTGTCAAGATGGCCAGACATTGCTTGAGTGCCTCCTGACATTCAGCTGCCTCCTTGCACGGCATATAAGGCTCTAAAGCCGTAGCTAACTCACATAGTGGCTGATACAATTTCAGCGCTCGATCCTTCTCAGCTTTCTGCAGAGCCTCGATCACATTACCATTTAAAAACTCATCTCTCTTACTTATGATGCCATCGGGTAGATCTTTGAGGACATCCAAGCCCTGGTACAGTGGCCAGTCTTCGGTGCAAGCCTCGCAGATGCAGGTGAACTTGTACTGAGACTTGAGAATGGCTTGCCGTTCCTCCTTGGTATGTACTGCGTGATGTGCTCTGAAAAAGTTAAAGAATATATTAAAACATCTGTTATTTTAAAAAGGGATGTTTATAGAATATTAATGTGTGTTATTTGGAGGTATGATTGGTTATATATAATTGAAAACATTATGTCTTTGCTTCTAAGCGTTTAGTTAGCTTTAGCATTGTGCAGGTGTACACTGTACACTTATTGTTTTGCTGTGACTCGCTATGACTATTAGTTTGCTGAACTAGCGTGCGTTAAATAAACGAGCATAGATATAATTCAAGACTATTGTAGATAATTCGGGACTTTTCTTGATAATTTTAGACAATTCTTGATCATTTTAGACCATTCTAAGATAATTGTAGACCATTCTAGATAATTTTAGATGTTTCCAAAAATATGTCTACTTTATATTGGAGCGTCCGCAAGCCGCCAGCGCGGCGCTGACGCCCCCTTCGCTCGCCTCGCACTTGCTGATCAGCTTGGACGCCACCTTCGCCTTATCGCGCACCACCTCGAAGTACCTAGTGTTAATTACACAGGCACGTGTTAATAGGCATTGTCTTCATACTTTATATATTCATTAATAAACAGTAGAGACATGCATTATGTTAGTAGAGAGATCATGCAGTCATGCAACCTGGAATCCCCACAGTTCAACCAAAAATCTAGAACAATTTGGTTGAACCACGAGGCTAGAAATATGCTGAAAGCTTTGAAATTACATAAAAAAAATATATTTACAAAAGATAGTTTTAATACTGACCCGTAATTATCAAAAACTTGCATTCCTTTCAAAATAGGACGAATTGCAATTAAACTTGTTTGTGCCGTCCCCAGTTTAGTGTACCTCACCACATTTGGTGCACATGAGTGATTCAGCAGACTCAGGAATGCATATGCTCCACATCCTATGTTATATTCATCTACATAGTTGCCATCTTCATTTTCAACATTAGTTGTAATGCCATGCATGTTTGTTGGAGCAGTCATGAGGTGCCGCATCAAAGAATCAGCAGTGAAGCACTTAATTCTTTCTCTCAAAACTAGGTCATCAGTTTTCACAAAATTAGCCACAGCTAAATAGTGCATAAGTATTGCAGCACTGACAGCCTTTTGGAAAATATCAGATACATCTCTTTTCTCAATATTTGTAGAAAGTGTATGAATTGCTGAATAATATTTTGAGGAGTATACCCATTTGTCTCCTACACGCTTGCATCCCTTATTTTCACGTTTAGTTTTTGCACTTGCAGCTGCAATGGAAGTGAATACTTGATTCCAGGTCTCATGTTCAGTTCTAGCTCTTATAGTGATCCTCAAAGCAAGCAATTCTAATTTAGTGAATTTTCCCTTGAGCAGGCTTGCAATTAATGCACATTCATAGGAATGATACTGGTCCCAGGCCTCGGTCACACATGCTCTGCTGCAGTACAGGGTCACACAGCAATATGGACACGGGTATAGATTAAATTTCCTGGAGAAACAATGAGCGCAGCAGATAGTACACTGTGACTTCAATAGCACCCTCACATATGGATCCTCTTGAACAATAACTTCACCAACATCTATATCCTCTGCTGCAACTACATGTCTACCCATGTCTGAAGTATACACCACTTTTAGTTTCTTGCTAGCATCTAAATATTTCTCATGCTTATCCTGAGCTTTTAATGTCAATACCTCTTCTGCAAGAGCTTCGTCCTCCTCACATACTTCTGGTGGTTCCCTTTCCTTTATACCTTCTTCACACTGTTTCATTCTTTTCAATAGTTTATCCCTAATTGTAGGAGGGTATCTGAGAGTGAAGACCATGTTAATATCTTCTATGCAAGCCTCATATTCCTTCATAGCAGCAAGTACTGCTGATCGGTTAGCTATAGCTAAACTGTAAGTTGTAGATGTTAGAGGTGCATACATTAATGCCAAGTTATAGTATTGCCATGCTGAGAATAAGTCGGCTCGTTGATACATACCGTTGCCAAGGTTACGGTAATAGCCAGACGAAAATTCACATTTGTCTTCTTTGAGTATAAGTGGAATGACCTTGTATTTTGTTAAGATATCATACACATAGAATACTCGTTGGACATTGTCTGTGAGAGTTAGCAGATCACTGGAAATATCATTTATTCTTCTGTCTGCTCTAAGTTCCTCCAAAATTCGTTGGTAAACTCGATCAATACTCATGTTGAGGTTATCAAGTGGATACATATTGATTATTTCAGTGTTTTAAAGGTCTGAGTGAAAGCAGTACTGTGGAAATGTCACACTTCGCGACTCCCTTTATTGTTATTAATTTGGGATGTGAGATGGTCTTCGTGATTGAGCAGAGACTGAAAGCTCAGAATATCACACTGGATAAATCTGAAAGAGGTAAGTTGAAGCTTTTCAATAAAATTAAATTGCAAGTGAAATGAGTGGAAAATCAATATTTGGTATTCTTTTTGTGAGAAACAAGTAATTTGAATGAAATTCTTGTATTTATTGCAGTACTCACCGATGTAGCAACTGTGTTGTTTCATCATAATATAAAAAGTACTCTGTGGTTTCATCCTAAACTATTAGACGAGTTATTTATACCGCAGCCGGTCGCCACTCACACACTTATAAAACAACTGCTTCAAGACATATCCGCCACTTCAATAATGAAACTAGACGACTATTCCATGAGCAAGTTATGGGACCTGATGACTATGATTTTCAAATGGCAATTGTCTGTAGCGACGAATCAAAATATTTTCGACATCACCCGCCGTCATCTGAGAAGTGTGGCCATGCTAATGCCAGAATTTTACCCAAAATGTATTATTGAGCAGACCATGAGAAGATTTGAAAACTTGTCACAGCAATTTAGCGATGACGATTTTAAGTGTCTAAATAGTACTCTGATTCTTTGGTTTTCAGAGTACCATGCAAAAATTTCTGTCCTTATGAGATTGGGACTGCAAAGAAAAGATGGTACTTTTAATTTACCTTCCACGATAGGCACAAACATTTTGAATAATTTAGGTGAAAATATTTACAAGTATGATAACAGAAAAAATCCAATCGACGAATTTGAAAGCCGATGTGCTGATACAAACGAAATTAATTGTCTTTTGGCATCAATAGAAAAAGTTCATTCTAAAAATAAAATTGAATTACAATTGCCTATTGAATTTGGAGGTGCAAGTTCAAAAAGAAAGACTTTGGAAATTGCTAGAGATATGCAGTTTGAAACAATAAACACAAGTGTTAAAATAAAAAATAGTGATCTCACTTTTATTCCTGACATTCCTAAATCTCCACAAGAGGATCTACTAGATATGTTGGGAGCAACGGGAGATTCAATGTAAAGCTTCAATTAATCATATGCATGTATTTAAAAAACATTAGATAAAACTGTAAAAGTTTGTGCAATATGGTTTTCCCATAAAATGGGTAATCGACTATACGAATTGGCAACACTGTAATTTATCGATTCATCTTTCATCTTTGCACGCAGCAGCTCATCCCTCCTTTCTCCCCCCCTTGGTCAGTCTGGTGTCCCTCTCGCCTCCCCGTGCATCACCCACCGCGAGCTACCCCCCCCCCCCCTTTAATTAGACTGTAATGTGGAACTGAACCGGTGTGGCTTTAGCCAAGTTGGTACCTTCCGATTGGCTTGGAAATTACTGAACCAATTTGGAAAGTTCTGTCCCTGCTTGCAATGCAAGTTACACTATCCGCGGTTAGCATACGTCATATTTTATCCTGATAAGGGAACCAGTTCCCACAGGAGTCGGGTGAAACCGCGGGAAATAACTAGTAGTTACCATCGTCAAACAAGATATCAGCTCCTGGCTAATACATACATAATTAATAATAGGTAGAACCCAATAGAACCTGATAAACTTGACCCGATTTTTTACATATAATTTTGTCAGCGTTATTAAGCTGAGTACCTACTTCCATATAGGTACCTAGACAAATTATAATAGAGATATGCACTGCAACAGGGTGGCGGGGGTGTAACTAGTGGTGGTGCCCCTCCCTACCTGCGGGCTATTTATTAAAATACGCTTTCATTCGAATTCACTAAATTGAAACGGACTTTACAGACATGTGAGGTACGAGTACCTATCTGTATTCGGATTGTATAATCCGATACCTATACTACATTACGGCTAGCCGTTATCAAAAATAAGAACTGTTTTGAAATACGGCGCCCGCCGGTTCAATTATTACCATTAAAGGTGTCTACACACCAAAGCCGCTGATGCCGGCGGCACAGCCCGGCGGCCCAACCCGCCGGCCGTATTTTGTACAATCATGCCGCCGGCTTTCATAGAGTATTTGACAATTACTAGAACACCACATGCCGCGGCAGTCGTGCCGCCGGGCTGTGCCGCCGGGTCAGCGGCTTTGGTGTGTAGACCCCTTAATACTTCGTTGTATTATAGGACCTATAATGTAATATGTAGGTACTAAATATAGTTGATTATAAGTACATGCATTGTTTAGATACCATGTAGCATCCGCCAGTAGGTTTGCATATCCGACACTTTCAAACAAACGAATCACTGTGGTAGTAAATTGTTTATGTTAATCTTTTGTTTCGCAGAATTAAGTACAATACGTTACATATACATAGTAACTTACAGTGAACAGAGGTTCACTTATATCGGGTGTGTCGTTCACAATCACATTAAATCATATCGCATATACTTTATGATATTCTATGGCGAATTGTAAAAAAAATAACCTAATCCATTCAGTGGTTTAACCACAGGAGTCATTTTTCGTTTTTATAATTTACAACATCATGTGTAAAGCAGAGATAAAGTTAGGAGTATCGTATGTTTTGATCAGTTGACAGCTGTCAGTTTTCAAGGGAGAATTTCAGTTGTTTGTAATGACAGACTTTTATATGGTGTTCTAATTTTTGCACATTTTTATTCCATTTACTTTGTTTGAAAAAATCATTTTATTATTTTTACGTATTTTTCTTTTATCTTTGTGTTAATCGACATATATTAACCAGTATATTAACGCATTTAATTTAATGTGATTATGAACGACACACCCGATATATAGGTTTCTACTTAATTAGCTACGTAATGTAATACCTAACCGAATTGTGTAAGTAGAGTAGATACTGCTTGCCACGTGTACCTATTTCGCATCGGCTTTGTACCCAATATACTTACATACGTACTGGCTGAATATTTAATTCCTAAGAGTAGTTTTTTAGATAAAAGTCCTGTGAAATACTTTTGTCTAGACTAGAAGTCCACACCTGTAAAACAGGGCTTATTATTTGTAGAACGATGTTACTTTACATACACGAGGTGAGAAGATAATATTGGAGTAAGACGTCTAGGTACAGTCAGCTGCAAAGTTCCTATTATAAAACAACAAGTAAATGTCACGACTACAGAACAATAGAACCACTTTGATATCTATTAGAGAATTAGATGAACACAGCTTTTGCATGTTCAAGTACTTAGTTACATTGATCATGTCAGACTTTTGTTAGTGACTGTACCTATGTACGTAGGAATGTAACAGCTTTTCATTTCAGTTAATGCGACCTTGAGTCCCCCTCGCGCTCGACACGTGTTCATTCAACGCGCCCTATTACATTACGTCATGAAGCATGCTGGTAGTGCAACGAGGCAGGTTGGAAAAAGTATAATATTGCAGAGGTGGAATGTATAACTTATGAATTTTGAAATGCTTGTAGTAAGAATCCAATTTAAATGTAGCTTTTGAAAAAGAATACAAAAAAATTGAGTAGTAGTCATAAGAAATAGACAAGTATATGATACATAGGTGTAATCAAAGTGTTAAATAAAAAAGATACATTCATTTATAAAAATAGTTTATTTCACACATCACAAGTTTCGAGTCCCATACCAAGTATAGGCTACAAACACATCTTTTTAACATTTTCCTCTCAAACATGACTTTACATTAAAAAAATGACTTAGACTTTAATAACAAATTAAATAAGTAAAAAAATGTGTTTGTATTTACAATACGTCACAAGTTAATTGCATTGAAATGCGAATACAATAATAGAAACCAACTATTCTAGTCCTTTGAGATCTTATTTACAAATTGTATTTACATTTCTATTACACTTAATATTTAATTAGAGTATAGTTCGCGCCAATTAACTTTGCGTTCGTGAAGTTGGTTTCTTGACAATAAGGCTGCCTGTCCACTGGAGCGTAGCTAGGCTGCGGAGTGGAGAAACTGAGAAATATTAACCAGTAGGATTGAGGAGCGGAGATTTTGTGCAAACCTATATTTCTCAGTTTCTCCACTCCGCAGCCTAGCTCCGCTCCGGTGGACAGGCAGTCTTGATGGAACCGAACAATGCGCAAGAATTAAGGGGGCTGATCTCAGAAAATGGAAAGTTAATTAGCGCAAACTGTAAGTAGGTGAAATGCGATCATACTTTTTATTTGAACTTCTTGCTGGAGTTTATAGTTTGAACTCATTTGAGCGTCAATTATTTATTATTTTATACCAACTGCCTAACTATAAACAAAGTATCTTACAACCCTAAAAAGCGAAGCAAAACAATGATCCTATAACCAACTATAAACTAAAACAATTCAATAACCGATTTTGTTATAAAACGAATCATGATACTTTGGTATCCGTTTGAAAATAATTTTAAGTCAATAATTTTGAAAAATCTATCAAGGTCAAACTTTTTTAAGGGGATTTACGTATACCCATGCATAGTCCATACTTAATATTATAAATCGAAAAGGGTATGTGTCTATTTTTCCGTCTTTCAAGACATCAACTCGGTTGTTAGTTCTTTAGTCACTTTTGTTAACAACACAACGACAGCAATTAAAGAAAATATATTACCTATTAAGTTTTTTTATTTTAATCCCTAAAAATCCTTCTGTTTTAATACTATTTCTGGAATTAACTTGATAAAACTATTGGCCGCGCCCCGAAGGACCTTCTTGTCGTACATGGATAAAATATAGCCTACATCACTCGGGGAAAATTCTTTCACTGTTGGGCAGCCATCAGTGAAATAATTTTTCAAATCGGTTCAGTAGTTTTGAAGCCTTTACAAACAAACCAAAATGTTTCTTCTTTATTATATTAGTATAGAAGAATACATAAATCTGAAAGTTTGGCACGAACTGTAGGAAGCCTGTTGGATTTTTATGTAGACTAACTTAACATGTGTTTTAATAACCTTAGTCCAAACATGCTGACACCTTTAGATACCAGGGATCCTTGGTAAGACGTAATAAACTGATCACAGATCCGTACTAGAGACGCTGTGCGTCTACATAGCACAGATTAACCAACGGTAATAATAATAAAAAATAATAATAATAAATACCAGAAATGGAGGAGGTCAATATTACCTCCTCCGACATAGCCTGTGCAGTTCGTCCGATGCAAAACTGGAAATCACCAGGACCGGATGGACTGCACAATTTCTGGTTAAAGTGGCTGCAAAGTTCACACCCCTGTTTAGCATCACAGTTTCAGTCATCCTTAGAAGCCGGGTCGCTCCCACAGTTTCTAACAACAGGAGTTACCCATCTGCTCCATAAATCAGGCAGTACCGCGGAACCTAAAAATTATAGACCGATCACTTGTTTACCGACGGTCTATAAACTTCTTACATCTATTTTGAGATTAAAAATAAACCAACATATTGAAAAATATTCAATTATGTCAGTTTCTCAAAATGGATGTAAGAAGGGGTCCCGTGCTACTAAGGAGCTACTCCTCACTGATATGGTCATCAGCCAACAGGTTCGACGATCCCGAAAGAATTTGTCGACATGTTGGATAGACTATAAGAAGGCCTACGACTCGGTCCCCCATACATGGCTTAGGAGGGTACTGGAGTTGTATAAAATAAATACAACTCTACGCGCCTTTCTTGCGTCATGTATGGAGCAATGGAGAACGGTTCTTCACTATCCAGGATGTAGACAAATTGAATGGACCGGCGATCCTATTAAGATCGAGCGGGGAATATTCCAGGGTGACAGTTTGAGTCCACTTTGGTTTTGCCTGGCCTTGAACCCTTTGAGCACATTGCTAGAGGGTTCGGGGCTGGGCTATCCTTTGCGGAGAGGGGGTCAGGTTATATCCCATTTGCTTTATATGGATGATCTGAAACTGTTTGCCACTACAGAACTGCAGCTGATGAAGCTACTGAAGATCACTGAAAATTTCAGTAGTTGCATCAGGATGGAGTTCGGTGTGGACAAATGTGCAGTCATGCATGTAAAGCGAGGGGGAATTGTGGAATCTGAGGGAGTACAACTCTCAGATTCCATAAATCTGAGATCACTCTCCGCAAACGATACATATAAATACTTGGGTATGGCGGAGGGGTTAGGCATCAATGTGGCTGTCATGAAACAGTCATTGCGGGAGCGTTTCTTTGGCCGCCTGAATAAGGTCCTAAAAAGTTCCTTATCAGGCGGCAACAAGGTTCGCGCCTATAATGGTTGGGTCATGCCAGTCCTGATGTACTCCTTCGGCATACTCAAATGGACTCAAACTGAATTGGATGCCTTGGATAGGAGAGTCCGCACACTGCTGACCGCAGAACGAATGCATCACCCACGATCGTCGGTGATGAGTAGACATCGGATTATATGCATTTGCATGTTTGCATATGCAAATGCATATTATGCTATTATTTTAGCGTTATTGCATATTTTGGTACTTTTTCATTGATAGTGCTTATTTCAGTCAGTTTGACAGTTCAGAAGCCATTGCAATTAATTCAAGCCAGCAGGCATTTGAGGATTCTTCAATTAAACAAAATCTTGCTCTTATTGCAAAACACTTCAGCAATATACCCGATGCCATTGAGAGACTAGAAACTAAAAACCATCCTCTGTGCAAGTCTTTGGAAATATTAGACAAAATGTACATAATTCAAATTTAGAATACACTCTCACGCATTCTTGGCTAACCCTTTCGATGCTAGTAACATACTACAATCATTAAAACCCTTTGAAATATACGTAAAGTCCTTAAAACTAAGATTTCGCATAGGTGCCCGCTTTTTTTGCAAAAGAGTGTATATGTTGTGAAAATAAAAGTTAATTTTAATTGTGCATATTTTGTGCATATTTCGCTCTTTTTTAGTGCATATTTGCATGCATATTTTGGCATTTTGATAGTGCATATAATCCGATGTCTAGTGATGAGACTGTACATCCCACGGAAATGTGGAGGCCGAGGCTTTTTAAATGCAAAGACGCTCCACAACCGCGAGGTGTGCAGTCTCAGAGAATATCTTCTCAAAAGCGACGTGGGTATGCATCGTGATATGGTAGCAGTGGACAAAGGACTCACCCCGCTATCGTTGGCAAATGAGAACTGGCGCAGACCTGTGGTACTAACTACCCATGATCGCAAGGAAGTATGGCAGAGCAAACAGCTACACGGACGCTTCTTCGGGGCTCTTCATGGCCCCGATGTAGACTTCAATGCGTCCGTATCTTGGCTACGCTTCGGTGACTTGTTTGGAGAAACCGAAGGGTTTGTATGTGCAATTATGGACGAAGTTATCCTTACGAATAACTACCGGAGATATATCGTGAAAGACGGGACGGTTGACATATATCGGGCATGTCACCATCCGGGTGAGTCTATCAGACATATTATATCTGGTTGTTCTCGTTTGGCTAATGGTGAATATTTGCACAGACATAACCAAGTGGCCAAGATTATCCACCAGCAGCTTGCTCTGCAATACAACCTTGTAGACCTTGAGGTACCGTACTACAGGTATGCGCCCGACCCAGTTCTCGAAAAGGACCATATCACGTTGTACTGGGATCGATCTATCATCACTGACAGGACTATTGTAGCCAATAAGCCTGATATTGTGGTGATAGATCGATTAGCGCGCCGCGCGATGATAGTCGATGTCGCCGTTCCGCATGACGAGAACCTTGTGAAAGCTGAGAAAGAGAAACAAATAAAGTATCTCGACTTAGCGCACGAGGTTGTCGCCATGTGGAGTGTCGACACGGCTGTTGTTGTGCCGATTGTCGTTACGGCCAATGGTTTAATAGCCAAGAGCCTCGACGAACACCTCAGGAGGCTCTCGTTGGGCGGCTGGATCAAGGGACTGATTCAGAAGGCAGTACTCCTTGATACGGCACGTATTGTGAGGAGGTTTCTGTCTCTGGGACCCTAACCACCGGTACCTTGGACCCTGTGCCCGATATCGGTGGCAACCTATTCTTTATATTTTTAAATGTTTTTTATTTTTATATTTAATATTTAAAAATGTAAATCATATGTTAGAAAATAAATAAATGATAAGAAAAATGTTACGAACAAAACCTGATTCAGCTTGTTTTAATTATCAAAGCATTGAATAGATCTATGAATACATACTTCAAATATATTTTCGTGAGTATTATTTATTTATGAGCAGTGTATTATGTACATCAATATGAATCAATTCTAGCGTCAGTCAAACTCGTGAATGTCAAAGGACGTCTGGTTTGGACGCTACATATAAGTCCATAACATACATACAATATGCGGTGACTGGACCCTCGTTATTTCGCTAATTAATGAAGGGGTGAGGGTGGACTGTCTGTCGTCACTACTTTCATGTTTACAGCTGTAGCTATGGAGTAAGATAAATGGTTTACTGTACAAATCAATATTGAAATCATGTTTTTAAGAGACAAGTGACGGCTGGGTTTTAAAGACTGAGGAAGCATCATTCTATCTCTGGCATACTTGAGTACATTGACTTGTCAAGTAAGTAACGTTTAAGTATTTCTGAGTAAGAAATATTAAATATGATGCACTGCTCTAAGGATTGGTTAGACTGTAATATTGTATTAACTTTTGAGTAATGTGTATGTAGTTTATTATGTCAATAGGAGGAAACTGTATGTACAAAAAGGCTACACTATGTAAGTACTTATCGCTAGTTAGACTATGTATTTGCAAATTGTGGATTAATTTTGTTTATAAACTAAGACTTTCATAAGTGATTTCATTACAACTATGTATTAACATTATACAATAAAAATGCTTATGTGGCATTCCTGTCTCCGATATTAGCAGCTGTATTATATAACGCTGACTGAGGACATTTTTATGTAATTTGTTTGTATTTTCAATGTCAACGAAATTTAAATTATCTATAAATGAAAAATGCGTACCAATACGATGAGTTAGGAATTAATTATATATAAGTAGATACAGTAAACTACAGTCAAGATTAAATATATACGTATTATTTGCACATAAATGGAATACCGGATAATTTGAATACCTACCTACCTATTGTAAAACTTGACGTCAAAAATATTACTAAGCATTGTATTAATACTACCAAAAACAACGTCGTTTTTACAACCGCGTTCGATTGGGTGTAGAAAACCATTCATATCAAAGATTAGTTATAGACCCGTAGTTCACTATAGTGGGGAGGAGAAGACAAATTTCTACGTTCAGTGGATACCACTGAGAAGGCGGAGCCGAGATGTTTAAAGGTCTCTGCACACAGCGGGCGCGGCGCGGCGGGACGGGACGGCGACGCGACACAATGTACTAGATCGTCGCGTCACGTCGCGTCGAGCGGGACGGCTCTTTGTTCTCTCCGTAATATCTAGTACATTACAACTGCTCAGTGTCGCGTCGCCGTCCCGTCCCACCGCGCCGCGCCCGCGCCGTGCAGAGACCTCTAATAGAGAATAATTCAATTGGTTGTTCATAACCATCTCCGCTCCAATCTTTTCGTCTCTGCTTTGTGGAATCAGAGCTTTTTTTGGTTACTACGCACACTCGTTCGTCACAACCATTCTTTCGTCTCTCATCAATTTAATAACTATTTAACGTTTCAATACACCGATACGGCGGAACCATTACCTCGTTGAGTTGCCAGTTCAAAGTTTTAACGACATTTTACAAGTCGACATAAAAACGCGACTTTATTTTCAACAATGTTGCCATAGACTTGAGTTAGACAACATTCTGTCACACATAATCTTTATGAATTAAATATAGACTACTGCAAGTCTGAAGTTAGCTGCTGAGTACTAACAGCCAGTTTCTTCATCTAAAGTAAAAGCCAAAGGAATGTCATAAAGTAAAAGTAACTGTCAAATTCGTTTTTTCTATTAGTTTTGCTGGTACTTTAGCCTTGAAAAAACGAATTTAACCGTTACTTTTACTTTAGACATTACTTTGACTTTTACTTTTGATGAAAAAACTGGCTGTTAGTCTTTTTTGCAGATTTATTTTTGGTAGAAAAAAATTATAATACACGAAACACTAATAGTAATAGTGCAGCGCTCACGTCCTACAAAAAGTCAGATAGTCCTACAAAAAATTGGCCTGATTTATCTGTCCTACAAAAAAAAAATACGTGGATGGTCAGCCTTAGACTTGATGTAAATAATTTAAAAAAAAGAACACCCAACTTCAGACTCAACTAAGGGTGCTTACATAAAGAAACAGGTTTCCGGTACAGACAAACCTGCACTGGCCGGTACCAACCCGTACAGGTTTGTCTGTACCGGAACCCTGTTTCTTTATGTAAGCACCCTGACGTTACACGTATTCCTAATTCAAAAAGACTTGCAATACCGTTGCATGCGTTGAACGAGACTCCGTCTCCCATCGCTGGCTCTTCTCCAACGCTATAGGAATAGAGAAGAATTTCTCGTGGTATTGGGTGAGAAGCTCTGTTCGGGTAACATGCTAGCGTCTCCGTAGACTGGGGCCGTTGGTCCACTGGATGCGAAGGGACTTCTGGACCAGGTTCTTGAACGATTGATGCGAGGAGACGGTTCTGTGGGTAGGACGGTCTCGTTGGGGTCCACTGGCATCCTGATGCGCGATTTTCGTTGTAGCCTTTGTGTAACTGTAAAAGAGGTAAAATGGTTAGAATTTAGAAAATGATAGATGAGGTGTTGCTGAAAAGTAAAATAGTCGTGTAATATTCCTCTGTACGTCCACGCGGAACTAATGCGCAGTTAGCTTGCATCATGTATAATATAACTTACTGTATATATAAGCTGCAATAGCTGCCACTACAGTGACGACAGTCGACAAATACGGCTTGAGCAGCGAGAACAGAGCGCCCAGTAACGTGCCGCAAGCAACATCGCACTCCCTCTGTACGTCCACGCGGAACTCCTGCGCAGTTAGCTTGGACTTCACCGAGATCCAGCCGTGGCCGCAGGTTGATGCTTCGTTGGTCACTGTCACTATTATTTCATCTGTGGAGAAGTAGTAAATATTGATATAAAGAAGAAAGGGAAAAATTGCAGATTTTAAGGTACATATCAATTTGAATTGTTTCTATGAACGAAATTTTATCAGTCCAGCATTTAGCCTACACAAACAATATACAATATCCAGTCTTACATATTAATCAAACAAACACGTTATATGGATGATCAAATGTATATGAACAACTGAACAATCCTAACTTAATATTATAAATGTGAAAGTAACTCTGTCTGTCTGTCTTTCTGTCTGTCTGTCTGTCTTTTCTTCACGCCTAAACTACTGAACCGATTTGTGTGAAATCTGGTACAGACATAGTTTGGAACTTGAGAAAGGACATAGGATAGTTTTTATTACAAAGAAATATAAAAATAAAATTTAGTCCGGACATATAGCGCCATCTATCAGTCAAACCAAAAATCTTCCGGAAGTCACCATTCCACGCGAACGAAGTCGCGGGCAAAAGCTAGTTTAAATATAACTCACCACTATCATTATTAGTATCCAACTTCAGTCCAGGCGATGGGATAAACCTCACCAACTTCAGAGCTTGCGGGTGTCCGCTCACAGTGAAAGTCGCGGGAGGACTTAGCAACGACACTTTATGCGTAGACAGACGAATTTGAGGTAATAATAATACTTTAGTGCAGGCTCTGTATGCTCCCCATTCGGCACAAAGTTCCACTTCTGAAGCATCCGTGATTGGGACTGCGGGGATTATCTTGCAGCCCATTTGTCCTGGAAATCGAGTCAATTTTAGAAATTTTTATCGTTTGCTGTTACACATCATTTATGGTATAAAAGGGTATTAGAAACATGATTGCAAGATATAAATTGTAGAAATAGAATTGAAACAGAATTAAAAAATATTTTTTTTTGCTTTCTCAAATATTGTTGAGCAGGGGAACACAAGGTATGGCCTAATATATTTTACTACGCCTATTATAGGTAGAAACATTCAAATCATCATCCTCCGTTTATTTGGGGTCAGTGCAGGATGTTTCCTTCGACCATACTCTTCTGTCACCAGTAACATGCTTTCTAACCATAGTTCTAGACTTTCACACAATCTATCCATATTTTCCATGGTCGTATACACTATTCATATAACCAACAACATAATAAATTCCTTACCATTAATAACATCCAACACAGGCACGGCGGTATGCGGTATCTTCGTCCGGCAGGTATACGGTAGCTCTATAGTGGCGCCTTCTAGCGCGTACCGTTGTTCTTCAGTACAAAGCAATGGGCCCGATGTTAGGCCCGGGGATGTGAATGATAGAGGTACTAATGCGGATGGCCACTCGCCGGGGATGAAGTCCATCTGGGAGAAAAATGGTGGTTAGTTTTGAATGCGAAAAGTGTTAAAATTGAGCAAAGGTTGGGAAAATAATGTTGAAGATATAAGATGAAGACTGCTAGATAGATTGAGGGCTTCCAAATACGAAAACTTGCATTTCATTTATACTGGCTTGAAGTAAAGGCAACGTTATTACAAAGACGAAAGAAAATTGTGAAAGGACCCGTTTTGCTATAAAATTTCCTTCAATTACACTTTTTTGCACCTAAATAAATTTTGGTAATAAACAGACTTATTTACGAAGAGTTTAGTTCAGTGTTACCCAGTGTTTAGTTCTTTTACAATAAACCTTAGAGTGACAGAGTGATTCAATTGGGGTAGGGCGAACCGAATATGCAACTTATTTACTCATAAAAAAGTTTATATGTTAATACCTACATTTATTCTACGACTAGCTTTTGCCCGCGACTTCGTTCGCGTGGAATAGTGGCATCCGGCAGATTTTTGGTTTGAACAATAGATGGCGCTGTATGCCCGGAATAAATTGTATTTTTAATTTTTATTTTTGTAATAAAAACTATCCTATGTCCTTTTCCTGGCTCTAAACTACCTCCCTGTCAATTTTCGGCTAAATCGGTTCAGCCGTTCTTGAGTTATAAGTGAAGTAACTAACACGACTTTCTTTTATATATATAAGTTTAGTCAACTGTAATCTGTCAAAAACCGTGATTACCTTGTCGAGCTGCACCTGATGCAAGGTGTACACGTTGAGGGGTCGGTCCAGGCGCAGCACGTGCGTAGTGGGGGTGTCGCGAGCTAACACGGCGAGCGTGACGTCACTGCCGGCCCACAGAGTGATGCCGGCAGGACCCCGCCAGCCCACGCCTGGGAGGCATACTGCCCAGCCTGCTGTTACTGTCAATAAAGAGTTTTTCTATCAAAAAATGTACATAAACATGTCTTGGGAGTAGGGCTGCCATCTCGAATTTCGCCAAACCCGGACAAACATTTAAAAAACCCGGTCATTTGGCGTAAATCGCATTTTTCCCCCGAACCTAATTTGTAATTCCCTTTACTATTAACATATACTTAAATTCAATGAGGTGCTTCCTTACATGAAAAGTGTCCGGGTTTTCCCCGGACACTTCTTGAAACGCCGCCCGGACGGTCCCCGGACGGCCTCCAAACGAGGACAAATCCGGGGAAACCCGGACGGATGGCAGCCCTACTTGGGAGTCAACTTTTGAGTCTTCTGTGTGGAGGCAAGTTTTTTTTAAAGATCACGATTCTAAATTCTCGGAAATTATTCATTTTCGTTACATCAATATGGCCCTAGTTTCGTTTCAGTTACATTGGATTACTTTTCAGTGGAAATATTATTATTCGAACTTAACTTGCAAATTTTGGATTAGTTAACTGAGCATGAAACAAAGACTACACAAAAATCCCATTTCATAGTCAAAAATTATTTCGGTCCGTTCGATCGTTCATAAAACCGACTATTGGACTAAAGAAGTACTTACCAACAACCCTGTCAGCTCGCAGATCGGTCCCAGTGACCCACACTTCGTCTTTTAACGTGACGCCACTAACGGAGCCTTGGAAGGTCATGAAAGCACCCGCAGAGTCCAAGTTAGGTATTAACAGCTCGGTTCCTAACACACTGTGAAAGAAAAAAAAATAGACATTAAATCAAATGATCAGTAGCTGATCAAATTCGCTAACGTAACGCTTGCAGTTATGCGCTCACGTGATTTTTATTTAGGGTGCGTCTACTACTACGGTGCATGTAGATGGAGCAAGATAACATGCGCAAGTGACCCGCGTGTAGATGCACCCTTAATAAAAAAATGAATAACTTAAACCTGTTTGTGCTCCTGCGCATGAGGCGGCCAGCCACCACGCTCTGACAACGAAATGCACCACCACACACACGCGGCCAAAGTGCGCGGTGTGACCGCCTAATGCGAGGGGGCACTTTATGACACAGATTGAGGACGAGTTTCGTACTGTTAGCCTAACTAGTTTACAGGTACTATGTACTCGTATGTATATGTTACCTGTCAGTAAGCTGTGCAGGTCGCGAGTACGCAGCTACCGGCGCCAGCGCGGACACGTTAGCGTGCGGAGCCAGCAGCGCCCGCCCCACTGAGTTCCTCATCACCAGCCGGACGCCTGTCTCGTGGGGCTCGCCTGAAGGTTCCGCTGTGCAGTATGTAGGTACTGCCACTTCTACGTGGATAGCCTGGAGGGTGAAGTAATTTAACGAAATTATAATAGATATTTTGTAATACATATTTACGGACACTGGAGAATATGAAAGCTTTAATAACATCAACGATCACACGAACCAAAACTGTACGTGTTTGAGTCACGAGCGTCATCCAGTTCGCGTTCTCGCGCGACGAGTGTAGTGACGCTCCGTACATGGAACTTGTACTATAGGAGGCCTGAGGGTGAAACATTTGTGCGCGCAACTTGTACTATAGGAGGCCTGAGGGTGAAACATTTGTGCGCGCAACTTGTACTATAGGAGGCCTGAGGGTGAAACATTTGTGCGCGCAACTTGTACTATAGGAGGCCTGAGGGTGAAACATTTGTGCGCGCAACTTGTACTATAGGAGGCCTGAGGGTGAAACATTTGTGCGCGCAACTTGTACTATAGGAGGCCTGAGGGTGAAACATTTGTGCGCGCAACTTGTACTATAGGAGGCCTGAGGGTGAAACATTTGTGCGCGCAACTTGTACTATAGGAGGCCTGAGGGTGAAACATTTGTGCGCGCAACATGTACTATAGGAGGCCTGAGGGTGAAACATTTGTGTGCGCAACTTGTACTATAGGAGGCCTGAGGGTGAAACATTTGTGCGCGCAACTTGTACTATAGGAGGCCTGAGGGTGAAACATTTGTGCGCGCAACTTGTACTATAGGAGGCCTGAGGGTGAAACATTTGTGCGCGCACTGCATGGACTACACTGCAGTTTGCTTTTTTGAACTTTTTTTTTACCAAAATAATATTGTGCTGCACACAGTGTGCCACAGTAACAAGTTTGAATTTAGTAAACAAATCACAAATTCCGTTGTTTGATTATGTATATTATTTCACAAATTGAATAATAAAAAAAAACGTCTTAATCCGAGAGTATGGGGTTAGGAAGTTTCTTTTATCACAACAACAAAAAAAACTTACGTGTACATAAGACAAAGCAAAAAACTCACCGTCTCCCTATAAATATTATTCCTGTCATCTCTATGCTGTGCCAATATGACTCCGAAGCCTGGCCTCACCGCAGTCACTTCCCCAGCTTGGTTGACCGTCAAGGCACCGTCCCCATAGGCCTTCCAGTTTCCCCTTGGTAAAGACTTGAGCCTGATGACCGAGCTGACTGCTAAGGCCAGCCTGTCTCCAGAAGACAGCTCCTTGGATAACCCTTCGACTGATGTCCGGATGTCGGATAGACCGAGGATTTCGATTGTACTGTCCCAGGAACGGGTTTCGGCTACCTGCGAATATTTAATACAGGTTATACATGGTTGGAGTGAAAAGAGAATATTGTCATAAGTAAAAATATTGCACAAGTGTTTTTATCAGCCTATTCAAATTTATGTTAGAATTAATATGGATTTTAGAAATCGATAGTCTTACCTGTCCCATGTTTCGTACTCTAACGTCGATTGTGATGACTCCTGGCTTGAGGGGTACGACCCGAACTGAAAGACCTTCGGCAACTGATCTCTCCAACATATCTGTGAATATTGATCAAATATTACATATATGAATATAAATAAATTAAACAAAGGTTTGATTCGTATTAAAATCTAAACCATTTCATAAAACTTAGCTGAAAATCAGCACTTTTTGAACGATCAAACCGCCCGCCCTTCACCACTTCCTATGTATAATATTTAATAATATTTTGTATTGGGAGTCGTCATCTTAAACATAAGTCAAAGTATGTTTCTTCTTTTAATATTAATACGTTTGAATTGGAGGTATAACGAAGAAGAACTTAAAACCACACAAACTTTTACAATTACGTTATATTTGTGTGATACTTACCATCAGCATGTGTAGTATATAGCCTGGCAGCGGTCGGGTCCCTCAGCGACCAAGACACCCGGGGAGCGGGCTGCAATGCGGCCAGGGCCCCAGCCGACAGGCCTCCAGCCTCCACCCATATGGGGCCCGGAGACCCTACTAATAGGCTCTGTGTCGCCGCCTTTACTCGGACGCCTGATATCGGTATCACCTGGATACATTTGAGTATATGTTAGTATCTATTTATTGGTCAAAAAGTGAATACTTTGACTGGTACCGGGAAATTCAAATATATTTTACCCAACTTAACAAATGAGGGATGATCTTATCATTCACAGTAATAATATACCTCTAGCTCTCTAATTTTTTAACCCCGAAACTGTTCAATTCAAACTTATTAATGCAAATATAATATTTCAAATGACTTAAAATTATGTATCAAATGCAAGATTTTTTTAAAATTCGAAAAAGGAATTATTTACCAGCAAAACATTTACACTGAATTTTAAGATTAATTCTATTTCAATAAGAATATAAATGTTACCTCGACTTCACACTCAGCGCTGGCCATCTCAACGTTGGAAATATCGGTGGCCACAAGCTTGATACGCGATGTACCGAGCGACAATCCATGTACCGAGCCAGATGATGTCACCTGAGGAACTCAAAAAGTCAATAAATTTTTCGATTATTGTGACACTTTACAAAAGGAAAATATCCTTTTTCTTTTTGTAAAGTGTCACAATAATTACGGTGTTATTACATAAAAGTTAAACAAATATGTGCTAAGAACAAAATTCATATAAAACATTTTTGTTTTATGAGTCGGATCATCAGATGTGTGTTAAATTTTTACACCATAACAGTTTTGTAACCAGTAGAAATTATTTATTACATAGAGATGGTATTTGCGGGGTGACCTAGTTTAAGTTCAGATGAAGGCGCGACTCGGCGCGGTTGGCCCGGCGCGGTTCAAGATTTATACAAATCAATGTTGTTGTGTAAATGATAATACGTGCCCGCGCGCACCGCCATGCACCGCACGTTCATCCGAACTTAACCTTAACATTTAAACGATAAAGTATATTTTACACGCTTTTTTTTTTAGCAAAAGTCAATGGTGGTCTGCAACTCAATTCCGCATAACGAACATTCGAACTTTGGGATGGATTTTGTCTTAATCCATTCAAAGGTTGTCTGTAAGAGTTCGCTTTTAGCGATAAGACCGCCCATTGTGTCGCCGATTTGAAATTTTGATTTTTAATTGATGTGCATAATAAAGAATATATCTATGTATCTATCTATCTATTCGCGCATGCCACCCATGTGACTTCGTCACCTGTTTGGACCCTAAAAATGGTTTCTACAACTAACACAATTTTCCATGGTGACAAAAAGTTAGACGTTAGCTATACCTCGACATGGCTGAGGCCGGAGACGGCGCGGTAGTGCAGCGCGGCGAGGTGCGGCGGCGGCCCGCCCGCGTGCCGCAGCTGCAGCCGCGCGCCCGGCGGCACGCGGCCCACGCGCGGCAGCACCGACAGCGGCGGGAACACCAGCACCTGACGAGATTGGAATCACATTTAGAACTGGAAAGCCATGTAACGCAATGTGTGTCGAAAACTCTGGCTAAAATCGACATAAATAAAAAAAACACACACACCATTAGATAGCTACATTATCTTTGAGTTACACGCTTGCTATATAACACTCACCTCCAGCTCAGGGCTCCACACTCCGCCATACAGCGCTCGCACCCTCGCGGTGCCCTCAGTGAGGCCGCACATGGTGTTGTCCCGCACGGCCACTGGCCCGGTGCCGAGGTACCAGCTATATAACACTCACCTCCAGCTCAGGGCTCCACACTCCGCCATACAGCGCTCGCACCCTCGCGGTGCCCTCAGTGAGGCCGCACATGGTGTTGTCCCGCACGGCCACTGGCCCGGTGCCGAGGTACCAGCTATATAACACTCACCTCCAGCTCAGGGCTCCACACTCCGCCATACAGCGCTCGCACCCTCGCGGTGCCCTCAGTGAGGCCGCACATGGTGTTGTCCCGCACGGCCACTGGCCCGGTGCCGAGGTACCAGCTATATAACACTCACCTCCAGCTCAGGGCTCCACACTCCGCCATACAGCGCTCGCACCCTCGCGGTGCCCTCAGTGAGGCCGCACATGGTGTTGTCCCGCACGGCCACTGGCCCGGTGCCGAGGGTACCAGCTATATAACACTCACCTCCAGCTCAGGGCTCCACACTCCGCCATACAGCGCTCGCACCCTCGCGGTGCCCTCAGTGAGGCCGCACATGGTGTTGTCCCGCACGGCCACTGGCCCGGTGCCGAGGTACCAGCTATATAACACTCACCTCCAGCTCAGGGCTCCACACTCCGCCATACAGCGCTCGCACCCTCGCGGTGCCCTCAGTGAGGCCGCACATGGTGTTGTCCCGCACGGCCACTGGCCCGGTGCCGAGGTACCAGCTATATAACACTCACCTCCAGCTCAGGGCTCCACACTCCGCCATACAGCGCTCGCACCCTCGCGGTGCCCTCAGTGAGGCCGCACATGGTGTTGTCCCGCACGGCCACTGGCCCGGTGCCGAGGGTACCAGCTATATAACACTCACCTCCAGCTCAGGGCTCCACACTCCGCCATACAGCGCTCGCACCCTCGCGGTGCCCTCAGTGAGGCCGCACATGGTGTTGTCCCGCACGGCCACTGGCCCGGTGCCGAGGTACCAGCTATATAACACTCACCTCCAGCTCAGGGCTCCACACTCCGCCATACAGCGCTCGCACCCTCGCGGTGCCCTCAGTGAGGCCGCACATGGTGTTGTCCCGCACGGCCACTGGCCCGGTGCCGAGGTACCAGCTATATAACACTCACCTCCAGCTCAGGGCTCCACACTCCGCCATACAGCGCTCGCACCCTCGCGGTGCCCTCAGTGAGGCCGCACATGGTGTTGTCCCGCACGGCCACTGGCCCGGTGCCGAGGTACCAGCTATATAACACTCACCTCCAGCTCAGGGCTCCACACTCCGCCATACAGCGCTCGCACCCTCGCGGTGCCCTCAGTGAGGCCGCACATGGTGTTGTCCCGCACGGCCACTGGCCCGGTGCCGAGGTACCAGCTATATAACACTCACCTCCAGCTCAGGGCTCCACACTCCGCCATACAGCGCTCGCACCCTCGCGGTGCCCTCAGTGAGGCCGCACATGGTGTTGTCCCGCACGGCCACTGGCCCGGTGCCGAGGTACCAGCTATATAACACTCACCTCCAGCTCAGGGCTCCACACTCCGCCATACAGCGCTCGCACCCTCGCGGTGCCCTCAGTGAGGCCGCACATGGTGTTGTCCCGCACGGCCACTGGCCCGGTGCCGAGGTACCAGCTATATAACACTCACCTCCAGCTCAGGGCTCCACACTCCGCCATACAGCGCTCGCACCCTCGCGGTGCCCTCAGTGAGGCCGCACATGGTGTTGTCCCGCACGGCCACTGGCCCGGTGCCGAGGTACCAGCTATATAACACTCACCTCCAGCTCAGGGCTCCACACTCCGCCATACAGCGCTCGCACCCTCGCGGTGCCCTCAGTGAGGCCGCACATGGTGTTGTCCCGCACGGCCACTGGCCCGGTGCCGAGGTACCAGCTATATAACACTCACCTCCAGCTCAGGGCTCCACACTCCGCCATACAGCGCTCGCACCCTCGCGGTGCCCTCAGTGAGGCCGCACATGGTGTTGTCCCGCACGGCCACTGGCCCGGTGCCGAGGTACCAGCTATATAACACTCACCTCCAGCTCAGGGCTCCACACTCCGCCATACAGCGCTCGCACCCTCGCGGTGCCCTCAGTGAGGCCGCACATGGTGTTGTCCCGCACGGCCACTGGCCCGGTGCCGAGGTACCAGCTATATAACACTCACCTCCAGCTCAGGGCTCCACACTCCGCCATACAGCGCTCGCACCCTCGCGGTGCCCTCAGTGAGGCCGCACATGGTGTTGTCCCGCACGGCCACTGGCCCGGTGCCGAGGTACCAGCTATATAACACTCACCTCCAGCTCAGGGCTCCACACTCCGCCATACAGCGCTCGCACCCTCGCGGTGCCCTCAGTGAGGCCGCACATGGTGTTGTCCCGCACGGCCACTGGCCCGGTGCCGAGGTACCAGCTATATAACACTCACCTCCAGCTCAGGGCTCCACACTCCGCCATACAGCGCTCGCACCCTCGCGGTGCCCTCAGTGAGGCCGCACATGGTGTTGTCCCGCACGGCCACTGGCCCGGTGCCGAGGTACCAGCTATATAACACTCACCTCCAGCTCAGGGCTCCACACTCCGCCATACAGCGCTCGCACCCTCGCGGTGCCCTCAGTGAGGCCGCACATGGTGTTGTCCCGCACGGCCACTGGCCCGGTGCCGAGGTACCAGCTATATAACACTCACCTCCAGCTCAGGGCTCCACACTCCGCCATACAGCGCTCGCACCCTCGCGGTGCCCTCAGTGAGGCCGCACATGGTGTTGTCCCGCACGGCCACTGGCCCGGTGCCGAGGTACCAGCTATATAACACTCACCTCCAGCTCAGGGCTCCACACTCCGCCATACAGCGCTCGCACCCTCGCGGTGCCCTCAGTGAGGCCGCACATGGTGTTGTCCCGCACGGCCACTGGCCCGGTGCCGAGGTACCAGCTATATAACACTCACCTCCAGCTCAGGGCTCCACACTCCGCCATACAGCGCTCGCACCCTCGCGGTGCCCTCAGTGAGGCCGCACATGGTGTTGTCCCGCACGGCCACTGGCCCGGTGCCGAGGTACCAGCTATATAACACTCACCTCCAGCTCAGGGCTCCACACTCCGCCATACAGCGCTCGCACCCTCGCGGTGCCCTCAGTGAGGCCGCACATGGTGTTGTCCCGCACGGCCACTGGCCCGGTGCCGAGGTACCAGCTATATAACACTCACCTCCAGCTCAGGGCTCCACACTCCGCCATACAGCGCTCGCACCCTCGCGGTGCCCTCAGTGAGGCCGCACATGGTGTTGTCCCGCACGGCCACTGGCCCGGTGCCGAGGTACCAGCTATATAACACTCACCTCCAGCTCAGGGCTCCACACTCCGCCATACAGCGCTCGCACCCTCGCGGTGCCCTCAGTGAGGCCGCACATGGTGTTGTCCCGCACGGCCACTGGCCCGGTGCCGAGGTACCAGCTATATAACACTCACCTCCAGCTCAGGGCTCCACACTCCGCCATACAGCGCTCGCACCCTCGCGGTGCCCTCAGTGAGGCCGCACATGGTGTTGTCCCGCACGGCCACTGGCCCGGTGCCGAGGTACCAGCTATATAACACTCACCTCCAGCTCAGGGCTCCACACTCCGCCATACAGCGCTCGCACCCTCGCGGTGCCCTCAGTGAGGCCGCACATGGTGTTGTCCCGCACGGCCACTGGCCCGGTGCCGAGGTACCAGCTATATAACACTCACCTCCAGCTCAGGGCTCCACACTCCGCCATACAGCGCTCGCACCCTCGCGGTGCCCTCAGTGAGGCCGCACATGGTGTTGTCCCGCACGGCCACTGGCCCGGTGCCGAGGTACCAGCTATATAACACTCACCTCCAGCTCAGGGCTCCACACTCCGCCATACAGCGCTCGCACCCTCGCGGTGCCCTCAGTGAGGCCGCACATGGTGTTGTCCCGCACGGCCACTGGCCCGGTGCCGAGGTACCAGCTATATAACACTCACCTCCAGCTCAGGGCTCCACACTCCGCCATACAGCGCTCGCACCCTCGCGGTGCCCTCAGTGAGGCCGCACATGGTGTTGTCCCGCACGGCCACTGGCCCGGTGCCGAGGTACCAGCTATATAACACTCACCTCCAGCTCAGGGCTCCACACTCCGCCATACAGCGCTCGCACCCTCGCGGTGCCCTCAGTGAGGCCGCACATGGTGTTGTCCCGCACGGCCACTGGCCCGGTGCCGAGGTACCAGCTATATAACACTCACCTCCAGCTCAGGGCTCCACACTCCGCCATACAGCGCTCGCACCCTCGCGGTGCCCTCAGTGAGGCCGCACATGGTGTTGTCCCGCACGGCCACTGGCCCGGTGCCGAGGTACCAGCTATATAACACTCACCTCCAGCTCAGGGCTCCACACTCCGCCATACAGCGCTCGCACCCTCGCGGTGCCCTCAGTGAGGCCGCACATGGTGTTGTCCCGCACGGCCACTGGCCCGGTGCCGAGGTACCAGCTATATAACACTCACCTCCAGCTCAGGGCTCCACACTCCGCCATACAGCGCTCGCACCCTCGCGGTGCCCTCAGTGAGGCCGCACATGGTGTTGTCCCGCACGGCCACTGGCCCGGTGCCGAGGTACCAGCTATATAACACTCACCTCCAGCTCAGGGCTCCACACTCCGCCATACAGCGCTCGCACCCTCGCGGTGCCCTCAGTGAGGCCGCACATGGTGTTGTCCCGCACGGCCACTGGCCCGGTGCCGAGGTACCAGCTATATAACACTCACCTCCAGCTCAGGGCTCCACACTCCGCCATACAGCGCTCGCACCCTCGCGGTGCCCTCAGTGAGGCCGCACATGGTGTTGTCCCGCACGGCCACTGGCCCGGTGCCGAGGTACCAGCTATATAACACTCACCTCCAGCTCAGGGCTCCACACTCCGCCATACAGCGCTCGCACCCTCGCGGTGCCCTCAGTGAGGCCGCACATGGTGTTGTCCCGCACGGCCACTGGCCCGGTGCCGAGGTACCAGCTATATAACACTCACCTCCAGCTCAGGGCTCCACACTCCGCCATACAGCGCTCGCACCCTCGCGGTGCCCTCAGTGAGGCCGCACATGGTGTTGTCCCGCACGGCCACTGGCCCGGTGCCGAGGTACCAGCTATATAACACTCACCTCCAGCTCAGGGCTCCACACTCCGCCATACAGCGCTCGCACCCTCGCGGTGCCCTCAGTGAGGCCGCACATGGTGTTGTCCCGCACGGCCACTGGCCCGGTGCCGAGGTACCAGCTATATAACACTCACCTCCAGCTCAGGGCTCCACACTCCGCCATACAGCGCTCGCACCCTCGCGGTGCCCTCAGTGAGGCCGCACATGGTGTTGTCCCGCACGGCCACTGGCCCGGTGCCGAGGTACCAGCTATATAACACTCACCTCCAGCTCAGGGCTCCACACTCCGCCATACAGCGCTCGCACCCTCGCGGTGCCCTCAGTGAGGCCGCACATGGTGTTGTCCCGCACGGCCACTGGCCCGGTGCCGAGGTACCAGCTATATAACACTCACCTCCAGCTCAGGGCTCCACACTCCGCCATACAGCGCTCGCACCCTCGCGGTGCCCTCAGTGAGGCCGCACATGGTGTTGTCCCGCACGGCCACTGGCCCGGTGCCGAGGTACCAGCTATATAACACTCACCTCCAGCTCAGGGCTCCACACTCCGCCATACAGCGCTCGCACCCTCGCGGTGCCCTCAGTGAGGCCGCACATGGTGTTGTCCCGCACGGCCACTGGCCCGGTGCCGAGGTACCAGCTATATAACACTCACCTCCAGCTCAGGGCTCCACACTCCGCCATACAGCGCTCGCACCCTCGCGGTGCCCTCAGTGAGGCCGCACATGGTGTTGTCCCGCACGGCCACTGGCCCGGTGCCGAGGTACCAGCTATATAACACTCACCTCCAGCTCAGGGCTCCACACTCCGCCATACAGCGCTCGCACCCTCGCGGTGCCCTCAGTGAGGCCGCACATGGTGTTGTCCCGCACGGCCACTGGCCCGGTGCCGAGGTACCAGCTATATAACACTCACCTCCAGCTCAGGGCTCCACACTCCGCCATACAGCGCTCGCACCCTCGCGGTGCCCTCAGTGAGGCCGCACATGGTGTTGTCCCGCACGGCCACTGGCCCGGTGCCGAGGTACCAGCTATATAACACTCACCTCCAGCTCAGGGCTCCACACTCCGCCATACAGCGCTCGCACCCTCGCGGTGCCCTCAGTGAGGCCGCACATGGTGTTGTCCCGCACGGCCACTGGCCCGGTGCCGAGGTACCAGCTATATAACACTCACCTCCAGCTCAGGGCTCCACACTCCGCCATACAGCGCTCGCACCCTCGCGGTGCCCTCAGTGAGGCCGCACATGGTGTTGTCCCGCACGGCCACTGGCCCGGTGCCGAGGTACCAGCTATATAACACTCACCTCCAGCTCAGGGCTCCACACTCCGCCATACAGCGCTCGCACCCTCGCGGTGCCCTCAGTGAGGCCGCACATGGTGTTGTCCCGCACGGCCACTGGCCCGGTGCCGAGGTACCAGCTATATAACACTCACCTCCAGCTCAGGGCTCCACACTCCGCCATACAGCGCTCGCACCCTCGCGGTGCCCTCAGTGAGGCCGCACATGGTGTTGTCCCGCACGGCCACTGGCCCGGTGCCGAGGTACCAGCTATATAACACTCACCTCCAGCTCAGGGCTCCACACTCCGCCATACAGCGCTCGCACCCTCGCGGTGCCCTCAGTGAGGCCGCACATGGTGTTGTCCCGCACGGCCACTGGCCCGGTGCCGAGGTACCAGCTATATAACACTCACCTCCAGCTCAGGGCTCCACACTCCGCCATACAGCGCTCGCACCCTCGCGGTGCCCTCAGTGAGGCCGCACATGGTGTTGTCCCGCACGGCCACTGGCCCGGTGCCGAGGTACCAGCTATATAACACTCACCTCCAGCTCAGGGCTCCACACTCCGCCATACAGCGCTCGCACCCTCGCGGTGCCCTCAGTGAGGCCGCACATGGTGTTGTCCCGCACGGCCACTGGCCCGGTGCCGAGGTACCAGCTATATAACACTCACCTCCAGCTCAGGGCTCCACACTCCGCCATACAGCGCTCGCACCCTCGCGGTGCCCTCAGTGAGGCCGCACATGGTGTTGTCCCGCACGGCCACTGGCCCGGTGCCGAGGTACCAGCTATATAACACTCACCTCCAGCTCAGGGCTCCACACTCCGCCATACAGCGCTCGCACCCTCGCGGTGCCCTCAGTGAGGCCGCACATGGTGTTGTCCCGCACGGCCACTGGCCCGGTGCCGAGGTACCAGCTATATAACACTCACCTCCAGCTCAGGGCTCCACACTCCGCCATACAGCGCTCGCACCCTCGCGGTGCCCTCAGTGAGGCCGCACATGGTGTTGTCCCGCACGGCCACTGGCCCGGTGCCGAGGTACCAGCTATATAACACTCACCTCCAGCTCAGGGCTCCACACTCCGCCATACAGCGCTCGCACCCTCGCGGTGCCCTCAGTGAGGCCGCACATGGTGTTGTCCCGCACGGCCACTGGCCCGGTGCCGAGGTACCAGCTATATAACACTCACCTCCAGCTCAGGGCTCCACACTCCGCCATACAGCGCTCGCACCCTCGCGGTGCCCTCAGTGAGGCCGCACATGGT
Source organism: Helicoverpa zea x Helicoverpa armigera (assembly GCA_033682625.1). Lineage (NCBI taxonomy): Eukaryota > Metazoa > Arthropoda > Insecta > Lepidoptera > Noctuidae > Helicoverpa > Helicoverpa zea x Helicoverpa armigera. The sequence goes on along the minus strand of JAWIIS010000044.1, from coordinate 3,217,495 downwards.
GTTGTCCCGCACGGCCACTGGCCCGGTGCCGAGGTACCAGCTATATAACACTCACCTCCAGCTCAGGGCTCCACACTCCGCCATACAGCGCTCGCACCCTCGCGGTGCCCTCAGTGAGGCCGCACATGGTGTTGTCCCGCACGGCCACTGGCCCGGTGCCGAGGTACCAGCTATATAACACTCACCTCCAGCTCAGGGCTCCACACTCCGCCATACAGCGCTCGCACCCTCGCGGTGCCCTCAGTGAGGCCGCACATGGTGTTGTCCCGCACGGCCACTGGCCCGGTGCCGAGGTACCAGCTATATAACACTCACCTCCAGCTCAGGGCTCCACACTCCGCCATACAGCGCTCGCACCCTCGCGGTGCCCTCAGTGAGGCCGCACATGGTGTTGTCCCGCACGGCCACTGGCCCGGTGCCGAGGTACCAGCTATATAACACTCACCTCCAGCTCAGGGCTCCACACTCCGCCATACAGCGCTCGCACCCTCGCGGTGCCCTCAGTGAGGCCGCACATGGTGTTGTCCCGCACGGCCACTGGCCCGGTGCCGAGGTACCAGCTATATAACACTCACCTCCAGCTCAGGGCTCCACACTCCGCCATACAGCGCTCGCACCCTCGCGGTGCCCTCAGTGAGGCCGCACATGGTGTTGTCCCGCACGGCCACTGGCCCGGTGCCGAGGTACCAGCTATATAACACTCACCTCCAGCTCAGGGCTCCACACTCCGCCATACAGCGCTCGCACCCTCGCGGTGCCCTCAGTGAGGCCGCACATGGTGTTGTCCCGCACGGCCACTGGCCCGGTGCCGAGGTACCAGCTATATAACACTCACCTCCAGCTCAGGGCTCCACACTCCGCCATACAGCGCTCGCACCCTCGCGGTGCCCTCAGTGAGGCCGCACATGGTGTTGTCCCGCACGGCCACTGGCCCGGTGCCGAGGTACCAGCTATATAACACTCACCTCCAGCTCAGGGCTCCACACTCCGCCATACAGCGCTCGCACCCTCGCGGTGCCCTCAGTGAGGCCGCACATGGTGTTGTCCCGCACGGCCACTGGCCCGGTGCCGAGGTACCAGCTATATAACACTCACCTCCAGCTCAGGGCTCCACACTCCGCCATACAGCGCTCGCACCCTCGCGGTGCCCTCAGTGAGGCCGCACATGGTGTTGTCCCGCACGGCCACTGGCCCGGTGCCGAGGTACCAGCTATATAACACTCACCTCCAGCTCAGGGCTCCACACTCCGCCATACAGCGCTCGCACCCTCGCGGTGCCCTCAGTGAGGCCGCACATGGTGTTGTCCCGCACGGCCACTGGCCCGGTGCCGAGGTACCAGCTATATAACACTCACCTCCAGCTCAGGGCTCCACACTCCGCCATACAGCGCTCGCACCCTCGCGGTGCCCTCAGTGAGGCCGCACATGGTGTTGTCCCGCACGGCCACTGGCCCGGTGCCGAGGTACCAGCTATATAACACTCACCTCCAGCTCAGGGCTCCACACTCCGCCATACAGCGCTCGCACCCTCGCGGTGCCCTCAGTGAGGCCGCACATGGTGTTGTCCCGCACGGCCACTGGCCCGGTGCCGAGGTACCAGCTATATAACACTCACCTCCAGCTCAGGGCTCCACACTCCGCCATACAGCGCTCGCACCCTCGCGGTGCCCTCAGTGAGGCCGCACATGGTGTTGTCCCGCACGGCCACTGGCCCGGTGCCGAGGTACCAGCTATATAACACTCACCTCCAGCTCAGGGCTCCACACTCCGCCATACAGCGCTCGCACCCTCGCGGTGCCCTCAGTGAGGCCGCACATGGTGTTGTCCCGCACGGCCACTGGCCCGGTGCCGAGGTACCAGCTATATAACACTCACCTCCAGCTCAGGGCTCCACACTCCGCCATACAGCGCTCGCACCCTCGCGGTGCCCTCAGTGAGGCCGCACATGGTGTTGTCCCGCACGGCCACTGGCCCGGTGCCGAGGTACCAGCTATATAACACTCACCTCCAGCTCAGGGCTCCACACTCCGCCATACAGCGCTCGCACCCTCGCGGTGCCCTCAGTGAGGCCGCACATGGTGTTGTCCCGCACGGCCACTGGCCCGGTGCCGAGGTACCAGCTATATAACACTCACCTCCAGCTCAGGGCTCCACACTCCGCCATACAGCGCTCGCACCCTCGCGGTGCCCTCAGTGAGGCCGCACATGGTGTTGTCCCGCACGGCCACTGGCCCGGTGCCGAGGTACCAGCTATATAACACTCACCTCCAGCTCAGGGCTCCACACTCCGCCATACAGCGCTCGCACCCTCGCGGTGCCCTCAGTGAGGCCGCACATGGTGTTGTCCCGCACGGCCACTGGCCCGGTGCCGAGGTACCAGCTATATAACACTCACCTCCAGCTCAGGGCTCCACACTCCGCCATACAGCGCTCGCACCCTCGCGGTGCCCTCAGTGAGGCCGCACATGGTGTTGTCCCGCACGGCCACTGGCCCGGTGCCGAGGTACCAGCTATATAACACTCACCTCCAGCTCAGGGCTCCACACTCCGCCATACAGCGCTCGCACCCTCGCGGTGCCCTCAGTGAGGCCGCACATGGTGTTGTCCCGCACGGCCACTGGCCCGGTGCCGAGGTACCAGCTATATAACACTCACCTCCAGCTCAGGGCTCCACACTCCGCCATACAGCGCTCGCACCCTCGCGGTGCCCTCAGTGAGGCCGCACATGGTGTTGTCCCGCACGGCCACTGGCCCGGCCGCCCGCCACTCGGCCGCTCGGCCGGTGCCCAGGTAACGATGGGAGACGCCCTTCACTAGCGCGGTGATGGGCACACAAGCCCCCACGCCTACAGCGCGAGATGTTGACACTTCAACGCTTAGGACTTCTTCGATGTGGACCTGTTAGTAGATAAAAAAAAAAAACATGAAAAAAACATGAAAAAAATAAAGTTAGAGCGCCAAACTGCGGCCAAAATGCTATGACGCTATGAATATTCGAGCCGGTAACGATTTAGAATGCCTATTTTTGAACACATATCGAGACATATTTTACAGTGATGCATTTAATAATAATTAACTAAACAAAAAACTACCATTACAATTTTCGTTTTTTTACTGTAACATGACTTTTTACTTTTACCATGTTGCCAAATAAAATAATATGTAAAACCATGTTTGTAAGTAATGTGCTTTATAAGTAGTGTTAATTCCTGAGCTGTCGTATTGGGATAAGTCCTGTAAAGATAGTTTAAGATGTTTTAATTAATTAAAAAATATATATTTTTACATTTTATACATAAAAACTGACCTCAATCAACTGCTTCTCCCCCTGAACACAGAGGTCAGTGACCACCAGATCATAAGACCCCGGTCCGGGAACGTTAGCAGAAAGGGAACCGCCCTGGACTTCTGCTGACACACCCTTAGGCGTTTCAACCGCGTAGCGACCGCTGCCTCCTGTGATTGTAGCTATGTTGCTCACTGTTTCACTCTCCCATGCTATGTTCACCTGAGAATAATAAAGGTTTATATAAAACATAAACACAAAAAGTATGAGTCACTAAAAGATTGATGAATGGTTATTTTGATGGACAGTCTTCACAACATGATATTTTATCATAGCAAGTAAAATTTTAGAAGAATTTCCATTAAGTAAAATTACTATATACACTATAGTTATCGGCACGGATATCGAGTCATGACCTTCACCTGCGCAGAAGCGATTTATTGGTTTACTAGCTTTTGCCCGCAACTTCGTTCGCGTGGAATAGTGACTACCAGCAGATTTTTGATTTGACCAATAGATGGCGCTATATGTCCGGAATAATTTTATTTTTATTTTTTTTTGTAATAAAAACTATCCTATGTTCTTTCTCAAGTTTCAAACTATGTCTGTACCAAATTTCACACAAATCGGTTCAGTAGTTTAGGCGTGAAGAAAAGACAGACAGACAGACAGAAAGACAGACAGACAGACAGACAGAGTTACTTTCGCATTTATAATATTAGTTTGGATTGCCTTATGTGTACAGTGCGCAAAGCGATCCCCACTCTTCCGCCGAGAGCTCAATATCCGTGCCGGTAACTATACCATACTGTAGCACCCAAGACCTCAATACATTACCTTGAGCGGATCACATTTCAAAGGAGCGACGACCCTCGCCTGAATAGACGCCGAAGCATCGGGGATGCTAGCTTTTAACGCACCATGCCATCCGATAGCATTGTCATCGGCTACCACTACCTAAAAAATAATCATATATTTGAAAATAATATATCAACATTTTGATGTTTTTGACAAATAATATACTAAATAAATCGTTTATTAATTCACTTTGTACAATTTTTTGCTTCAATTCTAAATAAGTGCTGATGCATGAGAGAGTAGTTGAGTTCACAAAATAAAAATATCTAAAACTATTTTTTGCGTTTGCGCAGACGAGCAGAATTCGGCAATTTTTCATCTTCACATCCCTCTAATTTGAGGTCTCGTTATTGGAACTGACCTAATTTGAAGACCAAAATTACTTTTCTTTCAAATAAATTAGTCCTTACTTACTTGGAAATACTTAAACGGCACAGGCACAGGCGCGTATTCAGGATGAGTTTCCACGAACAGTCTATCATCAGCTTTATACTGCAACCCTGGGTGATGCGGCTCCACTTCCCAGGACATCTTGGGACCATTCTCGTCGAGAAGCTCTCTGCCTATGGAGTCTAGGAGCGTCACTTTCACTGCTAGCTCTTGACCTGGACGCAGCCAGATTCTGGAAGCAATTTTGGTAAAGTTGGTGTCAAAAGTAGTTGGTGTAAATTAAATCATGGACTGGGCACAGTCAGAATGAATTTTATTGATTATATAATTGCTGAAAAATATAAAAATAATTTATAGGCTACTTTGAATTGATGAGCGCAGGTGAAACCGCTAGTACAAAACAAATTCATAAATAAAAGTGCCATATTTATACTGGATCTGTGGGCGGTGAGCTTCGTTCGGGTGGCTCCTCTTACTTGCGTCTCCGTCCTAAGAGACAACAGACCCGTGTGGACGGCGCGCTTAGTTCCATGCCTTCGTAAAAGAATGTCATCAGCCCCAATGGGGGTCACATGAAGGGCTTAAGAAGGAACATGGTGGGTTTTAGGCAGTAAGAGTCTGACACTCCCTCACGCTGCACCCACAGAGGGAGTGGTCATTTGAATATTTCCTATAAAAAAAAAATGCTATATTTACTTACTTGGGTGGCGTCGAGCAATTGCCGGGCGTTTCTGGCGGCTCCAGTCGTACGCGCGACACGTGCGGAGCGCAGCGCGCGTCGAGCGACACTGACTCGCGTTCCTCGCCTACTTCTGACGTCAGCTCGATGCGGGACTCGCCTTTCTGTACGAAACAATACGTTTTGTTCTCTTCAAAAGCTTGTACTTTTTGCTGCTTAAAAACAGTGAGCAAAATCGAGTTTTATTCACAAGTGAGAAAAATCATGGTTATCTTTGGTAATGGTTAGGGTCAATTCCCACTGAAAGAGCAGCGGCCGGCAGCGGCCGTAAGAGCACGGAAAATGTAAGAGCGCGGCGCGGTGCGGCCCGCCGCGCTCGCGCTCAATCCCTTGCAATTACGGCCGCTGCCGGCCGCTGCTCTTTCAGTGGGAATTGACCCTTACTCTGACCTCCCTAGTAAAACAAAAGTTTGAAATTCGATCTCGAAGAAAAACAAAAGAAGTTAAGCGGGAAAAAAATGTTATCGCTGCCGAAGTAAAAAGTTAAGTGTGAAAGGTTAACCGTCTTACCACAAAAACTTTTAAACGTCAATTTATGCCTTGTCTAAAAAAATGTCAAATTATGACGTTGACATATGGTTCATTTTGCAGCCAAAATTTTATTAGACAAGCGTAAAACAGGGTTTAAAGTTTTTGTAGTAAGGCCCTATATATCCAACTTTTTACTATTTACTTTAGGTAATCCTATTTTTGTATATTTAAAAAAAATATATATATGAAATACATACCCTACGACACTTGAGCGTGAACATTTGTACGGCCGGGTAGCGGTGAGGTCGTCGACCTTCTCGCGGCGATATCTCGGCTACTCTCGTGTCAAGCGACTGCGGGGACAATGCTTCGCCTTCCGCTAGAATCTGGACACAAAAAAACAGAATTAATAAATAATATGGGAAATAAATTACTACGGTTCTACTGGTAATGTTTTTGACAACGGCGGCTGTTCTCATTTAAAGAGATCAGCCACCTTTTTTTTTCCGTCGTCAAAAATCATCAAATGACCCCTCCCGCTGTGGGTTAGCAGCGGTGAGGGAGTGTCAGACTCTTATTGAATAAAAACCGTCGTGTTCCGTCATGGGCCCTTTATGTACCAGGGCCGCGGTATCTCTTTCGAACAACCCGCGCAGGACATTATAATGCACAAGCATTTGCGCAGACACAAGTACTACTCATAGTCCAATGCGACGGCAATCCGACACGACCGGAGAGAGATCAGGAGCAGGACCGACATTTACGTTCCCTCTGATGTACGGGCGTATCAATCACCAACTTCCAGAATATGGACTACCTTGAGAAGATTTTAAAGTTACCTCTTATGGTACATAACTTACCGGTAGTGTAGCGCCAGGTAATGCCGCGGCGTGAAGCGGCCACAGCAGGCTAGGGGCGGCTCGCACTGCCACGCGAGTCGTGTCGCCGACACGCCCGCGAGACACTCGCACTGTCGACACGCCGCGACTGTTCCATGCACACTCTAGTACGCAGCAAGCGCCCTCTGTAAGAAAAACAAAAATACATTAAATCAACAAAAAATATCAATAAAAAAAAAAGAAATAAATAAAAATTGAAAAAAAAAATCCTTCACACCTGAAAAGCTAACACTAATGAATGTTCAGAAAGCATCCAACTAATTTATAAACGCAAAAGTTTTTATGTATAGAAAAAAAAATCGATTAAAAAGAGAAATAGGATGTACTCACCGACAGGCTTCACCCATTTTGCTACTGTGACGTTTTGTGGTTCCGGCCCCTCCAGAAGGGTCACAGCAAAGGACCCACAGTTGCACCTAAAAAAGAAGACAAGTGCTTATTTATTTTCAAACTTGGAACTAACTCGAAAAAACAAATGAAAGCCAGGAACCCACGCGGCTTGTTTCGTCACTCATGCACTAAGTCTCTAACGCACGGAGTAAAGAAAGATGAGCGGAGACGCCATAATGCAGGCTTTCTACGGTGTGCGAGACCAAAACGCGATAAACTAATGAGAAGTTCGGGTTCCTTGAAATATCTGTCAACTATTTTTGGTGTTATTACAAAAAAATTATAGGGTAGAATGTTTACTTTGTACTTCCAAAGGCACAACTTATTTCTTATGAAATGTCTTCCAGCAGGCTAGTAATGGCAGAGTTAGAATAAAACAGACATGTAGATAGACTTTGTAAAAAAACAAAACTTACGTATGGAAGTTATATAATTCTCCGGTTTCTGCGTTGGTGGCAGTGAGCGCGATGTGTAGGTGATGCGGCTTGCCGACTCGCGCGTAGCTTGACGTCGATACTTGTAGCATCTCGAATGGGGCTGACCATACTCTGGGAACAAATAATGTAGGTGTAAATGTAGGAATTTATAAAAATTTGTAAAAAAAAAATGCTTTTATATATGTAGAGTACTATTTTTTTTTTCTATTATTTTCTATAAAAAAATCAGCAAGAAACATACTTACCTAAAATCATAACACTTAGTGTTTCATATCATAACGTCTGTTATTCAGTCTAAATAAATGGCAACTCTAATAATGTTCAAGCTAGGAATATGAAATTGAACTCATTTTTAGGGTTCCGTACCTCAAAAGGAAAAAACGGAACCCTTATAGGATCACTTTGTTCTTCGTCTGTCTGTCTGTCAAGACTCTTTATCTCAAGAACGCGTGGACGTATCAAGCTGAAATTCACATGAAATCAAACGATTTCTTAAGAAACTCGGGACATGCGGCGATGGAATGGGAATCTGAACAAAACGTGCACCTTTTAGTGTATGGGACATTCATTGTTCCCCCTTCATTAAGTTGTGGTGTAGCAGCGGGCTTAGCGGCAACGAGTGTGTGTGATATAGAACTACGCGGTTTAGGCTGCGGGTGAGCAGGTTCAGATCTCGGTTAAAGATTGTTCGATTCAACGAAATGTGTGTCTAGCAATAAAGCCTCACACTTGGATTGTAAGAAAATTTGCAATTGTTTATAAGTAGGTAGTTCTACATCGGAATGTTTCTCCTCAAAATCCCGACGAAGCCTCTGGTCGATCTTCGATAAGATATGATAGACTAAAATGAAATCCCAATGGTAAACCGGTAAATTAATCGTTTTTAAAATGCTTAAGTTCTCTTCAAATAAATCGAGTGACTTTCTAAATGCGTGTGCGTCGTGAACCTTATATTCAATTTTTAAAATATCCCGCCAACATGTAAACGCAAGATCCCGTTTATTCTTGTAGCGCGCCGTGAGTGCTGCGTATGCGTCGCGGTAATGTTCGTGTGTCAAAGGAAATGCCTTAATAACGATCCTGGACATTCGTCTCCATGGAATTTTAATAAAATATTTATATTCAAAGAAAGAGAGACTCACTTTTTATCTATACAGGATTTGTACGGAACCCTCGGTGCGCGAGTCCGACTCGCACTTGGCCGGTTTGTTTCTTATCCAGTAAAGTTTTAAAAAAATTCATGAAATAGTTACTTAATAAGATTTTTTCAAAAAAAGAAATAAAACCATACCTGCCAATGGCCTTAACATGCGGGTACTTCTTCAACTGCACTCGTACACCGATCTCCCCGGTCCCTCGTATAGTGACCGCGCCGTCAGACGTTAGGGAAAGCGGGCCGGCCACTGCATCGCTCTCTATCTCCGACCATGTCACCGGCTCGTCACCACCGCCGATGTGTTTTAGATTTATTTCTCTGAAAGTAAGTATGAAAATTAAAAAAGGCTCTCTGCTCTGCGGATTTCTATAACTTTTTACATACTTTATTTGGAGATAAATGTCAATCACTAATATAATTTACATAAGGGTTACTTAAATCCACGTTACTTGGTTGATAGTCTTCAAAACCATTCCTCTATTTTACTCACTGCACAAGGGAATAATTTGATGAAATCCCATATAATGATAAAAATTCTTTGTAAAATATATTTGTAGAATAAAATATTAATCTACTACTTACTGAATGTTGTCCGTCCATGCAACATAGAGATGTGGTGGTACTATTTCTAAAGGTTCAACTGCAATTGCTGACACCTCGCCTTCTACCTACAAAGTACATAAAATATTGAAAATATTTGATCATAAGAAAGTTGTTGTGTTGTGTTCTTGTTCAAAAGAATAAACATTCTAAACATGTAAAACCCCACCCCTTAGTGGCAAAACTAATATTAAAAATGAAATATGAGCTTTAAGTACTGCATTTTAGTTATATTTTTCATTGCCAATGATAGGTACCCCTAATACTATTGCCCCTAAACTGTAGTTTACTAAATCTTTTTAGACGTACCTTTCTCGACACACTCCTCCCAGCAACCGAATACAACCTGGCAGTAATAGTCAAAGGCCCAGCATTCTGAGCAACAGCATCAGTCAGGGTCCCGTTCTCTGTCGACTGGAGCAAGTCCACATTGGCTTCCCCTTCCACTGACAGCCTTATAAGAATCTGGTCACCGGCTGTTAACAGATGCCCTTTATTATCCAGTACTACACAGTGAACGACGAATGGTTCTCCACGGATTAATAAGCTTGAGGGACGTAGTGCCACTCTTATGCTATGCGGTTCTGCTACAGTTAATGTTGCAGTGGCTACTTCGGTAGCCCCAGACATGAGGTAAACGCTTGTAGAGCCCAAGTTTGTCCCTTTGACGAGGCTGATGGAATCTTCTAGAGAAGCTATGTTGGCATCGGGTACTTTTAAAAAGTACATTGTTTCGGATATGTCTTGGACGGTGAGGCGGCCTGCGCGGGCGCGGACAACCCTGTTGAAAAGTTTGATATTTTTAGTATAAACATACAATTTTGATTGAATAAATGTTGAGAATAAAAATAAAGCTTGATAAAATTCGGCTTATTATTTTCTGGGTGACTAATAACTTAGAAGTCGACAAATGTTTGTTTGCAACAAATAAAATAACATGCCAGCGATTCTAATAGCGTTTTGACACAAGCGAATTTTCCGCTCGATTTTTTACGGAAAAATCTGTTCGGTAAATGAGATTTATTACGATCTTTATCCTTATGAATACAAAATTTATAGATTTATGTTATTAATAGACTTATATCAACAAAATACATGACACTACTACAGAATGCTTTTATGTAAAATAGTAGGCAGTTACAATTTTATTTTCTCTGTACACATAAAATATAAATAGATACACACCTATACCGCAGCGTATCACCAGGCACAATGCTAGCCACAGCGGGCATCAGCACAACGCTAGCTATGACTTGCAGGTCAAAGTCCGTGCAGATGTCTTCAAGGCACACTGTCACTCGGGACTCGCCCATGGCCTGACCGTATAACAGGACGGCGTGCGACCGAAGGCCTCGGGCCTCGAGTTCTGTAACGCCGCGAGGAGCTTCGTAGTCTGTGTCACGCCATCTCACTAGCCTGGGGGATAGGAAAACATGATGTCACTGTCTAATTTATACTCTATTTTTATATATAAATTATATAAATTTATATTTATATATAATTATAAAGCAAAGTGAATGTTTGTTTGTGATTAGGAAAATTATTTCAGTATTAGCTGGTGCCCGCGACTTCGTCTGCGCAGGTTTAGTATTTCGAACAATATGTTTACAAATTGTAGCCTATGTGTTATTCTGATGTATAAGCTATATTATTGTAAAGTTTCATTAAAATCCATTCAGTAGTTTTTGCGTGAAAGAGTAACAAACATCCATACATACAAACTTTCGCGTTTATAATATTAGTAGGATTAATAGCTCACTGATCAAGGAAGGCTTGCGAAATATGGCTGAAGCCACTAGTGGAAACACGTGATAAATGTTAAATCTGAGACACCAACAAAATAAATAAAACAGTGTAAATAAATAGTTGTAAGACAAATCAAGATATACTTTGATCTGTAAGATGTACATTTTATGTTTTAAGTGGCTTAAGCAAGTACCAAAACCATTGTCAAAATGACATGGTAACAACAACTAGGTACAATGGTACCTAGTTATTTTGAGTGGTCATTACATGTTGTACTTACGTAACCAATGGTTCTTCACCAACATTACTGCCGAGATTCTCTATGCTCCATGTGAAAGTTATTCCCTCAAGGGTGGAGAACGTGTTTCCTAAAACAAACACAATAGTCATTTAGTTTAACTTTATCCAGAGAATAAGCTTGATGTCGAGGTTATAACAATAATATCATGACGGAATTAATTATAATTTAGGATACAGACACAACCTCACGCTGCACCTACAGCAGGAGGGGTCCTTTGATGACTTCACATCAAAAATATATATCTAGTTTCCTATATGAACCTGTACCATTTACATGCATATATAAATTGTATATACCTTGATCATCATAGGCCACCACTTCAAAGGCCTCAGGAGCTTCTTCCAGGAACAGGTTCCATGTTGTACTCATCACTTTGAGAGACCTGATCTTGTCTATGTCCACATCACCACGAAGAATCTACATGAAAGGAAAGAGGAACATATTATTTAGTCCATGAGAACATATGTCTAGTAAAGACACTGGAGGGTACACTTGAAAAGAAAAATTACAAATAACATATTTGCTAAAAGTGAAGGCACTGATTGCAGATTTAATAAAAGAAAAAAAAAAGTTGAAGGGTTGTATATGAAAATTCATTAGTCAGCTATAACTAGAGGTGTCACAGTTTGTCCACCTTATTGCTTGTTCTCTGTGTAAGCCTAAAAAAAGTTATTCATCCTCCTGCTATCTCAAAACATTGTATAACATAAACACTTGTACAATACTACCAGCTGTTTGAAATGCATAATCACTCAAATCTTATCTACAAACATGTCTGATAAGGTGTTAATTCAATAAACTCGGTTAAACAACTTTTCAATAGACGAATATTTCCCGCCTTCTCGAGTATTAATGCCTTACCTCGCCTGAGTTGACCTCTTCGGCGAGTATGATGACGGAGCCAGGGGGAACACATGACTTGGAGACGGAGACGCGAGCAGCTCGGGAGCAGTGCCCTATGGCATCATCGTACAGCGGCTCCAAATCTATGATGTCATCGCGAGACAAACTCCTGCAAAAAACATTGATAATGTCAAACACAGAAAAACAAACAAAGAGAACAATAACTCGATATATAGTTCTCAACAACTTACCATGTGTAACAACCTCCCTCAATGATTTCGAAGGTAAAGCTCACATACAAATCTTCAAACCAAGGTAACAACACCCTCGGTGTATTTATTTTGGCTCCGTCACATGCACACCCAAGAAGATAGACCAGCGATAAGAAAACAGCAGCCTTCTTAGTCTCCATAATAGTATTGTATTAGATACATCAAAACAATCAAATCTTTAGCACACTGTTTTGAAAATCTAACCTAAATGTACACACTGAACAGCGGCGGGCGAATCGCGCATTTCATTCAAACTTTGACACTTGAAGGCTTTGACAGTTCGCTGTCTATGTACCATTTTTTTTTACAGAGTTATTTAGTGGAATAAACCATTAAATATCGACTATTCGGTACGCTTAATTTACGGTTTTTATCACTTCTGAGAAGTATAGACCATTCACACAACAGAAAACAAAAGAAGTTATTGCTATTTTCGTATTACGTTGGAAATTAGCTATTAAAGTATGTTATCTGAACACTGCAGGATTTTCATCCGAAAGCATAGTTTTCTACCTTCTATCAATTATCAAACAAACTATGCACGTCAGCTTTCATCATTTGCATTTGTCAATATCTTTATAGCATAGAGGCAAATAAACATTCTGAGTTTAAGTTTATTCTTTTCTAAAGTAATCGACTAAAGTTACATAGGTAACTAATTACATGTAACTAAATTACCACTCTATTTAAAAGAAAAACACAAATAAATGTCAAAATGTTAAATATGGCTGCTGTGTATTCGTCATGTTTTGTGTCGTATTTTACATGAATTTTATAAATATATGGCAAAATGATAACGATTAATAATTAAAGTGAGACAATACTAACGCTGCTGCACCCTATAAAAATATTGGAATAACGCTCAAGTGTCAGAAATCATCATGTCTTCAGACAAGGCTACTGAAATAAAAGGCAACGAGATCGATAAAAGCAAACGTCGTCATAAAACTGACGACACTGTTATTGCGACAGCGGCAACAAACAGTGTTGAAGATACAATGCAATTTGCGAAGATGGAGTGCGCGGATGAAAGCGCGGGCAAGCCCACGGAGCTGTGTCTTCAAGGCAACACTCACTTGATTTCTAGCACAACGAGTAGTTTGGCCGATACGCCCGGTGATTCTGGTGTTTTGTGTTTAGATAGTGAGGCCTCGGAGGCCACCAGCCAAGCGCTCATGTCGCACAGTCTCATAGGAGCCGAGGAATTAGCGTGTGACAGTGTTTACGACGCACCACCGTCCTGTTCTCAGGACATGATCAAGAGTACCACCAGTAGCATCATGACGCGCAGTGATATCGACAATCAGAACATTGGAGTGCCTGATGATATTGTGCCAGAATTGATTATAGAGTCACATAAGAAACCAAACACTTATGAGAACTTGCCAGATTTAGTATTAAAAGCTTTAGAAAGTGAGAAGGGTACTGAAGAATCTCGAAAGCCTGCACTGAGGAGTGAACCTAAGAAGTCATTATCTGAAGACATTGTGTACAGGAGAAGATGTCGGAAGAAGTCACAAAGTGGACCAAGTTCACAGAAGAAAAGGGTGTCATTCCATGAAGATATATTGAACAATACAAAAACAGACAATATTCACATTGAAAGAGGTTTCATATCATATGGGCCAGACAGTTCATATTGTGATAGATTCAGACAAAAGAATAACATTGTAACAGATAGGTTTTCATGGTGTGCTTCAGGTGACAGAACACCGAAGTATGCAGCCGATGTTGCTCAACAGACCATGTCAGATATACTCACTTATGGTGATTCTAAAAATGACAGGAGTGGTATATTTGAATACTGTCAGAATTATGAACAGGAACAAGAAAACCAGGACAATAATAATGACAAAGATAACAATAATGAGCCCAGGCCTACTGGGAAACTATATGGATGTGACTCAAACAGCTCAGATTCTAACTTCAGCTGTGACTCTGAAACTTCTTCCAGTGATTCATCCTCATCACATTCAAATAAAACTGAAACATCAATGCTGCACAGAAAATGTGACAAAGCACAGAAGTCCTACTCCTGTGATGCATTTGAAAACAATGGTCATGTTGCATTTATGAGGAAAACATATTTTTCTGAAGCTGACATTGATAAGTCCACTGACAGGATGAAAATGCCCCTTGAAGTTTCACACAGTCCAAATACAGTAAAATCTGTACTGAAGAAAAAACGCTACATTACTACAAGTATTGTTGAGGAAAGAAAATCACATAACAAAGTATTAAATCTATTAGATGCTAATAACATCATAGATTCTTTAAAGAATTTTTACAAAAACTTTAACTTCAATTTTGCTCCAGAAAAAGGTTTGCCAGAAAACAGTTTGGAATTAAACAATGTTGTGGAAGCTTTGCCTTGTGATGTGAATCATAACAAGAACCTCTCCAAAAGCTTAGATTCAGGTTTTCAGGCTGAGGATGAAGATGATTTTGTTGAAATCAACCTCAATGGCCAACCATTAGCTGCTGAGAAACCAAAGGAAAAAACAACACCATCCAAAACTGCAGTAGCTGGTGACAGAACTCCTAATGAAGGCTCCCCAAGGCATAAACTCACACTCAACATGAAGGCACAACTTGATAAGAAACCAAACAAAGCTGATCTCCCACCTCTAAGCAAATATGTTGTGAACTGTGAAAGTACTGTGTATGAACACAAAGGAGTCTCCTACAGCTATGTCCATGATACATTCCAAACAGCTTTTGATGCTCCCAAAGAGACATTTGTCCCCATACCTGAAACCACACCAGTGAAAGAACTAGTGAGTAGCACAAGTAAAGTTGACCTCAACAAGTCCACCGATACTGACTCTTCTAGTAAGACATCAACCCCCAAGAGACAATTCAACAAAAATATCCAAGACGAGACTGAGCAAAAGAATGGCATTTCTAAGCATTTGTCCTCCCCCAAGAAGCAGAATGTAAACAGATACAGTCGGAAATCCGCTTCCACCGTGCAGAAAGTGAATGACGAGCCGGCGCAAGTGAACAGCGACAACTGCTCAAACACCGACAACTCGACCTTGAAGGGGGCCGAAGACTTTAACGACGACTTTTTCGACAGTCCCGGCAACCAAAAGCTACAATCCAACAAGTCGGCGCTATTGAACCGATACCTGAAGAATGTGTGTCAAAGGAAAGACCTTGAACTCAAAATAAAGAACAATAAGTTCTTTCAATTTAAACTTCGAATGGAGAAACACTTTCCGAGCATAATACTCCCATTGAAGGAGGTGTCTGATACATTCCACGTGTCGGCTGATCGGATGTCGCGGCTCATAGACAAAGAGGTGATAGAGAACAAAAGGCTCTCTGTGCGGCTGCTGACGGCTGACGAGCCGTCCTACTTCGATAGTTTCGAAGATAACGTGGCCATTGAGTGTAATGAAAAGCTCCGACTACAAATATTTTCGTACCCAAACGAAACTTTAAATAGGGTAATTATGTTTGATTACTAAATCGCACGGCAATTTCGTTCACCGTAATACGACCTTGATTACGCGATGTTTTGTACAAGGTACTAATTTAGCGAAAAAGTTTTGAAAACGATTTTAATCCACTAATTTGATTGAAAGGTCAAAGGCTTGTTTACATTCAAATGTACTTTTTCTTTCGACCTTAATGGGGCTGTTGTTTCAGATGATGAAAGTGAAGTCTCCCTATAGTATGGAGGATGGGTCGTGGACGCCTCTGCTGGTGTTCATCACTGACTACGCTCTGTATGTGGCGAGCGTGAAGCCGGGGGGAACGGAGTATGACATGCTGTGCCGGCTGCCGCATAACGAACTTGACGCTATCGTGGTAAGTGGAATTTATAAACCATTATGTTACAAAACTTTTTTCTAGATTGTCATCTGGTATACTTTCGATCTCCTTTGACCTTTTGTTATGTAATGAGTAACAAAGCAAAATTAAAGCCACAGATTTTTTGTATAAAAAAGGAATACAAATACTGTGTGACATAATAGTGTGTCATTGTTATTAATAGATTGTATGCAATAACAGAGAGGGTTCAACAATATCTTAATAGGTTTCCATTATTATTCATAATCCCAGACATATCAGGCCATAGACATAGGTGATCAGAATAACACCAACCTCTGTTGAGTGTTGCGTTGTTTATGATACTGAAATCAATGCCCTTTATTATGAGAATATTATGCACACATTAAATTGTAAATCAATTGTCTTTTTATTGTTTTGTTTGTATCGTGACAATGTTGAATGTAGATTGTTGGGATTCTAGACTTGTTGATAGGTATTTGGCGTAGCGGTTTCCCGTAGTTTTGACTGCGATACGTCTTTAATCCGAGTCACTAACATCACCGCTGATCCATATAAGCACCCTAAGTTTCATATCTGTTTAATCGTTTCCGAGTTTTACACTTAGCATGACTTATTACATTACATAAATATCGGTGACCATTCGAGACCTCACTAATTTGGTTTCCAATCATTAGTTACAGTTTTATACACATACCAGACTTTAGAAGCCCTATAAAACTGGGACTAACTTTACGACGGACTAATTAACTAGGACAGGAGCCGTGAGACCTTTAAAAATGCAAGTCAACTAAGAACTTTTCACGTAGGTACGTATGCGGGTCGTGGTTAGTAATGAACCTTATTCATTAATGTTGTGGATATTATTATTCTGAAAGCGAACCTTTGCAGTATATAAGAGTAAATTATTAACAAATGTCGCTTGTTATTGTAAGAAAGATTGTTTGGTAATTAAATGACGTGATTATTCTGGATACTTATTTATTATTCTGAAATCGAACTTTTTAGAACATAAAAGGAAATTAATTTGGTAATTGCCGGTTATTGTAAGATTGTTTTTAAGAGATCGTATTAAACCCGCGTGTCGCTTTTATGACTCACTAGCGACCGCAAGCAGTTTGAGCCATGTCCCGTGGGAACTTCTTTGCTCACCCGGACAAAAAGTAACCTATAGCTTTATCCTCTATAGATGGACATATTATCTAACATTCAAAACAAAAATTCAAATCGGATCGGTTGTTTCTGAGATCAGCGACTTTAAGCAAACAAAGAAAAATGCCGGCTTTGTAATATTACATCCTGAAAATGTTCACATATTTTTTCATTGCTAAAGTAACATTCAATTCAATTCAAAATCTCGCCATTTAGAAAACTTTTGGCTGGACAGTTCAAAGCGAAGTAGTTACTCAGCCGCAGTTCGCGACCCCCCAAGCGTTAGGTTTGAACAGATGCATAAATTACGATGAGTCACTCCACTTGGCGCCGCACGTTCCTTGTAAGTGACGCCTGTGACGTCACTGCACTTCTTTATACTAAATGCTGTTACAGAATTGGATCTGAAAATGGAATACTTTTGCTAATGTAGCCATTATTTTAACGGGTCATTGAACGTTTACTGAACTGACAAAAAATGCCTAATGTTGCTGTGCCAGCTTAGCTTTACCCAAAACTTGTGGAAAGCAAATAAGTTATGAATGGGCAAAAAAATATGGGATATGAATACGAACGTAAAGGAACTTATGTACTTACTAGCGACCCGCCCCAGCTTCGCCGGCCCGCACGGGATAACAGTATTTCCCTTCACTATTTAATGTATGTTATTATACATATAAACGTTCTTGTTTAATCACTCTAACTATTAAAAAACCGCATGAAAATCGGTTGCGTAGTTTTAAAAATGTAAGCGTACAAAGGGACATAGGGAGAGAAAAAGCGACTTTGTTCTATACCATGTAGTGATGTGTGATATTCTTTCACGCTGTGTTGTGTAGATATCCTTTCGGAATTAGTAGGGAAATGGGAGTGAGGCTTTATTTAGTGTCTCTAACTGACTTTTTGCAGTGCCACGCGTGAAATAAATGCACTCAGTAGTTTAATTTCCATCAACGACTTAAAAACTCACAGACGACAATTTTCAGCCTTGTAATGGCCAGAAATAAATACAATGTACTTAAAAAAAAACGATACTCTTTTGCAGGTGGGCCCAGAAGCTCAGTACATCCAAATCCTGGACATCGCAGGCAACATAGCCTGTTCCATTATCACGGGAGAAGCATCACTAGGTGCTCGGTTCGCGTCCTCCCTCGAATGGAGCGCCAGGACTTCGCCGCTGAGGATCCAACGGCCTCCGGCTATGATACCGCTGGGCTGTAGGGAGCTAGCTGCCGCGGTTGCTAGGAAGAGGCATGAGAAACGGGTAAGTGTAGCCACTAAGTTGACTAAACTCTGGTTGAAAGGTCGTAAAGGGATAGGATGACATTTGGGGCAAAATGTCAATACCGATCTATGTATATCTTGCAATTTACAGTTCAGCTTCAAATCATAATGTCTGGTAGATAATTTTGTACGTATATGCTGAGTTTGTGTTAAAATACATAAACATTCTTTAAACATACTTCGAGCTTCGGATGGCACGTTGAATTTTTGGCCCTGGCCGTCATTTAAACCTCTTTGGCCAGTCCTACCAAGGGATATCTGGAATTGCCCGAGTAGTTAGATAGAAGAGGTAAGATAGGCATTATCTCCGTGTATCAACATCCAGCTCCAACGGGTGAGACCGTGATCAAAAGATAGTTAGTAAAAGGCTAGGCAGATGATGATTCTTTAAACTGAATTTAATCCAATCTTACGAGAGCAAGTTGTACCTAGATTTGAGGTAGTCGACCCGCCACAATCTGGCTACATAGATAAACTTTTGTGTTTTGTTGTGACCTCCCTAAATGTCGAACAACAACTACACCACTATGATAGAAATTGATATCTCAACATGTGAGCTATTTAATATCGTGTTGTCAACTACGGATTATTGACTGATTTGGTTACATGCTGTGTTCAAGGTCAATAGATATAAAAATAATTACCTAGGTATATGCTGTAAATGTTTAGATACAATGATTGTAATTGTATTGGTTACGTTTTTGATGCAATTTTGTTTAAAGTTAGTTACAATGTCTAACTCTTGGTCTTGGTCATGTGTGGCCTCTGAGATTGCCAAGGTTTGAAGTTTTCAATGTTATCACTTACTTATTTATGACTAGATTCTTTACTTCCTATGAGGTGGTTTATTGATCGCGATTTCACCCGCGTCCTGTGGGAACTACTTTGTGCACCCTTATAAATAGCCTTTCTTGAAGAATGGGCTATTTATCTTATACCGAAATAAATACTTTCAAAGCAGACCAGTGGCTCCAGAGATTAGTGCATGTAGGCTAACCAATACAAACTCGTCAGTTATAATATGAAAATATAGAGATAGCTTACAAAAATATTAATGATATTTAATTGTCTCACAACGTACCTACAATAATCTCGATTAAATTGTTTCAGATACCACAGATTCTATTCTACGGGCGCGTATGTTCGGGCGACGCGGGCGACAGACTCATAGAGGCTCCCGGCGCCTTCGCCCCGCCGCTTGAGGGGTACCTCATGTGTAGGACTGAGAGAAGTCGCCGGTTTGAGCCCTGCTATTTCTTGCTGAGGTGAGTAAATAGGTACTTTTTTTCTCCTCATATTTTTTGGTTATATAAAAATGTGGAATTAGGCACGTAATTTATTATTGAGGATATAGGACTGGTTGAAAATGCTAAGTTATTTTGTATGCCGTCACACTCGACAATTCTTAGAAAGAACCTATTGGACTAAAGATGCCAAATAAATAAATCTGGAATTTTCAATTACCATAAAATTTCCTAATTCATCATCATCATCTGCCTAGCCTTTTCCCAACTATGTTGGGGTCGGCTTCCAGTCTAACCGGATGCAGCTGTGTACCAGGGTTTTACAAGGAGCGACTGCCTATCTGACCTCCTCAACCCAGTTACCTGGGCAACCCGATACCCCTTGGTAAGACTGGTTGTCAGACTTTCTGGCTTCTGACTACCCGTAACGACTACCAAAGATGTTTAAATGGCAGCCGGGACCTACAGTTTATCGTGCCATCCGAAACACGGAAGAACTCAGTATGACAAGATGGTCACCCATCCACGGACCGACCGCGCCAAGCGTTGCTTAACCTTATGATCGATCGATCCGCGCGGCTTTGACTTAGTTTGAATTTATGTTAATTCCATTAACATAAATTATTTATCAATCTATACTAATATTATAAAGAGGAAAACTTTGTTTGTTTGGTTGTAATGGATAAACTCAAAAACTACTGGACCGATGTTAAATATTCTTTCATCATTAGAAAGCTATATTATCTGCGAGTAACATAGGCTACATTTTA
The DNA here is from genome assembly GCA_033682625.1 of Helicoverpa zea x Helicoverpa armigera. NCBI lineage: Eukaryota > Metazoa > Arthropoda > Insecta > Lepidoptera > Noctuidae > Helicoverpa > Helicoverpa zea x Helicoverpa armigera. The sequence continues at coordinate 3,196,859 of JAWIIS010000044.1, read as the reverse complement.
TCCCGGTGCGGGCAGTAGCTCCCACGGGACGCGGGTGAAACCGTGGGAAAACGGCTAGTTTATCATAAAGTTAAAGCTTACGATTTCCCTAAACCAAACTTACTTCGCTACAGCAACTTCAATGAATTCTTCCAGGGCCGGCGTCCTACACTGGGGCCCGCACTCTCCCGACGGGACCCCGCTCCCCAACAACATTGCGCTCCGCTCAGTGCTCGGTGTCCGTCGGCACGTAGACTCGTCGCGGCGGCCGCATTGCTTTGAGATCGCTCTGGCTGACAACACCCGTCTACTGTTGGCGGCCCCTGATGACGCTACTGCGTCCTCGTGGCTGCAGAGTCTACTGTTACATGCTGCTCAGGTGAGGGAGAATAGGTCCTTATTATAGCATAGGTGAGTAAGTCATTGCTTCGAGATCGCGCTGGCTGACAACACCCGGCTACTGTTGGCGGCCCCTGATGACGCTACTGCGTCCTCGTGGCTGCAGAGTCTGTTGTTGCATGCTGCTCAGGTGAGGGAGAATAGGTCCTTGTTATATAGCATAGGTCAGGGTTGTTATGGTGGAAAACAGTATGTCTATTATGAAAGCGGTTAAGTGAATTTTGAAATTATGTTTGGAGTTTTATCGCTGCTCTCCCGTCAAACAATGGATTTTCAAAGGTGAGAATGGGGTACAAAGTTATTTTTTGAGGGTTGATAGTACGTACCATGAAAATACAGTTTTTCACATCTTGATTGCCTATGCAGCAGCAGGAAATAATTCAAGAATTCGACAATTCGTCATCTAGTTTAAAACCAAAAAATATAAATCCAATTATTTTCTCCACTTTCCCAGGCTCTGGAAGAAAAGGACGGCGCTAAGAAGTGCAGCGAGCGCTCAGGACCGCCGCCCGCCTGCACGGTGCTGGTGACGCCGCACGAGGTCATCAGCGTGCGAGACACGTTGGACCTCGCGTTCGTGACCGGCGCCGCTGCCTATCTGAAGGACAGGGGGTCTGATGCGCTGCTTAAAGGTAAGTGCATTTAGGAGAACTTTGAAGTTCTCTTTTTATTTTATTTTATTATGATATATATTTTAAATGTTGATAGTGTCAAAAACAATAACGAAGTCATCATCTACCTAGCGTTTTTCCAACTTTGTCAGGGTCAGCTTCCAGTTGAACTTTATGCAGCTGAGAAGCACTGTTTTACCCGGGCAACCCGAAACCATTTTTGATAGACTGATAGTCTTACAAAAATGCCTTTCTGCTTTCTCACTACAAATGACAGTCGGGACCCACCAATTTATCGTGCCTTCTGAAAAAAGCAAACAATTAAGCAGTATTGCAGTTTAATAAGTGAATAAAAGTACACAATATATAGATCCTATTTTCCTGACACCACAGTTCATTTGTTTCAGAATACATAGAAGAGATGAGGACGGACATCGAGATCCTCGCGTGCGGATCCATCAAGAACTTGACCGCGTTCAAAATACCTGACACTGATGAGAATTGGTGCTGTTTGGTGAGAACCTACTTTTCGTTTACATTAGAACCTGTGCACATCACTCTTGTTTAAATTTTATATAAGAAAGTATATAAGCATATGAGAGGTATATAAGGGAATACATGAGGGAAGTATGTTAGTGAGATAAAAGGAAATATATGAAAGGAATGATATTTTGTATGTCCCCACCAAACCACCGAACTGTAGTCTCGGTTTTTTGGATGCGAACGTAGGGCTGAAGCCAACACGTTGAAACCCTCTTGAGACGAGTTTAATGAAATGGTAACACGAAACCGACTATTATTCCTGTATCATCATCATCATCATCTCAGCCATAGGACGTCCACTGCCTGTCAAATACCTGTTGGAAGCGACCTGCATCCAGCGTCTTCCGGCGACCTTTTTTATTCCTGTATACAATATAGAAATGTAACTGGACGATCCCCGGTTCTATGTTTAAGTGTTGCAGACTATGGAGTAATAAGAATATTATTTTGTTTTTGTGTGCAGGAGTGGAGCGTGTGCGAGGCGCGGGAGCGCGGCGCGGGGCTGGCGCTGGTGCTGGCGTCCAGCGCCGAACTCGAGCGGTTCATCGCGGCTCTGGAGCAGGCCTTCTGTGCGCTCACTGTGAGTACATACTACAAAACCGACTTCACAAAACACTGAAAGAGACAAAATATAACTTTTGACATGGCTCTAGAAGTCGGTGTCTGCAAGTCGGTTGACTGTGTTTATTTTGCCACCTTCTTCTACCGACATATCAAAAGTTTCGTTCTGTCCCTTTCTGTATTTTCGAAAAGAGAAATGCCGTAAAAAAAAGATCTGTACACAATCTTTAACCTTTAGTGCCTAGCCTTAATTGTCACAACTCTGTGACAAAAAAGGCATTATGAGTTTTTTTTATATAATTTTATGCCGATATCGGCGACGGTGACGGATCAGCATAGCTTACACTTCTAATTTACGTATTAAAACTAACAACAAGCAAAATCTCTTCTTCCTCAGTGTGAACCATTCCCGCTAAGCGTGGTAGAGGCCACGAAATCCGCGTGCAGCTCCGCACACACAAAATACGAGGCCGCCTGGGCACACATGCTGCCGCAGCAATAACTGGCCACACACGTAAGCTACAACACTAGTAGTAACATCCCAGCACTAGGGACTAGGGATGTACGAAAAGTTATCGATAAAAAATGTACTTGCTAAGTAGAGTCTGTACTTATTTTGTATATTTGGGTCATAATGGGAAAGAATATTGTTTTAAAAAGGTTTAATGATTGTGTAAATGTATTAGGGATTCGTTATTTTTAGTTCCTAGTACAGATGTTACAACTGGGCTGTAGTTAGGACAGTTAGAAATATCGATAAATAGGAAATGTGAATTTTTGTTGTAATTTTAAGCGCTTTTTCGTCTTGTTCTACTCAACATAGAGGACCTAGTGATTTAGTGTGAGTAACATAATATATTATCTAACAACTACCGGTTTTAACGACACCGTATTTCTCTTATCGTATGGATTCTGAGTTTAAACTACTTATCAATATCCATATTACAGATATTTTCGCAAAGTAACACTATTTAACTATTTAAAAAATTTAATATTAATCTCATGCTTTGGAGGTCTGAGTATCAATCTATATACATTAATATAGTGTATTTACAAAGCTCGGAGTCGTACGGTGTTGTTAAAATATCGATAGAAAAATCACAAATACTCAGTTTTAGCTTAATAACAATATATTTCCTCTGTGAGATAGACAGAAAGCGTCTTGCGAGCACAATTTAGTTAAACTGTATAATATAATTATGCTTCTACGTTGAAACTATCGCTCGTGTATAGCTAAATACACTGATATTTGAAGCAAACATCGATAAAAATATTTGACAAATAAAAGCCATATTTTAAATTAAAAAATACATTCCAAACATTATTGCATCTATGGCTAACCAAAGACAAATTAAAGAGGTTGTAACGTCGGAGTTTGCTTCAAGTTTCAGTTACTAATAAGTATTATTTATCGTTATTGTTTAATCTATGGTACTTATGTATATTTATGGTAATATATTATTATTGATATATCGATTCCAGTTAATATACTGCTATTACGTAGTAAAATGTCTCACTTCTATATCTATAGGTCACAATACTCCACTATGATATCTATGGCTTGTTTCATTGGTGCTAAAAACAAGGATTCGATGAAAAAAAAAACATCTTAAAAATGCAAGTACAATCTGGAACAGTAATTATTCAAGCTTATATTATGAACAATAAAATACTCTTACAATACAAGGTTTTCGCAAGATAGTCTGTTTTATAAAGTATATCATCTATGAATCATAAAATGTTTTAGATTTTCTCTCTTGATTGTACTTACATTATTTTTAGCGCCAGTATAGAAACACGACAAAATTAATAATATCCTATATCAAATCGAATATTAATCATTATTGAATAAATTATAATCAATATGTATCAATTGAATTGGCCAGAAATGTTTAAGCGCTGATACTTTGAGAATTGTAAAAAGTTATATAATGTATGTATCTTTCAGTCATATTTTCTGAATTTATCTATTTTATGTATTCCTTGTAAAATTGTTTAGAAGTAGCATAAAAATGCAAGGTTTTAGTGTCGTCTCCGAACAAATGCTTTAAGTATTACAAAGGGAACACAAGAGGGAAGAAAGCTTTGTCTGAGTGTACTGTGAATTCGCGCTATTCTGAAACTTGGCCCGCGAGAATATACCCTAATCGATAATCGACTTGATAATCGATAAGGGATATCGATTTACAAGTTTACAGAATAAGTATGCTTCGTGTGACGGCTTAGTAGATTTTGTATGTGGAAAAACTATGTAGTTCTTTTTACAAACAAACCTTTTGTAGCTTTATGTTTTTTAAAGCTAAGTTTAATGGTTTTGTTTTTAAAATTGTGTTGTTTCGTTTCAAAAAAGGAACGTTCCCGGGTTTGGAGGGATGTGTTAAGCTTTAATATTTGTTTGAAAAAGGTCTCAAAAAGTTATTTATATAATGCTATTAGAACAATTTCCTAACGGTTGTCGCTCGTTACCAAATATATCAATCGTATATCATTTCGTATGTGTATTAGGCCGCTGTATGGCCGTGTGATATTAATGTATATTTAGGGTAGGTATTAGCGCATCGTGGACTATGACGTCACAAGGTTTTATATGTAAAACACATTTTGCACCGAGATTCGAGATTTTCATTTGTTTAATTTTTGTTAAAGAACTAAATATTCCTGAAAAGCAATGATGTCAGATAACCATTCCAATATTAATAACTAAATTTCGATTTTAAAGTTTTTTTTAAGTGTCATTTTTCTGTGCAAAATGTTGATTTTACAAATAAAACTTTGTGACATTGGGAAACAATAATATAACAGCAAATTTAATAAATTTCATAATAATATACGTTTTATTATGTAGTTATCAGTCTGAGTAATAATAGCTATGAATAATTATTATATTCTTGTGCACTTTATTTGTTTTGTAAGTATTTGTTCAAATAATATTTTATTTCTGATAATGTCTTACATTAATTTGTTTATTCGTATCAATATATAAAGATTTTTCTGTATATTTGTTGTGTATGTGATTGCGCTTATACTAAAGGCTATTTTTACTTGGAATTCGTTTTGTAATTATTATTTTAATATGTTCCAAGTTTAAAAGTTATTCTCCACTTTTTCGAAAATGGAACCTTTTTTTTCCTCTAAGGCTTTTATTTACTTAACTTGTCTATGGTATATCTGTATCAAACCTCCTTGGGTATTAATTCGTATTTTTTGTAAAAATAGCCTTGACTCTATTTGCTACGTAACTGTGATTTGTGTTGTTTACCATTAAGTTTGTTGTTTATGCATAATATTAGATCAATGTTTTTAGCTTTTAGTATTAGATAATTATTTCGATATTATTGAATATACGTGAATTAATCAATAGAACTTATTTGAAGACTATTGTAATGAATAGGATTATAATAATGAAAATACACATTCTTACATTTTTTGTGAAAAATACAAAATACTTTTGTTAATTTACTGTTATTGTCTTGTTGAAAATATTGAAATATTTTTTCTATGTAAAAAATATTTAGGTTTTCAAACAATTGTATCAAAAAATATTTTTCTTTTTTTTACTGAAATAACAAAAATTGTTTGTACGAATTGGCTATGATGATTATTACTACCTATTGGTTACTTATTTATTTTGTAAAATTATTTTTTTAATAAAAACACGACTGTATCTTCCGTTCTATTGTAAAGTTTCTGAATTGTGAACGATATTATTTGCCTTTGGTGTACCTGACTTTAATACCGTGACCCTAGGTCCCATTGGTCCTAGGCCATGATATCTCTCTTGAAAATAGACTTACTGCTTTTTATCGAAAACATGAATCAAGAAAAAAAAATGCTGCTTTTTCTTCGCTATAAGTCAGTCTCTCTTGCAATGAAAACTAAGCCCATTTGAACTTCTTATAATCAGAAGATGGGTGACCAAAGCAAATAATTTCGCCCCACGGTTCCCGGTAGCTACACTAAGTATTATTAAGAACAATAATAATGTTAACGCTGTAATGTAGAAGCTATTTTATCGTTAATAAAAGTAATTTGTTTCAAATACCTTCCATTGTAATAGGCGAGTGTCTCTTCACATAATTATTTGCCAATCTTGCCAGGACTTATAAACATAATGTTGCCCCTTTTCAAAATCAAAGGTTATATATTCAAATTAGGCTGCAAAACAGCACTTTTCGAACGTCAGAGACATCTCACGCTCGATAAATAAGTATATGACAATTATAAAAAATATATTTTTGAGTATCGCTAAGAAATGACCTGGTTATACAGTGCCATTCTTGTTTAATATACATATTTTTTTCCATTATTCTTGTTTGAAATAAAAAAAAAAATGCTGAAATACAGAGCAAAATCTTTATTTAAATTATAATATGTATATGAAAAAGTATACGATGGCTATGTATATGTATAAGGGCAGTTTATCCAAAGATTTTTCTTTGTATAGATTTATTTCTACGATTCGTTGAAGAGACACATCGCGACATAACCATTGTAGTATATCAGCATTGTAATGTCCTAAACTCAGTAATAGGCAATTCGAATTTAATATCGCTTGACATTATTGTTCATATAAACAATATTATAATAAATATTTGCGGAAGTACTTTGGTTTTTTATTTACATGTAAATATGTCAGTTCTTATTTTATACTATAGCATAAAAAACTACGCTACCAATAAGTATTGCATCGCATAATTAGCTTAGGTAATTATTATCATATTATCTAAATGTGAGAAAAAATACAGTACCTAAGTAAAAAATGCTTGATTAGTACAAAAAAAAACATGATAACAAGTTCAGTAGTCTAGAATCATGTTAAAATGTCACAACACTTGTACTAGGTTCATACCTACCTAGTTACTGTGGGACCTCCCTAATGCATAAACCTGTTCAAATCTTTTCAATATGCATGTAAGTATATAAATATACAATGGATACTTGGTACTGGAGAATCAAGGAATTGGTTTGCCTACATAGATTTGCTTTCCAAAGATTACCCTATTTCGTTAGTCTTAACTTAGGAAATGAAATGCACGGTTGACTAAAAATCAAAATTATTTCCAAGTTCTGCATATTTAAAAAAATATTAATAATAATTTATCACCTGATCAATAAGATATTGCACAACGTGGTGTAATATTAATAGTATTTATGAAATGTTTTTCTCGTTCAATAAAACGGGATTGACAAGCGGCTCTAGAGAGCGGATTGAAACCAGTTCCATATTATCATACCTGCCGGTACACACCTCCATCACTCGATATAACATTAATATTGTGACGCGATTATTTTTTAAAACATTTAAAAATAGTCAATACATGCTCAGTTATAAAAAAGTCCACACCATCCATAGATATTAGATTTGGTCAGCAAACTTTTGCTGCGAAAAATATATATTCATATTTTCCTATTTGAGAAAGTTATTGCATAGCTAAGGATTAATATAATTCAATAACCTTTTTTCTATGCAGAAAATAGCTATTTACATACTTACCTCTTAATAAACCGACAGTGTGTTAGGCCCTTATTCATAAATAATTTATTTACGTCTTTGCAATAGTGGCTAGCTGCGCAGTACAAAAGCATTCCAGTAGCTAAACCTATTTATGCTACGAAAAGTGCGTCACTTTATGAATACGCACTAAGTTAGGATTTAAGTATATCCTGTTAGGTACTCAAAACTTAAATTGGCTTTTCCTTCCATCGTCACTGGAGTTTACAGCATTGTTTTAATATAGGTACAACACATTTTTTTGCGCAAATAATTAAATTATTGTTATTGTTTTTAATTATGGCCAGTAAATTTGATTTCCTCTCCGTTATGAGTCATATCACCCCAGTGTTGATGAAGATGATATGGTATGGTAACTTGGATGCTGCGCTAACATTGCGATCATGATACTACTTATTTTCGAAGTTACATCTCCCGCTAATGACGAAGATATGGATATGATCTTTATAATAATTATTTTTCCTAAGGAGAATAGTAGCATGGTAGTAACATTGCCGGTACCTCTTAGGAGCTATTTCAAGAAACAATCACAGAAACACAGATTACATATTATCACCGCGTTACAAAATAACATTTTCCAAGTTATCTGAATATACATAAATACCAATCTTTATCATAAACAAACCGGCCACATTTGCATAGCAGTCTTGTAGTAAACAGCGGGACTAGTTAGAGCGCCATAGTTTGATCTCGCACTCGGAACTTATATCTCGTCTCAGGAAGATGGAAGAACTTAAGGTAAATATTTGAAATCATTTTACTTAAATATCTCTTATGGAATAAGTAAGTAGGAAAGTTAAAAGGTAGAAACTTTCATAAAATAATGTTTGCGTCGAAACCAGTTCTTGAGAAATTAGAAGGATCTTCGATGGCTCTCGAGTAAAACTAGATTAATGTGGAAAAACATGAATTGACTTAGAAATAGGTACTGTTGCATACTCAACCAACCAAGAAAGAAATTAAATACCTATGTATATCTATACTAATATTATAAAGCTGAAGAGTTTGTTTGAACGCGCTAATCTCAGGAAGTACTGGTCCTATTTAAAAAATTCTTTCAGTGCTTGATAGCCCATTCATCGAGGAAGGCTACTTTTTATCCGGGTTCGTGAAGAGGTTCCCACGGGATGCGGGTGAAACCACTGGCAGAAGCTAGTATCTAATAAATGCCTTTAGTTCAATCTTTTCGCACTTAACTTAGGTACTGGGGACGTAATTAAAGAACACTTACACATACCTAGTACTCATTCATTCCATCTCCTTACACAGTACCTCTCCGGATTTGGTTCGGAGTTCTCTTCAGAAGATCCGCGCAAGCCTGGTGCCCTCCCCGAGGGTCAGAACAGTCCTCAGCGCTGCCCTTACGGATTATACGCCGAACAGCTTTCAGGGACTGCGTTTACTGCGCCTAGGCATGAAAACAAGCGGTCTTGGTTATATAGGTATAAACGACTTTTTATTTTAAAACAATTATTTACGAGATCCTTTATTTTATGACAATGATAGCTACCATTAGGTCAGTGATTATGTAGTTACCAGCGTTAATGCTACCACTACTGCTACCAGCAGAAAATAATGCATTTTACCTAAATATAATATTAGGCATATTATATTTCTAGTTTCTAGGTGCAGCGACTTTTATGTCATGCTTTAAAGTTAAAACTGTAAACTAAATTAATAACTGCAGAAAAAGAGGTAGGTAAGATAGTTTTGATAAGTTGAGTTTTCGTTTTTCCAGAATTCGGCCTTCAGTGATTCACAAGCCATTCCAAAAGTCAGATGTCGCGAAATATCTTACCCACAACTGGGACGAACAGGAACCCGATCCTAACCAGGTAAGAAAAACTCTTTCACCTACATTTTTTTTTTAACTATTTCACATTTTTTTACCACGTAGTGGGTAACTTCAAAATTGCAGTTTTTTAACCTTATCTAATTTAATACGTAGTCTCGTTGGCTCCCATTCGACCTTCCACCATCGAATCAATCGGTGGACTTCGTGGCTGGTCTCCACACTGTATGTGGAGCTGGTGACCCTCGCTCCCGCAATGGCCTGGCCATACATGTCTACTTGTGCAACACATCTATGAACAAAAGCGCATTCTACAGCAGCGATGGAGATATGCTTATTGGTAAGAACTTGTTATTTACTTACTAGCGACCCGCTCCGGCTTCGCACGGGATAACAGTATTTCTCCACTGTTATAAACACATACACCTTCCTCTTTAATAACTAAAAATCGGTTGCTTAGTTTTGAAGGTTTAAAAAGCGTACAAAAGGACACAGTTATGCGGACAGAGAAAGCGACTTTGTTTTATACTATGATGATGATGATGAATGGTGATGATGATGATGAATCTTTGTAGTCACTATGTAGTGATGTGATATTTACGAAAACTTAATTACTACCTACCCTCTCCAAAAATCTTAACATGTACCTGTATTTTTTATGAGATGCTTGATGTTTTGACTGTTTCAGTTCCCCAGCAAGGGACTCTGAAGATTACGACGGAATTTGGGCGTATGACGGTGGCTCCCAACGAGATAGCTGTCATCCAGCTCGGCATGAGGTTTGCAGTGGCTGTCGATGGACCTTCACGGTAAATAAACCTTCCTTATGTCTCTACCATTTTATGAACATATGTTATTTCAATTCCTAAAGAAAAGGTCGAGCTGTTAGGCCACATTCACACGGCGACCATTCAATTCGATTTTTTCACGTATACGGTTTTAACTTAAAATATATTTCTCGAACACGGGATTTCCCATATGAACGCCGTGTAAATAATTTTCAAGTTTTCACATATATTCTGTTGTCACTACTCTATTCGATAAAATCTCGTATACGGTATACGGGAAAATAATCGCCGTGTGAACGTGGCCTTTCGAGTACCAGTACGTTTATTGCAGAGGGTATATTCTTGAGGTGTTTGACGGACACTTCAAGCTGCCAGATCTTGGACCTATCGGAGCTAATGGACTTGCGAATCCAAGAGACTTCCTCACTCCTGTTGCACACTATGTCGACGAGGAAATACCTGGTAAGTTTTTATTAAATCTATAGGTACTAAAGCTGAAAAGTTTGATTGTTTGTTTGAACGCGCTAATCTCAGGAACTACTGGTCCGATTTTGAAAAATTCTTTGAAATGATGATGATGATGATGTCCTCCTAGCCGATTATCGGCTACGGCGGCGGTTCTCATTTAAGGAGATCAGCCAATTGCGCAGGACATATTATAGTGCACAAGCATTTGCGCAGACACAGGTGCACTCCCTATTCCTTCACTCTCATAACCCGATGGGACGGCAAATCCGACACGACCGGAGAGAGATCAGGCGCAGGACCGACATTTACGTGCTCTCCGATGCACGGGTGTATCAATCACCAACTTCCAGGCTCCGGGCTGCTTTGTGAAAGTCTTCTAAAACCCACAAAGCGATTTCGGCCCGACTCGGGAATCGAACCCGAGACCTCGTGCTTAGCAGCCGCACTTGCGACAGCTAGACCAACGAGGACTAATTAGGGACTAATTAGGGCAGAGCAGTCATAGAGGGAAGACATGATTAAGGGAGGATTTTACCAAATCTATTCCTTAAGGGGTTAAATGGGGGTGAAGTTAGTGTAATCACACATTACTAATTAAGACAATAAATGGGAAAGTCGTTATATTGCTAAAATTGGAAAATGAAACTTTTATCTTCAGATCTTTGCTAATGTTCGTTTTATTTTCATTGTGTTCACGTCAGAAACTTTCTTTGACCTATAGGTAATGAATCTAACATTAATATAGGACCTTTCCTCCCACAGGATTCAAAATAATAAACAAGTATCAAGGCTCCCTCTTCGTGGCGGAACAAAACCACTCTCCGTTCGACGTGGTGGCCTGGCACGGGAACTATGTCCCGTACAAGTATGACTTGAGCCGGTTCATGGTCATCAATGCGGTGCTTTACGATCATTGTGTAAGTGAAGATTGGTGAAACATTCTAGTTATACGGTTATAGTTTTTAAGCTCTTTGTAGTACAGTTTTCATACGATTTCACATTTTGAGTGTACCTATAATTATACTTAGGTACCTATACTATTATCTACATTATTTATGCACAAAGTTTACAGTCCAGCCAGATCTTCTAATTTTAGTCAGAAAGAAAAAAGTATATGCATAGATAAAAACCGATTTTATCAAAAACTGGGTGCTATAAATTGAAGCCACTTTACTTAACATAATTAAAAGTTCTGAAATGAGCATCTTTTGATGAGTGAACTCCATTTTCTTCATTTCATTGTTTACAGGACCCATCAATATTCACAGTGCTGACTTGCCAGTCAACGAAGCCTGGCGTTGCCATCGCCGACTTCGTGATCTTCCCTCCGAGGTGGTCCGTGCAGGAGCATACATTCAGACCACCGTATTATCACAGTAAGTTTGAAACATTAGAGTTATAACACATGGAAAGCCGACCCCAAGATAAAGTAGTTAAGAAAAGGTATATAAGGTTTGTCCATTTCAAATTCAGACTGCCGCGCCGTTTTTCTTTTTTAATCGGTTTGTAATATTCATTCGATTTCGCTACTAAAAAAATACAGATCTTCCAAGGATTTAGGCACATAAATTTTAATGTATTGACCCAATTAGTAAAATAATTTCAGTAGGCAAAAAAGTGGACTTCGCTGAGGACAGGATTCGAACCTGCGCGGGTATAACCCATTGGATTTCAAGTCCAACTCCTTAACCACTCGGACACCTCAGCTACGAGCGATTGGATCCAATTTCTTAATTAATGTCTTAATAAATGCGAACTTAAAGGCAGCACACAGCTGTGTAAACGTTTACAATTTACAAGACTCATGTTTGAGTTAGTTCAATCAGGAACAATAGAAATGTGTAGAAGTGCCTACACACCTTCTAGTTTCCAGTTAAAATTATGTCTGTTTATAGATATGTAGCTCTGTACCACACCAAACTTCTGAAGTCACAGTTTCTCTACTAGCTAAGCGTACGACTGAGTCTATCAGTGAAAATATTTCGTATGCAAACAAACCATTAATATTATCTAATAGAACCTCCATCATACAGGTTCGGTGCGGTGTTCAATATAAAATTATCAAAATTATTCCACCTGATGCTAAACTACCCGTGATGGCTATTTGATGACTAATCTAGTTTGCTTTTAAAGAATGGCACACTCTTTGGGGCCTCTTACTTGCTTCAATTGTGCTTGCGTCATAAGTAACCAAAAAATCCATATCGCTAAGGACAGGATTCGAACCTGTGCGGGTAGAACCCATTGGATTTCGAGTCCAACTCCTTAACCGCTCGGACACCTCAGCTCTGTCTGGGATCCTCAACTAACGGTAAAAATAGGATGAAGTGGGTAGAAAAGGTATTTTTTTAATAGATTATAGGTAGGTAGCTCTACTTCCCGCTCTCGGGTAAAAAGTAGCCAAGTCTACGCATGTTAGAGCACACTGGAATATATTTTTTTTAATCGGACTTTTAGTTCCTGATTACCGCCGACTGAGAAAAGTGCGTAGCATTTCGGAATAAAAACAGCACCTAGAGAGAAATTCCTTTGATTATTTTTCCGACCCAAATATCGACCAATAGAATTGCACCATTCGACGTCACGTGGTACAACCTACATGGTATTATACTGATAATTTTTTGAATATTTTCTCTGGTCGTTGCTATGTCAAACTGACAGGTTGTGGCCGACATTTGGGACGGAAAAATAATCCCCCGAATACCACACGAGCTTCAAAATTCTCTGGCATTTCCCTCAAGGTTCCCTGCAAACAAATAAAGTCGTCAAGTTTTCCAGGAAAAATCACTCGCGCTTCGCGCTCGTTATTTTTTAACCTGAAAAACTTGACTCCTTCATTTGTTTGCAACGAACCTATCGGAAAATACCCGATAATTTTGAAGCTCTTGTGGTATTATAAGTGAAAATTGGGAAAGTTCTTCTGGCCAGTAACTTTTTAATAAATCGGTCATTATGTTTGGTATGATGATTTCATGTGCCTATGTACTGTCAACTTTGAAGCTACTTCTCATAAATAAATTATAGCAATTGCCATACCTACATAAAGGTTTTACTACATACCTATTGTATGCTATTAACATCTGGCCATTAGGACTATTTTAACTTAGAAAAACACTTGAATAAATATTAAAATCTTTTTTTAATAATCGTTAATTTCGTATTAAAATCATATAGCTGAGGTGTCCGAGTGGTTAAGGAGTTGGACTTGAAATCCAATGGGTTATACCCGCGCAGGTTCGAATCCTGTCCTCAGCGGTCAGTGAATTTTTACCGTTGTTGATTTTAACTATATTGTGTTGGAAAAGTTAAATTACTGTTTGATTAAGATCGACTATTCCATGAAAAGGGAAGTTTCTGTTGTATGTACCTATTGTTCGTGCCTTCGCGGGTCCTTAATGACTTTCGAAGTTTTGTTTCGGACACTTTTTACGCGCCTAAAGGTCCGCGTTCTATGTTAGCTGCAAATAACATGTTGAGGAAAATGAAGTTGTTTTTGCTATTTCATTAGGCAACAATGTTAGTCTAATTTCAACAATAGATACGTACCTAATCGTAAAAAGGCTGTTAACGAACAGGAAAATTTATTGTTAAAATTAATTGGCATAACTAGATATCTATACCTACATACTGTAACTTAATGAGGATTTTACATAATTAGCATTAATATTAAGTTTTATTTAATGATATATTGGTTATATACCCTACCCACCACTCAAACTTTTAAAATCTATGTCGACCCAGGGTCCTTAAATACCTACCCTGTTTCTTTCCAGGGAACTGTATGAGTGAGTTCATGGGTTTAATCCTGGGTGCATATGAAGCGAAGGAAGGTGGTTTCCTCCCTGGTGGAGCATCTCTGCACTCCATGATGACTCCTCACGGACCTGATGACAAATGCTTCCAAGGAGCTTCTTATGGAGAACTGGTTCCTCAGAAAATTGCGGTTGATACTCAGGTATTGACAAGATGTGTATATTTTTTTATAATTTCATTTATTTCCAAGTAACAGAGACTCATAATTGTTAGTACGACCGACTTACAAAGTATGTTAGTTAGTATGGCTTATAAAAACATACATACATTTCTTTTTATATATTGACCTGCTTATTTTAGTTTAGATTAAGAATAGTCAGACAGAAAAACACACTTTAAGGTTAAAGATTCTATTGCCAGAATTGATAGCAAGAATTGTGGATACAACTTAAAACAGGAGGAATTGTAAAGAGCAGCTGTATATTAATGCATTCACACAAAACTATATTTTCTTGTTACAGGCGTTCATGTTCGAGTCTTCGCTAAGCTTGGCTATAACTAAATGGGGCGCCGAGACTTGTCAGAAACTAGACGCCAAATATTACGAGTGCTGGCAAAACTTACCCAAGCTTTTCTCAGAAAATATCAACATTTAATTCAGTTATAAAATATACTAAAGTAGTTAAATATTTGTATTTTAACATCATTTATTCGTCCAGATTAACTTATCTACTTTTGTTATTGTGAATATTTACCTCTAATAAAACAATGATGGTTTACTTATAAGAACTTACTTATAGAAAATTTACTTACCTACATAATAAAAAAAGCAAGGTGCTCTATGGGGAATCTGTTATATATCTACTTATCAAACCATTGTAATCTTATAATGGTTGTAAAGAATTAAGAAAAACAAATAAAAGGGCAAACCAATGCTACAATTACACATATTACCTGTACTACTTACTCCACGTGAATCAATTTTTTCTAAAAGCTTTTCCATAGCTTCAGTAACTTTTTCAATTTTCTTGCAAAGGTGTTTATTATTCTTGTGCACACATTTTTTATGTTTCTGTTCAGAATTATTTTTCTCATGCAAATATTGTATAGCTAAAAAATGATCTTCAATAGACATTGTGGAATTATCCTGTTCTTCTGCACCATTATTCTCAAGCAAATGATCTATTGCTAAAATATGATCTTCAATAGACATTGTGGAATTATTCTGTTCTTCAGAATCCTTATCCTCGATCAAATCATCTATAGCCTTAGAAAGGTTTTTGATTTTCTTGCCAAGGTGTTTATTTTTACGCTTGTGACCACTTTTGTTTCCTCCATTCTTATGTTTCTTGGTAAACTTAATAGCGGCTTCTCCACAATCTATAGATATCGGTTCAGTCGTGGACACTTCAGTTCCATTTTCAACACTGTCGCCATCGAATAAATGATTACCTTCTGTAGACAATGTAGAATTATTATGTTCATCAGAATCATCTTTGAACAGATCTTCGAAAGCTTCAGAAACCTTTTTGATCCTTTTACATAGGCGATTATTTTTACGTTTGTGTAGATGTTTCTTATTTTTTCCGCCAAACGATATCGATGGCAGGTCAGGTTCAGAATCAGACTTATCTGAAGACTCCCCTGTGACTCCTTCATCTCCGTCATTGGCAGTTAATGCATCAATTATATCAATAACGTCCTCTGCCAAGTCAATCACTTCCTCTTCGATATCTTTGAATTCTATTTTCTTGTTGGTAGAGTATTCTTGCTTTGATTTGTAGATAAGTTCTTCTTCATGTTTAGGTGAAGTTGGGTCTTTCTTCGATGTTAGTTTATTGTTCCCTTCAGGGTCCAATACTTTATTTAGTTCTTCCTCTTTCATCATAGTCTTCATGATATCATATTGTTTCACATCAATTTTCGGATGCTCCGGGTGCACATTTCTGACGCCATTCGATAATTCCTCCGTTTTTGGTACACTGACATCTTGCACTTTTGGGAAACTATAATCATGGAATTTTGGAAAACTGACATCGTGCACATTTGGGAAATTATAATCATGGATTTTTGGGATATTAAATTCATGCATGGTTGGCACATGGATATCAGGTATTCTTGGTACACTTAATTCTGGCATACTGATTCTAGGGGTATATATTCTTGGCACAAAAAAGCGCGACACTGCTTGCCCCGGTAGAAGCACTATCACCGTTACGAGAACAGAAAGGTGACGGAGATTCATGTTTCTAACACAAGTGACCACACAACACTGTAAGTAACAACAAACAATATAGTCCGTTTTCCTTATTTATTTACTCCTTATGTACAACTAATTTGCTAGACTAATAAATAATTAGTCACGTCATCCCAACAAGTCGCTCCATTTTTATTATCATATCGCCGCTCCCGACTTGCTATTATTTTATGAATATATCTAAGCCAGGTTGTATGAAACAGCAACTCTGGTAAACCAAGGTGTTCATTAAATTACACAGGTAATTACTTATAGATTTATTTTTTACAAAATAACATGTACTAAAAATAGATAAATAAAAGACATGATGCCTCAGTTTGAAGTGTCTAAGTTTATTAGACAGATATTGTATTACCCGTCGTGTTTCTAGACCAACTAATCAAACAATACCTAGAAAAAAACCTTCGTTACAAAATATTAAGATGTAACAGACTCAAACCTTAACCAAACACGATAGAAATACCTATCTATCTGATCACTTTATTATGGAAGCTGATATTAAAGTTTATACAAAATTACGAAAGGACACTTAAAATGATAAAAAGTCTAGGCGAAGTTGCTATTTGGGATTAATTTACCTTAAAATATATCACTAAATATATTATAAGGAAATATAGAACTATCCTCGTACTAGGCATACTACACTGCCCACTATTCCGATATAATGAACTTCGAGCGTACTCTTGCAGCAATCCACAATCTACAGGTTTCCGCAAAACAGTAGTGTCTCTGAAACTCCTGATCATGAAACAAGTCATGCCGGGAGTCACCGCTATAGAAGGGCCCTTCACGTTTAAGGCGTCCACTACTGTTTCACTTTTAGTCACTGTTGTTACTGAAGAGCTGTTCCCCAATCCATTCACTGTTTGCGTCACTTTTACTTCGGTCGTGTTCTTTATGACTTGTTGGCCGGTGCTAGTGGAACCAGAGCTGTGAGAAGTATCCTCCCAAATGAAACTCGACATCAGATTGCAGTCAATGCGCGTTTCTTCGTACTCTCCGTTTCGTTTGCTTATACCCAGTCTGCACGTCTCGCCCGGGCTCCCAGAGTACTGTCTGTCTGAGTAGTGACTGTGACTATGACTGTTGCGGCCCAAGTTGTACAGCGCCAGTCCAGTCAGTAATGTATCGAATCTGCTGCCAGAGTCTCGGTACTCGTAAACGTAGACGGGCGGGTGTCCTTGATACACGGGGTGGTATGTAGATCCGTAACTTATCTGCTGTGGCGGGCTGTAGTGGTAGTGGTGATGGACTTCCGTCTTCGGTCTGTAGCTATTCTGCACGGTGTTGTGTTGCTGGTAGTATGTTTGTTGCACGTTCCCGCGGTTGGTATTGCCGGACATCCCAGGGGAGTGAGGGTAGGTGTGCGAACCGCCGGTGCCGTAGCCAGAGTACCCGGTAGAATGCGGATAGTGGTGCGTGGTCCCGTGCCGAGCGTGGCCATGACTACGTGCTGTCACCCCAGTCGTTATTAGTAGCAACACTATTACAGCAAATTGCATGTTGTCTAGGCGGCAGAAAGTTCACAACTAAATATTGTCTGGTGTCCACTCCCGGTCACAAAACAATCACATTAGTCATGACGCAGTGGGCGCGGTGTGTGGCGACACGCAGGGGTCGCGACCCGCCCAGATATCCAGACAGCGCGGTATCGCTGCCGTGACACCCACGCGTTAAGTAATTAACTGCACGTAAGGGAACTCAACTTTGACTTCAACAGAAACATTTAAAAACACTGAGCATGTTTGAAAACTTATTTAAACAATTGCATATTATTAACCGATAACGTAAAAACCAGATAAAATAAAACCATAAGGATAATTACGATACTTTTAATCATAATAGGTAATTAGCAGAGCTTAAAATTATTCCATTACTGCATTAACATTATAAAATACCGTCGGTCAGTCGCGTCACCAGGGAAAGGGCATCTTTCACTTTGTGCTATTACAGTTACCGTAGACTAAACATTGAACATGCAAATACATCGAGACACTACGATTCGATAGCTCAGCGTATCATTCACGGAGGATGTTTACGTATTGCGAATATAAACTATGACAGCTAAGCTATCAAATGCTACACACTACACGTTTATTAGTAACAGGGAAATGTTATCAATTAAATCTAATTATACATTATATGTAATGTGGAATACTTCGGCCGTGAAAGAGGCCCTTAATATCGTATCAATGACAGTTACAACAGAAACACGTCCTTGTGACTTATCGGAAAGAAACAATAAATTAAAGAATGGAATTAACATGTCGCTAGCGAAGTGTCTCTATGGCGTGTAGTGTTGTCGCAACGCACTTCAGTGGTCTGTAAGCACATTTATTTTACAATAAAATAAACTAGAATATTTCACAATATATAAAATATTTTCCAAAATTCATTAAACTGAAAGTGCACGTGAGATTCCTGTGCTTACAGACCACTCATATTGGACCCTTTCCATATTGACCAGCCCAAAGGCAGAAACATTACATAAAATTAAATTTACAGCTTACTTAGCTTATCGGTTTTTATATTTAATTTGTTAACCCTCTAGATTGTCTTTCGGCGGTTATAGCGAGATCGAAACGAGATCTCTGTTTGTTTTAGTAGGTATATAACGAAAAAGGGCATAGTAGCTTAGCTACAGGCCTTTTAAATTAGGCAAACTTAATAAAACCAAGTCCTCAGTCTACAAATACGAGATTTTTGTTTTCATTTGTTTTTTTCTCTAGAATTGCCACAGTTAATGAAGTTTTATTATGTTAACAGTCCGAAACGAGATCGATTTATTATCATAGAAGACAAGAGGGGGTTAACAAACACGGAAATGACCCTTACCTACTAGCAGTTCCCACCAATGGGCTAACTCAAGCACAAACAACTAAACTGTATGTTTACAAAACGTGGACTCAAAAATAAATTTTAGATTATGCAAAAATATTCAAATTTTCTTTTCGATAACAAAGTCACCACAAACAATGATTGTAGCATCTTTTCATCTTATCTTCTAATATCGTACAGTTTATGTACTTGTTGAACATACCAATTTATTTTTTACCTTACACCTAAAGACATAAGGTTCAAATTGCGATGGATTTTGAGCTCTTTCATTTTCTCGATAATGCTAAAAAAGTAATCCGAAACAGGTTTCTGAAGTACCCTTACTCATATTAAATTTCATTAGTTTTGTTTAAACATCAAATTTTCTTAACTCCAATTTATTATGTGCTCCAACTTTGACAACTAATTGATGTATTTCGATCAATATTCTGATTAAACTAATTAAACTAGCCTCTACCCTGGAAATAATTCAACAGAACAAAAAAAACTCACCACAGATATGAAAGAGCTCACCAAAAGGTCCTTTGTTAACCTGAATTTTGTATTTTGGGCCAAAGAACCGTATCAGATTGTCACAATAGGGTAGTATGCACAGTTGGGGCACTCAGATATGATGGAGAGCATTGAAATACCTCTTTCACTGTCAAAATATTATCGACATTATGTTCATTGCAGTACCTAATATCTAAAATCAATTAACATAACTAATGTTATAATCAAATGTTCGACTTTAGTGGAGAATAGCTACTTGTGTTTACAAGTGAGCAATGTTGTTGTCTACTGCAAGCAGATTTTGAATCACGAGTGTGGCGAGTGATTTTAGAATAAATTCTGAGTGCGTCGAGGTCGATAATGCTCTGACACGCACAATTTTTGACTTCAACAGAGAGAGCAAAATTTTGTTTAATGGCCAGACGTCTTTTGTTTTTCTTAAGGGTTGAAACACACGCGCGGACTTGTGCTCGGAATTTGGTGTCGGAACTTTATCGATTTTAGAAGAACTGTAATACGTTCGGTTAATTGATTTTAGATTCTATTTCAATGACAACAACATCGATATTAGTTTGACAGCTCTAAGTGTTATCTACGCCTCACCATAATGTTCAGTGGCCATTATAAAAGTAGTCCCGTATGTATTTAGCGAGTGAGTGCACAGTTAGCGGTTGGGCGGCTAGCCGTGGTTGACGTTGACGCCGGACTCCAGTTCCGAGGCGGGCGTCTCCGGTTCCTCATCATTGTATATGTTCTCAGCCATTTGCCATACCTGTGGGAATGTGACAGAGTTATTATATAATATATTGAAAATAATTGTGGTATCTTGATGTGTACATGGCGGTTGATTAGTACCCCAGTGGAACTACAACTGTTTACATACTGGGCAAACGTATTTAACAAAAAAAATATGTAGGTAGATTTTTCAAATATGTCTTGAATACTTGGTAGAACACTTTAGAATTCAACTTTAAAAACTATGTACATGCGAATTACGCTAGTTAATAAGCCATATTCATTACATAACCAGCTGACTCGGAAAACTTCGTATCGTTTTGTAACTTTAAACTAAATAGGCGATGCCATTCTTGAGTTTGTGAGACAAACAAACAGGATATAAACAAGGTAATACTTTGATTATTAATTGTTATTTTTGTTATAAATTTATAAGTTAATTATTTTAAATTATTTTATTTAGTTACATTGGCCCCACAGTCAAACCACAAACGGTTTTGTGGGGCTTAGCTTTAGCTCTTGACTTACTTTCATTGTTATTAATCTACTAGCTTTGACAACGGAAAGCGGGTCACGACATAACATGAAAACGGCTTGACCAATTTGGCTGAAAATTAGAGGGGAGGTAACTTAGACCCGAGAGACGGTTTTAGGATACCAGGTTTTTGGCACCATCCGGCTACGGGACACGGGTGAAACCGCGGGCGAAAAAAGCTAGTAATAAATAAATAAGTAGCAATATCTGCCTTTACCATACCTGCATAATATTATCTTCCGACACAGAGCAGATGACCCACGGCTCGTTAGGGTTCCAGGAGAAGTCAGATATCTTGGCAGTATGACCTCCGTGTATGAAGAGCAGTTCCGGAGGTCCGTCCTCCGCGTCCTCTGCCGTCTGCTCCTCGCCGATCTTGGACAGATCCCACACGTGAAGCCTGCAACAATTGCGGTACTTATCAAATTTCAGTTTGGTAGATTGTGGTGGCCAGTCAGTGTTGTTTATGTTTGAATTTGTACTGATAGGTGGGTTGTGGTGATAAGAACCACATTGTCTTTACTCAGTACAAATGTAATTTCAACTATTTGATTGACATGAGGGGTGGTACCTCCCCCTGTAGGGGCGCAGTTGTGGGTTTAAAGGCGACACGAAATTAATATTTATGAAAAAAGCACTATATACATTGAACATTGATATTTCAAAAATATCTAACATACATAGTTATAGTTGAACTTTCAACCAAAGATTTGTAACGAAAATTATTATCACAGTGAGCAAAGTATAAAGTATGACATTGTAATTTTAAACAGAATATTTAGATTTATAACCCAAATGTGTAAGTCGAGAAGGAAGACTCATAAAGTACTTTTACTTCGATTTACCTTCTACATAAATTCTTATACAAATGAAGCAAGTTTCTAGTAATACCTCCTGTCGGTGCCGCTGCTGGCGAGGATGGTCTCGTTGTGCGGGGACCACTGCACCTGGAAGATCTCGTCCTTGTGCGACTCGAACGAGTGCAGCTTCAGCTTCAGGTTGCGCAGGTCCCATAGCGCCACCTGGTATAACACAGTATTATTTATAGCACAGTCGTATTATTTGTACCAAGTAGTAATCCTGTTATTTATTTGAAGGACAATTTTATTATAAATATATTTATAATTTGAATTGTAATAATTTGAATTATGCACCACACAAATATTGTTAAGTATGTATTGTTATCAAGAGATTATTTACATAAATAAATATCAAAATGACTCTTCTGTATGTATAATGACTATCAGGTTAAATTTACTTCATGTAAAAAATTCAAGGAAATAAAAAGCTTTGCATTTTTTTGACAACAGAATGATTTGACCATTTGCCAACTTTACGGTTTCTTTAGTAAAGTTCTCGCCAAAGTATTTGTCATCAATTTTACGACCAATTTTAGATATGAAAGAGTGGCGAAGTAGGGAGAGGGCTACATGCACATACGATATGACATCGACTCACGAGACTTGTAAATAACTTACGGTTTTGTCAGCACTGCCCGTGGCTAGTATGAACTCAGAGTAGGGGTTAAAGCTGAGGCAGTTCACCTCCGCGGTGTGCGCGTCCACTGTGTGAGAGGGCTTCGAAGTGTTGTTACACCTACAAATCAGATAAGTATTAGCTACTAAAAGTAATAATATATTGAGAAAAACAATGTTGATAGCAAATTTTTTCTTCTTTTACAATCAGTGGATAAATAAGTGCTAATCATTTAATCAGTTTGGAACCTATCAATGATTTTCCACAGAAAACTACCAGTATCCCAACACTTATTTGACAAGAATCGTTAGATGAAAACTTGGTCTTATTTCTCCCAAGCAGATATAATTACAAATAAAAAATGATAACCCCTTGATTAACGTACAAGAACGGACAGAATAAAAAGGAGCACTTTTTCGTGTCACTAAGTGAATGATGTTGAAGTTCCAAAGAACCCAAATCTCTGTGAAGTTATGTGCTAACTGTACAAGCAATTTTTGTGAGTGTCGACAGCATAAATGCTGTTCTGTACTTACCTAGTATCCCAAATCATGAGCTTCTGATCATCAGCGACGGATCCAAACAATGACTCGTGCAGCAGATGCCAGGCCACGTCCTCGACGACGGCGGTGTGTCCCGTGAACACGGACTTGGCCTCGATCACGCGACCCTCCTTCGGCGTCGCGTTAATATCCCACAGGCAGATTGTGTGGTCATCACTGGTGGGGGAAATTATGTGTAAATATTTGAACAAAGTATAAGTCGTGTTTTTATTTCAAATATACTAAATCCAGGTTCTAAGTAATATACCTAGTTGATAGAAATGGAGACAAAAAAGAAGTACACATATTATTTATTACAGTTCAATCACCTACCTAGATCAATGTTCATGCTAGTCAAGTCTACAAAAGTTCCAAATACATAATGTATCATTTTATATTATGTCAATTTCATCATTATTTCTTTATTTCTAAGCATAAATAAACTTTAGAACAATAAGCGAAAAATTGTATATAGTAAAGATAAAAGTTGATTTGTAAAGCACTAACCTGGCAGACAGAAGATATCCATTTAGGTTGGGGTTCCAGGATAAGCCATAGCCTTCTTTTTGATGACCTCGCAATCTGTGGAAAATACACACCATATCATACTCTATCATATTAAAATATGGAGTTTCACTTGACTTTATGTATAACATACAATTTTGTAAAAAATTTTGAATCATAAATGCGTAGTGAAGACTGATTGAATAAAAGTGATATAGTAAACATACCTTAGGTCAGGGTGACACTCGCCGGAAGGTTCAGGCTTTGACGGATGCTTAGTGTAGTCAAAGACCAGCACATCGGAGGAAGGTGTCTTGGTGGCAATGACACAGGGGTTCTGGGGCATGTAACGTGCCCTGTTCACCTCACCTTCATGGTTGATCTTTATCTCAATGTCGATTTTACCCGACACTGAGCCAAAGCCACCAAATTCTGGAAAAATTATTTCATTTTGTTAATGGAAAATATTGACTCAGCTCTATTTATAGCAGAACTGGATTTTCTCTACTGGTTTTCAAAAAAATAAAACAAAACATGTATGTATGAAATGGATATTGTTGGAAATATAATTTTTCTTTGTAAGTAGATTGATAAATAGTCCATAAGATATTATTCAAAACTGACCAAATAAAGTAGGTATAATATAAATACATTTTTGCAAGTACTCAAAGACATTTTGAGCAAAAATGTATTTGTTTTTGAGTTCAAAAATTATTTTAATATTGTTGTTGTTAAATACCTCCTTTATCATTGTCGTAATGGCTGGCGTCAAACTGTGCATCCTCATTAGGCAGCTGAACACTGGCAATCAGTAGATGGTTCTGTTCGTCTGATGTGTGTGTGCCCAAGATTAATCTGTTATGAAAAAACATAAAAGTATAAAAGTTTTTTCTAATTAATAATACCAGGAGAGGGAAAATCGATCTCGTGCACTTGGAGAGGCCTATGTCCAGTAGTGGACTGCGATAGGCTGATGATGAATTAATAATATGAATTTATTATAAAGAAGAAAAACTAAGGTCTCTGAAATTACTGAATTTTTTTAAACTTTCATTGTTGGGAAGCTAAGCTGTCACTGGGTGAAGTAGCCTGGGTACAGGAAGAAGTTCTCCTAGGATGCAAATTTTGAAACATAATTAAATAAAAGGTCATGAAAATATCTCTGACAAATGCAAAAAATAAAGCACAGCCAATTAAACTTTATTACTAAAGTTGGTTGAAACAGTTTGACTGTTTGACAGCAGGTGCTAGCCAGGTGTGAACTTCAAAGAATTGGAGACAGAACAAAGAAGTCTTATAAAGTCTTTGTGTATTTGTCTAGGAACAAGAAAATGCCAGCAAATTTAGATCATCTCAACGAAGGGTAGACTTAATCAGTGGTTTACTGAACTGACTTTCCTCATGATGATGTGTCAAACAGCACCATTACAAATAGACCTGGTAATGACTGATTTTCAGGAGTTACACAGAAATTTCGTACCTATGAACGGAGTAGTCCTTGCCTTCGGGTCTGGTCACGTCTGGAAGCCACTGAGCAGTTAACGAGGGCCATTCCAGAGCGTGTGTCATCACCAAATCATACAAGAACGGGGTATTCTTCTTCCATATTTTGTACTCCTCATTGATTACCCTCTCTTCAACGGCATCATCAAAGGTTTCTGTAAATGACACAAATTAGAGATACGAAGACTTTTTTGATAACCAAAAAATCACTGACTGTCAAGCGTCAGCTCAGATCATCAACAACATGGATTATATCGTGGATTTGAATAGAATTACCTCCATCTCCTTTGTCCCCCATTATATTTAGCAGGAATTTGTGTTTATTTGATGCAAATTGACAAATTTATCAGTAAAAACCGACCGGCCCGTAAAGGCGCCAAACAAAAGTCCTTGGCGTTACTGGCAACAGACAACACACAAACTTCCGGTTGCCAATTATTATCTGATGTTCAAATCCGTAATTAATTATTTTGTTAAGTTTTCTTTAAAACAGTTGCAATAAATAAAACTGAAAAATACTAGTCATAAATCACGCCAAACATAATTGATACTAGATAATTAATGGTTTGTGTCTCTAATCTAATTTGAACTGGTTTTCTCCTTTCACTACCATGTCAATGAAACGAAGAGTCTCAAAAATATTTTTCTTAATTTTGAAACATTAGGAAGACAATTATAACAAGAAGTCGTCATTTCTATATTTTATTCAAAGCATTTGTGAAGAATTTATCGAACCACCAATATTATTCTTGAATTTTAACGTCGATCAGAATATTTTTTTTGTATTGGCAATAAAAAACAATAATGTCATTTGATTAATGTCAACATGGCTGATGCTGCGGCAGCTCGTCGTGAAGCTCGAAGGAGAAGAATATTAGAAAATTCTCACAATAGACTTCAACTTATATCTGGAAAATGTGGCGACGACTGTCCTAGAGGTATGAGACGTCTTTGTGCGGTCATGACACGTTGTGCCTCTGGCTGGTTATAAAATATTTGAGCTAGATTTTGCTTATCACATTGTTTCTTTTCCAGAATCTCCGGTCAGAACTATAATTCCTGATCCAATACACGAGATTTCGCTTCCAACGGACAATAGTAGTAGCAAGACTTCGCTCAACAATGGTGTGATCACCTCCGAATCAGATTCGTTTGACCTGTTATCACTGAATCATGACATCGCGGCAGGCGATGGAGAGGTACCCAGTGATTTGGCACCTTTCGCCTCACCGGCACCAGAGCCCGCGTCTACACCATCACCATCCCTCTTGGAGAAAATCACTAATAACAAATACGACATAGTTTTGTTATCACTTCTAATTCAATTACTGTACAGTTTGTCATTGGTCACATTTGATGATACCTACTTTTTCTTACCGGTACTTATTTATGTCATAACTAAATTAGTATGGTTTCCGTCACAAAGTAATTCTAAACTTGCCAATGCATTGCAACTGTTGCACATTGTGTCATCTCACAGAGTGAAGAGAATAATCTATTTGACACAGTGTATGGGTGTGATTTCATGCGACATTTGTGTTTTTCTATTCACCACAATTTGCATACAATCACTGCTTATTACCTTGAAGGATGGTTTAATTACATAGTAATTACTTCATTTGCACCCAAGTTGAGGGCATTACATTGACTGAGCAGTATCTAACAATAGCTGGCTAGAATAGATTGGGGTATTGTTCAAAATTCAACTCAAGTGTTGTTCCAAATCTCATGTTTCATAGTGACTCTAAAGTTGAGTTTTGAAAGTGCTCCACAATGTTCCATAGTTTTGATTGCTTGTGCCTTTATACATAAGTGAGAAGAGAAGATGTGACAAGTGTGCGTTTTAGTCACATATTGCCATTTTTTTTAGTTTTAAATTAGAATCAATTTTGTATATAGCAATGGTTACAAAACATTTTGTTAATTTCATGATAATATTTATTTTTGCTCAATGCACTCATTTTATGTGGATCTATGTAATTATTATATTTACTACTCTAATGCATTTAAATTGTATTTATGTCAGTAACTCACGACAGACCAACAAAGCATAATATTTTCAAACAAGAATAATGCAAGGAATATTCAATAGTATGCCAAATTAGCTATTTTCAGGCTTTATAGTTTATACATATAAAATATGGTATTTTGATATAGTCCTTATGAAATATAATGGCCTGTGTAACCAATTTCATGGCCTGGACTTGTGAGTATATTTTATAATCTTGAACTTTACTACCTATATCCAAAGTTGTTAATGAAATTATACTAACTGTGTAGTATAGTATGGCAGTCTGTGACATGTAGACCCTCTTTTTGTAGATATTTTTGTTTTTATTTAATCATATTTAATTGGTTTTGAGATAATTTTAAACCTTCAATTCTAACACTGCCTTAATCTTTGTAGACTTATTAGTCATGTGTATCAATTTACTAACAAAATATGAAATGTAAGCAAGATGCAGCTTACTAACTAAACCACTGACATAATGAACCCCAAATTAATTAAAAGCAATACTAATAATTAGTTAATCTTAATTGTTATATCTTGAATGTCCCAAAATGTTACATACCCCAAACTAATACTTTTAAAATATGTTATTTCTTTGGTAATGGAATAGGTGTTTTACTACAATTTAATTGAATTAAGCTGGTATGGCAATACCAAAGATAATTTTCTTTGTCTAGATTCTTTTATATGATTTTTATCGCTGCTTTGTCACATAAAACTGTAAATATGCAATTGTTTAGTAAGCATTCACCATTGTTAGTAAGCAAATTGTTTAAATATTTTTCTCCCTATGATTGCCAATAATGATTGTTCTGTTGTTTTCTATAACTGAAATAGGTACCACACCTCTTGCATGTAAATTTTGTATGCATAGACATTAATCATTATGGTTGTTCTAATATTACTGTTACTATTTATGATAGGTACCTTGAACTTTAGATACAGTAAAATTCTGCTTATGAAACACGTGAATAATTTAGAGTATCAGCTTAATTCATATTGTAAATAAAGGTCAAACAACTATAAATAAAATAATAAAGTTTATTTTAATTATATTTTGTAACATCTTTGAAATAAAAAATGGTTAATGTGAATGGCAGTTTGTTTTATTTTAGTGTTTTGTCTCTCAGGCTTCAAATATTGGCTGGAAATAAAGAGAACTCAATTATTTTTAAATACCAGAAGTATTTTAGAAATATGATTTCAATAAATAAATGTGCTGTAATGATTCCCAAATCCTTTAAAACATAATATGATGAGCAAATGTAATTGATGGCTACTTACTCGAATGTAATGTTCAGTGAAAGGTGATAATGAAATAGGTACTGAGTGTTTTCACACTAACGGATTTTGTGTGCGTATACGCTCATCTTACGTCTACGAAGTTCGGGGTATGTGTTCGTTAAGCCCGCGGTTGTCAAAATCCGCTAGTTCGAAAACGCTCTAATGAAAGTATTTACAGGTTGTGTACTCGGGATGAAAAAAAAAACGTATATACATAATCATAAACTGTATTCAATTACGAAACTCACACAAAGGTGAAAGAAAAGAACTATCAACAAAAAAATGCATGAACTGTGATCAAGATCTACAAAACTAAAACTTAACGATTAAAGAAGTTTTTAATACTACTGAAGATATTCTTACTCTGTTTACGTTGGTCACTTTGAACTGGCGTTTTAGGAACGCCTGTATCACCCGTGCTCCGACGATCTGACTCTGAAGTGACAGAAATATTTTGAGGAACTACACTTTCCTTAACTGTAAATAAGTTTTGACTGGAAGTTGGCTTATCAATACTTTGTACAATATCATCCTTATCGCTATTTAGGGAAGAGTCAGCTGATTCATCAGAGCACCCGAGTTCCTATTGGGTCTTTGCTGCAGCCTTGGGCTTTTTCTCTCGGATTGGTTTGCTACGAACAAGATCTGTGCGGCCCATTGATATCATTTTCAGTTCCCAAGCTTCTAGTTCTTTCCTGTGAACAAAACCATTTTTATAATATAAGCAATAATTTTGGATTGGCTATTAGCCAAAGAAGCATAGTTCTCGCGAAAGACGACGACAGTCGTAAATTGTAAGCACGCGTATACACGCATGGTTTCTGTCCAGCAATGTTCCACGATGAAAAAAAGTTTGGTGAGAACTGTTTTTTCTTCTCATTGAAATACTAGTTTATGGACGGTATATACTTTTAAGCCTAATACTTAAAAAAGCTTTGAACTTACTTATACTTAGTCATGAGGTCTGCAGCTTGTTTTTCATACTTAGCTTTTTCATTTGCAGATAACTTAAGCCACTCTTGTTTGACTAGTTCTTGATATTGTTTCAAGTCTTTGCCTTTGAAAACTTCCTTTCTAGTTTGAGTAAAGAGGAAATAGGAAGACATTGGCTTTTTTGGACGTCCAAGCTCTTTGTACTCCTGAAAAATATGAATTTTGAGGTATAAATAATGGTACATATCAGAGTAGTAAGAAGATTAAAGCCCATTAACAAGGATGGATAATTAAAGAAAGTAAAGTGAGTATGCTTTCTAAGAATAAATTAATGCTTTTTAATAATTAATGTTTTATTACTTACAGCCCGTAACTTTCTTTTTTCTTTGGCTACAGCCATTTCATCCTTCAGTCTTTTAATGTCTTCCTTTTGTTTGTCTGTTAGTGAAGATTCATACATTGCCTTGATTTTCTTGTAATCTTCTAAATCTTTCTCATATTCCTTTGCCATCTGAGTTTTAGTCTACAATAACAATAGACCATTTTAATCACACTAATATTATAGATATGAAAGTTTGTATGTATGGGTGGTCATAGGGATGTTTCTTCTTCTTTCACACAAAAGGTACTGGATTGATTTTAATAAAACTTGGTAGCTTGCATATCAGAATAAAGGCTACATGTATTGGACCAGGAAGTAGGTAGAACAGCTGGTGGAAGCTGATATACAGATAAGAAGTTGTCGTTTTTTTTTTATTGCGTCTAGAATGTCATTTACCTCTAAATCCAACTGTTGCCAGTGTTTAGATGTCCAGGAAATAGCCTCCTTAGACGAGATGCCAGGGTTTTTAGCGAGGAGAGCTGGCCTCATCTGTGTCATAAACTTGAAGAATGGTGTTAGA
Organism: Helicoverpa zea x Helicoverpa armigera; assembly: GCA_033682625.1. Lineage (NCBI taxonomy): Eukaryota > Metazoa > Arthropoda > Insecta > Lepidoptera > Noctuidae > Helicoverpa > Helicoverpa zea x Helicoverpa armigera. The sequence goes on along the minus strand of JAWIIS010000044.1, from coordinate 3,166,441 downwards.
GGCCTCTTTGGCTTTTCTAAGCCGAGCCTCTCTTCTGCAGACTTTCTTGTGTAGCTGCATACTTGAATGGGATTCAACCAACTAGTTCTGTAACAGAATAAATCAAAAGAATTGTTAAATGATTTTTAAATTAATATACATAAAGGTTTATTTCACTTCATGTTTATCAAATGAGCAATTCAGAGATAGTTCTCTAAAATGTTCTAACGAAAACAATAACCCGTAGCGTCATAACCTCAATCTCACCTTCCGTGTAGAACACTTTTATAACTTCCTAAGAAGTAATTGCTTAATCGAGAAAGCTGAGTAAACGAGGTCATTGTAAAAACTGCTACTTATTTCACAAATTTAACATACGAATAATAATAAATATGACCCGTTTATATAAAAATAATATTCTTCAAAATCGTAGTCGGAGCCTAGCAACTGTTTGGAATAAAGTATGACTTTTTAAGCATTAGAAAATGAGATAGGTGTATATCGTATTCATTGGTGTGAAAGAGACGCTGACATGCTAAAAATAGTTAACTTGAACATGGCTGAAATGTTTTCATAATGTCAACACCAATGTTACCAGCATTAAATAATTATCTGTTACAGAAAAAAAAGAAGAAATTATCAAAGATTTAGTAGGGGTTGTTTAGAAAATAGTTAATAGCATATCATGGAATATATATTTCTTAACCGTCAAATCCGTAGCGGACCCCAATCGGGGTCTGAACATCAATGTCACCGTAAGCTCGGTTTAGACCCCAATTGGGGTCTAAGAATCAGTCATACACTTTCCTAATTATTTACGCTCATATTTATTTTCTTTCCAATCAAACCACATTTGTGAGTACTAAATAAAATAACTAAATAAATTTAAATTATTTTTACGCATTCAAACCTTTCATATTTAGCATCCCGTTAGAAATATACCTTTTTAAAATCCAATCGTAATTACCGGGAATTCTGATCGAACTCGCCATGTTTGTTTACATTAGTTGTTTTTTTAAATTTGAAGACGCATAGACAAGATGGCGACGGTGATAGAAGTTTTGCATCGAATGATCCGATTCGTTAAAATAAAGAATCGATTTAATAATTTTATATTATTTGATATTATAATATTACTAAATTGCACTTTTGTATACTTACCATAATCTGAAAATAAATTAGGAAAAGTAAATTTATTTTGAAAAAAATGCTAGAAAATCAGTGGTAGAAAATACGTTGTAGCCGGAATAAAATAATCTTCGGTTTTTAGGGTTTCTGAAGACGGCAAATGAAGACTTATTTATTTCTTCGGGTGTTTTATGTGCAGGATTCCTGTAGACCTGCCAAACTTAATGGCGATTCGTTACTTCCAACTTTTTAACTGAGCGGCAAAGCTATTTGACGAGAGCCGTAGTTAGGTGTAGTTATCGCAAAATTTTATGACGATTTTATTGTTTGAAAGGGGAAATAGTTCGCTGTTCATCGAAAGCTCAATTCTCAATTCGACCATTTTTTCGTATGTTTGTTACGCGATTACTCAGCCATTTATTTATCGATTTTGATGATTCTTCTTTTGTTTGATAGCGTATACTTCCGAGGTGGTCCCATTATCATCAGGTCAGGATCTGATGATGGAACATTGAGAAATCGAGGGCGACTTTTGAAAGTTGCAGAAATACATAGGTTGAAATCTTATCACTCAGGTGTTTGCCTGGTAGCACTATTCAACAGTGAAGGCTTTGAGCTGACCTGATGATGGAGACCAGTGAAGGTCGAGGGAACTCGACAACTGAATATTTAAACTTTCTTGTGTTTGTGCTTATATTATTCGTATTTACGAGGCCTCTGCAACAGTGAAGGAGATGTAGACGAGAGAAGTTCGGTTGTCGAGTTCCCTCGACCTTCTCTGGTCTCCATCATCAGGTCAGCTCCAAACCTTTACTGTTTCATAGTGTTATCAGACATACATCTGAGTGTCAAGTTATAACCTTATCTATGCTTACAATTTTCGAGAGTTGCCCTCGATTTCTCAAGGTTTCCATCATCAGATCCTGGACCTAATAACAAATATGGGGAATATACCCTTTCGACCAAAAACAAACATCCAAATTGAGAACCACCTCCTTTTTGGGATTCGGTTAAAAATATTTGGTGACTTTAAAATCAATCAATTATTATTATTGTTTCTCATCATCAAATAAGTACATTACTTTGGTAGTTACAAATTGCATTATATTTCAGAACACCAGGCTTACCCTCCGCCGAAACAAAAATCTTAGAATTGTTGAGAAATAATACAAGAATAATTTAAAATTCCGTAATAGGTAATAAAAATTCAATAAAAGTTAAAAATTATTACGACTGACGCAACACCAAAATAAATAATACATATAAAAATTTAATGCTAAAAACTTTCATAAAACTTAAATATCTTTTTTCTTAACAACAAAAACAAATTGAACCTATAATTTAAAATTAATAAATAAAATTGAAATAAGTTGCTATTAAAAAATAGGTATGTATATATAAAATTGGTATTCGATTATTTATAATAAATATCCGATTTAGGTATCGAATGCACACCGCTGATTGAAAAAAAAAATACATACTCCATTCCAAAGTCTACTTCTCTTTGATCTTGTAAATTGTTCATTTTTATTGTGTATTTTATGTGCTGATTTTTTAGTTATTGAACATAAATAAGTGCACGAAATGTATTGCAACGGATTGAAAATGTTATAAATATGACGTTTGTGTTGTGTTTGAGAAAGTGATGCGATTATTTATTGGTAAGTTTTCACCAAATTTGAAATGCCTTACTTTTCGATAGACTTAAAAACACCGTAATTATTATCTTTTTCTGAATTAACTGACCCCATTTGACGTTTGCACGTTGTTGTCAAATAAGTGAGCTCTAAAGTTATAGTTAAAATACTTCTGATCAGGCATTACGGACTTAGAATTCATGTGTTGAAAGTTAGTACAAATTTTTGACTTCCATGTCGCGATTCAAAATATCCCGCCGAATCAACGGTAAAGTCATATGTCAAAATCTTGTCGAGCAGAGGGGTTAATTGTATTTCAATACATCACTACATTCACTTTACATACAATTACTAGTCATCTCTCTATACGGTTCGCTATGGGATCAGCATAAGATAGGCAGAGACCAATAATCTCAGGTACCCCTACTTACCTAAATATTTCGTTCCTCATAATCATCATAACAAATACGGCAATAGTTATTTTTAATTTCAAATTTTTTATTTTATTTCTTTAATTTTTTTTATTTTTTATTTATCTTATTTCAAAGGTATCCATAACTCACTCATTGATTACGTAGTAACATGCCTAGTCGGTAGCAGACATCATTTCAGTCCCTCACCTGCTGGTAGACTTCACAAACGCGGTGGCTCCATCGTTATCGCCTGGTCCATCCATCTTCCCATACCGAGACGGTGGAGTAATACCTAACAGTTTTGTCCCAAATCTAGGTTAGCCGTAGGCGTAAACACTTTAAGGTAATTAGAAATTAAAAACATATTTTATTATAATATTTTATTGTAAATCTACTTATTAGCCACTATTTCCTATTACTTACAAAAACTTATATAAATACAACTTATTTATTAAAATATTCACAAACAAATATTTTCAGTCATTATTTACGTTATATAGGTATTTATAAAATATTTTGGCAATGAGGAGGTGGGTTTTTCGCAGTAGATATCTTGTTTGATATTTTTTCTTCAAAAAGTTAGGAGTTTTTGCGGTATGTAGCAGTTACAAAGAGACCAAGATAGAACAAATGTGTATTAAAATGAAAATACTTGTCATTGGTTTTTACAAAATTAAGAGTGCCAGAAAAATGCAAATATGTATTAAAAACATACAGAAGGAAGACGCTTTTTCCGAAATATTAGGAAAAAGCGTGTACCTATAGCAGGTAGCTGTAAGCGTATACATTTAAAAATAAAATGAGGACGTATGATAATAATACCTAGATTCTTAATTTAGTCATAGTCTTTTCTAATTTTATTTACAATTCGGAGTAAGCAAATACTCATTAAGCTTATTTACATTTTGTTATTTAAATTATGTACAATACAAACAAATGTTTAAACTTATAACTACTAAGGCAATCTTTTCGGACCAAACCATATAATTTTAAATTTTTGAATTGCACCTAATCATAAAATTGGACTCTAAATTACTTGCTATTTTATTTGGAATACTCAATAAGTGAGCACGTAAAAGATTGATTAAACATTTTTGACGAAAGGCTACGTATGGACAAATTTTATAAATTAAAACAAATGCGAGGCTCGCCATTTTGGACACACCAAACAAAAAAATCTTCATTAATTATTATGCATTATATTAATTACAATTATTATAAATACTTAATTATTACGAGGCCTTTCATTCTGGCCTTGGCAATTAATTGTAAAACGAATGGCACTTGAATATTAGTTCACCAACAATTTACAAATTTTAAATGCATCCACGGAGGTTCAGCTCCATAATATTGTCTTTGAACCATGTGTGAACATACATAAGTAAGTGAAAACATTATTATGCGCCCATTTTGCTGGTCAGAGAATAGTTTCCCCGGCTGAGTAATGATAGTGCCTTGGCTTTCTATATGAATGTGTTTGTGGTGGCCTGTACGTAGCGTACTTATGTGGATGTCTAGTCAGAGTGTGTGGGTGTGACGCATAGCAGTGCAGCGTCAGCGGAGTGGGCGGTGGACCCGGAGGACACTTCGCCATCGGCGGTTTCCTCGGCCCAGCAATTCTCCTCCATAAAGCCTTCAGACTTGGCGTTGCAATCCACACCGCTACCATGACACCAAGGATCTGCGTCGCAAATATTCGAAACAGAAACACCCAGAAAGCCGGTTTCGGGTGCGTTGAGGGTTCTGATGAAGGCACAGGAGCAGCGAGCCAGTCGTCTCTCCACGCGTACTCGTACACCCAAGTAGCAAGTATACAGGCTGAAGGCACAGCGTACAGGGCCGCAAAGGCTCCTAATCTCAACACGCTTTGGTCCTGATGAGGTTGAGGTGGTGAGTTCAGTAGTACTGAAGGAGCCGGCACGGGTGCAGGACGCCGGAGAACAGCACGGAAGCCAGATGACAGGAACACGGAGCCGAGGAGTAGGCAGATAGCTTCAGGAATTATGACCAGAGCTAGTAACGACTTACTAGACTGGTTACCCACGAAGCATGTTCCTGTAATCAAAAGAAAAAAAAACTTTAGTTGGTAGGTAGGTACGCGACAAAGTGGTGCAGGGGTTAGCGGATACCGAATTCTTTTTCACGACTACTCTTTATAGATGTGAATAACATTCCAATTTCCACTAAAGCTGCTCTCAAAGCGAACACCTACACAAACATACGGCGAGAAAAAAGGCTTGCATTAATAAGGCGGTTAAAAGGGCCGATTTAAAATTGAAATACGAGCGTGCGAGGAGGAAAGGTGTCGTATTTAACGGCTCGAATAATGGTCGAGCATTTCTTTCGGCCGCCATAATGGAAGTGGAATGGAAATAATAAAAATAAAAGCACAATACTCGTGGCATGATTGAAACTGCAATATGCCTGAGAATCGGGCCGCGTGGCACTTCGCTCGCACTTCGCATAATGGCGATGAAAATAAATGTAAGAGGGTTTTAAAATATCTCCACAGGCGGAGATAAACAGATAGGAAACCACACGTTATAGTTAGTCCTGACGCTAAGTAGTGAGAACACGAATAAATTATATTCGCATCAGTGAAACTTATTGTAGCACACGATCTTACGGACGGTGATGTTGAAATAGCAACTTCATCGGAGTTCAGACAGCTAAAGAATGGCTTTAAATATGCCACATTAAATTGAAAACACGAAATACAAAAAAGTCGTCAGTTTATTTAAATATATTTGACTTGCTGGTTCCCAAGTTGGGTCCATAACGACACTGCCATTAGCATGATATAATAAACCTTCCAGTTTTTACTGATCATGAATTTATTACAGTCGACAAGTCGGACGGGGCCAAGTGATTTATGTCCAAAAGTTTATTTAACCAGGCGGTAAAATATTTTTAAGTGTATGTCCCCATAATTCAGCTTGATAAGTGATGATTGGGTTATTGTTCGCTTACGACATTCATAAAACATTTCTTGGAATCCGTTGAAACAAACGATTTAGATATGGAATTCAATAGGGATGTTCTTAGTTCAAGTACTTTCTTGTGAATATTGTTGAGGATAGAGAATTTCAGATAAATAGAAGTGGGATATTTAGGTAGGTACATAGGTAGATAAATACAGCCTTTAGGCAAAGATACGTGTGACCAGTTTCCATTTGATAAAGGATGGTATCGTTTGATAAGAGACCGGCAGAAATCTTTATTTAAGTAGGCAATCTCGCCGCTTCTAAGGGACAGTCTTTGTCGGCCCGTACTTTTGTATCACGCAAAACCACAAAGGCTCCGATCCGCGTATAATACCGACCACCCGATTACGATAAGATTTTTTACAAATCGTTATCGTTGCGGTGCGGTGTTTTTGTATTGTTCTCTCGACCGTTAAAATTAATCATTCTTAGCTTAAAAATGATAAGAGGATTTTTTGATAACACTACTTGTACGGCCGCCTAATCACTGTTTACAGTATTTAGTAATGCTACTGTTCCTTTATCTAGGTTTTCAGTGTTTCATGTTGCCGCTACGACCGTTGCTTTAATCTCTTATGTGAAGATGTTCTAGCTGTGAAGGGACTGGCACACGTGTGTTTCACTAAGTACAACAACTCGGATGTATGATGCCGCCGTGAATGCGGCCCGTTTGTAGAACCCCAAACAGCGGCACATCGCACGATTCGACGACAAATCTCTGGATTTACTGATACCGATACTGTGTATCTTTCCGAAATCCCCGACTCTAGGTCAAATACGACACGAAGCGGTTTCTTTTAAAGATTAAATTAATATTTACAAGAATATTCGAGATCGTTTCCTAGTGCTTAGTCTGCTGTCGCTCCTTCGGTTGTTGCACAGAATAGCCCCGTTTTTGTTACACAACGTGTTTCCTGTGCTTAACCTAATGTGGCTGGATTAGAACCGGCAAAAAGTAGACAGACCTTCATTATTTATTGACATTCAGTAATCTCCACATATCCTCTAATGGCACAAACCGAGTCACAATCTCGTTTAGCACACCAGGAACATTACAATAAGCCGGTACTTCCATACAAACCACTCAATACCATTACAGCATGAATACGTGCTCCCGCGCACTCGTACCAGATTTAATCGCTTTGAAAAATGCCGCCGATGAAACAAGAAAGGACTATTAAAACAGGAACGTTTCTTGCATTTGTGTTGTTTCGCTACGGACGTGTATTAGGACTTATTGATTGATTCAGAAACGAACAATGGGACTTGTTTTTTTAGAGAATATTGTGCGTTGTTCCTGGCTTGGCAAGACAAGTTTGTATTATTCTAAGTTCTGATGTAATAATTATTATTTGCTCTAAATTAAGAGCGCTCCGGGATAGAAATCCCAAAAGGGATACATAAGTTCATACCACAAAAAGCTTTCTAATCTAGTTCGCTAAACACTACGGAATATGGTGTTCAATAAATAACTTCCAATATGGTGCATCACTAATAGTGGAACCTCCTTTAGAAGCGTTGAACTTCTAACATGACCATTTAAAGATGTTCAATCAGAGAGAAAAACGACTCGTGATCGACCGCCTCTCTGATATCGTCACGTAGCAATACTAGATTTGATATAAAGATTTGGTCCCACCGATGATCCTTTAACCAAATACGAGAATACATAATTGCGTATATTTTTTAATGTACAGCTTTCTGTCCTGACTCATATTGTCGAAAATGTATGCTGTTGGTTGCGAATGTCATTTGTGCTTTTTTGGCATAGTTACGGCTGCATAGAAGTCAGAAAGGCTGACTGCCATCCCTTCGAAGGAGAGTAGTAGAAATAACTAGGCTGATATTTAGCTTCATCCACAATAGGTTAACTAATGAAGTCGTTATTTCAATGAAGAAAAACTCTAACTGCATTTATTATAGCACATCTTTCTTTATTCCGCCTTCTGTGACGACAAACCTGCCTGATCTTTGGACAGCTTCTACTCGCTAACTATAGAACCGGTCTCTAACTACCATACTTGGCAGACCCAGTTACTAAGAAACGATGTGTTATAAAAACATATGATGGACTGCACTGATGATGTGTAAAAGTCGCCTGTGTATCGGAATAGTAAATCGTAAATTAAAATTCTATACCACCGCTCCTTATAAACTTGATCGTAATGATGTGTCAATCGAGAAGAGATAAATGTCATCTTTTTTGAAAGGATGTGCTGACTAATTAATTTTGTATCAGCAAACAGAAGCAATAAGTAGGAGCTGTTACGTATCTGAGTCTAATTAGCAGTTTGCCAATTGCTGTCGACGTTGATTAAATGTCACAGAAGAAAAAAATACATATTATGTTTATCTATATCATGCAATATAGGGAGCACCAAGAATATGTGGTTGACGATAGCACCGAAAAAAGTTTCCTAAGAAAAGTGTCTGTGCTTCAAAGTCAATCGTGCGTACGTTAACATTAACTGAAAATACCAAACTTAGAAAGCCAATAGATGGAATCTGTCCCGTCCCACTACGCAACCCTAGAGTCCTAGTTTGCAAAAATTGAAGAGAATTTTAAGTACAAATGGACCTTACCAGTCAATTCATCAGCATCAACATCTCTAGTGACGAGCACAGCCGCCGCTAAAGCCGCTGGTACTCCCCACGCTGCGAGCTGCAGGAGTGAGGAGTGGCGGTTGTTGCGAGCTCCCGCCGCCGGTGCTGGGGGACGCATGACGCTGGCACGCCATGCTCCTGCTACTACCACCCACCTGTAATATAGAAAATGGACCATGAGTATTTGTTTTGGTATATTTCTCGTTATTGAGAGGCAAGAGTTTGATGATTAAGTTCACGGTAGAAGTCATCCTTGGGCCCAAAAGCTACCTACATTTGTTGCAAAATTATGAAGTGAACAATTGTAGCACTTAGAAGTATTTATTGCTAAAGAATATTATGTAGGTTTATCTGGTGATTGATCCTACGTAAATAAGACCAATAACTTTACAGAATTAATTGGTACATTGCTCATTTACGCCGTTAGAATTAATAGCAGCCGATAATTCATGTCATGATATTCAGTCGTAAAATCTTCCAAGAATTTGCGTTCTCTCGATCATTTTAAGTAGGACAAACATTATGTCTAGCTTTATATTGATGGTTCGCTGTTGGCGCCAGTTCAGTACACTCGTGAACGTGTTACACGCCATTACGGCTGATCTAGATCCTGGATGTTACGAGAATACGTGTGAATGTGCTACCGCTGCTCGCGCGCACGCTTCGAGCTCCCTTAGAGTAATGCATGCATGCATGACATAGAAGACAGGCTGATACTCATCAGTAGTATGTCTTTGGAGACTTAAGCTCATCACAATTTTCTACCTTGCAAATCTTCATATTTGACGAGTCGTCGAAGAAGATATTTATTCCCAAGCACAATGTCTTGGGACATGGGGTCATTGTCTTTCACAGAATACAATAAATTCGAACTCCCATAAAACATTAAGTAAAAAGCGCTTGACCAGCTACTTACAAGATCAATGATGGCTGACCAAGTAATTAAGATAATTAAACAGTCAATGGACAAGGTTAAGAAACAGCTGTAGTTGGCAGGTGTGTTACAATAAACGAACTACGGAGTCCTATGATAACACTAGTTACTTATCAAGATTACATTTAGTTAGTACGGTGACAACACGATTTTCTTGTAAAATATAGATCGTGTTAGATTAGGTACAGATGTTATCAGTAATTTTGCGATATCGACTATCTTATTTTTTATATTTGGATTTTATGATGTCAACATCGTTAAACATGCTCGATCTAGACTGCGCGTCTAGTGGTTTGATTAAATGATTTTATTTTAAAACTGCTGACTGCTTTCTACAGCCTGATAATTATTTTGGAATATTCTAAGAAACTGCTTAATAGTTTTGCGTATCTAAGAATGTAGGATTGGATATTTTAGGAAAAATATTTTAGAGGTCAAGTTTTGCGTGTCGAAAAACACACAAACCTGTTTATTTTCTGCGTGTCCAAATTGTAAATAACACCAATTATTCGCACATAAAGGGTAATTAGAATCTGACACCAGTTCTCTAGACTCAATTTGCTTTGCACACTTTTTACAAAGAATTCTTATTTATTTCTTTTTGATTACCTTTTGTTTTTAAAAAGTAATCCGGTCTATTCTGTATGCAGCACGGCAACAATGTAATTTTACACCGACTTGTTAGGCCCCTGATGTTAACAAAAAGTGGTTGTAATCAAGATGACAGTGTAATTCGATGCCGCTGAGAGCTGACTCTCGTTATATCTACTATCATAAAAACTCTTTGTTTCATCTTTTTCTACTCATTATTTAAAATTTTACGATCTCGGCCACTGATCGATAAATCGTTAATCCTGGCTGGCATTAGTTTTATTTTAGAGCAGCTTCAATGCGGAGCCGCATGCTCTCGGGACCTCGTAAACGTTCTTGTTGAACTTCGCCACGAGTAAATTATAGCCTTTGTCAACTCTTACTTAACTCGTAAAACATCTGACAGGTAAATCCTTCCCACTACGGTCGAGAAAGGTGTCGCCTTGTTTTCAACCGCCACCACTGCAACTAGACCCGTTCCGTTCCTTGATGCACGAAGCAAGATTACCCACGGAACAGGGACTCAAAGGGCTCCTCGGGGCATACTTAAGCTGGACAAAGATCTCCGCAGTGGCGTGTCACTGGCACTTGAACAAACAACGGTCCCTATTTGTACAGAACCGAAAGTGGCGATAGTCCAAACACCGGTGTTTGTTCGCTTGCTCGCATGTTTGATCCGGCCTCCGCCGCCGGCGCATGTTGGCTAACATTTTACTAATGTTTGTACGATTTGCATTGTGATAATTAGGCTCATTTCTTTCAAGTACTTATGAACACACGCAACACGTCTGACTTTTCATGCTCGTAAAAAGTTTAATTTTAAGATCACACAGCGAAGTTAAAACTAAAGTTTACTACTTTTGAAGTAATCGAAGGACATTGTTCAATTTTGGCCTAAGAACCGATGTGAATATAAATTATACTATAATTTTTATTTAATTTTTTATTGTTTGAACCATATTTTAGTTTTCCACGGACACTTCAAATAAATAAATTCCAAATAAAAAGTTGGGTCACAATTATTGATGCCTTATAAAATGTTTCCGTCAGCCAGTGCTGCCAGTTTCGGAAGTTTTCGCGATTTCGGTAAATACGGACCGAATTGAGAACCTCATTTCCGAAGTCGGTTATTAAAATTAGTTGCTAACACTTTATTCATTTGTATACCTAAATTGACTTGCTAGAAAAAAACTAGTATTCTATATGATTTAGCGAAATCGCGAATTTCTAGCTTGGCATTCGAGTAGGATTATAGTTTTCGTAATTGGCAACACTGGTGTACTTCAGTCAGTTTGCTAGAAGTCAGTTTGATTAGAATAAATGTCAACGGTTTGATTGCTTTGCGACTATCGTTTCTTTTGTGATTTTCTATGCGTTTCATGGTTTTATTCTAACAACTTTGGCTTGATTACGGACTCCGATTAGATTGCGTACTTGGTAGACTCGGCTGTGTGTAAAGGACTGGATTTTCCTGGCATTTTCGGATATTGCTCTGTCTGTGATCGAATTTAGTTGTATTATAATTACAACAATGGATGCAGAATATAGTATATTGTATAAATTGTGGATCTGCTGGAGGTTCTTTGGTATTAGAAAACGAAGATATACTTCGTTGCATACAACAATGGACTGTTCCCCGTATGGTAAGTGGTCTACGAAAGTGTTTTTCTAATTTTGATAAGAATGTTACTACCTACTTATGTTTTCATAAGCACACAATTTCTCGGTTTTCAAATTAATTGCCACAATTGCAAGTTACTTGATATTTACTAATGTTTTATTGTATTTATTTATTACAGGTTGAAGCTCATGACCTTATATGTACGACGTGTTGGTCTGAAGCAGTCGAGCATAATAAGATGCAATGCACTGTTGGACGCAATTGTGTACTTTGTAAAAAGCTCCTACCATCAGGCATTACTGTTGCAATTGTATCGTTGGGCGTAGAACAGTGGGCTGTTGTGCCCACATAATGACTATAATTTGGTATTTAAGCTGGGCGAGATACCAAAATTCAATTGAACCCCCTGCTCAGTTCTTAGATAATATATTATTGAGAAATATTGATGATTAAAAACCTTTAATTGAATATAAATATTGTTTTTATTGCACATCCTCGAAAACCTCTTTCATTGTTATTGGTAAACCTTACTTTAACTGTTAAATTATTTTGTGTGGTAATAACATTTTTAGTATGGTCTGTGCCTTCTTGGTAATAGGCCGCGGGTTCGATTCCCGCCTTATGGCATGTAGATAGCTAGGTAACTGTCTAATATAAAAGTAGTAACAATCATTTAAATAAATAATTCTCCATCGTAATAACATCGATATTTTATGAATTGTGGTGAATGGAACTCTTCCATTTTGGATACTTATGTGTTTTATCACAAATCCAAAGTGGATTCACTATATCCATTGCGTAGTTTTAAAGATCTAAAGCATTCATAGGCACAGACAGAAAATGCAACTTTATAAAATGATCATTGTCAAAGAATTATCTTAAACTTGACTAGGTACTATCTCTTTTTGTATCTAGTAGAGTAGTTTTCCTTAGATCTAGAAGAGAACATATAGAGCTGTACATAGTGTTGTTAATATTTTGTATAGTGTAGTTTGATTTTTAATTAAAGGCTCGAGCAGACCGGATGCGTATGCGTAACCACGTCGTAGTCACGCGCGTAGTTACGGCGTAACCATGAGTTGTAATGTATGGAAATGTATGAGACAGGCCACACCGCTTGCGCAACGTAGACACGCGCGTTGTTACGCAAGCGGTGTGGCCTGTCTCATACATTTCCATACATTACAACTCATGGTTACGCCGTAACTACGCGCGTGACTACGCTTACGTCTACGCATACGCATCCGGTCTGCTGGAGCCTTTATACTACTCTGATATTTCACGCAAGCTTGGTTATTTTTTATTTATAACCTCAAAATATTAACTTTTTTCGTAATTATTTTAGTTTCCTGAAGTGTCCGTTCGTGAAAACTTATTTCATAGGATTCCATATAATTTAAAGAGTTTATAGAAGTCACTTTCCATTCGAACGGTTCTTAGGCAGAACATGTATGGAGCCGGAACAATGTCCTTTGTAAATGTTATGACAGTCAATCAGTATCGCAATGAAACAAAAACCGTTTAGCATATTAGTACAAAGTACTTGGAGTGCGATTTATGACTCAATAAAGCATCGGGATCTATCGAGCACTGGGCGCGTCCCTCGCCGCGCGAGTCGTTTGTCTGCGGCGCGAGCGCAAGGAAATGCAAATGTTATTACATCGAGGCGCGAACGGACGGACGCTTTTAAGAACATTTTTTATTTCTTTTTGTGTTTATGTGGCGTCGTGTCGTGGCTCAAGTGGCCATTAAACGATAACGCTATCTCCACAACGATTGGTTTCACGCCGTAAAGAAATATATTTATTTGACAAGAGCGAGATGCGATGCAATATTTATAGTGTTATGAGTTCATGAATATGTATAGTGATGAGGTAATGAGAAGCACAATGCTCCTATAGTGTCCGTAAGCTCGATACGTCAAATAATGTCAGTAATTACATTTCGTAACTGACACTTCACATTTAATATGGATGACACGAACTGAATAAATTGTAGCTTGTTGTTAATTTAATGTGTCGTGTATTTTTAATTGGTATTTTTTCGTCGCATTCAAACATGGTTGTGGTGCGGTTGGAGTTGGGAATACAAATAAATGTGGACGAGGACGTCCAACATACAGTGTGGTCAGAGGCTGAGATTAAACCTGGTCAGATAAAAATATGTTAAAAATCATTAATTTTAATACTTTGTTACCTTTAAAGGTCCACTGGCGTGTTTATGAGACCACACATGTGGCTATTACATTTGTATTCTTATTTCAAATGTCGGGTAGTCGTAAATGTCGACATGACATATGTCGGTCTCGTACCGGTGCGTCTGCGCAGAGACGCGAGACACCTCCGTCTTACAAGTACACCAACGTCAAACAAATTCAAAATGATTGACGGACTATGTTTAACTTGTGCTTGAAAAAATATGACGGAGAGCCGGTCAAACAAAAAGGCTGATGCATTTTAAGTTTTTAATACGATGCTATTTTTGGTCAGACTGTACCTATCTGTCAGACGTAGACTTGTAGCCTGGCTGGAGATTTATTTTTGTTTCTGTTTTAAGATCATTTATCAGAATTAAACAGGTCTCTTTTCTATTTTTATCTTTGATCTTAATGCGACACTTAAAAACTGTTTTCGCTACCTACTGTCCCAACTTCTACAGGAATAACAATAAAAGCTCAAATCTTTATGAAAACTTTCCAAACAAACCATTACCGATGACACAAAATACATAGGTACAGAAGTCAATCTACATACAAAACGCGTTCGAGTCACGCAGACATAGGTGTCTATGTGTGCGTGTTCACAGACGCGCTGTCTCAAAACAACTCAAAACAGTTCGAGCGTGGCTGCCGCTTTCTTGAGATAAGCGCGTCACACACAAGGTAGATAAAAGTGCACGCGTTGTGATACCTCCCCTAACTGTAATTTGACTGTAATATTTTTAATTTTAATAACAAAAGAAAAAGTAATAATGGAGCAACAAAAAAGTCGTTTTATAATTGTTCAGTGGACGGTTGTTTTTATACAACAATAAACAGTGAATTGTCGTTTTTTTAACCTGCCGTATTACCTATAGCACAAAATACATAGGTACAGAAGTCAATCTCATGTATGTACTTCACTTTTCATGCCTAAACTCGGCGGTCGCGCTAGGGTCGTCAACTTTTTATGCGCATAAAACTAACGTGGTAGTGGTACTCGTATCTAATTATTTGATTTATTGTTGAGAATAAAACAGGAAAAATGAAATATAAACCAATAATAATAAAATATTTAATGTGGCATACATGAGGTTAATAAACACTTTCAACGGAAATTCGTTTGAACGAGATACCGAACTTTTTCAGAAACTGCAATTTATAATTTTGTTATTCATACATATACTTATAGGTACTTACTTATTACTCTTTACTTGCGAAAAAAATATTTTTGTATGTAATGGGTTGGTACAGTCCCTGATCTAAGCTTGCTTCTACCTACAGAAACCTTGATTTGCGAGTTTTATTTCGTCTACCTTACAACATACTCTCGCCCTGAGTTATCAACTCCTACTACTTAGTAATAATCTTTGAGGGTAGGTTGGGCGGTTCGCCTGGGCCGACACTAGCAAAACTTATTACGGCATTGGGCCAGAGGCCGCCAGGGCGCTTACCTACCCACCTAACTGTACCTACCTACTGCGTTTATTAAAAGAACCATCGAAATATGAGAAGATAAGTAGGTCCATACTATAGGTAATACGGCAGGCTAAAAAACGACAGTTCACTGTTTATTGTTGTATTAAAACAACCGTCCACTGAACAATTACATATAATACGACTTTTTTTGTTACTCCATTATTACTTTTTCTTTTGTTATTAAAATTAAAAATATTACAGTCAAATTACAGTTAGGTAGGTATCAAAACGCGTGCACATTTATCTACCTTGTGTGTGACGCGCGTATCTCAAGAAAACGGCAGCCCCGCTCGCACTGTTTTGAGTTGTTTTGAGACAGCGCGTCTGTGAACACGCACACATAGACACCTATGTCTGCGTGACTCGAACGCGCTTTATATGTAGATTGACTTCTGTACCTATGTATTTTGTGCCTATAGTATGTACCTACTTATTTTCTCATATTTCGATGGTTCGTTTAATAAACGCAGTAGGTAGGTACAGTTAGGTGGGTAGGTAAGCGCCCCGGCGGCCTCTGGCTCAATGCCGTAATAAGTTTTGCTAGTGTCGACCCAGGCGAACCTCCCAACCTATCCTCAAAGATGATTACTAGTAGGAGTTGATAATTTTTGTGATCATGACGAGAGTATGTTGTAAGGTAGACGAAATAAAACTCGCACATCAAGGTTTCTGTAGGTAGAAGCAAGCTTAGATCGGGGACTGTACCAGCACAATACATAGAAAAATATTTTTTTCACAAGTAAAGAGTAGGGTAAGTATATATGTATGAATAACAAAATTATAAATTGCGGTTTCCGAAAAAGTTCGGTATCTCGTTCAAACGAATTTCCGTTGAAAGTGTTTATTAACCTCTTGTATGCCACATTAATTTTTTTATTATTATTGGTTTATATTTTATTTTTCCTGTTTTATTCTCAACAATACATCAAATAATTAGATACGAGTACCACTACCACGTTAGTTTTAGGGCTGATTTTTCAATCATCAGTTAACTTCTATCTGAGGAATAAATATGGCGGTTTGACATATTTTCCATACAAAAGCTGTCAAAACGTTAAAAATATTCCTCAGATAGAAGTTATCTGGCGATTGAAAAATCAGCCCTTAGGCGCATAAAAAAGTTGACAACCCTAGCGCGACCGCCGAGTTTAGGCATGAAAAGTGAAGTACATACATGAGATTGACTTCTGTTGTATTTTGTGCCGATGATCAGGAATGGTAACTCGTAAGCTATTCATATGGAATCGTTTACATTTCAAGCAGAGATAGTAAGACGGGCTGACGAAGCTTTGGGGCACGGACGCACGCCCTGCCAGCGCTCGTTAACTCGCTCGTAACAATAAAACACAACACCCACAACACTATTTGGGTGAACGGACCCATTTATTGCCTTAGACGGGACGCTATTCTGCCACAATACCGTATTCTATAACTCAGACACCATTAAAATAGCGTTTCCCTATTTTAACTTTAAATTGCATTCTGTAAATGGCCTCACCCACGTTTTAGTAATACCTACTTGTTCTAAGCTTAATCATTTAGTCATAAAAGGCGTTCGATATGTTGATCGAATTCCCCGATTGAATGAACTGGTTGAACAGTGATGTCATGTTAAATTGCTGAACACTGAGCTGTTTATGATTTAGCATCGAAACAACGTATTTAGAATCAGTGCGCTTGTTTCTTTAACAACATATGGACGGCCGTCGACCAGTCATACATTTCCTCTTAGTATTAAAAGAACAACACAAGCTGCAGAATGTGACCGTGGATGATGCATGTTGTGCCGAAGGGACTCGGTTTATTTCGGGAGCTCGTAAAATCGATTATCCGTCCGATTCGAGCGCGTTCGGCTCGACACTCGCGCGCAACGCTCGTCGCCCGCGCGCTCCAAACAGGATGCACTATTTCTGTTACGCCTCTGACAGAGATATGTGTATGATATTAACGAGATTCAAATGTATTATGAGCCTATTTATAAGGATAAATATGGGCTGCTGAAATAAACATAGTCGGATTCCTGAAATTATGTAAGCACGCTCTCGTTCTTACATGGAAGTTGCCTCTAAAACTGTCAGGACTACGGTCTCGAAGACAGGCCAAAAGTTTGAAACATTGTAAGCCAAATACTTGATTGCTATAAGACTTTCAGACCAAGTACCTACTACGTAAGACTACGTATTCCATGATTCTAACTCCCAATCATCCAGGAACCTTTGAACCCCATACTTAACTGCCCAAAATGGCGAACAAGTTCACAGCAGGTGGCTAAATATGGCCGCGAGAGTTGAACGCACCACCGGCACCACAAGGCAAGTTTACTTGGACCTACCTCGGACGTACAACTGGGTGTCAGTGAAGGAGATTAATGACCTCTCGGAGGTCTAATTACATTGGACGTGTTATGATGTGGAATGGATATTCGATCAAGTGTTGAGATCGCATATGATTGATGCTTTTCGAAAGGAAAATAAATGATGGAACACTTTATACAACGTGCTGGGAATTCAAATAAGGATATATTGCTTCGTTGCTTATGTTACAGAAGTTGCAACTTTATTTTTTAGCCTTACAGGTTTGTTTCGCATGCATGCAAGTGGTTCAGGGTATAGTTAGCCGTTGCCAAATGGAATTATGTATATGTGAATTGATTCCCCTGTCAATTTGTGGCAAGGGTGTAAAGCGTGTTATTCTTGTTAATTATCACGATTAATTAGTTTTAATTTGTTCTACCAGTTAGTATTCAGCAAGCTCGTAATTATGAAGCAAACGTATTTCATCTTAAAGGTCAAAAAAGGACACTAGGTTTTATTTATTTAAAGGCTAAGCTTGACACTCTTTGCTGAGGTTATTAATGTTGGGTCTGAAATAATTTATTTTTAAACTTTCAACAATACATACTTTAATTGGAGTACCTTCTTTTAAAGGTTAGGTTATAAAATCCAAAATGTCTATGGGATGATATACAGCTGCATCAGAACGTACAAATAAATATGTACACTTATAAACAGTTACAGTAACCACATAACAACATTGTAACAACACGTTATAACATTGCCTATTTCCTTCTGTACAATTCATCTGATCTTATAAATATTGATTGATTGGTCTCCGCAAGATGGCGGCCGACCAGTCGCGAGTCTTGTTAGGTAAGAACAACATGACATGTCTTTTATGGCTTGTGTCGGCTAATTAAGTTTGTTTTACGATGGCAAATTGCAAGCACGCCCTACGACGGAACCGGGGCATAATTTCTCGTTAGCATAATGAGTGGTCTTGTTCTAGCAAATCGAAATTGCCTTTTTAGATGCGTTAACGCATATATGTATATGATACAGGTTGTTAAATTATAATTTGATTTGTTTAAATTATAGTCTAACGTTTAGAACTTTTGGTTAACAGATTTGATGCTTATAAGGTCTTGTTGAGCAATAACCTCAAGTAACGACAAGTACTTAAACGTTATAAAATTATAATTGACCCCAAACGCGAATAAGGAAAGCGTAGAATCCGGTCTATCCAGTTTTAGAAAAACAGTCAACCACAACATCAGTTGAAAAGCCATAAAACCCAGAAAACTTATAAAGCTAAAGTTAAAGGTACTAAAAAGTCTTCACCCTTGACCGAAGCAAGTTCAACATCAATTGCCGAGCAATCAAGATTTTATCCGACGTAACAAAAGTTGTTCGCAACTCGCATGTACCGTGTCTTCTCGTGACAGTCCAATATTTACATAATGGGCACTGAGCACGTTAACGAAACAGGCTTTGCGCATACGCATACAAAACACTTGTATTTACATTTTCTTTCTCTTACCGAGTCAAGCTGATTGGCGAGGCTTGTCTATGGTAAGAATTGTAAGTAACCTCGTTAAACTGCACCTTTTTAGAGAAACTTTTTGGTTCTAAAACTTTGTGAGATCTAGAGATTCTCAGAAAAGAGTGAGATCAATGGATTGCAGTTATGAAGAAAGCAAAAAGGCTGAGACTCCGCAAGTAAACTTCTTAAGTCCCATAACCAACATTTACTATTTCTATTAACTTAAAACACTTATGTCCTACACAATAAATAAGTGAACATTTTACGATCGCGTGAATCCAATCAGGTATGTATTTCAATAAACAATTTCTATTTCAATCATGTTTTACAACAAATAATTAAAGTTTGCGGTCGTCAAGTCGAAGTGGTTTGAGCTGCACCGTGTTCTTTAACAAGCCTTTAGGTTATAATTACTTCTTGAGATTGATAGTGCTGCCTGTAATGAAGTAGACATGTGATCCAGGCTAGCTTACATTATACATGATGAATATGGCCACAAATAATCAAGTAAAGGCGGCAAAGAAAATCTACAACGAATAAAAAAGTTACCGCGCCGCCATCTTGAATTTTCTTAACGGCCCATTTATTCCAAAATGGCTACCGTAGTCTTGTCTAAAATTTATTAGCAACAGCTTGCTACTGCCAATTAATAAGGAAATCAAGATTATTTTAATTTGACATTAACGATTGCCGACTTCAAACGAGTTGCTAAAATGTTGACAAATGAAGTCGTTGACAACGGGATATCCGCTGGTATAACTATGAAAGAAATTATCATATTACCGAATAACTAAATTAGATATAAACAATATATTAAATTAATGATCCGCTGAATAAATTAGTCCCTAATGTAATCGGGAAGGCAGTTTTAGATTTAAGAGAATTGAAACTTTTTCCGAATACCACAACTTATTTTTCTACACAAGTCGTTGTTGACTGAACAATGCATTCAAATTAAGTTTATCAACAGTTAAACTGCTTAATTCTTAGAATAACATTAAGAAAGCAATTTCAATTAAAATTAAATATAATTTAACGAGGGCACTGTTAGGAAGCACTTGAGTTGCCTTCAAAATCATCTATAATAACAAGATTTAAGCTTTTAACGTCCCGAATTGAATGACAGACAATTCCTTGCCGGTGGATGACTGCGCTAGTTTTATTGTGGCATGGACGGAGATTTCAAAGAGCTTTTTAATGCCCCGCGCGTACGCAACTCGTTCGAAACTATTACGGCATACTAAAGCTGATTACACGTGGGCTGTTAGGAGTCTGCGCGTGCTGCTTTGAAATAGGTGTTCAAATAGAACTTATGTTATCTTTATTTGATTCTAGAACCTTCCAGAACAAAGTCTTAACGAGGTTGGGAACATTTGTGTAGTGGTCTGTATTTATATCGAGGATGAAGTGGCCAAAGCATTAGCAATATGGGATAGTAGATTCGCACAGTGGAGCTCATTCATCAATGTAGGTCTTACATCATAAATAACGTTGCCAAGCGACATAACTTCGTGCTCCATTTCAACAGATGCTCTTTACACTCCATTTATTAACTGTTGAAGTTTTCTGATTCAACTTCTGTAACGATTGATAGAAATTGTCTCACGTACGTACCTCTATAAAGTAGGAAAGTTACAAACTCTTAAATGTACCAGGTACCTATCTGCAGTCAAGGTGTTGCGCCCACGCAGTTTTCTACAGTCGTGTGCACACCGCTTAATTCCACCGAATAGTTTTTCGGCACGGTGATTAACTTTTTGACTGATCGATCCGTCGACACGATGTAATCTTCTAAATTGTTATAATGGCTTCGGTTATTCTAACTGGGATTGACCATGGTTTGACCATAACAAACATGTACGTATTGTACGTGATAATTCCTGTACAGGGAATATTTAGCCGTGTGGTGGGTATGTTAAATCGTGGGACTTTATGCAGCCATTGACTTTTAGCTGTTGAATATTAATTTCTTCGCAAGTAAATAGTCAATGCGCATTTTTAGACTTAGCTTTAGGAATCTGAAAGGAAAGCTGAATATGTGCGTCTGCATATTTATATGTACAAAAACGAAGCTTAAGATTTTAATATTTTGATATCTGCACGCAAAATAATATAAAAGTTTTCTTAATCCATTCGAAATAAGCCGCTCTAACAAAAGTATTTTTATGTGTCAAGCGAATTATCGAAATAAGTACGTGAGGTATAAAATCGGTTTTATACTTATAAGAATCGATACAAATACGAGGTTGTTCGAGAGGTATCGATTGAAGCCTCAACGAGGCAATCGGTCGAGTCGTTTTCTTCAGAAATGTTATTTTTTTCTCTTATTTGTGTCCGGAGCGGCGCAGGAGCGTTGCCTTTGCTATAATAAACAAGTACCTTGTTGTAGCCATCACTTGGAAATGTTATTTAGGATATAACTGGCACATAATATTTCTTTGAAAATGTGGCTTATAGATTGTTGAACTTAATTGTACAACTAAGAGTTAAAAACACATAAAAACAAAAAAAGAAACTCGACGAAGTTAGAACCTCCTCCTTTTTTTGGAAGTCGGTTAAAAATGATGGCGCGTCTTTTTAACAAAGTTTTTTAATTTCATGTTGTTTGTTTCAATATCCCGAATAGTTTTTTTTACTCTCCTCATTATCTACATCCTTTATGTTAAATGATAGTTACATAAAACAAATTACAATGATTATGCAATATACACAAAAAGTCACAACAAGCTGCCAATTAAATCTTGACAAACTGGTTCAGGAAGCTCATTATCTGGAAGCTTAATATCTGGTGTACGGTCGGACCACAAAGGTCAGCTTGTTAGTTTTAAAACTAATAAAATAAATTCATTAAATAAGATAATTACTTTTAGACCATTGAACAAAAAAACTTTGCAAAAATTTCAAGATAATACTTCGGATAAATTAAATTCTATTAACATGGACTGTAAAGAACCAAATAAACTATTTAAACATTTATTTAATACACTCTGCCAGGAACTTAATAAGTCATGTCCGAAAAAAACTATTAAAATCACTCACAAATTTAAATTCAGTGAATGGTCTACTAAAGGGATTAGGATAAGCAGGGATGTCCTATATAACTTGTACCACGAAAGGTCATTGACTTCTGATCCAACTTTTCATGACTATGTAAGAAACTACTCGAAGATATTTAAAAGGGTATGTATTTTGGCTAAGTCGAAATCAATTAGTAATAAAATAGCCAAATCAGACAATAAAATTAAAACGGTCTGGAATATTATAAATGTTGAAACCGGCCAAACTAAAATGCGGGATGCTGACCCGCGGTTAGTTATTGATAATGCTGTTATCTCAGATAAGGTAGAGGTTGCCAATGCTTTTGACACCTTTTTTTCAAACATTCCCGTAGAGGTTACCAAGTCCCTTAATTCATCTTCAATATTAGCTGAGACGTTACTTCGACAGAACTTCAGTAGAAATATACCTGACTTCCAATTTCAATATGTCTCTGATTACACGATCAAAAGAGCATTCAAGTCTTTAAATCTAAAAAAGACTGAGGACTTATGGGGCTTTTCTGTCACAGTCATTAATTCTATTATTGAGAGTGTTGCCCCAATACTTAGTGAAATTTTTAACCTTTGCATTGACAACGGTATCTTCCCTGACTTGATGAAACTCAGCAAAATTGTTCCTATCTTTAAATCAGGCTGTAAGAAAAACCCTTCCAACTACAGACCTATTTCAATCCTTCCAGCCTTTAGCAAAATCTTCGAAAGGATCATGCTCGATCAGATGTTAAGACATTTTAATTTAAACAACATATTTCATGACCGTCAGTACGGCTTTACAAAGGGTAGGTCTACCACTGACGCAAGTGCAAGATTGATCACCCAAATCTTAAACGCCTGGGAAGATTCGCGGGATGCTGTGGGCATTTTCTGCGACCTTTCTAAGGCGTTCGATTGCGTTGACCACGACACTCTCATTTGTAAGCTGAACCACTACGGAATTCGTGGTAAAGCTCTCGCGCTCGTCCTTTCGTATCTATCAAATAGACAGCAAGTAGTAGACGTAAGTGGCTCAACTTCATCTGGGTCATTAGTAAAAATGGGCGTGCCGCAGGGCTCAATTTTAGGTCCCTTTTTATTCTTAGCTTATATAAATGATCTCCCGTATATGATGTCTGTGATCTCTGATATTATTTTATTTGCTGATGACACTTCCCTTGTCTTCAAAATTAACAGAAAGGAATCTAGTCCTATAGACGTAAACGATAGCTTGGTTACTCTGAGCAAGTGGTTTGCCGCGAATAACTTGCTTCTTAATTCTTCCAAAACGAAATGCATTAAATTCTCTTTACCTAATGTAACACCAGTAGGGCTCAATATCGTTCTGGACGATAATAAATTAGATGTTATTAGTCAAACCGTCTTCCTGGGCATCACCATTGACTCTAAATTGCAATGGGGTGCCCACATCTCAGCACTGTCAAAGAGGCTGAGTTCCGCAGCTTATGCAGTCAGAAAAATAAGACAGATTACTGACGTTGCTACTGCTAGGCTCGTGTATTTCGCTTACTTCCATTGTATTATGTCCTATGGTATTTTACTGTGGGGGGCAGCGGCTGACGTAAACTCAATCTTCGTTCTCCAGAAAAGGGCAGTTCGTGCAATTTATGGCCTCGGCCCTCGCGAGTCATTAAGAGAATTATTTAAAGAAATTGATATACTTACACTACCTTCTCTTTATATACTAGAAAATATCATGTTCGTACGCAAAAACTTAAATCAATTTATTGTTAAAAGTGATATACATTCCATTAATACAAGAAACAAGCACAAGCTAGTAGTTCCGAGATTCAGATTAACGAAATCAAATAAATCGTTTTTAGGGAATTGTGTCCGTTTTTACAACAAGCTGCCTAAGTGTGTAACCGATCTCACGGATATAAAATTTAAGAACACTTTAAAATCCACCCTAATTAAAAAAGCTTATTATAAAATTCAAGATTTTGCTGACGATAAAGATATTATATGGCGATAACTCATCTCTCCATGTGTGGCTTCCCTGGCAATTAAACGACTTTTTCTTCTCCCTTTGCATTGTATAGATTTACAGATAAACTTTCTTGCATTGTATAATTCTGTGAGCATACTATTGTTATGTAATAGACTGTTTGTACTGTGACTATATTACTTTTTAAAAAGAGTGTCTATGGAGTTTCTTGCCGGCTCTTCTCCATGAGACCAACTTTTTGGAACCGTGCAACTAATGTGACGTTTCATAGGTGCCTGCAAAGGCCTATGTGAAATAAAAAGATTTTGATTTTTGATTCATTAAGGATTTGACAAAAAAACTTTAGTAGATACAAAAACTTTGACACTAAACTCCTTATTATAAAAAGTTGTCTTAAAATAGTAACGGCTTTAGCACTACGTTTAAACCATCGTCTCGTATTACAATAAGGTGGTCAAACTTTACATATAAAAGAACTAACTGTTTCCCCGCGGTTTCGCCCGCAGCCTCCGAACTTTATCCCGGATAAAATATTATGTAAGTATATTCTATGTCACTGAGGGATACCGTAGCTTACCAACAGTGAAAGAATTTTTGAGAGCACATCAACCTAAATCTGTCACGTCCAACTTCAACAGATTTTCAACCCTATAAAATAATGGATCTACTGTAACTATACTCTTTACTACTATACCTGAAGATATCTAGTATCACCATAAACGTAATAAACTGTATGTAGGTATGTTGTATAGTAAAATAAATCAGCTGATGTCCTCAAAGTTAACCAACATTAAAACGTATAAAGAATTTAAATTGATCGCGACTGGGAACTGGGAACTTCCAGATAAATATAAGGTGTTTTCTTTAGGTGATTATCCTGAGTGCCGTGACGGTATGGTGTCAGTACACGAGCGAGATAGCGCCTGTTAGAGAGGGATGGGTAGATGTGCAGGATTCAGGTGTGAACGAGACACGTGCGTAACATACCGAACGAGTCTTTGCTGTTGTTCTCAAAGTTATGTGTTAGGTTAAGCTTTTGTTAGTTAGGAAAGAATTGTTTTGGTTTTCTTAGAACTAGGAGCAAAGGAGGTAAACCTTTAATTCTACACAAAACATTAAAAAATATATAAATAATACTAGGTATATATCCAAAGAAGTATTTAACAATATTTAAGAAAGCGTAATCTACATTAAATAGGTAAACAATTATATATTATACAACTACCTACACAAAATAATTGTATATCAGATAAGACAGTTAAATCAAACAAAGTTTTAATATAAATACCAAACAAAAAAAATATAAAACGAAAAAGTTTGAGAACCTCGCTGAGGCTCGTGCTTTTCCTTCGCTTCTCGTTAAGAGCTTTTAACGAGCCGACCTTGCCGTAACAATTAGAAAGAGACAGCAGCACCCACGCGCCCGCGCGCTAGACAAGGACGGAACTCACACCGGTAACAATAAGCTTACTAACAAGACCCACTCGCTCACTGTAAAATGTCGTAACCACCATAATTACACATTGAATTATGCAACCTATTTTTATTCAGTTAAGGTGTGATTTTAAATAAACAAACAAGGCGTCTTCTGAGCCGGGTGCCGCGGCAACTCGTCTGACTAACGAGAATGACTCAGGCGCAGGTTTTTTGTCGTTTTTCCGATATAAACCTTTCAGTCAAACAGGAGGGTTTAAATTAGTTTGGTGTGCAGCCCGCTATGGGGTTTTCTCATAAATGCCTTTTTGAAATTTATTCAAATTGGTTTTTCGTTGCGCTGAGCTAATCGTAGCTATAAAGTATGCTACAAGCGCATTTTTATGAGATGCTATCGTTTCATAATTATTAGCTAGCCGTCTCGCCGGGACATGTTATTATAGGTATAACACTAATCATGTTTTTTAGTAGATATTTGTTAGATAAATACGACTTAGGTAGAAAACCTCATTAGAATTTGGTCGTTAGAATGTTTAACATTATGAGAAACTTGTTTTTAAATGCTGAAGTAGGAAATTAAATAATTTATTTTCATTGTTGTGATTTTTTCGGTCGCGCGTGAGGTCTCTTACAAAAGACATCAACGCATTTAATTTGCGGAAAATGCTTTGCAAATTGTGGAAGTGGTTTTAAATATTGTTGTATTTTATTTTATTCAACGTAAATAAATGTCAAAAACATAATGTCAAATTAAAAGTATTTCAAAGTTTCAGACACCCTTAAATTCCTAACATCATGAAGTTAAATAAAATACATAAAAGTTATCTTCTAAATCTTCAACTGTAAAAACTAAAACTAATCCTCAGTTTGTTTTACAACCTTTCTTATAAAATCTTTTTATCGCTCTATTTATCAAAGTGATTAAAGTCGGGTCAGTCATCTTGGAAAAAACTCCGGCGCACGCAGCCGTCTGTCAAAATTTGAAAAGCGAACATTAATGTTTAACATCTCTTGAAAGGGTAAAGGTGAAAGAAAGAAAGAAAGGAATTTAAACACAACACTATGTTGCATCAGTTATTTTGAAATGTAGTGATGTGACAGGTTAGATAAAATAGTAAAACTTTTTTGTAACTTGACATGTTTTGTTAGTTTAATTTTTGTTTATATGAGTTAACAGGTTCATATACATACATATTTTAATTCATGTTTCGGTGGTTCATTTTGTTGGTTTTATTTACATAGATATTAACATATTTACAAAAAATATTAAAAACTATCCTAGTAAAAAAAAAACACTACATATACATTTGGACAAATCTTAACATCTTTGACATTCGCTTACTAAATATTTGCAAACACGAAGCTTTCAAAACTACGAGTAATTTGTGCAATAATTTTTGCTTGATACATATTTACTGAAAAACCCTGCATTATTTTAAACTAAATAAATTAAATAAAAGTTACCTAATATTATTTTATTTATCATTCTCATTTCCCACACAAAAACACCAGAATCTTACAACAATAATGTAAAACAACGTACGTACTTCAATCATAAACAACAACAGAATTACACAAACTTTTTCTCCATACATGTTTTCCAAACCTCATTACAACCTCCTTTCTTTGGAACCAATTAGTAAGTTTAAAAAAGGAACGTCATCCATCGCTGGGTAAACATTATGGGTGTTCGTATTGGCGCGAACACAGCAAGCAATGGAACATGTCCAATCTTATTATATCACACCTCGTTGAGATACCACCGAATGTGGTAAGGTAAAAAATGTACGCTTATGTCGATAATATCGCGCTTGATAATTTGATTGGGCTTGTAAATTATATTTTTTTAGTATTTCGTACTTACTTCGTTTGTTTGATGTGAGAGTTTTTACACGAATGGAGTGTAATGATGTCGTTTTTCAGGTTTTTAATATAAATTATAAAAATTTTCTATATTTTTATTTTTCAAGTTCTTGGTATAAGAATCTTAGGTGTATGCACACATAATATGTACAAGAAGATTGTAGTTATCCTAATTACTCCTACATCTAGATTCTCTGTGATCTTGGATGAATTTTGATTGTAACTGGTTGAAAGCACTATCTTCGTAATCACAAAAAAAAACTACGAAAACAAGATTCTTTCCATACACAACAGAAACACGCACGACAGTAAAAAAGGCCAACACAACATCAAAGAGATCGTAATGTAATATAGGTAAGTACACCTATTTGATCGGTTTGTCGAAAATTCGAATTTCGAAATAACAAAAAACTATCTAACTGATTGTACTACCAAATCCGTTGAGATAGTCAACAAGCAACATTTTACCGCCCACCAGTACCTCATCATGGAGAACAAAATGACTAGCGGAGGTCCCATAGCAGAGAATCTCCTTAGAAAGAAGCGCATCAAAGTACGGGTGTTCGGGTGGCGAGGAACGTTACTGTCTTCGCCCTTCTACGCCTTCTTTGGACCCGACCATTTTCTGTAATACCAGAAATCTTTGACAGATGTCTTAAAGAACCTGGTTAGTTCACTAACAACTGATCGTTTTGGTCATGCCCACCGTACGTATTTGACCTAAAAGAGGGCGTCTGACCTACCTACGTTATGGCAACTCCGTTTGACTTTCTTACTCGGTGTCCCTCTCAGTATTGGACGGAGGGTATGATTACTCCTTTGACGCGCCGCCGCCGGAGATGCAAAATAGAGTTCAAACTAGCCGCTGCCATGATTGTTATCGCAGCATTTTATCACTTTCCAACTGTTATAACGATTATCGACTTTTTCGTAGGTGTGCTTTTTTAATGCCAGCTTTAAGTGTGTGATAGTTATCTACTTTAGTTTGTGTGGGAATATTGCTAACTTTAATCTTTATTTTAAGTAGGTTTTACAAAGACGAGAACAATTCTGTCTGTTTGTCTGTCCAATTTTCAAGAGGAAACTACTGAATATATTTAAATGAATACATAACGTATTTCACTGAAAGGTACACAAATATTCTTGAGCCTGAGAAAAGACATAGGCTGCTTTTTATTTGACTGTGATAAGTAGTTTTCCCGAGACGTGGTTGTATCACTACCTAGTATAAAACAAAGTCGCTTTTCTGTCCCGTTGTCCCTTTGAACGCTTAAATCTTCAAAACTACGCAACCGATTTTATATATTAAATAGTGGGGAATTACTGTTATCCCGTGCGAAGCCGGAGCGGGTTAGTTATCACATAAAAGTAATCAAGTTTTAAACAAAATCTTAAGTTCATGTGATTTTTGTGAGGCACATCAACACTTAATATTAGAAGAAAAATTAATGGTTAACTGAGGTCATAAATACCAACATAAGACTAATATTGTTCAAGCAACTTTATTAGGAAATTAACAACTTAACGCTTATAAACCTTGAGCATTAGAAAAAGTACTAAAACATTGCAATAATATCGTAATTGCAGACAGATGGTATGACTCTATACAACTACATAGATAGACATTAGACAGGGCATTAAAACCTGCACGTGTCTATATCTTCATAATTCTAGGTATAACACGAATTATTGTCCACATAAAACAAATGAACACCAATCGACGAGGTATAAAAATCAACGTCGTCTTTTTACACAGCTGAAACCTTCATTTGTTTCATATATCAAGAAACTCGGGGCTGTGGGATTGTTCGAAAGAGTTACCGCGGCCCTGGTACATAAAGGGCTGCAAAAGGAACATGGTGGGTTTTAGTCAGTGAGAGACTGACATTCCCTTGCACAGTATGACTGTATCCACAGTGGGATGGGTCATTTGATGATATCCCATAAATACGATGGAATAGCTTTTATAGATAGTTCAACTCAGATTTGCGCGCGGCCCTATGTGTGCGTCGGCTTGTAAATATACAACTTTCATTCGTGTGACAGTGACGTCGTCCGAGGATGACGTGTTCTTATCGCTTTTTGTTATGGGTACAGTCGTTTACGAAAATGTCTAGTTCTTCACGGAGAAAATGTTTCAAAGGAGTCAGGTAGCGTTTCAAAAAATGAAACATTCAAAGCTTTTTATTATAACATTTTACAGTTTTTCATTATTTTCTCATACGTCTTTTCAAATTGCCATTGACAAAGTCTAAGAAATAAATGACGTGAAATATCTAAGATGAATTAAAAACTCCTTACATATTTTCTAGCTCGGGGTACGCGGACAATAAATAAAAGTGTGGACTAAGAATGTAAAAAAAAACGTAATCGTGTATAATAATGTAAACAAAATGTGTGGGGAATTTTAAAAAATTATATTGCTTCGCATAATGTCGACCAAAATAAGACGGAAATAATGAAACTCATAAATGAACGTTTAAATCAAATTGATTAAGGGATGTGGGGTAATACTTGACGACATGTACAAAAGAATAAAGAAGAATACTATAGACATTTTGACATGGAGTCAGAATTTATAATTCACCTTGGAAAGTAGCGAATCCAAAAAATCATCATTTGATTTTTCAAGTAGCGATTCAGAATCTTTATAAAAAGATTAACACTAAATTACGTTATAACTATTTTTCTTAAACACCTGTATACAACCCCGAAATAACTGTATTTGTACCTGACTGTACCTCTTGTCACGCACACAAAGTCACTGTATATGTACAAGGATTACCCACACAAAAGGCCGCGCGCACGACTGAGTTGAACTTACTATACTACGTTTCTATGAAAACCATAAGTAAACAAAGAAAGCTCGTTACAGACCAACGTAATATGAAGAAATAAAAAGCTCGTAAAAGCTCTATTATTTTACACCGACGAAGTATAATTTCTAGTACCTGCGGCTTCTATTACCTTGACGGAAGGCATAGCAAACCGCTCAAATTAATAAATTTGACTCTAAACCCTCCAACTCATATCACCATTAGTTACGGGCATCGCCTCACGCTCGCTACACATAATTTCAGTTTTACACTCCATTGTAATAGAGCCAGTAAGTGAATTACATTGTCTGCGGGCTCTATGCACCCTCGAGCTAGTAATAACCGATAAGCCACGCTTTTCCTACCAGTGAAGCCTACCAAATCACCTCCATTTCCATTCGTAGCTCGGAAATATTATTACACTTGGAGTGAGCAACCTAAGATGTTCTCAGTTCTCATACTAAGGTATATGAATCATTGCGTAATAAATTAATGCCAATTTAATTGATTATGACGTGGTAGCAGTAATAAGATTTTGCATGCAACATGCTACCTATTTCATGCGAATATTACTACTCATCTACCAAAGCAGAGTTGCCTACTGTTTTACGCACGAACATCAAATTAGCTTTACGATTAAAAGAAAACGGTAAAACAATTTGTTATTTTGTAAAATGCCACATCTTAAAAATGCTAATCTTTTCGAATAAGTAAAACGTGTCGATATTTAAGTGTAAAATTAAGAATCGAGATAAAAATCATTCGATTTGGGCATCTGTATTTATCGGTATTCGGTGCTGCGCTCGGGCATGCCGAGGCCTCGTTATAATAAAGTTTATGGGCCGTTTACTGCGCTTGTTTTACATACAATCGAACCTTTTCTTATACCTAGTTGCGATGTAAATAAACTGGTTATCTCGTTCTTTGTTAGGAGATGCTGATGCTGCGCTCCTATCATACCGGGATAACTATATGCTTATGAGATGAAGAGATTTGAAATTCAAATCGTTGTCTTTGATGTTTCCATGTTTGCGAAGTAACAAGGTTTATGTAAGTATTGTATGAAAAAACGAGAACCTAACACCAAAAGGTAAGATCCAACAACTTGGGAATACGGAAAGTTTAAAGAAGCAAAGAAAGAGCTTATCTTGAAATATATAATAATCCTAATACTCTCAGTAATAACGTAATTTGTAGAGGATTTAAATATTTATATCTTTCCAGAATATCGGACAGTTTTATTGTGTGAAGTGAACGGCGATGCTGGTAAAAGGATAGATAGTGGGCAGGTATCCACGAGATGTGCATCTGCTTAGCGAGGCTACGAACAGAGAAGCCGTGGAGAGGACTAGCTTAGGAGTTAGGAACAAAGTTTGAAAATGGGTATGTGTAGTTTAAGAGTGAGATGATTCTTTCAATTTAGAAGACATTTGAAGTAATGTTACTAGGTACTTGTTGATTCTAGATACATATTTTATGGCACAACCTGTAAAGCATGTCTAAGAAAATAATGTTTATTCCATCGTTTCTAGAACTAGGGCACCATTTAACCAGCTGATTGATAGATGTATTTTTACTCCATGCCTACTCAAACAACATTTTAACGATACAAATATTTCACACCATTCACTGATAGATCGAATCAAAATATTGTATAAACATAGATATGGCACGCACGCGTAAATAGAGCGGGTATTTTTATTTTATCATAAACATGTCCAAACATTGCCCTGTCCATCTCCAAAACACGCCGGCTTTTTGGATGCCCGCTTAAATTACGGCCGGCGGGATTTCTCCTTACGGTCAATAAATCAATAAATATATACGGCTAAGCCTGTCCGTCTGCCGGCATTAATGGAAATCTGTGTTTGTTTAGGACGCGATCCTTGGCTGAACCATTTGTTATTAAACGGAAGCTATTCGATCGACTTCCTGCAAGCTGCTTTGCTATTTTAGAGATTTTGATTTACTTGTAACGACAATTTGTTTAATGGCTTCCGAGATTCGCTGGGCGCTGAAGTTTTAGTAGGAATATTGAAATAACAATGAAAATGTTGCTTTGCCATGCAGCTTACGCTGTTTCTACGTACGAGTATGTTGGTGTGGTCATGTAAAACTATCGAGGGCTTATGTATAAAACAATATTTTGTAAAACGTGCATAATATGCTATTAAGTTCTGCCAAAGCTGGCTGTTCTGCTTGATGCATTTGTTTTCTTCAGGTGTCGATACTATTGATCCAACATAAAGGACTGCAACCACCTGAACCTGTCGCACCAAATTGGCAAAGAAAGGATGTTTTCAGGCGACTTTTTACAATAACTGTCCACGGCACACACAACTACTGTTCAAAAACAGCCGGCACCAATAAATTACGCATTTTTTTCTTCGGCCGTACCGGCGAAGCTCGGCAAAAAAGTCTACCTGCGCCTGCTCTCCGAAACCCACACAATGGCTCCCTCAGCCGTTTATTTGGGCGAGCGTCGTAACATTTCACGTTTTCGTATTCGGATGAAAAAACGAACAACTTGCACACAAAGAAATTTTAGCATTTTCTGAGAACAAACTTCACCTTGTAGTTTAGATGAATAAATCAGTTAACGAGACGTCGATGGAAGTGAAATAAAAGGAGTAAGTAATTTAGAGTCTTTGTCTAATCGTTGAACCAATACAAACTAGAAGTTCCTAACGGCATTTGAGATGATGTTAAAGCGGAACGTATCTCAAGGTACTAATTAACATCGGTGCTGTAATGTAAGTTTGGTTGTGTTGGTGTCAAAACGAACCGTGAAAGCTTTTAAGATGCTCGAGTGGTACAAGACAACGCGGGGCTCGTTTAGAAGAGCAGGCGCTAATCGGCGCACACGCATCCGTTCAGGTGACCATGAAGTTTGGATACTATGTAGGTATACTGGCCTAAGTTTTAATAATTATTTATTGAATGGTTATAACGTAAATAAGGATTTCTAAAAATGACTATGTGATTATTAAATTTCCCGTCGATCAGGGTAAGTAGATGCAACAAGCAACTTTAAATTATTCAATAAAATTCTATAAACTAGTTCAGATACCGCAAGACCGGCTATCGATAATAAGCTTATTACCATAACCGACTATACGCATTAACAACAATTTAAAAATTCCACCAAAGTACCCAGTTTCCCCGAGGCGGACGGGTAGACAGATAATCGGCCTTAATTATACGGCTATCCATCATCGAAAACCAACAAACAAGGTGGTTTACAGAAATGATCGGCCACCCACTGCACTACTTGACCTTTGGGGTACAACCACCTCGAAATAACTACGAACACTTCTTCGATCCGTAAAATGAAGTACAGAAAATTCTACGTCAAAAACCCTTATGTGTCTGCTTTACGAGCGGAAAATATTGTCACGTTTCTCTCTCTTGTGTATACCAAAACATATAATTGAATTGAACTCGACATTTGTTGAATGAACATTACATTACATCTCAAACTGTGCCAGATTGTCTACAAAAACATCGTTTAATGGTTCAGCTGAAATAGACGCTGTAAAAATACATCCAGACACCCACAGAATCTCAAGTAAAAATAGAAAGTGACAGCCATTCATGATCATAACGTAGTGACGACGAACAATGGGCGGCGATATGATCGTGGCAGGCGCAGCCGGGACCAGTTCTTGTATCTAAACCGTGAATCGCGGCTAACAAGCCCCGCTGGTGCACCAACTGAGATAACACAATGTTTCTTGTAAAATAACTTCGCTTTAGGAGACTCAACCAGCATTTCTTATGACTTTACTCGCAGATAAAATATTTCTACAATAAGTTTCTTAGGAGTTTTGCAAGATAAGCGGAAAATAATGTTGCTGAATTAGCGGGTTTATGGTTCTCAAGAAGCTTATCTATAAAAAAACAAGCTTGCAACTATGTGATGTCTGTTGTGAAGGCAGCAAGTTAACAATGTTAAAATGCCTCAACCGTCACAGTAGTTCGTGAACGCTATCATCACCTCATACAATAAACATGAGATTATCGATGCATGAGGCAATAAACTTGATAATTGGCCTCACAGAAATTATGGTTCGAAAGAAATTGGACTGCGAGTGTACGTAACAAATCTTGTTTCTTTTTTTTAAGACATAGTTCCTCTCACAATTCTGTGTATACTATTTGTACCCAACAAAGCGTGTTCCAATAATGAGGATCGCTCGATACAATCTCGGCCGCGCTGCGCCCGCGCCGATCAGACCGCCAGATATGCAGAATCCTCGCTGCTCGGCTCCTTTGTAATCCGGCCAGGGTAAACACCGCTGCGCGCCTCCGAAGACCCAACTCACTCACCACACGCGTAATGTTTTTCTAGCGCAATATCAAAACACCCAAAAAATTAAATGGATGTCTGACGTCCTACTCTATGAAATATTAAACGGTTTTGCATCGGAACGATCAAAGAGCTCATAATAGAATTTATAGCTCGCTTATAAAAAGACAAGTGACTTCCCAAAACCGAGTTTTTTTAACAAGAGCGTTGGTCGAAATGTTTTTATTGCCTGCTTAAAACGGGTCTGCTTATTAGCTCGTTACAATATTGCATATTAATTTTTTAACTACAGTCTCAAAATTACAGCAAATTGTTGCTTTAAAAACAAAAACAACTATCGGATCCATCTCGTCATTCCATAACGCGGTTGTGGCGGGTTGGGAGGTTGTTAAAAATGAAAATTATTCTGCCAGCGCAAACTACGGTGATTACATATCAGGCGGGCCGAAGCCCGAGGGAAGCGCGTCTCTCTCGCTTATTGCCAGATGATTGAAGACCCGCCGCCTACGACGCACTCCTCTCTGCCGCGAGACTGAGACAGCAGCCGCTGCAGCCCTCGGAGAGAACAGGATGGCGACAGCTCAGCATCTGATTAGCATCCCAATTACGGTGCGGGCGCGCAGTGGGATCGAATCTTCCTCTATAGTGTTGCACTGCAACGTTTTCAGCAGGAGCTTTTATCGATAAAATGAATGTTATGTTTAAAAATATACTTTATATTCTTAAGAAGTAAATACCATAGGAATGCGATTGTTGAAATAAGTTTTTGTGTAACAATGATTATACAAAAATATGGCAAAGGTAATGTAACAATATTTACAGTACATTGTAGCTTTGCCGCGCTGTCGGTTGTCAATGTTATCTCTAACAACAATCACAGCTGGGTTATTGATCGATAATAAATGTAATAACGAGTGGCAGCCCTATTAACGAGAATGGAGCGCGAGGCGGGGCGCTCGTGTCGAGATTACATCGACAGACCACGGAAATTTTAAATAAACAAGGAATTATGAGCCGACTCCAGATTATACACCTTCGTATTGACCGGACTGCGGGGCGGTAACTAGAGGAAATTGCCACACCAACAATTATTTGTAAGCAAGTCTTATACGTTTTATGGTACACCTAAATTGCGGAAACAACACCACTTATTGAAAACTATGGTAGCTACAAGTTAATGACATATTGGTATCGATATCGAGCTTTCTATTCCGCAAGACATTACCTATTACGGGTCGCGGTACATAATTCGAGATTGCAAATTACAATAACAATATTCCGAAAGCGGTACTGCCGAAGAAACCCTAACATTAACTGAGTTATGAAACAAACAACAATAGTTGGAATTTCTATTATGATAATTTGCGTATCCGCGGTATTTCATCTACATGAAAATTAAATTACAGTTAGGGTAAATACGCTAAATGTCGGCCCCCTTAGCGATTTTCTGTCTGCGGTTCGCTATAGCACCGTCAGTTTCCAACGAAAGATAGTTTCTGATGCGGTTTTGGATAGTTTGATTAATCTATTTCATGTTTATAGGCATAAGATTTATATTTCTACGAAAAGAAAAAAGTAATAAGGCTTAGATGCGTCGAGAACAGAAAAACCCTAAAGTCGGCCATTCACGGCCCAAGGTCGGTCGCGTTTTTTCCAAATGTCGGCCGGGTATAGGGTGTTTTAAATTAAGGCAGTGACAAATATTATTTACTAATATAATACTAAGTATACATTTGTAATTGTATTTGTTTAACAGTAAAATATTTTTTTGTTTCCCCTAAACAAATAAAGTCGTATTCACGACCAACCATTTATATTTTTTAAGCTAATAAGATCGGTTTTATAGATAGCAAGTCCCAAACCATAAAGCTACCATAAACATGCCTACAATACATTTAAACTTAACTTATTTACAATATAATAAATTATAATAAATCATTTTGAGAAAATGAAAAAAATATAAAAGTATTTTTTCATCAGCCTGTATAGTGGCGCTCGAGTTCGAGGCTGGTCGACATTACGATCTTTAATATTTCTAATGTCGGCCCCTATTTCTTGTACCTTTTTTCTCGAGATTCGACTAATATCACCCCGGCCGTTATTTGGCTATTAAACGTAAAATAGATCGATTTGCCTATAAGCGTTGCAAATTCTCTTGTTAAGCCAACGGAATTAGTACAATAGGAATTTATAAAATAGACTGCATATACTTTAAGTCGGCCACGGCCGAGAATCCGGTTTTAAGTCAAAACTGTTGTCCTAATGGCGGCCTCCTATTTTTCCTTGAAAAATATACGCAAAACGCCGAAAAAACTATCTTAAAATATAGTAAAAATAACCCATTAGTGATAATCAAGCTTAAAACATATAACAATAAATGTTTTATCGTTCTAATATCAATCCCCAAAATGTGAGTTTTCACTTCGAGTAAGCTACTTTACATGCGAATTTGATGTTTGAACGGCGCAATCGCTTCTGACGCTCAGTGTGAGAAGAGTAAGTGACAGAATCGGATAGTAACGATTTGTACGTATAGAGTATAAACCAAGGTTGCAATTCGAGGAGCAAAACTGACACTTAATTACCTTTTGAATGAATGCAAGCTGAAAATGTACAGACGGCCGAAGTTTGGGGGGAGGCCGACATTTGGCGTATTTACCCTATTTCAAGCGCGGAAAACTTGCCGTTTAATTCTTTAAACAAAAGCTTTTATATTGACAAGTTTTCCGCATAGCGAGCGCTTACAAGCATACATGTTCGAGAAGTTTTATTAACTTTGTATTTATTTTATGAATACTGCAATGCGATAATTATTGAGCTTTCTTTGTTTTCTTTTGTGTTAGTCTAATATGTATTTAGTAACACAGACTAGACTTAGGTTCTAATGATTTTGGAAATTAATAAAATTATGGAAGTTACTGGCAGCGTGAAAGTCCCTATACATAAACTAGGAAGAAAGAGACTGAAGACTCAAACAACGTGGACGTGAGCAAACGATAACGGAGCCTGTAAGCTCACCGCTCAGCGCATGAATACAAAACCAATTTGACGTTTCTCATTACGCAGTGACCACAATATGCGCCCGAGTGCCGGAGTCGTCCGACTAACTAGTTCCGCGCTCACCGATCTGTTATTATGTTAATAGGCCTAGTTTAGAGGTACAGAACCTCACAAACAATTAAACCGGCCTCTTTCATGTGTCAATAAAACGCGATAACTACTTGTAATTGATGCTATAAGGCACGGCGACTGGTTACGCACATTGTTATTGAACGGTGAACAGCCATCGAGTCCGCGATTGTTATTGTCGGCCTAGGGCGCTTTGTGGTACTAGGTCGTTGGAACCGTGCTAGGGGTACTAGTAAGCTTATTAACACACGTGGTACGACTTTAATTTGTACTCGACAACCCGTTGAATACGAATGTTGCCTTTCCAATAATAAATCCACGGAAAGATTCCCACGGATAACAAATAGACGAAGTGTCCACAACATTACACACATTCTAATATAATAAAGAGCAAGCTTTAAACGTATACGGCTGATTTTAAATTACAGATTACGACGTCTTTCTTTTATCCGAGTAATTTATTGTGTTTAATTGGCAACGCGTTAACATCAATAATTCATGATATAATAAAACTATGATAGCCACAATAAGACCGGTGTAAATTTATACGCGGATTATTTTACCAAGTTGATTGATTGCTTTAAACTAGTTGATTATGTATAAGCAGAGGTATTTATAACTTCTATTTTCGAAGAACAGTAACAGCAGATAAAACTATTTCGATTTATTTTATTATTTATCAATATTTTCTAACTAAAACGATTCCAGGATTCACATTAATCACAGTCAAAGAACACCGACGCTTATAAATCACTAGGAAATTATCATAACGAGTCAGTTTTGTAACGAAATTGTGGCTTTCTAAGAAATTAATAATGTCCGCTATAAAGTGTGATTTACAACTGTTATGGTTGTGTGTCCTCCTTATAGCGAGTTGTGACGACATGGGAGATCGCTGATACGCTAACGGGTTCGGATTTAGCGTAGGTGACGATTGGTAAAGCTAATCCGTGATATGTTGATAGTAGGAGTTGGGGCATAAAATTACCCAACTGGAGATCAAACAACTGGATTAGAAGTTGGAAGGGAAACAAAGTCGTTGGATAGATCTGAAATAGTACTGATGAAACATATATGGAACCTCTAGATTCAAAATCTTCAAAATTTAATAAGATAAAGACATGTTTGCAAGCCGAATGTAAAATTAAGTCTAACTATTCTACAAGAAAAGGCGCAGACATTACTTCTGTTTATTTCGGGAACTTAATTGGCATGCCGAGGTACGTATTAACTCTAAAAGAGATCCTTTTACAAAATAACGCGTCAACCTCTCCGGAACGCAAAAGTACGCAAGGTGAGTGATAATAAGTTTAACAACCTCAAAGTCGTCGACAATTTGCACATTAAAGACAACTAAGTACTTTAAATTCTAGTCTAATTACAACTACTTATTGTACGAACGAATAGCCTCTTTACTCCTTTATGCCTTTGATAACAACTAACGGGAAACTACAATAAGAATGTACTAAACTTAGTGCAAAGTATAAGAAAACTAATGTCAACGAACTATGAAAGGAACGCTTTCAAAAGCTAATGTGCCTCGGAAGAAGTGAAGGAATTTATGTGCTTAGAACCATGCGTCCTTTAACATATTCCATGCGACAAATCTATTTATCTTTCGCTATTGTTGTAACTGCACATTAACGTAAAGCGTAGTTCATATAATGCTTACCATAAATACTGGTATTCTATACTAAAAATTCAATTAAGCACTTAGGGAGTGTAGTACTGTAGAGATGTAGTATTTAGTTAGATACTCTTTGGTGTTTTATATTCAATTCCTGGCCGGACAATGATATAAATAAAAATAGAATAAGTTTTGATATTGAAGTATGTCACTTCACCCCCGAGTCAGAAAATAAACGCTAAGTTAAAGTTTTTTCCAATCTTTTAATTGAATAACCTGAAGATCCCCGGTTCCTAGCGCGCCACGCGCTACATATGGTGGAGGCGCCGGGTACAAAGCCAAGTATTTTTCAGGTCACGCGTAAAAGTCGCGTAAAATTCGCTTGGTGACATTTTGAAGTCGGGAAGAAGAGGAGCCTGGAAGATTAACCCTGGGCACTGATTCTAATGAAATATTGGAATACGGAGAAAAAGAGCTAAGTGGAATTTATTTATTTAATGTAGGAAAATGTCCAAAGATATAAAATTTTTCTCCGGAGTCGATGACATATCAGTCGACGACTTTCTTTTCGAATTTCGCACAATTGCGGCTATAAATAAATGGAAAGAAAACGATTTTGCACTTCTACTAGGTGCATATTTGCAAGGGCCTGCTCTTACATTTTACAAATATAGTTATGTCGATGGGATTGAATATAAAACCATATGCGACAAATTAAGGGCGGAATTCCCTAATAATGTAAATTATGTAGAAAAATTCTACAACGCTCGACAGGAGCAAGAAGAAGAATTGTTGTCATATTATTATCGTCTGTGTGGCTTACAGACAAAAGCCAATATTATAGACGACAATATTTTTATAAAAACATATTTAAAAGGGCTAATTGTCAAATACAAAGTCATACTAGGCTCACAGCTTTTCACAACCAAAACTGAGCTGCGTGAAACGCTGGTTCAAGTGAGGTATTTGTTCGGAAAAGAACAAAATCAAATTATCAATTTGCCTGTCATTCCACCGAGGAATGATGACAGGAAATTCTATGATGAGGGAAATAAAAGAAATGCCCCTTGTTCACATGTTAATACACATAATGCTTTTAGTGTGGAGAAAGAAGCACCGCCCAGCAAAGATGTGGAGATGGAGCAGCATGATGAGGAGCAACATGATGAGGAGCAGCATGCGGAGCAGCCTGTGGAACTGCTAGCGATTGGATCGGAAGTAGCATATAAGTCTGGTGAGACCGGTCCAAATATTAATGTGTTGATTGCTCAACAGGAGTTCAGGGCGTTAGTCGACACAGGAGCGTCGATTTCCTGTTTATCTGAGGCGTTCATTTCAGAACTCAACATTAAATACACCAAGAACATTTCTTATGAAGCTTCTTCAGTCTCTGGTGCGCAGTTGAATGTACTGGGCGAAACATGCATACATTTTTTGATAGATTCGTGTTTATTTAGGCATAAATTTCTAATTATAAAAAATATTCGCCAAAACATAATTTTAGGAAGAGATTTTCTTTACAAAAATAATTGTATTATAGATTTTTCCAAACATAATTTAATTTTAAAAACGAGGTTTATTGCAAAATTTATTCAAACTGACATTGTCGGAAAAGATAGATTAATGTCAAATATACTGACAGATAAGGGTCACCATAGTGACAAAAATAATGACAAAATGACATGTGAAATTGACAACAAAATAAATAAAATGAATTATATTTATTTTCAAAATAAAGTGAAAGAAAATAAAATGCAGAAGAAAGTTCCGCGAAAACGTAAGGTTCCGGAATATAATAATAATTATAAATCAGCATCTTTGGAAATGATGCAGTGTAGGCGAGCAAGGCCTAAGGACTTGAAGAAGTCAAATAGTCGAAAATGTAATAACGATAATTATATTTATCCTTCAGAGGGGAGGAAAGGAGCGCAGTATAACAAACGTAGTATACAGCTGCGTAATATTAATAGCAATTTAGAATTTTTAAATAGGCAAAATGTAAATAAATATAAATATAGGAAACATTTTGATTGAGTTTTAATGACTTGTTTTTCTAATACGTGTTTTGTTATTTCATGTTATCCTGTACGAGTGTGGAGTGAAGGGATAAGATGTTGAGCTACTGCATATTCGTGAGAAGATGATGTCCACGGCAGAGCTACTTCATCTTCAATACGAAGGAAGATGAAGATAACCAATGTGGTCAAGCGTGTGTTATTTTTATAAGTTTTTTTTTAATATTGCTCTGTAAATCTGATCCCAAAATTATTATCTGATTTGGTTTTGAAATAATATTTGGATGGTGAATTGAGGTTGAGATCAACTTCGCAATAAGGGGCATAGCCTCGCGAAGAGTGTTTGCTTGACACAATGGTTTCTGCCGAAGATTTATGATCCCTATATTTGATTTATTTGTTATTTAATATTCCAAAATTGTAAAAAAATAATTATTGGGTAAGATGTTTAATTATATCACGTTAGGTGAGAAACTATGATAACGGTGACTTATCCCTTCATCTGACACGTTAGCGTCCGGCGAAGTTGTAAGTTGTCAATACAGAGTTTTTCTTCGCTTAAAAGATAATCCCTTCAGGACGGGTGTTCACTTTGAATATCCTTTGCTATTAGCAACACGCCACGCAACTTTTTCGCACGGTTTTTGTTGCGTGCGAGTTAATGCTAACGTGCGTTATTGTGGTGCAACATGGCACAATTAAATCATTGACTACGCATGTTATCGTTAACTATCCCATTGTAAGGGACGTGTTTTTGTTAATTCCGTGCGTAGGTAACTTTCTGATAGGTTTAGGCAGGAAAATTTATATAATTGTCCGCCTAAAGCTGCGCTTTTGAGATAAAGTTCAACTATATCCTAAGGGCGTAGCTGATGTAGAGATGTAGTATTTAGTTAGATACTCTTTGGTGTTTTATATTCAATTCCTGGCCGGACAATGATATAAATAAAAATAGAATAAGTTTTGATATTGAAGTATGTCACTTCACCCCCGAGTCAGAAAATAAACGCTAAGTTAAAGTTTTTTCCAATCTTTTAATTGAATAACCTGAAGATCCCCGGTTCCTAGCGCGCCACGCGCTACAGTACCCTCCCAGGAATCAAAGTACACATGGCCAATGGCACTTGAATGTCAACTCTTCAAAATGTCAGCCTCACTTCAGTTAATTAGTACTAAAACAGTTGCTATAAGTATTAACCAT
Organism: Helicoverpa zea x Helicoverpa armigera; assembly: GCA_033682625.1. Taxonomy (NCBI): domain Eukaryota; kingdom Metazoa; phylum Arthropoda; class Insecta; order Lepidoptera; family Noctuidae; genus Helicoverpa; species Helicoverpa zea x Helicoverpa armigera. The sequence continues at coordinate 3,123,660 of JAWIIS010000044.1, read as the reverse complement.
CAACAAATTCAGGCACGCACGTAATTGGGAAGCATAACAAACTAGCTGTGCACAAAACGATACGTATAATTCATTTTAATTTCCCCATTTGTCTGCAATGTCAGGCAGAGCACACATTACATGAAATTAATAAGGTCCGAAGTATATATCGTTAATCGATATAAAAGTTTTAATCGCGAATAACAGTAACATAAATATAGTTTCACAATAACATGGATATATAAGCTAGTGTTTATAATGCAATTAGCTAACTATTTAAAGAATCAGGTTTTACTTTCTTAAACGTGTTATGATTTCGAAAAATGTCTTCATTAGCGCATTGGTTTCGCGAGCAAGAACAAAACGCATTTCTGGAATGACGCGAATATGTTCCTCGGCTGGCATTTCTTTTTAATTGGTAAATCTGAGTCGGGAGTAAATGTTTCATTTAAAAACCTATCAGCTACTTACAAAGGTTATACTTTTGCTGACTTTTGCAGTTCAAGATATCAACTGTTAAACATTTAACATTTTTTACAGTAACCGATACAAATACCTCATGGTCTATGGTATATGGATGATAGCTTGAACAAAAAGCTAGCAGAACATTATGTTTAATGTTTCCCGCAAGAAGTCGATCGCCAATATTTCTCAGATACCAATCATTGGATCGCAACTGCTGTATGGGTAGTTAAACCAATATTTATGTAGAAATGCAAGACGGCCAGTTTTTACTGCTCCACCATGTCGCTTCAGATTTACAAGCTTTTTACTGCCGCCATATTGTATCTTGCTGTAACCCCGTAAGATTTATATTTGAAAATCAACAGAATGTTTGGTTTGCAGACTGAACAGGGCTAGTTTTTCTGTGTCCTCGTCAACAAAATGTATTTTGTTACAACCACGTGAAGTTTTACAGCTGCGTCTTATTATTTTTTGTGGAAGACGACCATAACTCATTTCCTATGCAGTAAAAATGTCACTTTATACGACAGGATTAATGGGTACCATATTCTTGGAAATAATTGTTTCATTATAGGCTGCAGCTTAAAGAGAGGGCGTCCTAATCTCAAATGTGTTTAATTTAGGGTCAGGTAGTGTAATAAACAGACTGTATTAGTTTGATGGCTGTCCTTTTTGAACTGTGCAGCAAGAACCGGTGCGTTAAACTTTGGGAGTGACGGTGCGGTACACGGGCCGCGTTTAGTTGCTCCGGCCGGCATGCGGCACCGTCTTCGCCTTCCCGTGATTTATTGGACCTCGTTTATTTTATTTCCCAATTCGTTTTAGTTTACAACCTCGATGTTCCCCCTATCTCTCTCTAAGGAAATAGTTGTACACAGAATTGTAGTGATTTATCTTCACTGTCCATGTGTATTAGAAAAAATAATTCTTAACGCGGTCTTAAGAAAGTTTAGGAGTTTTACCTAACAGGTTCAATAAACTTGTATAAATGCGTGAAAAACACACGCCAGGTAATTTGGAATTCTGAATAGACTTAAGTATGTTTTGATGATTGCGTCAATTGCGTAATTAAGCTTAAATTGATACGGCTTTCAATCTCATTAGGAGAATTTGGTTCCACGTGGATTTGAGAAGCATACAATACATAGTACCTAATTCCTATAAACTGCGAAAGTGCAGATATTAACTGACAAACATTACTTTGAAATATTTGTCTTGTTCAAGATGTAAAAGCGATTTCGTAACAGCAGCATCTCTCAACAAACCAGACAAAGAGCAAGTCCCATTTGTTTCTAACCGTTTCAAAGCATGACTTATTACTAAGAAAACAATAAGTTTTCCATCTAGTAAAGGAATATGAACTCTGTTAGCTCTATTGAAGTTTAAATAGCTTTGTACTAGCTTCCCGGCTCCGACTACAAACAATGACAATAATTTCTGATTTTGTATTACAAAGAGCGAACTGTGAAAGAGTGAGCTCGTTGCATTTTAGACTTACAAAAGATGAAAGTCGATTTATGAGCGTACCTGAAGTAACTTCGGTCTTGTATTCAGTGGTGTCAAAGCCCAAGGGCGACAGATTACGAGACATTATAACACGACAAGTGACAAAACATAATTGATTGTCGACAGTTAACGTTAGGGTCCAGCTTTACACAATAGGGCAGGTACACATAGTTGTATTAAAAAAAAATACAATATCTATGCTGTTTGAAGGTAACATTTGTTGCCATTTTTTTTAGCTAGACGATTTGCTTGTTTGTTTTGCACAGGTACCAGACTTTTGAAAGGTTTATGAAAATATTATTATTTTGTATCGACGCAACATCGATAGATTGAAGAGATGATAGATTGATGTTATGAAATATTAACACCATGATGGAAATGAGTCAACAGTTAAGTATAAGTGGAAATGATATATGAGATTGACTTACCAAACTGAAGCAGCCAGACCGAAGTAATACAGAAGGAGGAAGACGACAGCGCAGTTCGGGTTGGCTAGTCCGTCGTGCGCCAGCAGCATGCGAGTGGGCGAGGTGGAGTCCTTGGCGCAGCCGGCAGCGGCCCGGCCGGCGGCAGCGCGGACTCCCCAGCCCGCGGCCGCGGCGCAGCGGCACAGCGCCACCAGCACCAGCGCGCGCTCGCCCGCGCCGCCGCGCTCCCCGCACGCCAGCTGCGCCCCCACAGCCGCCAGCGTACACGCGAAGCTCAGGGCAGCCCACGTAGCCAGCCACACCTCTGCAGCTTTCCGCTCCCCACCGTCCCACAGCACTTCAGCATCACAAAACTGAGCGCAGCGGGCTGATCCCCTCACCCACACCCAGTTATTGGGCTTGATGAGTCTTCGACACGCTCCTCTGCCGCCAGAGTTGGCCATGTCCAAAGGAACAGTGCCGGGTGGCTGGGCTCGCTCTCCCGGTCCCTCCATGCACATGTGTTCGTGGTTATTCTCGGCTGGGAATAATGAACAGTCCAACTCTGGGGGCCACAGGAATCCGAAGCCGTGCAGCACAGGGTAACACCTGGTGTAGACGCTCTCGCACAGGCCTCTGCAGGGCCCGATGGGCAGCGCCACCTTGTCGGTGCACATCGGCACGTACACCGAGCACAGGAACAGATGCAGCTGCGAAGAGCACCCGTACTGCACCAGCGGACTGAAGGTCTGCAGCGTCACGTCAGCATCAGCTTGCAGGGTATGCCGCGCCAAGTTGGGCATTCCGGTCTGGTTGTATCCAATGTTCTTGCACATCGCCACTTTAATAGGTTCACATGTCCGCACGGAGGCCTCGGCGGCGACTCCGGCCACTAGGGTCACGGTAAGAGCCACTATCACGATGCACTTCATGTTCGGAGAGGATGTATCGCGCGCGTTACATCAAAGATCTCATTGTAGTCGTGAATGTTTACGCGCGAGCGCCGCGACCGCGCGAACTACGTGCGTGCGTCCCGAGTCGCGTCAACACGGTGTATGCGAGCGCGGCCGGCGACGCGCCGCGACCCGCGGGGGGACACCATAACAAAAAAAGGTCCGCAGGTATGCGCCACACTGTAGCGGCGGGAAAGGGAGAGAAATGGGCTCGGAGACGCAGCCCGTGCGAGCGCCTGTCCGGCTGTCCGGAGCGGCCGCTGTCCGGCGTCCGGCGCGTGCAACTGTGCACGCCGCGGTCGCTTATCACCGCCGCACCTTATCACCGAGGGTAGATTCCGGCTCGTGATGCGGTTTCATTTATCCGATATCGATTTTTCGATAAGTACGATATCGCTAAGTTGATATGAAAACTGATTAAATTAGATACTAAATTCGGATCTTCATTTAGAAACCAGTAGTTAATTAAATTGTTTATAACTGTTGAGTGTAAAATGCTTATTGCATCAATTAAGCAGCTTTGCATATTATTAAGATAAGAGTTATTACCTCATGAATCTGATCACTAAACCGCTTTTCAAAGATGTTACTTAGAGTTTTGTTTCATTGGTTTATGTTAGTTAAATAATCATATCACACATGTAAGCATAGGTAAATAAAGTGTGTACCTCAGCATTTAAATACAAATACTAATTCAATTTTGAAATAAATTTATTGTACATAATTTACTACATTTTTTTTAAGCATTACTGTATAAATTTTTATGAAACATAAATAGGTATAGGTATAATGGTGAACATTATTAGTAGTACAAAAATTGGACCAAAATGTAGATCAGTGGGGTTATAAAGCATTCGACAGACGTTCGCCTGCGGAGAATCAAAATATTTACACTGCGATGAGGCTGCTAACTGAGGATCATATACTTAAAGTTACGACTAAAATGAAAGATAAATACTTTTACAATAATCTTATTATAATACAAGTTTTATTTTAACACATATTCAGTAGCTAATATTGTAATCTGATAGTTTAACATCTGCGGCGGACGCGGCCGAGCGTCGATACCAACTTACAAATAACAATCTTATGTACTCTTCACACTTCACAAGTCTTGTACATCGTCGTTCCCTTTAGCTCTTACATCTTGACATTTTTACATTCGCTAAGCTAATGTATAATACAACATTCACAAAATTTAACAAATACACCCTCCGTCTGATGGAATTTTACACTTAAAACGATGACAAAGCAAATTATAATAAGGAATGCTAATCAAGCAAGTCAAGCGCCACCCTGCAGTAACATTTTGGAGTTACAACTAATTTCTAATATTGTACAAACATATACTAGGGAAATTATAAATGCCACGGTACGAATACTACATCAGACAATTTAGAAAACTTCGAATCTTTGAGATTCTCAAGTATTTTGGCCTCTGTTAACGAATTTTAGTTTTCTGCATTTTATAAATTACAAAAAATATCGTCAACGGGTACAACTTTAGTCTTATAATATTAGCCTTTAGCAGATTTCATTTAAAAACAATTCGAAAATCGAATTTCATTTAGGTCATAGATAGGAGTCGCCATTTTTTATTTCATAAACCAAATGTCATGTAACAGACGATAAGGTCACTATTTTATTTATATCGTAATGGAAGTAATGACGAAAATAAGTAAGCGACAACAAGCACAACCACGGAACAATATAATGCTTTATAATATACTTTAAACACTACTATTAGCGACAATTTAAAATCATTACTTTTGGTACTCAATTGATTTGAACGAGTAGTTTGCATTGAAAATACAAAAAATAAGTTATTTAAAAAAACCTACTTTACCGAAGACGATTTAATCGTGATTTTGGCGGAGTTGTTTTTTTTATTATTAATATACTTAAAAATTTCCTTGTTGCCGTAAGCAGAAAAATGCTTATCCTAACAACATTGTCTTAAAATTTGAGTGTTGAACACTTCTAACTCTGGAAATGTAGTGGAGTGACGTTTACAAATTTAATTATATTTAATACAATAAACTACATGTATACAAAATTATATAATGTGACCAAATAATATTAAATGCTACTGAGACTACGGAAGTTAGCAAGACGTTAAATACTGTGACTCTATGGTAAATAACTATTAGTTATTTTTTAAATAGCCTCTAGAAATAAAATGTAAATGGACCCTTTATGATCAAAAATATAAAAAAGGCACAAAAATATCTGCGATATAGTACAGTCATAACGTACTTGAGATAAGTGTTTTTTACTTTCGAAAACATTTCCTATGCGATGCATTTAAAATTGATGTTGGATGAAAAAAATCTAACTTTCAACCATCCGACCAGATGGCCGAAAGTTTGAATCCCTTTTTACTGACTGTACTAAATACTTTTTTTCAATTCAATAATGAAATATAATACATTAAAATGTTTTGTTTCCGAGCATTACACGTAAATACAAATACATATAATCCAGAAAGCACGTCGAGGCCGAGCGAATTCGTGACTTAGGGGTGACACAGCGAGGGTCGAGTAAAAATACATCGGCATAAACATACAAAAACCTAGTTCGACCGAGTATAGGATAACAGTGGATTGCCGATGCAAACATTATCCGCACGCCTCTAGTGGCGACACTTAGAAGCTGCCTAAGAACGACACTGGCAGCTTTTTCTATATAGTTTATGTCACGATAAATATTGTCACATATTTCTTTTTAATTTTTTCGCGAGGTATTTTGACACAAATTCTTCATTCAATTCTTAGGCAGCTTCACAATTTTGACGCTAGAGGAGCTAGTAGTAATGTTAGCATCGGCAACAGGACAGCAGTAGATGTGTTGAGATTACATGTGAGCGTGCGTGGCGGCGTCGAGGCGCACGCGCAGCGCCTCGCGGTCGCGCGTGACGTCGGCGAGCTCGGCCTGCAGCGCGCGGCACACGCGGTGCAGCACGGCGTTCTGCTCCGCCAGCGCGCGCGCGTCGGGCGCGGGCGACGCGGCGGCGGCGGCGGGCTTGCGGTACACCTCGAACGCGCCGTGCATCTTGGGCGCGTCCTCGCGCGCGTACCCGAACCCCTCCGTGTCGTACTCCCGCGCAGAGAACGCGTCCGGCGGGAATGCAGGCTCGCCCTCGCTGCGCTGGTTCGCCAGGCGACGCGGAGGCTCCGCCGTCGAAGGAGAAGCACGCGGTGGCGGCTGCGGCGGTGGAGCCGGCGCTGATTTAAGCCGGTTCAGATCTAGCGAGCTGGAGCGGGCGTGGTTACGCAGCGGGCGCGGCGGCGGCGGCGGCGGGGGCTCCTTCTTAGGAGCGTAAGGAGGTGCTTGCAATGACTGGGGACCATCGTCACGCGCGGGGGGAGGGGGAAGGACTCCCGCGGGCTTGACGGGCTTGCGAGGCTGTGGCCGCTGGATAGACTTGATTTCGGCGCCGTTAGACGGCGGCTCAGTGGAGTTGAGACGTTTAGGCGAGGCGAGCTCGAAGGCGTCGCGGCGCGGCGAGGTGCTGCCCCGCGCGTCGTCGTGCGGCGGCAGGGAGTTGCCGTCGGGCGTCACGCGCACGGCCACGGGGTGGAAGATCTTGGGGTCGCGCTCCACCGCCGACTTGTGGAAGTCGAAGTTAACAGGCTTGGGCCCGGGGCTGGACACGCTCGATGTCGGCGAGTCTACGAATTTAGTCCACTCCTTATTGTTGACTTGTGTTTCGGCTTTCGGCGGAGTCAACGAGGGTGGTCGTTCTTCGGGTTGTTTCTTGGTGATTTTGGTGGCGTCGTAGGGGTCGTGCGCGTCGGGTTTGGGCGCGAAATTGAAGTCGGCGGAGGTGCCGGAGCTGAACATGTCTGCGCCGAGGTCGACGAGGTCGGTGGTGACGGCGTGCGCGGAGTAGCGCGAGTCGACGCGCGGCACGAGGCAGGCCGGCAGCGCGTCGGGCACGGGGATGTTGTTCCGCCGCAGCACGATCAGGTGCATCGCTATACTGAACTCCTCCAGCGTTAGCATGCCATCCTTGTTGATGTCCGACAGCTGCCATATCTTCCGGAGATCGGGTACCGGTAGGTGAGATTTTTCGAAAAATAACCTGAAATGACGGGATTATCTACTTAGCAAATTTTTATAATCATCGAAAGTACACTACATGAAAGAGCTCGTGAGTATGCAATAGCTCCATGAGTCCATCGATGAGAGGTTTGAACATCTTTGGCAGTCAGATAGTCAGACTAAATAAGGGTTATCAATTGGGTTGAGGAAATCAGAGAACCCAGTGGGGCCCTCTAGGACCAAAACCTACCCCTGGAACACCAAGGGATCAAGAAGGAACATGGTGGGTTTTACTCAGTAAGAGTCTGCCACAACAAGAGGAGTCATTTGATGATATCTCAAAAAAATTGAGGTATATTAAAAAGTACACTCTAATTCAATATTCACCTAGCAGTCTGTCCGGATAACATGCCGCGCTCTGGACGCAGCTGCGCGAACTGCGCCGCGTAGTGCCGCGCCTGCGCGTCCGACAGCGCCCACACGTCGTCCGACGCGTCGCCCTCCTCCTCCGACGAGTGGCGGTCCGACGACTCCTCTTCAGTACCTGGAACAGAGGATTCATAGGTCAGTCTATTGAATTATAACTCTAGTTGCAAAAAAATCCAGGCGATTCAAAAGGCTAAAGCCAACCACACTCCTTTTTTACTCATCGACCACGACTCATTCACATTTCTACGATTCGGCTTGTGCCACACACGCAGTGTTACATGTCCTACTGCAGGAAAACTTGCGGGTGTGGTAAGCGCCTAAGGCATCTCTATAGACAACAGAATTTCGGAATAAAATCGCAGTGTAAAGCCAAACTCGATAGATGATACCATCGTAGTGAAAAGAATGGCTCTTTGCGAACATAGCGTCATTAGTCAGTCAGTCAGTTGGGATTCTCCATAGATGTTACGAGTTAAAGTCGACAAGCGATCAGTGCAAATTAATTTTGAATTTTATTGGCTTAGAAAAAGAGTTTAAATAACCTACAACTTCGTCTACTTATTCAAAGTTCTAACTAAACAATGTAATCTGTAAGTCTAATCAAATTCCCAGCTTACCTAGACATTGGTCTGAATTTCATGGTGCGTGACAGCTAGAAATTTCTTACAGTATCGATTTATTTCGACCTGTACACCGCACTTTAGGACGGGTTGTTAAAAGGCAATGAATCATCGTGATAAAAACTGCCCAAATTATCTAGCACCAAAATATTAATTAACGGCTAATTAAGGTCAATTGTCACTATACTTAGATATACAAAGAAACTGTATGAAGACTGTTATTATCTAAGAACCAAAAAGTAAAATTATAGGTCCATAAATATTTTTCAATCAGATCCATTTCAGTATTGCTGTATTATAATGCTAAGCTATGGTTAAACTTGGCTTAACAAATAAAATAATAACGAGTTCAGATAAACGAACAATAATGTCTGCCTATAAAGTAGATTATATCGAGATAGTTACATAAACCACTGATATTATAAATGGGAAAGTCTTACTGAAAGTCTGTCTATCGGTTTGTTGTCGCTTTCACAGATAAACCGCAGAAACGACGTAGTTATAATTTGATGTATATAGGCAAGGTTTGTTAATATTCTAACAAACTTCTATGTAGCAAGCCGAAACCCAGTTGTAAATCAATCCTCCATAGCGAGAGACAAATTGATTTTGTTCAACAAGACAGATCCTCACTCACTCAAGTCAACTCACTTTTAAACTGTCTTAAATACTACATTTAAATGCCAAGTTTACAAGACTATTTTCAGATCCAAAAGTGTACAGTATACGATCTTTACTAAGCAGCCAAAAATAGTCTTCATCTACCTTTTCTTACAACTAAGGTAAATTAAAATTTCAGGGAGAATGGGTAGTATGCTCACCAAGTAATCGTGTGTGTTCCTCCCCAGTGTTAGCGGGCCACACCCCCCGGCCGGTGGCGCTATGTTCCCAAACCGGGTGTACTCGTTCCGCCACGCTATTGGTCGGCGTCGGACTCTCGCTAGCCGTACTCCACGGTGAACCAGTCTTGCCTACTCTCCTCTGCAAAATAAACATTTGAATTTTAGACTCTATATCTATGTAAACTAATATAATAAAGAGGAAACATCTTTTTGATTTTTAGAACCTGATTTCACTGATGGAAAGCTGGACTATCCTCAAGTAAAATATGGCATATTTTGTCCGGGAAAGGGATGAAGTTCCCCCGGGACAGATGAAACTGTTAGAACAATTTTTAGATAAAAACAATGAATGGTCTGTATAGACATGGGTGTATGAGGAAGTAATACAACAATAGTAGGTACGGAAAATAAAAAGCATATTATTTTATTTTCCTTAACATTTACCATGTTTAGCCTATAAAACTGTCTATTAAACAAGAGATCATTAAAAAAGTTCTCATGGCAGTTAAGATATGAGCAAAAAACTGGCACCGCAAGACATAGGCAGGCACATGTAGCTATGAATATATAATGTATTAGTAAATTAGCAGCACACCTGCAAGGTCATGTGCTCACTAAAACTGTAACGATGACAACTATGGCTCGGTAATACGCCATCTTGTCACAAGACCGCCTTGCTAGCTCAAAGGTTTGTTTATTATTTTATAGGTACATAATGTTCGAACATGAGAGCAAAAGTTGCTCTATTTGTCTGTTACACTTGCACAGCAAAATCAAGACAAAAAATCTGCGTAGCGGCTAAGAAAAAGTATGTAATTAATTCATTAATCTGGCGGGAGTCATTGACGAATTCCCATAGGATGGGTCATGGGTGGTAGTGAAGACGTGGAAAAAGTTAGTCATAAAATAGTACGAATCTCTGAAATTCAATTTCTTTTTATCGTATATTCCTGACGAGCTTGTGAGGGGAAAAAAAGGGGTAATTTGGACAATCCACTTTAAAGATTTGATGTTAAGACCTGCTATTGGACAGCCTGTCCACAGAAATGGAGCGAGGCTGAGGTGCGGTGAAACAGAAAATTATTAACCAATAGGATAGATTTTATGAGATTGTTTCATATTTTATGCAATGCTATTAGCTAATATTTTCTCGTTTCTCTGCACCACAGCCTTGCTTCGCTTCTGTGGGCAGGTAGTCAAATACTTGGTCACTCTCCAATTTAAAAAGTTAAGAAACATTGATTTGCATGGTTACACCTAAATCCACCATATCACACTATGTATTATAGTGTGCGTAAAGTAGATATAAAAAGAAGGAAACTAAGCTTACGGAAGGAAAAAATATTAATGGATATTGTTTGTACTAAACTAACTATTTGTACTATATGCACACTAATGGTTTCCCTCTTTCCAAGCTGTATGTAGAGAACTGTGAAGTCCTAATAGTGCTTGTTTTGTAATTAAACTAGCTTTCCCTGTGGTTCTACCCGCATCCCCAAGGATCTTCTTCTCACACACAGATAAAAAATATATATCTGGGTGCGAGAAGAAGTTCCTTGGATGGTTCCTTGGACAAAATAGACAAATGTCTATTTTGTTTCTTAATATATTTGGAGTATAAATAAATGGAAAATACTCCTATACAAGATTTATCAAAGCAAGTATAAAGACGTTATTCAGTACACTCATTCAAATATTCTGTAACCAAGCAAAATAGGCTGATATAATAATTATGTCATAATATTTATGGATAGTCACAACCAAAGACAGGGCAACAAAGATAGGCACTGTTTAGTTTATTTAGTTTACTGATTAAAGACATTAAATATAATCTTTTTGGGTCAACTTCAAAGAAAACGGTAGCTTCCCACATGTGTTGATGGTTTTTGTTCATGAATCTACAGCACCCCATAATATAATTTTCTGTTAGATAATTATTAATAGTTAAAACTATAGATATCTCCTTAATCTATACTTATAATAAATCTGTAGAGAGGTAAATTCTGTACATTAAATATATTTCCAAAATATCTATCAGGGGGTGATTAGTGATTGATACTGATGCAATCAATTAAATTTTTATCTGTCTGTCTGTATGTTCGTTATGGAAACAAAAACTACTCGACGGATTTTAATGAAACTTGGCACAAATATTCTTCATACTCCTGGGCAGGTCATAGGATACTTTTCATCACGCTGCGATCAATAGGAGCAGAGCAGTGATGGGAATTGTTGGGAAATCGGGAGAAGTTACTCCTTTTTTTAAGCTTTCGTCGCGTGTGCAGCCTTAGTGGCTTAGTAGTAATAGGCTAGGTACGCATAGATTTAGGTAATTGGATAGGCTGGTGATTATTATTAGGTACTTCCTCTCTTTGCACAAAGTTCGAATCTAACGAGTAATCTAAACGAACTAATCTAAAAGACGAAGTCGCTGGCAGAAGCTAGTAGAGAATAGAATACCTCCTTTCATAGTCACTGAATATATAGTCTGTTTCATAAGACACTTCAAAAGAGGTTCATATGTGTAAATGAAAACTTTTTTTTGCTTTAAACAAAACAAATGTTTTTTTGTTTGTTATCAACCTGAGTGCTTTGCTATTAACTGGTTGTTAACCCAGCTGATAAAAATGTCATCACAAATGTACTGAAACCTGTTATCTTGTTGTGAAGTCTTCGTAATATCAATCAAATACTTTTGCAGTACTTACTAGAAACATTCTCATTGATGACTATTATTATTTGTAGATAGTGTACTATAAATACGCCTATTACTAATTCATTGCAGTATTATAATGCAGTAGCTTTACATACATAGATTAGTCAGAAGTTAATGTCATTAAAATTTATATTATAAAGGGATTTTTATTGGTTGTTTGGCTTTGTGAATACTGAACCAATTTAAAAATTCTTTACAATGTTCCTGACATGCTCTATACTTTAACTGGGAGGGAGGGAAACCTCGAGAAACAGCAATTCTTGTAGCGAGCATATTTCCTACTGAAAATAATAAAAGTAGGTACTGAATCATTTACTGTCTGAACTAAAAATAATTATTCATATTATTGGAGCTCAGATTATATATAGATTTTATCAACAAAGTATATTTTTAGTTCCCACTATTTCTGATCATATAGGGCATTGTTCTACTTCAGAAACTAGGTCATGCTACTAAATATTTCTTCCAGGAATTAAAAATAATATGTGGGGAACATACAGAACTCGATGGTTGAAATTAATTAAATTGAGATTAAATTGGAGTCTACTTGGATTGTAGTGTAAAGTATTTATATTATATTATTGACAACAGTCCATATTACTTATCAATATGATACTTCACCAGTCAATCTGTATCTGTTCTATAAACACTATTCAAAGTATCCAGTATGAAAACTCACCCCACGGGATCCTGATCGCTGGGACAACGTCTCAGATTCAATTTCAGAATCTGTACTTAATCCTTCAGTAGTGTCGTGAGACAACGCCTGTGGGACATCACTGTCTGACAGGTTGGATGACAGTCTTATAGGCTCATATGCACCGAGGGTTCCCCCAAAATTCCTCTCTCTTTTACTCAAGTGATGTTGGTGCTCTTGCGGTGAACTAGACAACTGTATCAAGTCAGCATTCGCTTCAGAATTGAGCGCCCATGTAAACCTGGGTAATGGTAAGTCCACAGGAGTGGACAATAGCTCAGGCTTCAAAGTCATGTTTGTTTGATGGGCTGCTATTAGTTTCAGTGCTGAATAAAATTGTTTTCTGTTCATATGACTCAGTGACGCACAGTTATTAGGAGCAACGCTTATATCCATGATCTGTAACATATAATTAGTGCTCATAATCACTCATTCACCAAAAGTGTTATCATACGCCTAACCTACACAGCTCATTACCTGTTTTAGGACATCGTTGTGTACATTTGATGATCGAAATAATTCTGTTGCTTTCAAAATCGGTATTTTCCCATTGGATTCCTCGTCACAACATAAAAACAAATCACCGAAATATCTCATTTCGGTTTCTGTCAAATTGAGATCCTCCATTATAGTAATAAAATAACAATATTATGGACTTCTACACAGTGTCTTTAGTTTATTATTAAATAGGCAACATAAACAACCATTATCTATTAATGTACACCATATTCATTGATAAATAGACGGATTCGAAACTTGTACATCACAAAATTTACACGAAGCAAACCAAACGTCACTGACAGACAGCTGCCTGATGCGGCCATTAAGATTATTTAGACCCGTATTTCACGTTCAGAAACCGATTCTAGTGGAGCATATAAACCGGTACTTTTAGCAAGCAAAAGTCAATGCAAATCTGTTTTGAATACAATGTACATACAATACAGGCATACATTTTGTTTTATCCAGCATCAAGTGCACATGTTTATCTCGATAATGTCACAAATAATTTAGTTAATAAATAAAGGATAGTAAATTTTAGGTACTAGTACTACTAATAGTACTAATACTATTTAATTTTAGTAACTGTGCATGAAAAATACGAACTGCCAGCCTAGTTAAGTAACAATTTAATATTTACCTATGTAATCCTAACTGCAAACCTTATTAAGTCAATGTGCAAACCACTATTTCCTGGGACCAACACTGGCTGAACAAAATAGCGCCCAACAGGTTAATAACAAGAAAAGTAGGCATTTTGAAAGCTAAAGTTTGTGTATTTAGATTTCTATATTAAAGGTTCATACGGCTACATAAATATTGTAAAAGTAGAGAGTGCGGTAATATAGGCATAGTTTCCCGGTGACATTGCAATGAACTCTGTGTCCTGTTTATGCATTGATTTTGGATGAAGTGTTCGTTGATTGTTCTATTTCATTTACCTGAATGCAAACTACATCATAATACTAACTGTAATAACCGTCTCGATTAACATACACACAACAACATACACATGACAAGAACCCACCATGTTCCTTATTGAGCCCTTTATGTATCAGGGCTGTGGTACCTCTTTCGACAAGTCCGGGAACTTATTATCACAGTGAAAAAAAAACAAGAAATGTGTTTATATTATTTTTATTTTATTGTGATCCAATTTTAATTGCGATATATAAATGTGACAATTTATACATTTTTGACACCACTATCAAAGTAGTTAAATAATAATTTAGTTTTGAACGCTATACTTAAACTTAAATTATAAAAGTCGATAACTGTCGACGAAATCATATGCTTAAACATTCATAACAACATTTATCTCTACACAGCAAGCAAACATTTAATCCTTGGTCTGGATGTACTTGATGAGATCGATGACACGGTTGGAGTAGCCGAACTCGTTGTCGTACCAGCTGATGAGCTTCACGAAGTTGTCGTTCAGAGAGATACCGGCAGCAGCATCGAAGATGGACGAGTGAGAGTCACCGATGAAGTCGGATGACACGACCTGCTCCTCGGTGTAGTCGAGGATGCCCTTCAGAGGACCCTGAGCGGCCTCCTTGACCTTCTGTTTGATGGCATCGTAGGTGGCGGGCTTGCCAAGACGAACAGTCAAGTCAACGACAGACACGTTCGGGACGGGGACACGGAAAGCCATACCAGTCAGCTTTCCATTCAGAGCGGGAATGACCTTGCCGACGGCCTTGGCAGCACCGGTGGAGGCGGGAATGATGTTCTGCTGGGCACCACGGCCATCACGCCACAGTTTGCCAGAGGGTCCATCCACTGTCTTCTGGGTGGCAGTGGTGGCATGTACAGTGGTCATCAGACCTTCAATGATCTCGAAGTTGTCATGGATGACCTTAGCCAGAGGAGCGAGGCAGTTGGTTGTGCAGGAAGCGTTGGAGATGACCTTGTAAGAGGGGTCATACGCTTCAAGGTTGACACCAACGACGAACATGGGTGCGTCAGCGCTGGGAGCGGAGATGATGACCTTCTTAGCACCACCCTCTAAATGAGCAGAGGCCTTCTCTGTGGTCGTGAAAACACCAGTGGATTCAACGACGTATTCAGCGCCAGCCTTGCCCCATGGGATGGCCTTGGGATCCCTCTCGGAGAAGACGGCGATTTTGTTTCCATTGACGACAAGGTGGCCATCTTGGATGTCAACGGAGCCCTTGAAGCGACCGTGGGTGGAGTCGTACTTGAAGAGGTAGACCATGTAGTCCAAGCCGATGAAGGGGTCGTTGATGGCAACGACCTGGGCGCCCTTCTCGACGGCGGCACGGAGGACCAGACGGCCAATGCGGCCGAAACCGTTGATACCGATTTTGGACATGTCTGTAATAGAAAAAATTAAAAACCGTTAACAATATAAAAATATAATGTTTAATGCAATTAATAGGTAACAGGCAAAGACGATGATAATAATTATATCTGTCTGCAACTGTAGTGACACATTGATAAACGTATAGGTTACTGATTTCATCATAACTGATAACGTCAGAAACTCTATTAAAAACTTCTGCTCATAATTATGCTTCAACATTATTATCATCTATGGAACAACGACATCATTAAAATGCGTTGCTGAATAACATAAAAACAGGTTAAGAAAAGAAGGCGTGTATCTAGATTTATTAGAACCGGTTAAGAATTATAATTTTATAATATTTTTTTAAAGAAACTTGACAGACCACTTTATAATTCTTCTATTGCTTTTTGTACGACAAGTTTACGACCGTAAAAATCTGAGGAATGTTTAAGGTTTTACTTTCCTATTTTAGTCAAATTATTATGCAAAGTCAGGTATTTACGAAGAACATAGTTATGAATGTTGCCAATATGTCAAAGTCGTAGCCAAAACTCGACACAAACATTACGTGACAACTAACAGGCTCTCTGATGAATCATGTAATGTTATTTCCCCCAAGTAACATAGTCTCAATAATGAGGATTCATGATGCAATACCAAGTAAGAAGCCTTTTAATCGATTCTCATTCTCAGTAAACAATATTGTTGCAAAAACAAGACTGTTGAGGCGTCTAGAATTCAGTGCATCTCAAGGTCATTGAAGACTAACGTGTTTTACAGTTAATAATGAATGTAAAAGATATGTAAACCTTCTAATTGATTTAAGCCCACTAAACTACGGTGGATAGTGTAATAGGTACTATATAATGAGAAATATACCTACAGAATAAAAAAAAATAGAAGTAGGTAACAGGAAAATATTCGTAAAAACCTACATGTTCTCGTAAAAGCGTATAAGAATTGTCAAATGTGTACGACTGTTGCAGTTACAAATGCAATAAGACTAGAGAAATAAACCAATAAGAATCAAATTGTGAGACAGTAACTGTCTGGCATAGCTGTTGGCTTGCACGTAGGTCAGTTACCGAAATATAAATAGCCAACGCGGAAGCAATGATATAATCGTACCGGCTTTCATTCTGATGCACAAAGCTATGCATTGTTTGGTGTCAACTTGAGATCACATTGAAATAATTATTGGTGTAGGACGATCTTACACCGGCCGGTAATGGAGGTCATATAGAGGTCACTCATAAATGCCGCAGTATTATAATAAATACATATGTAAAAACTATAACTCCATGATTTATAGAAATAAAGAGTGACATATTTGACTGAATAATTAACTCAAACAAAAAATAACTTAACATTTAACACATTGTAAAAGTCGGCGTAATCGTACAACACTACGTGATAGTTAAGGAATAAATGCAGTAAAAAACTGATACTAATGAATAAAGCAAGATACAGAGGAAATACAAAATGAATAAAATTAACATGTAATTGTTTTTAACACTTACCGGAATTAATTTATGTAGAAACAAGTAAATATTTAACTCCACGTATGCTCTCCACGAGATGGAGTTTTAAAATGTCAGCTGAAGGACAAGGCAAAGCAGGACGGGCGTTGTAATAATAGACAACTTCCAGTAGATCAATGATTCACAGAGTATAGAAATTTAGATGCGATACACCATGACGCTCTTTTTTACCTACCTGTTTAGTTTACCTACCAATATATTTGTTTGTCAGTAAATAACTAATATTGTGCGTCAAGTCATCTTAACTTATTCCCCTCGACAAACACACAGTTAAAATTCTAGTTGGAATCCTAAATCTACTTAGGAAACGAACTACCAACTATGGCCATCGGAATTTAATCAAGTGGAATAAGGAAACATTTTATAATTTAAATGTTATTTGTTACGATTTCAGATGGCACGGTTCGTGGTCCTTTATTTTTGGATATCATTGTTCATATTCATTCATTGTTGGTATGATTTCTACAGTTTTTGTTAAATAAATATAAATTACGGTTACTGCAATTTAAGAACAAAGTGCAAGTTGAAATAATTTTCGTCGTATTTTGAGTTGTTTTCGATATATTTGCATTTTTACATATCAAAATAGTCACGACGTTAATATAATTTTGATTTTATACCTAATTTACAGTCTGATCAAATGTTAATCATCCAACTCACGTCTATACTATCCATGCTAGTCTATGATCTCTAGTGATTTCATCCCACTTTACCGGAGTAAAATAAAAATTACCGGTTTTTTATTTCATCTATTTTTGTAGGTATATTTATTAAACAGTATATTGTTTTAATATTAAATAGACGTTAAGCATTTGCGATTGAACTCAAATATGTTTAATAAGATTACTTTAATGCGAATAAATTGTGATAGATTTGATTATTGCATGAACACATCTCATTGACGCGCGTAATTCAAAATGTCAATACGTAACGGCAAATAAATATTTAAAATATATTCAAAATCTATTAAATGATTAAATTCAAGCACTTCGGGAATGGTTATAAAAGTGGGAATAAATGGATTCGGCCGAATCGGGAGGGTAATATTCAGGACTTGTCTACAGAATCCCAGCATTGAGGTAAGGTTCAGATTAAAAATTAACTTAATCCTCTTAGAAGGAATCATTCGGCTATTTTGATTAGACTGACTGTGTAAATATTGTTAATTGATGAATCTACGGTACTTCCTAGCTATAGCTAGTCTAGCCATGGACTACATTTCTGTTTTGGTAGCTGACTTATGATGAAGACTATAGAATGAGCTCGGGGCTCGCTCTAAATTGTTCTATTTGGTAGGTAGAAAAGCCCGACAGTGATTACAGGTTTTTTTCTTACATGTTAGCATATTTTTCTTGTATTTTTTATTAGTAGCATATAGCATTATACTTATCCAAAAGAAACCGTTTCCAGTCCACAGCCAGTGACCCTCAAACGACACAACTATGTTCCGTTGTATAACTTATGTTTATTTCCATGTTGATCATGTAGTTATCTGCGATAAACGACCCGGCGATCGACATCGAGTACATCTGCTATTTGATCAAGTTCGACTCCACTCATGGCAAATTCAAAGGGAACATTACGCATACAGACAACGAAATTTCTATCGATGGTAAAATATTTATCTTTTTCTAACACACAAGTAAGTAAGCCTATCAAAACTGGCCTGTTCTTATAGCCACTACTCTTGGTTTGCGTCTGGATTGAGGGCCCATTTCAAAAAAACCCTGCTCTACTAACTTAACTCGTTTCCCACGAATGTTTAAAATGTCACTATAATTATTTCCATCCTTAAAAGCCAAAGAATATATGCAGCAATCATTTTCATTCTCCGAGCCTTTTTCCCAACTATGTTGGGGTCGGCTTCCAGTCTAACTGCAAGCAATAGCAAGTAGGTAGGATAAGACCATAGTTAGCGTCAGTCGAAGTGGCTACGTACTATATACTCTATGATATTAGCTTATCTCAGCATTAACTTGGTTTAATTAGTCAGTCTATCACTTACTATGGTTGTGTTAATTACGTATGCTAATGTGAGATTCATGACCCTAATGTCCGCTCAAAGTCAATTGATTTATGTAAGCCATTCATCATTTTACCGGTGGGTTTGCTTATTAAAATACAAGGGGTATTTTTATAGAAAGCTTTTATATAGGCAGACCTACGTACAGTTATCATAAGCGTATACTCACCATTCATATTTCGAAAGTACGCACACATGAAGTGTCCAAGAGCATCGTTTCTGGAGTATTTTCATCTGCTCTGCTAGATACAACATTTCAAAGAGCGTATCCAGGATGCAGTTTAGGGTTGTACTCGGAGAACCTCAATAACTTACCTTATGATGTCTTACCTAATTTGATTTGATATAAGGTGCCTATGTCCAAAAATATTCTGTAGGTACCTACCTATATTGTTTCGATATCCTATCACAAAAGTTTATACTTGATCCGAAAACGCCTATTTTTTAACCTATGTATGACATTCCAAACAGATTGTATGTAGTGAAGATCTCAGGGGCGCGGTACCTACTTATCACGTTCTGAGTTGGCTGATAACATGCATAGCATGACCTCAGACATTTATAGCGTTCTTAGACATACCTACTGATGCCATAAATAAATGGGTGTTACAAAAAATAAACAGTGTTACAAATTATATACTCAGAAACATTAGGTATAGGCATATAGGCCATGTTGAAAGAATCTGGTGTATCATCATCTCTCGAGCCTTTTCCTAACTTTGTTGGGGTCGGCTTCCAGTCTTTCCGGATGCAGCAAAGTACCAGTGTTTCAATCTGGAATATGAAACTACTTAACAATCGCAAGTTATTACAGCCCCATACAAACCTGAACCAAGAAGACATTGTTTTGACATGTATCCTTTTGCAAGTCTGAAATTGCCACTATATTTTTTTTTGTAACTTCATACAGGATGATCTTATGACCCTGAAATGCTTAGATCTTGGTCATGTAGGCACCTAACTAAAGTTTGAATTTGTAGAACCACATACTTAGGCAACTGTTTACCCCCATACAGGTTTTATAGTGAGAGTATTTCGTGAGAAACTACCCCACAGTGTGCCGTGGCAAGCAGCCGGGGTGCAGTACGTCATCGAAGCCTCTGGCATGTTCACCTCTCTGGATAAGGCATCGGTTAGTGTTGCACACGAATTAGACTAAAAATCCAAATCTTGTGGAACACTCCTGGAGACTGGCTATTATAACTCTTCTGTCACAAGCATTGGCGGAGATTTTTTTCTCACAAAGAAATAGCTGGCAATAGGTCCTGAAAAGTGCAGTTTCATACATTCCTAATTGCTAAAAAAGTCCTCACACGCACTGTATTTTAAAGGCACTTAAGAATACATCAATCACCTCTTACGGTTTAAGACAAGAGGGTCTGACAGCAGTCAGTCCCTTTCGGACCATGTAGGTTTCATATTCCTTCATGATCTAGCTTCTTCACTAAGATGTTTACCCCAGGGTCACCTGGCCAGTGATGGAGTCAGACGTGTAATAGTAACAGCTCCAAGTGTCGACGTTCCTATGATCATCCTCGGCGTGAATGACAACAAACTGAGCACAGGTAATCATTACTCACTTCATTAATATTGCCAATGAATCAATTAATGCTTTTGCACACAATGGTTCGAGTGCTCTAATTAAACTGGGAATTTATTCTGCATTGATTAGTTTTTCGTAATTTGTAATATAGTATGTAGTTTGTAAGCAGCAGTAGGTATAGTGACTAACTTTATTAGCATTCGATATAGCCAATGAAGCGAAATGGCGATTGTTTAAAAGAAATAACGCAACTATTTAAAACGATCGTCTTTTTGATAGGTACTTGCCAAACTATTACGTGTAAGTAGTGATTGAATAAATTCATCTGGTTACTATATTGTTTTCGAACAAATCATAGCCGTATCAATAAAAATGCAAGCACACAGATGAGTGACGATAGTTCAATTACCGCACCGCACAGGGGCAAATATATTGACCTGTAGATATATGAGGCCTATCGCTCTCAGAGGGGTCTTATTACACAGATTGGTTGTTAGACAACATTCTTGTTTAAACTCAATACATTTAGACAGTAGAGTACGTATATCATGATATTATTAAACATATACACAATCGACGATAGACGTCAGTAGTCGATCATGTAATATTTTAGGAGACATCAGGTTTATCAGGGAGATATTTTGAGACTCCAAATTGGAACATACAAATTGATACCTGTTAGAAGTAAAGTAGCAGTTAGCCCTATAGAAGTAAAAAGCTATAAATCCTCTTTATTTTTACAAAATCTTACTTAAAAAAGGCTTATTCCCCTGATATTAGAAAAGTAAACACCAATTTTGCAAAATCCGAGAATAGTTCCTATACTGACACAATATTAGTGCACCTTTACCTACCTCACGAACACGTGTTATGGAGTTGCTTATCTACCTATATGTATTTCGCAGAACAAAAGGTCTTATCATGCGCTTCCAGCACACTATACTGCCTGGCACCAATAATGAAGGTCTTGGAGGAATCATTCGGCGTGACAGAGGGGTTCATCACCAGTATACACGCCATGACGCCGTCGCTCAAGCCTTTGGACGGCCTGTGTTTGAGAGGAAAGGTAGTAACTGTTTTAAAAAGGTGTTCTAGTTTTGTCCAGGTCCATTTTTAACCCCGGCCCAAAAAGATATGGTGTTGTAAATGTTTTAGAAGTTTTGCTTGGTGAGAGCTTAAAGTTTCCCAAGTAGTTTTTTCTCCCGATTACTATTACTAAAAAGCTTTATTGATATTCGCTCATGCCATACCAAGCGAGGTTGACGTATGCCCAGTGCAAAAGTTGTTATATATCCCGAATTAAGTGGTAATGATTGATTCCCTTTGGGGATAGATTTGAAGTCGGCGAAAAGCGAAAATATAAGATGGCAATATGTTCATAAAATATCTCGATGGTCATGCCTTCATCCATCACTACAACAATCGCCAACTGTAGATCACATAAATAATATAATTTCACTTTATAGAGAAAATGTAGTCATCATCTAAAATGCAGGAAGATACTTTTTATTACCATTTGCTGCACTGTTATGTTTACATATTCGTGGGATGCTGTTTCGTATTTCTTTACTTTCAAATCGTTGTCATTATCCAACGCTGTGTCCAGGGTATGCGTTTTTTACATAACTCACGGACTGTAGAAATTACAATCCTAAAAGGATAGTGACTTTTGTGACCTTAGTTTTACAGACAAAAGTTACCTTCCCTATCATTAATTTTCTTCGACCCTGAGTGACTGGAGTACATTCTACAAAAATCCTAAATTCTAAACATGTATCAAAGAAATATGAGTTCATCAGACACAATACATTCAATTTGATTTCAAATGTCTGAATTCGGACCTTTGGAAGTGTTCATTTTGAAGTTCAAATGTTTTGCTCTATGTAGATGATCTAGCTACAGGCTAGGGACGGTATCACAAGTTTTCTTTTAGTGTACGCAAACACAAAAGAAATTGACCAGATTTTGTACTGTCTTAGTTCTTCAGATTTTAGACATAAGGGGTAATAACTATGTTTTTTCCCCAGCATTGGCGCGATCACAGGAGTATTCATCAGAATATAATTCCAGCGAGTACTGGGGCTTGTAAGGCCTTAGCTAAGATCCTCCCGCAAGTGAAAGATAAGATGTCCGGCCTAGCGTTCCGAGTGCCCATTGTTAACGTTTCCGTGCTTGATTTGACTGTAAGGTACGCTTGTTAAATCGTTTTACGTGGATGATTTAATTTTGCATATTCTGTGCCGGAAATACTATATATATGGTATAGTGGTCCCTTTTTATGGTCGGTGAAAGCAGAAGTTACGTAATGCATCTACTGCGGTCATTCAATATTTAAGGGTGAGTTGCACCATCTATCTATAACGATAACCAAATCAACCAGCCGTGAAATTGGCACCCTTTGGTCAAATCAGCGATTTGGCCAAAGAGGGAAAATAGTTCATCTGAAAATGGTTCGGACATCGTTATTAGTTAAATGATGCAACTCACCGTGACTATAGCGCTGTAGAATAGTTTGTTACGAAATTGCTCAGACAGTAACTCCTGATATTTTCTTTTTCTCCTCACAGACTAAATACAAACACAAATATGCAAGACATAATCAAATCTGTAGAAAAGGCAAGCAAATCATTTCTTCAAAATATTATAAAAATATCCAATGAAGAAGCGGTGTCCTCAGACTTTAGCGGGGACAGTCACTCGTGCATTCTAGATGCAGACTCCAGTTTACAGCTTAAACCCAACTTTTACAAAATTATATGTTGGTACGAAAACGAGTTCTCGTACGCTTGCAGAGTTTTGGATTCCATATTTTACTCCGAAAATCAATTTAACAAACCGGTCAGACTTCTTCCTTGCAAAATGACTTACGTCAGAGCGAAACTTACGAAAAAACAGGATGGAGTTCAACAAACCGAACACAATATTAAAGAGATGTCAATAGAATGCAACTACAACTCCACTGAGATACCTAAGGTGTTATGTACCACATCTCAAGAGGCGGCGTTTAAACGCAAGCCCTTCAGCCGGCCATTATATTTGAGAAAGCCGTTGTCATCACACAATTCGGGGCCAAACACAACACCAGCATTGAACCGCGACACAAAAAAGAGAAATGAGCTATTCAAAATTTGGAATGACAATAACGACGCACAAAAGAATGCCGCAAGACAAAACCGAAGTTCATTCTTCCACAGTTGCATATCATTTGGACCCAAAAAACCGGAGAAAATAGATTGCTTGAAAGCTCATGAACGTTTAGAAAATGTCAAGCGGGAGTTCTCAAAAATGGTGAACATTACTGAAGATTTACTTAAGAAGTCATGTAGTAACAAACTGCAACTCGATACTACAGAAAAGAAGTCTGTGGAAGGAGTCAAACCGACTGCTATTGGAGGATTGAAAGAGGATACGTTTGAAGAGACCAAAACTGTGTTAAACGGAAAAGTTAATAATCCTCCACAAAGTAACCCAATATTTAATGTTTGCGGTGATTTCAAGAGTTCGGTAATCACCACTCTCACAGATGATTGTAGCAAAGAAGATGTCCGGTTTTACGGTTCAAATGAACGCGACGAAAATATTTCCGTGTTGAATATGGAAGGGGAAGTTTCGCAAAAGGTTGCTCCGGAAGTAAGTTCAGGAACTCCTCAAGACGAAATAGGAGGAACAAATCAGAATCCCATTACAAGTTCTGGACAAAATTCCGTACCTCCAAATAACGATACGACGGCTAATGTGGTGGTGCCCACGAACAAAACTGTTAAGCCTATATCCGCGAGCACTAAAATCACGATACCAATGTCCGAAACACTTAACAACTACATAGAGAACTTAACTAGCAAATCACGAGGAAAAGATGTTTTAAATGAAACCAAACAGATTATTAGAAAAGTTAGTGATGATTTAAACGCAGCAACAGGACCTGTGGAAGAGATTGAATCAGTTGAATCAGTAGTTGCAGTTATTGAAGGTGGTTTTGAACCAGATCCACCTAGAGAGAAAGTACCCTGTGATACACAAACGATATCGCCCAAAATCCCAGAGCCGGACCCGCCGGAATTGTTAAACTATATGGATTTTAACAAATATTTACATAACAAGGACTACAACATGCAAATTATAGACGAAGAGCTAAAAAAACGGAATATTGTTTTAGTAAATAATCAAAAAGATGATAACAGTTCCGTGAACTTCAAAACTTGTAGCAGCATCGATATCGAGCATATGGCCGTGGAAACAGACGAACGTCGGAGGAACTTGAACTTGAATAAGCAGATTTTGGAGAGCTTGAACAGAATGACTCCCGAACCATGTCAGGACCCGCGATCGGGAACTTGCAGCCCCGGCGACACTGTCACCACTGTGAGCAATGGAGACGGCAAACGAACCAAACCCGACCTCTACGACAAACTTGATAGTGCCAGCGCCACCGACTCTAACAATTCATTCGAAATCAATGAGAGAAAATCACAAGTCATCCATATCACAGATTTGACAAATTCACTAGAAGATTTGGCACGATTAGACAAGATTTGCAGAATTATCGAGATCTCCGATGAATTGTCGGATAAGTTGTTCTCAAATTTGGACCAGGCGGATCTGACCGACGCGCAACAGAAAAAATGGTCCTTCAGAGATTTGTGCGAAAGGATAAAGTTGGACGAATTCTGTAACAGAGTCTTTGGTAAAACTAGTAATTAAGACATAATATTTGTGATCCCTTAAAAATTAACAAAGTGCGTTTCATTTGAAATACATCTACCTTTATTTGAGGCACTTGTACAATATGTTTTATTTCTAATGGCATACAACAGATCATCATAAATATACTAATGGCAATATATGTTTACAATAATTATATGCATTACTGAAAGTATATAAAAATATGATTTAATTATCACAGAAAAGTCTTGTATTAAAATACGTAAAAAAGCTTCAGGTACTTGTAAAAATCGACACAATTCGTCAACGGGCGAACTAATTAAAAACAAAGCCTAGATTGTGAGATTGTAGGCCTTACCCATTATTGTGGTGAACAATGTCTGTGTGTCTTAAGAGCTTCATGTTAAGGTCTATAATGGTTCGGGGGAATATTGCATTGTCCATGTCGACGAAGTCAGCGATGACGACGTTGACGGGTGCGCGGACGCCGGGCTTGTGCGCCGGCGCGGGCGGGCCGGGGGTGAAGTCTGCTAGCTTGGGCAATACTTCTTTGATGACTGGCACTGCACATCTTTCACGTAAGCTTGATATCCACCTGGAATGTAATGTCACATGCTTTAGAATTTACATTGAATGAATTTGTTCATAAGTACATAGTGTAAGTACACATAAATGTGAGCAACCTTTTCCCTGTGGGTGAGGTTGAAACCTCCATATTCCTTCTGGTGCCCATCGTGTTTCAGAATCTTAGTAATCATGAACCACCTGTACATCTTCAATCAATTATGTACACAATTAATATAGGCGTAGGTGTAAGCGCAGCGTGATGCACGAACCCCATGCTGGGGTGTCGCCGAATGTTCTCGAGGAAGGACAGAAATATAGTTTCCTTACTAAACATGTATCGTACTTACCGGAGCACAATAAATATAGGCGTAGGTGTAAGTACAGCCTGATGCACGAACCCCGTGCTGGGGTGTCGCCGAATGTTCTCGAGGAAGGACACCAAGCCTGTGATGGTGTCCTGCTGAGGCCACGGCGACGGCATCATCTGAGGCTGCCAGAACTCACCCGTTGTGTTCACTGTCTCGTTGCGGTATACTATAATCACCTGGAATTAGTTTTTGAAGGCTTGAAAGTTGAAAGGCATCATCCTAAGTCTTAATGAAAGGCTGTAGATTTGTAGTCAAAAGTAGGTAACTGAAGTAACCCGTACTTTTGGTTATGGATAACGACTTAACATATTATAAATTCGTCCCGCCTTATTGGATCTTTAGTGTCCTTCATATAGGTAAGTATAGAAGATAGATTTGTCTAGGAAAGAATACGAGTCAATATACAAAACACTACCCTTTTCATCAAAGGTTCCTTTGAAAACGTACGTACGTTTTAGTACGTATTATCAAAATACAAAAAATAGGGTGTTAGTCATCGTTTGCTAATTGACCTTATAGGTCAGGATCGATACATAGGCATACCTACACACACTCAAGGACACCATACAAAAAAGGGTTCATTATGTCATAAATAAAGAACTTAAAATTGTACCTAACTCATTCCCTAATGGGTAACCTAATAACCATGTAATGGAGGCGTCAATAAATTAGCGAAGCGTAAGCTATGTTTATTTTCTTTTTGATTAGGCTCGACATCAAGTAACTAAGGACTTTCGATTAACCTAAGTGATAGTTGTCTGTCTATGTATACCTATCAGATAGTTATTGCAGAAAGAGTACTAGAAATTGAATACTATTACCACCTAGCTGTAAAAGAACCTTCAAAGACTTTTAGCTCCCTTATACATCATAATCAGTCCAACCTCTTTGGAATTGAACCAATTTTCATAATCACATTTATTAAGTTACTTACTCAGCAATATAAGAATCGACCTTTTACACATTACATAAAATAAAGCATAGATGGATTGTGTAAAAGATGAATTGTTTGGACACCTCAAAGAACTGGGGAAACGAAGACACGCTGCACCGATATAAAGTTGCGATAATATTTTAAACTTTTTTTAATAATACAGACTTACCTGCATTTTTAGCCTATTGAGCGAGTTGAGCGTGATTGCATGCAGGTCAATCTGACGTGGCACAAGTCTCGGCCCGTATAGGTCGAGCAAGTACCGACGCAACCTCATGTGGTCTTCCCGGGTGAACCCGTAGAAATGCTGGCAGTCTAGTATTACCACCTGGAAATGTCGAAAATGTCAATTTATTATATTTTACAGGACTTGTGTTGATGACTTCGTTGCAATTGCGCATCATGATATTTTGTCTGATCAATAGTGGAGAAATATGGTTAGGTAACAAGAGGCACCTTAAAATGCTTACTTCAT
Source organism: Helicoverpa zea x Helicoverpa armigera (assembly GCA_033682625.1). Taxonomy (NCBI): domain Eukaryota; kingdom Metazoa; phylum Arthropoda; class Insecta; order Lepidoptera; family Noctuidae; genus Helicoverpa; species Helicoverpa zea x Helicoverpa armigera. Next base: position 3,096,074 of record JAWIIS010000044.1, on the reverse strand, counting down.
TGAAGGGTTACTTATAAATTACCCGAGTAGTTTCAAAGAATACCATCTATGTAAATTACAAAATCCGAAGCGGTTTCACCTGCTCAGATAAAAAGTGGCCTATATACTATTCTGATATATAAGCTATATAACTGACAAGTTTCATCAAAATCTATCCATAAAAACATTCACAAATATAATATTAATGCGATTGTACCTCTCCCGGATGAGTATCAACAAACTCCTTGACTTGTCCCAAAGCGGTGGATATTTCATCACCATAAAGCCCATGGGTGAAATGGAACTTGTCATCATCAACCTTCGTAGCCAGTCTCAGGTCAAAGTATCTGAAATGTAAATTTTTTTTATCTAAAAAAAACCTTGAAGGGAGTGGCCACACCAAGAGCATAGATGTTCTATTGTTTTTGGAAATATCAGATAGCCAATTGCTTACATTTTTATTAGCAGCTTAAAAGTGGTTTATCTTCAATTATCGCTGTGAAAGTTGTAAACTTTTAAATGTTGAGACATTTTCATGATCATTAAATTTCTTCCAGCATATTTAGAAATGTGCTTTAACTAGTACATTAAAAAGCTTCGTGTTAATATGTGAAAAGTAAATAAGTTAGTAGAAGTGCAAAATGTGCTAATTGTTACTTCAAAGATACCTAATGCCAATGAGAAGTTGGTGCCAAGTGTCACTGGCCTGCGTTATGGTCCATCGTAAAATCGTACCTCGGAATAACGGGTACAGTCGGTTGAGTATTGGTTCGGCATCTGGAGCCACGGTACTAGACCTGGTTATGCCATATGTCATGGAGTCATGGCTTCCTGAAATATTTTACTCAGTGGAAATCTTAAAATTAAAATTAATTGTTGGTGGTTAGTTCTTACTAAACTCGGGAATGACTGGACTGATTAAGATTTTAAATGTTCATTATACATTTCCAGGGAAGGTTTAAGCAAACAAGTCAGCTAGTATTGTATAAATAAATTCTCACGACTGAAGCAGTTAAAGAACCTGTTTCTCAATTTACAATTGCAGTGGTAATTAATGTTAGTATTTTTTTAGAAACAAATATTAATTTTTAACACAGAAACCAGAAAAGTTGAATTAAATATTTGATTGTGAGCATATCTAACTCAAAATTATAAAATATGACAAGGATTAGCACTCTGTTCATATAAAAAGTAATTTTTGACCTTTGACCAGGTCTGGTCATCTAATTTTATAGTCATGGCTACCACATAAAAACTAGGTCAAGGTGTAATTAGAAAAAATATGTTTAAATTGTGAAGAAAATATAAAATATAAGTTTGTTACCTGGTATAGCAAGGAATATCAGCGGTAATTCTTTAAGGGGAGCAGGCAGGTCACTCATCCAGTTCTCTAAGCGAAGCTTTTGTGCTGCAGTGTCTTCACCCATGATTGCAGCTGAAATAACCACAAATAAAAGCTAAAGTTTACTAAACTTCAATAATAAACACGCAACTACACATCACCAGTGATAAACAAAGGATATAACGAGTTAATGACCAGTCAAAACACTTACAAAGAACAAAAGATGACCTACCCGCCTTGAACAGAATTTAGAATAGCGATTGGATTATAATTACAAAAGAATCACGTCATTCTAACAAAGTATGCGTTAACTACGCTAACAGTTAATGTAGGCCCTGCAATACTATTTCTGTAATTTAAAACATTTTCATAAATAGGACATTTTCACTCATGAAATTGTAAAACAACATTTTTATGTTACGGATGCATTTTTGATTGTGATTGTTAGACGTTGCATTTTTAATGACAATAGAGAGACTAGAGTAAAAGGTGTCATCATTTCTTTTCAAATAAGTAGCATAATATGTCAAAATCCATTGACATTACTGAAATGACAATTAACATTGACAGAAAGTGCGTTTTGTTATTTTATAATCATAACGCAACCAGACGTTTAGTTTAAGGATAACAAAAGGAAATAATAGCGTTTATAAAAAGTTTTGTAAAAAGGTACCTCCCTTTTCTCAGCTTTATCATTTGCTAATTTATAATGCTTTTGAACCTTGTAGGTCATATAAGAAGCTCTGCAAATCAGTAACTGTGAATCCTCAACTAAGTAGATGTTAATTTGCCGATTTAGCTGCTTTTAAGAAAATACTCGCAATAGGTACTTAACTAACATTAATTAGATTCATTGAATTAAGTAATTTACATAAAACTTTGGGGTCTCTGATTCTAGATATTTTGTGAAAAGTAAAGATGCGTTAGAAAGTATGTTCCTATGGATTTCTTACCATTTTTTATGGCCTGTGTAGGTAGACTGTACCTAGCCTCCTAGCTGCAGCAGGCAAATGTGCATGTTTTCCACTTACTGTTATTATTTTCGTATATTTTGGTTGGGTGAAGTGATTGCAAATAAGTAGGTAGGTAGGTACCTACCTTTTATGTTTTCTGTTAGTCGAATTTGAACAAAAATTTGTGGTACTTAAGATAATTTATTTATGGAAAGATCAACGCATTTATATATGCACTTAGGTAAGTAGGGTCGGCGCTGGCTAAGATAGCATTACTAGACTATATCCACTGTTTGAGCTGTCCAGTTAGGACCTACGTTAATCCACTATTATTAAAAACCTGTAATTAACAATTGATTGTTTACATACCTAGTGACAGCACAATGAACACAAACTTCATATTTCACACACAGTTTCGCACGTGTAAGCGACCGGAAAATTGCCGGTGTTCTTCAAAATACGAACAAAAAACTGCACTAAACCGAGGAACCGTTAACATCCGATGTTTAGAACGTGTGTAACACTTCGCACATGTAAATGTACTGCTCTAAGATTAAACTAAAATGAACATATCATGCACTTCAATAGTTCAGAGTTAATAAATGCAAAAAGTAGGGTTACCTACTATTGCTATTAAACCGGTGCGCAGATTGCTTTGTCCCTCTGAGCCAGATGTCAACTACTTTGATTAGGTGAAAGGAGTCATTTTTTTACATTTGGTGCTCCAAGATTAGCTTTGACCTTGATTACTGGGCTCGGCTTAGCCTGTTAGCCTGTCCAATTGAAGGAAAAGAGGCGCCCGGAAAATTAAGCTGCGATGTTTTTATAAAGCTAACATAGGACTATTGTTCTTGAAAGATAACATTATTGTTTTCCCGACGCAAGCGAAAACTCGTAAAGTTCATGGTAAGAAACTTCGAGGAAATAAGCATTCGACATTTAAAGAGGAAAAACTTAATAAAAAACTAGTTCTTCGTCAATTACTTGTCCTATTTGGAATAATATCAAAACCTGACACCATGGTTTTAGCTGGAAATTCCCATTTTATTGTTGCCTTTTTTTATGTAGTTTTTCAAATCAGATCATAGGAAAATGTCACAGACAATTATAACAATCTTCAAGGGCCCAGTTAGGGTCCTTCAGACCGGTTATGCAAGACCAACCTCTTTTATCAGATAATTGAGACAATAGACTAGAAAATATATCTAGAGAACTCAGGTTCTAATGTGCATGTTGGTTATTACTTAGGTAAATATAACGTTTGGGGTCACTTGGAATGAAGCACGCAGATGATAAATTATAATTGATATAGAGGTAGGTACAAGGTTGAAATTGATATGTTTAGTGTTAGGTGCTAATACTGAAATTGATGAGTTATAATTAAGATTTTTTTAAATTCATAGTTAAGTATAGATAGTTCAACTCAGATTTGCGCGCGGCCCTATGTGTGCGTCGGCTTGTAAATATACAACTTTCATTCGTGTGACAGTGACGTCGTCCGAGCATGACGTGTTCTTATCGCTTTTTCTTTTAGGTACAGTCGTTTACGAAAATACTAATTATTCACGGAGAAATTATTAAGGAGTCAAGTAAAGCGTTTCAAAAAATGAAACAACTTTCAAAGCTTTTTATTATTATTAAATATGGTTTTTCAATATTTTCTCATACGTCTCAAATTGACATTAACAGCATCTAAGAAATAAATGAGGTGAAATATCTAAGATGAATTAAATACTCCTTACATATTTTCTAGCTCGGGGTACGCGGACAATAAATAAAAGTGTGGACTAAGAATGTAAAAAGAGGTATAATCTAGTATAATAATGTAAACAAAATGTGTGGGGAATTTAAAAAAATTATATTGCTTGGCATAATGTCGACCAAAATAAGACAGAAATAATGAAACTCATAAATGAACGTTTAAGTCAAATTGATGAAGGGATGTGGGGTAATACTTGTCGACATGTACAAAAGAAATCAAAAGAAGAATACTATAGACATTTTGACATGGAGTCAGAATTTATAATTCACCTTGGAGAGTAGCAAATCCGAAAATTCATCATTTAATTTTTCAAGTAGCGATTCATAATCATTGTAAATAAATAAACATTAAATTACATAATAGCTGTTTTTCTTTAAACACCCGTATACAACCGCTAAATAACTGTATTGCACCCGATTGTACCTCTTGTCACGCACACAAAGTCACTGTATATGTACAAGGGTTACCCACACATAAGGCCGCGCGCACGACTGAGTTGAACTTACTATACCTACCTATTTTACGGACTGAAATCAAAATATTAACACTGGCACAGTTGAACTGTCTATGTACCTATCTTCTTCTTCTTTCTTCTGCCCTGTTCAAAATTTTTCTTGGGGTCGGCGCAATATGTCATTTTCTTCCATTTTCCCCTGTCACTTGTCATCCTGACACTCACTCCCTTCCTATTTATATCATTTTTCAGGCTTTCTTAGGTCTTCCTCTTCCTCTCCAACCATCTACATTCATACTTAGCACACACTTTGTTGCATGCGTATCATCATCTATGTACCTATCTATGGCTCTTCAAAAGCTGCCTAAATTGCTTTACTAAATATCTGGTCTGCAAAAGGCAGGTACTCCTGATTAATTACGCTTGAACTCTGAACAAAAGTTTATTAAAAAAAGCGCGTTCATGCAATGTCATTTCATTGTTAGTTTCGACAGTAACTGGGATACTAAAACTTGTTGCAATGTGAGGCTATAATTTCAGCCGACAAAAAAATTAAGAAGTAGATCAGCAGAAAAAAATATTTGAATGAACTGAGTTTTATTTTTCACCTTTCTAAGACACTCATTGCCTACTAGCCTAGTTACACCTGAGATTGCCTGACCCCTGAAGCTTTATTTTGGCGAGTATGAAATATCACCTGATCATGGACCACAAGAATGCTGTACCATGGCAATATGACCCATGAACCACCAACCGTTGCAGTTCATTGATGTAACTAAATAGGTATAATCTCATCAATCTCACTTCACGATTTCTTAATTCTCTATTCTAAGATGAATATCGAAATTCTGAGGTAAATGGGCTTTCTAACGCTGAAATAGTTATGGAAGAATAATTATTGATCTTATGTAGTGGCAAGCCGAGAAAAGCATCTCTAGATAAATATTGAGATCGATAAATATTCTTACCTACCTAAGTTTAGGTTAAGCTTCTATTAAAATTTGTCAATACATATTCAAACTTACTTGCTAACTGGTAACAGTAGGTGCAACTTAGGTCTCCATCGATCGCTTTCGTGTTAAGGCCGCTGTGTGCGAATTGCAATCGGCAAATGCAAGGGCATAATAATTACTTCGATGATAAATTGCAGCTTGCATTATTTATTATTTAGCATCCATTAATATCGACGATCGAATTAACGATTACTTACATTTTGCCAATGTTTTATTATACTCAGCTACCTACGTAAAGCTTTCGTTTCAATTAGGTATAGTTAGATACCTACTATTAGCAAGTGACCCATTGCTATAATTATGCACACTTGCTGTTATGCATAATTCAAATACTTGAGAAAAAATTTTACCTACTTTGGTAATTCTGATTGTGATTTTACATAAGGAAGAAAAGGATATCTATCTCTTCTGCGTTCATCTCCAACTTACGTGTAAGTTGAATAATTATTAAGTTCATCTCTGTCATCTCTTTGGCCGTTTTATAGACATTCTCAGGCTGTCTGTATAATATTAATATTGTCTCAACAATCTCCGATGACTAAAGATTAGGAATGCCATCTTTGATCGACCTTAGCTCGATTATGTCACCGTAGCTATTAATTCATTGACATTTCAACCGATATAAAGGTGGTATTATTATGTCTGTATTAGCACAAAAGTAGACAAAGTTTCATCATTTCAAAATTAATTAAAAAAAAAACTGGAATACCTAACGCAATCGACAATTTAATTGCGTTATTCCAATTTTTATTTACTAACTTAATTATTATTCTGAAATAGTCAAAGACTGACTGACGCGTGCCTTTTCAAGACCTCTGAAGATGATGCGGAGTTCTTTTCCAGTATTTTAGGATCAAGAATTTGTGAAGTAATAAATATTACCGGTAAATTATATAATAATTGAGTCAATCAAATATGATTATTAAAACAAATGCTACTAGCAAACGGGCATTCACTATGTTTTGGCGGTCATTTACCTACAACTTGGACCACAATCATCAATCTTATTAAGATAATCCATTTTTTGTTTATCCGCAAATCTTTTCTTTATTACATTATTGATTAAAAGTCAGTTTATGTTTTATTTTGCAAATGAAATTGGTCGAAGAAATGCGAGTCACTGTTACCCAGAAAAAAGGTATGTTTAAATAGAATGATTACATTTGATTGCAGATACAACAGGCACCCATTGTTCGGTCGCGAAAATAGTCGCATCTTTATTGTTTGATTGACCAGACGACGTCATGCAGCCAACATCCTTCCTTATATTAAAAATCCATTTACTGGTGATGACCCCTAAGGAAGAAGTGTAGGGAATAAGTCTGAATCATAGGAAGCACGAGGATGAAGTCATTTCCTCAAGATGCGAGTGCAACTGCTGAAGAAGCCAGTAATAAAACTAGCTTCTTCAGCGGTTGGATAAAACGTGCTCAGAGGGCTATCTAACACTAACATAATTTTTCAAATCAGACCAGTAGTTTCTGTGATTAGCAAGTTCAAACGATTGCACAGAGTCTTTGGTTTACTTAATAAAATTCTTACTTACTTGAAAATATCTTGTTTATTTTTTTCACACACGTACTTGGTAAGCACGATCGTTGCAGCCACTGTAGCTTTATCAACTGTCATTGTTATATTATTTATCTTTGTTGATTGCTTTTATTACATTATTTACTTTTCTCGTCCTGATAAATTTATCTTCAATTAGAACACAGATATTATGATTGTGGTATTTAAATGCGATAACGTGATGTCATTCGAATAATTTCCATTTGGTTTTCTATAAATACGAATACGTAACAAAGGGTAGACAATCTTTTGTTCTGTGCTACAACCATAATATTATTGCAGTCAAAACTATCTCCACATTACGACAATTCGAGTAACTTCCACTTGTTTCCACTTTGTTCGATTCAAGAATAAACAATGCCTTCACAGTTTGTTTCTAATGGAGTCAAGTTGTGGTTTTGTATGTATATTCTGTTTTGTAATTTTTTTTATCGTTGAAAAATCTCTAGACAAGAAGTCTAATCCCCCTGTGGTAACTCATAGTTTGTCTCGGGAGACCAGTGGATATATTAATAGAATTAATAGTATTTACTTAATAGTATTACTTATAGCATTAAAATAAATGATTTCATTTGATAGTTGGGCAAAATAATGATGATGTAAATACTTTAACAAAAATAAAGTAGGGCCCAGTATGAGACCCTGTAGAACTCCTGCGTTAGTAACATACCATAGAGATTTAACGTGTTTTTTTGCATTACATTGGATGATGTTGTCATCTCCGTGATAGTAAATGGTCAATTAATAAAATTAACTGACAGGTTTACATTGTTTCGGCGTTAAACTCCTACTAATGACTATCATTAGCTTATTTAGGTCAAGAGTTTTATTGTGATATTTATTTTGTAACATAAAATGATGGTCTTTGTTAACATTGAAAAATGTTAATTGATGACAAAAATCGATCAATGTACTAACTAAATGAATAATATTAATTGAATGTACAACTTGAAAAATTTTACTTGTCCAATATTTTGCTTAAAATATTTTTTCCAGATAACTCAGCTGATAATTAAATTGTAGCGTTTGCCAGTCGCGTGATGAATTAAAAAGTCCAACGGCTTTGGTGATAAAATTATCTTTATGTAGGTATAGAATATGTTCTTGTCTTACACCGATTCTAGAAAGGTTAATAGGCTACGCTTGTAGGTGCGAGTGATCGGTAGTTTCCATTGACCATTGCACTTCATGACTACGGGATGATTGACCAGTGTACGGTATGACAGCGTAATCATTGTGCCCTCCCATAACTGTATCATTCCAAGTCTTTCCTGCAGATAGGCCTTGTCTGTAAACTGCATTGTTATCTGAGGTGCATACCCAACTATTTATGAATAAAATGTGTCCTGTGTATAACCAGAAAAGTACAGCATGCCAAAACACCCCCCACCACGAGGTGCGCGGCGGCCGAACGTTGCCGAACGAGAATCGATGTCACACGAAGCCAGTTCGTTCGCAGGCCCGCTGTCGGCTCCCTTCCACACAATCTTGCCTCGCTTTCGCCACGCTACGGCCTAACGCCAGTCAACAGTCCACGTTATCACAGTGCGGCTACGTAAACACTTCTATTGTGCATCAATTATTGAGAAAACCAACAATATTTACCTGCTCCAAACCATTTAGACGAGTTACAATGAGCAAATTAAGATCCGGTGTGAAATAGAGACGGGACGAGGCAACGCTATCGACGTTTTATTTTGGAACGCTGAACTAAAGATACGAAACTGTATAATTACTGTGTTACGTTTCCTGTGCGATGTTGGGGGAGAATTTTAGTTAAAAAGTTGACATTAGACGTTTTCTGGGACTTATTGCGAATGTGTATTGAAACGTTCATCGCTATCCACGGGCGCACTGCTATGCGCCACGATTTGGTTCATTTTATAAGACACACTTCTTCCGATCACTACTGCGAAGGAAGAATTTAGTCAACGAAGCAGGTAAGAATAAACATTTAGTTTTATGTAATCCTTGAATGCTAATTAGTGAGCTGTGCTCGTTCTAGAACTAGTAGTCGATGTTGTTCGATTAACATAACGTATTGACAAACATGTGGATTGTAGATGTCGAGTTTTATCATACACTTCTAACTTTTGACGCAGGTAGCGACTGTAACGCAGTTAAAAAAAACACTCGTGTTATGCTTGTGCAATGTGCACACAAAAAAGTGGTACTATTTTTAGAAAACTGCACCAATGCATTGAACATTGAGGTGCGAAATTATCATTATCGTAATGAGTTTCCAATTGCAATCAATTATACTACAATTAAGGACAATGGCTGTTAAATGAGGCTGATCGAACCATAGATTATGATGATATAAACAAACAAACAGACGGTTATAGCGCGAGGCACAAACAAAGGAGTATTAATATTCTTAACTCGTCAACCTTGGGAGGTTCATGCTCTGCTTCACCTCTGAAGGAGTATACAGTAACGCAAGAAATATGTATAAAATAAAGGACGACTGCGAAATGTACAAATAACAAGAACAGGTGTGAACCAGAAACCTAGTAAGTAGGTCCCTATAAACACAAATAGTATACAGGAGGATCTTTAAACATGAGAGTTGTTCGATACCAATAAAGCTAAAGGATACCGTGGTTAAGGAAACCACGCTCGTTTAATTAACGCAGCTGCAGTAATAGCCATACAAACAGCTAAAGAAATATTGGTAGTAAATATGCAATGTGAAAGGAGAGGAGAAGGATGGAAGAGAGAAGAATGAATACTATGCTGAATATAAATAAAGCCATTTAAACCTTGAGTAGGTACTCCTAGTAGGAATCAAATGGCAAATTCGGCTGTTGTTATGGCATCACTTTTAAATAGCAGCAATGAAATAAACTTGGTTTGTCAATTATTTTTCCTCAAAACAATGACTGATGAGTTTTCCCAAAAGCAAATAATAATAGGAAGGTTAGTTATCTCTAGCTTAGGAAATTAACAACCTAGTTGAAAAGTAACTCCAAGGCACCTATTGCAGTTCCTTATTTAGTTAGGTAACCTACCTGACCAATTAACTACTGATTTACGTAAAGAATTTTTACTTTAACAAAAGATTTTGAAGAATTTGTAGCGACAAGTTTTGAGGTTTTCCATACGCACCCTGCTCATTTACAACACCGCAAGTTTTTTGCCTCTGACGATATTACTATCCACAAAAAACACCACTATTTGTTTGGAGTAAGTTACACTTCTCAAATAGGTACACAGAAGAAAGCAGATAAAGCGAACTATTCTTTATGTCCAGCCAGATCTTCCAAACAATATTATGAAGAGTTCACAGCCCTGAAAAATACCTAAAGCCGAATGATTCACACATTGCGGTAAACAAAACTTATCTTTGTGAAGAAGCTTTGCAAGAAAATAGCAAAGATAAAGCTAAACCGTTCTTATCTCTGAGAGAAAAAGGAGGTCGTCAAGGACCGTCCCAGTTACGAAATGGATCAGCCGACAAGAAATAGTTTTAGAGCTTTGGCATATTTCGTTTGTTATTGAAGTGTTACGCACGATATCCCCTACAGATGACCTAGTCCGCTTAGAAGATGTTTTGGATCTAAACAAACAGTGAAATGCATAAAGTCATTCCAAAAGAAAAGTAAATATGATACCTCGTTCAGAAACACCCATCATCCAGAGAAAGAATTTCTTTCACCAGTTGGTAGCTTACCTATTCGAAATTCTGTAGGTCTATTAAGACTACTGTTATCTTACTCGTAATGTTCTTTTCGACTTTTCGCTCTGAGTCTTTCAACTCAGCCAAGGTTACCATATCTTACTTAGTTATCTTTCTGTATTTCCCAAGTTTCAAAATAACAAGGTTCAAAATAACTTACCTAATTCTTACTCTCCAGAGCCAGTTCAAGCATTGAATATTCCGAGCCAAACAATATAGGTATGAGATGAATCAAAACTGATGAATGATCAACCCCAAAAAGAAAATATGAGTAACAGTGCTTGTGTTTTGGAGAACAATGCACTTTGAATCATTTCATGAATGACCCGATGACCACAAGGAAAATAATTAATTCAGCTATTAAACTACCTACTATCTTAACGTGTACGTGACTTTTACACTTGAAAAGAACATAAAAGTGGCAATTTCATTGATTGAAACCAACCACAATTACCACATTAACGTAAATTCCAATTTTCGCGTTCAATTGTTGCTTAAACACATCATCATCGTCTATGACGTGATGACCTAACACATTATCTGTATGAAGGTTTACCTGTATAAGAACCTACGTTTCTATGACTTATAAGCGGATTATCATATGACATAGCAGTTATTTAATAGCTCGTGTTGCAGTATTGTATTTCGCTAGAACTGCATTGTAACCGCATCCGGTATGGATATCGATAAAGCTATAAATGTTCTGGAGGGTCTCAAAAAAGTTACGCAGGCTACAAATGTCGCTGTATTTGTTCATTTTGTATCAGTATTAAGTACTGCCTGAATATTACGAGTAGCTGATGCCAGGATTAATCCAATGAGGAAAAGTTCTGGCGTATTTCAGTTGATCGCGAATCACCCGACTGAATTTAGCGAAGCAATTTGGCAGATATAAATTAATTTCTGGGAATTTTGATATAAACACCGCAAAAAATAATTACTTGGACATTGATATCTGGGTTAAACTCACTTTACCTTAACCTAAATAAAGAGTAAGAAGAAGCAGAAATAATCAGAAGTTTGTTAGCGATATATTGTATAGTTTTTCTCAGCTATATTATAGCATTTGAAAAGTTTATCTTCACACATTCTTGTTTGGTTTGGCGTTAAAATTCAAGATCTCCAATTGACGTAAGCGGTGAAACGAGTTGACTTGGACATACATAATGGATCGAAACGACTGTTTGACAAATAGCATGTGGATAGAATAAATTGGTGATTATGTAGAACTTGAAAACATGAATTGGAAGCTAAAATATTAGGTTAATGATCTAATAGAGCTGGGTAACCAATTCAAAGTTAAAGGAACTTATTAAAAAGTTGCTTTAAAAAGTGCTAAAATAATAGATGTATTCGCACAAAGAGACCACGTCTAAATTGACGTGGATAGTGTTAAAAACTATTAATCAATAGAATGCTTAATTGATGATGATAAATTAATTGATGAATATAATTAGATAATAAAGGACAAATACGAGGCGGATATAACAGTGGAACTAATTATTGATAGAGAAAGTTCTGAATAAACACCACACAACGTGGGAGATAACGATATTATAAATAGCGGAAATTTTACTCGTGTCTGAATGGAAATGAAAATGGTTCTGTAATTTCATCATCGCTAATTTGTTATCATGTTCCATTCTTACAAATGATTTGTTAGTAAACTCGTGCGGTTGTAAGATAAAATAAGACTGCCCACTTTGAAACTCGTTGAAAAAGATTTGCGATGGTATTTAATTTAAACATGTAATGCTAATGAAACATTAAAAACTTACTCGACAGGTTTTGGTCTAGCTACAATCTCTGTACCAGCTTTAGACAACTTTTAATGATTACGTTTTGCATAATTCTCACCCATACCAACGACTGTTACATTAGTAAAACATTTTCATGATTTTCAGCTACAGGAAAACCCAAACCAAAAATGGTATATTTGCGACATTTCCTCATCTCTAAGTATGTGTAACGTTTCGTACAAAAAATGATTTCCTAAGCTTTAAAAAGTTAGAAAAACGCACAATAGGCTTATTAATGTAGGTTTTAGACGTATCGAGAATTAAGGAAACTTCCAAAAACCTGGAAAAATATCGTTTAATAAAGGACCCTTTCCCTTGTTCCAGATCGCTATTGATGGCGTTACTCAGCATCCAGGGCGATTGGTACTTATATTTTTGGTTAATATACTGCAAAATCTATTCAGCCATTATATGGTTGTTCAGCAATCACTGCCGCGGCACTGATAAGGTTCGCTCGGTGATAACGAGTGGAGTTAGCGCACAGTCGCCTGGAGGCCTTCATAGAGTGCGCACGCGTCGACGAAGAGCGCCGCAGCAGCACCGCGTCAAACACATCGTTGCTTTAGCAAGAAGACCGTCTCTCAGAAGGATCGTGATGGCACCAGGAGCAAGCACCGCCCACACCATGATGGAGGACAAAGAGAAAGTACTGCACGGAGCCATGGCAACTGGTGAGTTTTTCTTTTTAATCTTACAATTTTGGATACGTGTACAACCTCTTTTGTAAAGTACTCTTTCGTTTATTCTGGCGCATCATGTAAAGAGGCGGTTGGACAAGTTTTCGGTGTCGATATTGTTCGGTTGACGAGTTTGTTTGTTTTCTTTAACATTGGACACACCTCCGGCCTTCAAGCGAGCGAGCTTTCCAACAGGTGCACTGCTATCGACATACATTTGGTTCTAATTGTTACCAAAATTGTTGATGTTTAGTTTTGCTTAAGTAATCCAATTAGTGCTAGGGACAACAATAGTGTTGATTGTTTTAGTTCATTCATATTTAGTAGAATGCTTTCCATTATTAATGTCCCTTTCAATAATGAATGCAAATACAACGAGCAGAAATAAACTTATCGAATGTATAAAAATAGAAGTTTTATGGCATTGTGTAGTGAGAATGAATTGATCAGTATTGTCGTGTAACCGTTCTCTAAGATTGCTTCCTATTTAATTCTTGTCATCGGTAAGGTCAATATCAAGAGCAAGATGCAAAAAACGATTGTTGTTGGGTATAGAAATAGTTACTTATATTTTGTTATATTTTATTTTAAATAGGTATAAACGTTAGGACCTTGAATGTTCAAAAACATAGACACTTCCGCCAGCAGTAAGTTTTTTTAATAAGGAATAGATTTTTTTAATGATTTGTAAGGAAATAATTACACGAACCGAGCTTGCCAATTTGGTGCACATTTTGGTCTTGTTTTCATTTCTGTCCATAAACAAGGATAATTTCAAAAAAGGTTGACTCAGATTAAGGGTATATAAAACAAAACGCGAAGGTTGATGGCTGACGAAAACAATGTTTTGCATTCGCGCCAATGAAAGCATGATTCCACGTAATTTAAATGTTGTAAATAAGGCATTGTTTTTGAATTCGGAACTCGTATAAAATTCTGCAAAGCTGCCAGTGCTGTCTTTATTAGATTCGTTCTTTGTAGTACGAGTATGTCTTGGCATAAAGTCTAAGGCTACCTTGCTGATATTTCTGCGTGACTCTTGGTGACTTCATGGCAATTGCGCGAAGAACTGTTGCAGATTTCGATGGCAAAGCGCCAGTAACATACGGTCTGGTCTGACAAAATTTTCGCAGAACCCATTGGACGGCTATATTTATCTTTTCCACGTTTAGTCTACGTGATAAAGCTAAGTTGGATATTAGATTTTTGCCATAAACCCTATCTGTCTGATTGTGTAGTGGACGAGCAATCTAAATGTCCATTAGGCACTTAACGATGACCAAGCTAATCCCTGGGCACTTTTCCATTATCTTTTTTATCTGGTCGAAAAATCATACTGTACTTTGAACATCAGGCTATTATGAATGAAAAGAGACCCAGACCTATAGGAAATTAGCAGGAATACCAAACAGGAGATGTTAATTTTAGAGACTTCGTTGTACAATAAGATGTAAACCATTTAAATAAATATAATGGCACCACTGCCGATGTTCATTCGTGAATCGTGATCTCTAATTTTCTCATTCTATTGAAACCTATTGTTGATGCTGATGGCATGATTCATTCGTTTTAGAGTAGAACTAATAGTGAACTTATTCTAGATATTGGAATGATGTCAGTCAAAATACATTATGACCTCGTTGGCGCTAAACGCAAATCTATCAACATCATCCGAATGTCTTAATGACCGTTCCGAAAACTGGATCATTTTGTTTTTGTCAGCTTCATTTTTTTCGTCTGCAGCTTCTAAGAAGTGTTTGGAAGTATGTCGGCTATAAAAAGTCAATGAAATGCTTAACACGTTGCGATGTGCGGTGCAACGGTCAATTGCCTCCGGTCCTCGAGCCGATGCCAGATGCAAGAAAGAAACTCGACGAACTTTGTACTTTACTACATACAACTTTGAAGACAGCATCTATATTGTCAAAACTCTGTCTTGGTATTTTTATCAATAAACATAAATAAAGTGTATTTCAGTACTCACATGTTGGGATATAAATAGGAGTCTGAATATTCTCAATTAAGCGTTCAAAGTCTAAACCTAATTTTAGAACATTATCTTCTGTAACCATCACAATTATCTCTGGACACGTGCAGACAAAATAATGGCTATAGTTCAGAACCATGAAGATCATACAAACGGTGGATGACGATAAAATTAAACAATATTACATATTGCTTTGGGTCTCCGACCTTTACAAGATGGCCTTAAAGTATCCGGTCATACTATCAAATTCAATGGATGATAAAAACTTGAAGACATCGTTTTATTAAAAAAACAAAATAACTTATTCTAGTATTTTTCTCTAAACCTTTTTATTGGTAGGCAACGGAAATTTTAAATAAAACCTTTTTTAAAATGATCTTGACATGTGTGTCAAAAAAATAAAATAAAAGCGTCATGGACGACAAAAAAAACTGTTAATCGCGCGATGTGACGTCAACGCCACGCCTCCGATTAGACCGCTAGTAGGAAACAGCAAACGAAGTAGATTTATGTCCAATATTAAACAATATTTTATATTTATGTTATGCATGATTGATGATGTAAGAAAAAATCGCGTCCGCAATCTTATCATCATTGTTAATTCTGGTAAAAATTGCACGGCGATTTTCATTGTTTTTGCATACTACGTCAAAGAACATTGAGCAAAAAGTTCAAGTAGGTACCCAATTAGCTGAGTAGAATCTAAAAATAATGACAAAGCAGATTTGAGAAGTCGATTAAAATTGTTTTTAAAATAACCATTCTTTTTATCTATTGCAAAATAGAAGTTTGATAACAAGTAATATTAGATGTAAAGATTGCGTGTTTTTCATCGTTATCTGCCCCCTGCAAATTATCAGTGGGTGTGTTGCCATGTACACTATCGAACTGGCTCCTCCACAAATATTTACAAACCAGTACAAAGACTTTGTATACGAAATTATTATGAATATAACTTAGCTTTACAAAGATAAAGTTGTTTTTCATTACAACTTTATCACCTACTTATGGTAACACAAGGTGCCGCATAAATTAAATATGCTATTTAATTATGTAGCGGTATAAATAAATATTGCTACATAAGAATAATTTACACTGCAACAAAATGCTTCCTAGCAGTTTTTTCTTTGTTACAACAAGTTGCAGATTTCGTGCATGCAAACTTTTTGATGAAGTCATCGATGTACAAACAGCCTAATCAACGAATATTTTTTAATCTGTAATGAAGCAATCGTTGCTAAATATGTTGTTTTGAGGGCATGTTGTTATTAAAACATACGTATTATTACGACACACAAATATACCTACTGAATGGTGGGCGTGGACAGCGCTCTGGGTAGCAACAATAAGCTACAAATACCTAGTTTATACAGATACCCAGCTGACAACAACATTACAGAAACGACACGCAAGGACCGAAGGTCCATTATTACTAGGTTCTTGTTTGTTTACTATTTGCTTCACATTAGGGCTCATGAAGTGATTTAATTAGCCTCTCATTTGAATAAAGTGCAATAAATTAATTTGAATAGGCTATTTTTATTTTGTTTTAGCAGTTAAATGTGAATGATTGCCATTTAGAATAAAAACTCACATTTTTAATTCTATACCTATAGATATGTAACAACAACGGTACCTTTCTATTATTATCAAGCAAGCAATTAAATAACTAATCACGTCATTTTTTAATAAGCTTTTGTTTTAACGTGTCCGTACAGAAGGACCAGTTTTATTAAACGCCTGTTATTTTCCATTATTTACAGGTTGACAATTAAAATTAATAACAAAGGTATTTTAATGTACCTGTTTATTGTCTAGTGTGTAGAACACTTGCTTTCGACACATTGATATTTTGTTTGCAAATAGATCTACATGTAAATATTATTGTCTATGCCACTATTTACAGCCAGTCTTAAAGTTTTTGTTTGGAACTATTTTATTGGAAAACATCTAACGTAAGTTGTTATTTTCATCTAATCTGTCTGTATGCTAGAAGGGTCAGTTCTTAGAAGGAACGTCATTTGACCCGATGACTCCAAATCAATGTGTTTTACAGCCACGCATGTTATGCATGTGATGCACGTCATCCATTCAACGTGGCCCATGATGACAATTATGTATTGCGTACCAAAGGTTTATGACTAGAACTACAACAATCTTATGCAAATACTAGCTTTTGTAAGGCTTTCATAGTATATTTATTTACGAAAAAGTTACAAACTTGTCAAACATCGATTAACTTGTTTTTTTTTGCTATCTTAACTTTTAAATTCAGAATATCAGTAGCTTGGTACCATAAACTATTACAGACTGTTTCGCAATAGGAATGTATAAGATATTTTCTCATGGACGTCTAATGATTTAACTAGGGAAGCCTATCGTTCTTCGTTGGAAAGAAGCCATTATAATTTTCAATGGCAATCGTTGTCTGTTAACCTCGTGTTTCTTTTGAAACATGAAACACAGTGATACAATTTTTGTTTCTTCAAAATTACATATTATGCATTTAAATTCCAATTTCTGCTATGTTTTTCTAAGTAAATATGCTAGGTATTCGACCAGTCCACTATGAACTTACAATATATAAATTAAGTCTACTCATATTTATTTTGAAGGGGTTTTTATTCAAAACAGATGAGAAATCATCTAAAATAAGCTTAGGAAAAATCTTTTGTTTATACTTACTCACGAAAAAGTTTCTAACTGTTGCTAAAAACAACTTTGTCTTCCAAGATGTCACCCATTACAAATGTTCCAAGAATATTCGCTAGATGTTCTGGAATAATTTTATATGTGGACAAACAGTACATACAAGTAGACATAGCTTTAATAATGTATGTATCTACTATCTGTCGCATTTAATTTATCTTTGGAGTACTCGTTCCCGTTTTATAAGGCGCATGCGATGGCCAACGTGACTCGTATCGTAGGAAAACTACGCTCAATGACGTGCTACCTTTGCCTACTTGATATAGTATTGATTGATTACTTTTTGATGTTTCTCATTTGTTTTTTGTACTTTTAAAAAATCGAGCATTATTTGACTTTCACTCAACGGCCGTTGAAGACGTTACCATGGCTACTGACAACTTGTCAGTTTGTTGTTTGTTTTCAGTCGTTTGCAGCTTGTCACTGACAAGCCGCAAACGATTGACAAACGCAAACAAAAGAAATAGGTACTGCTTTAATCCACTACGTTATTTAATGGGACCAATTTTATTAAAAAACCGCATTTATATCTTCTTGTAAATACTTAATTGACGCGGTCAAACCATTCCTGACACTATTCACACGCGCGTCATAGTTCACATCGTAAATAATAATAAATATTTACACAACGTGGTAAGGAAACTGCAATTTCCACTGTTTACAGATTTTATTTATCATAAAAGCCCAAAAGACATTATATACAATTTACCTGCTTACTCTCTGTATTGTATAGCATGGAAAACAATAAGTAACAAAGATAAGGCCGCATTACCAACTGTCATTTTCCATTTATTTGCAAATCTGAACGGAAAATTGTAAAAGTCAACTTAGATTTAGCATTATTTGCGGAGATTTTAATCATTAATGGCAGCTGACTAGATTAGACTAGTTTCTAGACAAAACAAATAAGTTATATAAGTTATCTTTGGAGTAGTAAAGTCGTGCATTGCGGAACAATTAAGTTGTTAAACCAGTATTATGTGGTTGCACAGACATTCTTCTTCAGCTTAACAAACAACATTGATATAAAAATTAAGTATCTTGAATATGAGCCAAATTAAGCCCGCAAGGATTATTTTGTCTTTAGAGTCAAAGACCTTTTGGCTCAGTTGAAGTAAAGGAAGATTTTAAAACGGCTCTTGAATTAAATTAAGGTGGAAGAATATATAAACATGTTACGTCAATCCCCGAAGGCTGGAGAAAGACGAGTTTCCTGCTTCTTCAACTTTGTTTTGACGATGAAAATGTCAAGTGAAACGATGTTTTTGTACCGTCATCTACTTACAACGGCATTTCACATAGGTACCTACAGTTTTTGTTGAGGTACCAAAAAATGTAAGCTTGACAGGCGACCGTTACTTGCTTTATTAATTAGAGTACATTGACTGCGCTACTTGCATGAGCGACCCTGATGGGCATTTAAGAAGTAATAGATATGAGACAGACACACCTCCTTCGTTTATCTAAATATATCTCGTTAGTAGATCGCTTCCTTGGCGTTACAAAGTCCGAGTTCTCTGGCAGCTGCGCGCGCGCCGGTACCGCATAACACGACACATGGGGCCTTGGTAGCCATTGCGAAACGAAAGTTTCTGTTATACTCATGACACTATTACAATCTAAATAAATGTCACAACATAATTAAATACACATTTTATAACTCGTATCAAGTATTGAATAGGTATTTAATTTAATAATAATGCCTCGTTACATACTTTGGGAACTTACGTGTTACATGCATTCCCGTTTCATTAGCATTGAGATTGTGGAACAAATAAAAACAATTGACTTCATAATGTGTGGATAATCGATTGCTTATCTGTCAATCATAATTATTCGCAGAGCGATAAGACGGGCTATCGAAGCTGAAAATAATGTCTTTCATAATTTCACAGAGAGTGACAATACTAACAATTGAGTTGACTAAAGCAACCATGATAAGAACCCAAAGTGGACAAGACAGGCTTGACATTTATTGAATACATTCTAACCTCTATACGGCATTCATTGCATTACATCACACTTTCGGTAAAGCAAAGAGAAACAAAAATTCGAAGCATTAGCGAAATCAGCATGATGTCATTGTTGTTTGAGACAAAGGCAAGGTTGAAAGGCGTGCGCGCCGTGCCGCCATTCTATTGGCCGATTCACTACGTATCAACAACCATAATCCACTTGATCAAACCACTTAACTTTAATCATATCATGGAGCAAAAAAACCCTCGTAAAATGTCGATTTTCTACCTTATTGTTCTTAATCTGACATTATTATCTTTTGAGGAATATTCGTGGTATCTCATCTTCCGTATCTTTGCCTGGTTTAATAAAACTTGTCCAATCTCGAGTCCTTGATCTATTCAGCGTATGATCAATCTTCTTTTGGTTTTTATCAATTTGTGTCAGCGTTAACGATGAGGCTTAGGAGATATGATATTAATGGTTCTGGTAATCTAGTAATTTTTGCTGAGCAGGTGATAAAAATAATAACTTGTCGCAACTTGCGATTCCATGACTCAGCGTCGAACAGAAAATTTTCTTGAAGCTCCGGATGCAAGAAAATGTTTTCCCCCGCATATCATGTCATCTATAAACCCATGTTGTTTACAGAAAACTAGCATTACATGAGTAAACTATTATCAATTTTCTGACCCGGACTCATAGCTAAGGTTAATGTTACCGATAAATATTTTGCTGATGAACGTCTGTCGCAATCTAATCAATATTCCAGGCAAGTGTTACTAGAATCTATTACTGGAAATTGGGACGGGCTCAGAATTTAATTGGACACACCCACGATAAAGGTTTACGACTGCTATATTCGACAATTCAATAATATCGTCAATGATATCAATATTTTATAGCATACACGTGTTCTATATCTATATTGGTTTTAAATTATAACGCAACACCCACCATTATGAACTCAACATTAATTTTTGTCCTAAAAGTTCGAGACCAATAATCAATCCTCTCCTCTCCTAGTCTCTACAGCATGTCGATTCTATAAAATATCACAACTCACTTCGACATCACTCTCACTTCGACTTCGATCTAAAGGTAGAATTCCGTGGACGCGACAATAGTCAACCTATGAAAATGTATGGCACCGTTGCCGAGGCCCGTGACAGTCGCGCGCGGCCGACGAATTTCGTAAGCTGCTCGCGGCATTGTCAAAAATTTAATTCTGGTTTTACTAAAATTCTATAGATGTTATTAAGCGCTAGACCATGTTGAGAAGCGTACGGCCGCGAGCGGCTCACGAAATTCGTCGTCCGCGCGCGACTGTCGCGGCCCTCGGCAGCGGTGCCATACATTTTCATAGGTTGACTTTTGTCGCGCGCGGCTGCGACAATCGCGACCCACGGAATTCTACCTTAAAGTTTCGTGATTGACATTGTCAAACTACACTAGCGCTACACTATCGAGCGTGTTGACAAGTTGAACTAAATCAAAGTCGAGATTTTGACAGATCTGTATAAATCTGTCTATCTATAGGGGAGGTAGGGGAGAGATGGGCAGTTGGGAGACATGATCAAATCAGAATAAAAGGGGGGTCCTTTTATTCTGATTTCTGATCATAGTTTTGTTTTTTTTTTTTATTGGGTAGTTTACGTTACCGACTGGTAACGGTGTTCATCCATAGACTATCTGTCATTTCTGTGAGTTGTCAAGAACAAACACTCGTAAAAGTACCTACTTAAATATTTTGTTGCGGTTTCGGATCGTTATAAAGAGAAAACTAATGAAAGGTATGTGTATTTTCTATTATTAATTATTTATTGTCAAAATCTCCAGTTACAATTATAGTAAGTCGATGCAATCCACACCTATTATACCTTTAGAAGAGAGTACTACAGCAATAGTTAATGGGCCCCACGTTTTTATTTTAGTCTAATATGACCGGGACCACCTACGTAGGTTGACAGGTAAGTAACTATTTTTTATTTTCTAGTTTTCAGTGCACATAAGATAAAACCGTTTAACTTAAAAGTTTTTTTACCGATTTTTTTTTCATAAACTAAGTCAAAAGTGTCCAATGCTCCCTATGGTAGGGAGGCTTGGACATACCATGTAATGTATAATTTGTAAATTTTTGCTCTTCTTCGTCAGTGAAAATTTGTGATTTGTGAACAAATTATAACTAAAACATCATATTTAGCTAAAATTCTGTGTCAAAACTGATAAAATTAAAAACTGATTAATCTCGGTTGACATTTTGTCGAGTGGGGAAGTCACTAGCACAGCATTGGTCGATGTCGAGCTCACTTCACTTTGCAAGTGATTAGGTGATGTTTACAGAATGCAAAATCAAGGTCGTTCTGAATTGAATGCGAAGTGAGAGTGAATAGCGAAGTGAAATGCGAGTTGTTGTTCGAATTTTATAGAATCGACGTGCAGGCAGGCCTTGGCCCTGTTGCGCCCCGCTGGGGTTGCTGACAGTATTCTACTTGTGTAGCCCTTTCATTTGATACCCATATTGAGGGGGCTGTGCCATTTTGTGCCGGCGGCCATATTGGATTTAATTAAAGGTGTATACAAAATTTCAGACCAATCGGTTGACAGGAAGAGGGTGAAATTTGAATTACTAAATTTGATCCAAGAATAAATAATAAAACAAACGGGGTGAGCTAAATAAAACCGTTTAAATATCTCGTAATGTTGAAACTGATTGTAATTTTTAGGAAAGCTCTTTCATTATATCTAGCCGAATATAAGAAATGGCAATAAAAGTTGATAATGATCTGTAAAATCTGATTTTTTATGCAATAAATTGTGAAAAAGTGCCCATCCCTCCCCTACCTCCCCTAAAGTATGAAATGACATTTCGAATCGAAGTGAAATGCGAGTTGTTGATCGAGTTTTATAGAATCGCAGTACAGATGGTTAGATTCACTGGGTTGGTTAAGTTTCTGAATATTTCTACTTATGTTGTTGTTTGTTTTATTTATTTGTATGTTTCTTTGTTCTAGCATCGATGCGGTCCCGCCGCATCAGCCAGTTTGCGCCTCTGCTCATCGCGCTGGTGGGTCTACCAGCGCGCGGCAAGAGTCAGCTCGCGCATAGACTAGCCAGGCATCTCAACTGGAATGGAGAGAGCACTAAAGGTAAATATTCTTTTAACTTCAACCTTTGACGTAGAATAAGAACCTTGCCAAACTGCAAAATAATTGGGCCAACCCTCGACCAATAGTTGAAACCTTGACGACGCGACGTCAAGTTATTGCGAAAAGCAATCGATGTGTTCAGTGGAAATAGAGTTATTTGCCCTAACGCTTTGCCATGGCCGCGTTAGCAAGCTTCCTTCTCAGAAATGCACAAATGGCGCCACGTTTTAAAGTAGTTTATGCATATTTTATTGTTAAGTATTAGAATGGTCGCATTTATTTTGCTGCATCAAGAAAAACGCTTAGTGTTTTTTTATGCTACTTTAGTTTAACAATGTCTCAAAACCTTCTGGAAGTCCTAGCCGTGTTACTGACCGAAGTCTACTGCCTAAAGTTTTTATTATGCTTTATCATCTCTAAATTGAGGCTTGGGATTCATAAAAGAACTTCTAGTTTAATGTTTCTTTGACGTCATTTCAATTGACTTATATCATATTTTGATTGTTGGATCATGAGACCAACAAGGCCTGAATGGAGTCTGAAATTGAGCTCCAAATTGCTATAATTGAAGCTGACTGAGATAATCTTTAGATGACTTGCTTTTTCTCAAGAATGATGTCACTTTGATTGATATTTTTGTAAACATACACAAGGGGAGGGCAATCTTATCTAGCTTTAGGTAAACTCATATGACACTGTAAATTGATTGATCTGCTATCTTAAGCTTTCCTCGAATTTGAATGAAACAGTTAGTCACTTGAATTATCCTGATGATGAAATTACACACTGATTCACAAATAAGGTGTTGTCGTATGATGTTTATAAATTAGATTAGATAGGTAAGTATGTATTTACACAAAAGGTTTTTGTGTACCGAAATTAATTTCCTCAACCTTTTGGACAACATTAATATTTCACTCAATATTATTAACTGAGGTACTTTATAAGATTCATTGATAGGTTTTTCATGAAGTAACCACAGAACTTATCCAGTAGAATTCCAAGCATACCAGACTATTTATAACACTGTTAGATCAGATTACCTACAGTCGTGTCTACATTTATATCTACAAAATGCTATTTACACAACAGTTAGCGGGTTTACAATAAATCACATAAGTGCAGACGTTGCTTGTACACAATATGGCGGCCCTGACCCAGATGAGAACGATGGTCTTATAACGTAACACACACGGCCTAGCAAGTATTCTACTGATTAGATACGTTGGCTTCATCTTGATAAAAATCTGCCCTCATTGAGGAATGAGAATAACAATCGAGGAATACACGGAATGTTTGTTGATGCACTTGCTGTAAATTGCAGTAATAAACAAATAAAATGTTGCAGCCATAAATATAGGCATTAACGTTATGCAATATTGCCACGGTCATAATAATAAAAATAGCACGTGAATGATTTATATGAAGAAAACTGGAATAGCATTAATATTATTTTCAATTTGTTTCCAAAAACTTAGGGGAATGATGCTGTAGGTTAGCCGACGCCTACGATAGATAGGTACTCAAACAATGTTCCTGCCTACTCTTAGAACAATCCTAGAAAAGAAAATGTTTCCTAATAGAGCTTCGAACCCGGTTCGGTCGACACAAATGTCGACCGAACCGGGAATCGAACCCGGGACCTCAGGTTCGACGACCTCGATGGCGCAATGGTCACCATGCCGGACTGCCGAACCTGAGGTCCCGGGTTCGATTCCCGGTTCGGTCGACATTTGTGTGATGAGCATGCTTGTTGGCCGTGGTCTGGGTGTTACAATATGTATTTATAAAATATGTATATATGTAGCTATATGTAGCTTGTTGTATCAGTTGTGTTAGCACCCATAACACAAGTTAATTAATAACTTACCATGGGGCTAACCGACCGTGTGTGAAGAGGTGTCCTGGCATTATTTATTTATGTCCTGGCATTATTAGAGCTTATCTAAGAATATAATGTTATGCAAGCGTTACATAACTCAAGCCGCAACTGTAAGTTTCCTTAGTTTGTCAAACAAAGGAATGATTGTAATATCAATGAACACTGAGGCAAAGTGTAAATATGATGTGTGGAAACGAGTTATAAACATGGGAGAAACTAATGGAAAACTCACGCTGCACGTGACTACACAAAGGAACACATAACATAACATTGTCTTAGAGAGAAAACTTCGGAATTGCATTTTCGTTCAATATTATTTGTCCGCGTTTCTAGGACGTACGGTTCAACGTGACCTTACGTTGCATAGTAAATCCTTCTCTGGAAAAGTTATGTCTTTTGCACTTACCTGGTTTTGAGTATAAGTTTTCATTAAACAGAAAGATTAAAGAAAATAATGTTGGTCCTTCAAGTCGAACTATTCGGTCTTTGTGGTCCTATTGCCACTACTAACCTGTTTGGTGTAACTTTTCAGTTTTAAAAGGGTATTTTTATCTACAGTGTTCGACTGTAGCGAGTACCGGCGTCGGCACATGGCTCTGTATGGCAGCCATGATATTTTCCGAGCTGACAACGCACAGGGCTCCGCGATCCGTCGCCAGAGTGCCCGGGAAGCTGTGCAAGATGCCGTACTTTGGCTTAAAGATGGAAACAGTGTCGCTGTAAGTTTATTTAACTATTATTTCTATTAATTACCGAACTATAAAAAGATATAAATCCAACAAGGCTTAGCTGCTAGAGATGAAATGAAATATTTAGTACCTACATTTTTATACTCGACTCTTGAAAGTAGTATCTGCGCTTATCTTCTCAAGTACATAATTGTAAATACCATACACCAATCTAAATGTTGATTTATGATTTATGTGGCAATTTTCATTAAAACCACAAATTAAGCTTACGATATCCGCTATAAGAGTTTTTAAAGATATCGCGATTATCTAACCAATCTTGCGATTCTCACACGTGCCAAACGCGGAATCAAAAGACCAAACAACCTAATCCGCGATCGATCCCGGACATTAACTGCTACACGGAAGGACCAGTCTTGATAACTAAACGTATAGGAACGTGACGTCTAATTAATACATTAAACTGGCTAGTACCGTGAGATTGATTGACTGATCGACCGTAGGTATACGTAACACATAATTCTCTATGAAACTGTGTGACACGTGCCTCGTGCTTGTGAAGGAAATATGTAAATATTTGACTATGATTGAACGGTGTAAAACTATGTTTATAATAATTGTTTTAAGTGGCTTTTTGCTGGAATTGACGGTTGTTTAATAAGAGTTGGAATTTAATAAGTAATTACGTAATTAATTTTATAAGGATTCCTTTCTTAATCCAGAGTATGGATCTTTTAAATTCATAGTCAAATTGTAGGTTTTTACTTCCGATAGTACTTAGTAAATACTTCAATTAGTTGAGTTGGAATGGTGACCTATGAAATTCCTAACTATTGATTTCTTCAGCCCTATTTGATGAATCATTTAATTGAACTGTTTGCTGAACTTTCTGAGAATACAGTCCACGTGTACACTGTAGACATATTTTAATCTCTGCACGCAGTCAGATTTATATTATGGTAATAAAACATAATCTTAACTGTATGTTGATCAAATATTAACTTACATACTTATATGTATTTACTGAGGAATAACTAGACAACTGTAGACAATAGGACTAAGTTTTTCTTTTATAGTAATCTATGTAGGTACATATGCCCTTTTTTTGGAGTTGTGTATCACCTAAATATCGATAAGTTATCGAAAGTATTTTCGTTCTTACGTACGGATTAAAATAATGATTCACTTTAAGTACATTAGTCAGTGTTATTTTTGGAAAAAAATATAAGAAGTTGCCTAATTTCCTAGTGCTTTAAATAAACGATAAGAAATATAGATACCTATAATTTTATTCAAGTTTGAATGTTCAGGGTGACGTAAATCACGTCACGGAACGGCAGATAAAATACCTTCCGATTTTCCTGTTCTTTGTTGGCAAACAATGTTAATTAGATATTTATTAAGTATTGACCCATAATTATTCTGTAATTAGGTACAATTATCAACCTCGGGTCGGATAAGTTAAAGTAATTAATTAATTTCTTAAGACTCTGACTTATTTCATACATTAACCATTCGCGAAGATAATTTTTGACAAATTATGGAATGAGGCGATATTTTCCCGAAATCCAGGTATATCCAGGTATAATCCAGGTATCCAGGTATTCTCGCGGAATTAACTTAAATATTTTTCCTAACATAATTTAATATTTTACTTTTTTAGATAGACCCTTTGATCTGCATTCCCTTCTAAACACTAGTCGTTGTCTTCCAGATATTTGACGGCACAAACATCACGCGGGAGCAACGCCGCGAGCTGAGCGAGTACTGCCTCTCCGACATGGGCTTCAGAATTCTCTTCATAGAGTGCGTCTGCGAGGACCAGGAACTCCTCGAGAGAAACATCATCGAGATCCTTCACTACTCCGCTGACTACAAGTCCATGAGCGAAGTGGAAGCCGTCGATGACCTGAGGAAGAAGTTGGAGCACTACATGAGGCAGTATGAGCCTATTGATGCGGAGTTGGAGACCATCAGCTTTGTCCGCATTGAGAATGTTGGGGAGACCGTGACGGCACATAGGGTGGCTGGACAGAAGGAGTCTGGAATACTGGGATATTTGTCCGGAATGAGGGGCTTGCCTCAGACCTTGTATTTCACTAGGGTAAGTGTGTTTATGAATCCATTACTCTTTGAGGGAACTGGTCTCAGGTTTTACGCAATTGGCTTTAAAATTGTATTTGTAAATAAGCAGTAAATCATGATAATTTAATTAGACTTCCGTTAGACAAACATGTTTTCCTAAGTCTATGTTTAGTGAGCTGAAAGACCACGTGGCACCAGTCCGAATGCCATTCAAAACAACTTTGTGATTCGAAGCGATGTTTGCAGTAGAAGCCGATAGCGGATGCATATGTTGTGCAAATATTGTAAACATTTCAAGTTTTATGAGGAAAATATGCCCCTGTGACTGAAATAGATTTTTCAGGAGTGTGGAGCGTTCTCTTACACATATGTAGGGCGTCTTTATACTGATAAAGTAGGATGGCATACATGAACCAATTTCCCCTGATGTTATTAACATGCTGTGTCATTAAGTTTCTTGTGCTATAAACTGAAGGTGACTGGGCATAGTTTGCCTCATCAATCAACTTCCTAACTAAGTCAAAATATCACTGTCAACCTATACAAACTTTTCAAAGTAGGTAAAGCATCTTCAAGTGTCAATAAATTAACAGCCGGAGACAGGTTGTCATGTTTCTGGATAATTCGAGGTATTATAACGCCATACACTCACGTCACAAGTACAGGTCTAGCTATTTGAAAAGTCGCCACAAATCCCAGTGTTTGCCAACTACGTCAGATAAACGGACATTCTTAATATTTTAATTTATACACGTATCTATCTGGATTAGGTGTGAAATGGCAAACAAATTTTGGGTGCATGGTAGTGCGTACAGCCAAGTCCACGGATGATTCTCGAAAAAATGTGTAAAAAAATACATCTATAGTAATTTTAGTACGTAGGGAACAGTCAAGTTATTTTTTACTAAACATTCAGCTCAAATTTATTCCTAATTTCTTTAACAGCACGGTGAGAGTGAGTACAACGTGCTTGGTCGCATCGGTGGGGACGCATCTCTGTCACCTCGTGGTCTTCTCTACGCCAGTGCCCTGGCTGAGCACATGAATTCCCTTGCCTGCCGCGATCACATGACTGTGTGGACCTCCGAGAGGTGGCGCACCAAGCAGACCGCTGCTGACATTAGGGCTCCGAAGAGAGTCGTGAGGGCTTTGAACGAGTTGGATGCTGTAAGTATCGTTTTTGTTTTGTTTTATTAACCTCTTGTAGCAGTTCATAATGTGTGTATATTTATGTAGTTTGAGTGACGTCTAAGAGGGTCAAAGGCAAGTTCATTGCGTAGGAAAAATTTCAAGTAACAATACTTTTTTAGGTATCTTCATTTTTATCGGGGCGTGTGGATCTAACTACGTAATTAATTTATCTGACCCCAAGCAAGCTATGGTGACAGTGCATTAACTAGATAGAGATAAACATCAAAAAGGATAAACGAATAATAATTTAAGCTAAGTGTTTTTAACGTTTATCAGCTCTTAAAATCCATAATTACTTCGATACTTAATTAGGTAAAGATAATTTAGAAAAACAATGTTTAATTGGTACTTATAAATTGATTGGATGACTATCTTTTGTATTTCAAAAGCTGTTAAGATGATTTTAATGATAAAGGCTGGAAAATGGACGTAAACAATTATTCTGGGAAATCCAATTGAGATGTAGTTTCAGTAATACTCCAACTCTCAAATGATTCACCAGAAAATCTTGAGGTTGAAGAAATACAAACATAAACAGTGAAAGAAATAAATATGCTGCATTTTACCGTCTGTTTTAATCAATGGTGCGATGTTGGACGTTAATAGCTTTGTTCCTGATATAAGTTTTCGTGTTCTGTTATCATATAAATAAACAAAATGAAACCGCCAAAACTTTCCATTCCATTATTTTGCGCCTTTTATTATTATGACCTTATCGTACACATTTTTACATCACCTATGTTTATCTATTAATTCATCACGTATCGTTGTTATCATATGTATTGATTGGCTTGCCGATGGCGCGATCGCTATATATAAAGCTATGTTTGTAATAAAACTTCTATTTATCGTCTAATGTTTATATTTATAGTTTAACTTGAGTACTTTCTTGATGAACTTGATAATTAGACTTGTTTCTAGTTTTCTAGTTCCGGGATTACGCAATGATTATATTATTAATAGTTAATATTGAAGTTATTAAACTAGTTTGTCCAGTAATAGTTTAATTTAAAAATCTTAATGAGAACCATTTAAATTATGTATGAATATACAGCCTTGTATTGATTGTTTAGAGGCATCCACCAAGTGAGGTAATGAAAACCTCATTGAAAGTGATTGTAAGATAAATTACAACTAGCAGCATAATAAAATAAGCAAGGTTAATAAAAACACACCTTTTTGTCTACGAACATTCTGAGAAAATAATCGTCCAGTCATCTGATAACCTTCGTAGTCTTAAAATTCAGCAGCAATTCAAAGCCTTAACGAATTGATTTCAATTGTGTTTCAAGCGTGACTTTTATACACAGCTAATAAAAAGTAACAAACTTCAGTTAAAACAGAAAATATTTCCTTTATAGTGGTCGAGTTTTCATAACAACGTTTGACAAGACGTAAATTACGACCAATTACTGAATCCATAAAACGGATGGTTGACGCCACATACTTGGTTGCAGCTGTTTCTTTGATTTACGACGCATTTGACCTACATCAAACAACGTCACAATAATACACTCGTAATAAAATTGTCATCGGAAAAGTACTATCGTTCTCTATCGGTGTTCTCAAACTGCTAACTCTATTTTTACTGTCGCAAATATTAGTCACACGATAGAATAGCAACTTTGACATTGAACTGGTTATAAATACATTTAAAAGTATTGTTATTTCACTTTGACCGCAATCTCTAATTTATTCGTAATGAGATGTAACAGTTTAAAGAACTCTTTTGTAAAGGAGACGAAATTCTTTTTTTGAATCACAAAAAATGACTGGAGGTTAAATACCATCAGATAAGTATATGTACCTCTACATACAGAACTGTGTGCAGCTCTCCATCATTTCATTTGTCATTGCTAAACAAACCAAATAATTCGAAAATACATATGTACAGATCCAAAAAGGTCGCATCTCTTGCCAAATATTAGTCTTAATGATTAATTACACGCATCATTCACGTGTAAACAAACGAGGCGATTAATTAAACCTAAACAAATTTAATACGCATTGACATTTGGAATTACTGAAATAGGGCACGTTTTGTGAATGACGTCAATGTTAATATGAGTTTATAGAACTTTTCTATCAATAAGTCATTATGTCGGACATAACAGATTTTTATTCTTCTTTTTTTCTTTTCCAGGGCATCTGCGAAGGTCTGACATACGAGGAGATGCAAGAGCGTTTCCCTCAAGAGTTTGCATGGCGTGATCAGGACAAGCTTCGCTACCGCTACCCATGGGGCGAGTCCTACATTGACATCATGACGCGTCTGCGACCAGCCCTGTCTGCTCTTGAAGATGAACATAACGTTGTAGTAGTCGGTCATCAAGCAGTCCTGCGGTGCATGCTCGGATACTTCCTCGATGCTAAACTTGGTAAGCATACTTGTTCAGCACTATCTCGATTGTACAAATACTTAATGTCGACTCAAGTTGCTGCCATTGACGTCAGCAGTGCTTGAGTTTGCGTCACGGTTTCGTTTGTCCAGTATTATTTCAAGGCCTTACCTTTTCCTACATAAAAGTTGATTTACCTCTCTAAAGAACCATAACATACGCACTTTTAAGCTTCAACAATCTTTAAGCAACTTTCAAATTACGGCAAAGGTTTAAAGATCATCAATTTTGTATGTTTATTTTGGTTTTAACCAAAACTTACTGGTAGTCAGAAGCCAGTAAGTCTGACACCAGTCTAACCAAGGGGTATCGGGTTGCCCGGGTAACTGGGTTGAGAAGGTCAGATAGGCAGTCGCTTTTTGTAAAGCACTGGTACTCATCTGAATCCGGTTAGACTGGAAGCCGACCCCAACATAGTAAGGAAAAGGCTCGGAGGATGACGATGATGATTTTGGTTCTAACCAACCTCCTTTCTACTTCCAGATGAGCTGCCATACATGAACGTTCCTCTCCACACGATCGTGAAGCTAACGTCATACGGATACAAGTACAAGGTGGAAATGATCAAGCTGCCTGTCGACTGCGTGGATACACACCGACAGCAGCCTAAGGTAAGCAGACGATACCTTCAATATTATTTATGTTTTTGTTAGTGAACTATGTACTGAGTTTTGAGTTCCTAGCATGAAACAAGTAAGAATAAACCATGTTGGCAAGCAGACAAATGAAGTAAAAGACGATAAATGTTACACAACAAATACCAATAGGTACTAAATAAATTCCACAAAAGTAACAAAAATCTAAAATCGCAGTGCATAATTTACCATACAATTAGAACTTGGCTCTATTTTTTACAATTTAAAATCTATTGGGATAAATAGAAACTAATTTAGCTTATACCTAGGCCAACAGTCTGGTAATATCTGGTTTAGGTGTATTTGGACGTAATTTTAGTTCTTCTATTGTCAGAAAATAATGTGGTTTGACATCGATAGTTATTTCAGTGGCTTTGCCAAAACCTCGCCACGTGAAACATCTCTAACACAAACGTATATGTACGCGGTAATGACGACATTACATAATAGGATGACTTAATACATAAGCACATACACATATGATTATGTACATCTATCTATTTAGCTCTTTGTCTAAAATCGGGTAAAATTGCGAATGTTGTCACATTATGTACTTTGTAGTTCATTTATTTTAATATCAATTATAATTTTAAGTGGTGCCAATGATTCAGGACATTAAGAAGTAGCTCTCAAGATATTCCTAATCGTGATGAAACTATAGTTAACAATTTGCGTCATTAATGATAGAACTATTTTAATTGCCTTTAATACTTAAAGCCACTTAATTTGAAAACATCTTCGTCACTTCTTCAGTTATCACGCAGACGTATAAGAACTTGCAATACTTATAAACAAAAATAAAAATATAGACTATTTTCATGCTTCGTAAGTTTTTGTGACCAACTCCAATCTCCAGCACGTTTTAGATTGGATCAAACGTAAAAAGAAACAAAAATAGTCGCTGGCAAGCTTCATGGTCACGTTTCTGCAATACGCGTGACTGCTTTGTATGTAATTTAATCAATTCAACTACATACCTATGCAATTAGTATGAAAAAAAATACTTTGAACTGTAGACCTAACCCAACGTATCATACCTTCTTCATATGATTGCCACGTGGTGTGTTCTTGAACTTCGGTCAAAGTTATCTTTTTAATAATCTTTTGTCAGAAGATTTTGCGCAATTTTAAATACTTACTAATTTTGAATCATTAATCCAATCGATTGTAGACGATAAGTGTCTATTAATCATGCGAAAAGGTGTTCGTTAAAGAATGCAAATCTGCTTGTCATAAATTTATAAGGTTGTATGGATTTGCTTGTTGATATTTTTCATATCAGCGCTTTTCTCGGAATTTTATCAATTATTATTTATTTAAGTAACCTCAATATCTTGTGTTTACATTGTTCATAATAAAATATTGTCGTGAACTAACGTGATCTTTGTTATTGTTACAGAACTGCTCAATAAACCGAACATCTGCCGACGCTCTGGTGACCGTGCCATCTCACTACGACACGTTGCCGTCGAACCTGTGGCAGAGCCCCACCGAGGCGCAGCTTTAGGCGCCGCGGCCGGGCTAGCGAGTCCCGCCGCCCACACTACCGTAGCAGCATTACCTGGGCAACAGCCCCCGGACCCAAGGTCTAACGGTCCACGGACTTGAAAAACCATGGACTAGGAGAGCACGCCACGCCAAGATGTTTCGGGAGTCATCTAGCGATCTCTATAAAGAAAGACTGGTGTGAGTGACCCTTCACCGATGTTTGAATTTGAATTAAGAATGTATGCACGCCGTACAATAGCCAATTTTATTTTTAAGCATAGATTAATTTTATAAGTCTTATTATTTTTTAAGCCAGTGTTGCGAGACACGTTTATAGATCTGCTAAGCTCAATTGAATTCGTACAAAATAAATTATTATCGAGAAAATGATGAAGCACGCTGTGTGAATCTTCCAACATTTTACTAATAAGACTGAACGAGTGGAATTCTTCGAAATCAATTCATCTTTACGTACATAATAGATAATATTGTGTTCTTGTTTAAAAGTAGGTATGAAATAGGCCCCTAGTATTGTTTAAAGGTAATCCTATGTTCATAAACACTTAACGCTTGCAATTACTTGATACATATCTAGCTTTAGTAATTTCCCTAGAGGACATACATACATTGGATACAGAGCGTTAAGTTAGTACCCATTAGCAGTTTATGAACAAAGGAGCTAGTGTAGATGGCACTTAAAAATAATCAAGTTGCGTATTTTAGATTCTATTTAGAAAAATAGTTTCATTATTACTATGGACATTCAGTTATCTCTATATTCCTTATTCTAGCTGTAGTTACGATTAAGCATACTTATAAATGGAATCACGTCTACATAATTTAGTAGTTTATTGTAATTTCACTTATCATTGTGTGAGTCTGTAGCTACTGGTAAGCCGGGATTTATTTCGCAATCTAACGTTTTATCAAGGTTTTGTGCTATCTTGCTTACTTAAGTTATAATTTAACGGTGAAAGTTAGTATTGTACCTACTTTTAGTTTAATTTTAAACTCGAAAGTACTTAGAGGGATAGATTTGTTGTAATATCTTGTAATGGTACGTATTCTTAGAATAATTTTAGCATTACGGCGGCGAGTCAATTAAGCTGGATCAAACCAGTTTGGATTGTATTCTCTATAGTGAAAATTATGACACGGGACGTATAGAAAATCAATTGTCTTTGCATGTATTTTTATAATAAAATAAATATTATTACTTATAATAATTACAAAATTGTTTTCTTTTCTAAATAACAAGTCATTCCCCTGAAACATCAACGTGATATCAATTTGCCACGCGAAGTTGAATGGTTTAGAATTTAGGCGCTTTCAGAAACGTTTTGGAAGACCCGCTACACAAGCAACACTGACCAGTTTTTTGAATTTGTTCGAATATTCGTACCACGCAGTTCAGAAGACCTTATAAATTCTGAGTCCACAACTCGGCATACTAAATCATGATGATCAGTCCAGAAGCAGAAGTGAATGTCAGACTGTTACTTATCTACTAGCTAAAAGTCCCATATCTTCCTACCATCATTCCGGAGACCTTCGTGTTCCCCGTCGCAGACCTCCTACTTTTACTGAATTACCGACATTGAAAGAACTCGATTTGGGTTTTATTTTGAATGGAGAGCTATATCAAAGCCCCTGATTGTCTGATTTTGTATTGACCTTTTTGGTTACTATCTATACCTCTAGGTATCTTTGCTCTGATCAATGTTTTCAACAAAAAAAAACAAACAATATACCTATCATCCGAGCCTTTTTCCCAACTATGTTAGGGTCGGCCAGTCTAACCGCATGTAGCTGAGTACCAGTACTTTACAAGAAGCGACTGCCCTATCTGACCTCCTCAACCCAGTTACCCGGGCAACCCAATACCCTTGGATAGACTGGTGAGAGACTTACTAGATTCTGACTACCCGTAACGACTGCCAAGGATGTTCAATGTCAGCAATGAAAAAACAATCCAAACTACAAACAATATAATCAAATAAGTACAACATTACAATTTAATCCGAGCACCGATTCGCAAAAGTTCCATTGGAAAGTGTGATGAAATGTAACCGACAACCAGTCTGAGGCGGGTCATGACTCGCCAAGGTTGCCGGCGTATGTAGATCAATATCTATTGTGCAATCTAAAACTACAATTACTGCTTAGCCCGTGACTGGGTCTGATGGATTGGTGTTATTAGTACTGAAGCTAGACGGGCTTGGTCTGTAATTAGAGGCTCGATGTGATGGGTTTGCCTTTATCGATGATTAGCTATGACATTAGGTATAACTTATTTTTTTTATGGGAATTCATTAAACGATCCCTCCCGTTACGGGTTAGCAGTATGAGGGAGTGTCAGACTCTCTGACTAAACCCATCATGTTCCTTCTTAAGCCCTTTATGTACCAGGGTAGCGGTAACAATCCTGTAACCCAGCGATGGTAAACGCTGACATTGGTATGTAAGTTCACGCAAAAAAAAAGACATATTTTAAGTAAATATTAGGTTCAAGAAACGTCTAGAATAAGTTCTTTAGGACTAGGATCTGGATAGCAGTAGCTACCTTGACGAGTCGTGGGTAAAGAAAGAGTACAAAAATATGATTTTTATCTGATATCCTCGGCACATATGAAACACTTTTGAATGTTTGAAATGGTACTTGTTATAAGAAAGCTTTAATCAAAGGAAAATTTAACATTACATTAAGTGCATCCCCTAGCTAGAGCCTTCATAACTTACCTATTGGAAAACTGCCCATTTTCCTTTCACATGAGGCACAAAATCAATTCGTGATACACATACTAACATCGAACAACTTTATTTAACATGTCGGTAACTTGTTTATGTAACTAAAGCCACGGAGAAAATATAAAAAATAGATCAGAAATTCAACGGACTGAATAACAGACTTCAGTATTTTTTGTTAATTAACTTCATTAAGAAGACCTTTAAATTAATCCACTTCAAAATCGTGCACAATATCATTATAAAATGCAGCAACATGATAAATGATAACCAGACAGCCGGCTTGAAGTTTGATTGATAGATTTCCACGGCCCATTCATCGTTCAGATTAATAATGCATATCGTGCCCATTGATCGTTGCTCTCGGAAACAAGTGAGAGGCTCTACAATACGACCGTGGCTTACTTCATTGACAGATGGTGTTCGCCGATCGCAGCCTACGACGCGACCCCACGGCGAAAATATACGCGGCGCATTGTCATACAAATGTTTTAAACGCGCACACGCACGCGAAACCGCGCTGGCGTTCTTTTTTCAAACATTTAAAATTTCGTGAATAGAATTTTGACTGGAGTGATTGTTATGTGGACTTTTTGAGTGTTTTTTTTTAATTTATTTATTCATAGTGTGTGTACCTTCATACCTTGTTTTTGCACTAAATCTGTTGGCGCATGCTCTGCATTTAAAGGTAGGCTATTGATTTCGTATAGATTGTGGGCGATAAGACTGATGTTATGATGAAAGCTTTGATAATGAACTGAGAAATTTACTGGCTAGAAACTAAATAATAAAATGTGACCCTATCTATAGGCACTGAAAGGTTTCGGATAAGCCTGTGATTATTGGTACTTAATCTTTAGTGTCTCAGGTAGAATAAATTAAGCATAATGGGTCATTATTTACCGTACACAGAGTGAGGCTATTATCTATGTAGGTTAACTAATTAGAACATTTAGAACCAACTCCATTATGATCTAAGGTAAAGTAGACCTAACATTAAAGACCACACAACAAGCCAGTAATCGGTAAGTTACAGACAGTCCTCTGGATCAGTTTCCAATCGTAAAAGAAATTATTTTATAAAATATATAGTCTCTCAACAATTGTAGGGTTAACTGCTGTCAATAATATGAAAATCTATATATATTTTCCCTAATTTTCGTAAAAAATCAAGCGTTATTTTCAGTTCAGTCAGAATGTGTTAGCCTAGTGATTCGTGATCATCTATCGAACTCGTTAACATACATATTTACCACAGCACCGCAGCACGAGTTATTTTAGTATCTGATGGTAAGTGAGAAGGATCTAAAACATCATTAATTTACATAATTTACAAGGGATTTCACACAAGAGGTCCACTAATACTTGATTGACGTCAACATCCATATTTATGGAGATAATCCGATCTCCTTACAAGACCTGTTTCCTTGATTTCATAACCATTGATATTATGTATTGAACTTGTACATATTTGTCGTACATAAGCATTGATTCATTTACTTTGTAATTATTGCTTAGGTATTTCTTCCTTTGTTGGTAGTTGTGAATCATTCGATCTTACATTTTTCTTCCTAACGATAAGAAACATATTTTCTTCAATGTAGCATAATTTTTATAAAAATGTTATAGGTACGTTCGCTACCTAAACTTTAACGTTTTTATTTTTACCTGTCCTTGTAGTGTGCGCAATGCCATTAACGTATGAAAACATGCACTTATTTTTATCTGTGCTTCTGTTAGACTCAGATCGAAATCCGATAGTAACAATTTATCAATGTCCAAATCTAAGTTCGTGGAGACGTAACGTAAACAATACATCTACCCACATTCGTGATATTTTCGGGTTAGTTAGTTGTCAAGAATGAGTTTTAGCACTTGTGGTAGTATGTGTATGTATTTATTTACTCTTCTATGTTGCCTATAGTCTAACGTACTAACTTTAGTAGGTACTCTGTCTGCTTCATCTATAGCATGGTCACTTTGAATGTGTGCTACACTTTTCCACGTAGGAGTTCCTCTGCCATGCTAGTTAGGCTTTAGAGTAGGTACCTACATAATTGGGCGCTTTCCTATTGAAGCTTTCCTATAGGATTTTTATTAAAGTTTTTTGAAGTACAATAAAAAGCAAGCGCGTTTCAACGCGCGTACACTTTTTACCAAAGAGATCTCTATGCTTCTTACTGACGGAGATGGAAGAAAAAGGTAGCAACTAGCAACAGTGTATTTAGGTACTAATAAAACGTGTAGGTAGTTAAGTTAAAGTCACATGTCACCTTTTTAAAAATCAAGGTTAAAGAGATCAAACATTATAACTTCCACATCATCTTAAGTAGCTCTTTATTACAAGTTTAGTACCTCTAATGATTCACACGCTAGAGCTGTGAACTTATCGATATCAGAACAGATTATATCGAAGTGGTAATCGATGATATTATTAGTGATAATCGTGCCACTGAGGCTTAATGTACCTTTAATGATGACTTTGGAACTTCGTATTGCTCCGACACACGTTTTACCTGCTTACATGTTAACTAAAATTGATCGCATTGTGTGCATTAACCCAATAAACTATACGTATCTAAATTAACGAAATTAGATTGTCCATTCATTCTTGAGGTTTTGATGTTTTCCTTTACAACTTACTCAAAACAGGAAGCTCCTCTGATAATCGCAGAAATGTAAGCCATAATACCGAATTAAGGGGACACAATTTTGAAATGGTTCTAAAAGTAGATGGCAAAATAAACACAATCAACAGTCCTGTGGACACCGACTTGCCATATCAAAAGTTTTATTTTGTCCAATTCAGTGAAGTATCATGAAGTCATTTTTTTGTTGTAAAAAAATCTTTTCGCAAGTAGCAGCCAATATGAACATATAAAGCTTTATCTCCGCTGATCGATTGACATGTCAATACCGACCCACACAATCGCTCAAAATCATATAATAACAACTACCTACAAGACACAACTGGTTTTAAGTAACGACAATATTTTATAAATTTGTAACTTTGTCTGACTCATGCGAACACGTGTTGGTGACATTTGTGCTCATTTGGTTAACAAAACACTCTCAAACGGTTGAAATAATGAATTTCAAGAAAACATTTTTTTTTCATAAAATTGTAGTCATTTATTTGGTAGTGTTTTCGGTCTCTTAATTCCTGAATCCTTTTCCAACAAAAGTTTTTCCAAATGCGAGGTGAGCACTTATCTGGAAAAATGCAAACAAGCAAATGGTAAAGTCAGTTCTAATTAAGTACCATTAGACAAAACAGTTTCACAATTTCAAACGTCCAAAAAACTAAAATAATATTTTTCGACATCTTAGGTAAACACGTATCGAAACTAATCGCTTCTAATCGTTACGACCAAAACGATTATCGATTACTGACACGTATTCGATAATTACAAGAGCAGCTATGATATGGCCAGCTCACACGACGCAAGCTCGTAATTCGTAATTACAATGACACCACCACGACATGTTCGCCTTGGCCAAAGAACAGGATCCCACTATTCGATAGCTAGTTTTGTTACTCGACTTTGCCTTCACGATTTGGCTGATAACCATAGCTGTACCTACCCTGACATTGAAGACTCTTGTTGCGAAAATATAAGAGCAGAGATTGGGAGCGTTTATTGCGTCAAGGTAAGTCACGAGAAGTAAGTTGGAACATCCCAAAATACAGGTTTGAAAGACCTCAGAAGAGCACTGCACCTAGATAAAGTTTCAATTTAAAAAATTTCTGTCAGGGCGAATACAGCTTTTTATTTTTATGTTATCAAGATTGGGAAGAACATAAAACCGCTACAGAAAAATTTCTGGTAAGCCCGTCGCTCATCAATGAGACATTAGTTAGTACCACTACATAAAACCGGCAAGCGTTACTGCGATAATAGATGTGGTAAAAAGGTGTAACGAACGAATGCATATTATAGTCATTTTTGAGATAGATCCAGATCACTAAAATCTAAGTCTAGACCAGCTCACCTTGACAAAACAATAAAATTAAATGTCTGTCTGTCTGTCTATTACAATTCGGATAAAAAACATATTATCCTTTCACAACTTGACAATTCCATGTTGTTCTATTTTGTTCTATTTACGTATGCATCTATCTTTCCTATTCAATAGCATTGTTGAAAAGGATGACGTATTTAGGTCCATAGAGAGAAAGCTGACGTCATTGGCAGATAGATAAGGCACAGGAAATCAGTTCCTCCGTCTATAAATTGAACAAAGGGTGGTTTCAAAACGTGTGATGGGAATACGATGTGACATCGTACTCCATCTTCAATGTTTGATATTCATATGTCGTGAAATTGTGAAAATGTAAAAGGTGAATAACTTTGTCAAACCAGCTCGTCAGTTCATTTTTTCAGTTCAGCAATGCTTTATTGTGCTTCCTCAATAGTGCACCTGCCTGAAGCATTATGTTTGTGGTCAAGGAAGTGTTAATAACATTGATTAGCTCACTTGGAGGATCGTGTCCGTGGAATACTGGTTCATGGTCCTTAAATTAGGTTGAGAGATATGTACCCTAAATAATGTGGAATGGGAATTTAAGATTATACTAATTAGAGACTCCGTGATGGTTCGTCTAGTTTGCATGTAGGTGTATCCGTCTACCTGCTGTACCTGGTGTACCTACCTACCTACCTTCGAAACCTGTCCTGTGCGAAGTCTTAAAATCATATTGGTACATAATTTTTATGATAGCCTACTCGCCATACATAGGCATCATGTTTCAATTAAACCAATATAAATAAACCAATATAACTTTTACATAGATGAGAATAACTTGTTTTTCACTCATCAGAAATTCATATAAAACACGTGCGAATACTGCGAATCAAATTGAGAATTTACATATTAGATAGCAATTTAACAAAAAAAAACATTTATAATGAACACTTTAGAATCATGTTATTCGTTTGAGATAAAAGGTGACGTCCATTGTTCAAATAAGCATATTAAGTGGCTTCCGCGTCCTAGGTAGACTAGGTGTAAATTATTTAAGTATTTTATATACGGAAGGAATACATAGGTAACCAAATATTATAGTCCAAAAGTAGTACGAACTATGCTACGTTATTTAAAATTATCAAGAAATAACAAGAAATCATTAATTTAATTCACATTGTCACCTATGTCCAGATTTTATTTGTTTTT
The DNA here is from genome assembly GCA_033682625.1 of Helicoverpa zea x Helicoverpa armigera. NCBI lineage: Eukaryota > Metazoa > Arthropoda > Insecta > Lepidoptera > Noctuidae > Helicoverpa > Helicoverpa zea x Helicoverpa armigera. Next base: position 3,054,757 of record JAWIIS010000044.1, on the reverse strand, counting down.
GTGTGTTCCATTATTTACCTACCTCACACACTTTTTTCCAGAATGAACGAGCAAGATTTAATGGTGGCCCGCGCTTTAGCGGCCGAGTCCAAGGAGAATTCGCCGGGCGGATCACCTGGACCCCTGCGGAAAACTATACTGACCAACCTAGCTGAAAAACTTAATACATTTAGGTAAGTATATTCTTCATACAATCACATGAAAAAAAACTTATTTAATAATTTAAAACCACCGATTTTAATTTTTCGCCTTAACTTTTAGTTTTAACATGTAACACTAGATGGCGGCACCCGTATATTTAAAAAGCTGAACTATAGAGAATTGGAGAATAAATAAATATATTCCTAAGAATACTAAATTTATAATTTAAATATTAATGAGTGAAAGTTGAATAAAATTAAAAACACAAATGACTTACTGCATGTAGCCAAAAGACACGTATTTAATAGACTAAGAATTATGACGGAAGCAGATTGAGTGTCAATGCCGTCATTGTCAATGTCAAATGAAGTGAAACAAACGTCAACGTCGTGGATGCAATTTTTACGGGCGTTTATAACCTAAAATGAGATTTTAATTTAACGTAAATTCGTATTTAAAATGTTCTTCCTATTAAATAATGACTCATATTAGACATCATGGTGACAATACAGTTGAATGACTTCATGAAATGAATAATATTATGACACTTTTCTGGAGTAAGCTGCAAACAGTGTGTTTTGAAGATGGATAGTAAACTCTTGCCTATGCCTAAATCGAAGAGTCGTGCAACTACTAGCGTGGAAGCCGCTGAAGAAGAAGACAGGTGTGTACTTTCGTACGTAAGATTCCTTTCTTCCTTCCCTTTAAGTAGATAGACGTTGGAATCTACTCGTAGTTATGTAGCAATGTGTAGATATTTGTAGCTCTGGTATTTATTTACTTTTTGCATTATGCTCATTAAAATATTATAGAGCTTTTTCAAACGTCTACTTTCCTTTAATTTTATATATTTCAAACATTTTCGCTCCTGTTAAGTCCATAATTTACCTAAACGCAATTATAGTTAGCGATACACGTAACCTATATGGATCTGTCTGTCGAACGTAAAAATTTGCTTTCTGCGCTTTTACGTCTTTACTCTGTCGACGTATGTAGTTACTGCAGTTTAATAAATTTAATAAAATTGTTAAACTGGCTCCCTTGGTATCCATTCCACTGACCTTTCTTTTATTTTATTTGCTTAATCTATACGCACATGAATTAGGAATACGTGTAAAAATTGCGAGAATCCCAATGCCACTTATGTTTTTTTGTTTTAATTCTTCGGATATAGGTAATTAAATAAATATAAACGAAAAAAGTTTCTTTAGCTGAGGCTTCTTGAAGACATTATTATCATAAACAACGCGGAACTCCCGAAACTCGTTGATCGGAATTCGAACGCATAAACTTGCGGAAAAAAACCACTACTCGTTTGTTGCTTACCGGCTCAAAACTCAAAACGCACCTGCAGTTTTTTGTGAAATATGCAGATCATTAAAAAAACACTCCGAAATCTGTAAAAACTTGATTTTAACAAAGTACTACGTCCTGTTCTGCAAACATTTTCTTCCTGGCGTTTCGTGTGGAAACGTCGCAACGATCGTTACGACGACCGTCAATCGCCATCTATTACGTCATATGAGATTATATGAGGTACTGCTGAATGTCTTTATTCAGTGGGGCAGCCATAAGAATGTTCAGGAGTTCGCAACGACCCCAGCTTTTGCTCGCCTCGTAAGGAAAGGAAGAAATGCGTTTGTTAGGCCACGCTACTAGGCTACTACAGATTGTAGGCCACGTGTTGATACTTCACGTGGTTCCATAGTTAACAGCGTAAAACAGGCTAAACTCATGCAGATTTTAGAGAGCAATTAAGACAATGCCATTCGGCCTCAACATTTCCACAAAGACATAAGACCACCGCATTGGTGACCCCTATGTGTTGTCAACACGCAACCTTCTCATTATCTACGAACTAACTGGAACGATGTTATTAAATGCTAAATACATATTTATTTCAAAAATACATTTTGATATTGATCCTTTGTGAATTTTCCGAGTACTAAATTTCTAGAATAAAAAAGGTTTCGCCTAAAATCCGTAGTTACAATGGCGAAAAAATACAGTTTATAGGCCCCAAAAAATTCAGCAACCATAATCCTTCATCCATTGAAGCACGTATGATAAATCGTTAGCGTGCTAAGATCGCAGACTTGATGTGTTTAATAAAAACAACACAGATTCATATCGCGAAGTCAATTGTCCCAAGTTAAGCCCACGCGGCTCCTATGACACAGTTTCGGCCACAACGGCCACTAGTGTTTCAACTTTTGGAGGCTGACTCACGCCTGACGGTTGACCCGACAGGAATGTACCACTTTCAGGACAATGACTCCTGACCTACACTGGAATTAGACTCGTACGGTGAACGGCAGGAACATGTGGATTTATAGTGTTAATACTCCATACTAATGAGTTTTATGTGAATTTCGTAGGCATGCCATAACGTGGCTCAAGTGAGTTTGCCTTGTAGTTGTAACTTCATGCCCATATTGTTCTCGTTCCGAGAAAATTGTCGTTTGCAAATACTAAACCTCGCGTTTTGCATTCTTCTCTTTCAGCTCTTGACTTTGAATTCCCTTTTGGTCTTAATTTGAGTGGGAAGATATTTGAGAGATATAATTTTAATAGAGACCTGCGCAATTTTAATTGCTTGCACACAACTGTTATAAAACTTGTTCAGATTTACGCGCATTGTCATCTCTATTTGCATTCAAAAACACGGTTTCTAATTTGCATTTTACGAGCTAGCCAAAAATATTATGTGAAGATTCGTTTATGATAAGGAAACGTCAATTCGAACTGCCATGATTGTCTCCAATCGTGCATTACTATCATCTATTATTATTGCTTACTACAATTCTTCTCCGGCGATTATTCTGTCGTTTCTAGTCCTAGTTTTGAGATAATCACCGTTTTGTTTGAAATACGTGTGACAGCTTCATCCGATCGATCGACTATGATTTGCGTTTTTGCCTCTTCTAAAGAAATCCTATGATTTATCGAGTTAACGGTAAAGTCCATACGAGACGAGACGAGAGAAGAGTTAAATAAGTATGAATCTCGAAGTCCACAGTTTCCAGTATCACGTGAACTTGTTATATCATCACTTAATTAACAGCTTTCATGTCCACTTTGCTCTCTATATCTTATGTATTTTGCTCAAGATAACGGCTGCTAAATAAACATAGATAAAGATTTGTAGTCATGACAGGACTAACAAGATTGGCTTCAGATAAGGACAGGTTATTAAATGGCTCTCATCTGATGCAGCCATTTGGGTTAATACTGAATAAGAATGAGGGAAAATACAGGTTGGCTCTGTACCAATTCCATTCGCGTCATGTAAGAGCTAAGAAAGTTCATATCTGTTAGCTATTCATGAAGGGGTTCGCTTTATTAAGATTTTTCCGCAAAGTTTTTTGTTTGGGCTGAAGGAAATGTGTTTAGTTACAGTCATATGAAGCTGATTAATTGCGTCAATCAGACAAAATATTCACGTGACCTTTCTTCAGGTGCTTCCGCTTTATAAGCATCTATAAAATATTAAACAAAGAACGTATCGATGGACACAAAAGCCTTCTAACACTGAACATTTTTTTTACTGCTAAATATCCAGAAATAAGTAACTACTGGAAAAAAATACTAAAATACCGGAAAAAACTTTTCCTCTTGTACAATAATGATCTTTGTAATTTATTACTTAGGCTGGTGCGTGCTAAGCAGGCGTTAATTAACAGACACTTTCGTTATTTAGCGGATCAGTAGAAACGGTCCATAATCTTGTTTTATCGTTGTATATTTTGCAACAAAAATGGTGATGGTACACGAACTTCTAATTAATTAATATGAAACAGCAGACTTCACTCTGAATAATCAGCCATGTTTTGAAGAAAATATGTCAGAAAAACATAATGCATATTTATCGCAGTCGCATTACAAATGAGGTGATCTGATCGGGTTATCGAGTGGCAAATAAAAACATGTTTTGGTAACATGCGATCGCGTGAAAGAAATCAGAACAGAAGACTAAGATTACGAAATCATGTACCTACAAGAAGTACCTACTTGCAGCTGCCCAAAGCAAATAAGAGGAAACAAGAGAAATAATATTCCTCTGCTTCAGCAACATTCACATACTGTTACCTAAAAAGCGAATGATGGCAATATGATCAAATAGAGAAAACAACATCATTTGCGATTTTAAAATGCATATGAAGCCGGATTCCAATCCGATGTCAATCCTGCGCCATGCTTAGTAAAAGATTTCCGCCTTCATTAGCTCTATTGAAAAATCACAACTGCTTCAGGGCTTGTTCTTGGCATCACCTGAAATTCTTGATTTGGAAACCTGAGAGCAGAAATTCAAGTCCTTTCACCTTCAAAACTTGTATCTTAAAACCTCTGTTCAAGTGCTCTACGAAGCCTTAACATGCACGATTTTGGAATTCGCTGCAGTAAAACAAGTAGCTCGGTAAACATATTAACATGTGTTACTTAAGTCAAAACAATGTCGGCGTGATCAACGTGATGCCCTCCTTGCGGCCATCACAATCTCAGCGATAACAACGTCCAGACACCTTTTGTTTGCAATTTTTGAGCATTCGGCGGCATCGTGGTCGTGGCGGGAGGGTTCGCCGCTCGCGACAGTCGCGCTCTCAGTCGGCCGCTCCACGCCGCCACGGCTCCCGCGCTCTCACGTACTCCGCCGCGGCTCACGGACCTATGGTCCACTTTGCGCGGTACTGATCGCGAACCATTTCCGTATATTTACTATAATAACTCATAATTAACGAGTCTTGGATAACATCGCAACACAGCTCCATCCAATTTAACAATCTTCACGTGTATGAATTTTGCAACGCGATTTCGCGCGCCGATTCCACTGAAGAAGGTTGCCGCACCAAAACATCGTCGGTTGCAACATTTTACACAACTTTTTGGATATAATCTACTAAAAATATCAAGAACTTGAAAGGCTGCGGTAACTTATAGTTTGTCGGATTAACCGTCTTGAATTGCTGTTGCAACAGAGCAGAGTACAAGGCTGCTCGTGAGAAAACTTTTGAACAATATTTGATGTTAAGTGATGTGTTAAAACTAGCGTGAAACAATGTTGTCGATGGATTCACTGTGGTGTGGCTCGGAGAGTGAGTTGTCAACTTTGAGACTGTGCAAAAGTGCGGCCGATAGACCGGAGTACCGGCTAACGAGGCGCAAGCCATCCAAGAGCCTGATCCCGCAAGCCCTGCTGCACGCGCCGGAGCCGCAGCCACGGGCACACCGGCGACGAAGGTCTGGTACTTGGCCGTAAGTGTAGACCAAACGTTGGCATACTCACGTCCTGTTTCTTAAATATATGGTTAATAAAGCTACAAAGGCTTATCAGCTCTCCTAAAACATTATTTATCAATATTTTTGATAAAACGTAAGAACGTGACGTTACCAGAAGCATCGACAAAAAACATTTAGCTTAATAGCATTTTTATCATTATATCATGTCACTTCGAGAATTGGAACGACTGCAAAAGCATGTAGCAAGTAAATGACCCAATTAGCTCAGGTGTCGTGTCGGACGTATTAGACTGTGATTAAAAATTGCAATGCCACACAATTGTATGCCTCAACATATCGAGTACACGATTGCTTTAATATTTTCATATTTGTTGCAAAAAATATACGCTTCTGATACGCTGATAATCTTGAAAATTATCTGTTTTGCTTCTTACTACTTTTCTTGATTCGTCTTCATATTGCTCATCTTCATGGTCTTCGTGTTGGTAATTGATAGAGCAGATTTGGTTTGGCAGGTTGGAGGCCCAAATATCGTTTGTGCATTCTCATATTTTCTAGGCAATTATTACTATAGAATATATCGAATGCCGTTACATTCTAGACTCTGGGCCAACACGGTTGGAGCAATGTTCCAGATATACCTGTTTAACATGTCTTTCAATGCGGCATGTGCAAGTGTATGTCACACGAACTAATATTACACTCATATTGACCAATATTGACGTAGATTTAAAGACCTTTCTCTCTGATAGAAAACAATATGAAGTTAATGCAGTTTCCGCAGACTAACCGCCGGCTCTATAGGTAGATGTTCTATGGTTTCACTCGGTACCTTATGTCTTTACATCCGTTCCGACCCAGATAGCAGTTGATGCGTTGCGGCTTCAACCTTCGGTAACTTGGTCATTCGAGTACTGTTTGAAATGATTATTTGCAAATGTTATGGTAAATAGACGCAAGCATTATTAAAATTGTTGGTCTGATATCTGCTTTGTTTGCATTGGTACCTGTTTTTCTTTCAAATATTGAGGTTAAGACTGAGCTTGTTTTTAATTAACCTAAAAACGCAGTGTTACACATTCAGCAAAAATCCATTCAGGGTTGTGTTGTTGAGGAACAAACAAAAACGGGTTGCCAAGTAGCTCCCACATTTGCCACTCAAACAGTAAGAGGGGTGGGCTGCAAACAATGGTCGTGAGTAATCGCAGCGCAAAGAAAGGCGGCACATATTTACATATTCCATCTTTCAGTTTCGGACTGCATTTGTGCTTACTGACGTCATAATGCGCCAAGAAGGCAACGCACAAATGCTAATTATAGGCAACAGAACCATTCAGTTAGCGCTGGCCGAGGTCATCATTTGTAGAAAGTCGATCCTGTTTCAAACAGGCTTTCCCGCTCAGATATGCACAGGGAAATACAACTTCATTAAGAAGAACGTTAACGACAATGAATGCGTTTTCGATAATATTAAAAACAGTTATGTCATTAGCCTGTCCAAAAATGTTAATGATTTTGCAAATTACGTTGGTCGAGTCAACTTGTTGAATCAAGTGTTCATTTACATAATTGAGATACACTTTTCGCTTCAATGCTTTTGTGTTTTCTTCGAATCCAATTGCTGTTAGCACTTTCGTTTTAGTGAAAACTGGCAATCGTAATTAGTTTGGAGATAAATATGCTTTGTTTTGTTTTCTATTACATATTTCTCAATTCTGTTAATCTCGTTACATATGAATAGAAGTATAATGTGTGCAGGGAAATCCTAAATGCGCTCGTATGTCAGTTTAGTATCCGTTTGTTGAGCAATATTACTTTTCCTGCAGTTTCATATCCGCGGCTATGCAACAATAGCGTAATCGCACTAAATCCATTCTGGTACGCCATTGTTATTTTACGCAAGTTTATTTTTATAATCTTATTGTGTAGGTATGACATCTATGAATTGATCACGCTATGGAAGAGGAATGAGTACACGAGTGTTATTGAATAGTCTGCCTCCACTAATGTAACTTAGTATGCCTATTCAATTACAAAAAAATATAATTTATATCCCTACTTATTGTCCCATTCCATAAAAAAGGCATATACTTGTGCAAAATAAAAATGCGTCTACTTTGTAGAATTGTTTTTTGCTATCATGATCTTCTCGGCCATAGCTTTAGCTTGGTCTCTCGTGTCGTCGTCAAACAAGTAGCATCGTATATCATTCGTACTTGTATCTGCATCTAATCATTTGCATTAACTGTTATGTCAGGATGTGGCTTATCGCTGTCAACGGCTTCATCTATCTTACTTACTCAGACTCAGGTATCATTTAATGTCTCATATAATATGCATGTACATGCCAAGACATCTCGACTTCTTGTAGATGACTAACGGAAAATTAGAGACGTATACTATATGGTTCACGAGATTACGTAGATGATGTGATTTGAGTCCGTCTATGATACCATCTGTGATCTAATATTTGCAAATAGTCGTAATAGACAACGGACGTATAGTACCATCTTACGCATGCAATCTTACGTGTGTCCATCATAACTAAAATAACAATAGTTCAATTACCTTGTTACAAAATCCCTAAAACAATTATGAAGTATAATTCTCTCAAGTCCCTGTTACATATTAATTCACGAACAGACGATGTTAAATGTGGAAATGCAAATAGCACGCGAAAGATAAATGTTATCTTTGAAATTGTATGACTGGCGTATAATTTATTCTATGTTAGTATAACCGCAATTGCTTCCATAAGATTTTAATGTTCATTACATGATTCTATTGCTATATCTATAGTACTAATGTCTTGTATGCAAAGTATATGAGTATTTCGTAACTTACCCATTGGTTACGTAACCTACTGCTTAGGCACCATTAGGGTGCTTTGAATTATAAGCAGGTGTGTCATTATGTGTATGGCTACCGTTGGATATGAGTGCTAGTCTAGGTAGTTCTACTTGAATACGTTTGCAGTGCTAGATCTTCCTTCTCAAATACTCTTCGTTTTGTTCAAGCTTTTGAAGATCAGAATCCTGTATACCTACCTCAAAAACAGTAGTGATTAAATGTAGCCATGTTCACAGTCAGCTTATTGGCGTAAAATTACATAGAAGTAAATAATGACGCGCGTCATTTGTACGTATTAGGACAAAATGTATTTGCAACTCCTGACGTGTACGTGTGGGCGATAAGGATCTGATTCACTGCTACCTTTAATTAAACCCCACTATAGGTCTTATTATAAATCGCACGCTTAGTTGGATCATTTCCGGCCTTTTATAGGTTTTATTATTTTCAATTAATCTTATCTTTAGCGCAAGGTAGTTATTCTAGCGTGTAGGTTTCTTCTGTAGGATATATTTCAATCTATGATCATGCTTTTCTTTTTGTTAAAATACTAGGCTATTCCCCATTCAACTTCTCCCCTTTGAAATAGTTTCCCGGCTTCTAAAATTTTCATTGAAGTAGTCGCTTGGGAACCGTGCAACGCTTTGTCAGAGGCTTTCAGTTGAGCTCTCTGGAAAGTAGTCTCGATGTATTGCATTTTTAATACAGCAATGAATCACATTTATTCCATGAAGATTTAATTTTATATTACAGTCATAATACTTATAATATCATCTCAGTAAATAATGATGATCACTTCTGACACCAATTAAGTAGTTACCTATGTTTACTTTTGTTTATCTTTACGATACTTTAATAATAAAATACCTCAAGCCGTTCTCCTTGGTGCTTCATAATGATTGCAATATAAAATAAAAGATTTCCTTTAGATGATTGATACTTGTGTTGAGTATACCTGAATTTCACACCATTAATGTTAGAGCTCGCGTCGCTTCTAATAGATTCACTTAAGGCCGTACAGAATCGATATTGATTATTCAATTTTCTTGTCGTGCTCCTCCAATTTCGATACCGGTGATAGGTAATCTGTAGCCCAAGCACGAATATCTAACGTATTCGAATCGACAATGTATCGAGGCCTCGATTCGAAAACGGAGTCTGTCGATAGTAGGCAGCACGAAGCACATTCGAAGCACTATCGAACACTCGATTCGAATTCTAATGTGACGTCATGCAAATGTAAATAGGGACGCGCCATAGTGAGCAAAATGAACGATTGTTGAATGAATGGTGCGTTCGAAAACTAACTCTAGTTGTTAATATTTTTTTTACCTTTGATTAAACGTTTTATTATTATTAAATTATAATAAAAACTGAATGTAATATAAAAAAGAGACCCAAAGTTAATTATTAGACATTATAAAATGGCATTATCTTTAGCAATATAACATAGTTACGGAGATTTTATTTTTTTTAAATGACGGGTACCGAACGCACCCACTTGACATCCGACGCACGTAAGGGCGCCAAATTTGTTTATGTTTTGCTACACGTCCACAACAAAAGTATTTCTGTTTTTTTTTTGCTACAAATAATTGAGTGCTTTCAATATAATAAATAATTATGAGAACCAGTCAGACGCACGCAATATGAAATGATGGTTGAATTCATGGAAGCGTGAGTAAACAGGTTTAATAAGTTTGAGTGGCATAAACTTTAGTGTGAAGTATTTTAAGTGCAATGCTATTTCTATATTCTATATTTTTAAATTCGGTTTCATTTGTGTCCAGTGGGTTAATTCTATTCCTAAGTTTTGCTCTACAATGATTAAAAATAAACATATAAATAACATTTTTTTTTCAAACACATTAATTCTATAGGTACGCAAATAAATAAAATATGATTTATTATCTACCTTGTTTCTCGTGATTAATATCCATAATATTCTAGTAAATTTGCCGCTAAAAAATAATATGACATAATATGGCAAAGACTATGAACTACGTTCATACAGTGGCGGTCTTTGCATTTTAAATTACTTATATTGAAGCTATTACTAATTGTTCCAATAACTTAACAATAATTTTAAAACACTTTTATTCACAAAACTAACTCTAAGCAAAACATAAACACGGTTAAAACTTTATTTTTACACTTCTCGAAACCTTTCTCACCGACTTTTTTCAAGTGAATAATGTTTCGACCATACTCGATAGCCAGCCTTCGAAATTTACGTTACCGTACGTCAAAACAATGTTCGTGCTGCCATGTTTTGGTTCCTTTTACGCCCGATAGGGGCGCTGTACAATTCTCATACAAATGTTACTCGATTTCGATACGAATAACTTTTCGCAAATATTCGTGCTTGGGCTACTGATTGCCTGACCTTAATTTCCTGAGAGTTTCCACGGCATATACCAAATTCTTCACTCGTCTGTCGCATCTCTTCTAATGAAATTGAAAGGATTGTATCCGGAAAATCTTTTCCGTCAAATTGTGTTTTAACCATTATTCTGTAGCGTTTTAATCCAGTCCAGTCCATGCTTCTTAGACCGTGACCAGCTGAACAGGTATTTGTGTATATTAGCAAACTCTTTGTTTCAGTCTACAAGTTTTACTTTCACAAGAAATACAATTAACTTGCATATTTTTTCCAAGTCTAGCCTTTCTCATCCGTTCACTTGCATTGTTATCATGGTAATTGCTGCTTAAATATCCTCCTTTCAAACGCCTCAGTTAATAAAGATGCAATTATTTTCTGTTGTATCGTTAACTCGTAAGCCCGTGATAAGTATTTGCAGATCGTGAAATCTAAATAACTCATTCTTTTAGTTGTCAAAATTTCCAAAATCATGGTTTTTGTTTTTCGTATTTCCATATCAATAACTTTACTTTCAGGAAATTCACATCTCAATAGTATGGAATGGAAACCATTCAGCAGTTTAGGTAATTGGACTTTCAAATTATATCATGCATTGTATATTCTAAGCTCCGTTAGGTCACAATCTTCTTCCTGCACGGGTATTGTAGTCTGCAATTTATTCACGTCCGTTACATTTATGATAGGTATCAATTTGCTGTCATGTATAGACTCAAGTCTCAAGTAGATCACTTTATTGTTGTCTCAAAGAACACCTGTGATACTCGTGATATGAGTGCTGAAATGTAATGTATGGTTTTCCCGTGTACCTGTAGGTTTCAATGCTTGATATGCTGCTATGAATTTCATTATTTGGTGCTGTTTCAATTTACCCTTCTCTGGTGAGATTTAAGTTTTTGCTTCTTATTATTATTATTTCTAGTTTCTTTGGTAGACTTTTTCCTTAAAACTTTTATTTTCTTCTTTGTGTAGATGTGTTTTTGCGTTTGATTAATTTTGTTATTGGTAGATTAGGGAGTGTTTTTATGTTAACATTCCATGGTTGTATATTCAAATGACATTGCGAATAAAACCTGTTGTGCATAAAAACTATTGAAGGTAAACTTAATTTTATTCTTAAAAAGGCAAAAAATCTGCAATAAATTAAAAGTCTAGGCATGTGAGTCACACTAAGGCTAATAAAAATAAAGAGATCATAAGAACTTTTACGCTTTAATAGCTAAAGCTTAGCATACTATACTCATAGGTTTAGAACTTAGGGAAGTTTTACAAGTGCACAAATCACCCTAAAAATGCCGTTGCAATAATGGAAAGCCCGTACATTTTCCAAGAAAGGACTGTACAACCTACGAAAGTACGTTAATAAAACCTAATGTACGTGCATGTTTACTCTTTTTGTCCACCCTGGTCAATGTTTACACGGCGGTTGCCATAGCAACACAGTATAACCTTTAGTTTGTAACATTTTTAATATTTTTAATAGCCAATAACTCCTGAGGCATAAGCTGATATTTTATTAAAAATGGTTGTCGTCTTAAGTTTATCAATCTTTGTAAACGTTTATTTTCCAAATACCCTCTATAGACAAAACTGCATTGTACTTGTATTTCTGTTCTTCGGAATTCTCTGATCTTTTGTTCGTAAATACAACTTACTACTAAAGGGCATGATCTCACAGCTGAGCTGAAATATTGGACATGAAATCTATACTAAGACATCAAAGAGGAAACATTTTTTTTTCTTTGTACCCTAAAGGCTCCGAAACTACCGAACCCATTTGAAAGATTATTTCATTGTTGGAAAGCTACACTCTTCCCGAGTACTATAGGCTATATTTTATCCTGGTACGGGCAGTGGCTCCCACGGGACGCGGATGAAACCGCGGGAACTCGGCTGGTACCCAATAAACCATGGAACATTACGATTTGTTGTTGACAAACCTCATAGGTGATTTTGTTTTGTTTTCAAGGCTTTATCGTCTCGTTTAATAAACAGAACGATAAGGTATCGTAAAATTTTAATGGTTTATGAGTAAGAAACAATGATAATGTGGACTTCTAATATCATTGTGTTATTGTACTGTGCTCGTATATTAGTGGTCATGTGTATCGTCTCTAGCCAGTTACATGATTATCTTTGTTAAGGTACCACTAATATGAAGTTCTTATTGGGGATCTTGAATACACTAGCAGGCGTAAAGATCTGGTACCTACAATACATGCACCGCAGACCAAATCATCCCCTTTGATTATAATTTTCTGTTCTGTTAGTGACAAGTCAACATCTGCCCCACTGCAGTCAGCCCAACTCGCAAGGGTAAAGTCTTCAAACTCCTCATATTAATGACTTCCTTCTGAATCGATCATTGTTTTATAAGACCTACGATCCGTTGACGTTGTCATGTTGTCACCGCAATGGAAAGTGAAAGTCAGTATTACGCCCAGTATCGTATCATAGGACCGAATTCCGGTCTTTTTATGTTATGCTTGTATGAGAAATATGTACAGTTTATAGTGCAAAGTTGAAACGGATTTTAAATCAATAGCTTCTTGCTGCAGAAGTCTTGCAATGAACAGTATAGATTCCAGAACCCTTAAAGAAATGTTATCCTGTGCCGATGATATCTCCCTCTGCACTTGTTATAACCAAGTTTCAGAATTACCAAAGTTCCGATATTAAAATGCTTAGTACCTAGTTATTGACCATGGAAATCCTTTTATCAGCAGGAAGTTCCTCTTGTAAACAGTAATGGTAATGAGTATAAACTATAAACCTTATCGTTCAAATTGATAGTTAATATTTCACTATTAAAACCCTGTGTGCAATTTTATTAGAGACAGTATTTATTTATGAAGATCAGTGAAGTGATATTCAATATTCGAACTGTAGATAATCCTTATGCAGATACATCATTGTAATCTGTCATGATATCTAGCACAACATTTTCTCATAAAACAATGTTCGCATTACAAACTACTGTAAATCTAAACAAAGAATAAAGATTGGAGCTGTTATCTTTTATAGGAGCCATATGATGACCTCATGTTCTTGATATAGCTTTGTAGCAGATAACGGCACGTGGGTCGCGATCCACGACCTCTTCTGTACTGATGTGAACTAGACTGGTTTTGTCAATAAGACTCACACATCGACTAACTGTGATTTGTTTTTATAACACACACAGGCCCCTATGCATGTGAACATAAAAAGATTTCTTCAAGTTTTCTGCAGTTGAAAAACAATATTTTTAAATCGTCTGTTTCTGTCAAGCCATTGTCATGCTTATCTGCACCTGTTAATATAATCAGTCAAGCAGTGACTTTACCTGATTGAAAGATTAACGTTCTATAAATGATGGTATTACAACAATCGTCTACTTATATATTCATCTCGAAATAACCTTGAACTGTATCTAATTCATCTTCTCTGCTCATAACGTGTTCATATGATTTGTGCTAAAGTTCACAGGTATTGTTCAATGGCTTGGGTTCCAATACACTTGTATTGTAATTTAAGTCTGAGTTAAGCCATCTGCAGAAACTTGTACGTTGAATGAACATCCTTATCGTTTATTTTTTATTCAACTGTTTTTGTTCAAGAAAGTTGAAGTCCATGTGCTAAATCCTAATGTCTAAAGTCTAAAACGTTCGGTCAAGGATTTTACAATTGCATTTGTGTTTGGAGGCACGCTTATCACCTCATTACCTTCCTTCAGCCACGCTTGGAGAATACTTTAGTCTTTTCTTATTAGCGTTTTTTTCTATTGTTTCATTATTTAGTTATCGATTTGAAAGAAGCTTTGATATACTTCTTGTGTTTTCGTACGTACTATTGGTTAACAATTTACATTCCAATTTTAATGATTTTGATCAGGTACTTCAGAAAGTTGTGAATGGTCTGTACTTTGCAAAACTGGATATAACTGTCACCTGCACCATGTTTTCTCTTCTGACGTAACTAAGCACCCCTCTCGCGCCATAATCATTGAGGTGAGGCTTCGATGATGAAACTAGTAACGTCGCGCGATGTTCTATGTCGGTCAATGTTGCCATGTTGACACCTAGGTGTAGCCTTGGCCGTAGTGTTGTTAGCTAGGAAAACTATTTCCATAACCCACATTGGTATCTCGTCAAATTACTTTGCTACTCTGATATCAGCTGTTAGCGACGTCACGATATTTACATCGTTAATTGATTCCCCTCTTAGATCATTTGATGTCTCACCCAATAGTGTTATGTCCATACATTTCGTCCGTTTTGTACGCTAAGCTGTACACGAGCCTTCGTGCCTACTGGAGATAGAAGAACCGCTGTGACGTAGTTTTTCCATACTCTTCTGGGTTGATGTTTTGATATTCTATTCTCAAAAGGACGGTCATGTCGTCAGTCCTTTCTAGCACATGTCGTAGGTAGACTTACTACGTTTTATTTACATTCTTCTATGGATAGTTTTACGTACAATAATCTCGTAGCATGAATAGACTAAGATGTATGACATGCACATCAATAGAGGTCTTATAATGTACTACGTGATAGGTAGACTCAAGTTTTTGCATACGAATTGACGTGATGACTTTATAATTTATCATGAATTTATCTTATTCTGTTTGTCAGCTTAAATAACAACAGTATAATTTTTGGCGATATTGTTTGTTGTATAAAGAAGTTTTTTGCTGCAGTGCGGATCAGCTCACGAACTCGGTCACGGGTCAGCCAATGGTCAGCTGAGCAGAAATATCGGTCAATGTCGACCCGACACGACGTCTCCGACGAATGATATGCTAAATTTTATTTAAGACAATATGTTAACGATATGATGTAGGAAAAGACTTGACTACAATTTAGAATTTTGGAAGGTTTTTGCGTCTCTGTTTTTAAATTTTGGGCCAGACTAGGCACTAATCGGTCTATGCAGTTTTGGCTGCTGTTCTGGGCATTAGATTTAACAATTTTTAGGCTCGACTTGATAGATCGAATAGCTATCAGCATTAGTAAGCATCAAGTGTTTTGCAGCGCGAATGAACTCAAGACAGACAGTCGCTTCCGAGTGATAACATCAGGTTTATGAGAACGGTTCGTGAACCGACGCTCACGATAATCGCGCGAACACGCCAAGGTCAGAACTGTCACTTGGGACGAGCAGAGCCTGCGCGTGGACTCCTGCGCAGCGCCAGTCGCCAGCCGCGCACGCGCCTCTTCGCGCCCCACCACCGCGAGCGAGCGGCATCGTTTCGCCGCGAAGCATCACAATTTAACATTCCAATGTCTTCAAAACATTATAACTAAATATTATATCACAACTATGTTACCAATTATCAAACAGTTGACAATGTAAATAAATTGTACAATAGTGAAGTGTTTTGTGTGAAAAATGTTGCGCCGCCAGTTTTCTCACGAGTCGGGTAAAACCGAACTTGTTAAGGCACGAGAGGAGTATTTCGATCGGAGGTATGTTTTCAATTGACAATGCAATTAATATCATTGATGAGGTGACTTAAAATTCATAGCTATTATAACCAGTTAATGCGTTAGAAGTATGCAACCGCGCAATTATTATTTTTTATATTATGGGGTTCTAGTTATTCGCAGAACGATATGTAATTAGGGGTCGGTAATTGCAGTTGTTTTATGATATTTACTATAAAAAACGGTGATATAAAATAGGATAATAATATACATAGTATACGGAAAATACACAAACAAATCTAGCATGTTAGCTGTCAGTTTGACAACATGTTATCAAGTGGAGATTGCCTACTTTTGATGCTACATCTTGCTTGTCATGCAGTCTTATTGATAAGATTATCGAGTATTTTTGATAACTAGTATCACTGTGTTATGTTTTATTTAGGTTATGCCTTTTTCCCAGACTTTCCTCGCGTTATTACGGAGGCAGATTGAACAAACATAGATGTTTTTTTCTTTAAAAAATTTTCCGACGAAATGTTCGCAAAACCGTAGGAACGAAGTCCATATTAAATACGCATAATAGAGTGTGTTGTTTTTTTACTTTAAAATTTAAATTGTCTGTTCGCCGCTTCAACTATCGACCTTTGACTCCTAATTTTTGTTTTGTTTAAAACCGCTTAGCCACTATGTATGCATAAACTAAACTACTATGTACCTATGTATAAAGTTATAAATAATATTGATATACATGTATATTTTTTATAAGAGCATTTCCGTACTACTATACAGATGTAGGATTAAAAAGTTATAAAACAGTTTGTTCTAATCATCTCATGGGCCGGTTTTCCCCATAAGTAGGAAAAAATACATGGTAATATCAGCCTATCTTGTAAAAAGTCCATATTGTCATAAAGTTTTAAGATTAAACAGTGAAAGTAAATAACGGATTAAACGTTCATGTAGGTAAAAGTATACCCTATAGTACCTACTTTTTTTTCGCGAAAAATATTTGGGCATCCTATACCTACATACTTACATACAAATACCTTGATATTATATTTTTTTACAAGTCACTATAGATAGAAGATAAACAAATACGGAAATAATATACACGTACCAAATGGTTTTTGTACATAAAGACCAACTTGGTCGTGTCCTTCAATACTCATTAATTAATGTGTTTTGAATTAACGACTGGGAGTAACAACCCACAGTCACATTTAATCAAATTATTTTGTAATTGGAAAATAATAACTGTCCATCATACATAACTAACTACTTACTATTATTAAGTTTCGCCCTTGTTTCAAGAGAAATACTGTGCCCTTATTAAATAATATAACTATAAAAAATATACATTTACCTACGTGTAAATATCTCTTCAATCAATGGGCTACTATCAAACAATGAATAAACTTTAAATTGCCCACTGTGTAGTTGATAATCCCTGAATTTTTATTTAAACAAACTGTTCCTTTTATGATATCTGTACTACAACTGTAAAGACGAAAAAAATTTAGTTTTGATTGTAATGGGTAAACTTTAAAACTCAGTAGTTTATAGTTTATTTTAAAAATTCTTTCAGTATTAGAAATCTACAGTATGTGCAAGTAACATAGGCTATATTCTAGCATGGGACACGGCCAAGACCGCGGAAAGGTCGAAATCCTCATAAGACGTGATAATTATCTCAATAAATCCTGAAAACAGTACAAAAGTATGAACCACGAAATGACTATAGCCTAGTTTATAATTATTGCACGAGTATTGAACATTAATTTTACAAGAAAGCTATTTATAAAGTAAAATCTTCAAATGATAGAAACACGTGCGAGTTGTATTATAATAGTCTATCTATGTCGTAAATATAAAACAAAAGATTAATATAAATCACGGCTCTTAAAACTCAATTTAAAAAGATCGTATATAAGGACCATTAAACTTGAATGTGGTAATGATAAACATTAAATGCAGTCCACGAGATTATCTTTTTCAGTTCTGAAATCTATACTAATATAATAAAGAACATATATTTTTATTTGTTTGCACCCTAGAGTATCCTAAACTCTTTAGCTATATTTTATCGGGCAGTAGTTCCCACTGGACGCGGGTGAGACCGCGAGAAAATACCTAGGACTTAGAAGGTAAACATAGTTCGAAAAGGATATTAGGTCCTAGAGCCCAAGAGTTTTCATGGTAATCTGGAAAAACAGTAGCAATCAAATAGTCTTTAAACAACTTCTGAAACTATCAAAGGAAAAAAAATGTTTTCGTTTCTTATTTCAGTTTCAGCTTATTAAATTCGTCTATGCATGTTTTTTTTTAAACAGTGATGAACTTGCACTTTTTATAATTCATGACATTAGTTCCCAGTACTATTGTTTCATAAACTCCAGTTTTTTACACTCATTATGTCAATTAAGTGGTTCTGGCTGCTATAAATGAAAACCGTGTACGTGGATTAAAATTTTTTGCCAAGTTTTTTTGGAACAAGTTTCCCGAAGACGTTCTGGTGCTGACTGTCATGTTTTTCTCATTAACCAACGTCAATAAGGTTAAGTTCTTATGCATAATGTTTTGTATTCTTATAGTCGTTTAAATTAAATACATACATACAGCGTGTTGTAAAAAACAACAATTTTCATTCAAGGTAAAGAATACATGTTAAACTGGATACCTACCTATTTATGTTTTTTGCTGAGATAATATCGCATTATTATTTTTTAATGTTTCCCACGTAGTTAATACCATACATTTTAAAATAATGCTATTTAGACTTGAATCAACAAAAACTATATAAAAAGTAGAATATTTATGTCGTCTTTAATAAATAGAAATATTATTTTAGTTGCTGTTAATTTTATAAACTGAGTTTGTGTATAAACAAAGTCACCTTATTTAAGTGCTCTGTGATATTATTAGACTTCAAGTGATAAGTTGTTGTACTAACGATATTGTTTAGTATCTGCAGAGGCTTATTGAAACAACTACAAAACAATTTTGATTTATTTTGTCATTTTTTAATAATTTACAAAAGTACGACGAATTTAGTAAAAATAATAATAACAACAGTTGCTGACGTAATATTTTGAAATATCGTGTAATCATAAAACTATTAATTGCTGATATATTGTTATAAGGTTTTCGCTAATCATACCTCATTGCCAAATTGGAATTAAGGTTAGAAAAATATGCTATCAGCGATATTTCATCAGACAAATGATGAGTTTGTAGTATTTTATCCATGATCAAAGATATTATATTTTACACAATATCTACAAATTAAAAAAAGTCATTCAATTACTTTGAACATAAGATACTTACTTGTTAATGTTAATAATACAAAAAAAATATAATTTTAATTGTAAAAAATATTTAATATAAAACCAGAGCTGCCTGTACATGAATAAAATAAATTAAATTAACATACTATAGCACTAGCACGCTTTGGGTTTGTGTATCGCGCTGTTTTGTACTTAGTTCAGTATTTCAACTCTGTTGTGACATACGTTTTACTCACCAATGGATACTTTATAGTACACACGTTCAGGTATTTTTTATTTATAATTTTATGTTTATCTTTATTTGTAGGAAAAATTTAAAAAATAAAACTTTAATTCACTTGCAACGTTTTGATTGACACACAGCAAAGTGTTTTTTTTTGTTTGTTTTAAAATATAAATTTTACAAAACACATAGTAACGGTCAGAACATGTTATTATAATAAAATAATTAAAATTTTGGTTACCTCAAAAAACATACTATCATTTCCATATTAATATCTTTTTTAATTCTTACTTTAAATATTCATGAAACCGATGACTGCAAAAACATATAACCGGTCACATTCCGTAAAAACCAACCGTGTGAGCCACATTAAGGTCACAAAGTTATTTCATTTTACGTACAAAAAGACCATTGTTGATAGTAAATACATTATGTAGTATGTAGTTGTACTTATCATATAAATTCGATGCAATATCATGTTCTCAGAATAAAAGTAAAATGTGACAGCTGGTTGATAAAAGAAATTCACTAGTTATGTGCTATCCTAAATTTTTTGTGAGTTTTATAAAAAAATTACACTGGTACTATCATTCTGGTCGTACCAGCATTGGATTATACTTGAGTTATTTCACTCTTCTTGCACAAAGATCCCATACTAAAAATACGTCAATTATTTCAAATGAAGATACAAACTCCACTACCTAATCGACATGCCCATGTATTAAAGGTGTTGTTATGGTACCTATACATCTACATAATAAATGTTACAATACTAAAAATATAGTTACCTAATATCTAAGATTTTTCAACAATTTCACATCGTTTTACAAACTTGACACATGGTCTATGTATTAGTACTTTACCTACTACATATTTGTTTAGTTCCAATATTTTTGTCACGTTTATAACAAGTTTTACTTTATGACATGTTACTAATGTTTAAAGTACAAATGTTACTTGCATAATTATTAAGTATCTCGAATGTTCATGATATGCATTAAATTAAAGAAAATACTAAGTATTACATAGATTCAAATTCGTAGACGCAAAACAAAAGAGAAACGGCAAAATAATATCCGCAAGTAAATAATACTCTATAAAAATAATATAAAACAGCTGTTCTGTTCTATAGTAAACATACCCGGATAAAACAAACGTTCCGGAAAATAAATAATTCGAGGGCAAAAAAAGACAATGCATTTTATTTTTTACACGACAACGATCGACAATTCCAGATTATTCCAACTTATAATGTACATAATATATGTTAAGTAGATTATAAATATATTATTATACATGTATGTATATGCATATATTCATGGTCTGTTTAATATTTTACAGAAGGACGCGGTCCCTGAACGCACCGTCACCGATACAACAGTTTGGACCATGCGGAAGGATAATGAAAAACTCGGCCATGGTTATGTAAGTATCCTGTCTTCAGGTATCTTCAAATCATCAAAAAGTAAATTATACAGAAACCTCATTTAAAAAATGACAAAAGTTACCTTTCATAAGTAGTACGTATTATTTCTTGTGAAGGCTTTGATTACTTCTGAATAAGCTCGATTTTGCTCAGGTCTTCTTTATTAATCTAGTAGCCAAAATGCCCCTTGGTTGACGAAAATCATGATGCCGTATAATGCACTCAATTCAAAACGATAGTCGTGTGAATTTATGTGAAGAGCTTTCAAGTACGTCTGGCATACTAAAGGTTCTTTACTGTTCTAATACAAAAAATAATCTAAAATAGAAAACGAATGTCAACAGTGACCTACAGTTTTTTTCAATCAACAGTTCGTCAGTACAGAGTTACTTATTGTGTGTTAACTTTTATTTTACCTTCACAACAAATTACGTGATTATTTATTACCTCATTCACTTCAGTTACAGTTGATCAGTCAAGGTCTTTGATTCGGTTTATTTATTGTAAATAATAGACGTCACTAGGTCGCACGGCAAAAATACGGTAAACTCTTCCGTATTTTGCAAAGTTATTCAAATTATGTTAGGCTTAAAATACGGCCTCGTCGATTAACGTCAATTTTTTAATTATAATAAAAAAGGGTCCAAAATCAAAGAATGTATCAGAATAAGAATTTCTTTTAAATAATAAATAGAAAATCATATATGAACTGATAAATACATGTATGTTTAGATGACGACGGAAAGGATTCAGTATCCTCTACCTACACAAAGAAAGCTACTAAGACCACCCAACACTTCCAAAGGCTTCCAACAAACGAGTTCGGATAACCTGGAACTCGATACACAACCATCTAAAGTTACTACTTTACTAAGCACCAAGCACAACCACAGTCCTAGACGTTCAATATTGTCCATATCTCAAAAAAATCTTCCAAAAATTGCAGGCAAATCCAGGACCCGGCATCGCAGCGGCTGACGTGGTACAAGCCGCCGCTGACGGTGCTGGTGATCAAGAAAGTGCACGACGCCACTATCTTGGCGCCTTTCGTGCAACTGGTGCACTGGCTGGTTCATGTGAGTCCAAAGACAAACTTAAAAACGAACATAGTATAAAATAAAGTCGCTTTTTCTGTCCTTATGTCCCTTTGTACGCTTAAATCTTCATAACAACACAACTGATTATGATGGGGGTTTCTTTTAGTAAATAGAGTGATTAAAGATTTTAAAGAAGATTTATTTTCCTCCGACAAAGTACTTTTCCAAGAGGAAGGTTTATATGTATAATAACATCTATTAAATAGTGGGAAAATACTGTTATTCCGTGCCAAGACGGGGCGGGTTGTTAGTTCAAGTTATTCTGATGAATCGGCACTTTTTTTCAAAACTCCCGCCCTTCACCATTCAAAGTCAGAATCATTTATTCAAACTTGGCGGCAAAACAGCACTTTTCGAACGTCAAAAATAAATGACAGTCCCCAAACTCCCACTCTTTATCACATCCTAAGTGTTTTGCTGGGAAGAAAACGTGGTGCAACAAACTCCCCATATGCCTGTGAGTGTATTAGGTTTGAAAACCGACAAATTCTTCCCTTATTTGTTACTTACTACCTGTTTTCCGCGGTTGCACCCGCGTCCCGTTGTTACTACTTTCTGTATCCCGATACCTAGCCTCTGACGCTCGGAGATAGTGTAACTTCCCAACAGTGAAAATGTTTTTTAAATCAGTTTAGTAGTGTCAGAGCCTTTTACAACCTTTACAAACAAAAAATCTCTTCGCTGTATAGAAACTGCAGCTCATCTTGAAAATAAATTATTACAGTATGGCACATAATGACTTGTTTCTTTTGAAGAGTGATATATTTCAAGATTACATCTAACTCTGCATCATGTGAAAAATCACCATTGCTCGTTCTAAAATTAGCAGATTTTTCCGAAGCACTCGAGATATGATAGTGTCTTGATATTTGAAAGATATATGGCCATATGGCAAATTTTTGATTTAGGTACGACTTCTACCGATAATAGCGTGCCCCGTATAGGTACGGAATGCTAAAATGTTGTTTTGTCGTCAATTTGGATTGCCAGACCATCCGCAAAAAATCTACAACAAAAACAATATCTAACCGCAATAATTGTTGCGGTTAAATTAATTATGATTACCTACATTAGCATTTTATATTCATATGTAGACTAACAGATGCCATGGAAACTTGTATGCGAACGAATTAGACACTCGCTTAGCCAGTAAAAATGACGAAACATGGCCCTTTTGTGCGAAATCATATTATGTTGAATTTCTAAAGATCATATCTTAATCTAAATATATCAGAATACATATATCTCTCTTTAGGTAGTACAATGTATGTAAGAAGGAACTTCAAGACCATGTACACCATACAAAGTAACGAATTCATTCATTATAAACATAAACCTATCATCACTTATATTAAACTTTAGACCTGCATAGACCAGCGTGATGTTACAATAATTATGCATATTATGATTTTACGAACACATTTACGTTAGAGTTATAATTACTTAATTAATTGACTCAGTAACACAGCTGCTAGTTTATCAACCGTACCGGTTCATTGATAATTTCATATCACGTCAATGTTACACGTTACAAAGTACATCTGCTCTAGGAAAACTATGTCAATTTTATTTTGTTAGGATCATCATTAATTTAAGAGCCCAGCTCCTTCCACTTACGCCTATCTAGCGCCAACTCCTAAACTTCCTTATACGTCACAACCTTCACCTTTTCTTTAATTTGCTTGATGTAGCTTTAATTTGTTAGGATGTTTGGTGGAAATATTTCTAGTCTTTGGAAGCCGGTAAAAAGTAAGTTTTCCTCTTTTGTACTATCTCGTATTTTAATATTCTTTACATCTTTCCTCAATTCACTTGTGGTCGCTACCACACTTTAATGAAGAATACAAGTACCTCTCTTGGCGACTATATTTCAGAATTAGATAAGAATGATTTGCAAAAAATTTATGTAAGTATCTACCTACATGTTTGATTCACAAACACATTATTAAAATTATTTTTGATGGAACGCTCATATTTATGATATGCTCTATGCTCGGATTTATGGCAAGATTTTAATAATTATATGAAGTTGCACTCACAAGACCGAAAAAATGTTTCTTGAAAATGTTTCGTTTGCCTTGATACACATTTGTTTCATCTAGAAAAAGATTAGTATTACTATTCACCATGTACTAAATGAAAGGTGATTCAACTGTGTCCTAATTATAGTTAATACGCACTGAAAGTCCGTTCATTGACTCAAATAATAGAAAAGTGCAAGCTCAAAGTGATAAGAAAAAACTTATTAATATTTATTTCATTAGAACCTTTTAGCAATTTTTAAGGATATTTCATCTTTAAATAAATACAATCGTTATGTACATGTTATGGACCATGTGATTAATTCGGGCATTATTTATAATGCCCGAGCATTATGAATAATGTCTAGCTTTATCGGGCCAAGTGATTAATAACTATCTTAACTTCATTATTTATCACATTGCACGGACATTATTATATTGCTACATGATAGTTGGGCAATTTGATAATAAAGCTATATTTTATGCGGTGCGAGGGTGGCAGTTGTTCTAATAAATAAATCCTGTTACTTGCCACATATTTTATGATTATTGTTTTAAATTATATGTTCTATTTTAATGGGAAATTATAAGTCTAGCCACAAAATTATTAATTGGACAATTGTCATCTAATTTACTAACTCGGCCTAATTTTTCTTGGCTCGTTTGTTCATGGTAGAATTTAATTTGGATTCAAAACATTGTATTAAAAACTGAACTTAGTGACGAAAACGAATCGCTTCAAAACCGACTCCACGTAGTCTTGTCTGCCCTACCCCTAGAGTGCAATTCAAAACCGCGTAGGCGCGGAGGGGCGAGGCGGCCTGCGAAACTGAAAACTATCTGCGACGATAAGCTCGCATGGGACCGCCGGAGCCCCGCAGCGCCGGAGCCGTGACAGAAGACATGCTTGCTGCATGTTGCATGCTTACTTCTATGCTCTGTCAATTGATATGGGATGTGTTATATTTAGTTTATTTTAAGTTAAATGTCAATAACAATAAAAAAAATGAAATTAAATATGTTTGTATTACTTTGCCCAAAAGGTCACGGGCAATATGTATAGTGCCCGGTCAATTTGATTGTTTGAATAACTATTATCAAACTGCACTCTCATATTGGGCATTATTCATAATGACCGGGCATTATGTATACTGCCCAATTTATCACTTGGTCCATAACATACATATACTGTAGGTTACATTCAGTTCTTTATATTGCTCCATGTCTGAGGCCCCAATCCCTAACTGTATCCAAGACATGTACAATCAGTTTTTGGAATTCTATTTCTAGAAAAATAAAAGATAATATTATTTCGACTTTTTTATATAAATTCATATACTTACGAGCTATATACTTTCTTATTTACCTAGTTGATATTGTCTCGGTCCGTCACGCCGTTTTCCCTAACGCAAAGAGCGGAACTGCAAGTAATATCTAAACTACAATAAACATTTTAGATTCAATCGTTTTTTCATTCCTTCTACTTAATAATATAAACTATATACTGCACTATAATATACATTAAATTAATATAAATACAGAACAAACCTAGGCAATATAAAATACAAAAAATTAATTAAAAATACATAGCAGCCAGTATTAATAACATATTGTTCAATGTTTTCGTCCACAATACATAAGTACGAATTATATTGATTGATATGAACTTGAACAGCCTGTCATCAAATATAGAACCGACGTAAATAGCCGATGGACATAATAGTTGAAATTGAATCATAAACGCCAACCGCTTATTGATCGAAGCTCATACAATGTTAATGAGAGACGGCCATTGTTGTCACGCCAGGGGACTGACGATTCATAGCCATGTCTACTGTGTACACCATATGTGATCGTTCTTACATGAACTTGAGAATTGAAAAGTTTGTTTAGTTTTCGTTAAATTCTGAAATTAGAACAATAGAGGACCAAGCACATAAACTATGTACCAGTCAGGTTGCTGACATAAATCAAGATTACAAAATGTCTAAACTCTAAAATCTCAAATGCAAAAGTTGTGTTCAGCGACCTGTGTAATGCTCTAATGTTCAAATTAATTTTGTTCTGTAGTCATGACAGTTAGTAATCAGAAGCCCGAAAATCTGACAACCAGTCTAAGCAAGGAGTATCAGGATGCCCGGGCTTGTGGAGGTGGGATAGGTAGTCGCTCCATGTAAAACTCTGGAACTCAGCTGCATGCGGTTAGACTGGAAGACGTCCCCAACATAGTCGGGAAAAAAGGCTCGGCAGATGATGATGGACCTGCTGACCGTATATTTTCTATAAGAAATAAAAACTAGCTACATACAATATAGCCGGAACTTGAATGAATAGTATTCTATTTGCTTACTCGTTCGGATCTTTACGATTTGTTGTGTTGATGATGTAACTACAACCATGACACAATCTCATTCAGTAATACTATGTAGCTAGAGTTTCTATTAAACCATTGCGTGATCAAAGATGTATGTAAATAAAAACAAATTGTAGATGTAACCAATCTACTAGAAAAAACTCAACCAACGTTCTTATGAGTAAATGTAGGTTTAATAAATTATCATAATGTTTACTATTTGGTATATAGGTACAGAGTTGATAAAAAAAAAATCACTTTTCTGAAACTACACTATCCTTTAATGACAAAGGCTATATTTTATCCTGGTACGGGGTAGAGTTTCACCGGGACGCCGTGCACCCGTTTAAAACACCTAGTACTATACTTATTAAGTACAAGTACCTACATACACATAATGAATTAGCATACATTTATAATGAAATCAAACAGTTTACCTTAATGATGATAAGCACGTGGGATACACGACACATCCATGTGTTTATGAATAATGCATCTAATGGAATCGCTGGAATTTGGTCGTTCGCCAACATTTATTGCTAAGACGCACATGCGTCCGTCATTTTCATTCATGTATTTTATATTAATATGTTACAATTATTGAATACAAATATGGGGATATAAGGATGATCATTTTACATATTTATGTAGTTTCGCTTTTCAGTCACTTACCAAAAAATAAATAGGTTAATAGTAAAGTTTCCCCAAATAATAGTGAAAGTACAAAAAGAATGTTAAACCACAATAAACCTATACCTAGTGGTTCTAAAAACATGAAACAATCAAAATTCATTTCAACTTCACAGTTTGATTTTTAATTCTTCAAAACAATGTAGCTAGACTTAAATGGTTTATCCTCCCACATAATTTATCCCACATATATGTAAGCAAAGATTCAGAACAGCCACAAAAAATCCCCTATTTTTATTATAGCCTCTAATTCCAGGACAAGAGCATGGTAGTCTTCGTGGAGGCAGCAGTTTTGGATGACAGACTGTTAGCCGAGTACGGTGACTTCTCTTCAGTGAAGGAACGGCTGATGACCTTCAGGGCTGGCACTGATGATCTCACAGATAAGATTGACTTCATCATCTGTTTGGGTGGTGATGGCACACTGTTGCATGCTAGCTCGCTGTTCCAGGTGAGTTAGTGTAGTATGAAAATGATTAATAGAATTGGCGAATTTTTAGAGTAGGTACCTATATTGTTTGGTGAGAACTTGATTTGGAATTGAGTTAGTCAGATCCATCACACATTATGTTCTACTTTCATCTTATCTAAATAGACAGTGCAAAAATAGTCCCTTGACACACAGAATATCAGTTCCTTGTTAGGAAAAAAAGCTTTACATGAAGATTTGTATATTTTTTAGCTCTTGAAAATAATTTTGAAGGCTTCTTTTTCATTATTAATTCAATGCATTAAAATTAAATTTTCTTCCAGCAATCAGTCCCTCCTGTGATGGCATTCCACTTGGGTTCGCTAGGGTTCCTAACACCCTTCGAGTTCAACAACTTCCAGGATCAAGTCATGAACGTGCTGGAAGGTAAGACTGTTACTTATGTATGATCCATACTTTATTTATGCGTATAGTGTCATAACTTAACAATCTTACAGCTTCCTATAAAAGTAAAAATGTATGTTCGGGAATGGTCCAAATTACCTGACACATTGACCTATCTTATACCATAGTAATGTCCTTTCATCACTGAGACTTTGTACCAATCCTTTTGTCAGAATTCATCCAATAACAACCACTGGCCGAACTGGCTGAACTAGACACATTTTTATCTACTTTTTCCCATATTTGTGTTTGACAAACATATGTTTGATAACAAATGGTATTGTGTCAATAAATATTTTCCTTTGAATAAAAATATCTTCAAAATATAATTTCCAGGTCACGCAGCCCTAACGTTACGTTCGCGTCTACAATGCGTGGTGCTACGCAAGAGTCGCGACGACAAAGACGGCAAGGAGAAGAAGAAGCCCACCACGATACTGGTGCTCAACGAGGTGGTGGTAGACCGGGGACCTTCGCCTTACCTGTCTAATATCGACCTGTTTCTCGATGGGAAGCATATCACTTCTGTACAGGGAGACGGTGAGTGACTTGATATGTGATTTAAAGAGGCTTGCCTTGAGACTTGAGGGGTTATAAACGAAATGGTTTTTGCTCCAGACGAAAATGTCGTAACATTTTGTAAGTACACCATTTTCGAAATTCTGCATCATGTTCCGAAAGAAGACAATGGTAGCAATATTAACTGCTTAGCCTTTTTGCCAACGATGTTGGGATCGACCTCAATCTACTTGGATGCAGATGAGTGTTTTACATGAAGCGACTCTCATGCAGATAAGTACCAGTGTTTTACATGAAGCGACTGCCTACCTGAACTCCTCAACCTAGTTACCTGGATAAGGTGATACTGTACTTGCTAAAACTGGTTGTCATACCATCTGTCTTCTGACTACCTGTAACAGCTGCTCACGACGTTCAAATGTGCTTCTTATTGAAGTAGTTCTATGCAAAAGATATTGCACTTCTCACAAGCCCTTTCGGTTACCTACGTCAAAACCCACTTGCATTAAGGTGAATTGCCTAGTTAAAATATTCATTACAGTTTTAATCCTTCAAGTTAACAATAGTGACCTATTTCAATTTCCAGGCCTAATAGTATCGACCCCAACTGGCAGCACAGCATACGCGGTGGCTGCCGGCGCCAGCATGATACACCCGTCAGTTCCCGCCATCATGGTGACGCCCATCTGCCCCCACTCCCTCTCCTTCAGGCCTATCGTTGTACCCGCTGGAGTGGAACTCAAGGTAATTACAACTTTATGTATAAAGCTTTAAGAATGAATTCCGATAAGCAAATGTTCACGGTGTTCCATATTAAAACGTTCCCAATATTTGATCTGTCTGTTGATTTGCTTACTGCCGATAGACTTTTGACATCAGCCTCATACGATTCATGTCAAATTCCTATTTCTAGTAAGCAAAACATCATCATCTTCCGAGCCCCTTTTTCCCAACTACATTGGGGCCGGCTTCCAGTCTAACCGGATGCAGCTGAGTACCAGTGTTTTTCAAAGAGTGATTGCCCTATCTGACCTCCTCAACCCTGTAAGCAAAAAGCACCTAGTAAGCAAAACATCACATAGATAAAATATTGGGAACAACCGTAAACGATTCTGCACATGCAGTTTCTATCCTAAGACATGTCGATGTCTATAAGGTTGTATGTCAATACAAATGAAATTGGTTAACAATTGAATCGGTACAAAATTTATTTTGATTTGTTCTCTTCACAGGTTCGTATATTTTTTCTACAAAATTATATTATATTTTTTAATGTCCCCATAGTTAACTAAATAAAATTCTAGATCGCTCTGTCCCCGGACGCGCGAAACGCGATGTGGGTGTCATTCGACGGGCGCAACCGACAAGCGTTGCAGCACGGAGATAGGTACCTGCCCCCCCCCCCCCCCACCCTAACTCAGCACGCCGCTATACGCTTGTAAACGCATGTCTATATAATATTATATGTATATAGTGCTGTTGGTCACTAATTTACTGTTGTCTTATTGTCTACTCTAGATAGTTCCAAGTATTTTTTTTTTCGTATGTTCTTATGTATAATTAAGACTATATCATAGTAAGTATGTATTAACCAAATAACAAATAAACTTCCCCTTCACTAAGATACGAAATACGAACCCTAGGACTTACAAAATTGTAGGCAAAATTCCAAATTTTATCTACAGAGTATTTACAACGACCTCGAAACAGGAGGTCATTTAGGCACTCAAATGGTAGAATGGTAGAATTCAGCCGAGGTGTCCGGGCTTGTTTCAGATAATGCCCACGCTAGAGGCGCGTAGTGCCGCCAGTGTGTCGTTCGACGGGCGTTCGCAAGTCACGCTCAGGCCGGGCGATAGGTAACTTACACATGTTCTATGGAGACGGCATCACCACAGATTACATACTCAATGGAAGAATCAATTTGGGTTCATGTCTGATAAAAAACCTTGAGCCTTAGTTTCAATTTGACAACTTCATTCAATTAGTAACCAATTTTGAAATTCTGTCTCTCATCTTAATACAACAATGCCGTCTCCTTTGTTTTCAAAAGAATGAAGTGCAAATGGTAGTGGTCATAAAATCTTTCTTTAAATTCATGAACATCCATTTTTGTGAAGCTGGGAAAGTTTATAGGGATCTATGTGCTTTACAGTTCTTGTCAAATTACTTTGTCACTCCGAAGTGTCCACTAATGATTTCATTATTATTCGAAGCGTACTACTGCGCATGTGTGAGGTATTTTGCAGAGTTATTTTCGGAGCGGCAAAGTTATTTGACGACAGTTGTAGCATATCTGGTGAAGGGCTGCAGTTGTTTTTTTCTATAGAAAGGAGTAGATTTTATTAGTGTAGATCAATATTTATGCTTAACGCTTCTGCTTTGCATGTATGTACTAAACATTATCTAACATTAACTTATTTTAGTCACTTATCATATACATCATGCACATCAATTTATTTGTGTTCAACTTAATTTTTGAACAAAATTTGTAATCACATAACTTAATAAGTAATTCATAATTGTCAACTCTGACTGAATTCAATATGCTATTAAACCGCTTTTCCTATTCGAAATATAAAATACCTACATCCTCATCATCATTTCAAATACCATTTCAAGCTCAAAAGACCATAAACTAAAACCCCCATTTTTTACCAACAGCCTATACGTGACGACGTCAGTCTACCCTGTCCCGTCAATATGCGCGCAGGACCAAATCTCCGACTGGTTCGACTCTCTCGCCGAGTGCCTGCACTGGAACGTTCGCAAAAAACAAAAACAGATCGACGAACTCAGCGACATGACCCACTCCTCCAGCGATAACCTCGAGGAACTGGACCACAATCATCATGACGAGAGACCCGCTGACACATGACCAGTGTCAACTTGACCACAGTGGACAAGACGTGATAAGAACTCCTTAGTTACTTTGTCTGTAAGCGAAATGCCAATGTTGTTTCAAGTGAACGTGAAATGTTTCGTTTAACACCGGTTTTTACACCACTTTTGTCGATAAAATTGAAAATGTGTTCTGAATTTGTAAAATTGTTAAAATATTGTGAGGTTTATTGATTAAATATGACTTCTAAATGTACCTATGTTTTTAAAGTTAATATGTAAAGTTAACTTAAGTGAACAACGAAAATATGTGGGATGAAATTTCGGTATATGAGTGTGGAATTATTGAATGAGTTTATGATTTTTATGTTTCGGCTAATAATGTGATACTGGTTGCAATAGTCTTGTTTTTGACATTCCCTTGGACAATAAAAAGTAACATGTTATGTCTTTCTCGGGTATGTTCGGTTTTTCGTCTTCTATGTTATTAAACATCTCTTACTCTTAATGAAGTGCTCAACAAACAATAGAAAATCACTCATACATCAATAAATATGTACCAGATTTAGGGGTATTTCCGAATATGCTCCACATTTTTGCAATAATAATACATAACGACTGTTATGTGAACAACTATGAAGGTGCTAACTAAATAAAACAGTGCCAATGTAAAATATAGGTGAAGTGAAGCAGCTACTTGTTCTAGTGAAAATATTATGATTTTGTCGCAAAATAGGCTAATTTAGCCCTTGAATAGTTGTAATGAACCTTTTGCTAAAAAGTATGTCCTATGTCCCAAAACTTTATAATTTGTTGTTTAAAATCTTAAACCTAATAAAGGAATTTGAGAAGTGTCAGATTAATAAGTTTTCTCGTAATTTTACTTGAGGAAAAGGTTGATTATCTCTGTTAAAAGATAAATCGCTAGTGTTTAATAGCGAGCACAAAATGTCGATAGTCGATAGTTTTTTTTATTACTTTCAGCTCTTTCTAAACGTTTAGGGATTGAAAAGTAACGTGTACAAAAGAAATCGCGATATTATTTTTATTTAATGTGACATCACAGTTATGAAGTTCCTTGGCTGTTTTTAATATAAATATTGCCTGCTTACGTGAAGTAATGTGATTGTGCTTTTTTTCTTTTTTATGTATATCAATTAACTGAATTCGATAAACTACTCATGCTCCGCATATGTGTAAACCCTAGGGTAACACTTAAATAACATTTATGTTGATATTTTTTTATGAATTATGTGTGTTTTAATTGTTTTAACTACAGTTGTGATTAGCCAACTCTCACGTTTACTTTAATGATGTTTTTGTGAATCTCCGCTTGTCTTATGAAAATATGTTATTTGGTTGTGGTATTATGGCAGCAGTGCAATATTTGTAATATAAACATTATTTCTTTTTGTTTCCTGGATGTATGTATATGTATTGGTGTTCAATGAGTATAATAGAAGGATAAATTATGTGTATAGTTTTACAATAAATTATATGAATGCGATTTTTCTTTGGTTTTAAAAATCTCCGTATCCCTTCGAGAGCCTACGCCGCTTACGAACTTAAAAATACTTAGATGCCTCGGAATTTTTACCACCTTACCACCACGCGTATTGTAATAAAAAAGTTGATAAGGATCCCTGGTCATTGAAATGCCACACAGAAATGCGAGGATTTATTTTAATTAAAAGTAAAAGTCATTTAATATATCTGTATTTTTATGTGGCTTATTATATTCCTGGTGACTAATAACTTAAAAGTCGACAAATGTTGGCAACAAATAAAATAACTTGCCAGCGATTAAATATTTTCGCGACTATTATAATATGTTAGGTTCAAAATTAAGGGTGTTATAAAAACTAAAAACTAGCAGCTGCGTTTGGGTAGCAAATAAACTATACCAGTCAATTGAAATATTAGGTGAGGAGCTATTTATAATGACTTGGCGACTAATAATGTTAGTTGGGTGGCAAAGATAATAATGTTACCAACTATTTCGTGCCGACTAAAAACCCAGTTTCAGGCTTCGCTTTGTGGATAGCTCTAAATATTAAAAGGAGTACAATAAAAAGGAATAAGAGTTAATTATTAATATTGTGTATCATAATTTCATGAAAACGGCGGAAGGTGCGGTAGTATTATCTCACTTGGCGCACTATGAAGATGGTAGAATTTAATTTGGATTCATTTTATTTAGCATATTGCCATTTATAACCTTCAATTAAAAAAACATTGTATTAAAAATTGAAGTTAGTGACGAAAACGAATCGCTGCAAAACCGACTCCACGTAGTCTTGTCTGCCCTACCCCTAGAGTGCAATTCAAAACCGCGTAGGCGCGGAGGGGCGAGGCGGCCTGCGAGCTGAGGCACAGGTAGTTTTAACGCTCGCCACCGCGGCTGAGGCTGGCCGGCCGAGCCGGCCAGCAAGCCGAAGCTGCGGTGGTGAGCGTGAAAACCATCTGCGACGATAAGCTCGCATGGGACCGCCGGAGCCCCGCAGCGCCGGAGCCGTGACAGAAGTCATGCTTGCTGCATGTTGCATGCTTACTTCCATGCTATTCATCTATAATTTTGAAAATAACAGCCGCAAAATATTTTTTCTTCATGCCATTTTAGACTTTATTTAAAGCTATTAAAAAGTCGCACAATATATTTATAATATGAGCTAGTTTATATTTATTCTTCATCCAAACAATTTTAAATAGAACCTGATTTGTATTATTTATGAATGCCCATTTTCTATTTTATTGTCATCATTAAGTTTTCGCTTAGATGTTAATTCAGTTGCCAAAAGAAAAACTTGATGCCAGTTTAAATTAAAACGGACCTCATAACTGATATATTAATATGCTACCTTTGATTTATTATGATACTCCTTTTTAGCTGCCAACCCATTATAAATAGTACCCACTCTATTATTTTTTAAAACCTATATTCGTTTTACTTAGTCGCCGCGTTAAATACATGCCTTTTTATGTCAACAATTTCGCACAGGAAAAGTACCGGTTTTCCCAACACTAAAAACTCAAAAGGCTATGCGTCAAAAACAATAATTTTTAGTTGTCACAATGACATAAGCATAACCTATAAATTCGCAGAAAAGTATTATTTACTGAAAGAAAATGTCTAAAATAACAAGTTTAATCAACTTTATATCGAAGAGGAGCATTTCAGTGTCAGCTCCGAGAGAAGGCAAGAGGAATTTCAGGAAATTTGTAATCGCCAATAAGAGGGGTTCACGTATTCATCGTAAACAGCAGATGACTGAAAATAGGGAGTTGGAGGTTGATAGGAGAGGAGTTCGTGATGTAGGATACGAGTTAAATGGCCGCTTTGTCACCGTACCTGAGATGATACCAGAAATAATCGTTCCAGATTTGAAAGACTGCGATTTAAAGCCTTACGTGTCTTACAAGGCCGCTGATGTTATTCAGAGCGAGTTTACGCCTCAGCAACTATTTGACGCTGTGTATATGAAGAAGATTGTTACTGACTACAAAGCTGGCAAGTTGGATGAAGATGGTTTCCCTCTTGAGCCATCAGAGGAGGAAAAGTTACAGCCGGATGAAGCAGTCCGGAGGGCTAAGAGAACTGGCTCCGATATATTTTAGTGTGATTGTAACTTTTGTAGTGTAGCTTTATTATAGATAAGATTATTGAATAAATACTATTAAATTGTTGTCAAATGGTTTCTTTGTATTGTAGATTAACTTTGTTGCATAGATAGTTGCTATTCTTCGCATTTAATCCTACTACTTTATGTTAGAATTTTATATTATTTTATTTCAGTCTTTATATTTTGTTAGTCAACCATGCTTATAAAAAGTATCCTCCATATATGGGTTATCTGTCACTTATTCTAATCAGTCCAGTAGTTCCTGAAATTAGTGCATTCAAACTAACAAACTCTCGAGCTTTATAATACATATCACTATAGTTTATATTGATGAGTTAAAATACACAGGATTATGAACTTTGTCTCAACTACTTACATTGAAATAGTTTAATAGTCAGTACAGCCCTTGCATCATTAATTATTATTGACAATATGGATATGAACCTGCTGTACCTTTATACTGGGGTGCAGGCGCTTATACGCACACAACACAATACATTTTTTACTGTCTTATAATTACCAGCATACAAGCAGTTCACTATACTGTAATACCTGAATAACTGCTACACAATCTATGTTCCATGACTACAAACGGGCAGATTTATTCATAGACAAAACTATTTTTCTAGGGCGACTAGATATTTTTATTTCTTTTCTACATCTAATATTCTAAAGCTAACGAGTTTGCTTGTTTGATTGAATGCGTTAATCTCCGGAACCACTGGGTTGATTTGAAAAATAATGAATAAATAGTTATTAAATAACCCATCTATTAATCTGTCGACCTTTTTGACCGGGTGCTCGGAGTACTGCTCATGGCACGAAGGTGGCGGCAGCTAGTTAGTATACAAAGTAAATAATTTACGATAAATAAAGACATGGGCAACTAAACTTCTCGCGGAATGTATCGATAATCTTTAGGTACTAGTCCGTGTCGATAGTAAACAGCCTCCAGTAACATTGATGATGGTGCAGAAGTCCAAAAGTCGTGCTCCGAAGAACGCCACCCTAATTAAACAAAGGATATCCCAAGGACGCATGTTTAGCCCTACCTTAAATTAAACGCGCAAATTAAGCTCTTAACTGTTACTAATTATCTTGTACTTAATAGTAAACATAAACATTCTATTTACTATCCCTAGCAAACGGTTTGATAGCCTACAACTACAAGGTGTTATCTGCTTACAAAATGCGATAACATTCTGCAATAAAACAACATAACTTTAAAAGTTATCGAGTATAAGTATAGTAAGTGTGCGTTCGCGCAGCGGAATGTTGTTGAATTTAAAGATTTTAATTATGCAGATAATTAGTGTATGACGTCCTATAATTGTGTATGGTTAATAAAAATTTGTGTATGCAGCCATTGTGGAGAAATTCACCAAAAACAGATTCCGCTGGGCGAACGTTGGCGAACGTTGTCCTGGCGGAACTTTTTTTAATCCATAGACTTTAGAAGAAAAGAGATGTGTCCAAAAATTAGTGTGTATTTGTGTATAATTGATTATGTATGAATGAAATCAGTGCATGCATAAACTTCGGAGAAATTCAAGTTTCCGCTACGCGAACGTTTGGCCATTAGCTAGTTTTCATATAAAGCGCTTACATAGAGAGCTGTAGATTTTTACATACGTTGTTTTGAATTTGTTTATATTTGTTTAAAAAACAGATTTAGAAAAAGTCGTAGGGTTTAAAAGATAAAAATATAAACGTAAAATACACTTATTAGGTCTTAGTTCTTAAAGTATGCAGTTTGGGGTCTAGATTTTCACGTTTACACAAACCTTGTAAGTGTCTCCAACATGTTGCCAAGTATCAATGATGTTCCGTTAGTAATTAAAAAGTTATAGGATATTTTATCATGAATAGATCACTGTTTACAAAGCAGTCGAATATCACGACGTTCTAAAGGAATTGCATGGTAAAATGTATGCCAATAATAAGTTTAATCATTCAACTATTCACTTGCAAAATTTCATGTCATTAAATTCAGTAATTAAAGAAAGACAATTATAATACTGACGGAGCATCGAAAACCTACATAATCCGACCAAGTTCGGATAGCTACTAAAAAGCGACCGCGCCATATGTCTAAGAAACGTTCTAACTTGGAAGGTTTGTATTCATTAATATGATACAGTTGCGTACATAAGCGTTAGGAAAAAATAAAACAATTGTATTTCTTGATTGAAAAATATTTTTTTAATAATAATGCCACTATCTACGATAAAAATAAATCTTCAATTAACAAGTACATCTCTACTTAAATATCCGTGTACAAAAATATTTTTATTATCATTACTTACATAAATTACTTAACTACGTGATTAAAAATAACGTTAATAAACGTTACGTATTTTACTAAAATGTCGTAGATAGTGGCGTTATTATTAAAAACATATTTTTCATTCAAGAAATGCAATTGTTTTATTTTTTCTTAACGCTTCTGTACGCAACTGTACCATATTAATAATTATACTAACCTTCCAAGTTAAGAACGTTTCTAAGACATATGGCACGGCCGCTTTTTTGTAGCTATCCGAACTTGGTCGGATTATGTAGGTTTTCGATGCTCCGTCAGTATTATAATTGTCTTTCTTTAATTACTGAATTTAATGACATGAAATTTTGCAAGTGAATAGTTGAATGATTAAACTTATTATTGGCATACATTTTACCATGCAATTCCTTTAGAACG
Organism: Helicoverpa zea x Helicoverpa armigera; assembly: GCA_033682625.1. Lineage (NCBI taxonomy): Eukaryota > Metazoa > Arthropoda > Insecta > Lepidoptera > Noctuidae > Helicoverpa > Helicoverpa zea x Helicoverpa armigera. The sequence goes on along the minus strand of JAWIIS010000044.1, from coordinate 3,017,094 downwards.
TCGTGATATTCGACTGCTTTGTAAACAGTGATCTGTTTATGGTAAAATATCCTATAACTTTTTAATTATTAACGGAACATCATTGATACTTGGCAACATGTTGGAGACACTTACAAGGTTTGTGTAAATGTGAAAATCTAGACCACAAACTGCATACTTTAAGAACTAAGACCTAATAAGTGTATTGTACGTTTATATTTTTATCTTTTAAACCCTACGACTTTTTCTAAATCTGTTTTTTAAACAAATATAAACAAATTCAAAACAACGTATGTAAAAATCTACAGCTCTCTATGTAAGCGCTTTATATGAAAACTAGCTAATGGCCAAACGTTCGCGTAGCGGAAACTTGAATTTCTCCGAAGTTTATGCATGCACTGATTTCATTCATACATAATCAATTATACACAAATACACACTAATTTTTGGACACATCTCTTTTCTTCTAAAGTCTATGGATTAAAAAAAGTTCCGCCAGGACAACGTTCGCCAACGTTCGCCCAGCGGAATCTGTTTTTGGTGAATTTCTCCACAATGGCTGCATACACAAATTTTTATTAACCATACACAATTATAGGACGTCATACACTAATTATCTGCATAATTAAAATCTTTAAATTCAACAACATTCCGCTGCGCGAACGCACACGTATAGTAATAGGTATATAGTTAGATATCAAGTACCTATCTATCAGAGCTTAGCTATGTATTATGTAAAGAAAGATAATCGCGAAGATGTTTGACAAAATTTATACTCCAATCTATACGTAGGTAGTGGAGTATTCACGCGATGAAGGAGTGTTTATGCTAATTTTACGGCAGTCTAGAAAATTTTCCACGCGCGCTTGGTAGATGTGTGCATTTCACTTAAATAAATATTTTGTCGGTAGATGTTAACATAGGTACGATGTGCACCCACTTGCGAAAATATCTAAACAAGCCTAATAAATCTCTTACATAAAAATTATCTGCGAATAAAATATATCTTTAACAATCACGAGAGGACGGAATGTTCGGATGGACTTTTTTATAAGCATTTTTGTAAACAAATGACCGGTCCGTGGTCATTTAAAATTAAATAAGTGAAACATAGTCTCGTGGCACGTTTGACCCGCACATTATCTAAATTGTACCCGTCTACAGTTCATAAATAAAATCGAACTAAGTTTTATCATTTAAACTAGAGATATCATTTCGCGCGGTTGTCCGCGCCTGCGCAGTTCGTACCGGTTTGACAATAGCTATATAAACATAATGGGCGGTAACTATTCAGCTATGGACCCGATGGAAGTCCCTGTGCCCGATATAGCGACGTTATTCGAACGTGATGGTTATTTGAAGCCATATGAACGAGAAATTAGACGCAGGTAAGCCCCTGACAGTCCCTTTATAGTTTACTATTACTTTTGAGTGAGTTTCTCTTCGAAAACAGTGTTTTTAAGCAATATTTGGCGTTAATTTAAGGTTAACTCTTCTGTGTTTACGATTTTTGGTCAATAAAGCGAGGCAGCGCTTTATATTTTTAGCCGTAAAGATGTATCAAAGATGTTATTTTAGATAAGTATAGAAAATTATTACAAAAACAATATTTAATGAAATGCAGTATAACTGTTTCCTGCCTTTGTATTCAAAGTGAATGTTAATAATGGAATTTAATTTCCACGTTAATGTCGCTTTCGTTTACTCAGCGCTGCAAGCGCTCCATGTGCTCTGTGACGTTCCCAATGTCAAACTTAAGGTCAATTCATATCAAAATTGAAAGCAGAACTTTTCGACGCACTTTTATTATCCAACATTCAGTAATTAGCTCTTATTTTGTAATATGCATAATAATAATGTAAACTAAGATAATGCGCACTGACTAACCATGATTAATTAACGTTGTTTATCTGAGCAGAATACCTACTTATTTATGTTTATCTACTTGGCACATGTGTACACTATCTACTTTAGATACATGGTCGCTAGTAACAAACAATGATCAAGATGATATTAAATAGCGTTTAAGTAATTGAGATATCTAAACGTAGTGCACATCACAAAGAGATCTAATAAGTAACTCTGTCGATCTAAATTTTAGATAGACCTTCATTTATTTATTTTATGTATTGGCTTTGCTGGTATACCTAGGTACTCAATATTATTGTACAGTTCTACCTTCGTTAGTGTGGACTAAGTTTTGAGTAGGTACCTATGGTCTTAACAGCGATTTAACAACAGAAATTTCTAGACATATAAAATATGTATTCACAGTTTTATCGCTACAATGCATTTGATGTTAAAAGACTACTATAATATTTCAGATATGGCTGCTACAAAGACCTATGGGACCGTATCGAATCATGGGAGGGAGGTTTCGACGGTTTCACAAAGGGGTACAAATACTTCGGGCCGCAATACAACTCTGATGGGTCCGTGACTTGGCGGGAATGGGCCCCTGGAGCACATAGCTTGCATCTGCAAGGAGATTTCAGTAAGTAGTCTTTATATCATCTCTCACTGACAGTACTGGCTGGCCGACTTGTGCCCATAAACAACCATTTTTTTTTATTGCATATACATGCTTAGCTGATCTTTGGAACAAACTATTGGACTTCATTTGTTTCCATTAATATAGAATTTCATAGTCGTTGGAATGTCTAAATTGGAGACAGTTAACGATGCGTTTATGTACTCCAATAAGAAACACTTAAGTGTCCAGACGCATTCGACGAGAATAGATGCGGACATTACTCTCCTCTCCTCTCTAATGGACATTCCATTTGAATATAATTGATGCAGTTGATACTTTAATCTATTCTAAATAGAGTACCAAATTGAATAACAAAGTAGCAATAATTTATTTTTTCTCACATAAGGGCTAATAATGGACTGCCATATTAGTCACATATAATATTGATCTCAGTGGCGTGCACTTGGAGAGGCCAGCAGTCCAGCAGTGGACTGCGATAGGCTGATGATGATGATGATGATATTATATAGATCCAATACATGATGCACTGTGACTCGTGATATGTTTACATATGTAAACTTATCTACACTTATTCTATACCTAGTACTTTACTTATTTGCAGATGGCTGGAACTCAAAAAGTCATCCATTCAAAAAGTTAGAATTCGGCAAATGGGAGCTGTCGATACCAGCCAACGCCGACGGATCCTGCCCACTGAAACACGGCAGTCGTGTCCAACTTATAGTCAACGATAACTTATACAGGCTCTCTCCTTGGGCAGACTATGTCAAACCTTTTGAGGGATTCACGTACCAACAGTTTATTTACAGGCCGGAAAATGTAAGTAGTTCTTTATTCGTCTCCTTTTCTTTTTATGAATCAATTAAGCTGCTGAAGAGTTCAGGAGATATGGCGGATCTACTGTAGTGGGCACACACTATATACTCCCTTAAATTTCTTTCCGTTATACCCTCCCCTATATGTATACTCCTATGTAGGTACTCCTCCTATATTTTCGAATTATTTACCACTCCTATTTCTTCCCCCACACGTAGTGCCCCTATGTATCTACTCCCTTGTTCTCCCTCATATACTTCCCCCGTGGATTTCCTTATGTACTTACTCCTTTATGTTCTCCCCCCATATGCCTCTTCGGTTTATCGAACAACTATGCAAAGGGCTATTGGTTTTCATCGTCTACAGTTGCCCAAATAAATCAAATACACTAATTAATCCATTTGCTTATTTCCAGCCCTACAAATTTAAGCACCCTAAAGTAGCGAAGCCCAGGTCCCCTCGTATATATGAGTGCCACGTCGGCATCGCCACAGCTGAGGGCAAAGTCGGCACATACAACGAATTTAGAGATAATGTTCTACCTAGGATTAAGAAGCAAGGTAAATCCTTCGTAATTTAAGCTAATTAATGGCATATTAAAATTATACCTACCTTGCAAAGGTATTAATTTATGATGCTAATAAATTGGTGTATATTTTCAGGTTACAATTGTATACAGCTTATGGCCATAATGGAGCATGCGTATTACGCGTCCTTTGGTTACCAAGTCACAAGTTTCTATGCTGCTAGCAGGTTAGTAACATACGTCCTAAACTATAACTCTTAAGATTCAACTGGCCTGACAAAAATAGTTGACCCTACAGCATTGCATTGTTGAAGGCCCGAAAATAATCATGGTTTTATTTAATTGCCCCAACATTGCCCATTGGGACACGAAGTACCCTTCATAAATCTTAATTTTTTCTTAGGTATATCTTTTCCCAGTGTTTTTTTTTGAGGTCAAATACTTAATACACCCTAGTGTCATTCAAAGATACTTTCCCATTAATAATTTGACTACACATTTAATAAAATCTTGTCTCCCTCCATTCCAGTCGCTACGGCACACCATGCGAGCTCAAACAGTTAATAGACAGAGCTCACGAGTTAGGTCTCTACGTCCTACTGGACGTGGTCCACTCTCATGCCTCCAAGAACACGCTGGACGGACTCAACGAGTTCGATGGCACCAACTCCTGCTACTTCCATGATGGAGCTAGGGGAACTCATCAACTGTGGGACAGCAGGCTGTTCAATTATTCTGAGTAAGTAGACTTTGATCAAACTCAAATTCTAAATATTTTTTTCAAATGTCTTAAGTACTTCTTTGTCTTTGATCTGTTGACAAAATTCTCGAAGGAACTTACCTACATAAAGAGCCATACTTATCTGTGTAAATGTTCTTGCACATTGTCTTTGTATTGTATGACTCGGCGACTCGACCACTACCTTACGTATGCAAGGACAATGTGCGTGTATGTTTACACACAAGTAGGTAGGCGGCTAGTAGACCTATGGCTCACCCGCTTTCGTGAAATAAAATATCCGCAATGTTATAATGCATTTGCACTTAAAAGTATGGTTATATTTTTATTATATTTACTATTTGTAAAAATGTATCACAAGTCTATTAACATTAACAATTTCCTTTACTCTTTCAGAACAGAAGTGCTCAGATTCCTGTTATCAAACCTGAGGTGGTACCAAGAAGAGTACCAATTCGACGGATTCAGGTAAGAAAATCAATATCCGTTCTTGCCTTCTTTATTCATCATGAATCGCACGAAACAGTAAACCAATCAATTTTTCTTTGTTTCAACATACCCCATGTTTCAATTATCCCCGTTTTCAGATTCGATGGAGTCACATCAATGCTGTATCACTCCCGAGGCATCGGCGAGGGTTTCTCGGGCCACTACGACGAGTACTACGGACTGAATGTGGATACTGAAGCCCTGGTGTACCTCATGTTGGCTAACGAGATGATTCACAAGATCGATAGCAAGGCTATTACTATTGCTGAGGTGAGGAATAGAATATTTGACTTTTGATTTATCCTCAAATGTATTTGGCTCTGTTGCATCATCATCTTCCGAGACTTTTCCCAATATGTTGGGGTCGGTTTCCAGTCTAACCGGATGCAGCTGAGTACCAGTGTTTTACAAGGAGCGACTGCCTATCTGACCTATTGACTCTTTTGTAACGAGTGAACAAAAAAATCCGACGAATTGAGAACCTCCTCCTTTTTGAAGATGTTTAATAAAGTTCTTATAGATCTCAGCATGCTATTTAAGACTATCGTGGACTCAGTGGCGGATTAACCCTATAAGCACAACAAGCACGTGCTTGGGGCCCCTGTTCTCCAGGGGCCTCCATCCTCTGCTGGCGTTTCATTTTATACCTACATTTTATCGAGATTCATCCACAATATATCCGAAATCACAAGGCGCGAGCAGTTCGGGAGTGACCCTTCATACACCCCCGCCTCTAAACTTGATTGGTCGCAGTGCTGTTGATTGTTGTACGATCGCAGTGATTTTTTTTTTCAATTGTGCAGTTGTTATACAATTTTTTTTCGGCTTCTACTCATCGTTGGGCAAAGAATTAATAGGCAACGATAGCGTTCCGAAGTCGCTATCGTACAGTCGTTGGGAAGCTCACGCTGTAACTACGAGTGCAATATAACAAACATATCCGAAAATTTTGGATGCTTTAGATCAGTGGTCCTGGTGGTGGTGGGCTGGTGGTGCCTGGAGGCATTCCAAGTGGTCCGCGGACCACCGGTTAAGTCCGCGGACGTTGTTATCGATCTTACGTTATCCATCTTACTTGTCCAACAGAAAGAAATGAAGGTTTGAAATGTAGCCCTTTTACGAAATTTTAGTTCTGAGTCTTAAAACATAATCAAGATTTCCCGCTCGCTTCGCTCGCGTTTTCAAAAACTATATGTCCTCGTTTTTACATTTGTCAACAAATTAAAAGTTAAGTACGTTTGGGCTACATTGTACGTAATTTTGGTTCTGAGTCTATAATAAAAATAATTAAAATTTCGCGCTCGCTTCGCTCGCGTATTCAGAAACTATGTGCCTTCGTTTTTGCATTTGTCAACAAACAAAAAATTAAGTACGTTTGGGATAAATTTTACCTCCGTACGAGTCCGAAAAAAATTTCGCGCTCGCTTCGCTCGCGCATTTGAAACTACATGTGTATCACGCTCGCTTCACTCGGTCAATTTCTTCAACCTTCTATTTCCATTTAAGTAATAGGGGGTCTACACAGGCTCTGTGCTTAGGGCCTCGGATACTCTTAATCCGCCACTGCGTGGACTCATCAGGGCCTAAGAAATAAAGTATTTTTTTTTTATTTGTCCTGATCAAAAATCTTCCGTAGTCTTCATGGAATACCCCAAATCTACTTGTGATAGCAACATTTCATTACTAAAGTGCAAGAATCCTTTTACCATATTATATTCCTTTACCAAAATAACACCTAGGTACTCCTCATTTCCAGGACGTATCAGGAATGCCAGCATCGTGCCGGCCAGTGAAAGAGGGGGGCACTGGCTTCGACTACAGGCTGGGGATGGCTATCCCCGACATGTGGATCAAGCTGCTGAAGGAGGAGAAGGATGAAGACTGGAAGATGGGCCATATAGTCCACACGTTGACTAATAGGCGGTGGATGGAAGGCACTGTGGCTTATGCTGAGAGTCACGATCAGGTATGTATTTGAGAGCATCTGTAGGCCTTAGTATCGCAAATATTTAAATTATTGTACAAAGCAAGCTATATATATTTTTTTATATAATTAGTTACGTTTTGAAACTTAGATGTTGACTTGATTTTGTTTCGTATTTATCAGTCGAATTCCTAAAATGCTACCACAGACAGCACCAGTTATACAGGTACAACAAGCAAATCGACAAATATAGATCTCCCTGAATCAACAAAAGACCACATCTAAATAAATGATCTAACATTTCTTACGACATATTTTAATCTCCCTCCTAATTTGATTAAAGAGTTTTTTACCTGAAGAAGACACTTTATTTTTACACCTATTTTTTACCAATCTCAAATCGTCATCTCTTCCTGACCCAGGACTTTAACTTTCAAGCCTAAAATTCCCCTTCCTCCCGCAGGCATTAGTAGGCGACAAAACAATAGCGTTCTGGCTGATGGACGCGGCGATGTACACGCACATGTCGACGCTGTCGGAGCCGAGCGGCGTGGTGGAGCGAGGCCTGGCGCTGCACTGCATGATACGACTCCTCACGCATGCGCTGGCTGGGGAAGCTTATCTTAACTTTATAGGTGAGTTTGGGTCTAAACGTTGAATGGGGTCTCAAGGCCCTAATTGGGGGTCTTAAGATTGAGCGGGGTCTTGTGGCTCCATTGGGGGTCCTAAGGCCATAATGGGGTCTAACGTCCCTGTTGGAGTCTAAGCCTCAGCATATGATCACGGCAATGTATCACTTACAAAAACACTATCGCTAATGATTTAGTCATTTTTTTATCTTACCGTCAAAAATAAAAAGCAATGAAATTGGATATCTCAGTGATAACTGTAGGCATGCAATCTTCCAAATTGAGAACTTCCTCCTGTTTGGGAAGTGTTAAATACTGTATTTTTGTCCTTGTACCCAAACTATATTCTCTCCCCCAGGCAACGAGTTCGGTCACCCCGAGTGGCTGGACTTCCCCCGCGCCGGCAACAACTCGTCGTACCACTACGCGCGGAGACAGTGGAACCTGGTGGATGACCCACTCCTCAAGTACAAGTTCCTCAACCAGTTCGATAAGGATATGAATGAGCTGGAGGAGAAGTATGGATGGTTGAGTTCGGCACCGGTGAGTATCCTAAAATTCTAAACTAATATTACCTAGGTAGGCAAAAAGCAATTTTGAGCAAGTTTGTAAGGCTGCGTAACAACTAAGGCGCCTTTCCCCCTCCCCCCCACTTTCTATAAATCCGGGACCGATTTTTTGTAGGAGAAAAATAGAACGCACTGATATCTATCAATAGTGCAACACACACGCCCTACAAAAAGTCGGTCAGAAAATCTTTGTTCTAGTCCCATAATAAATAATCTAGTCCTACAATGAATCAGCCTGGATATCTGCCCTACAAAAAGGCTGATGTGAGTGGGCTGCCTTAACCGATTAGAAATCTTTTACTACTGGGAAGTAACAACATTTTTTCTTGTTTCCACCCTAAAGGCTTCGAAACACTTAACTGATCCCAGGATGACATACCTATGCTACTTATATTTAGTGTAAGTAAGAAGTTGCCACGGAAAGCAGGCGAAACTGCGGGTATCAGCTAGCTTATTTATAAGCATTAACACATGCTTAATATAGTCACCCTTAATTGTCACTGTCACTTACATTATTAAGAAGTATATAATTTCTCCCAGGCATACGTATCCTGCAAGCACGAAGGCGACAAGGTGATCGCGTTCGAGCGCGCCGGCCTGCTGTTTGTGTTCAACTTCCATCCCTACCAGAGCTTCACCGACTACAGAGTGGGCGTCGACGTGCCCGGCGATTATAAGGTTACTATATTTTAATATTGGTTAAGAAGTATTTCACTAAAAGCAGTGGCGTCTCTACACTAATTTACTTCCCCAATGTAGCCTCCCTATACATATACTCCCCTTATAAACTCTCTTATGTAGGTACTACCCCGTACCTACTCCCTTAAATATATCATTCCTGATATTGGTACCCTTAACTCATTCTTTACTAACTCCTTATTAACTCTCTTGTACATCTTATGTATTACCCCGGAGTACTCCCTTATGTAAGTGCTTATATACATACATAAGTACTCTCGTATAAACTCCCCCTACTTACCTTTTATTTCATGGAGAACTTTCCCTAAAGGAATAATCAGTTACCTAAGTTATATCCACCTTCTCTAGTTATAATTGTTACCTTTTTTAACATTGTGACTTTACAGGCGGTCCTGTGTTCAGACAGCAAAAGATACGGCGGTTTCGGTCGCGTGGAACCAGATGGTGAATTCCACAGCACGCAGGGCCAACCCTGGGGCAACCGAAGCGATTCAGTACAGGTAATCTTAATAAAACATACTTTATACATTTTCAATATTTATTTCTTGTAAACCCAGATTTTTTGCTAATGATACATGTTAGTGTGTCAGTAAGTAATTAGAATAGGAATATTCTTGAACTATAACTATTGATACGTCCATTAGAGGTTTGGTTAGTAGACACTGATCTAAGTACTTATTAACTAATTAATTATTTAACTAATATAAAAAAACACAACTGATTAACAATAAACAACAGCAATCTAATGTAACATAGTTTTAACTAAATCCCTATTATTACTATTTTTTAACCAAATCAACCTATTAACTTTCATACATCTAAATCATATAATAATGTTTTGAAATAATCTATCTATTCCATACTTAATGAAATAAGTATTCAAAGAACTAACAAATCCATCTAAACTTTTTCGATTTCAACTGTAATTATCTATTGCAACATTTACCCTATAGATTCATAAAACATCGATGATATACATAAAGACTGAATGGTTCTATTAAATGCATGATTAAATAGACAATTATTTCTAACAACATCTAAGTAAGTGCCACAGAAATAGTAAGTTATTGTGGATAAAACCGTGGTAATTCAATTACTGGTTATTGTATATTGTATAATATAATAAAATTGCTATTATATAGACACTGATATTCTATGATGTAGATATAACTCTAATAGAAACTTGAAACATATTAATAAACTAAGTAAGTACCTACATTTAACATTCATCATTGGGTTTCAGATGAGTTAAGTACAAAAGAGGGTGTTTTACATTTGACTAACAAAGCTATTGAAAGAGAACAAAAACTGTATACATGACCAAACAAACTTAATTAAAATCTATTGTTTCAGGTATACATCCCGTGCCGCACTGCCATTGTCTACGCAAAAGTGAATTAGATGGCACAAAGTGAAAAATTTGGTACTTTTCCTGTACAAAAGTGTTAAATTTTGATACCAATGATTGATGCTTTAAAATCGGTTGAACATTGTTTAACTGGTATGAAGATGTTTGTTGAAATGCTTATTTTTGGAGGTACAATTTTGGAAAAGTGTAAAATAAGCTATTGTTAAAAAATAGGTACAAATTCTACGTTTTTAAAATCTGTTACAACAATAAAATGATCTGTTAAAATATTTGTTTGTTTTACGAAGGTTTGACAGGTACTCCTATTAGTAAATTGTTTTTTGGTGTGCAAGAGGGGGGCTTCAGTTTCATGAGTGTGACTTTGTACCCCATCTCCTCAGCCAAGCGGCCTCTATCTGAATCTATGATGCAACTGCATCTTGACCCTCTAACCGCCAGAGGGTGCTCCTTATGAGTTTGGTCAGCAGTATGCCCAATACATAGGTACTGCTCAATGGGTAAACTGGAAAACTTTTTACTTCTTGGATAAACCATCCTGTCAGTAGCATGTAAAGAGCCATAGCAACAAGGGCTCACAACAAACTTAGCATTTACTTTTAAGCATTTGTCCAAGATCAAATCTGTAGCTATGCCACAAGCGTGTAAACCTATACCGATGTCAAACTCGCCAATGAAAAAGTCAACATTGCATTGAAAGAAAAATACATTGTTCATCCTCATCTTATGCACCCTGTCCCTAGCTCTGGACAAAGACTGCACTTTGTTATCCAACAGTATTATAGTGCATCTTGGCAACAGATATGCGAGGAGGATCCCCAGGTGCCCACTTCCACAGCAGAAGTCTACAATTATATCTCCTTCTTTAACTATACTCAACACTGCCAATGCTAAATTTTCCAGTTGCTGCGACTTTCTCTGTACTCTTGAATCAGGCAGATGGCCAGCATAAGGGTTCGCACCCTCAGGGATCTCACTCCATTTAAATGTTGGCTCCAGGTCATTATTAGATATTTCCAGTTCCATCCCTTCAGTAATACAACTTAGAGCCTTTTCAATGTCTTCCTCTTTTGTAAAAATCCTCTTTTTTGGATTATGCCTCTTTGGGTCTTTCTTGTACAGGCTTACATCTTCAGTTATTGGCATTGCGATACTTTCGAATGGTAAAGGTTTCAAATTAAATTTGTCCATATAAGACAAAAAACTTTCCTGTAATTGGGGTATAGTTGTGAGATTTTTGTACCATTTGTATGTGAATGGTAATAGAGATTCAAAAACGGTCTCTCCGATAGTTTGGATTATAATGTGATATGGTGGGAACAAAACTAGGTCTGCTAATGTAAGATAGGGCCCTTCAGCATAATCATGATTTACATTCAGATCTTCAATTTTGGTAGAACTGTCTATTACTTGTGCCTTCTTTTTTGATTTCCATTTTCTTGACTTTGAAGTCCTTGGCGTGTCCGATGGTGTTGAACTATGTAAAGATGCAGTTTCCGAATCCTGTTTATCATCACTTGCCTGTTGGCCTGTACTGGTTTGTGGTATTGGACTGGGTTCTCGTGTTGTACTTGATTGTTGCTCATCACCTGTTTCTTGCACAGTTATTGCTTGTTGCTCGGCACTTGTTTCTTGCACAGTTGTTGCTTGTTGCTCGGAACTTGTTTCTTGCGCAGCTTTTGCTTGTTGCTCAGCACTTTGCTCAGTTGTTGCTTGTTGCCCAGCACTTGTTTGTTGCGCAGTTGTTGCTTGTTGCTGAGCACTTGTTTGTGGTTCACTGCTCTCTTGTTGCTCTGTATTGGCTTGCAGTTCAGCATTTATTTCTTGGCTAATCTTAACATCTGGGTCAGAACTTGATTGCTGCCCAGCATTTACACTATCTTTAGCTAAATCTCTAGCAATTTTGTACACATTATGTATTCTAACTGGCTTCTTTAAATGAGCCTCAAACCTAAGTAGGTTTCCAGGCACCTCTTTAATGTCAATAGCTGTTAGTAGATCACGCACTGTTTTTATTATATCTACTTCACAGAACTTTGTCCATATTGACGTCTCATTAGGTGCCTGGAGACAACTATGTCAGAAGCCCAGCAACCCCTTCGGATGCTCTTGCGGAATAGGCGGACAAGCCTTGAATAGAGTAATGTGCCTGTTGACCGCGGCAAGCCCTGTTATTATAACATCTTCATACATAATGACTGGGTAAACGCACATAGCCACCGGCCAAGGAATCTCATATTCAGTTAGCAGGAAGATCAGATCCTTCTCAACTAACGTAACTGCGGACGATAATTGCTCAGGACTTGCCTCCACTGGAACAATCCTCACAGTAACAAACTGCGATGGGCAATACTTATAAATGCAATATGTTATAAATGAATCCAGCGGCATTTTCAATTGATGGGTCTCTTGGTATTCCTTGTAGCTCGTATATGACTCCAAGTGCACAACATTTTGCAACTTCTTCTTGAAAGTTATCCCAACCATGATTAACAAAGAGATTAATTCAACTCTTCGCTAAGACTTAGGTTATTTATTTTGCCATGGGCATTCAATTCGATCAATAAATCACAGAAAGCAATGCAATTCAATGCATCAGTCACCACGTGCACAGATTACTTTAATTTTTAGTTTTAGCAAGCAAGCAAGCTACACGTGAATACCATTAAATTGTCAAAAATGTCAACGTCGATTGTTGCGCTGCCAATCGCACGGAATATCCCCGATTAGTGGGTAATGGACGATTAGCGGGGGAAGCTCGGGGAATAACATAAATTGAGGAATTTCGAGAAATCCAGAGCAATTCGTCTGCCTGCTCAACTGTCATTTGAACACGATTTTGTATTTCGGAACGTATCCATTTCTACATTACTAGTTCTTTGTTTATGGTCGTGAATTTTTTAAATTGGTGCGTAGGTTAAAATTTTCAATAAAATTAAAGTCCCAAAAGCCTTGCACACCCTTTGCTACACTCGAACCGAACATGTGGGGAAAAATAAGCGGGGAATTGGGAACACTAACGCGGCGCGGGGAATCAAATTTTTTCATTGGCAGCACTCATCTCATGTCAAAGTCAATAACAAAAACAGCTGTGTGTGATTTTCAGTCTGTATAGGATAATTTTTATTCAAATCCATTAATTTATCTGTAATTCGCAATTTAAACTTTACAGCGGATTTTTAACGCTAATTAATAAGTTTATATCCGTGAGCATTTTGCGAGTAACTTTTTAAATCAATTCACTTGTAGCACAATACAAAATGTTGGAGGTTATAAATGGATTTCTCTTGGTTTATTTCGTTATTTTATGTACACTCAGTGTATTGGTTCCTCAGTTAGTGAAACCGGTAAGTAACTGACCAAAAAACCTCCTTCTACTAATAATTTATTAGTCGTTGTCATACAATACACGTAATTGTTGTTGGTTCGTAGATATCTGCATGTTTCTCAAGACCATCCAATGAGGAAAGAACAATATGGTCCCAAATCTTGAAACTGAAATCAGAACAGAAAAGCATATCCATGAAGGACGAGTTTGCTGCCTATTCTAAAATACAGCGAAAGATAAACAAACTTGAGAGTCAACTGAAAGATGATTCACAGACGCGTATCGGGAAGAATATCGCTGTGAAAGGTACTATACAACTGGCTCTTCAGATCGGGGTGGGCGTCACGACGCTGCTATCTGTCATTTGGTTCAGGAGGGAACCTATCGTAGCTCTGAAAGGTGACCTATTCCCCCTGACTACTATGCTACGGTACCCGAGTGACATGCCAAATGCTATTTCCACTCACGTGTGGGTACTGATATCCAATGTATCAATCAGAACTCTTCTGAAACCCATAATCTCATAATTTTTGTCTGTTATTTCTGTTTTAATTTATTTGCATTGATGTTGGAATGGTTTTTGAAATAAATGGTTTTTATATTTGCAATTTTTTTTTTAATTATTCATATAAGTTTAAACAGAACATCACCAAATTCTTTGAGCCATACTGAATGTTAGCATATATAAAAACCATGAAAAAACATTTTACATTGTAATTTCATATCAGTTGAAGCCGTAATAACAATTGTAATCTCAGCAATGGGTAAATTCAATTAAACAATTCTCTATATTTTATTTAAATATTTTATTCATTAAACAAATAATAGTACTTTATACTCAGTCCGACAAATGTCCAAATGTGTCCTCTAAATTAACATAACCATCAAAGATCTACCTGCCTATGTCTGGAAACCTTATTATGCTTAACTTATAAATCACTCTTAACTTCAATATAATTAGAATATTTAACAAACAGTATAGCAATCATAACAAAATATGACTGACATCATCCCACACAATTAGTGTTCCCAGACTGGATAAAATCTATATAAAATTAACACAATTCTCAAATAATGGTCCATTCACACTTTGTAATTATCTGGTGTGTTGCATTAAAATACATTGCAATTCTGTGAATAATGTTGTTGACAAAGGTTCACAATAGATTTGCATATGAACGAATGGTACAAAAAGTTGAAATAAACAGAAACAGCCGACATTCACCCTGAGGTCAATGAGTGCGGTACGCGTGGAGGCCGCGCCGTTACGTTCAGGATAATAACAAGTATAAATAGACCACTATGTACACATTTCAATAGTAAGATGGAACTATGTGTGACCGTTATATTTTACTCTCCATAACTAATATTTACAAGCTCTGTATCACAGCTTATGTTTTACTATTTTGTGTGCTGAGACTGGAATATAAAGATATAAGAATAAAAATATACTCTTGTGCAATTATTTTGAGTTGCAGATTTAATTTGTAATTCAATATTTAAATGGACGAAGTCTTTTAGAAAACTAATATTGGACAATAACTGACTAGTCCATTTTAACAATTAACAGTGGGTTTTATAAAAACTACATTTCTATTTTAATAAAAAGCCTGTTTCAACGGTCATGACTTACACAACGACATAGAAACATTGATAAAGCAGTAATTGTAACCAGAGTTCCCAAAACATTTCTTCATATATTGGCACAAATTGCTTGATTAATTGTGCATCATCAATCAGCGAAACTTATCATACTACTAATGTAATCATCTGATGACTGATCCTAACGAAATTAAGGCATTTACATGGTTCAAGCACTTAATGAGACTAGACACTAATGACTAAATTAATTCAGATTGCTGCATGCAGTGGCGGCCCTAGGGGTGTGCGAACTGTGCCATCGCACAGGGCCTCGCGCTTAGGGGGGCCTCGCGCTACAACCTAAACTAATATAAAAAAAAATATAATTAAAAAATTTATATCTGGTCCAAGAAAAAAAATGTGCATTTTTTCTTTGATTCTAATTCATTTTACGTTTTTACTTTTTGAGTCCTCAATTTA
Organism: Helicoverpa zea x Helicoverpa armigera; assembly: GCA_033682625.1. Taxonomy (NCBI): domain Eukaryota; kingdom Metazoa; phylum Arthropoda; class Insecta; order Lepidoptera; family Noctuidae; genus Helicoverpa; species Helicoverpa zea x Helicoverpa armigera. The sequence continues at coordinate 3,001,475 of JAWIIS010000044.1, read as the reverse complement.
ACAAAAAGTTGGATCACCAAAGTAACAAAAACAACTGACTCTCGATCCAGTCACGGATTCTTTTTATTTGTGCTTAATTCCGAGTTTAATTTGAGAAGCTTAAAATTATTAAAACATGTTTAAGGAATTCGATGACACCAGATCGCCTTCCAGCCCTTTCTATTCTTTCGATCGAAAATGACGTTGCTCATTCATTATTCTGCTTTAATTCAAGATTTTAGTCTTAAGAAAAGTCGCAAGCATCGGGTTATTTTAATATTTGTTAATTTTGTGATTCTTTCATGGGCGTAGCCACACTGGGGCAAGCTGGGGCACTTGCCCCACCCTGGGCCCTGGCTCTGAAATATAAGGCGTCTGATTAAACAATGTTTTTTTTAGTAACTCTAACTAACAACATCAACAATCATATTTTATGTACTATCTATCCGTAAGTTAATGCACAAAAAAAAATTGTCGACTTTGAAAAGAGCGCGATCAAAACAAAATGCACGCTCGAGTTCCCGAACGTGCGCAGTGCGCGCGTCATTTTAAAGCGGGCCGTATTCCCTAAAAGAATAGATGCTATGTGGCGTAGCGAGCCGAGCCGTCCATCTAATCCAAAAAATAATGCATTGAAGGAGATGAAACTGGTAGATGGGATCAAAATTTCGGAAATGCAATTTTATCCTAGTGTAAAAAACGCGCTCGCTATTTTGCTTGCCCAGCCATGTACGACCTGCGAACGATCGTTTAGCACAGTGGTTATAACCGGTCGTCCGCGGACCACTGGTGGTCCCTGGAGGCATTCCGAGTGGTCCGCGAAGCTCAGCTGCGCGACGTTGCTATACGTTATCTAACTTTATTTTTATCGACTTATCTATGCGAGCAAGGGGGTTTCGTATGGACGTAAATCGGGTGTGTCATAGCTAGTCCCCCCATTCATGAAAATGTATATTTGGGCGACATTTAACGTAGTTTTTTTGTTTTGAGTCTTAAAAAATAATTAAAATTTCGCGCTCGCTTCGCTCGCGTATTCAGAAACGATATTATGTTTGTATTGATCAAGAAACAAAAAGTGAAGTACGTTTGGGCTAAATTTTACGTAATATTTAGTTTAAGTCCGCTAAAAATTTCACGCTCGCTTCGCTCGCGTATTCAGAAACTATATGCCCTTCTTTTTACACTTGTCAACAAACAAAAAGTTAAGTACGTTTGGGCTAAATTTTACGTAATATTTGGTTTGAGTCCGATAAAATTTCGCGCTCGGTTCGCTCGCGTTTTCAGAAACTATATGCCCTTATTTTTGCATTTGTCAACAAACAAAAAGTTAAGTACGTTTCGGCTAAATTTTACGTAATATTTGGTTTGAGTCCGATAAAATTTCGCGCTCGCTTCGCTCGCGTATTCAGAAACTACATGCCGTTATTTTCGCATTTGTCAACAAACAAAAAGTTAACTACGTTTGGGCTAAATTTTACGTAATATTTCGCGCTCGCTTCGCTCGCGTATTCAGAAACTATATGCCCTTACTTTTGGCTTTTTTCCTGTGTGTGATTGTTTATTTTCTGTACCTGAAAATATAAACCTCTCAAATTAAGAGATTAACAAGTTTGAGATTAACGGCTCAAGATACAAAAAATCGGAGGGCCCGTGCCCTCCCCCGGGGGATAGGTTGACTGCTGCCCCACCCTGAGCGTTTCTCCTCAAGCGTGACGATTACCTAGCTAAATCAAAACACCAGCTTACTCTCGCAACACATACTTTTCACATAGAACAAAGGGCCTCGCATAGACCTGCCGCACGTAGCCTCGCAATGGCTAGGGCCGCCGCTGGCTGCATGGAAGCCAAATAGTTATTGTAGACTGAATTGTCTACATAATAATAATCAATTAACTGGATTTAGAAATATATATTGTTTTCAATTTTGTTCATAATTTTTTTTTCGATTAAGTGTACCGCCAAAATAATTATTTTTATAGTAACCATGAGAAGAATGGTTTTCAGTCATAATAACATTCTAAAATACTAAATAATATTTGAAATGGCATAAACCAGCATCGCACTAATTTACTAACTTTGATAGTATGATAGGTTGTTGACAAGCACTTTGCAATTAAGATTCATTGTAATAAAGCAAATAACTATAGTAGAAATAAAAATAATAAGGTCACTAAAGTGTAGTTCCAAAAGTTAAAGTCAAATAGGGAAAAGCGGAAGAATTTGTTTCTTATCTGCAGTAGCAGGTATATATTTCACCTTCACATTTATATTGCAGCTTTTTCTACTTTATATATAAAACTGACCAATCAATGATTAAATAGGTAGGTCAATTTAAAAATATCGGCTCATTAAGAGATCTTAATTTTATAAGCGACTATTAAAAATATCAAGTTAAAATTTCCATTCAGCCTAATCACCCCCTGCCAAGTATTGCTGACGTAAAACTTCTTATCATTTTCGAGAACATGGCGTCACGCTCATTCCCTGCCCTACACATACTGGTGGGAATACGTTTCGTAATTTCTCAGCCACAACCATGCACAATGTCTCTCTACGTGGACATTCGAGAACGTCTAAATTTTGGCCTACGAAACTACGTTTATGCGCTCAACGCGGCTCGGACACGACTAATGACTCCTTACAAGATTGCTAAGTGTTCTCATAAAAGGAACTATTGAAATGTGTTGTCAGAAGATACACGACCGCTTCGTATGTTGACATCATGATTGCCGTGTTTGGTATCTGACGTACTAGTTGTGTGCCTAGGCCCCTGAAACGACAAGGAGGTTATAAATAAAAGTTGGCACAGTTGCCGGATATGTAGATTTTGATAAGAACGCTGCAGTGCTTACCTATATACTCCTCGGTAGCCCTCCTCCTTCAGCACGGTGTGCAGGGTTTGCCAGAACTTGCGGTATTTGTCGCCCTCCTCTCTCAGCCGTGTTCTTGCAACCTCTGAAAACACAACACGATCTCATTAATAAACCTTTTAATACCACCATTTGCCTTAAATCTTAAGTGTCATTCTGATAGTACAATCTTATTTGCTTCTTATTCATAATCACCGGAAAATTACTGTCGTTAAGTGGTCTAGGCAACATTTGTAACGAGAGCGATTCACTTTTCAAAAATCTCCAAAGCAGTGCGGTCTGTAAAGATGCCATTAGCTCGCATTATCAAGCTGTTGAAACATATCCTAAGATAAGGCGTACATTTCGCTTACGCATGCATAATGTTATTGACCCGTTGCTGATAATCGTTTCCTAATCTCTTTCACCCATTGCAGGCTGTAAGATCCTTGACGACGAGACAAGTAATAACTGGGACATTAATGACTACTGATATTATCAAATGCATTGCGTATTTGATTGCCGTATCATGTTTAATGTGGATCAACTAGACAAGGTAATTAGTTACATTTCTCTTGGTACATGTAATGTATAGCAAGATTGCATAATAGATACTCACCATGTGGATAAGCAATGCAAGAAGCGACAGTCTTTGAAAAGGCTCCGGCGCCCATGAACTCGAGGAAGTCTCTGGGAGAGCGGTGGTCGCTAGGCACACCGTCCACGCTCCTGGCTGCCATCAGCCTCGCCTTCACACCCTCATACAGAACGAAGTGCACCACAGTCTCACTGATGCCCATGTACGAAGCCGTTATGCCTTTGTAGAAACCTTTGATACCCTGAAATCATTCACCCTTGATTAGTTTCAAAAATATGTACCACAATCAGGTCATCTATGTTTACAAGCCAACGAATGAGTTATCATCTCGTCTCGCTATATTAATAGTGCAGGTACCGTTTTAGCGTATATCCTCTTAATGCACTGCAGAGCTGTCACGTTCTGCCCGTCCAACTGCAGTCGCGTCTTTACAAACCAAATTGGATTGGTCATTGTACAAGACACAAAACCTGAAACAGATCCCTCTTGTAAACTAGTGCGTGATAAACACAGCGTGTGAAATTACAAGTACGAATAAATTAACAGGGGTATGAGAGAAAGACAATGCGATAACGTAATGTTTATTATATTCAGCATTCCCATGTCTCATATTATAAATTACTGAGCAACTGGAGGACATAGAAACTAAGTGATAAATATTTCACGAACAGCTTAAAACGGGTGTTACCTGCAGCACTTGCTGCGGATAGGTGCACGATCGGAGTGTCCGGTGAAATGTTTTGATTCAATATCGCCTTCGCTTGAGAGTATGTGCAGAAGTATATGGCCCTAGACGGGGCTACCCCCACTATGTTGGGTCCTAGACCTTTGAACAATGCTCTAGGGCCCTCAGTCTGTACAATGTGTCTGGAAAAAATAAGTTCTTGTCAGTAAATCACCTTTGCACCTACTTCGTTGATAATTATTGAGTTAGTTCATGACGTAAATGGATATCTCGTCCATTGAGATAAAATTTTAATGTCAACATACAAGCTATAAATACTGAGTTTGGTTGAGGTCGAATCATAACCTCGACGAAGATTAAGTTTAAACCAATATGCATTTTGTGCGAAACTGGTGCTCGATCCTCCATCCGAGATAATGGTCTAATAACAAATGAAAACCGATAAGCGATCAGCCGGCATTGGCAGCTGGTTGCTAATCTGCAAGCCCCGAGCGCACCGATGCGATGTGGCCGCGCTCGCGAATCCGGCGCACGTTTAGCTCTCGTGACACTTGGGCATCACTGTTGTTATCTATTAACATACACTTGATAACCACGCTAGTTTCAAGCGGTTTGAACTTCTTCTGTTTGCCGGTGCTTAATTATTTAAATACACAGCAATTGAATTGTAATATTATCTCCATTTCTTTGAAAGTACTTAATTGTATTTTTCCACTTCACGGACTATAGATGTATGTAACCTCTGCTCGAATACATAAACAGCTAAACAAAAGGTCAACAAGACACTTAAGTCTGGCGTACACTATGCCGCAGCGTAGAAGCATCACAGTCACTGAGTGGCTGCAAGCCAAAACGACAGTACACACAAAATAACAGACAGGAGCAAACACTTCACACGACAACAACGTGCTTGCGTAGGAAATAAAATTTATAAGTCCCAAGAATAGCATGGCGAGGTAATGCAATATGTGGGAAGAAAATTACGTTGCACTTGATGGACGGATGATAATAAATCCCGATAGTAAAGCACGTAAAACGTCGCTGATAAATGCCACCGCGATGGAGCAAAGGTCGGGCAGGTAGGTAAGGCACAGTAAGTAGAAGGCGAAGTCTTACCTGATGCACTGTATAAGGCTCATCCTGGAGGGCGTCCTGGCGTGGCCGGCGCGCGCGCACTGCTGAACCTGACAATTGTACGACATCAGCATACGATCTGCCTGCTTGCTGTATGCGAACATCGCGCCCATCGTACGTCTGTAGCCCCATTTGGCCTCCTGCATTATATGGCCAATTTATTATAACCATCGCTTGTGTCGAGCACTCATGCGGTCAGGGATAACTAGGTTTTGTTAAGTAGTCTCACAGGTAAAGCATATGGGTAGTGAACAAATCAGTTAAACACATTGAATTACACATCTGGATTCCATTCTTATGGAACTAGTATTTCAACTAAAAGCTGACATTGAATGCGTATGACCTTCGATGAGCGCAAATATTTTCGTTGTGATTAAATAAAAACACAAAATGTTGTTATAACACGGTTCTCTATTCTAAAAACATAAAATAAAAGCAAAGGTGCGCTTTACACAAGTGATGGAAACAATGGGACCTACGCCAATGTTAGGGCCAAATGTTTCCATACTGCCAGCTCCACAGTTAAAATATTTACGTTTCATATTCTATTAAATACTGTAAAACAGGTTCTTGAGTGTAATATAAGGACATTTCAATGAATCAGCTCTCATTAATAGAAAACCTATTCCAGTGCTGTTCAATATACTTTCCGAAATAGATTTCCTTTACCTAACTGCATTACATGATTAATCAAAGCTATACCTAACCACAATCTAGTAGGTAGTACATCTAACAAAGCACAGGAAACTTCCTTCAATAATATTGTCTGTATCGCCTCTTAAGTGTTTGCGTGAACATTTAGCATACACCGGCAAAGTCATAATTTTTAAGATAAACATTTGAGAAAGAGCAGAGACCTAATAGACAAGTCAGGGACAAGGAGATCAGAAGATGCTAGATTTTATTATGGCAATATCCGTTTAACTTGTGAAATAAGTCGTTAGGTGTTAAATTCCTCCTAGACAAAGACGAACTATGTATGTTACTACGATAAATGATTAAAGCGAGTACTAAAAATATCTCAGTACAAAATTTTATCTAACTAATATCAATCAAAGTATGGAAAACAACAGAGTAATCATCTGCGAAGCCTTGGAAGTTGATTCGATCCGGGCCAATGTAGATGATGCTATCTATCGTGATTTTATCACGATGTTTATGCCAGTGCATTTCCCTTTCTGACATTGTTTTTGTGCTCTTAAAATAACAAACTTATGGTACATCTTTTACTATCTGATAAATAGGTACAGAAAACGGCACATTCAGAATTATGCCACGGTCTTAATTAATTTTCAAGTAAATACGTCTGCCATTGTCAGCGAAAGTGCATCGACAAGTATGCACGGCGAAGCCAATGAATGTTTATTGCAATTCCAACTTGCTATGCATAATTCTACTTTTAGAACAGCCTTGAATGCCGTTAGCTTCGTATGTATAATGACATTGTACAAGGTCATTAATAATCTTGCATTGAACTGCGCCGTAAAACGCGAACATAACAATCTCACGCAAAATTAATCTTTGTTAACTGACGCTAAACTCGAGCAATGCAGTCAATTTAAAACGATCAAAATACACTACCATCTTATTGTTAAGAGCAATAACAGAGAAAAATAAATATACACACGAACACGGATGGCCTAGTTTACGTTAGTTATTTTCGAATACTTCTAGAATCTGAGAAGCTATTGGAAACGAGAGAAACAATTTTTACGACTTTGGCGTTCTAACATCGATATTGTTTTTGCCATCTATCATCGGAACACGAACGCAAATACCAGTCACTGCACTTGGACATATATTTATAAACATCCTTGGTATATTTTGCGTAAATAAATCGATCTGGCGTAGCGTGGCAAGCTGATTTAAACATTTGTGAAGGCGTGTCGTCTGGATGCGCACAACGCAGAATAAAATCGAACTGCGTAGCACCGTTATGATTCAATAAAATAAATTAATGGTTTCGGAGACCTAAGTGGAAGGCACGGAAGTTTGGGTGGGGTCTGCTAACGACGAATGCTTACCTAACTTTTATTCTGGCATAATACCGAAGGACGACCCATGTGGATACTGAATTGGACCTATGCCAATGCCAGGTCACTAGCTCAATCATTTCTCTTTGACTTGTCCACTGATATTAATAATGATACCAGCTTGTTGTTATGTTATACATTTGATGCGAGATGACGTTTTGGATTTCGGTATTTGTGCACTAATTGAGTTCGTGATAAATCTCGATGTTTTTGTGCGTCAATCCACCGAAATCTCTAAACGGATCTCGGTGTTTGGTAAGCAAGTATAAATAAACTATATCCGAGATATTCGCAATATCCGAGTAATTCATAAAGACTTTTAGTATCAGTCAAGAAGAAATAGATGCTTCAATCATAAAACTCCTTCTTCTAGGACGCTCGATTAAAAAAACATGTTTGTTCTCAATTTGCCCACTTCTCGTAAATTCGTCAATGAACAAGTTATTTTTCTTAGGCGTTATCATAGCGTCAGCTGTAGTGATGCGAATATCAGAACCGATTAAATAACATGAATAGGTATCGTGAACCGGTTTATAAAATAGTAATACGTGCAAAAAATTCGACACACTGATAGTAAATTGCGCAGTTTGTGTACATTAGCAACACAATGCTTTACTTTGTTTGGCCAGTTAAATCATTTGAATGGTACAAGTTCCAAGTGAGAAACTAAGCACTAAAGTGATGCGTCATCCAGCTACATAAATTAAGATCGGTAAACATTCTAACTAACAATACGGTAATTAATTATGACGAATAAAGTGAATTTACTTATTAGTTAGTTCGCTAATTTGGACTTCCTTCTATATTCCTAGAAACAATGGCAAGTTGAATTTAAGAATGAGAACCGTTTGTAGTCTAAGCAAAAATTGCTTATAGTAACAGTGATGTGTTTCATGAATTTGGTTTGTTTAGAAATTGGCTGCGCTGGCTGTTTATATTAGTTAGCAGAAGTTAGCGTGTTTGCATCGTAGTTTCCTGCAATTACAGTCAGATAGCCCATTATCTCACCCGTCGTAATGATTATAACACTGCGTGCAACAATATTTTCTTCTGATTAAATTCTATATTTAGAAAATAATGCATAGCTAAACATTACACCGTGCATAATCAATGATGTAAGTGAAAGAAATAAGTGCGCAATATTTTCTTTTAATGATCGTAAAATCGTTTAAGAGTAATTTACTACTGATAGTTATCTAAATTCTAAATTTTTTTATGTTCTATATTATTTTGTTTCTTTTACCATATTTTACGATACTTCTAAACTAATAGTATAAAGAGGTAAATCTGAGGTTGTAGGGGATATCTTAGGATCTACCGAACCGACTTAGAAAATTCGTTTACCATTACACAACATGTGTCATATCAAGGACTCTTTAGATTCATGTACAGCTAATCAATGAAAGACAGAATCGAGTCACATGTATGCAAAATAACCAAAATACGCCTGACTGTACACGTGTCGCATTGCGGAAAACATTCTCCAATTAATTTAAATATTCAAGTCATTGAACACCGAATAATATGAAATGTTATGGTATGATTAAAAGCTTTTTTGTTTCAATATAATATCTAATGAAGCAGACGTAGATGTGTTGCTGGGACGATACAGCACCGATTCTACTTTCCATGCCTCACGAAGCCGTAAAAGGGAACGTTTTTAGGGTGCTATCACATTAAAAATTAGGATGTGACAAAATTTTCATCTATTTACCCTATTTGTGAAGTTGTTTGGGAAAAGGGTTATCCTAAAAGAGAAATGGCTAGGCTTACTTTCTATAAACGCTTGACTTTGAGTAAAGTTAAAACAAATGCATTCCTAGTATACGTACTATCTTATCAAATGAGGAGTTCTATTTTTGATTTATCTAAGAAGGCGCATTTTATTACATATCTCAAAGACCAACCGAGGACGATATGGGGCCGTTAGTGAGATAAGGTGCGGATTAAATTAAAATGTGGGTTTAGTATACGGACATTCAAGAGTCGGCCTCTGATTGTCCTTAATACGAGACACGTCACAGTAAGCATGAATGCGAAGGGAGTATTTTTCAAAATAATGGACAGCTATGTGAAGAGAAGAAGACCATTGAAGTTACGATAAGCCCTCGTATTTAAATAAAGATTTATCTTAAAAAATCGAAGTAAATGTTAGATGGACTTTATGGAGCATGGGCAATAGATATTCAGAAGTAAAAGATAGCAAACACCAAATGAAATAGGTATCAGATCACAACTGCAAGGAAGGCTGTTTAATCATCTGCCATTTACTTTTTCTGAAACGGGATTCTTTTTGACATAGTTTGCTTACCCCATACCATCGTTTGTTAAAGAGATAAGTATTGTTATTACATAATTATCGATAGTACAACTGATGAGGTTGATAAACATTGCTGTTCAAGTGTTGATAAGTTGAAACAGTAGACAAGGAGTGTGCACTTGAATTTATTTTTAAATTTGAGGGACCTCAAAATATTTAGGTAGTGGGATAAGAAAATGCTTCAAGCCATTCTCTTTTACTTTTTATGTCAGTAACCTGGTTGAAGGACGATAAGGTTAAAGCTAGACATTTTTTAAACACTGATGGGATCTTATCTCTTGTTTGTAGACTTCAATCGAGATGATCGATCTTTTATTAATTTCTGCCTTATCTCTCTATCTTTCCATTACTCATATGCCGTATGTACAAAGATCAAAATTATAAAAAGAACATTCTTTGGCAATTTTTGTGTCACTTTTCAAGTTTCAAATAAAAATAAATAACTGTCAATATTTTCAAAGGATCGAAGTATCCATACTTGAATGGGAGGGATGAAAGAAACAAAATAGCGCGCAGCTGGTATGTGAATGTTAAGAGGGATGTGGGATGTTGCGCCGGGATAAAAATAGAACTCTATGTAAGACGAAGTGCGAAAGAAGCGCCTGTTACCAAGATAACGTGGGAATGTTGAAAGTTGGCCATGGTCACAAAAAAGGTTCCGATTAAAATAGCTATAAGATTACAAGGAGATCGAGAGCACGAAGATCGAATTTTAGATGATATTAGTAGGATTGGGAAAATACCGGGTGAATAGGCCACTAATAAGACATGTGGAAGGAAATACCAAGACATGGATAGGATACGGAAGAGTCGTTACGACTGATTCGCTAAACAAATGATTGAGGCCATCGGCAAAGAGCACATTGTCCTTTAATTTGGACAAGGTGCGTATGACAATTTTTGTATGTTTATGTGTAAATATGTTACAAATTCCGCTATAAACCTAGTCATAAATAAGGAAAAATCTGCACGAACGAGGAAACTACGTCGATGATATACTATCGATTTTAATTTAGCTTTGAAGAAATGTACCTACTGAATATTGACTGCTAAAAATAAACATTTGTTGTTAGCAGTTACTGCGTTTGATCGAAGGTAAGTACCTATGCACCTCCGTCGTAATTTACGTGCAAAAAAACAAACTGTTTAGGTATCTTTTATCGATCCAACTGCAGTTGAGTTTGGTAAACATGAATAATTCATTGGGTCATCGATCGACATCAAACATGCTATTTTGGTGTTCATAGCTACTTTTTATAGGCAATTAAAGATCCGGTGAAAAATTGAACGCGCCGCAACAAGATCGCAACAAGATTCTGTTGTTTTTTTTTTAAATGGCTACATTCTGACCGCTTTTTTTTTTATGTTGCGCTATTGTGGGCATTTTCGTTGTTGGGTCGTGGTGGCCTAGTGGGCAAAAAACCAACCTCTCGAGTATGAGGGCGTGGGTTCGATTCCAGGTCAGGCAAGTACCAATGCAACTTTTCTAAATTTGTATGTACTTTCTAGGTATATCTTAGACACCAATGACTGTGTTTCGGATGGCACGTTAAACTAGGTAGGTCCCGGCTGTCATTGAACATCCTTGGCAGTCGTTACGGGTAGTCAGAAGCCAGTAAGTCTGACACCAGTCTAACCAAGGGGTACCGGGTTGCCCGGGTAACCGGGTTGAGGAGGTCAGATAGGCAGTCGCTTCTTGTAAAGCACTGGTACTCAGCTGAATCCGGTTAGACTGGAAGCCGACCCCAACATAGTTGGGAAAAAGGCTCGGAGGATGATATTGTGGGCATTTTTTGCAGTGACTGGTTATCTATACCTACATATACATACCTAGGTACATATACCCAGTGATAAATTGTTCGTTAGCTTATAATTTAGAATTCCATTCGTTTAGAATCCAATAGTAACTATAACAATGTTCAATTAATTCCTTCACAAACACTGGGTTCCTAATTTTGTAATCCCTAAGGGTTAGGTTAAAAATAAGCTTATAATAATTTTGACCTATAGAAACATTACAGTCAGCTATTTAGACAACAAAAAAAAAAACAAATTACATACAGATAACATTAGATAGTAGCTATTTAATTTTATAAATTAATCATTTAAATTAAAAGCCCTAGGTAAAGATAATAATTAGAAAGTAGCTATTTAATTTTATTAATTAATAAGAGTTAAATTAAAAGTGTCATCATTGTTTACCTGATGCTTAGGGATCTTGGAGCAGATTTTCCTAGTGGTGCTAGCATTATCTGACGGTGGAGGCGGGGAAGGTGGTGACACCCCCACGCCCTTTGAAGACTGGAGACGAGTCTTAACTACTTCTAGCGGACATGTCACTACAGCTCCGGCTGTGCCTGCAACTCTGTGGACAAACGAATAGAAGGATTTTAATGCTGAAAAGTGTATGGAAAAATTTGTTTATTTGCCATCAAAATTATACTACATTTTGTTGATTGATTGTTTTATGTATTATTTATACTTATGAGACAATTCATGCAGTTGCTCCTTGTAAAACACAGGTTAGATATGAAGTTGATGCCAATGTAGTTAGGAAAAGGCTAGGCAGATGATGACATCAGAGCAAATTCATCTATATGTGTATGGCTTTCTAAGTGACTGGCATAGCATATTAATTGAATAATAAAAATGTTAAAGTTTTTTTTTACATTGCATAGCATCTCAGTATACCTTGTATTGTACTTACAACATTCGTAGCTGATTATTATCATTATAACCAAGTGTTTGTGAACAATATTACTGATGAAGATTTTATTGTTGTATCAGACTTTTCATAAGAAACTTTAATTTGTTTACAGCTAAAAACAGTGTGTCCACAATATGTTTTATTGATTGTCTGATCGAATTTAGCATCACTATCTGTGTTTTACGTGGAGCGACCACCTACCAATACCCCTTGCATAGGACTGGTTGCTAGACATTCTGGCTTCTTACTGCATGATTAAATTAAAGAAATTAGTTACATGAAAAACTGAATAATTACAATTTGGAGATGAGATGTTATTTTTATTGACCACATGTTGCCACATGATATACATATTTTGCACTTTTCATGAATACATAATATAAAATAAAAAATATTTCATTTCCATTTCATCCATCTTACAATTTTTTATTTCATCACACTTCATCAATTGACATGATGAAGTATCATTGTATTGTGACAAAACATAACTTGGTGACTTTCAACAGTTGTATTTTGTAGCATAAGTTTGAAAAATATCCTATAGTTTGCAGTACATCATGCATGTGCTCACTAAGATTAATGTAGTTTACTTATTTTTGAACGAAAAATAACTTGATTATTTAATTGAATGAGTTATTCGTTTACATCTATGGTTATCCTAACTCAATATCACCGTGTACAAATGTAAACAACTATGTAATTGTAACTGTGATGAAAGATTGTGCAAAGTTAATTAATAGGCACTTAATGTAATAAGCTATAAGTATTATGAAACACATTCTACATTCAAAATTCGAATTAATTCTCTATTTCTCTTCTATAGTTTGTATATTTTTTTTGAACTTTGATAGTTTTTAGATAACACTTTTAAGTGCTACTATTTACTTAACTATTTTTAAGATAGTAATAGGTATTTCAAAGTAGTTATCATTATTTTCATGGTATTCTAATATCTGTATTTATGTGACAAAATAGGTAGATATTGAAGAAATAAGAACTATACAAATATTTGTGGTGACAGTTCAAAATACAATCTGAATTTGGCCTGCACATGCATGGCATGAATAGTGTGATCAAAAATGTTATAATGTAAAGATGTTTATGTAGTTAGTAGATGTATGCCACGCGTAGGCACAGTGAAAACGCTGGCGTAAACAACGTCTCGCCACATGTGCCAATACTCCGACTTCTGTAGCCATCGAGATTATGATAAAAATGTATGTCGTGATAACACATTTATTACTATTCACACTATCTCGGACCTCCCGCGGCCCTCAACTTACCCTCCGGCTAACAAATGTATCGCAGTATCCTTCTGAGACATTTTAGCGCCACAAGAATAATTACATGACTGCAAATTGCGACTGTCTATAAATAAACAAATGCACCGCTTATTATAGCAATGTCCACACTATACTGAAAACACTTCGATAACGTCTAATTATTTAACTGTACACTTAATTATGTAAAACGAGTATTAATTTCGTTGAAATATTTTATAGCAATTCATGTGATCACAATAATATCGGCGAAAACTTCACAGCACAGTACACAGCACTGTCGTACGTTCGTCGGTTCGTCTCGTAACAATATGCACACATACTCAAACTGTCCACACAACACGAACGCGGCTCACGTGTGAACACAGCTCAACTACGCACACTAATGAAATTCCGATGAGTCTACGTGACGTCTCGTCTGTCGGCAACAGAGATATTTTGTAGATGTAGATTATCTGTGCTACTACGAAAACAAGTTTTTGTTAGTAAATTCATTTCTTCCTTAATTTACTGAAACCACTGCTAAAGTTTAAGTTACTGAATGTCTTTTGCCTTTTATAGAGAGCCTAGAGCCAGTTTCTCATTATAGAGTATCAATTAGTTAATTACTTTGTTGTTTAAACTTATTAGTATTGTAATATGTGCACAACATTTTTTCAGTTTTAATTTCCAATATGGGTAGAGTTCGAAGTACCTTTATTGTTTTTTTTTCTTAGGCCATGCTCTGTCATTTGTGAGACTCTATGGTCGAGTTTGTTGACAGATTGATACTCTGACAAGTAGTGTCGGGCATATCTTTCAATTGATCAATATGAAAATAGAACTTAGACCATCGCAGCAGCCATGAGCATAATACATTTCTGCTACTCATGTCGATATAGCATAGGTTTCTTTTAGAACACCCTCAAAATAAAACGAAGAATTTGTACTAAAATATTTTTCTTTTGATCGCTATGGCAACTGTCAAGGGTGTGCTCCCAAAATATATTTAAATAATTAATTATTTAACCGTTCAAATACACAAATATGATACCTACGTATTTAAGTATCAAAAGGTTTTGAAGTAAATCGTTTTGGACCACTTCGCTCCGCTTTGGCGACCACACGCCTCTCCATCTTTGCACCTTGAGTTTTGGCTGTAAATAAAAATCACAGAGGGCTGCAGCCAGGATGCGGCGCGCCGCGACGCAGCGCGATGCCCTGCCGAGCGGCGCCTCCTGTCGCGGCCCTGCGCGACTGCGCCGATCTGATCTGTCTGGTTCGCTGACATACGTCAGTTTGATTTTAGTGGATTTTTTTTTGTGAAGTTTTTGTGTTGTTTTATTTTTAAGTAATAAATAAGTGTAAATATATTAAATTCGTAAGTACCTATATTTTTATATGAACAGCATAAACGGCTGTAGTGATGCGGAAGACAGTCAACCTACCACATCGTTGGATACCTCAGTGAGATGTCCCCACTGTTCACAGGCACGTTTTTTTAAAGGTGAACGAGGCTTGAGGGTGCACTATGGCAAAGTACATAAAGCCCGCGGTGTACCCTCAGCCTCTCAAACTGTACCTACCACATCGACAGCTACAACACTTACCCCACTTTGGCAACAACTTTCCAAATTAAAACATTCAGTGCCCATTCTGAAGAGAGTTCCTCGTGGCGCAAGACCGTCGGTTGCAAAAAGTTTAGCACGATGCATATCCCTTGCTGCCCGAGAGAACTCTGAACGTGCCTGGGAACAGTTATTAACCTTCCCTTATAGGGTTCTACATGTTCAAAAAAGTTTGGCATCTAAAAAAACTTTAACAGCCCAAATTAAAGAAAACTGTATGAGTACTATTTCTTCTTTTGACCCTAAATTACCGGCACGTCTACCCCACAAAGGGCTTCTACATCATGTGGAATCCAAATTAGGGGAAGGTGACATAAGTGGGGCTGCTAGGGTGCTTTTTAGCAGCGATGTGGTCGCGCCATACTCTTCAGAGACTTTTACAGCCCTGGAGAGTAAACACCCGGCCGCAGCAAATGACCTCTCCTTCCCCGACCCCAATGATACAGATCCATTGTACATTACAGCTATCCAATTGCGCTCGGCTGTCAACTCCTTCAGGAGCGGCTCCGCCGGGGGCCTCGATGGCTTGACGCCGCAACATTTAAAAGACTTAACGAGTGCAAGCGCCGGGGAGGCTGGTGAGTCGCTTTTGAGGGAGCTGACAGCTCTTATAAATTTAATGCTCGCCGGCAATGTGCACGATGCCGTCATCGATGTCTTGTATGGGGCTAACTTATGCGCCCTACGCAAGAAGGATGGCGGCATTCGTCCCATTGCCGTAGGTAGCACCTACCGACGTATCGTAGCCAAAATAAGCTGTGCCTATTACAGCGAATCTTTGGCCAGCAAGTTCCAGCCCCTACAGTTAGGTTTCGGTTCTAAAGGGGGCTGTGAGGCTGCGGTACACGCATTAACGACTTTCCTCCATAGTAATGAAGGGGAGGTCATTTTAAAGGTTGACGTCATGAATGCCTTCAACTCCGTAAACAGGGACATTCTGTTGACAGAAGCAAAAAAAGAAATTCCTAAAGTTTTTAAATTCCTTTGGCAATGTTATAGATACCCTTCCAAATTATTATATAAAGACCATCTTCTCGAATCTGCTGCTGGATGTCAACAGGGTGACCCTCTTGGGCCAGTCATTTTTAGTTTAGCTATAAATCCAATTATTCGTCAGCTAAATTCAAAATTTAACGTCTGGTATTTAGATGATGGCACCCTAGGAGGCGATGTAGAGACTGTTCTCAATGATCTTACACTATTAAAAGAAAAATTCAAATCAATCGGTCTCACACTCAACTTTTCGAAATGCGAAATTTTCATTCCTGACACCAACATTCATAGGCAAACGATTATTTCAAAATTTCATACCATAGCTCCGCAACTAAAAATCATTGAGAAAGCCTCTCTTCGCCTACTAGGGTCTCCGATCTATGACGACTCTTTTTCCTCTTTTATAGAGGAAAAAATTCAAAACTTCAATGACATTTCGGACAGGTTACTTAAAATTAATGTACATTCGGCATATACCCTTATTCGATATTGTTGTTTCGGACCAAAATTTACTTATATTCTTCGCTCTTCTCATTTGTGGAAACATCCGATCCTATTAGATAAAGTTGACAAAATTATCAGGAACACCCTTTCTCTAATATTAAATGTGGCCCTGGACGACCGAGCCTGGCAACAGGCCTCACTGCCTATTCGCTTGGGAGGCCTCGGCGTCCGCAAAATTTCCAGTCTTAGTTTACCGGCATTCCTCTCCTCGGTCCACAGCACCGCAAGTCTCACTAGGAAAATTCTATCTTCCTCACTGGTGGACTTTGGGGTGCCGTGTTTGGCCGATGCGTTGAATACTTGGAAAATGACTTGCCCAAATACGGTTATGCCCAGTGACCCCTCCTCTCAGAGACAGTGGGATGGGCCGCTCTGCAGCATCACACGGAATGATCTTCTTAATACGTGTAATGGTGCTGCCGAGCGTGCTCGCCTGCTGGCTGTGGGAGTATGGGAATCTGGACTATGGTTGCAGGTTATTCCGTCAACCAGCATAGGCACTATGCTGGATGACAACACCTTCCGGATAGCTACATGCCTTCGATTAGGCGCTCCCTGTGTTGCTCCGCATCGCTGCCATTGCGGTGAAGCTGTCGACAGCCTCGGGCACCATGGTCTGTCGTGCTGCAGAAGTGCTGGTCGTATTGCACGGCATGCCAGCATTAACGACATTATCCGTCGTGCTCTTTCCACCGCCGGCGTACCAGCTGTTTTAGAGCCTAATGGACTGGTACGTGACGATGGAAAGAGGCCAGATGGTATGACGTTGTTGCCATGGAAGATGGGTAGGCCCTTGGTGTGGGACGCAACATGCGTCGACACCCTGGCGCCATCACATCTTCCTAGCACGGCAGTCTGTGCTGGGGCGGCTGCAGCTTCTGCAGAGACCACCAAGCGGCGCAAATATAATAACCTTATTGGAAATTATAGTTTTGAGCCGTTTGGGGTCGAAACGCTCGGACCGTGGGGCCCGAGTTCGCGGTTACTTTACAAGGACATCGCGAAAAGGCTTGTCGACGCTTCGCGTGACCAGAGGGCTGGCTTATTCTTTGGACAAAGAATTAGCATTGCCATTCAACGTGGCAATGCAGCCAGTCTTCTGGGCACGTTTCCGGAGGACAGTGATGCGGAGGAATACTTCGACGCCTGATCGATGCTCTTTTATATTATGTTTTATGTTTATATACATTTTGTATATAGTATTTTATTTTTAGTTTTGTATAAAGATAAGTAGCTTAAGTTTGTATATATGTATAGTGTGTACTAAAATAGAATTTTCTGTATAATTCATATTTTAAGTAGATAGACGCTTGTTTCTTTGACTCTGTCAATTCGATGTTGGCGTGTCTGCGTGCACTTGGAGAGGCCTATGTCCAGCAGTGGACTCCTATAGGCTGACGATGATGATGATGTGTCTGCGATTGATGAATATTTTTTTTACGAGGACTTCAATTCGAATGACCACCTTTTCCTGTATTATTCAATCAACTCGGAGAGCGTTTTAGTGAACCAATCAATTGATGGTAAAAATGTCTATTGGCCAACACTGCTCACTAATGTCACTGTCATCTGTCAAATGTCATAGCTGTTATTTTGTTGCCATTGACAGAAAGATTGCATTGGAATTCGCAATTGCATAATTACCAGTTTTTGATACTTACGTATTATCGGATAATAGTTATTACCGGTGCTTTTATTTGAAGTAACGTCGCATTTGTTTTTCACTGCCTTTAAAAATGTTCGCAAAACGCCGGTTCCTGCTGTAAGTATCGAAATATATTGATAGATTTTGCAAAAAAAGAACATACGTTTTCACGTGATTGACTGAATTAAGATGCTAATTGCTATTTTTCTCGATGTTAAACCTGTCATGTTCACTGTATCCATGCCGGTCGCTTATATTTGCATCTATAGTCAAGCATACCGGTAGGAGTAAGGCAAACAGACGACCTAAATAAGTAAGACGGACATTGATCCTTGCACGCTGCAGTTGTAGTTGCGTCTTATTGATTTGACATATTGTATGATCCGCAGCACGACGGCGGTGAACGCCGTTCGGCAGAAGCACACGCTACCGGAGCTGCCCTATGAGTACAGCGCCCTGGAGCCTGTCATTAGCAGGGAGATCATGAGCCTGCACCATAGCAAGCACCACGCCACATACATAAACAACTTGAACGCTGCTGAAGAGAAACTAGCTCAAGCACAGGCTAAAGGTAATTGTTCAACCAGGCTACATTGATTTCCTAGCATTCTTTTTAGAATTTATTTATTCAACTTTTTAACATAGGGAAAAAATGCCTTGTCATCAAGGTCAATTATCTTATCATCAGGGGTACAATCTGTATTTTGAAAAACAATAAGTCAAAATCAAAAATGGATTATTCAAACGTCTGCAAAACAGCACTTTTTGAAAATCCACAAAAGACAACAAAAACACGCACCCTTCACCACATCCTATGAGTTTTTGCTGCAAAGAAGTGGCGCAACAAACTGCCTAACAACATACAGTTCTGAGTGTAGCTCTTATTGAATGAAAATGAGATTAATCCTCCTCATAATTTTTTCCCTGTAATTGGCAGCAGCAGACACGAATGTAATTCTAGGACTTCTCAGTGTGATCAAATTTAACGGAGGTGGTCATGTGAACCATACTATTCTGTGGCAGAACCTTTCTCCTTGTCAAACTCCACCTTCTGAGTTCTTAAAAGAGGCTATTTGCAAGTAAAGGATTTTTTTTTAATTTTGTAATATTTGTTTTTGTTGGAGTTCATAGTATGTAGAGGTATGGTAACTTATAGTTCTCTAAATTATTTATGACAATCAGTCTGTAGGAGGGTATTTTTTTATTTATTTACCTACAATAATCAGTGTCTAGATAATCTGTAATCTTGTATTTTTTCTTATGTTATTCAAAATCCAACTGTTAATGTAAGCTTTGAGTATAACTAGTTTTATTTTAGTCGTAAGTAATATAAGTGGTAATCTTTTTGTCTTCTTTTAAATAAAAATAATAACCATATTTATTCAACATTTGTGTATATCTACATATGTACAATTGTCATTTCTAAATTTCTTTTGGGTTTGAAATTCAAAATTGTTATGATTATCTTCAGGTGACATCAGCACAGTCATCAGTTTAGCTCCCGGACTCAAATTCAATGGTGGTGGTCACATCAACCACACCATTTTCTGGCAGAACCTTTCACCCAATGGTGGGAAGCCTTCCGGGTCGCTCACCCAGGCTATTGAAAAGTAATTCAAACTCTTTATTGCATGTGTCTTGTCTCTGGCTGGTTTTTTGGCTTTATTAAATCCTCTTTTGTTCACTATATATTTTTTTAACACATAATGTTTTGTTTATTGCTAAAGGTCAGTTAACAGGTGTTTAAAAGCTTAATTAATGATTATGTAAATAAATTCCTATTAAACTTATCAATATCAAGTATTACAGTAATACCTAAAGCTCTAAATATGTTTAAATATCATATATGAACTGGTTTATCAGAATAATTAAACAATGTTATGATTTTGGAATTGTGGAAATTACTGCTTTTACGTCAATGACTGAGATAACCTGCGTATAATTGGTCAAGTTGACCTTTTATACAGATTAATTCGAGAGGTTATAAGTTGTCAATAATTGTTACGTGACTAAGTATTTAATTTTGAATGAGACTGAAAATTGACCTGGGATTTGGGCAGGAGGATGACTGAAAGTTGACCTGACATTCAAGGCTGTTGTTACTACCTCTGGTGATTGGGTCCGATAATGCAAAAAAAGCTTTAGTAGACTGCACTTTGCTTTAATTAATGCAATTTGCTTTGGGTATGCTTTAATTGACTATGATACTATAATGTTTTTAATATTGTATGTCTAAAAGAGATTTTTTAAATTTCTTATTTTGATGATATGGCCCTAGTTCCTACTTAAACTCACAGTCAACAGTTCCAACATCATCTAACATTTAAATTACTATTACAGGGACTTTGGTTCCTGGGATAACATGAAGAACCAGCTTGCAGCAGCGTCTGTGGGAGTGCAGGGTTCCGGCTGGGGCTGGCTCGGCTACAACAAACAGATGAAAAAGCTACAGATTGCCACCTGCCAGAACCAGGATCCTTTGCAAGCAACCACTGGTAAATATAATGTTTTTGTCATGTTATATGGCTCTGGCAATTAACATTACACATTTATAGCTGGTTCGCTCTGGTTTTGTAGTCACGCTTCTAGACGCGCCTGCAGGCAGCATATAGTTATACAGTGGTGCACTGTGAAATAAGACGCTGTGATGGCGACGATGACATTACATGCCATGTGTTACGGTAGTGCCTGCGAACAGCGCGCTTGTTGAACAACGCATCTCGTCTTTGAAACGCAATTTCCTACTACTGCTAAACTCTTCATATCACCAAATGCACTAACAAACGAACCTTAAATACGTGCTCCTACATTACATCCATGTCTTTGTTGCTGACGGACAGATCCAGTTACATTCCTCTCAATGTTCCTCATGTTCTACTGCGTGCTAGAGAGCAATTCTAATGTCTGATTTACTTTTACAGGTCTCATTCCCTTATTTGGCATTGATGTCTGGGAGCACGCTTACTACCTGCAATACAAAAACGTGAGGGCTGACTACGTAAAGGCAATATTCGACGTCGCTAACTGGGGGGACGTCTCAAAGAGATTCGAAGCTGCGGTCAACTAAACTGACCCTTGCTATATCTCGCATTTTATTTGGTTAAAACCAGCTGAATGATAAAGCTTTAAATTATGTTACATCAAAAGTTTATGTTTCTCACATAGTAAAGCTCTGATTAGATTCATGTGATACAAAATAAGTTTTAGAACCTTTTTATCTTATTGCTGTGTTTTATTTAATATCCCTAATTAATTTGGGTTCAATGCTGAGGCAAACTAAGCTGCATGCAGCTACAAACAGGAGTTGATCGGAAGAGATGGAGAGTCTCCCGTCTATTTGACCCACAAACCCTCGTGCGATGCATTCTCACACGGCCGGGGCCATTAGGCATGAGTGTGAACTAAACATATTACTTTCACATATGTGATTAAACACTTCAAATATACCTCTTCATTACTAAAATAAATTGTGCAGCAGTATCAAACGGTAGTGGTTTTATGCGAATTTAAATGAACGTGATTGCAGTCAATACACTCACCAAGAGCATTCCGCTACAGTACCGCTTATGTAGTCATCGTGATATCATATGTAGTATGACTCGAGATTTGAATGGGAGGATGGATGGGATACCAGAGAGGAGCGTTTGATGAAAAAAGATTTATAGCGATTATTTATAGATTCATGCGTATTTTATGCCCATTTTCTAACTCGTGAAACGGATCGTGATTATCAAACTGTACTTTCGTGTAACGGATCGCACTCGAAAACGTCAAAACATCTGTCAAAGCAGATGATTGTCACTGCGCTTTGTTGTAACTTGTGGTGAAAAATAAATAAATAAAAATAATATTCTGAATCATTGAGAGCTATTAACTTCTGCATCGGGTTCCAGAAGATCATCCCTTCAAGTCTGTGGAGCGGTAAGTAGACAGAACTACTTTATTATGGACAATTTAGATGAAAAGAAAGGGGCTAGTAAGCTCGGGCAGTGTTATTGATTTTTCAGGCTGTAGACGTTACCTACTTAGTTCGTGTCTTGAAGTTGTGACAGAATCGAGAAAGCTATTTAATATATAGTTAATTTGTGCGTGCATTGTATAAGCAAGGGAAAGGTACGTGGTAGTTTGGTATTAAGATATTATTGCGAAAAATATCGTGAAGGTCGACATTTCAGTGTTTTGAAATCTACTAGCAGTTATGCTCAATGCATATCTAGGTTTTACAATTTATTTGCAGCATCTTACTTCGCGTTACAGAGTACCGTTATGTTTGTTCCATAAACATGTTGATTGCACACATAAATTAGCATTTTAATTGATAAATATTGTTATAAGTGTACAAAGAAGATAACTTAATTATTTTATCTTTATATACCTAATTATTTTATAAATAGTCATTGAACTGCAAACTTTCACTGTTCTTAAGATTTTTCATTTAATAAAGCAACAAAATTAAGATCTTTTTATACCATTGTTTTTAAGATTAAGATCTTTTTTTAAATATTTGCAGCTCATAAGTCTGCTTTCTTTGATTTTAGGGAAAGCTATATTTATTTTCAGTAGAAGTATGAAATGTTTATGATAATCTTGGCTCGGAAGTATATAATATACTAATTTTATTTTACATAACTTTTTAATTTTATTTTATAATTTTATAAAACTCTGCCAGTGTTACATTTACATTAATAAAATAGTTAAATAATATATGTGTTAAAAAGGAATGGATTATAAATAAATTACAATAAATTAAACACTTGTTGTTCCAATAAATTACACCATGAATGAAGAATTATTTAATTAAATATTTTTCCTAAATTTGGTTATAGTATTTACATCATTCAAGTGCTATTCCTGGTCTACAAAGTAAGTGACTCATCTTTTACTAAGAGCGGGTTTCCTTTACCAGCATGCAGTTGTAACATGTGGTTCAAAATGATTCATCTTAATTGACTGAGAACATTGTTGTCTTGTACTATACTAGTGTCATCTAGTAAATATTTATGAATGAAACAGATTAATTATTTTGATATAGAATTAATTACTATGACTTATATCTCAGAAATTGTTAATTACATTTTTTTAAATATTACATAAAATATTCCATTGAATTGAGAATTCTTCTTGTTTGGAAGTCGGTTAAAAATTTAGAACAACATATAAAAATATATCTTAAAGATTAGTATTACCTTATGAAAAAGCGATTTTTTGTATAAAACCAAATATAAATAGCGATATCAAAATAAAATAAGTCATTAAATTGATTACACATAGAAACAGACACTCATTTACTTGGAATCAAATTACCATGCCATTACCACATTGCAGTTATGTTTTATACTAAAATTCCACTAATACAATATACTTGTACCTAAATACCGAACCGGGACCTGCCTCAATGTGGAAGAAATTATACAATGCATGAATGTAATTACTTGGTAGGTAGGGAGAGGGCACTTATTGCAAGAAATATGCCATGGATAGAGATAGGTCCTGCATTACAGTAGGGTGACCATTGTTTGGTGCCTAATAGAAAAAGTATTGAACTGTGGTAATGCTAATTTCTGTGTACTAAAGTTATGGTTGGTACACAGTCAGTTTGAATGGTGGTTTCGTTGTAAATATTTTTAATAACACCTAGGGTAATTAAAGAGCATTAAGGACAGAGGGCCTTGAGTTTGTCTCATTTCCTTTTTTATTTATTTGGTATGAATAATTTGGATTTGTTATCAAAGGAAAAAAAACACAAATTAATACAAAACCTGATTAAAACTCACCATCACGTAATTCAACAATTTATAATGCAATCATGGGTTTTTGCATAACACTGCACTGTCTTTAAAACTTATGGGAGGTTTATGGGGCGCCTACCGCGGCGATGGTTTATCGGATCGGCGCCTCACGCGATCCCACCGGCGGTGAATGCACTCCAAAGTGACGTAGTGGGAGGGACGAGGGGGTAATTGAGCCCCAAGGCTTTTTGTCTTTTGTACTTTGAATTTGTAGCCCTTGGAACAAGGATACGTTTGTTTTATGGTAATTAAAACTGTTAGTGTTGACTGCATAAAATTACAACAGGCTACATCCTTCTTTAAAGTATTTTTCAAGAATGCTGAATTGTTATTGCTTTGGCATTAAATACAAAATGTCCATATCTGTACACTTAATTAGTTAGTTCTTGGCTGGTTCTTTCGGGAATTTTAAAATTTTGAACTTATTCGAAAGAAGTCTGAAAAGGTTTATTGAAATACAATTCATTAACTCTTCCCTGTCCTGCTTACAGTCCATTACAAATATTACAATAGGAAGGTACGGAAATGTAGCTCGACAAAGTATATTCAGTATTCATTGTAGACAGTTTCGTGGGAAATGCGAAACGTTTTCACCATGTGAAAGAGAGACCAGACTTACTTGCCTCGCATAGCGTAGATATAGATAGTGTTCATAAAACTATTATTAACTGCTTGTGTTATGGTCTAGAAACAATTTTACGAATTGAACTAAAAAGCATCTTTTGGCTCCCATATGCAGTTGGGTACGGAATTATTGATGTCCCATTTATAGGTTTTTGAGATGTGCCTTTATCTTCAACTTGTCAGGTTTATATTTCTCCTCTTTCGCATATTTTCTATTACTATGAATACAAAGTTTTTTTTTTTACAATTATTGTATCTATCCAAGCTTTCAGCGCTTTTAAAAAGTATTGTATTACAAACTGGAATAAATGCGTTTGTACTACACCGCATGTCATTGAATTATTGATCCTAATACGAGTCTGGTCTTATTTCTGAAGGGTTTGGAGACACCCGCCGGTGAATGAACTTACTTCGGAAATTATTTATATGTCGTGTCGACCTCTTCCAGAGATTGACACTTTAATCATTGAAGCTTCCTCTATGCGGGGTTTATTTTTGTCACTGTCTTGAGTCTGAGAGACTCTTTGTTCGCAATATGTTCTAATACCTTGAAGTTTTTGCATATTGAAGGTATAGCTTTAGGAAGACCGGGAAAATTGTATAATCTTTGCAAGTTCGGCTCCTTCTGCGAGTCCAAATACTTATATATTTTTTTGCTGATCGTTTCCCAGATTTTATCTTTAGCTTTTCTCGTGAGAGCTATTAAAACCTATTCCTTCATAATGTCAATACTTTGCAGATAGGTAATGTTGGGCTCACAAATGTCTAAAGTTTCTACATTAGCAACTTGTAATAACTTCTCAGCCGATAAAACGGGCTTTTAACAATTTGGATGGTTTATGCCAATCAAAACTTTGTCTTTTACACATTATGTAATTTGTTTATGTCTTACGAGAATGGTTCATTAAAGTTATTAGGTACCTAAAGCTAAAACGTTTTGCTATAAAGTGTAGGAGGTCCCTATGCTCATTTCATATCTATACTTTTTTTTGAGACCAAATAACCTGCTTTGTTCCTGCTTACTTTAAAATAATTTTGTAGAGATATTTCCCGCTAAAGTACTGCGAAAGACCGCTCTTATGCAAGCTCTAGTTCTTTGTTTGTTTGGCTTAAACGTAACCGTAGAATTAATATGGTGTTACCAGCTAGAAAAAAAAACTAACAATATTTTTCATTGAAACAAGCTCATAAAGCTTGTACAGATTAGGAAGTTTTGTAC
The DNA here is from genome assembly GCA_033682625.1 of Helicoverpa zea x Helicoverpa armigera. Taxonomy (NCBI): domain Eukaryota; kingdom Metazoa; phylum Arthropoda; class Insecta; order Lepidoptera; family Noctuidae; genus Helicoverpa; species Helicoverpa zea x Helicoverpa armigera. Next base: position 2,975,509 of record JAWIIS010000044.1, on the reverse strand, counting down.
TACTACAGCTTAAAATTGCCCTACATGGACCGTTGCCATGAAATCTTAACAAACTGCCGTAACCAGTGATATATTTCGCCACAACTCTTAGCCATAGACACAATAACACCATTGTATACTAGGATTCTTTGTCGCGGCTCTTCAGTGGAAAATAAATGAGTTTTCTCTCATATTCCATTATGTAGGTACGTCGGCGTCATATCGCGTGACAATACAGCGAGAGGGAGGAATATTTTACGCCGTATCATCAAGTAGATAGGCAGAGAAGGTCCGAACTAAACTGTGCTAAACTATACAAATTAAAAGGTAGGTATGTCGCTGTTAGGAATAGTATTTTTAGAAGTCGTGTGTGTAGTTAATAGCCTCCTCTAATATAGCCTGATGATATCTGGTAGCCGACAGCGTTAGTGTTTTGTTTCCAATTTTACCCCTAGATATGGTATTCTTTCGAGAATTTCTAGTTTTTGGCGATTTATAACATCTCTTATTAACGAAACCAAATGGTATGTAACTTAATAAAACAATATCTCATTGATGCGAGTTATTTATAACCTTCAGGAAATTCAATGTTCTGCATTTCCTGCGTAGTGTAGCCCGCGGTATTAATATATTTTTTCCAACGAGTGCAGTAATGTCTGGTAAATACCCCTAGTGAGTTATGACACCCGTTTTTACGTGATTATCCTTCGCGTGTGTCTGGGATTCATTTTTACCTCCGTAATATGTGCAGGATTACGGGCATAGACGAGTACCTGTATTAAAAAAGCTAGCGGATATGTCGTCGTTTAGAAAAATGGTGTTTAAAATGTTACTTAAACGCGAGTCAGATACTACAGCTTATTTTTGTAGCCATTTGATTTGTTTATTAACGGACGCCAGTGAGACTGGTGGTTTGAACTTGCATGACTCGACGACTAGATGAATAGACGATGAGTCTGTGCAAAATGTAGCAAAAGTCCAAACGCCAATGAAATAAGGAGATGAGAAAGCTTTAATCCAGATCTATGTAATGCAAAGAGAACTAAAAACGTAGGCAATATACCAGAATAATCACCTCTAGTCTTAGTGTGCATGAATGGTCAAAATGTGTACCATGACGTATTTCGCGAACCCTCCATTGTTCTCATATAGAATAGGCTTCTTCGAGTGTTGGTCTTGTGCATGACAGCGGTTGTACACAAAATGTAGCTCATTGAAGATTATTGAATAGTTTGCTTGAGTCATGGTTTCCGTGGTTGTAAAGTTGCAGCTTGTAAAGTATTTAATTTACACATAGGGGAATTGGGGTTGTGACTTTTTAGATTTGATTCATCATTGTGACTAAGATTTTTTGATAACATGATTTTACAACATCAGCTCAAATGTATGATATTATTGATTGAAACTTACACGTGTACATTAGGGTGTCCCAAGACATAAGGGGGAATTTTTTTTTCTCGAATTAAAGTACGCATACCCTCTAATTTTTTTCGTTTTGACTTCATTATCTCCTATCCAAACTAATATTATAAATGCGAAAGTAACTCTGTCTGTCTGTCTTTCTGTCTGTCTGTCTGTCTTTCTGTCTGTCTGTCTGTCTTTTCTTCACGCCTAAACTACTGAACCGATTTGTGTGAAATTTGGTACAGACATAGTTTGAAACTTGAGAAAGGACATAGGATAGTTTTTATTACAAAAAATAAAAATAAAAAATAAAATTTATTACGGACATACAGTGCCATCTATTGGTCAAATGTCGAGTTCCTATGCTCCGTAGATAGATGGCGTTAATCGCGCAATGGTGTCATTACACGTGTTCGGTTCATGTTATTGTTTTAATTCATCGGAAAATCCATCAGAAAAATGTAAATAAACAGTAAAAAGGTGTAAAAAATTAATATTAATATAATAAAAGTTTTACTACAAAGAAAATGCTCTAACGGAGTATAGATAATTCGCGAGATCGGGAACTATGTGGGTAAAACCAAAAATCTGCCGGAAGTCACTATTCCACGCGAACGAAGTCGCGGGCAAAAGCTAGTAATAAATATTATCTCGATCAGACAGTGGTAACCCGTGCCGACTTAATGCCAAAGTTTTCACATGAAAATTTGTACTGACTTACTATGGAGAAATTTAGATCTTAATTATTATTACTAAAAATAAACCTCGAATACATCCAAATAAGGTTTTATCTTCTCATATACATTGAAAAATAATTTCATTGTTAAAATTTTCATTTTAAAGTAGTTTTTTTTTTACAGTCAGGATAAATTTTCCGATGTTCTAGGACGGTACCTAACAATAATTGTTTTTGTTCCTCATCTACTGTGATTAATCAATAAAAGTCTTGCATGAACTTCACCGATCTTTCGGCCACATCGTTCACTAACTCTCAGTGCTGAAACTTTGGCTTCTTGATACGAAGCATTATTTGACTAGAAGGTAGGACACATTCATGTAGAAAACTGTCATTAATTTTAAGGCGATCGATCAAAGAACTCGTTTTTTACTGAAATGAAGTTAGAGGTGATTTTGTCATACAACGTACCGTTAAGATCTTCTTTTGAAAAAAAAAATAACCAAAGACAAAATAACCCCTGAAAAACGATACGATTTTTCAAGAGTTATTTCCTGTTTGCTCCGCTGAGGCGCGTGCTTTCTGTAACTCGCGCTAACTGTAGGCCGGCTGCTCTCCTGGCTGTCATTTAACATTTTGGACAGTCGTTTCGGGTAGTGAGAAGCCAATAAGTCTGACACTAGTCTTATCAAAGGGTATTGGGTTGCTGGGTAACTGGGTTGAGAAGTCAGATAGGCAGTCGCTCCTTGTAAAACTCTAGTACTCCACTGAATCCGGCAAGACTGGAAGCCGACCCCAACATAGTGGGAAAAGGCTCGGGACATGATGATTTATTCTTATTAATCAAAATCAAACAAATTACATATGTAAGTTGCTGAAAAAGTCGTGATGGCGTTGCTTAAAAACGTCTTGTGTCTTTTGTCCCTCCAAACTTGATACAAGGTGACGAGTTTCGTCACACAATTAGGCAAAGATTTTGTTGGAATACGCGCCTTTTCCCAGTAGATAATGCATTCGCGAATAGTAAGATTTACAATTTCCCGAATAGCACTAAGTACATAGTATACAACAAAGTCGCTTTTTCTGTCCCCGTGTCCCGTTGTAAGCTTACCTAATTCTTCAAAACTACGCAACCGATTTTCATGCGGTTTTCTCTAATAGATAGAGTGATTAAAGAGGAAGGTTTATATGTATAATAACAAACATTAAATAACGGCGAAATACTGTTATTCCGTGCGAAGCCGGAGCGGGTCGCTAGTTGTACAATGAAACTGCCAGAACTTGTCCATTAGACGGAAGTTTTGAGCCCGTCATTTGATGCTTTAGGTCCCCTAATTGAAAATATACCCTTTTTATAACTGCGTAAGTCTAGTGACATGTTGGCTGTTTGAAAACAATGATTCGATCACTAAATAACAAGAAATCACAAGCACATCGACAAGTTAGATCGCGTTAGTCTTAGAGAGCAAGTATGACATACATTCAAATGTAAGTCGGCACGGGTTACCGTGGTCCTACCATCATAAAATTTTATTTATAATAGTTTTGGACCAAAAGGAAAAAAATAGGAGGGTATGCGTTAAAAAAAAATGATTTTGATTTTTTTGGGACACCCTAGTGTACATTCTCATATAATAAGAATAATAAATACAAAAGGAATCGAAGAACAAAGAACTCCCTTAATTAACATTTTAACATAAAACATTTTATTCAAACAGAAATCCATTTCCTTCCAGTGTTGCTCACTGAGAAAATATTAATTGAATCCCGTTAAGCGGGTCGCAATAAAACATAACGTGTACGTGTCCCGTCGGGGGTGCACCTTGTGGGGTGGTGCATCTCGTAAAAAGGCTTTAAAAGAGTGCACCCGGTGTTTAAACGAGGCACCCGTCTGCTCTTCCATTCTGCTTGAATTATTTCTCCTACACGACTGATGTACGAACTACGAACTCAAATATTTCAATCTATTTGGAAAAACAAATATATAGGTACGTGAGTTTTTTAAAGCGTTGAGTTCTTTGTGTGCTATTGCAAGTGCATTCCGTTTCGATAAATCGTTTTCCCACTATTGGAAGCTCGGGGCCCGGGGCTTCGTTCAAAAGCCTGCTGCCCGATGATAGGTTTTGACCGGGATATCCTACATTCATGAATTTCAGCACGACTAGGCAGTCAATTGTTTCTTTCAGGGAAATAAGCAAACCGTGCAGTTTGGTAAATATTACACGGCTCGTTTTAATTTTAAAATATATAGCTGTTTGCTATTAAGGCACTCGGATTAAAACATTTGTAGACATAAAGAAATGTAGGTACAGTATTCCTTCAGGACAAACAAAGCGCTATCTTGCCATCAAATTAAGTATAGTGCACTTTTCTTATAAAATCCAGACTCGGCTAGATAAAAAATCAGCTTCGCGTGAAAAACATGTTCCTATTTCAACTCGACACGTTTTTACTTTCAGTATTAAAAGAAATTCATGAGCGGACTTCAAAATTCTTCGAATCTTCAAAGATGAAGTATCCTATAATATTTGGGAGTGTACTGTTTTTATAGGATTACCGAATATTATACAATCGTAAGTAATCCGGCGGCAGATATCTTTGTTTCTCTTCATAATCCTCTTGTCTCGCTCCTTGGTTTCCGAATTTAACCAAACAATATCTCGATTCTTCAGAAAAAATAATATCCGAGCTTTATTTAATAATGCCTATCTTTTGGAAAGGTATATTGTATTGTTGATGTAATACATTAGAAGTTCGCTGAAGGCTCTAGAAAACCTTTCGCGAAATTACGAGTATTATGTAAGGTAGAATTTTATATACAGAGTAACCGAAATACTACGAGCTATCGATTTGTATATACGGGTACCTGTTTATCTACATAAGAATGTAGGTACACATTTCATAACGAAGATCCTACATTATATATGTCACCGTAAGATTACAAACATCGTTAGATTACAATCTATCTCGAGAGATTGTAAACTGTCGAATTATTGTGAACCGTAACATCTGATTGCAATTTAACGCATTACTTTTCGCTATATTATAATCTATCGATGAGAAATTGTCAAATTGTCAACTGTCCGAAAGCTCTCCCTGATTGGTCAGTCTTTTTGTAAGATCGACCAATAATCCGTTCTGTTCCCATTGAGTTCCCGTAGAGTTAGGAATGAAATAGAGGTGTCAGTTAAATAAAATAAATGCTCTTCAAAAATTCTTCAAGGATTTATTATTTAGTACGAGTATGTAATTAATATTCCTGACATATGGAGAGAACAAATTGTAACGAAATATTTATTCTTCAAACACAAATTGAAATTGGAAACATATTGATTTCTGACACTTACGCGAATATTAGACATTTAAATAAAACTACTTTTACGGATTTTATCGCGGTTATATTATATTATTTAATCCCGACGTTTAAAACCGACCGCGATAAAATCCGTAAAAGTAGTTTTATTTAAATGAAACTGGAAAATTATAAGGTAACTTTTATAAAACAAAAAAACAAAACAATTAGCTAGTTTGTCTTCAAACACAAATTCATTCCTAACTCTACGGGAACTCCATGGCAACAGAACGGCTGGTTGTGATTGGTCGATCTTATAAAAAGACTGACCAATCAGCGAGAGCTTTCGGACAGTTGACAATTTGACAATTTCTCATCGATAGATTACAATATAGCGAAAAATAATGCGTTAAATTGCAATCAGATGTTACGGTTCACAATAATTCGACAGTTTACAATCTCTCGAGATAGATTGTAATCTAACGATGTTTGTAATCTTACGGTGACATATACAACAGATTTAGATAATGTTACAAATAGATATAGTTGTAGTACATTGTATATGTATAGCTTGTCACAAACATAAACTGGGTCACTCGTTGTATAGTTTAGGGCTCTCTAGTCTGATGTAGTGCATCGGAATTGTCAATGAGACTGCTTTAGATCCATCTATTTAAAGTTGACACACATGTTTTGTAATGAAGGAAATTGTAGCTACATAGATAAAAGTAAAATGGCTTTTCGCATTAAATGATATTTTACAAATAGGTTGAATCACTTTTCCACGTCAATTTTAATTGAAAGAGATGTGAAGTCGGTATTTCCTGTCTGACAACCTTGAGAAGAAATACCGAAACAAACTCAAGGGTCATAAGTCTCTTTCAAAGTCCAAATATACATACATGACTATACCATGTATAAGCAATGAAGGATCGTGTCTGAAATTACATTTTGAAGGAAGTTTCATAAAAGTTTGAGTGGACCAAGGGACATTAATATTTTAAAAGTAAGATTAAGATGTTATAGATTTTAAATTACCACATAACGGGACGATACTTGGTCCTGTATTGTACCACATCTCTGTTTCAGTTCCAGTCTACAAACCCATCAAAGGCAGCAATTTTCCACCCAAACAAAACATTATAACGATCCTTTTTTCTAACATCTTAATTAAAAATGTACAGGCTGGCTACTAAACGAGCACACTTCATTATCTTTAGCCATTAGACACTTGTGACAAGTCCGCGGCGAGGGCCGTCGGTGGCGACACTTGATGCAAATTTAACTACCAGCCCGCCGTTAGGACTTAATTGAACAACCAAGTTTGTGTACTGACATGATGCTGGTTTAATACTATGATGTTGAGGCTAAATTGTTTTTGAAACACTTCATCTTTTGTGTAAATTATAGCTGCATTCCACTTAATGTGTCTGTGAATATTGCACTTAGGTTACATGGTTATTTAAACACCAATTTGCACTTTATTCAAACCTCCTTGCAGACTTAATAAAGCCATTAAAATTCGAGGTTACCCAAGCAGGTTCTATTGGTCAAAGTTTCCTTCCTTTAATTAGTCCTAGACCCTCAATATTATTTGAGGAAAAATTCGTGGCTAAAAAGTTACTCAGAAATGGTAAGTCTTTGTATAACACCGTTTGTATAATATACTGCAATTGTAAGTGTAATATTAAAGCTAAGCGGATTGTTGAGAGATTATGAGATTATTTAATTAATTAGTTCCCGGTCTTCAAGTCAAGGTCTTTTGGGCGCCATATTGTTTTAGCTGAGAAGTAGGTCACTCTTTAATGATGTTGAAAATTTTCTGTAGACTGGTAATTATTTTGTTAGGTTCTTCTGCTACTCTTTTAGGTACGTCTGAAAACGTAAATAGAGTCCCTGATATTTACTTACTATTCTTATCAGACAAATAGAAACACCCAGACGCAAATTACTGTGGTTCGAAAATCAGACAAGAGAAATACAGTACTGGGATTTTGTGTTATCCTTTTCGAATCTAATTTCCAATTCACCTTGAAGATATTATTAAGCTTCGTTTGCCAATTTCATAACTTCAGTATTCCTAATGTTGAAAATCAATACGTATTTGTTGTGTCTGCTCTGTACGTTTATTTCATTTGCCAGACGAGTAGCGAAGTCTCGCTTGGGCAAGTACTAAGTATATGAAGTTTTCATAAAATTGCTGTTGATGGAGCTCTGTAATAACACAGTTTAAATATATTCTCTTGTAAACAGTTGTGAAGCTAAGTACCAACGTTTGTAACAATCTCTGTCACACACGCATGTGCTCGATGTACGACACTCAGAGCTGACATCACCGATAGCGCCGATAAAAGCTCGTCGATGCACATGTGAGTGACATTTTTACGAACGTTAGTAGGTAGCTTCAAAACTGTATAAAAAAGAATGTTTCTAAACTGTGGTAATAATCAAATTATTTATATTCACGACGCATTTAGTCTCGGCTCCCGGTAGGCGTGTAATTCTTGTCGACACGCGTTATCAAATTTCCATTACTTGTACCTCACCTAATATTCCACCTACGTCGTCTTCTCTTAAAAACTTCACCGGACGTGCGGTTCTGTTTTCGTATTTATTACTGAGTTTGTTTTACTTCGATGTAATGTCGACTTTATTTTCTGTGTGATAAGGTTGATTTTGACGTGGGAGTGGGTTTGAAAGTCTGAGGTGTCGTTTTGGGAGCTTACTGGGGTCGCGTTATTAGAGTCTTGTCCTTCTTTATTGGAATATACGAGGGGCTCGATGCTCCCCCCTCGCCCCGGTCATTGAGGAGCCGTGCTCCGGCGGAGCCTGACTGGCAGCACAAGGGACACGTTCTACAACCCTCGATTAAGTAATTGCTTGGTACTGTACCTCTATAACCTTCATTACAAACGACGGCATGATGCCGGATCGCCGGCGCCGTTATTATAATTAGTGATAAATTCGGCTTCAGCACGTCAGACTATTTGGTTCACAAATCCGATTTGATTATGTTGATTTGAGGATTAAAATAGTTTTCTGTTTAAGCCCTAATTTATTCGCTATTCAGGGTAACTGTGTCACTTTAGCAATATTTGGATCAAATAAATTCTTCATTCTCAAATTCTGTTCAGGGTATTAACTTTTTTTATGGATACTGTGCGCTATTTCATAGAAATAGTTTGTGTTTTTTATTAAAATCAATTCATATTTCCGTCATGTGTTTATACAAAGTATTTATTTACAAAATTGCATTCATATACCGAATTGCAAAATTATAAATAGCTAACTGAAACGTATAATTCGTTTCACGTAGCTCATGTGAAAAGCTGTCGTAGCGGCTACGTAGTCTATTCGTAGCGGTGCTACGAAGCGGCTACGCCCGCGGCGCACTCCTTTGTTTCACACGGTTAACATCTAGATGGAATTATTTCCTCACTCTTCACTGGAAAGCAACACGAGTGAAATTATATTTAGAAAATTGAATTATGTCTCCTATATATTACAGTTGATAATATACTCGTGTAGCAAAGCCGATGTCGACATCACGATCAGATCTAGATTATTCTCTAACATAAGCCTTCCACAACTGTTATATTATGTGCTAATCCAGTTGCGTATATGTTTACTTTCGCAACAGTACATACAAAGTACACTGCAATAAAAACTGACCATCATTTCTCAGAGCACTCAAAGCGCTAACATTTCTATCGCCTTTACACTATGTAGTCAAACACCCCTTACTTATATCTTATTTAACCTTATCCGGGTCACGTTCGCAGCATGTTGCAGTAGTTGCAGCAACGTGCAGCTAACTGCAGTTTTCAACAGCTGCAAACACTGTTGCACTTTATTTAATGTGATCTCGATTCGCTCATTACATTTTATGGTATTTTCTGCGCCGTGGTTAGTAGAAAAGGCGTGTAATACCTAAGTATTAAATGTTATAGTCAGGTTTCAAAGTGGGATTTGCTCGAGGTTTTTTATGTAAAAATACTTGAATGTTCTCGCTTCGTTAGTACACCTGGGGTGTGGTTTAAAAATAACTTTCCTTCGTATAACTATCATGAAGTTGTTTTCTGTTTGCATATCTCACGTGTGCAAAACTATGACATACCTAGGCTGCGTTTCGTGTCATGTCTTCACGTTTAATATTAAGTTAAAGTGAATTTTACCGTATTCTATACAATGGGAAGTATTTGTGCAATAACTGGCTAGAGAAGAGCACTATTTCTGTTATGTGTCTTATAAGAAGGATAGTCTTAAAACGAATAGTTATGCGTATTTTATTTTTGTAGCACATTTATTTGTGTCAAAGTTATTTTGACTTCGGTAGCAGGTTATTAGCTACTTTTCTAAATAAACCCTTTTTTTATTCCACTCACAATTTAATGTAATAAGCAAAAATATATTTTTTGCATTCATAAATATGGTAATCTTGTTACAGATGACACCGGCTTGTTAAGGCGGGTTCTACACTGAGGTAAGTTCGTCATAATTGAATTTACTTACAAAATTGGCTTTTTATATGGTTGTTAAGATGCGTTTTGAATGCCAACTACCGACCGCACTTGCGACGTTTTCATGTAGATACATACCAGTAGGTAGTGCAGCTGCGGCCGATTTTATACAGTCGCGGTTTGTGCTGTCAGCAGTTGCAGTCGGTAGCCAGCTTTGAAAACGTACCTTTATAGGATGGGCCTTATTTCAAAAGAGTACTAAATTCTCTTAGGATATCACCGGCCATTATTCCTTTTAGGGCTATTAACTTGATTAATGGTTTCATTATTTTGAGTGAAGTCTAAGCTTATATGGTAATTTTTATAGGCATTTTTATTAGCTCTTCTGTTTGATAGGTACTTTCTTATGTGATGTCCGTATTTTTGTGGTATTGTAATGGTTTTGAGATGTTCTATCATCTAATTACATATTATTGGGACTGTTTACATTGTGATGTGAATAATTTAGCTAATGGAAGGATTGTCAGGTATTGAAAATTGTAAAACATCATTATAATTCATTCCTGTTAATTTCAGTACCTTTATCTTTTCCTTCTGACCTTGCTGTGAACTTAGATGCAACCAGAAGATATCTACAAGATAGATATAGAATAAATACTTTGTTTCTTCTCTGGAGTATCGGATGCACTATGTATTTCGTATATTGCACTTCATAAACCCATATTCAGTACATCCCTACATATATTCTCCAACAATGACAGCTGTTCCAATTGTCAGCAGTAAGCTAATTAATGCATTCCCCACAATGCACGTGTCACACTGGCGAGCGCAGATATGTTGCAAATCTGATGAATTGCTTTATATGGCTGTCTCTGACGTGTCGTATAGTCTGAGAGCTGGTGTTACTGTTTCATTAGGAAACTTTTGAAAAATGATTATCGATATTGAAGCTGAAATTAAAACATAGTTTGCTTAAACAATGGACAGAAAATGGGCTGAGTTAAATAATAGATACATAGGCATAGGCATGTACTGACTGAATACTTGTTTAATTGAAGATTATCGGATAAAAAAATATACAAACTTTCAGTAAAAAAATATTTTAACTGTTTCAGCATTTAAATAAACCTATTGCCACCTAGAAAACTTTCAACTATTTGGTGCAATGTCCATTATTTATTTAAAAACCTAAAGCGTGAACAGACATTTGTCTTTCTCCACACTTAAAGCTCCACTATGTACTTATAAGTGAGTCAAGTACTTAAGTAACAACTTAATCAAATCCAGACACGGCAAGGGGTGTCATTGTTACACTCCCACCATTGTGAGTACCTCGTTATGCTGATTACCGAGCCATTATTTGATTAATGCTATTGTTTCAATCACAATGAGAGACAACTCTGTTAATATTTGCGTATGTGTGTGTGTGATTGTCTAGCGATGTGTATACCTCTATGATTTATGTGTGTGAGTTCGTGAGATGTAAATCTAGATAGGTATATGAATGTAAGACTGAACTATTTTGCTCTCTTGCGCGGAGAAAAATCCCGTTTCCTGGCGTCTGTTTATCTTGGAAGTAAGTTTCAACATGGGTGGAGAGTGCAAACTGCATTGGAATAAGAAATCCCTTTACGAAGTGCAATCCTTTTTGCAACTGTGATGCGTCCTGATGCATCCTGTTGTGAAGTGTGTTGTTGACAATAGACTACCTTTTTATTACTTTTATTTTTTTTTATACATTAGTGGCCATATATCAAGACTTTAGACTGGAACGAATAAATACTAGATGAAAATCAGAATGTACAATCATAACTTTCAGAACAAAACTCACACATAATGACTACTTTTAAGTCACAAAATCCATGTAAGCTTTATAACGACAGTTCTATATGCTGAAACTATTCCTACAGTCTTATTGGCATATAATCGCGCTACGAGGGACGTCGTTCCTGCAACTGGGTCAAGGAATCCCTGATATCCGATGTAGTCCTGCGGTTCTATGCTCGTGTCTGTGTATTGTATATGTATGTATGTGTTTGTGAGTGTAGAATAAATAATGCATATGTTTTGAGATGAGTTTTTGAGAATTTTGTAAGATGTGGATGTAGACGGAAAGACGTTGGATACAGACCACTTCCATCTGGTTCTTTTGGTTATCTAAGGGGGAGGCCTATATGTTAAGCAATGTTATATGATGATGATGAGTGATAAGTGTGATAACACATTCTTAACCTCTTGTATTCCATACAACGAGTTAACTATGGATCAATAACATTTGACAACAAATAATTACATAAAATAATTCTAAACTTATAACCACTGAAGCAATCTTCCCGACTGTCTTGACCCTAATCCCGAAATTGTGTAACTAAAGATAAATTGATATATTGTGACATATTAATTAGCGCTCACGCAGAGCCTATCTGCCGCGCTAATTGGGTTCGCATTACGTTGTAAGACCGAGCTTGCACACCTGCGCTCTTGAAATACGTTTTTGCCCTTAATTACGCAGAAATAGAGCCTTTTTTTGAGGTTGGGAATAAGAAATGTTTTAGACTTTTTTGAGGAGTATTTGATGGGATGTTATTTTGTTAGTTAACTTTGTATATTTCTGGTTTGAAAATGATGAACGGGATCTTCTCAGGTAGGTTATTTTACAATCTCAGATTGATATAATAGGTAACTTCTAAACTCCTCATGCCATGATAATGGCTAGTTTTATCACCTGTATAATATAAGACAGCTCTTGGTACTGTTCTCAAGCTTCCTCATAATTAACTTTACAGTTCAAAACAAAAAAGTCTCATCCTACAAAATCTACTATCTCCCCTTGCTTTTCTCACAACAATAAGTATATCGAGATCTTCAATCGAGTTCCACCTTATTAATAGTATTTACCGCTTGTACGGCCGTACGGCTGGTTTACGACCGGACCGGCGGCCTCAGGGGACGTAACTTACCGTACCGGTGCTCTACCGGTTGAGTTACGGTTCCTTTCCGAACGTTTTCTATGTAACAATCGATGTTTGACGATTGCTTGTGAATTTAGAGAGATCTTAACTTGATAATGCTAACAGCATAAAGCGTGTATATTCTAAAATATACGTACTTACGAAAAAGAAAGGATTACCCAAATCCACATCTGGTAAATCCTTAAAAAAACTCGTATATTGTACTAACAGAACATCTTGCGTCAGAGTGGGCGTAGGAAGTGTTTTCTTTATCTTTTTTGATGATCTTCCTTTTTTTGATCATGCTGTATTTCGCATAAGTAGTTACAGCTCTCGTCAAGTTGTTTATTTTTACTTACATTTTGACTATCCTGAAGTCACTAGTAGTTAACTCCGGACCGGCAAAGTTACTTGAAGAGTTTCTAGAATAATAACTTTTCTGATCAAGTTTTGTTCCCGATCATTACTAATATATTTTAAACAGACAATGCATTGCTAGTTTCCGTTTGTCCATTAAATGCTCCGGGAGCGTACATTGTATTGACCTGTTCGTAACTGGGTGACCTGACAAAAGCCGAAACGGGCGCCCCTATCTCATGTTATAAAGTTTTGTTAAATGTTCCAAGTTTTTTTTTTGTATGGAAGACATTCCTTTTAAGATGGTTCCTACTGTAGCTATAACGGAATATACATATAGAAAAGATTGATCATTTATTTGTATATCGATAGAAAAGGCTGATCATTTATTTATATTGAACTTGTCAATTTTAGCTTTTAGGTGTTCTTTGTGTCTCTTCTGAAATCATATTCCGAACCTTTTCCCAAATATTTTGGGGTCAGCATCGTCAGTCTAACAGTATTTCTTATGAAATAGAGCATATAATATAAACACCTGATGGTACGGAAAAAGCAGTCATGTTAAGCCTTAAATCCCTATCAAATAACGGCTAATTTTAAACTACCACCAGGATTTTTAATGTGAAAAAGGGCAAATAAATCTAAACTTGCAGTCAGTGCGGAAATTACAATTATCGCTACGTTAGATTTTCAAAGTCAATATCCCGTGTAGACAATTCGATTGAGCGCTGCAGGAAGCTGAATGGTGCTTTCAAAATAGAATATGACGGTTATAGAACCTTCTAGAGTTAATGCTTCTAGTCTAGACAGGAGAAAATATGAGTTATTATCTGGTAAATAAAATAGCAAAAGTTTTTTAAGGGTTTCGTTTGTTAAGTAATTGGATAGATCTTGTTTTTTAGGTTTCTTTGCCTAAAAGGGTAAAACGGGAACCTATTTCTATAATGTCGGTTATGACGGTCCGGTCTGTCTATCACCAGGCCGTATTTGATGAACGATAATATAATATATAGATAGGCAGTTGAAATTTTCACAGATGTATTTCCACAAACGTGATTTTTGGCTTTTTAGATAATCGGAAACAATCGAGCGCGAGTCTGATTCACACTTCGCTGGAATTTGAATGTAGTCTTATCTGTCATGTAGCACGATGAAAGAGGTTTCAATGCAAAAAAATAGATAATAAGGCTTGACATATAAGAAAAATATTCCTCTACATTATTGTACGCGACAAAATTATACAAAAGAGTTTCATAGCCTTCTTTCTTGAAAACTGGCTTCTTGAAGCTTTAACTTGGAAAGGTCGGGTATACATCTATATGTATGACTCAGTAAGCTCAGATCATGGAGAACAAAATAACTAGCAGAGGTGCCAAAACGGAAAATCTCCTAAGCGCTAAGCTTAAAAAATCGCGTGTACGGGGGACGAGGAACGTTACTGTCTTCGTCCTTATACGCCTTCTTTGGACCCGAACATTTTTGTAATATAAAAAATCGTTGACGGATGTCTCAAAAAACCCGAACGCTTCAGTCGTAATTGATCGTTTTAGTCATGCACGTCGTACCTATTTGACCTAGAAGAAGGTGCCTGACCCACCTGCATTATGGCATCTCCGCTCATTTTTCCTTACTCTGTGGCTCAGATACTTATTTAGAGCGTGCGACGCTTTTAACTTCATTTCCAGTTTCACAGAATACGTTATTGCATTTCGTTGCAAACTCACTACGTATGCAAAATACGGGGAATTCTATTAATACTGCAACTTTTTAAGCCCGGCATTAATGGTATTTTGTGTCATATTTACTTGGTTTATGGCTGTCTTCCTTGCTTTGAGAATATCTGTTTATAATTGATAATGTGGGTTTTGCTTCTCTGTCTTATTACTTATTTACCCGTTTAGTTTAGTTTGTATAATAAAATAAAAAACAACATTAGCGGTGGCCAGCAGACGTTTATCCATTTATTTCATAAACCACATTACCACCGAGACCAATGAATGGTTAATTTTGAATCTGTCTGTAACCAAATAGTATTACAAGTGCTCTTTGTAAACCTTTAAATTACTGTCTGTGGGTGGTTTGTTATTATTTATTGCTAAAAATACTTCAAACACGACCTTTCTTTTACAAATTCAGATAAAGTTTTGTAACTAATTTATCAAGAGAAAAATAAAATAACTTGTCGAACTCCGCTCTCTAAAGGTCAAAATAATTTCAATTTTCTTTACTACGTATATGATTCATAAGAATATACCAGATTTAATATGACTTTATTCAAGCTAACCCGACTTTCAGTCTGTATGGCGAATTGCGTCAGTTTCAAACCCTCAGTCTAATGCTACGTCACTTCTGACATCACCGTTTAATGAGCAGAAAAACAAGCTTCGAAAAGGCTTGAAGCTCGTCGTAACATCTTCAAAGTTAAGGTGACTTTGTGGGGAAGTCTAATCTATGTATTTGTAAATAAACTGTAGTTCCCAGACGCTGGTTTATCTTTTTAATCCAGTAGATGCGTCATAGACGCGACGGGGCGGCGCCGGGGACCCAGGACAAGTTGTTCGTACTTGCGAGTGGGCTGCATGTGGCCCACTTATTATTATAATTAGTCGTAACCCCTTTATGAGTTGGTTTTATGCGTGTATTGTAGTTATTTGGGATTTAATGGCAGTGTACGTCACTGTGAAACGATAATAAGTGTCTTGTTGTGATCGGTTTTGGTGTCAATTTCAATATGTAGTGGGGTGTTTTAAAGTTTGTTCGAAAGTTATACTGCTTTATCTCTTTTGCTTTTGCACAAAAAATATAAAAACAGAATTGGGAATCGTCTCAAAATTCTTATACAAGACTAGATACGTCCCAAATTGAATTTCCAAAAATAAGACGAAAATAAAACCCTAAATACTTTAGGCCATTTATTTGATTAATCAACCAATTAGACTGAGTACATTTGACCCATAAACCTGGCCGGTGTTACGTTTATTTAACGCTTTTGGGACTCTCGTTTCAGATACCCTAATTAGCATAAATCGACGAAAATTTTGCTGATTTTCCTCAACAAATTATCTTAAAACTGTCTACACAAATTGGTTTGGTCGTTTTAATTGAACGGTTAGCCTTTAAAGATCCTGATTAAACAAAGCTTGGGTCTTATTAATATTACATTTACACGTGTAAAGGGTACTTGGAAGTGTCTCCGTTAGTTTCAGTTATTAAGAGGACGAATTGGAATTTTTGGCCCCAAGGATTTCAATTTTTCTCAGTAAATACAAAACGGATCAAAATACAACTTGGTTATCTGAAAGTTCACGATATAAACCTTATTTTGTTTGTTGTAGAAACATGATTACGTAACTTTTATAACAGAGAAAAATATATCAAACATACCTCTTTTTAAAAAGAGATTCACATATTATGGGCATACGGGACCGATTTAAGCCTCTTAACTTTTTTAGTAGTTGAGTATATACATACTCTTTAAAATGGTAGTAGGAATTTTTATCAAATTATCATTTCTAAATAATAAAATTACAAAACCATTTTGTCGCTTACGACTTTTAGTTATAAGCTAGCGCGCGTATTGTTATCCTCGCCCCGCTCAGACGCTCCGACCCCTTTTGGCGCCTTAGATGCGCGTGCCGGTTATGGAATTATTGTTGACCACTTCCTCGCCTTAATTGCTCTCAAGAAATAGTTCATGGTCGGGTCACTGGGATTTTCTATTGAATTTATAGCCATCTTGTCCTCGGTCCGTGTTTATATTTACATACTAGGTTTTAATTCCCTTAGGATTGAGGAGATTAAGTTGCAGAGTGTTTACATCTTAGAGTGTTCTAGACGTTGGAATTTTCTCGAACGGAAAGTAAACAAAAGCGTCGTGGTTTAACACCAATACGAGGTAAAGATTAGGGTTAAGTTACACTTGCTGAGGTACGTCTGTAGATTTTGTAAGATCTTAGTAGCGTGGTAAGCAGTATGTACTTAGCCAGTGAGTGGTAAAAGATGTCAGAAATAAATAAGGTTTATTGTTTTATTATGGTTTATTATTTTCTTCTTGTATATTGTCTGAACTCTCCGAAAGTCCCGATTTGAAAAAAAAAACTTTTTCTATTGGAAAGCTGCACTATCCTGGTTACATAGGGTGTACATACATAGGACGAAACCGCGAGAAAAAGCTTGTTAACTGATATACTTATTTTTTCTTATAAACCAAGTAAGTACAAGAAAGCTAAAGTTAGTAGCTTATTGTAACTTATCACGAGTTTTCCCCACGCAGTAATTGGTGTTCGTAATGCAAACAATGTGGAGTGCCTTCAGGCTATTATAACGATAACCGATGTTTACCTATTGCTGTTATTATTTTAACAAGAAATTGTATTGGGGATTTTTCTAGAATTTTTTTTTTCAATTACAAGGGCCGAATCGATTAAGATCATGACGCAAAAGATCTAAAGCACCATAGAGTTTTAACTACAAAAGTTTCGAACATAACTATATTCTAATACTAGTAGTATGGATGAGATCATAATAAAAAGGACCAGTGCTTATAAAAAGCAAGGTTGAATCTATAATATAATTAAATGGTTAGTACATTAAGTAGTCTTTTTATGTCTTTAGGGATTACAGTACCTAATCGAGTCATTTATCAACATGTGATTGATCGTAGATAGACATTACTAATTGGAGAAAGTTCTATATGCATCAGTAGATCTATGTGATTGCTATATCAAAGAGACATATAACTTTTTTCTGCTGAAGCTGTGTTTGGTAGGAGACATCTAGTCCCCCATGGTTCCTTAGGGAGCTATATCTCTCGCGCTACAAAACGGCAACATTTTCTAAACTTGGTAATACAGACATTTTCCCTTTCACTTTGTCCAAGTTATAGGTTTATAGTAACTGCATTGACGAAAGGCTTTCTTTGAAATACCATTGCGTGTTTCTAAACTCTATGGTAAAAGTCAATTGGCTGTTGATTGGCGGGCGTTCGCGACACAGTGGCGCCTTAGTTGTCTAAAACAATACATTGGAACTAAACTTCTAGTACATTTACTGTTGTATTTAGGACTAATGTTTTTGGTCAGGCTAGGTGATTACAGGGGTGGTGTTTTGTATTCGGATTTTTGGTACTAATGTAAACAATCTAATGGTATTGTTTTAGTGTCCAAATCTCGATTCTTTTGGTGTCCAAAATGTGGGAAAGGCGCTTGTTTATCAAGAGTACAGGTTTATTTAATGTGTTTACATTAGGTTTTTATTTTTATTATGGTTGTTGACATACAGGTCTCATTCCAAATTATCAGTTAGTTGAAAACTACACTGCTTTTGTATAAAGACTGGACAACCCGCTTCGACTACGAAAGTTGAAAGGAATACAATTACATTCGCGTTTCTGTACCACATAAAAATGAAAACAATTCATATGAACGTGTAGTACATTTAACTGCGAATTTATAGAGCAATAAATGTACTAACTTACGGTAGCTAAGTATTCCGTGCTGAGTTGCGTCCAAGGTGACTCCCGTACAGGCGATGCTACGCGAAATATTTTCGACTTTCGGCTACTTGCTTTATGTGAGCTGAAAATATCATATTTTGGTATCTGTTTCTAATTATGTCTGTATTTTAAGTTCAAGTCGTTTATGAGAAGATACTGTAGCTCTGTGAAATGAAACCGTTTGGTATCGATAATTTAGTTTGGCTGGACACCATTTCGTTGTACATTTTATTATTGTCTTCATATATATTGCTGTCTGTTTGAACGTCGCTACTTATACTATATTTATATGAAGTTGTTTTTTTTTCATTAAAAATTCATAACTTGTAATACCGACTGCAACATTTCATGAAATATTTGAGTTTTCAGTTGAGAACAAACATCAGTATTCCGAAGCTGTTCGACCCATTTCTCTGAACTCAAAAGCAACCGTAGTTGGAAATGAAGTAAATACAAAAGTTCTTGAGTTTCTACAAGTTACTTATCATTTCAGTGACGAAAAGTTTCCGAGGTGACGCTATAATTTATCTTGGGAAATTAAATGTAGCCTTTGAAATAAATTAAGGTACTTGTGCACCATCCTTCTTTTTTCATGTAAAGGGCTGGCGATAGTCTTTTTCTTTAGGGTAAGAAGCATTGTAGAAGCGCTTAAGTTTTTACGAAGTCAATCGCTTTCTGCAAATGACACACAATGAGTCACAAGTTTAATTCATCTTCACAAATGCTGTGCAGTGTGCAATGAATTGTAAGTGAAAAAGTCAGAAATTATCCTGGCATTGTAGGAATATTTTACTTCCTTTAACTGCGAGGGGAGCGACGACCCATTAAAATAATTGTACCATCATTGCTTGAATTTTACGGTTTGTTTTCATAGAGACGGTGGATTTACTATGCATTCAAATCTATGGAATATTTTCGATTCATGAAACTGTTTTACAAATGTACTACTTGAAACTACCAGTTCTACATGTATGAAATTCAGTAATTCAATAAGTGATAGCACAAAGACCTCGGTGCATTTTGATGTCAAATGTGATGCCAATGCTAAGATACTTCCTTTGTCTGCATTGTTATTGCTTAGTTTCCTAGCTGTGCAGAAACCTAATTTAAGATAAGAGCAAGTTTAGTATTTGTGTGGAAATAGAAAGAAAAGTAGGATCATTTACACAATACGAACTTCAATTCATTCATGGTGCGAGTTCCAACTCATCACATCGACACATTCCTTAAGGAAGAGTTTTGGCCGAAGGGTGTCGTCTATCGGAAGTTCCGAGGATGGCTACGCGACACCTCGCAGCGTAACACGACGCCGACACTTCGTGTGCATTAGTTTTAAGTAGTTTATATAAAATATGTATTAGTATATGATTTAATGTTATAATATTTATGTATAGTGTTTTCTATGGGCCTTGATGCCTGATTTAAATAAATAAATAAAAAATTTAGTTTTTCGCTTTTAGTGAAATGAACAATCTTTAGGTGTAGCTTTTGCAAGTGATCCAATAGATCTCTCATCTTTGATCTTTCTAATGAAAGTTAGAATTTCCTCGTTTCTATTGTAATGGACTTCTCGAATGAATTCTGCAGGATGTTATACCTAGCAATAAGAAATGCAACAGCGACGAGTGCCGTTCTTGATTGCCTCGAGACCTTCTGCTTTATTTATTGCAGTGCTCAGAGTATCTCCCTTTCATAACGATCTCGCATAACAGTATTGCTCTATGGTTTTTTGATGCATTTGTGAAACAATGAGCCTGTTGTGTGGTAGGAAATCGAAATTGACATACTGAAATAGATGTGAGAATTTGGTCCCCGTCTACATCCCGAATGTAATAAATGAGGATTAGGATTTGTATAGCCTAAATTGAAACCTTAGTTACGTAAAATTCATATAGCAATATCAGAAGGTAGCTTTCAAATCAAAGAAATCTCTTAGAAGTCACGTTAGGCACGGACTATAAAATTATTTAGAACTTGTTACAAAAGTTTGATGAAATTTTGTTGTGATTCGTTATTCAAGTTTGCAAAATTTCTTCTAGACGGAAATTCGTCAAAATTTTGTACTGAATGTTAGAAGTCTACCTGTATTACAAAGGCTTGTGTTTAAACACCACCCAAAAAAGTACCTATTTTACTACCAAAAAAATTCTAAACGGTTACCAAAATGGATAAATGGTCACCAAATAACGTTTCCAAAAATATTATTAGGTAAAACCATTTTTTCGTATTATTGACTACTAAAAAAATATATGGACGCCTTTAAAATACACTTTAGACCAAATATTATATATTGTCACTACTTAGATGTTACCAATTATGTAATACCATGACTCCTAATTTGGTCATTTTTGTTAGACTAAAAAAGCTAACGATCGCTAGAATATTTCCCAAATACCAATTAATATACTGGGGTTCCCAAACGTACGTCGCTTATTTATTGTTATATGAATTTGTGTGTAACTCAGTAGTAAAATGTAAGCACGCAACATGCAGCAAGCATGGCTTCTGTCACGGCTCCGGCACTGCGGGGCTCCGGCGGTCCCATGCGCCTACGCGGTTTTGAATTGCATTCTAGGGGTAGGGCAGACAAGACTACGTGGAGTCGGTTTTGCAGCGATTCGTTTTCGTCACTAACTTTAATTTTGGTAGTAATATTAATCTTTTAGTTGGATAGAATTTGGTGACCATTAATCCATTTTGGGAACCAAAAATAATATTTGTGCGAGATTTGCGATTTTTCTGATGTTATTTTATTTTTTTTGGATCATAATATTATATACTTTAGTGCCCTTTTAATAAAGTCAATTTATTTTTTTTGGAGTTGTTTATTTTATTTGGTGCCTCAGCTTAGAGTCTCAAAAATATTTTTGGTGATCGCCTAAATTATACCCTATTACAAATCGTATTGCTTATGATTTATCATTCAATTTCCTTTGTTAGTGAGCAATAATGAAGTAATGGGGTGTAAGACTGAAGGTTTTACTTGAACGTGACATTATTACATTTTGTAAGCAAATAGTAATCGCAAAATATTTATTTTCGTCTCAGACAGACTACTTTCCTAGAAATATTTTGTCAAAGGAATATGTAGACAAGATATAATTTGTTGATGTGAACAATTCAAGAGCAAAACGCTTTGATGCTGTAAATATGTATTCTTTCAACAGCTTCTGCCTTATTCCAAATGAAAAACAATTTTGAATACAAAAGACAATGTCTGTATTCAAAGAGAATGTCATGTTTTGTCTTTATGTATTGTAATAAGCATTTGTATGTATTTCAAAGCCGTAAGTACATCCATTCAAAGTACTGAATAAGACGAAAGGAAGGAATACTTGAAATATTTTATCAAGAGGAAAACTGTTTACCTCGATGATGTTTCAAGTGGTAACGTTGTACACTTACAAGACATGTAACTAAACTTCGTATCCTAATACATCAACAACATTTGCATGTGACGCATAAATATGACCCGAAGAGGTTAAATAATGCTCTTCAAACAGAAAAATACCGTCTGATATTTGAAGTAATTCAAGATGCGTGAGGTGAATACGTGTGGGATCCGCAAGGTTCGCTCGATTTATGAACGTTATACGCGAATTTGTGCCCTCACCGACCCCTGGCTTGTTTATACTTACCAGCTTGGAGAGGAGAAAATATATACAAAAATATGGAAGAAAATTAGTCTGTTCAGTGTTCATGCTTAGACAAAATTAAGGCTCGAGTGTTAAGTATCATTTTTGCTATGTTTACTAATCACTATTTCGCAATAATTGCAATAAGCAAAAAATACTGCAATTAGGTCTCTTTCAGCGTAAATTACGAGTGCAGTAAATCAATAACGGTATTCATGGAACGGGGAGCTTTTTCATGGAAGCATAGTCGACCTGAAATCTCAAATTGAGTTTACGGACGGGATGTAGGAGCTTGGCCGCCACCCTGTAACAAAAATTCAACAAATATGCTCTGCTCTCCGTCTCATATGAAATTCTGGTGAACTGATTATATTAAAGTTTCCTGCTACAAATTCTCACCATATAAAAGGTTGTGGTATAAATAGGTTTCATGTGAGCTGTCGAAGTTTGCTAATTTAATGTACCTGCTCCAAAATTTAGCTTTATCTACACAAATTATGAATGAAAGAAACGTTGAGGTGGTTTTATTTATTATTCTTTCATAATAACGACGGCAGACGGTATAATGTTATGTATCTCTAATGAAAAGGATCATTTATCATCCTAACATGTGGTGTCGAGATAAAATAGCTGAGCTAGTTTTTCTAACGATAATCTTGTAGGATCATTATTCTTTGCTTTCATTTTTGATTTATTCTTTTAGTTTGTAATCCGAAAATGGCAACCATGCACTTTATTTCAAAGATTAAATAGAAATTGTATTTGATAACATTCTTTGTGTCCATCTTTCGAAATTAATGATTTAACTCTGTGGTAATTGCTACAAAGGACCTCAAAAGCCCTTGAAACGAAACCTTCGGAAAATTGCCAATTGGAATTTGGAGCTAACCGCAAACGTTAATAGATTACCATCAGCCGTCACTGGAAATAATTCTGTAATTAAAATTCCTGGAGATCAGGTATTGAGCTGCGGATCAATGCGGGCTACGAATTTACATTCGAGAGCCATCAGGGTGATCTGTTGAATACAGGCCTGGACATATCCCATTGTGGGGTATTAATACCTCCGTAAATAATACCCTTTTGTTCTATGAACTCCGGATTATGGAGCAGGCTTTATGTGGTGTGAATAGTGCAACAATACACGTAGATTAGGGATATTGCAGACTCATGAAATAATTTTGCTGTTGGTGTTATCCTCTAAATGACCCTGAAAATTATTTATAAACTTTCGTTTGAAATTACTATTCGTTTAAAATGAAATCATAAGAGTAATTCTCTCGGGCTCTTTGAGTGCCTGGTCGGATACTGATTGCGTGAATGTGATTCCGAAATACAGATTATTAAGTTACTTATGTTTATTTGCAAAAGGTCAAAGGTTCATTTTAAACTCCCACTCCTTAAAAGACCAAAAGGAAATACAAATTATAGAACCATCCAACGCAGCTTACAATAGCCGACCTTTCAGAATACATTCAGATTGTATGCGAAATAAGCCGTTAGCAGATGTCACGTATCAATTATCTCGTAGGTGTCGTGTGTCCAGTGTGTCTGACACCCCGTCTGCGACTATAGGCCTTGCCCTTGAGGCTTAGAATCGATCACCAGTGTCGTTTGCATGAGAATCGTTTCTATTTATGTCAGTGAACCTATTAAGCTATTGGCTTCTCTATGTGGTCTTGCTTTTTTAATCAGATTTCTATTGTTTTCATTTACACTTTTAACTTTATCTACCGAATGTTGCTCTCCGTTCTTTATGTCTCTGTTGAACTTGGAATGTCAAAATCTTCCCCTCGTTTGTAATTAAAACACCTACGTTACATCCTTCGGTTGAACAAACCCAATTAAATCTCAGAGCCGACGTCAGTTAAAAAGTTATGTGCGTTCTGAAATTCATTTCAATTGAATTCTTTTAATTCATTACGTACGTCAATCCGACGATGGATCCGTCGACCAATCGCGTTCGAGCGCTGAAGCTTGACGCATGCGCGCCCGTGGGCGTCGGGTCGATACGGCTCGTGACGTCACGAGCGCTGACCAATGGCGCCGACCCGTCGCACGTCAATCGATGTGAACGATTCTGATATTTCCTCGGCTCCTTTTATTCATACTTACCCTATTGTGGGTACTGAAATGCGTCTTTGTTTTGAATTTTCACGGCCAATTGGGGACATTGCTTTACGACTATTTTGTAATTGGGTTAATCGTTGGAAGTTCTAATTGTTAATTTCATGTACCTATTCGCTTAGAGAGGGTCTTTGTTTGCAAATAAACTAAGGCTATCTACTTATATTGCAGACAAAGATAATACTGGAACATTTTTAAATAACATTTAAAACGGTTTCACAGGTACATGAAAATTATGCATTAAAACGTACTCCACCAACAACAAAAAGGCATTCAGTATTACGAAATGTTCACAAACAGTGCAGATGGATGTTTTTATCTCATGAATTGTAATGTCTCGCATAATAACGCCTGGCTGGAGGGTGCTCGGGATCTTTGAAGGCTCGAGGGCAGATATTGTCCTGAAAAACCCTTTCGCCGACGGAAACATTAAATAAAATCACTATATAGACAGATAACGCTATACGTATTGGGTAAAAATGGTTAGGGTAACAAGGGTAATCGTGGCCGGAGGCTATCTTATTGCCTATTACTTGAGCGAGTGTGTGAGAAGTTTCCATTTACAAATCCTTTATTCCTGTTTGCGGGTGTTAAAGCATCCTAAAGTGATTTAAACCCTTCTGCGATGTTTGTTGTTGGGTTTACAAGGTATTCAGAGATTTCTGAGAATGCAACAACAGGGTTGTTGTGAAGAATTTTAATGTTGGTGAATTCCGGGATGGTGGTTTTCTAGAACGTACCTTATTTCAAATAACTGTACGTCGAATTTTAGATAAGAGTTTCATAATAAAAGTTTTGCTTCCATCGTCGTATAATTTCCGATCTCGCAAAATATTGATTTTGATTCCCGTTCGGAATTCCGTTCATGTTATGCTTCATATAAATATGGTTTAAACAAGGAAGCGAGCACAGAATTACCAACTTTTATGAGCCAGTATTGATTTACGAAGCGAGTGCAGGCTTTTGATAGGGTTTAAACGTTTTAAAACTTTGCTTTAGCGTCTGTTGGCGCTAAGTTTCGAGTGGGTGTTCTGTTATCGATTGTAGTGTCTTTCACTAAAGAGGTTCCAGTTTCTTTAATAGAAAAGTCTTTCTAAAAACCCCTTCTATAATTCTTGGCAACACATCTCTCGTATGTATCATTTATGAAACGTTCGAGTTACTTAGACTTAAAATTAACAGTATTTTTGCCATAGAAGGTTATGTTAAGTGAAACTTGCAGGAGAATTAATGAGATTCCGCCGAAATTCGAAGTTGTTTCACTAATTAAACTTTGTTAAATCGATGGAACCTTAATGAAGAATCTTATTGAAGCTTAGCTAACGAGCTGACTTTATTGTTTCCTTATATAAAATATAAGAGATTTTCAATTACTTTGGGAACTAATAAATAACATGTATGTCCTCAGACTCATGTTTGTATTGACTAGTTTTTTAACTAATCCCTTTGCCCGTTCTATAACTGCATATTCCAAGTCGCTGCATATATCAATCAAAGTCAAGATCTTACCACGCGATTAAGACCGATGACTTGATAAGGTCAGGACCCACATGGAACCACCATGATCGTCATTTGTCACCGCTTTTCCGTAAATAACCTGATTCGTATCACTATTTAGACTCGCCTTGAACCAGTTTCCTGTCAGATATGGCAGGCATACCAACAGATTTCCAGCCAAAATGGCTCGCTTCTTGCCAATACAAACTATTTCCAAATTCATGCAGATTTTTGACGGAAACATACGCTCCTTTATAATATTCGTTTTTGGCTACAAAATAGATAAATGTGTATGCTGAACGAAAATACGTTTTCAAAGCATTTCGATAATTGCTTGTAGTATTTTCCTGCAGTATCAGGTATATAAAACAGAATCGAATAAATCGCCTTCTAATAAACAAACAACCCTGAATTAAGGACAATGTCAGAAGGATGAGCATAACACCATCAAATTATACAACATTGATAATAACGACAAGTGGTGTCCTTGTAGCCTGTAGCTTTGGCCTTAATCGTTCATACACAATTATGAATGCCCATGGGTTACCATGAGCTATGGAATTAGGGTGTTTGTTAATAGAGGTACCGTCGTCTTAATGTGTTGATACTCTTCAGCCGTCAGTCGTCACCTCCCCTCAAGCTGTCACGGAGTATTAGTCTCGCTTTATATTATTCTCAGTTGAACCTGTCGAGAGGTCATTAACTGACCTTTGTTGCCAACCTTTCTTTAGATAGATTAAGATGTATGAGTTTGTTTCCTGTTACAAAATAAAAGCTTATCGTTTATTTTCGTTATGTGCTGTAATTAGTTTAGGTGGCTGCATATTTTTTCGTCAGTGTCACTGGACTTTAGTAGATTTCATTGCCTTAAGCTCTTCTTATTTTGTCTATTGCCATAATTTAGGTGCATTGGGATTTGTTTCTGTCTTTTTATTAACACTTAACTTTTTATTTTAGGCCTAGAGGCCTAGGGTTTGAGTTCAGTTCGTGCCTCAATTTTCAGTCGCGTGTATATTAAAAGGTTTTTCTACTTCCATATAAATAAAAACAAAATCCTCGAATTTTCGCGAAAACCCTTTTATCCGGAAGGCTTGAATAGTGTACGATGTATATCGAATGATGTGACGGTAGGTCCAGTTTGATGGATCGCAGTACACGCGACTGTGCGACGGAAGATCGATTGGTTTGTTCAGAATGTTGTACATTAGCTGCCCTTCAAGTTTAAGGACCTTCCTACATACCCTGCTGTGTGGAGCTATTTAGTTTGGAAATTCTTGTGTATTTCGAATGTCAGTATGTAAGTTTTGGCAAGATATCGCTTTAGTACAAAAGCAAAACAACACGCTACGACATAAAAGTACTCTAGGTTGAACTTAAACTGAAATTACCATTAGGTTTTCGTTCAATTCCAGTTTTTTTTCTTCTTTTCTGAATTATATCTTTCTTCCATTTCTTTCTTATTTAAAATCTTGCTACGGGTATGCCTTGATTCGTGATACTGAAATCAAATTCTGTAACTGGAAGTGAGAATTGAAACCCACGTTGTACTTGGACTGATACGCCCTTCGCTGACTTTAGATTTGACTAGTCAGAGTCTGTTGAAATCGTGCCAACTTCACTGGCACTATACTTACTTATCCCATGCTAACATGGTTCAACTGTTCTACGATGAATGATTAAAGATCTTATTCATTATAACTTAAAGTTGAAATTCATCTTTGGAAATCAGTTGAAGATTTCTTTTAAGTAACCTGAAATGGTCCTTCAGCACCTAATACAAATGCTGGATCCTACAGATTGAAAGTGAAGTATGGTCGTAATAGAAATTCCTTTCTTTTGAAACTGAGCTTTTGACGGTCTTAATATTCTGAGCAGGTATACTTTGGATTCGATTTCACATTAAGATTCATGAACTAGGTCTTTCCTAAATGACGTTCATTCATTCGGTATTTCAAAATCGCAATCACTTTCTTCATATTGGTCATGATTAGAATCACTATAGTTGATCTTTCAAACAAGGTCTTAATGGTGAGAATACATGTAGGTATTTAAAAATTATTGATGCGATATGTTTTTTAGTGTGCCTACGCCCTGTATTGCCTTCAAAGAGCTTTCTAGTTGTCGATGTATATTTTTTTGGTCATCAATAAATACTATATTACACAACAAGTTACAAAGGTAGGTATTCAGCATGGCGTTTATGTGGTTATGTGGCAATATTGGCAACGGCGACATGACAGCCTACTCCGGGTTTTATAGCGACCCAAATTCAAGTCGCGTAATGTGGCAAATGCATTACTCTTAATCTTTATCCGTTTGGCCTGGATCTTTTATTATCTTAAAGAGTTTGCTCCCATTCTTAAATATTTTGTCATAGAATGTAATGTAGGAAAATTCCATAGTAGACTAATCCAGAAAATCTGCCTCTTACCCTGACTTGCTATTCATACTAAATATTTAATTCTCTTAAAAGAAGGCCCATTCTACCCTTGTATGAAGCTAATCATCATAATTGTAAATCGTTGGTGATTTATCAGTGTTCTTTTTCTTAAGTAGTTTCTATTTTCAGTTTCTACTGCTATCATCAATTCAATGTAAGAAAGGAAGTGGTTATTCTTTTGCTCAGGGGCTAAATGGAGTGAAATGGCGACCCCATTTCTTTCACTATAACTGAGAATTAAAAGTGTAATGGAGATCTTCCCACGCACGTATTACAAAGAGAAATAAGCGTAGGCGTCGAAACAATCCATCAATATTGGCATATTGCACTTGAAATAAACTTTTACACTTTGTTTCATTTCTTTGTTTCTTGTTACAGTTGCTATATGTACTGTAGTTACTATTCCATCATTCGTTCCCATTTCGCCTAAATAATTCTTCACGAAAACTAACTATCCATCAGTTCTTTCTCCAGTCAGTACATCCACATTTATATTCACTTGTTTAACTACATACTCTTGTCTAACTTGATGTATTCCACTATTCAAGAAATTGGTTCCAAAGAAATTATTCTATCATGGATACATTGACATTACGAAGATTAATAATTATGTTTATTATTCTAAGAAAAACTACCCTTATAAAGTAGGAACGCCCACACAATATTCGCTATAACGCCTACGGTTCCGAAAGTTAGTCCAATATAAGTTTGGCACTAATATTTACTTGCCTGTCTCTGCAAATATATACTGATGAAGTAATAACAAAGTTTATTAAATATTTATTGTGATTAATTAAACTGTATTTTGGTTTAATAATGCACTCCATTAGCCATTTGGGCCCACGCTTTTGCTTCTTCATGATTAGGGCATGCAATTCCGGTAAAACAAAAATTACCGGTAAAAATTCGGTAATAAAAATATTTTTACCGGTAAACCGGTAAAACGGTAATTTTTGTAATTTTTTTTAAATGTAATATTATAACAATAAGATTGGGTAGTCTTAAAGCAAAATCTAAATAAATATGCAAAGTATAAGGTGGTAAACGTTTTTTGTGACGTGGGCCGTAACAAAAAACATGTCAGTACCATCCGAACGCGATGTCGCCGACAAAATGCAAGAGAAACGGCTGCGATGGTACGGACATGTAAAAAGGAGTGACACCTGAGGACATCGGCAGTGTGAATGTGATACTCAATCTCAATATACCCGGTCAAAGGCGCAAAGGCAGGCCGAAACCGTGGTGGTTGAGTGTCGTAATGAATGACATGAAAATCTGCGAACTCGAAGAGGAAGATGTCTATTCAGGAGGATAGAGCGAAGTGGAAGAAGGAAGATACGGAAAGCCGACCCCGTCACAAGACGGGATAAACGCTAAGAATTAAAAAAAAATATATTTTTCATTGAAGTGAAAGCCCTTTTTTATGGCAAATCATCAAATGACAGACTCTTTCTGTCTAAAACCCATGTTTTTAGTAGGCGTTTTATGGACCAGGGTCGCGGTAACTCTTTCGAACAATCCCGCGGCCCAGGCAGGCCTTGGCCCTGTTGGGCCCCACCGGGGTTGCTGACATCTCCCTGAGGACCCCGTGGAACAACGCGCGCCGCTGACACGGGTCTGTTGTCTATGCAGACGGTGGAACGATGAGCCGCCCGAACTCACCGCCCACAGACCGACGCCTAAGGTGGCCGGGAGTCGTCTCTCGACCCTTGGCGCCCGTGGTGTCTTCCTGGTCCACTACAGCGGCTGGGATGAGAGGTGCTACTCGCAGTCGCTCCGCCGTCTCCTTCTCGAGCATGACTGCTTCGCAGAAGGAGGTGACGGCTTCCCATTCCCTCTAGCTCCGGACCATGGCTTGAACCAGGGAAGGACGCGAAAGGTCGCCGCTGCCTATTGCCTCGACGACAACACAGCGGTACCCTTCCCAGGCAGTGCACACCTGGACTGTGTGCTCCACCGTGTCCTCAGAGCTGTCCGCATGGTGGTGAAGTAAAAGCCCTTGCTCAGTAAGGTCATAGAGTAGGTAAAATAAGCATTAGCTACATTTGTACCTAGTATGAGCTGACAGCTATGAGGATAAACAAAATAACCGAATGAATACAATTTGTTTAGATTTTATAAATTAAGATGAGAAAGAAGATTTGTATCTAACCTAGAGATAGTTAAGGACACACAAGTTTACTTTCCTAAAAAACAGCAACTTTAACACTTACAATACGTAATGTATGCAACATTACATTATATTCAGGCTACATAACAAAGATTTGACGTTAAATGAACAATTGCTATATTTTATCAGAAAAATGTAAAAACCGGTAAATTACCGGTTTCATATTATTTTTACCGGTAATTTAAAACTCGCAAAAATGGGCGATTTACCGGTAAAAACAAAACCGGTTAACCGGTATTGCATGCCCTATTCATGATAAATCAGTACAAAAGGTCTTAAAATTCAGAACAACACGACCAAGATCGTTCGTGTTGGAACATTTATTAAAGGACCAATAACTAATATAGACTATGCCTAAATAGTAATCCGAGACCTAATCCACTTAAAGGCAGATTTTGATTAAGATTAAATATTCTTTACACTAGACAATGTCGTACTATCAACAGTTTAGATTAATATTAGAATCACGCTATGCGATAAATAGTTGTGTACGATATATCGATTAGGCGGTTGGTGCTTGTGTACGCATGAGGCGCGATGTCAAATCGATTTTGATGCTATTTCATAAAATCTCTACTATATTTTATACTAGCCGTTTTTCGCGGTTTTACCCGTGTCCCTTGTTAAGTACTTCCCGTACCTGGATAAAATATAGCCTATGTTACTCGTAGATAATGTAGCTTTCGAATGGTGAAAGTAAAAACGGCCCAGTAGTTTTTAAGCCTATTAATTACTTACAACCAAACAAACAAAAAAGTTTTCCTCTTTATAATATTAGTATAGATAGATGTATTAGAAAATGCGTTAGTTGTGTGTATGTAAGCTTTTGTATCTGCCTAAAACAAATTAAATATTGGTATGATTTAAATTCAGGCCGGGAACTTTTGGTCCTTCTAATTTAAGAATGGTCAATGATAGGAAATAGGGTCCTTTCGATCTAGGTGTATAACGTAGTTTACTTTGTGTACGAGTTGAACTCTAGGAGTTTATTAGTAGCTACACATTGTTATGTTCTTTAAGTAACATAAGTACATAGCTGTAGAAGTATACACTAAGTATATATACTAGCATAGTGTTCACGTGTCCACCCACACTCCGTTGGCAATAGATTAACTTTTTAAAAGGATTCCGTTTTCACGTTACGCAATGAACGATGACCTTTGTTGCCATTGATTGAGGCAGCCGGTTTAATAGTCGGCTTGATGAGGTCAATCATACGTGTGGAAACTAGATTATGTGGGCCTTTGTTTTCAAAATATCTGTTAGTTGTAGTATCTTGAGTATGGCTTGTGTTATCCTAATAGTAGGATAGTGATTGTAATTGGACTGTAGTTTTTGTGCAACGATCTGTATACATGCGATTCGTAACCCAGATACATCATTCGTATTTTATATACGACTAAATTGAATATAGACAATTTAAATATCTGTAATGTCCATATATGTAATACAGGCAACAAATAAATCGCATAGAATTTAGGCAACAATTTTATCCAAATAGTGTTCGTTTTGTTTGCTGGAGTTTTTTATATATGTACTTCTATGTAGCTCTCAACACTATTTTTTTCATGTATTCATTCGGATTTCCGGCTGCAACATGTGGCGTTTCAAATGGATGAAGGCTGTACCTTTTCTCTACAAAACGAACTGAAAATAGACCAAGCGAATTTCCTTTCTATAAACGAACGAACGTATCAGAGTGGTTCTATGTTTCTATATACCTGGTGAAACTTACCTGCTTGCCTAAAACATGTAGGTTTATATCCATAAAATACATATGTAGCCAATGTATACTATATCTTCCATCATTGATCTCTACTACAATTATTATGATTATTGACTTAAATAGGCATGGATAGTTAAAGACCTTTTATTCCGAAGAAATGCAACATTAATACCAAGGGGAGCGTATAGCCAAGTTCAAAATAAAGTTTTAAATCTCTTTGTGGTAAACAACTCGTAACTTATGTTTACTAGTTTATTTATCGGTTTATTTTTAACAGGGATAAGTAACTAAAGGTTACTGAGTGTTAAAAATATACTCGTATATCTGCCACCGCACCTACTTACCATGAAACGAGAAAAGTTTTTAGAGCCTTGCAAATCCTTGTAGTTTCTAAAGGTTGAAATTGAGTAAATAAGAACATATAAGTAAAAGAGCCTTATTAATAACCGCATATTTAACTTCAGGTACCTATCTCTGCTCAACAGGCATAAAAATACATTCACAACATTGTCCTTCAATCCGGATTTCAAAAAAACATTCACAATGATCCCGTAACCTGAGGTCTTTATAAAAGTATAACGTGTCGCTTTGTATGAATCAGGCTTTGCGTCCCCTGTCGGCACTCCTCTTTGTCACCCCCCACGGAAATCTGTGAAATGTCAGAGTTCACTAACGTCTTTTGTCAATGGACGCCGATATCATGTAACAGCTATTTCAGTCTGTTGTTACGAAACATGGAGAACAAAATGACTAGTGGAGATGACATGACGCAAAATCTCCTAAAAAAGAAAGAAGCGCTTCATAAGGCGAGTGACAAAGGAACGTTACTAGCTCTGCCTTTAGACCCACTCTATAGAACCTACCCATTATTTACAAAATTGTAAATAAATAAAGTAAATATAGAATCACCAATCAATCAAGACCAATCCTTGACAGATTGGTTTTGATTTGAAAAGGGACCTCGGTAGTTCTAATACATCATCACGCCTACCGTCAGGTTCCTGACCTACAAGAAGACCCCTGAAACATCTTCCATATGGCATCTCCGCTATCTTTCTTTCCTCCGTGTTACGAACACACAATCGAAAAGTTGTTTACGCACATAATTTATTTTGCAAGAATTTAATTTAAACTTTATTGCGCCATTTCACAGAGTCAACATTTATCTCAAATTGTTGCGCGAAGTTCTGCGAAGGCATACAATACGGTTATTTATAGTATAATGTTACGTTAAGTTAGTAGTGAATTTTTGTGCTGAAAGAGTTCCTATGTTTCTGAGTATTAGAATAATCGTTGTCTGCAAACGATTTTAATGAGCCTGAGTATGATTATATATAACAAAGAAAATTGTAATAACATTTAACATTGTTTTGTAAAACTTACGTAATGTGTCTGCAGTAAACATTTCAATTAGCCGATGTAACCTAATTACTTGTATAATTGAATAACATACAATTTGGAAGTCCCATTATAATAGTAGCAAAACTTTCCGACACAAAACTCGGTCTTATATTATCATTCTGCGAACGTGCCAATTACAAAGTTTTAACGGTCTTGAAAATAGCCTAGGCTGAATATCCTATCGAGCTTTCGAGAGAGATCTATAGTTCTCTCAAGGCGTCTTGTATACTTAAGGCCATTTTAACATTTATTTAGTTCAAGTTCAAAGCTTTAGTAGTGAAAATATTGTCAGTCAGTACAAATACTGATGACGCAACTCGCCGCTCCTGTAGTGACGTGACGGCGTAGCACATGACTACGAAACGCGTAGATGCGCTACGACGCGTGTGCGTAGCAGGTCTACGCATGCCGCCCACCCGATTTAAACTCTTTTAAACAATGTACACAATTTTGCTTGTGCTTTCTATAACGTCAAATTGTTTGTGCTTTTGTATTTATTTTAGGTAAATATGTATCAACCGTAAGCTTGTTCAGTATAAAAGGACGTAGAATACTGAATATTGATTTTACTGTCTACACAAAGCTACATCCTCGAAAGGTCGAATTTCCCGGTAGAGATTTCTAATTCACCAATTTCTAAGGTCGTGTTTGAACAAAACTGTGATATCGGATCCTTCAGGCTATCTTGTGGGGAAATGATTTCATCCCGTCCCATCCTTGCGGTGTAATGTTGGTAATATCGATTGTACGATGCTGTGACCTTTGTCCCACACACACACAGACAAACACACACACGTACAGAACAATCTTACATAACCCAATTACATACTGTTTACTTATCTCTGTCTATGCTAAATAAATTCTACTCTACATGGAATTAACGTAAATATATGATAGCTATCTCCACTTTTAACGTTGCCATACTGAAAAAAATCCCCAAGAGTTACCAGTTTTATGTCTGAAAGTGCACTTATTTTTTTGTTTGAATGTGTAAACAAATACTTTCAGTTAATATTGTTCTCATATGAGACATAACGTGTCAACGTTAATGCCGAGTAAATGTTTTCCTTTCATTACGTTTTCTCTTGTTTACCCAAGAATTGTCAGCGACATTTCAATTAATGCGTGAATTTGGCTTGGAGACAAGATCTAGCCTATTATTTCCTATTTAAATCTAATTGTGGATTTCAAATAATTTAGTCGAACGTCTGTTAATAGCGTTGTAAGTCCCCATTAATGGATGTTCGGAAAGCTAATATAAACGAATCGTCTTCGAAGAGGGATCGTTAACGTCTGTGGGGCATATGGGCAATGCCCCCGTAGTCCCCGAACCGAGGGGGACTGACACCTCCGAGACAAGGAAACTGAATGTACGCAGTTCATGTATCTTTCACACAATTGCAATTGTCAATGGATCGCTTTGCTGCGAGTTTTATTGGTCCTTTTATACGAAGTGGTGGGATGACCAGATAAAACACTTTAGTTATAGTGTTGTGAATTTCATTTTTGGAAAAGCTTTAAAATATCCAAATATTCATTGAACATATACAAATAATTACCGTAAGAAAAATGTAAGTGGCTTGCAGTATTTGTGCTAAAAAAGTTTGTTTACGTCTTTCATCCAGAAAAGTCATTATCATTCTTAAAATTACTACTCTTTCTATATGTATTGCCTAAAGAAACATTCTTAACATATACATACATTCGAATCATCAAATTGTTACATGCCCCCCTCGTCACTAATGTAATGGGTGAACTGTGAAGAAACTTGGGTAATCCCACCCGATTATATTCCTGTCAAGTTTATTTCTTTGGGAATTCGCTTGTTTGACAGGCGACGAGGGTCGTTGAACTCCAATACGAATTCCGACAAGGAAATCGGATAAGCGAAGAAGTACCTAACTAAAATTGAAGATATTTTAGGAATGGGAAGCCGTGGTATTGTTTTTCAACTGAGACTTTAAAAATGGGGGAAAATGTAAGGGTAAATGAAATAGAATTTTTGAATTTGCATTTTCTCTTCAAACAGAAACATCGTTAAGTACTCGTCATCAGTGAGCCAAGCACGAACGTACTAATGCAAACGTAACATCAATTTGAGTGAGTTTTGATTTGAAAATTTTCGCTTCTGCTTTAAAAATGTTTATGTTGAAAATTCTCATTTATTACTGTGGATTATGCGAAATTGTGATCATTACGCTTTATACTATATTTGTGTTTCACGTCTTTCATTCATACCTAATTTCATCATCATCATCATCATCATCTCAGCCATAGGACGTCCACTGCTGAACATAGGCCTTCCCCTTAGATCTCCACAGATACCTGTTGGAGGCGACCTGCATCCAGCGTCTTCCGGCGACCTTTATAAGGTCGTCTGTCCACCTTGTTGGTGGACGTCCTACGCTGAGCTTGCTAGTCCGTGGTCTCCACTCCAGCACTTTTCGGTCCAGTCTTGACCTAATTTAAACCTATTTTTTTACAATACTAAATACTGTTTAGTTTTCACTGGAGCACAAAGTATTTGTTCCAATCTAGATATTTATAAAGTCACCACGTTTTGACACATTTAACTTGCTTTGTTAGTTTTTTATCGTTAAACCATGATTCAGCGTAAACTGTGCGAACCCGGATCTAATAGAATCGCTCGTTAAGATCAGACCGATAACATTCACAATTTTAGTAAAAAAACACTTTTACAGTAAATTAGCGTTTATTCTGTTGACATTAAGGGTGAAAGGGTTAACCAACTTATTTGCATTTTAGAACTGTTTGGGTAATTCGTTATGTTCGTGTCCTATTTAGGCGGTTGTTGTGACAGCAGCTATTTAGATGTTTTATTGTTAATGCTATTTCAAGTTTTGGACTATTTTGCGCCATAATATTCTGTAGATAAGCCATATAAACCTGTAAAACATTGGAAAATGAACACAGTATTTATTTGAGCCTTCTTAAGTAGCAGATGCCTTGTAATCCGGTTTTCAGAATATAAAACGAGCATAATTCTTACGCAGCAAAAAATCGCGAAGTATCGTCCCACAATCTTACGCAGTAATCCAAGATCAATCAGCGTGCTGACGTCATCCATCACATCTCCTTTGACACTCCTCATGTGGGACAAACAAGCCGACCCGACACCCTTTGACAAGACTATCGGCACCGCTAAATATTAAAATATTCATGAGGTGGGCTTGAGACGTCTGCCCGACAAGACATCTCAGTAAAGAGGCTAAAAATATGTCTCCTTATTAGGTACTTGTGTATAAAATATCGTATTTATTTGTAACAACATACTGTATAAGAATTTACACGTATAAATGCTCCCGGGACCCAAAAGTCATGTATAACCCATGTATACTTGATATTTCACATCACAACCTAATAAATTGTTTGTAAACGAGTAATTATATGAAGTGCAAATTGTTTCATACAACACGTTGTCTTGTATTTTAATAAAGTCCTGAACATTAACGTAGCCTCCGCGATTAAATTTTGCTCACAATTTCCTTTGTGCGCTAACATGTCTGTAGCCTGTACTCTACGCGATGAAATTACTGCTTTAATAATAAACAAGATACACTAGTATGTACTGAAAGACCAAGACTACAATAACGACTAATTAATGTAGGTGCTTAATACTGTTCTAAGAACATAAGACTTGTAGTACTAACGTCACGTTTATAAACGTTTTCTCCAACAATTACTAAGGTCCTTTGCTGTATAAACTTAATCCCACCGGCAAAGACAAAGGAACAACTAAATTAGTTCTTAATTGAAGCGGTGGAAACGTTTGTATCTAATTAAAACCTTATTTGCAAATTGTGCTGACATTGCTACTGGTTGCTACAGATATGTTTAGATATTCTTATTTTAGTCGTGCTCTCTAAAGACGTTCTAAGGTTGTCTTGCTATTTGTCTTAAAGAAAATGTATTGATTCTTTCAATATTTTTTGTTTCTTAATTTCTTACTGAGTAAATACATGAAGAAGTAGGAGGAGACACATAATGTATTAGTATTACACCTATGCATATTTATGTCGAAGTCCTCTCGAGCAGATTTTAACTTGAGACATGGGAGACTTCTAGGCCATAAACAAAAAAACTGAACCATCTCCACAGACTAAAGCTGTTTTAACGATGTGACGTCTTACGGGGATTGTACGCGGCATACAGCAAACTGCAAAGTTGCAAACACCGCACAAACAACGTGAAGTTTAGGGCAACAAACTGGGAGAACACCTCAATTCTCTGTAGACGGAAACTTTCAAGCAACTGCAACTATTGTCTGATTAGATTTACTATTAGCGAACTTGTGCGCCAACCGTCTCGAAAGACCAGACTTTAAATTGCTCTGATTTTGTAAACAAACCAATCGTAATTTATGAAATTGAAACGATACTTTTCTTAGGTTAAGACAGTTTTAAAAATAAAATGTTGACAACAGAAAAACATTTAAGAATTAAACTTTTCTTCGACGGAGCAGCGAAGAAAAATATCTTGAAGAACGTCACGTTAATAATATATTGTGGACGTGGGCGATGCCCGAGGCAGTAGGTTATGTCACTCCAGCTCCGCCAGTCTAGATACACGCTCCCAGCTAGAAAACTGACATTTCATTAAGCTCTTTGTATTCAAAAGTACGTGAACCTTTTAGCACCTAACAGTAAAAACAAGAATATAATTGTCATTGTTTGTGTTGTGTTTTGTCGTTTTGGATTTTGCAAGCGCTTTCTAATATAATCCCAAGGACCTCGACAATAATATGCCTTTGACCCTTCAACAGGATATGGCTTAGCTTCAAAATATGTATTAGATACAATAAAATTATCACAAACATCGTTCGCATTTATTGTGTATTCTCTATCGTTTGCAATATTGCTTAATCCAAGTTTTCAATACACTAAATCCGCAACAAAGTTCTTAACATGAAAAAGTTTCAGATGAATTTACACGACTATTACGTTGGACGTTGTTTTAATTGCTTTGCCTTAGTAATGGACTTCCAACATGCGAAGGCGTGACTTAACAATTTAATTGTGTTTTTGTTTTATTGTTTTTAGATTAATTTTTGTACACAAGGCCGAATGTTAAAAAGACATACTTCTTTTTTCATTATTTCCAAAAAATACAGGCTTTAGCTTTTAGACTTTTTTTACTTTGAAGTTTTACTGTTCTGTCTCCTCCCGTTTAAACATGGCCGCCGTGAACCGTTTTGCGTCATCAAATATTTGGATTACCGAATGTCTCGATCGGTTGAGAGCGTTTTACGTTTCTATTTCAGGGAAACATGGAGGTATTTCGCTTTCATGGGCTTGAATCCCATTGAGAATTGCGAGGGAGGGCGTTGCGTCTGCAAGTACTTCAATTTCATACCAATATTTGTTACGGAACCCCTCAGGGTGGTGCAACGACGCAATCAGACGTCGGAAATCTGATCTAGTAAATTGTAATGTATAAATGTGCAGTAGTTGAGCAATGGGATTGTTGGATGCGTGTCCCATGTTCTGCTAGCTGAACATAACAAATATTTTGTTCTGAAATTGTTGTTTGCGTTTGTTGTTTTCTTCCTTTTGTGAAACAATGTTTTGTTCGACAAGTAAATGTTGAAGATGTGTTGTTTGAATTTCTGTTCTCTGTAAAGAGCAATCTTTATATTTTTGGTACCTAATGAGCGAACGTGTAACTCCATGTCTTTCTTTTGTAAAGCTGAACTTCTAGAAGAAATATTAATAGATACTTGATCTGTAGGCGTATCGTTATTACACAGTTCCTAGGCAGACCTCGCCTACGCCTTCCTCAAAACAAACGCGTGGTAGTTCATCTGGTTTTAATTCCGCGTTCATGGAAAAACGCTTCAAGTATTTTTCAGGTCAAACTATGGAAAAACTGACAAGTTAACGTGCAAATTTTGACGCTAAGTAGTGTTTATTTATGTCGTTAGCGTGGGTTAGGTTTTAGCATAAGTTATTTTTAATCGTATGTTATATTTTTTTTCTATTTCTGTAGCTAAATAATGGGATGGTGTAAATATCGTTGTCTGCATATTTTAACATTCAATTTCCATATTCTATACTAAATCTAAATAAAAACTTTCTGCCAAAAAATACAAAGATTCAAACAAAACGCGTGCCCTTAAATATTTTCATTATACCTTGAAATATCTCAGAAATTTTATTTAGGTACATAGATACTAGTCCGCAGAATCCTGAAAGTAAATAAATCTCGAAACTAATTTCTGAATTAAGAACTTAATCATCGTTTAGAGGTTGGAGAGCCATTTATTAAGTGTAATGAATATTTACGTTTACTTTACCTTACCACAGTACTAATTTATCATTCATAAAGCACTTGAAATAAGGCTCGATGACTATTATACTATAATAGTTATAATTTATTTAGTCTGATGTAGTTTTTTTGGCAACACTGGTTTTTTTGCGGTTTAAATTAAAATGACAGTTCACTGTTGTTATTGTTGTTATTCGCTTTGTATATTTTTTTATATCCACCGGCATTATTGACTGTTAATATTTTTCAGCGACTGGTTCTTGCGTGATACAACAGCTTTAGCCCACGTCAGATTAAGATTGAAGGCACCCGTTAACCCCATTCACGACCCCCACATCTTTTGTTCGTTCTAGCGCATTGTTTTCTTATTTCACGTCTAATCTAGCTTTACTGTCTTTATTACCTTCATTAAGGCGATTTACTGTCTTCCAAAAGCATTTTCTACCCAACTATGATACTCAGATCTTAAAAATTGGTGCCTAAAAAGCATATTTATTACAGTCTTAGCAGCTAAAACCTATTCCATGTAATTATTAAACCCAGACCTTGCCAAAAATCACATCTATTATAGAGATAAAAGCTGTAAAGCAAAAATAAAATCCATGTATTGTGTCAAACATAATAAGATTTATAACGAAGCGAAGATCTTATAGAAGGATAAATACAGCTTCTTATTTCGCACAAAGAAAGTAAATTGGGAAATCTGGTTAAATGTCATGGTTGTAATGAAGAGCCTTGATGCTCTCTGTATGAGAGGCTAACTAACCCTTTGGTCCATTATGTCGACATGAAGAGGAATTCTTTCCCTCTGTGCGTTGACATTGAAAATCCGACTGCCTGGGAATTCGAAGGTCTGTTTGATGTACTCGTAAAATACTCACGCGCCGTTGAATTTCGAGTTAGCCAACGTTTGTTTGAAAGGGTACCGAATTTTCAAGGTCGCTTTGAAGTTGAAGTGTTTGGAATTTTTATTTTATTTAAATCACACAGAAAATAAGAAAAAACTAGCAAAAGATTTTTCTTTCTTTGAAACGCAAATTGGACATGACACTCAAAAAATATATGACGTCTATAAAGTTTCTTATACGCTGGAATATGTTTACATTATCCTGTTAGAACAATCTAGATTGGTCTGGACCTTTATCGTTTCGAACAAAGTTTATTCTGTGTCCAAATTAAGTAATCTACAAATATGATATTGCATAAAACCAATAACATGAAACATATAAAAAAGGTCCTCGAAAGAAGGTGACCCGTTGCGTTTGGGGTCCTTTCGTAAACAACTTTTATGACTGCGCTACGTTGTAATGCGTGGCCGAAACACATTCTGCCTAATATGGAAGCGGTAACAGTCGCCATTGCTATTTATTAATTGTATTGGCTAGAAAATCTTTCATGTTTTACAGAAAAAAAAAACAGTGATTTTGCTACTTGAAAACGTTAGTCGTTTTTCAGCTTAATGCAACAACATTCTAACTAAACGATACCGGGCTTCGAGAATGTACGAACATGCATTTACTCGGCGCCTGAAGCAAAGAGGCGTCACCTTTCTAGAACGCAGGCATGCATACATAGTTGCGCTATTAAATCACTTTATACTAGGCATCTTAATTAGAAGTAATCTCAGCAATTGTGTTGTCTTGTCAGCAGTGGATTACATCGGTCCAGATATCGGTGCTAGTTTCAATCGATACAGTTAATTGCGTCACCGTTCGTTCAGCTCCGCGGTGTAAGTGCGTAGTTTGTCTGGTCCTTTGACCCAAGGCTCGCCAACGCAATGATTTATGGTGTCTACTGGCGTCAGTGAAACCTTTTCTTAGGGCCCTTATTTTTGTTTGGTTGTGATTCTTTATTCTTTGGTCGGAGACCTAAATCTTTTTGACTTATATTGCTTTTGGTTCTTTAGGGGCGAATTAGCGTCAGCCTTTGAATTTTAATTATACGTGGGTCGTAGAGCAGATAATTCTTTCCGACCTATTTACCAAGGTTGGTTAGAAGTCATATTCTTTGCGTACATTACGGTTCCATTTTAATTGCTGATATTAAAATTCAAGACAGATCACCGATCAACTTGATCAAGAGTTCTGGAATCAAAGCGTACGTGCCTAGAATTATCTCAGCGAGTTCCATTCCAGATTTGGTCGGCCCTTTCCTCTTGTTTGCATTTTCAATTAGACCCCTGCTAACCCTTAATGTACTTTGTCAATATAAAATGTTTATTTAGACGACGTTGCCATAATTCATCACGCCCTAAGCTTTTGAGCAAATAGCTTCATATGTGGGAGTGTAGGGGAGGCGGAGACTGCGACGAACCTTAACTAATACGATTGCGTCGCAAAAGGGTTCTTTTCAGCGGAGACGTTCCCCTCGAAGGAAAAATTACATGTTCGGGATGAATATTTTAAATAGCAATTAGTGTGAATTGAAATACGCTTGGTCAGGTATCGGGTAGTTGGAATAGTCAGGTTAGTGAGGTTTGTGTTATTTGCGGTGTCGGGTGCGCGTCAGCCGGGCGCGCAGCGCGGCGTTAGATCGAAGGCGCGGGGGCGCGTGGTGCGCATGCTCCGCCGCGGGGTCTCCGGCGAGGCGGCCGGCGGGCCGCAGTCGCACCGCGGAACCGCACGCGACGCGCCATGTCGGCCGGCGCTGCTACCTGACCGAGCAACCAGCTCTTGGGAAAACAAACCTTGTGAAATCGCGATTCGGATCGTCGCCATCGGTCGCAACCGCACGGGGATTCGGGTAAGTCCGTAGCGGATCCGTTCACG
The DNA here is from genome assembly GCA_033682625.1 of Helicoverpa zea x Helicoverpa armigera. Classification (NCBI taxonomy): domain Eukaryota; kingdom Metazoa; phylum Arthropoda; class Insecta; order Lepidoptera; family Noctuidae; genus Helicoverpa; species Helicoverpa zea x Helicoverpa armigera. Next base: position 2,932,847 of record JAWIIS010000044.1, on the reverse strand, counting down.
CCTCGTCTAATCGCGCCGAGTGCAGTGCCCAAGGTTAAAGGCTTCCGATGTGCTTTTCCCGGATACCGATCTGCGATCTCGGAGGGTTGTAGGTGGCGCTAGTGCGCGCGGTGAGTCATCTCTGCGACACGTTTTTTCATGGCCGCCCCTTCGATCTCGCGTACGATGCTAGGCTAGCTGAGGGTCTGGAAGATGTCGGTTGCAGTGGATGTTACGTAAGTGCGTTGGTAGTGCAGTGGCCGTGGTGGCCGACGCTTTCGATACGCTCGGTGCGCACTCGACCGCGGCCAATTACAGCACGCGAGGATCGTTTTCAGGAAAACATTCACCATTTTGTAGACGTCGGTCGCGGGACCAACTGTGAATCTAGTGATGACCGTCATGAGTCCGTACAATACTGTGCCTTCTGTACCGCCGGGACATTACAGTGAAATCGTTACATTGTGCAAGTGAATACAATTGGCTCTTTTCGTTATTGTTTGTGCTGCGTTTTATAATTACATAATCGGAGACACCAAAAGAGTAGGTAACGGTTTTATTTATTTACTAAATTGGTTCAATACTTCAATGCAATTGTTTGCACAATAATAAAGTAGAAATTGTTTAAAAATGGAACTACATGCAAAAGTGAATGTTTATTTGACTGCAATTAAAAAAAATATTTTGATTGTTACAATATTAAAGAAAATAAACCAATTTGAAATGTTTTCCTATTACTAAACAATGCATAACGCGCATTACGCACGATGAACGCACAGTTCTTATGCAAACAGATTTCCTTTTATGGTCAAGCTATAGTTACCAAATATGTAGATAAATAAAATTAACTTGACATTAGTCATACTAACATAATACCCTACTTATACCATTGTAGGGCAAAAAACGGATCAGCTGAGAACGCACGCGCCACAGCTACAGCGCATGCGCGTACCGTGACGTACAATAATTGAGCATCAGTTAGGAATGTCGGCCACGAAAAAAATAAACCGTAATACAGCCATTTGTAAGAAACATCTTCAAAATATAATGATGTTTTTAGACGTTGGAAAATCGATAGCTGTGTCGTTAAATGTCGATTGAAGAAAGAGTTACTGTTAACTTGTAAACTTGATGGAAGTTGATGAGTAAATCAATACGTTTTAGTGTTAATGTTGAGTATAACTGTACATATTTTCTACTTATGGTGCAAGTTTTAAAGTATTTGTGATGTATTGAGGTATCAAAAGCTTTATCAAAAGTCTCTCTATTTATTTTCTCTTAAAAATGAATCATCTTCCTAGTCAACATGTATCTCAAGAGTTTTAGTAACTTAGAATGTCTTGCCATTTTTTCTCCTTCGAAATCTGAAGCATGTAACTGTGCTGTAGTTTTAACGTTTCGAATCGATCGAATTGTAAAAAGGTACAATCTTTTCTATCACATTCCCAATATCTGCATCTAAATGGTTAAAAAAGTGCGATCAAATCGATTTTCCTCAGTACCAGAGCACCACTTCTGAAAACTTGGAACGCCATTGAAGGGAATGTCTTAATGACGTCACGGAAACATTTCCAGTAATTCCAGAACGTTGGATAATTGTTATTGCTTGTGAAATCGCCTGGAGGAGTTAGCATTTGCTTTCCGACCCTCCCACGCGACAACGTCATTATACCACGACTTTATTCCTCCTTTAAGCGAATATTCTTCCCCTTTGTCTTCTTTTATATTTTATTTGAATGTTCCTCCACCGGATCCAAGGACCAGTTAGGGTGTTTTTCGGTTTCTCGAATTAATTGTGTTTCATGCTTGTTAGTTTTGGTCCTTTTGATAACGTTAGCGTCTTTGCCTGTTAAGAAATTTATTGCTTTCTTCGTTTTACGCTCTGTATATTTCAAGTTTTCTAAATGCTAAATTAATAACACTAGTCTTTTTTATTCTTTGTTTAATTTACTGCAATGGAGGCGGTATAGTAATAATTTGAAACACTATGCGGTTTAAGTTGCCTTGTTCTAGATTGCCTATAAAATAAGGCGAAGAAATCGCAGTCATAAGGCCGTCGATTGCATCTGCACTATAAAGTTTCATGATTTTCTTATTTGATACTATATAAAGCATAGTTGCCTACAATATAAATATAAAAAGTCATACACTGATATGTTTTGCTCAGGATCTCACGGATGGTTTTGCTGAAGCCTTTAACGAAAATAGTGAAATCATTTGTACAAATGTTAAGCCTTTTGATATCGATAAAAGATATACAACTTTAGAAGCTGTTTTTATAGCAGAAATGTAGAAATCTAGAATTCTATACTTTAGCAGATGAACGTCTGAGCAACACGGGTCGATGACATTACGTAGGGCGCGGTAGGTTACAGACTGCGTTATAAGATTATACAAATTCATAATTAAGATAACGATGTTAATGTAAATAAACTTTGAAAGTACTACGAATTTTCTTTTCGGTTTTGCCTCATATGAGTATTAAACACAATGAAGGACAAAAGCATGATTTTGCTTATTATGTTGATACTAATATTAGATTCCTTGCAAAGTTCATCGTTCGGTATCATCTATTTTGTCTCAACCTTCTCTGTTGACCGCTATTGCCCCTAAGTTCAATAGACGTGTGACCTACACACGAAAGATAATCCTGAAAATATTCTCACGCACAAAACTAAAGTTGGGCTTTAAACATTAATTCTTATAATCTCAGACAGTTTTGTGTTTAATCTTGTTTTACATTTGCTCTTTTCGTATTTACTTTTATAATGTGATCCAAATGTGTTAAAAGTTTCAAATATGATTTTACGGACTCCAATTTTTGCATACAGTATCGTTTCATTTTTGTTCCGCTTCATATACGCTGTTCTTCACTCGTTTAGGTTTTTCGATTAAAAGCCTTCTCTTCTTCTTCTTCGAATTTCTGCCTCAAAGAAGAAATAAAGCAAAATATCATTTTAAAAATAACTTGCTATGTGGTCCTAATCTTGGTCCTTTGTTCCAGTTGTAAATCCGGCCCCGTACCGATGCACTAGTGGTTGTGCCGAGCGTACAAGAAGCCACAACCGCCATGTCGTCGGTAAAGGTGGCAGTCAGGGTCCGCCCCTTCAACTCCCGGGAGATCGCCCGGGAGTGCAAATGCATCATTGAGATGTCCGGGAATACTACAGGTAAGATTGTCTTGATTAATAATGTAAAGTGAATGAGATTCTGAGAGTTCACCAAATCTAAAAAAAAGGTACCATTTTGAACAACACCTGATACATATTCTGTTCATGGAAAAGGAATGAAAGCAGAAGTATTTAAATAAGAAACCCATCATGGCACGGTTATGAATCCGTGAAACAAAACTACAACAAAGCTTTTGATAAAGATAGCAATAGATAAAGTGCAAGTGAGGCACGATTAAAAATAATTTGCAGTTAAAACAAACTAATAATAAATATTGCAAACATTATAAACGCGTCCTGGTTTCCATATAAAGTATTGTTGTATATGGAATTATATTTGTGTATAGGCGTTCCCAAAGGGTGTATCTTCGGCCCACTCTCACAATTCCCACAATACAAATGCTATCTTATACATACATATCCAGCACATGTTATCAATAACATACTTATGTATTGATCCTGATTACATCGGCTTTGTTGAGTACCATATCGCTCGATTTATGTAGACAATATAACATGCTAAGCTTTGATAAACTGGAACTTAATGAGCTTTTTGTGGTATAATACGCAATCAAAATATCAAAGTTATTATTCAAATATTGTAAGCGTCACACTGTTGGTTTGATGAAGATTAGGTTTCATGTTGAATTGATAAACTGTGATATTGATCAAGGTGAAACTTTTCGACAAGGGTATAGTAAATAAACTTATGGGTTTCCATTCTTACTAACCGGTCATGGTCTAGATTTGATCTCATTAAGAAGTAAGTCCACACCTTTATGTTATTAATCAAGTAGATTCGTTCAAAGAAAACCACTGAGCTCCTTAATATCTTAAAGTCAACACTTGAAACCTTCAGAGGTTTTATTTGCCAAGTCACCTTGGAAGGCTTTTAAATTAGCCACCGGCCACGCAGCCCTTGATAACGAAGATTGACTTTTACATTGCAGTAAAACCCCGCCCTTACTTACCTATAAAGTGAAGAATAAGAGCTGAGGAAATATACCTAATGAAAATTGATATACATTTAAGAGAACAGAAATATCTTCTGTTAGAAGTAATAATCTTGGGATTATAGTTATAGAGTCTATTAAAATTTTAGTTTCAATAGACATAAAAGGTAATAAGGACACAAAGTACTTTCTTCAAATACAAGTTGAAATCTCTGAAAATTAATTGTGAAGGTAAACCCATTTAAGTGTTAAATGGCTGGTAATAACATTGCAATATTAGAGGTACATTGAAAATATAAATGAGCTTCATTAAATTTTAACGCATAATGTGCTCCTAAAATGAATTTTCTACGCTCCATCTACGTCTGTGAAATAAAATAACGTTCTATAAATCTCGATGAAATTCAATGCCATCTAATTTGATAGAACTCTTTCAGCGATATATTTTATTCTTAAGAAAGAAATAAATATAAAGTATTGGGTACAATTCGGGGTTTTAAAATGCGCAGTACGGTGCGTGCGTGAGGTGAGGTACTGGACTTAGAAGGTCGCGAACGAAACCTTATAAGGGAGGAATGTCAGCAGAAATCAATGGAGCTGTTTACTAATAGGCCTGTTAAGTCAATAGTACCAGCTAATATTACTAATCTCACTTCAAAAATGGTTGATGCTAATCTAGGCTACAACAACAATTATTATTCTGGCTGACAAACTCAGCCTAGCCTTGTTGATATAATGCACAAGATTGTCTCCAAAAAGGGTCCATCGAAAATATTCGCCCAAAATATTTGGGTCAAACCGACCTTAAATTCTTCCAACCACATATATGTATGTTGAAGTGAACATACTGCGGCTTTCCTAACATTTCATCTCTGAATAAGTAACAACCTCTCAACAGAATTTATTCTAAAAATATAATTGTAATTTTCGAGGGCTCTATAGAAACATCTCGAGGGAAAGCCTCGCGCTCATGTGAAGTGCTCCGTACTTGAACTGTAGCAACTTTTAAATTTATTACCCTGGCCTTACACAATTTAATATGTTCTGTTCATTGGATATACGACTTTGGAATTTAGATGTTAAAGGTCACTTTACTTTGACCCGCTGCTGCAAAGAATTTTCCGCTCCTCATAAATTACTCACGGTGTAAGCCAATTTTGTTAGTCTGAAAACTTAGTTTATTCGAACATTCATTGTTAGTTAAACAGCGCCTTTACATAAACATTGCCTTTGTTACTTGTTACATTAAACAATGAGAACAAATAAAGCATTCAGATTTGGTAATGAAAACCTTTTTCCACCTGAATCAAAGCGATTTTGTAGAAAAATCTTGGCTTCCAAACACAACCACTGTATTGTTCGTTGGTAAAATTTCTGAATTAGAGGAAAACAAGTGTTAGAAAATTTCGATATAAATTCGCAGTTTGTGCTGTTTCAAATGCACACGTGAGATGGAACAACATCATGGAACTCGGTATGGTGGAGAGACTCGAATAAAGTCGGATGATGACCATAATACGATTGTAATACCCATTATTACTAAAATGAAAACCGTGTTGTAGTTAGTCATGTTATTTTACTTAATCATTTGATTCTTGGTTCATAAGCAAAACGTAATTACCTAAGTAGAGATACTTTCTCTACTACCTCCTTCCTTATTTTAGCCTACATATTCCACCATCCTTAATTCCTTCGCGTTTCTACGCTGATGTTTATCCTAGGTGTGAACGGACTGTAGTTTGGTACCAATTACGTCTATTAACAGCTCGGCGCCTCTGAACGCCGTCACAGTCGAGGTAGCTCCCATTTCTGTGCTCCTAACGAGCCCAACCTCGTTAGTGCTAAACTAGAACGTAACGTACATGAAATATTAACGTTTCCCTTTCGGTAATGGTTTAAAAACTGCTGAGATGTGTATTGAGTGTTTTGGTATTTCGATGTTTGTGTTTAGAGTCTGAGCTATTCGAAATAGTCGGTTGTTATTCGAGACTGACTTCATCAATAAGCAAGGAATCTTCTTTAATTTGATAACACGCCATTCCTGATAAATTCATTGATAAATTAACAGACATTAAAACCAACAAGATTGTCATGACGTATATGAAAATACAGTGCGCCCACATTATCAGTTAGTTTCAAGTTCATTGTCACGTCTCCACAACATGGGGTGTTAGCGATGGCGTCGGCTCGTATAGAGCCAAACATGACGTCACCACATGCGTCACTGAGCATAAAGCTTGGATACCATTAATATGCATTAGCATGAACATTGTAAAAGCTTTCATCTACTTCTGCTATATCAAAGAGAGCGTAAAGTTATGGTTTTGCTATATCACCTTTATCATTTTCTATTGAAAGATTGGCTTGATTAAAGAAAAAATCTAGGAAACGAAACCACACAATTCCAGATATTAAGCCAAATCATGACTCACTCCAATTCTGCAAAAAAACTGCCCTCGTGAGCATGACTGCTTTGACTCATTTCTAACCCTTCCCGAATTCGGGGCCAGGTGTTCAAAATCTGCAAATCGTTCCGCACCTACGGGCCGGGTTCCGTTCCCATGCGTTTGAATGGCCTATAAACCCTCAAATGGTCAATAAACCTTGTCCATGGGCCTCTCGATGGTTCTCGTAAATTCACCGCAATTCTGCTTCCTCCCTTCAAATGATTCGCGTGGTTTCATTACATTTACTTCTGTTAGGATTTGATTGGAATCAATATTTGGAATTAGATTTTTGGTTCTGAATTAATTCGAGCAAGGAATTTGTTGTTACGAATCAATTAAGCTTTTTTGTGTTTTATTTACTGTATTGTACGTATACTTATATATATATCGATTACTATTCAAGTTCATAATAAAAATATGGTTGTTGTGTCTTGGTATCTTAGTTCCTTTGTCACTAAATAAAGTATTTCCTATTTCACCGTCTTTCAACAGAAATAAAAGAACACCACCACAGATTTGATGGCTTATTATTTTATAGAGTACGTGTTCGGCACACGTACGCAAATAAAACCATAATGTCACATAAAGTTTTATTAAGTTACCGTTTTCTACGAGTTATGTCCGGAGCGTGGCTGCGGCTGCGCTCGTTAAAATTGCTAACTATATAACTATATATTTTACCCTCATCTGCGGTGATGTGGTTTCAGTTTGTAAAGTGCTGTGGATGTAGAACTTTGTCATACTGAGTTTTGAGAGGCGTTTTTGAAGCTAGGGTTTGTTTGTGAGCGTTTGATTTTAATGCGTTTTATATGGTATCATTTATTGATTCTGCAGGTATTTCTTTTGTCGCCTTTGTTAAGATTTTAATTTGATTGAAACCAGCTGTTTTGACGGGTCCCAGGAAAACTCCTTCCCGTAAAAACTCCTTCTCGTCGGATAAAATATAGCCAGGAGCGCATTCAATGCAAAGAAACAAATTCTTCTCTGTAATATTCCAAGAGATAGGATTATTAAGGGCTACTTACGTTGATTGTGATTTACATAAAGACTTTATCTGTTTACTCATACAAAGTGCTCAATTCTTATATAGAACGGAAAATTGACCCACGAATATACTTTTTTTTCAATCCTAACATGGTTACCTACATACATATCGCTTACGGCACAGCATATTATGTTAAGCACGCAGATGCACGCAACCCTGTTCTTGGCTAGAATTTATGCTGAAATGAACATTTAGGTTGAATATTGATCAAGGTCTCAAGTTGTGTATCGTGAAACAATATGTTCTTCTTGTTTGTATTTATAATTTGTAAGAAAAAATGTTCTTGAAAATAAAACATACGAGAATACAGTGAAACAAAAAAATCTGATAGCTGAGAGGAGGTAAAATGATCTCGTATATAAAGTACATTTACAATATTTGAAACTTGAATCTTTACAAATTACCAGCAAAAAAAAAACACCAATGGCAACACTCAGAATTTAGAAACATTGATATCACTTATGTATCCGAGGAAGCACAAGAATCACAATAACAAAATGTAGGTACAGCATTCATTTAGACATAGTATGGGTACTTGTGTAACCTACCTAACAAATTCCATTAGCCCAAAGTCTAATCAACCTTCAACAAAGTCCAACTTCATGCCAGAAAAATTTTAATGGCGCAATTTTCTCTCAAGGAAATGACGTAAAATTCGCCCTAAATGCTGTTGAAGCATCAAAGCAATTAGTCACCTTTAATTACGTTTCATCTCAAATTCTCGGGGACGAGCGATCATTTGTGAAATAAATCTTTTTTGATGGCCAGAACAAAAGCTTTTCAGTATTTCGTTTTAATATTTAATAGGGCTTGGGAACTGAATACTTTATTGGAGCTAGGAATACTGGAAAAGCGGTTAAAAGTTTTCGAATTTTCCGTATCAGGGGAGCTCAATCAGAGCAATATTTCAGTTCATTGATTTGGTCCTTTGACCCTATGTTATTGCTGGCTCATTCACTTTTACAGCCATTTTTCATCGGAGCGAACGCAATGAAACGTGGCGATTGTTGGGTTGCAGATTGCAGACCTCGTAGTCGTAAAATAAAATGGTACAACAATATTACTGGCCGTTATGCGAAGTTCATGACACCCATGTTTTTCTACAGTTCACTGACTTACTTTGGGTGTATTTATTTAACACTTCAAGCTGTTTATTTTCTTTCTTTTGTTTACTGTTTCTTGTTTAGATTTCGGATTTCCTAAACAGTACAAGGTTTTGTGAAAATTGAGTTTAATGACTTTTTTAATCTTGAGGTTTTTGGTAACCTTTCCTAGTTAGTTAGAAAGTCGTGTGATTTTGATAAATAAAATAACCTTTCTTCAAGTTCTACTCAAAGTTTCTGTCAAACAGAGATCGTTTATAAGATCAAAGACGAGAACCCAATCTCAGACAACAAAAACAGTATATCTTCAAATCAAACATTCAAATAGGTCAAACCAACATACCTTTCAAGTTAACAAAAGTGCTCACAATTCTCTCTCAACGTCAATACATAGAAGTTGTGTGACAATCTATCGCTTTGTCTGAGCGACCTTGCAACGTTCGATGCGGGCGGCTTCCGATGGCGGAAGCCTCTCGCTCCAACATGGCCGCCTTGTACCCTTGTATTACAGCATTATAATGGTTCTGTTCTGTTGAAGCTTTATTTTGATGAAGTTTTCATTTCAGTGGTCTATATTTCAAGTGGATCAGCGGTCGATCTTAAAATTGAAAATTATTGAATCATTTTAAAATTGACCATTTCATGATATGTAGGGAACATATAGGAAACAGGGAGCTAGAAGGTTTGAAGCGGCAATTTTTCTGATGTCCACAACAAAAGTTTCCATTGTTCTCTTCATTGAAAACCTACGTAGGATATAAAATATTGTGTGTTCGAGTATAAGTTCTATTCACCAACATCTATCCGAAACTTTAGCCAACAGGAAGTAAATAAATAACCCATGTTAGAAGTACCCATATTGCATCGATGCAACGACATATAAACGATGAGTCACCATAAATCGTTTGATTCGAATAAACCTGAGAACAGAACAGCGAAATTTACAGCGCGCTTGACTCATCCGACAAACGAAACGAGAGAACAATTTCCTTTCTACAAAAGAGCGTCATAAAACACAGAATAAATAATAATGACATTGCTTTCAGTGTGATTGCTCACCCCTGTGGATAGTAAAACAAGTGTATACTCAGACAATATCTATCTCGGTGCAGCGGTGCAGTTGTGACTCATAAAGTAAGGCTGGGTGTAAAACAGCGAGCTTGCAGCACGTTTGATTCTGTGTTGTTTGAGATTGGAATCAAACATTGTGTTAGATGAAAGCTGCTCTGTTGAAGGGGTTATAGAACTTTCTATCTATATGTAACGCATTTGGCATAAGATATTGTGAATGTGAGTATTCCGGATACACTTGTGAAAAAATTAATGGGTTTGTTGTTCAGACCGTTCGACTGAATAAGTAAAATAAAACGTTTCTGCAGATAAAATCCTTACGAAAAATACTGTCATCAATATAAAAGTCTGGTTATAAATATGAATAGAACATTTTATCCTTACAAATACGTCTAGGTTTAAAGCAAGTAATAACACAGCTCTCTATGAGATTGTTTTCTCCGACGAGACATTAAGACTGGAACTATTTCCTGGCACACAGTTTGTCTAGTTGCAACGATGCAACTGCGTGACTCATGCTATCTTTTAAGGCAGAGAGCACAAAGACAATTTTGAACACAAACTACAAACATGTTTTGGTTGCTCGCTAAAGTTGGAGTACTGCAGTATTTGTATCCCTTTTATTTATCTCGCAATACTCTCTATTAGTTTGACTGCTATTTTCTCTGTCAGTACTGTTTTAGTTGATAACTATAAATCATTGCCCTTATTCCGTTAGTTCTTGGCTAGCAACTGTGCCTTTATACATTGTACCGTACCTACTACATATGTACCTCTTACAATATTCCACTTTATTATACAAGACCGACAACGTCGCCTGTTCCTGGCAGATTGTTTCAACCAGGCTGTAAATTTTGGCACAGAATACATGTCGCCTTTACCGCGCTGCAGCTGTGACTCATGTTATAAGCTCCGTATACAAGAGCTACGTTGAAGCGCGCTTGAATCATACGTTGTTTGATTTAAGATCGAAGATAATAGTTTTGGTGGTTTTTGTAATTTTAATTATATTTGAGACCAATTTTTCAATCGCCAGATATTTTTATCTGAAGAATATGTTTGATGCTTTGACAGCTTTTGTATAGAAAATATGTCTAACCGCCATATTTATTCCTTTTATAGAAATTTTCTGACGATTGAAAAATCAGCCCTTATTTATTTTACCACGTATTAGATCTTACTATATTTTACAAGAACACAGACTAGTTCTTGCATATTGTCTGTGAATTTTGGCATCTAATACGTATACACTGCAGCTGCGACTCATATAAGCTGGGTGCACAAGAGCAACGTTGAAGGGCGCTTGAGTCATACGTTATTTGATGTAGGATCGGGGTTTATGATGCTAGGGGAAGTTTATTAAATTAGGTTCTGTGGCGACGGGGTTTATTGCTTTGGTTTATCTGCTCACGTGGCGGGTACTAAGGATAATTGTTATTGGGAAATGGGTGTATTTGACGAAGACTATTATACTAAAGCAATAAATATTTAATAATGTTAAGTTCTGTTCTTGAAGTTAGTAGATGACGATGTTTAATAGAAGTTTCCCTAATAACTGAATTTAGTATGTCTAGCTGGATCAATTGTCTGTCTAGCCTTGTCGGCTCCAATTGCCTTTAACTTGTCTAACTCAGCTCAATTCAAGCCAAGTCTTAAGTGATCCTAAGTTAGGACTAAGTGAATAGATAGGGGGTATACCAAGTTTAAGTAGCGCTTTAGAATTTAACCGTTCAGACAGTTCTGAACCATTATGTAACTTGGCTTGTGGTTAAGTTACTATTCTTGTTGAGATGAATATTATACTTAAGTAATATTATAAGTTGTAATGGTAACTTAGATCCAGGAACTTTGATTGGTGTTAATTAATTTAGATAAGGATATATATTTGTTGTTTTTAATTTCAAATTATGATTACTGTCAGGAGATATCGATAAAGATATCTATTATACTTTCAAAAATTGAGTCATGTAACCAAAATGAGCTGAATTTCGTTCATCTAACACCCATAATCAACAGAACCATGTACTTTAACCAACAGCAATTAAAGCACTATTCAAAGCAATCCTCGCACAGAGAGACGCATTGAGCACAAAGCGCTACTTGTTCGCGTGTCTGCACCAGGCCTTACTGAATGCGAGCATGGCGACGTCGGCGGTCGATACGTCGCGACGCCGAGGCTACTCGTGTTGCGAAATGTACTAGACGAGGTACCTAGGTGACTGAGACTTGTCTAGTTGTTATGGTACTAGAAATCTATACAATTTTGATAGTTTTTTGACTGGTAATGAGACTAGGATGAAATAATGAGCTTCGGCTGCTCGCATTGCGAAAAGTACTAGACGAGGTATCAGGGAGACTGAGTCTTTTTTAGTAACCTTCAGTCATTGTGAAACTGGTAATGAATAGAATGATGGATCTTAGAGTCGTTATGAGACTACGATGGATAGATTAATGAGCTTCAATCTTAGGTGCGTCGGCTACTCGCGTTTGTGAATAAATGCACTAGACGAAGTACCTAGGAAAAAGTCTTGTCTAGTGGTCCTTAAACGTAGAAATGAATAGAATGTTGATGGACCTTTGACTGGTAATGAGACTTCTATGGATGGATCAATGAGCCTCGATGTTAGGTGCGTAGGCATCTCGCATTTGGGCGAAATGTGCTGGCGAGATGAGGTCTTTAGAAGAGTCTTTTCTAGTGGTATTTCATTCACATGAAACACTAATTATGAATGAATAGAAATTCGATGGACCTTAGATTCGTAATGAGATAAGGTTTGATGAATTTATGAGCTTCACTGCCAGATGCGATAATTACGAAGTGCAATTAAATCTTGCTTAGTGGTCGATGATTGCGACATGACGCGATAATTGCGTCGCGTCAATCTTGTTTCTGACATATTGTGCATTTGCATGTCAGATACAAAGATTGTGCGACGAACAGTTAATTTCGACATTTATTGCTCACCTATAATATTTTCTAAATGAAAAAAGGAGAAATCGTATCATAATTCGATAGATTTTCCAGAACAATTGCTATTTTGTATTAAAAATACAGCGGACCGCAAAGGTTCATCCCTATTTTTTGAATTTATACTTAAAAACTTTTTTCTTTTGTTTCAGTGATAACAAACCCGAAGGCACCTCCTGGCAGTAAGGATGGCGCAAAAAGCTTCAATTTTGACTTTTCATACTGGTCACACAACGTAAGTACCTATTTACTTTAAAAAAATACATGATACCTATCTTATTTAAGCTGCAATTAAAAACAAAGAATGCTATTCTTCATATAAAGTTCCCCACTTTGAAAACACTGATTTCGTTGTTTGTCACTTATAACACTACAATAACAAACCGCAGGGAAATCGCAAACAAATCACACAAAAACGTGTAAATATATTATACTTTCGAATCGATATAACATTAAACATTTACATAGAGCCATGTAGGAATAGACAGGGCGGCGAACCAATCGCGTAACTTTGCCTTTCATACTGGTCACACAATGTAAGTATTGCTGGAATACTTGATTGAATTAGCACCATGAAAACAGCAAATGTTAGTTTTCATAAAAAGTTCCACTTATAAAACACTAATTTGTACTTGACAAACCTCAGGAAAATCACAAACAAATCACGCAAAAACATCTAAACATACTTTCAAATCGATATAACATTAAACATTTACATAGAGCCATGTTGGTATAGAGAGGGCGGCGAACCAATCGCGTTGGATCAATAGTAAGTAGATTGCCGCCCCGTGGCTCAAGTTTCCTTGCACCGGAGACGAGATACCACAGTTAATCTTAGTCCGAGATATACGTTTTGCATGTCTATTTATATACTAGACTAATGTATTGCATAGTAGGTATATAGTTAAATGCTGTGTCTATTTTGAGTTAAATCTGTCTTCAAAGGAATATCTTTTATTAAAACTTGGAAATGTAATGGAATCTATATTTAATCAACGACAATTTTCTACTCTCGTTATTGCAACTGATCAGAAAAACAGCCCATTGTCGACGAAATTAAATACAGAATACAACTTAACTATTCCATTATTGATTCCCAAATCATAATTGAAACTAAAATCATTAAATTAAATCTAGAGCCAAAATCCTGTAAGCCATTCAGTGGTAATCCGATAACAGTATAACCTATTTCCAATATGGCGGCCTTCCAACGGCAAGCGTGTAGTAATAGTGGCGAACAAGCACGTTACTGGCCGTTTGTAACAATTTGATCGATATTATCATGATGATGACTATTAAAGTAATAACGGTAAAGTGCTTTAAGCTTAGATATTTTTACTTTATAAACGTAATGTGAGTACTAAGCTTTGGTTTCTTGGGGACCTGTATTTTACAAAGGAGGATAATTTCCCAAGGCTTTTTTGCACGAAAAAGGATTTGTTTATTTTGAAGAGGCCGCGCATAATAAATGACAGTCTTTCGCGAAATGACAGATTTTAATTTGGGAAGAAAACAAAGAAGAACGATTCGTGTGAAACTAGCTTAAAAGAAGAACAAACACACCCACATAAAAACTTTCGCATTTACAATTGTAGGATGACATACTAAATCCATTTTTACCAAATAGAATCACACATAATAATACAAATAGCATTTCACACACACATCAAACTATTAAAATCGTTAGCAAATGTCACCGGACCGCATCAACCGCATTCATTTGATCGCACGGAGATTGCGTCGTAATGATTAATTTGCGACCATCCGACGCTCTGCTTCGGTCTGTGGTCGCGTTACATGGCGACACGTGGTCGATTGCCAATGAGAGTGATTTGGGCGATAATCGTAGGCTTATTATGCCAGTAAATCCTACTAATATTATAAACGCGAAAGTTTGTATGTATGGATTTATGGATGTATGGATGTTTGTTACTCTTTCACGCAAAAACTACTGAATGGATTTTAATGAAACTTTACAATAATATAGCTTATACATCAGAATAACACATAGGCTACAATTTGTAAACATATTTTTCGAAATACTAAACCTGCGCAGACGAAGTCGCGGGCACCAGCTATATAAATATATGGGTCAATTGTAGTTGCCTATTGTGGTTAAGGTTATAATGTGGCCTGGGAAAATAGTATAGCTATTAGATCAGGGTAAAATACAAAACTAATTTAGACCCAACAGCTCATAGTTAAAGAAAAGTATTCGAAATGTCACATCAGAGGGTCTCACTAAGCATTTCTTATATTCCTTTATGCGTCCAATTTAAACCAACGACACAGCCTTACTAACTTCATACTCTTTTCCAAATTAAGTTATACTAAGTCTAAATAAAGTTAGTTATAAAACGGCAAAAAGCATTAACAGAATTTGCAATTGAAGTAGAGTCGGGGATGTGTTTAATTCGTATAATTCATACAAATGTATGCGTCTGCGACTCGAGCCGTCGGCACCGATGTGACTACGATAGGTAATCTAGTTTATTTAGTTTGCCTAATCTTACTGTGCCTAACCGTAATTCGGTTTAGGATTTACCTGACTATAAATGCAAATTCTAATCTTAGTTATTTAGATAGGGGTATATATTTTAGTCATGCCAATATGATGAGGTCTAATCTTGTGTATGTCTGAGTTCTATTGTGGAATATGTCTATTTTATCTTTTTATATGTATGTCTTTTTCGCAATAGAATCTAGATGAGACCTTTCTTGAATAGGCTCCTAAATAATTTGGTATTAGAATGTCTTCTAGATTAAACCACGGCAGACTTTCACTGGTCTTTGCAATATATAAGAGTACAAAATATAAATTGAATATCTATCTTATCTTTGATCCTATATAGGTAATTTGAAGCTGACCTCTTAAAAATTATATCTCATGCTCATACAATTAAGGACAACCTTCAGAGACAAAGACATCTTATACCTACTGACTAAAAATATTTTGTTTGTTGCAGCCAAGCGACCCAGAATTTTCGTCACAAGTCATGGTGTACAAAGACATCGGCGAGGAGATGTTACAGCATGCTTTCGACGGTAATATACCTCTATAATGACCACTATGACCAGTCCGTTTCACGCACTTTCACAAACACTAATTGCACTTTCTTTTCGCAATTGCCATATCTGTGCATCTGTGCCGTATCCATTTCTGTGATCTACTTTTGAATATTTATATTTAGAAAACATGTTGGTAGTTTTTAAATTAGTGGGCCTTGTTATCAGATGGTTAGCGTAGTGCATACTTCGTAAAAGAGACTGGTATTCAGCCTACAGGTAAAGTAGCTATATTTGTCACTAGCCGTTTTCCCGCGGTTTTACCCGCGTCCCGTGGTAACTACTGCCCGTACCGAGATACAACATACTTAGCCTATGTTACTTGTGGATAATGTAGCTTTCGAATGATGAAAGATTTAAAAAAAACGGACGAGTAGATTTTGACCCTATTCATTACAACCAAACAAACAAACAAAGTTTTCCTTTTTATAATATTAGTATAGACAAATAAATGTTTATACCTACCTCTAATGTAACGTCTCATAATATAACCCTATAATATGAAATTTCTCTATTACATAGGTACTACACTGTTATGTAATATTCCCTTGAATTCCGGCAAACCAATCGATACTGGGGCAATGACTTACCTCATAAAGTATTTACTAGCTTCCATAGAACACACTAGTTTCAATTAAATCTAATAGTCGGTTTGCCTATGTAAAGGTACCAATTAAAACGGGTGTCGTATTTACACGATATCGTGCTCGATATATTGTCACGTTGATAATGGAGCTGAACTCTAGATAAATTGTTTAGCAGCTCTTTGAACTATGGAAATAAAATGATTACCAGTCTTTATTCTATATCCAAATATAAGGCTCATATTCTCGAATACAAAGAGAGAAATAATATATCTAAAAACGTGAGTAAACTGCGTTCTAATTTCTCACGTCAAAACTTGAAACAAAGTATCTATCTTCATATTAATAAAACACAAAACAACGATAGTCCATTTCATAGAAAAAATGTGAATTGAAATTCTAAATACTTAATTTTTCTCAGGTTACAACATATGCATATTCGCGTACGGACAAACCGGTGCGGGCAAGTCCTACACAATGATGGGCAGCGGCAAGGATGGCCAGGAAGGTATCATCCCACAGATCTGCAAGGATCTGTTCCGACGCATCAGGCAGACCACCTCCGATGACTTGAAATATTCGGTGAGTAACAAAGGAAAATAAAACTTATTGGTGAAGGAATAAAGTTTATATTTGAATACGGGGATGACTACTGAAAGATAGAAAAAGAAACTAGAATGCGCGGTTTTTTAATGTGAAAATGCAAGTCACTTTTTGCTATATATTTACACGTACCTATCTATTTCTTAGTTTTGGTAAAAATACTTCTTTCTGAATGTGCAAATTTTGGAAACTTCGGATCTTTTTCAGCATTTAACTGTTAAAGAATTTAAATGTCAGATTCATACAAATGCACGTCTTTACTTTGCATAGCAATGAGCGACAATGAATATTCATATTTATTCTAATTGCATTTGTTTGCAAGTCAAATTCAGTTTATTTAAGGTTAATAACATTTCTGAAATGCAAGAAGGAAATATCCTTTTAGATTGTTATTATTGTTTCATAAAGGAAACTGTCGGCATGTGGAAAATTAATTGTAGGTACTTTCCGTAGTTGTCTCGTAAACGTTGTGGTTATTGTAATCGAACGATCCGGAACATAATAATGAATCCCGGAACAGAATGTTTCGTAAATCATACTACAACTTATATACGACATTTTAATCATAACCCTACAATTTTAACATTTAAAAGCATTTTCTCTTTACCGAATCAGGTGGAAGTGTCTTACATGGAGATATACTGCGAGCGAGTTCGTGATCTCCTCAACCCGAAGAATAAAGGCAACTTGAGGGTCCGTGAGCACCCAGCGCTCGGACCCTACGTGGAGGACCTCAGCAAACTGGCTGTCACCTCCTACCAGGATATATACGACCTCATCGATGAGGGGAACAAGGCTAGGTATAGTGTTTTCCTATAGATACAGCCAGTATTTAGAGAGGTACCGAAAATGGCGTTGGTCTTTTGGTACGAAGAAGAATGATTGGAACGGAAACAGGGATGTTTACGAGACAATTTTATGAGAGCTATTCCTAAGTCTTCACTTTTTTGCGGGACATCGTCCTCTTGAGCATATTTAAAGCTTAAAACCCGCACATTACTTTGCCGCCAATGGGCATTTGATAATATAGTCGTACCAATCGCACACAAGTAAAACGTCTAATTCATGTTTCGTTTACCAGGACTGTGGCAGCGACAAACATGAACGAGACCTCGTCACGTTCTCACGCTGTCTTCACCATATTCTTCACGCAGCAGAGGCATGATCAGACCACTAATCTTATGTCGGAGAAGGTGAGAAATGCTCTTTTATTAAGACAAATATCATACGCATAAGTATAAACGATTACTGGTGCAGTAAATAAAGGTACAATTTAGGCCTATGTTTAAACCAGTGGGTATGTCTACAACATTATCCTTCTTTAGTTACAGCCAATATCTCTTTCTGCAATGATAAACGTGAAAAAAAATGGAAATGTTGTTTCAAATAGATAAACCGCGTGGTGATTTATCGATTTTCTACTTGACTTTAATATTTGTTTGACTAAACAAGTAAACGTTTGATTGACTTGGATACTAAAATAACTTCTTCTCTTTAGGTGTCGAAAATCTCGCTGGTGGACTTGGCAGGGTCTGAGCGAGCTGACTCGACGGGAGCCAAGGGCACGCGTCTCAAGGAGGGCGCGAACATCAATAAGTCACTCACTACGCTTGGAAAAGTCATCTCGGCACTCGCTGAAATTGTAAGTTTCATTTTAATTTGTTTATTTGGTGTTAGTGGTGGTAGTTGGTAAATGGTGGGGTTTGGAATTATAGAACCTTTTTACAGTTATTATTGACGAATAAGCTATAAAGGGCTATTTTATTAAATTAATTGAATTGTTTCTTATACACACACAGCGTCATAAAAAAAAAATACATGGGCTGTTAATATATAATAAATAGCTACTATAATTCATGAAAGGGTTTTAAAATGTAACGGTTTTGTGCTAGAACTAAAGTGGATAAAATCTAGCTAATGTTGTAGAACTTCAGAAAACAAAGCTGGTCATTATTTAGCTAAATCCCTATGGATTTAGGCGAATAATGGACTAGACTATACTGTGTTGTGTTTAGATAAGTAAGGTGTAAATAATATAGGTACAAGTGCATTCATAAGTGCATTAGTTGTGATTAAAAGAAGTGTGGCGACGGTCATGTTATAGAGAAACCGCTATTTTGGTCCTCAAGCTATAACCAACTAATACAGTAAAGCGTAATTTGCTTACAATTACAATATTACTGCACTAATGAATGTGATAGTACCTAAATAATGAAATAATTTCCCACGGACCTGAAAAATTGCTACCTGTTTTGCTAAAAATACATTTAAAGGACGGTGTACACTGTTTATTTAGTTGTACAATTATTTTAACTATCGACTTATCAAGCAAAAATATCGATAAAAAGTTTATCGATAGAACTCGATAGTTGAAAGATATTTGTGCAACTACATATGTTAGTGGACCGTACTTTATACGTAGAAGTATGCTAAAGACTAACAAAAGAATCACGTTTTTTTAACGCACCGTATCTCCGTGGAAATTATCATATAGTCGGTGAGTTTGGTTTTTATAATAGACAATAGGAGTGTGTGCACATCACTAATTATATTTTTACCCCCTTAAAACCTAAGCTAAATATGCTTGTGCTAAAATTGGGCTAAAAAAGTTTACACAGCCTCCAAAATTTTGTAATCAACGCCTTAGCCAAATTGGCTATTGTTGCTTTTGTAATATTCACAGTTTGGAAATATCGATATTATTTTTTGTATCAATGGTTCACTTGCAATATTTGGCTTTTCGCGTGGTAGGTGAACGTGAGATGGTGAGTACTTTGCCTTTATAAGCTTTTCACGTCATCGAGAGGACTTCGGAACTTCAAACCAACGTGTCTTGACTATCTGCGTCTGTGACGGTCCAGCGGTTTCCAATATTCTATCTGTTGATTTGCTATGTATGGGGCTAATGACAAAATTATGTAGGAATAATTTTATATGTTGATGGAAGGCGACCAAGAGACAAATTCCACAAGGACTGGCCACAAATAGCGACCGATAGGGAAAGTTGGAATGATATGGGGGAGGCCTTTGCCCAGCAGTGGGACAATGTAGGCTAAATAAAATAAAAATAAAAAACATACAAATAAAGTCACATTCCTATCTCTTGTAACCAAAACGACGGATAGAATATTGGGTATGGCTGTAAGCGGATCAATCGATCATGCACGGTTTCCGAAAGTCATCGGAGGATATCTGATTATTGTAGATTAATATCACACATTTTATACATTTAATTAATTTAAATTAGAGTAGCTTTTCAAAGCTTATTTCTACCCTTATTTTGACTATTGATATCCTTCGATATTTACCCGCTTAGCCTCTCAATGTGCTCCATTATTTAACTCTCTCTCCCCAGGCGTCAAAGAGTAAGAAGTCGAAGAAGGCCGACTTCATTCCATACCGTGACTCGGTGCTGACGTGGCTGTTGAGGGAGAACCTCGGAGGCAACTCCAAGACGGCCATGATAGCTGCCATATCGCCCGCCGATATTAACTTTGATGAAACTCTTAGTACACTCAGGTAAGACATGGCATCGTTTTACATTGCTCATTTGGAAATTAAGACAAAACTTCAAAGAATAAAAATAACCGAATTCTACCTCAAATAAATAACGTTCAAATACATAATGCAAGACAAAAATACAGAGGCATAACTGAAGATATTTTTTAGCGGCGTTAAGAAATAATATGTATTCGAACTTGTGATCGAACTAATCCGGATAGTTTTTTTGTAACCAATTTACGATATCTTCAAAATACAGCAGCTTAAAAGTCTCAAAAAATCCATATCTATCTCACAATACTTCACATCTTTCATCTAGATACGCCGACCGAGCCAAACAGATCGTCTGCAAAGCGGTCGTCAACGAGGACGCGAACGCGAAACTTATTCGTGAACTCAAGGAGGAAATACTCAAGCTTCGCGAACTCCTCAAAGCCGAAGGCATCGAGGTCGAAGAAGGTATGCCTCTGCATGTCTTAATCTATGGCCTTGAAGTACTGTTGATGGTCGATTGATTAACTGACCCCTCTACGAGATTGAAAGTGTCTGTGGCTAGGAATTTTGACGGGTCTAAATGTTTGTATGTCTGTGGTAAGGATAAATAGGGAGTTGCTGTAATTTTAGCTTTGTTATTTTTGTAGCGATTTTTTGTGATTTGTAATGGAATTCATTTCAAGATTAAAATAACATTTGGGGATCTTGATTTTAATTCTATTGGTTTGGAAAGAAATATGGTGTCAGTTGATCAATCAACCATCTCGATAGCTTATTCTCGGCCTTGCCAGTGAGTTAGGTTGTTTAGACGTCTTGTGATACATAGAACGTCTTGTGTGATTGTTTCATAGCGAACAAGCCACGCCACTTACGATTAACGCCACAAATATAACCGTTGAATTAAGTTTCATATTCCTGATACTAAAACTTGATTTTGTTTCCAAAATCAACACGAACTAGGACCAGATGGTAAAGTCCTTTATGAAAAGAAAGAACAGCCTACCAGTAAGTAACAATGATAAAGAGGCTTGCGCATTTTTGCATCTGTACACCCCACCTGTACGCTTGGCCTCCATTCTGAATCGGGGTTGCCAGACAAAAAAAAAATGCAATGCAAACTTTTTTATATATTTTCGGTCAATGATCTGGCAGCCTACACTATGATGAAAAAAAAAAGCAATTTATTTTAGCACCTTGTCCAGCGCTTGTGGCGTTTGTAGGCATAAAATATATAGTATTATCACTTCTCGAATATTATATGGAAGATGGTGTGGGTCATACCATAAATATATATGAATATAGATATATAACTGCGCTTATCTATCACTATATATTGGTGTTGGTCTGAAACACTATAAACTTGGTTACAGATAGAATATGTATGTAGCGAATATTACTTGGTGTGCTGTTTATGTATTTTATAACTGAGCATTTACTCATTTATGTATCGATTTATTATACATAAATGCTCAGTCCCGTATTATGGATACAATCGATTTTGATTGACAAGATAATTGTCTTTAAATAAGAAAATATAACTTTGTTAAAATTACATTACGCTTTGATATTTGCAAGTTTAAATTGTTCTCTATAGTTTCCAAGGCATTTGACCTCGCCTTTTCACTGCCAAGCCAAGGTCGTCTTACGTCTTCAAAATCGATTGTATAATCGGGTGGGTATCGAGTCTGTCTGTTGGCGGCCATTACACAAACATTGGCGTTGCAAGTCACCATGTTGGTCCAAATTTCCCGTGGTCGCCAAACGGATCTTATATTGTGAATATTGCATTGCTAATATAAAAGCTTTCTAGCTTCAGAGGCCTTGCATGTTTTCCCATTATATTTGTGTCAGAATAGAATGATTTTGGTGTCGAATATTTATTTTGTGTAGTACGTACGAGTATACTCACTTTTAAACAGTAATTTTGTCGTAGACGTATGTCTACTTGTGCAATAGTTTGCACAATGATGGATTGCACATTAATTTGCACTAAACCCACAATAGTGCAATATTAAAGTGTTTTAGATATCAATATGAATGAAAATAGACTACCGTAGTTGTAAACATCTAGAAGCAATGGACTTGACACAATATTTAACCGAATATAAGTACAAGCATGCTTCAATTGGCAGCATGATAAACAAAAAACTATCAAGTTCCAAGTACTTTAACTACTACGCATATCAATAAAATATGCCTTCGTAATTTCCAAGTCCAAATTCCCTGAAAACAAAAGACGGTAGATATAAAAAGAAGGCAAAAAAAAAACAAAAGAGTCCACACATACCAAGAAGTTTAATTCACCTTTACAAACTAACATTTCCCCACATTGGATGATGACAGGAGAAGAGAACAACTCTTCGCCGCAGCGCAAGAAGAGCGAGGCTGAAGTGCTGTCGCCGAAGCTGTCCCGAGCGGCCACGACTATTGCCGAAGAGGCTGTGGATCAGCTGCAGGCTTCCGAGAAACTTATTGCTGGTAAGTTCCACAATGAGGAAGATATAACTAAGATTTGGGATTCAATTTTAAGCTTCAGTTTAACCTGGTTATTACTTGCAAGGGCGTTATTTTGGTAAACTAAATATGAAATAGGTATCTATATACGTAGCTCTTTTGATAAATGAAAAGTTTTAGGATGCAGTCGCTTGATATTTTGTTCAAGAATACTGCCACAGTTATTAGTTACTTTTCAGGATGTTTATAACATATTGTCTCATATTTGCTTTTAAATCAAATACCCATCAAATCTTGTGATAAATACATGGGGATCCATACCAAAGATTGGACTCTTTTACATAATCGTGTCTTTTTTTACCATAAATCAATATTGTTATAACACGTTAGATCCCATTTAATATTTCAAACTCAACGTCATTTTCTAAACGTCAAAATTTACAAAAGATAGCCCCCAAAACGCCCACCCTTTACCACTTCCTATGTATTTTTATTGAGAAGAAGAAATGGTGCAACAAACTCCCCAGCAACACATGTCTGTCTGTAGGTTAGACTAACACGTTCTTTTTCATCACCAGAACTAAACGAGACATGGGAAGAGAAGCTAAAGCGCACAGAACAGATTCGCGTACAACGCGAGGCGGTCTTCGCGGAGATGGGTCTCGCCGTCAAGGAGGGAGGCATTACGGTCGGCATCTACTCGCCTAAGAAGACCCCTCATCTCGTCAACTTGAATGAAGACCCTAATCTGTCGGAGTGTCTCATTTATTATATCAAAAATGGTAAGTGTGATCTTTGTATTACCAGGCCTCTGTCACTCGACGTACTTGCGCGCGATAAATGCCTACCGCTCGCTGGGTTACCGGTAGCCCCACGCGGCTCAGGGCTTTCAATAGTCACACGCGCCGCGCGCGTTCCAATATTATTATTTTTATTTCGTGGCATGTTATGCTGTTGGTGTTTATTAGGTTTTTTAAGCTACCTAACAAACTGATGGATTATTTTGAGTTGTGTTGGTTTGTATGCGACTATTGTAAGATTTAGAAACATTATAAATTTATGAACTTATCTAGTAATTCTATATTTTTTAATAAATTAATACTTATCTACTTTATGATTCTAACAACAGAGATCATTGGGTACTTATTTAACTTTAGATACCTACTTAGTTATATGAACTGTATTGTGAGTTTTGTAGCTCAAAACACATCTCGAGTGTAAGTAGGTATAGTTCTGGTCCAACTTAATGACGTGACGACTCGGAACATTACGCGTGTCGCTACGCAGAAACCAATTTTAGGTATGTATCAACACTCGACGGAGTTGTACCATATGGGGTATGGCACTTGTGCTCGAAAAATAGTTGGAAACCGCCTTTGATTTTGACGAAAGCTTTACTTAAGTACTTACCTATGCTTACGTATTAGGTAATATTTAGTAATATGTACCCATACTCCATTTTAGTAGGCAATACAATAGTTAACTAAAGAAAAATATTCTTGATATTACTTTTTATTTAAAAATTCAGTTTTAAAACAGGCTATCTTAAAATAAGCGTAACTTTGTTTTCCTACTTAAATATCAATAAATTGTAAGAAGCAACCCTTAGCACGGCCACGGCACGGTTGCGGTCACTGAACTGTGCGCTATCGCATTGGAATAACAATCAAGCGCTCGAGCTTTTAAGGTTCATTTTATAACGCAGCTAGGAATTTGTAGGTAGTTGGGGAACTTGTAGGTGCTTATAACAGTAGGTATGGACTTTTTTGTATGGAGTGATTTATCTGTTACGTAGTAACTATTATATAATCTGTGGTATTACCCGTCTTATTTAGTTTGACATTCTAGGGGTCTATCGATGTTCGTGATTGGAAATTCAAATTGATACTTTTGAACATAAGAAAAAAGTTGACAGTCTGGAAAATGGCCTAAAAAACCTTTGCTCGAATGACTTTTTTTCTACTTCTTCTTCTTCTTCTTCTTTCGTGTCGATGACATGTCATATATTGAGACTACACTATGTCAGCCCAATATGCCGCCACAGCGAGAGCACGGCCGGATGCGCTCATTAAGTCCTCCCGCGAGCAAGTTTTTTTCTACTTTGCCTGTTCAACTTGTTTTTGCCATTCCATTTCATGAGATGAAATTGTTCAAACAAGTTGATTTTTTTCATTAAATATATGTACATTTAATTAAATCATTATACAGGTGATTAATTTTTTTTGTATATAAATTTTATATATGAAAATGTAAAAAATGCGTTATATGTATAATAAATAATTGAAAGCCACCTAATAACTATGCGTTGTTCCCAGGCGTGACCCGTGTCGGTACATCAGAAGCGAACGTGCCGCAAGACATCCAACTGTCTGGGTCTCACATTCTGAGCGAGCACTGCATCTTCGAGAATACGGACGGAGTCATACTCCTCATTCCTCATAGAGATGCACTTATTTACGTTAATGGACGTGAGGTAAGGAATTACTAGTATTTCAAACTTTCCAATCATACTTGGTGATTTAAAAAATCAAGAATAAGACGTAAAAGTAAATATGCATTTAGAATCGCTGTTAACTGAACAGGTAATAACTTTAAAACGACTGAGCCTATTTTGGCTAAACATGTCGAAGAATCACCGCTGAAAAACCATCTTTCAAAACTGCTTCATCCGTTTAAGAGCTACGCTACCACAGACCCACAAATATACTGGTCAATTTTATAACATAATTTTAATGAATACTATTTTACCTTTATAGAACAGCAAGTTTAGCTAAATACAACAGTGAGCCCTACTAAGTATTGGTATCTATTAACATTCATTTTATTCCAGCTAACCGAACCAGTGATCCTAAAGTCCGGTTCCCGCGTGATCCTGGGCAAGAACCACGTGTTCCGCTTCACTCACCCCGGACAGCCGCGCGAGGAGCCCGTCAACAAGGAGAATAAGGAGCTCACTGATACTGCTAGCAGTAATGAGAGTGACTGTAAGTTGAATGCATATATTCTTTTGTCTATGTATGAGTTTTGTATGGATGTTGGAGAGTTTAGGATTTTTGAATATTGTGGTAGATTGTATGGGAATACCAAAAAAATGCATAGTTCTCATTATACAATGTCCTCATAATAGGAAATATGAACCGGGAAGAAAGCCTGGCCAGATCTTTGATTAATTATGATTGGAACAATAGTGGTAACATTTGCCGTGTAGATAGAGAAGGCAATGATGTGCATAAAGCAAAACGTATTTTACTTAAAGCGACTAAATTCCGGTTCCCACGGGTGACGAGTAACCCAGGCAACCTGAAACTACGATACCCAAATTTCCAATTATCAGACTTTCTGCCTTCCACAAGTAACGAGAGCTAAAGGTTCAAATGACTGTCGGACCCTAATTTATGAATCTTCTAGAATACAGATTTGACGATGATGATGAACTTCTTATACCTAAACTAACCCACTTTTCTACCCCCTAGCCGGCAGCACAGACGCGGACGGCAAGAACGTGGACTGGGATTACGCTCAATGCGAGTTGCTGGAGAAACAAGGCATTGACTTGAAGGCCGAGATGCAGAAGCGCCTGATGGCTCTCGAGGAGCAGTTCCGCAGGGAGAAGGAGCATGCTGATCAGCAGTTTGAGGAGCAGCGCAAGGTATGTAGACTTCTTTGTGATTTAAAACTTTTTGTTAGGAAACTACAGTGTCTGGCCTGTCCTTGGAGGGAAAGTCAGATTTAAAAAAAAAACCCACATTGGTTCCTTCTGGAGCCTCTTGTATACCAGGACCACGGTAAGGTAGGCTCTTAGGGGCCAGAAACATTGTCCTGAAACCTTCCAGAAAAATAAAATATTACAATTTGTGATGAACTTTACAGCTTTAATTTTCTTCTTGTTGTATCCAAACGATCTCTTCTCTTTTACATCGACCACCTTCATTAGCAAGAGTAGAGATTGAAAAACATTCAAACATGTAATGTCGTATAATCAGGCTAGACATGGCTGTCGATCCAATCGCCATTCCGGTCAAAACACGAAAGAGTTTATACTTTAACCTTTTTACTTAATAATCAATTTTCTAAAAAATCTTTTGTATCGTTTTAGAACTACGAAGCCCGCATCGATGCTCTTCAGCGTCAGGTGGAAGAGCAGAGCGTCACCATGTCTATGTACAGCTCATACACTCCTGAAGACTTCCATAACGATGAGGATATATTCGGTGAGGTTACAATCATATACAAACTACTTTTGGTTAAAGAATAGTAAAGACATAAGAAAAAAATACATCCTAAATCCTCCATCGAAGTCCGGGAAGTGGATCAAATTAAGATTCCAATATTTTCTTAGGTACAGTTCTAGTTACAAAAGAAACTAATAAAAGCGTGTTATTACGACAATCTTTTTCCATGTTTACAGCGTGTGCTTGAGAACCACTTTCTGCACATCGATAAAAAGTAGTTTAGTGTATTATTCTGATTCAAGTTATATTAGCCAAATTCGTAATAAAATTAAATTCGTATACGAGTCCGACTAACAATTGTCTGGTTTTTTAAATACACATCGCTTTTGAGGGTTTCTTATTTATATTGTTTTAATAATTAATTTATATCTGATCTGCATAGTGAACCCGCTATTCGAGACGGAATGCTGGTCAGCCCGCGAGGTGGGTCTGGCGGCGTGGGCCTTCCGCAAGTGGAAGTACCACCAGTTCACCTCGCTGCGAGACGACCTGTGGGGCAATGCTATCTTCCTTAAGGTATGTGAGAGAGTTTCTTATGTTTTGAAGAGGTTAAAATCTTAAAGTTTTCCTAGTTATTTTTTATTTTAATAAAACATTAAATACTTACAAAGATATAACAGAACAAAGGTTGGGAGAGGGGTCTTGCGAATTTGGTACTTTAAAGTGTAGAAGAGAAGTAAAATGTGTACCCAGAAGTAACGTGTCACAAAATTCAAACGTGATGTACTTTTGTTGTTAATGGTTTATGGAAAAAAGTAAAACTATGTAGCTTTTATTTTAGAGTTACCTAAAAGACGGGCAATTTTTTTTTTATTTATACAACATGACTATTGTAATAGGTGAAAAAAAAACATCATTGAACTCATCTAATTTAACCAAAAAATCCCAATAGGAAGCCAACGCAATCTCCGTAGAACTGCGCAAAAAAGTCCAGTTCCAATTCACTCTGCTAACGGACACCCCCTACTCGCCCCTTCCCGCGGAACTCGCTCCGCGCGACGACGCGGACGACGAGTATCGCCCCTCCGCGCCCACCGTTGTCGCCGTCGAGGTCACTGACACTAAGAACGGAGCTACACATTATTGGACGCTCGAGAAGTTACGGTAAGTGGTGAAAGGAGTTTGAGTCTTAAGTGTAAAGGAGTAGGGTTCAATATTGAATAGTTAGGCTAGTGAAGAAATTTAGGCTAGAGTGCATTTTTTTGAGTGTTCAAAATATTACATGCCAAAATTAAGTCAGTGTGAATAGAGATAGGAAATTGAGTTCACATTTTTAGAGTTTAGGGTTGATATTTGAGTGATTAGTCTCAAAGCATTTTTATAATAACTCTCTTGATAGGATTGAGGCACTTATGATTTAGAGATTAGTTAACGAGAAAATAAATACAATTACAGATTAATCCAAGTTTTGTAAGGATTAGGAATACTATTATGCCATTCATTTTCGTATTATCTCAAAACTATATATTGATTACTTTAAGTTTCTATTTTTATTTCTTGTTAAATAAAAAACGTACGTTTTCGACCCATTTATAATTTTTGTTAATTTGGTTGCATTTTGTTTTTTGGTCTTTATGTTCTTGTACTGTATTCCTCGAGAGATGAAAAAAAAAACTATTTTGCTGGTGCCGTGTTGAGAATATCCTTTATATATACCTTGTTATATATTATTATGGTTGGTTATATATCCGTACGACAGACATAGACATTGTATATAAATAGACTTGGCGGGTAAGTACACTTTCTTATAAATAGGTCTAAATGTATAGTTGCAATGTCTATTCCATTTCTAATAGCGCTTGATTTATTTGCTGCTTTATTATTTTTTATTTCTCATTTTACCGTGCTATTTATATATAATGTTACGATAGTTTTCCCTCATTTTAAGAAATTATTACGTAAGCAAATGTGAAGAATTCATTACATGTGTCTCTGGGTCATCAAAACTTCTTGCTTACATTTTTTACTTTGGCAACATTTATAACCATAGCACATGCAATACATTCCGATCATTTGCTCGATATAAATGAGAGGGCATGCCTACTCCTTACGAGATTAGTGTAGAACGGAACATTTTTCTAAATATTTTAGAACGTTTCTAGCTCACTATTAGGACTTCAGGATTTTTTTCTGGAGAGGTACCATGGAGGAAGGAAAGATGAGCGGAAATGTCCTAAGGCAGGTAGGTCAGGCGCAATCTTAATATCAACTAAGTACCAACTAAAATAGGTACGGTAGGCGTGACTAAAACAATTACTTACTATTTAATAACGAAGCGTTCTGGCTCTTTGACACATCTGTCTAAATTGATTGGTAATAATTTTGTTTAAATAAAAATGGGCGGTTTCCAACGAAACCGTATGAAGGCCGAGGTAACGTTCCTCGTCCCCCGAAAATCCGCATTTTGGCGATGGTACTTTCTAAGAAGATTTTGCGTTATGACATCTCCGCTCGTCATTTGTTCTCCACGAGTGGTATAGAGAGGCATATTTTCTCGCGTACTCGGAGCTACCTAGTAGACTTGGTAGGGCAGCGGCGGGCTACAGTGGTATATTGTCCGTAGCCACCGCCTGGAGCTCATGCGTCAGATATACAACATGAACGAGTGCGCGTGCGACGACGAGCCGCTCGTGCTGGCGCCGGCGCCGCTGCCGGCCGTGCCCCCGCAGCCTGACATACTGCACTGTATATCTGCGTGCGCGCAGCAGACGCGACTGTCGCTAGCCAACCTGCTGCCCTCCAGGTTTGTGTGATGCCCACCAGGTTTTAGCGGTTTAACTGTACGATATATCAGATGACTTGACGTCAAAGTAAAGGCTACTTCAGCATTTTTACGGCTATGGATTTGTGGGCCGGGACAGTATGTCACAACATACGTCTTTACAAGGCACGTTTTTATACATGTACAGTGGTTCAGCCTATACCCTGCCTAGCCCTTCTGCACCGCCCACCGCCTTATGTATCGGGCATTAGTCATGGCCTATTTTGAAAATGTATAATTTTGGAGTAAAAACGAGAGATTGGTTTTGATCAATCAATTGCTGGAATTAAAAAATGGAGACAATATTAAAATATAATGTTAGCTGTACAGTTAAACCGTTACATTTTACCAATACGAAGCGGGCTTTCAAGACAGACGGGACACGGGCAGTACGTAGATTTGTTAAAACACCCTGAAACGCCTGCGCGCACTTCTAGCTTGCAATACATACATGAGTTAGTAGGGCAATATAAACTTCATATAATGTTAATGGTATTGTTCAACTTTATGAGTATTGATGGCCAGTATAGGTAAGCAAAGAAGTCAAGCGTGTATTCAACCCTCGTGTCAAACCTTCATGCTTAACTGCTTGAATGCCGCCAATTAGAGAACAATAGAAAATCAATTGTGGTTTGTCCATCGGTCCTTCAGTGTCACCAGTAAAAAATAATACCCTTATTTGTGAAACTTTGCGTCAGTTGTAAGTTTTGCGGACTAGGAGTTAAGCATGATGGTTTAATAAATTCATAATTCGATATGCTTACAAGGCTTTCAACTGTGAATTACCTATGTATTTTGTGACATTATTTTGTGTCTGTGAGTTGAACACAAAAAATGCAAAATCGTTTCACGCTTTCCATGTAGCTTGGAATCTATGCCACGTATCTTCTATTTGTGTTGAAGAAACATATAAAGAACTGCGTTCTAGCCTTACTGTCTCTATATTGAAATGTGATGAAAAAAGTAGACTTCAATAAAATAAAAAATATTGTATGCTGTATCAATCGCCTCTGTATGTTTTAATGAAACAATCTGTTAACATTTGAACACGATGATCGTTAAAAATTTTGACCGATTGTTCAATCGTCCATTACATAAATCACAATTGTATGAATATTATAATTACTTCCTTTTGCGATAAGGATAAAATGAGGTTATACTCTGATCTTTGAAATTTTCACATAATTTAATTTCCTTATACAGAGTTATTTTGTTTAACTTAATTTTATTTAATCGCAAAAGTAATACGTAAACCTTTAAATCTTTGTACCTGTGAACGTTTTAGAAAGATCTGATCACTATTTGTGTAGTTGTACCACATAATCATACCAATAGTTTATGCTGACTTGTCTACTTCGTTACAATCCTTCTAAATATGTTATTTTCAGCAATTTTAGTTTTAGCTTGCAATGTGCTACCGCCTATAAATGTATCTTGTGTCTATGTACTGTATTGCATGAAAATCTATCTTAGGATACGTGTTAAAGAGTATCAATTTTCTCCCTAGACTTATTAAACATTTAAATATTGTATCCTTAACATAACATATGTCACTTAGAAACCTACATCAATGTGTACTGACTAGCTTCACGACAATGAACCTTAGCTTTAATCATTTAGAGCTCAAAATTAGATGTCACACTCTAGCTGCTTTGTATTATGTAGCAATACTTCAGTCACACCCAAAAAAAAAACTAAGCAACTTTAACCTTAACACAAGAACAATAAAGACTAAATTCATGTGTTGAGCTATTCGAAGCAGTTCCAATTTCAAATATGCGCCGACCAAGTGCACATAACTTTCAACCTTATTTCCTAGACAATAGAGATAAAAATCCCATGTTTATTTACCAGACAACGGTTGGAGCTGATGCGTGAGATGTACCACAATGAGGCGGAGTTGTCTCCCACTTCGCCTGATCACAACATCGAGTCTGTAACCGGTGGGGACCCCTTCTATGACAGATTCCCGTGGTTCCGTCTAGTTGGACGGTAAGTTCTATGTTTAACTCCAAATTGTTTCTTTAAATCGGATGCTAGTAGTTTTATTGGTGAATGTCTCCTTAAATACTTGAAGCAGTTTTAAAATTATTTTAACTCTTAAGGAAATAAAAATGTCTCTTTCAAGTTTCAAAAAAAATTCACACATTTCAATGACGGTGTGAAAAAAATCGCAGAAAAAAAATACCATCTATTGGCTTCTGGCAGGGTTTTCTTAGAATTTCTTGTCTTTATGCCTTTAGAAACTCTTTCCCTAGAAGTTTTCATGTTATCAGTTAGTGAAAAATCTACATATTTTGTAAAAATAATTTATGTATGTTACAATGTAAATAATTTGTTAACAGGAGCTTCGTATACCTATCGAACCTGCTGTACCCCGTTCCGCTCATTCACAAGGTGGCCATCGTGAATGAGAAAGGAGACGTCAAGGGCTACCTGCGGGTAGCCGTGCAGGCTGTTATCGACGCTGAGAAGAGTGAGTCAAACCTCTTTTGATTATTATTACTAGTGTGAAGAATTTGAGTCTTTTAAAAAATTGTAGAAGAACAAATAGATGGATTTCAATAAATTGTCTGTCTGTGGTGTTGCGATTAGAGAACGAATTTTGAAAATAGCTCCATATAAGTTATGTCTTATTTCAATCTCAACAACGGATTTATAGGTTTTTGAGATCCGTTGTCCAAAAATTAGTAGTTCTGGACTTGTCATACGAGAAATAATTGACTGTTTATTTTGTTAATTATTAATTATATTACCTAGCGTGCATGTGTGTCCTGATGCATTTTTTTACCTGTAATTATTTTTCATTTTCTTCTTGCAATAGCATAATATATCCCTACACTTTAATATACTATCCTACTATCCGTCAGTTGCAGAAAGATCCATTAAAGTTAAAGCTTCTTTAAACCTATTGCTGACTCTTTCTTTTTCAACGAGATAAAAAGTGTTACCAATAGATTTAAAGAAGATTTAATTTGAATAGATCTTTCTACAACTGACGGTACATCTCTCGCACTCTATTAGACATCTATTCTTAAGCACCGTACCATTATAGACAACGCAGAATTCGCAGCGGGCGTAAAGCAGTCGGCCAAGATATCGTTCGACGACGACGTGGCGCCGGTCCGACGCGCCAAGCTGTCGGCTGTGGATAAGAATAACGCGATCAACCTCGACGAGCGCATTGGTGATGTGCCTGACTCTAATATCAAGATTGAAGGTGGGTTGAATATATAGCTTAATTTTGACTATATTACTAAATCTATTTAATGGAAGAAAGTCGTGTTAGTAAACTGAAACGATGTAGGTGAATATTGGTGAGGAGGTATCTTGGTTCTACCAGGAATTTAACATAGCACCACCCGGATACGGAAAATAGTTCTTCACTCGAAACGGAGGTGAAACCGAAGGCGATGACTAGTAGACTAAAATTAAAGCAAAAGTTCTACGAGTGAGTGTCTAGTTTAAAACAGGGTGTTTATTTTCTGGCTCCAAGATTTATTTATTTGTTTATTTAACAGTTTATGTACACACACAGAATACGGACAAGAAGAAAAATAGAACAGATAGTACAAAGGCACAGCTTATTTCATAAGAAATCTCTTCCAGCTGGCCCGTTATGAGAGAGTTAGAATAGAAAGAGATGCAGATAGAGTGCGTAAAAAGAAAAGAAGCTATAACTAAAATACAACAATCACTCAATTAACCTAAATATATATAGGTATATAAAATATATAAAACATATATAATTTATATACTAAGCACTTGAAAACGTAGGTAACCATATTTTAATTCCATACTAAAAACATTGAATAACAACTTTTCCTATTTTCTTTAGAACTGGCAATGGGCGAATGTGACGCAGACAGCGGCCGTGGCGACAGTTCCCTCGCCTCCGAGCTGAAGGAGGAAGATCTGCCCGAACACCTGACCCTCGGCAAGGAGTTCACCTTTCGCGTCACCGTGCTGCAAGCCCATAGCGTGTCTACTGACTACGCTGACGTCTTCTGCCAGTTCAAGTGAGTCTTACTGCTAAGGACATAAGGTTCAAATTAGGTTAAAAGTTGCCGCCATTGTTCTGCAAGGACACAGTTATTTACATCGATGTCTTCTGTCAGTCATAGTAAGTCTTACTGCTAAGGAAATAGGGTTCAAATTAGCTTGTAGACAACCGTTCCCTCGCCTCCGAGCTGAAGGAGGAAGACCTGCCGGAACACCTGACTCTCGGCAAGGAGTTCACCTTCCGCGTCACCGTGCTGCAAGCCCACAGCGTGTCCACTGACTACGCTGACGTCTTCTGCCAGTTCAAGTGAGTCTTATAGCTAAGGAAATAGGGTTCAAATTAGCTTGTAGACAACCGTTCCCTCGCCTCCGGGCTGAAGGAGGAAGACCTGCCCGAACACCTGACCCTCGGCAAGGAGTTCACCTTCCGCGTCACCGTGCTGCAGGCCCATAGCGTGTCTACTGACTACGCTGACGTCTTCTGCCAGTTCAAGTGAGTCTTATAGCAAAGGACATAAGGTCCAAATTAGCTTGTAGAGGGCAGTTCCCTCGCCTCCGAGCTGAAGGAGGAAGACCTGCCTGAACACCTGACCCTCGGCAAGGAGTTCACCTTCCGCGTCACCGTGCTGCAAGCCCATAGCGTGTCTACTGACTACGCTGACATCTTCTGCCAGTTCAAGTGAGTCTTATAGCTAAGGACATAAGGTTCAATTTAGCTCGTAGAAGGCAGTTCCCTCGCCTCCGAGCTGAAGGAGGAAGACCTGCCGGAACACCTGACCCTCGGCAAGGAGTTCACCTTTCGCGTCACCGTGCTGCAGGCCCATAGCGTGTCTACCGACTACGCTGACGTCTTCTGCCAGTTTAAGTGAGTCTTATTGCTAAGGACATAAGGTCCAAATTTGTTTGAAAAAATTGCGTCATCGTTCTGCAAGGGCCAGCTCAAGTGAATGTTATCGCTCAAGGAATAAGGTTCATTATTGTATGGCAAGGAGTTCACCTTCCGCGTCACCGTGCTGCAAGCCCATAGCGTGTCTACTGACTACGCTGACGTCTTCTGCCAGTTCAAGTGAGTCTTATTGCAAAGGACATAAGGTTCAAATTAGCTTGCAGAATTGCGACACGGTTTTCGACGACACCACGTCGCAAGTGGTTTCACGTCGCGAGTGGATTACTTGACAGTCCCTACGTCGATATCTTTTGCCTGTTCAGTCTTACAGCTGAGGAAATAAGGTTCAAAATTGTTATATTATTAGGGGTGATGTAATAACGTTGTGCGTTTGTTACAGTTTCTTACACCGCAACGAAGACGCATTCTCGACTGAGCCCGTTAAGAATGCGGGCAAGAACACACCACTAGGATTCTACCATGTGCAAAATGTAAGCGTTTATTTTTGTTTAATATGAGAATATTTAACATGTTTAAAAGTAACTTTAAACAGACTTATGATGATGGTGACTGCATAGTGCTTTTTCATCATAATAGTAGCAGTCCGGAACCTCAATTTTCAACTACCTATCTCCTTCTACCCAACTATACGTGTCAACTAGAATTAATATAATTGATATTCCCATAACTCTAGGAACTAATGAAGGGAGGGGGTATGCTGTCCTTTTGTAATTATTGACGTGTAGAAGAGCTAATCTAATTAGCCTAGTTTATAAAAAAATGTTTTTGACTAACTTCTACTATTTTATTGTGTCACCAGATCACAGTCCCAGTAACGAAATCGTTCGTGGAGTACATAAAGACGCAGCCGATAGTGTTCGAGGTGTTCGGTCACTACCAGCAACACCCGCTGCACAAGGTAAGCGCTCTAGTACGTGAACATTTCTATTATATTTGTATGTGTTGTAGATTTTTATTTAATTTATTGTATTATATGTGTGTATTATATATGGCTCATGGCTTTTTCTCTTGTCTAAAGGTTTAAATTACAGCCACAAGAGTTTGATATTTGTTTGAAATTGACGTGTAATTTGTTGTTTGTAATTGTTTTTGATTTTTACGATATTCTGATAAAAAATACCATTTTGCTGTAAGATTATCGGATAGGTACTTTTTAGTAAAAGTAACACAGTGTTATTGCAAAATACTTAAACAGAGTATAACTATTTTGTATTTGATACGTGTCTTACAAACTGTTCGACTATAATTTTTCAACAGTTATCAACTGTCTGTTTAACTTTACTTTATAACCCTGACAATATCTCAATGTGTATATAATATAAATAAATGGTAGGAGCTAACATTACTTTCAAATAAACTCGATGCTAACCCAACAATTATTCCCTCAGGACGCAAAACAAGACGGTCCCGTCGGAGGGCGTACACCCCCACGCCGCATGCTGCCCCCATCCATCCCCATCTCTGCCCCAGTACGGAGCCCTAAGTGGGGCGCGGCGGCCGTAGCAGCCCCCTGCTGCAGCTCGCATCTGCACTCCAAGCACGACTTGCTTGTGTGGTTCGAGATCTGCGAGCTAGCTCCGAATGGGGAGTATGTGCCTGCTGTGAGTATTGTACTGGTGTTTTTATGTGTTTCATTGGTAGCTAATGTTTTTATAATAGGGGGAAAACACTGCACAAAATAAGGATGGTACAGCCATAAAAAAAATTGTGGGCTTATCCATCCAATAAAAGATGAGAACTAAGAAACGACAGATGAAAACTCACATTTATTTAATTCAGGTACATAAGAAATTAGATAAGGGGAGTGTATAGCGAGAGGACATAAAGGGGTATTTAGAAAGAGTATGTAAGGGGTCGTTAGGGAGGACATCAGAAAATACATTTATGCACTGCGTCCTTCAATCATACAAGTGCCTCCTCTTACTTGCTCTTTTGAGTGCAGTGTAAATGTCTGGTCTATAAATCTATGATATTTAAATGTTACTCATTTAAATGCTCCCCTTCCCCCTCCCAGGTGGTAGAGCACTCAGACGAGCTCCCCTGCCGGGGCCTGTACCTGCTGCACCAGGGCATACAGCGACGCATCCGCATCACCATCCTGCACGAGCCCTCGCAGGACCTGCAGTGGACTGACGTCAGGGAACTCGTCGTCGGTACGTACAAAATTAACCTATCATGATATTGGTCTAAATACCCGGTACGGTACGGTAAAAGTGACACTCATGCCACCAAACAATTAGTATCATTAATCAAGTAAAACGTCAGTTTTAACAATACAACCGTTTAATATGAAGTTTCACGTTCAATTTTCAATATAAACACTAGTTTTACGATTATTATTATTATTTTTATGTTAGTTTAGACAAGGTATTATAATTTTATGACTTAACCTTTATTTACATAAAAATACAAAACTTAAAACTAATAAAGCATGTTAAGAAATCAATCCTCATTCCTCATGGCTGTCACTTCGTAGTGTACCCAATAGCAGGCAGCATTGTCAATAACTTATAGCACATATATTTCCATATCTTCACAACTGGTTTCACAACGTTCTTTCTCCTATAGGCCGTATCCGCAACTCCCCCGAAGCTAACGAGGACACGACAGATGGTGATGAGGACGGAGCGCTGTCTCTCGGACTATTCCCAGGAGAGAGGCCTACACTTGACGACCGCGCTGTATTCAGGTGAGAAGTGATGTGTGCTCTATTGTGTGGGTGATAAGGTCCTTTTTTAAAGAAATTCCGAGAGTATAAGAAATAATTGTGATACATAAATTCAAAGCGCAATCTGTAAAAAAAGGTTGAAAGTTTTCTAAAATTGAAGGCATAACATTTTCTCGTATCGTACACAGAAGGTTGGCAATTTTTTCGTTTAATTCCTTCTAAAATAATACAATTATAAAATATATTTTTTTGCAAATTAGCATAATTAAAATAATTGCCCCATTACTGATAGTAGGTCTACCAAATAATTAGCATTTCCTATAATAAGCCCTTTACCTATAGGTTCGAAGCTGCGTGGGACAGCAGCCTGCACGGGTCGCCGCTGCTGAACAGGGTCAGCGCCAACGGAGAGGTCGTCTACATCACGCTCAGCGCTTATCTCGAGGTAAGGATAGATTACTAATCTTCTTCTTCCTGCCCTATTCCCATTGCTTTAGGGGTGTTTTCTTCTTACATTCCTTTCTCCGCTCTCATATAGCATTGAAAAATATAATTAGTTATAAGAACTCTCACTAATTTTTCCCGTTCCTTTTCATATAACCGTCGTGAAACCAGTAGGAAGGCAGCGTGACTTTATTGTATTTATATATTTGTGGGCCCAGCATTGCGGGACATTGTTAAAAGATGACAGTTAACTATGACATTTCCATGACGATTACTCAAAAGTTATCCACGAATTTACATTGATGACTTGTTCACCTGACCATGTCAAAAAATATGGGCTTTTCAAAAACCTTTAAAAAGTCTTATTAATTTAAAAAAAATGCTAAAGTTTTATCTTGTTCCCTCAGGTGGACAACTGCAGCCGCCCAGCCATCATCACCAAGGACCTATCCCTGGTGGTGGTAGGTCGCGAGGCCCGCACGGGACGATCGCTGCGCCGCGCCCTGTTCGGCTCGCGAGCTGCGCGAGCTGACCACATCACCGGCGTCTACGAGCTCAGTCTGCACCGAGCTCTGGAGCCAGGTAATTATACCATGCAAAATATAGCAGCTTGTAGGTCTTTTCCCAACTGTGTTGAAGTCGGTTACCTGGCTATCCCGATTGCAGCCTAACTTAACATGAGCAAATGTCTATTTGATCTCATCAACCCTTAAAAGATACCCTTTAGTATATCAAATATTCGATAGGTGTTATCAAACTTTTTTTGCCGCAGCAACTCTCAAAGATGAACAAAGCTACCACTGTGGGAGAAAAGGAACGGTGTCACTTTTATTAACTTACTCCTTAGGTTTAAAGTCTTACCAACAAACTACAAATCCCTGCAATTTACACTTTCCTACATCTACAAATACAGGATATACATATTATTTATATTAACAAATGTACCTTATCACTCAGGAGTACAACGTCGTCAGCGCCGAGTATTGGACACGAGCGGCACGTATGTGCGCGGGGAAGAGAATCTACACGGATGGAGACCGCGCGGGGATTCGCTCATATTTGATCACCAGGTAAGATATAATTACTTCAATGTACTATGAAATTGAACAACTCTGAAACTTTTGTATGAATAACATTTAAGGTACCTTGCATCATTAGGGCTAAAGAAAATCTAGGCAAAAATGTATTTGTCACTGTTCTGTGTCAACAACATGATCAATCATGCCATTTATTTATTTATTTATCTATAATGTCATATTCTTCCCCAGTGGGAGTTGGAGAAGATGACCCGGCTAGAGCAGGTGGGGCGCACGCGACACCTGCTGGCGCTGCGCGAGCGACTGCGCCACGGACACGAGAACACCGTCGCGCCCAACGACTTCACCAAGACAGAGAAGGTGACTACTACTCACACTCTAGGTAGCAGTTGGAGAAGATGACCCACTTAAAACAAGATGGAGAAGTTAGACAAATAACTTTGTAAAGTTGATGATTAACTTTGAAGAATTCAAATCATCTGCCTACCCTTTTCCCAACGATAATGGCTGACCAAGGTCCTCTTCCAGTCCAAGTGGATGTATCTGAGTACCAATGAGTCCCAGTGTTTCACATGGAGCGACTGACCTCCTCAACCTTGTTTAAATATCACAGAGTGCAACTTCTCGTATATCGCACAAATGGGACACCCAACTTTGGAGCTTGCTATTTCAGCCTATTCCAATTATCATTACAACCATATAACACCACAAAAAGCAACAATTGAAACTCCATATTGTTATAAACAGGAGGTATGCAACATGGCCGCTAAGGCCGCGTCGGAGAGCGCTCGCGACGAGTCGCTGTACGAGCCGTGGGACATGACGCCACGGGAGAAGGAACTCGCCACCAAGTACATCAAGCTTATACAAGGTAAGGAATAATAAAATGACGAATAGTTTGATATATCGAATGGTTTACTCGACTTGAGAATCGATTTCAAATATGATTTGTATATATTATGCGAACAGCTCTGCTGAACAGAGGCTGAGTTGTGAATTTATGAACAAAATAAGGACGATTCTACTTTAGAGGCATTTAATGATTCAAGATTAGGCTACAACAAGATGAAAATATCGATAAACAGTCTCATTTATTAAACAGCGTATAACCAATGGTAAACATAGGCTTTGCCCTATGCACGCTGCTTTAATCGTTTTGTATGTTAATCCTTGCCTATTATTGACGTAAATAGGTATGCAATGTGCGGCAAATCTATATAGAATGGTTGCTAACACGCGATTTATTTTTCCGAAAAGGTCGATTAACAATTTATGGCTTGATTAAAAATATATTGTTTGTGTTACAGGAAGGATAGGGTCAGGCAAGGAGGTGGAGACGGCGGCGTCCCCCGCGACGCCGGTGGACGAGGGCGTGTCGGCCGACATCTCCACGCCCAGTCTGCTCTCCTCCATACACAGCGCCAGCAGCATAGAGTGAGTACCTATCTACCTCAACAGGACGACAGCCAAATCCTCAAAAAATCCTCCAGAAAAGCCGAGGTGTCCGAGGTCTTTTGTTTCAAGTAAGAAGGCGTTTTGGGGTCAGTTTTGGGGTAAAATCAAATCAAAAATCGTTTATTCAAACTTGGCTGCAAAACAGCACGTTTCGAACGTCAGAAATTTCCAAAATACAGCACCAAAAACGCCCGCCCTTTATCATGTCCTATGTGTTTTTGCTG